>OY743123.1:8865000-10115000 GCA_963555685.1 Acrobasis consociella | reverse complement strand
AGTTCGCTCTTCGGTCATATCTAGTCTTCATGTTTTCGCGAACTAAGTCATAAATGTTCCATATTCGCTCTCGAAGATCGAAGACGTAGTCTGGCACAGTACATGGGTCTTCTGGTGGCCTCCCCGTCAGTAGATCCACAGGTAATCTAAGTTCTCTGCCGAAATTCACCTGAGCTGGGGTAAGTTTTGTGCTTTCATGCTCCGATGTCCTATAAGCCAACAGAAAAAGCGGTATGTATTTGTCCCAGTCTTTCTGATGTTTGTCAACCAGTTTCGCTAGATGTCTCTCCAGAGTCTGGTTAAATCTCTCCACCATGCCATCAGACTGAGGGTGATATGGAGTGGTCCTCGTTTTATGAATCCCCAGAAGGTTGCAGATTTCTTGAAATAGTTGCGACTCGAAGTTTCTTCCTTGATCTGAGTGGATTTCTAGTGGTACACCAAACCGGCAGATTACTTCCTCAACCAACTTGGAGGCTACTGTCGAAGCTTCTTGGTTAGGTATAGCGAATACTTCCGGCCACTTGCTAAAATAGTCCATGACAACCATGAAGTACTTATTTCCTGATTCAGTTACGGGGAATGGTCCGGCAATGTCTACTGCAATCCGTTCCCAGGGCGCACCGACATTGTAAAGCTGTAGACATCCTCGAGTTCTTGTTGACGGGCCTTTCACGGCTGCACAAGTTGTACATTTGCGGCACCAATCCTGAACATCTTCCCGACAATTCAGCCAGTAAAACCGTTCTCGAATCTTTGTTAACGTTCTCTTAACGCCTAGATGTCCACCTGTTACACCATCATGTACTTCACGGAGAACGTCTTCCACTCTGTCTCTTGGAACAACAACCTGTAGGTGAAACTCTTTGCCGTTTGGTTTCTCCCATTTACGGTAAAGTATTCCATTCTGCAGGATAAAACTGTCCCATTGAGCCCAATAAGCTTTGGTGGTGGGGCTCGTAGGTGCAACTTCTGCCCATCTAGGTTTGTCAGCACAACGTTCTTTCCATGCGATGATGAGCCTTATATCTTCATCATCTTCCTGGGCTTCTCTAAAGTTGTCATCGTCCCATTGCCCTGTGGGGATTGTTCTTGTGATGTTAACCATAAGCTCCTTTGTCTCTTGTTTAACGCAATGCTTGCAGTCTTCCACACATGGTCTTCTTGAGAGTGCATCAGCATTTCCATGGGCCTTTCACTACGGTGCTCAGTAGTAAAGTCAAATTCTTGGAGTTGTTTAATCCGACGTGCAACTTGGTCTTCCTCTGCGTCAGCCAGTACCCGCTCCTCAGTCTTGGCTGTTACTCGTTTCCCCTGATTTCTTGCAGGAAAGGAGGATTCTTGCCTTTTCGTAATTGCAGTTAGCTCTTCTCGTAATTTCTTTATTTCATTTTTTTCTGGACAGGAGAGTTGCAAATGTCCTCTTTCACCACACCTGTAGCAAGTAGGCGCAAATCTATTGGTCTTCTTTGGCGGACTCTTGATTGCCTTAACGTCTTCTGTGACTTCTCGCAACTTATGTGGGTGCATGTCCTGTCTTAAAGCTTCGTATTTAAGAGCATGTGCTAAGGCATCTTTAAGTGACGTGTGATGATGAATCCCCACTGCAGCTCTTACGTCCACGTCTCTTATTCCATCAATAAAAGCTTGTAAAATATATGTGTCGATCATTTTGGAGTTAACAGACGAGTAGGCTTTACGCACTAGTTTTTCTATTTCCAATGCCCACTGTTGAAGTCCTTCTCTTGGGCGCTGAACTCTTTCACGCAGCTGGGCTCGAAAAACGTGTTCTAGATGACGTTCCCCATACCTGGCTTCTAACGCCTCCATCAATTCTTTGAAGGTGCTTCCAGAGCTAGGCAGTGCCTCCAGGACTGATAGTGCTGAGCCTTTCAGAGCAACAGTAAGGGCTGTATGGTTCTGTTCATCAGTCCAACTGTTTAAACTAGCGACGGTCTGGAATTGTTGTTTGTATGCGGCCCAAGATGTGGTACCGTCATAAGATGGCACTTTTACATTTGGCCCCTTAGTTTCACAGCGGGATGTAATTGGCGTTCCTACTGTCTCTAGACGCAATACTTTCTTTTCCAAAAAGGTTACTCTATTTTCCACCTTGTTTTCCAAATCAGTTACACGGTTTTCGACAACGTCTACATCATTACGGATCTGCTCCACTGATTGATTAAGTTTGCAGAAATTTCCCAAGACTATTTGCTGTTGCTCACTCAAGCGTGCAAATCGCAAATCTTGTGTCTCTTCTATACGTTGAAGTCGTAAATCTTGTGTCTCCTCTATACGTTGAAGTCGTTGTGTACTAGCTTGTTGTTCTTGCCGAATTAGTTCTAATAGGTTTTAGGCATTAAACTATTTGAATCGCTTGGCGTTTGGTGGGCGTGGTCAGTGGGCGTGGACTGGCCAAGGTGGGCGGGGCCAGTGGGTGGAGCTAGACGTCTGGTGGGTAAGGCTTGAGGTCCAGTGGGCGGGGCTTGATGACTGGTGGGCGTGGCTTGAGGTCTAGTAGGCGGGGCTTGTTGTCCAGTGGGCGGAGCTTGATGTCCAGTGGGCGGAGCCTGATGAGCGGTGGGCGTGGCCTGATAGGCGGTAGGCGTGGCCTCAGGGTCAGTGGGCGTGGCTTGAGGTTCAGTAGGCGTGGCCTGAGCCACGCCCCCTTGAGCCTCCATGGCACGCTGAGCCCTGGTCCTGACGCCCTCCCTGGTGGTATCCTCTTCTTCTCTCGGTAGAACTGGCATCTCCAAATCCACTTCCGACACCAAATGTTACGAAACTGGGTTCGAGAATTGGAGAAAAACGCCAAAGTTCGTATGAGGATTTTTATTCACTACGGAACCCAAAGGTTGACACGTGAAGATGGTCTTCCTGATGTCCAAGTCCAAGTCGCGTAGCAGCTGAGGTCCAGGTATATCGCCAAAGTTGTCGCAGGTAGTTCCACTTGTAGCACTTAGGTAGGTTTCCTTCGCTTCGGTTCGCTTCGAAGTTATCGCTATCGTAGCTCGTACTGAACTGGCGGGACGCGCACTCGATCGCCTTTTTATATGCGCCGATACAGAGGTCTACACTTTTCTCGAATATTCGCCTCACTTGACGAATGTATTTCGATTGACGGGAAACATCGAGACGCCGGTATGTATGTGTGAGTGCGACTAAGCCGACGACCATTCAAAGAACTCTAGCCTTTATGCTGTAAGAATATAAGGCCTAGTTTCGCTTGCATTATCCTGACGTCTTTCTATACGATTCCACTCGCGAACATTCCGAGTCTATCTCGCCAGCAGAGTTCTTACTCGCGAATATTCTACATCTATCTCGTTCGCGACAATATTAATCTATGGATATTTAGTCGCCTCTTACTACATCTACAGAAAGTACTCACTTTATGTAGATGTAGTAAGAGTGTCGCTCTTAGTAAAAACAGTTAATATGGTTTACAATGTTTGTACTTTTATTTTAGGTTGCATACCGCGATCAAAACAAGCCAATCCGTCCTCCAAAGAGCCGCGTACTTCCTACTAAAGCAGCCCGCGGTCATGGACCAAATTCAAGACGACATATACTTCGACGTAGACGACATCTGGCGGCGCCACGACGAGATCCCCACTCGGATCACCATAGCGTTGGACGTAGTGTCGCCGACGAGGAGAGTCGTGCTGTACAACGCGCTGGCGATGAAGAGGCAGGAGGTCTTGACTGTACTGGTGTCTACGCCGCATGTCCAGGTACTATACTGTCATGTCTGTATCTGTAACGAGGCAAACAGATTCTAGCGACCGACGAGATCCCCACTCGGATCACCATCGCGTTGGACGTGGTGTCGCCGACGAGGAGGGTCGTGCTGTACAACTCGCTGGCGATAAAGAGGCAGGAAGTCTTGACTGTACTGGTGTCTACGGCGCATGTCCAGGTACTGTACCGTCATGTTTTTATCTGTAACGAGGCAGACAGAGTCTAGCGACCGACGAGATGCCCACTCGGTTCACCATCGCGCTGTAAAACTCGTTGGCGATGAAGAGGCAAGAGGTCTTGAGTCTTGACTGTACTGGTTACTACAGTAAAGGTTTTCAAAAATATGTGACACCAGGTGGTAGCACAGTGACGGCAGGTCCAATTGACTGTTGTGATTATATCATTTAACAGGTTCTTTTGCTCCTTCAAATTTGTGTAACTGCACCTTATTGGACCTGACTTCACTGTGCTGTCATCTAGTATGCTATATTTTTGAAAACCCTCATTAATTTCAATTATTTTATTCTGTACATAGGACTCATTCATTCTATTATAATCTGTACATCTATCAGCGGCGGAGCGTAAAAAAAAAGGCAAGTAAAGCCGAAGCAAAAAAACGGGGAGTAAAAAATACACATGTAAAAACAGGATGAGAAGAAGATGAACAATATTCAAAGTGCGACTCCATAATGCTGTCTTTCTCAAATATACTAATGTTTCTATATAATTGCCACGATTGTCGGAGTTTACATTTCCGTTATGCCCGCGGAAAGGTAATTCCTGTTTTCCGAGAAGGACAACTGTATCTATTAAACGTTTCAACAAGTTTCGATTACGCTCCACTTTACGGTAATGGGCTTCAAAATTATTGCCGAAAAATGTCTCAATTCTACTATTATTTGTCATATAACGAACTATGGAAATGTTTAAAGAATCTTGTCTTTACGCCTGTAATCTATTTTTACATCAGGACGAGCTCTTCCTAAGTTGATGACATGTTTTTTTTTTTTCAAATGTTGTTGACTCACTGAGCAAATAATCTGTGGCAGCAAAAAACAACCGATCATACGATTCGAGAAAACATAAAAAACTACACAAAAACACACACAACCCTTGGCAAGTCAAATTACACTAATTTCAACTCTTTTAAATCTATTTATCACAAGATATTACAATAATTAGAAATAATCATATGCATATTGCATTCCGAGAGCGCGCAATGATGACGGGATACAGTTTTCATTCAAATGAATTTGATTGGCCACCCCCGCCACCCCCAATCAAATTCCGTCAGTCCACGTGTACTAGCGACTTGTCAATTATTTAGGGCAAAATAGGACTTTAATGATATAGAGATAAAGTTTACTAAATTTTTATAAGCTGACGTTCTTCGGCTTATATTCAGAAATCAGAAATCAGAATCTTTATTTGCCAGAATACATTATTAAATAGGTGTTCAGTACAATTATAGTCACTGTATTCAGCCTGCAAGCAGACGTGCAAAATATACATAGTAAGTCAATTATTAATAAACTAGAAATCAACTAAATCATACCATTAAACATGAGTCTACTTATAAACTAAATATTTATTTACGCTATAAAAACATTTATCTAAAAGCCATTTCGTCAATTTATTTTTAAATGAAGTCCCATTCAATTCTTTAATTTCGTCAGGCAGTTTATTATATATTACAATACTTAATATTAATATACTTAATAATAATTTCTTTTATACACCTTTTTATGACTAGTAGGTTTATACAGCAACTTCATGTATTTTTGCCTAGTCTGTCTTAAATTATATTCTCCTCTCGTTTTATAATAAATTGAATGAGATACATGCATGGCAACGGTAAAATATTACATTTTTTAAAAAATGGTTTACATGTATCAATAAAACCTGCATTATTAATGGCACGAATGCATCTTTTCTGAATTTTAAAGACTTTGTCTATATCAACCGAATTACCCCACAGCAGTAGTCCATAGCTTAGAATCGAAGATACGTAACCGTGGTAGGCTGATAGGGCAGCTTCCGTTGATACAGTCTGACGTAACCTGCGTAGTGCATATGTATATCGTTCCAATTTTTTACAAACTATATTAATATGTTCCTTCCAGTCAAGGTATTTATCTACATGAATTCCTAAAAATTTAAAATTATCAACTTCTTCAATGGTACAGTTCTCATAGCAAACATTTAGTGGTTCTTGTTTCGAGTTATAACATGAGAATTGCATGGCTTTCGTTTTACTTAAATTAATTTTCAATTTATTTTTCCGTAACCACTCTATTACCTCCAAAAGGGCTTTGTTTACAGTTTTTCCAATTTCATTTTTATTTTTCTCTTGTATAACAAGAGTAGTATCATCTGCAAATAAAATACATTTATGCGGAGTGGCATTTGGAAGATTGTTAACATATAATAGAAACAATAGTGGACCCAAAATGCTTCCTTGGGGCACTCCTGTATTTTTTGTTCGAAAGTCTGATCTAAATTTTTCTTATTCGCTCTATTGCGACAGTGTTTCTTATGTGTAAATGTTGTCGCTGTGTGCGTGTATTGCATACTATCGAAATATTGGATTCCCGAAAGGCCGAGCGGGTTATCGCAGATTTTATAAGTACGCGAACGTATAGTACAATTATGAATGTGTGCGTGAGTGCGTTTGTTTATGTGGATGTGATCCGTGGGTAATGCCGCTTGATACGGGCTTACGCTAGTGAAAAAATAGATATTTATAAATGCGCGGAACACGGGGGTAAGCCATAATTGTTCATAATAAAAAATATATATATTAGGATCAGCTAGGCCAAGCCGTAAGAAATCGAGTTATATGGAATCTTCGCTACTGATAGCTATAAGTCCTAACATTAGTTTTAAGTTACTTTTAACAAACTGGATCTTAGCTATCTGAAATAAGCAATTGAATTCTTCTTCTTATCGTGTGTGTTAGTGACTAACACTAGTGTCAGAGTTTTTAAACCGCCTTAAAGGCCTCTGACATGGTTTTAGGTAACGACCAATGTCGAAGACAGTGACCGGGACCGACGGCTTAACGTCAAAAAATCAGGTGATCAGCCTACAATGTCCTAACCAAACTAGGACAACAACACAAAGTAGTTGCCACCGCCGGGAATCGAACCCGCGACCTCCATGTATGAAACGAACGCTCTAACCACTACACCACGTAGGCATTTACAATTGAATTGAATTGGAATTAAATGTACTTGAGTCTTCGTCTCAGGTGTTCGACCCCGAAGGCAACGTGATGAAGGCACAGGTGTCCCCAGTAGTGGCAAACGAGCAGCGCCTGAACTTCGCCGCCAACAAGTACCAGCTGTCGTTCCCCGTCACCGTGCAGCCGCTCGCCCTCACCACGTACACCGTCTCACTCAGAGACACTAACACCATCAACAAGTGAGTTTTCATATTAACAAAGTACTCTGTGGTTTACATCATTCAAGCTTTGAAAAGAGGTTGTATTTAAAAATCCGGGTTGTAAGTTCGATTTACCATGGTATAATAAAATAGGTATTCTCTTCCCGTGACAGCTGATGACGTAGATGGAACTTTACTACGTCATCAGTTTGATACGTTGACACTGTGTGAAATTGAATTACCCGAGCGTAATGCATTTTTGAACTTTATATACCAACAATTTCGAATTAATAATCCATTATATCAATTTATAAAATATTGAATTGATGAATCACGCGAGAATTGCGAGATACTAAATAGCTAAGTTAGTTAATATTTTATTTAATATTCATGAACTAATTGAGAAAGTCCTTAAATTTACTGAAAAGAACAATCAGTGGCAACACCTTGTGACGTAGTCAAGTTTCATCTCGTTAAGAGAATACCTGTTTTATTATACCATGCGATTTACAACCCCAGGGAGGTAAGTGAATTTGAAAATCGAAGGCGGCTGTAGTATGTAGGCTCCTATAATACGCATGAATATAGTTTTATTTTTAAAACAAGCACACTTTCCACCAGCTTGAATTTTCCAAGAGCGCAAGGCCATAAAACTACGGCTTATTGCTCTAAATTTCCTTGCATTTTTGTCAAAATATACTTTTAACAAAAAATTACGATTTCAAGTGATGATTTGGATTTCACGCCTGAATCGATAAAAATAGAGAATACTATACAATAGATTTTGGTTTGATCACGCACTAGATAACTCTTCCTATTTTATGAACTACTCCAGTTTAAAGTGAGAACTTAGCTTTTCTAAGCACATTTGCGAAAACCACACACTTATTTTCAAATGGGGGAAGCACAGGACCCCGAAAAATTATACCCCATGCATCCCCCTAATTTATTTATTTTATTTTGGAAGATTATCGACATTTAAACATTTATGTAGATACAATCTATCGTATATTTGAATCTATTGTTTACGAATACATATATTCTCATGTTATGCCTTACATTAACCAGGAACAACACGGATTTGTAAAGTGCAAATCTACAGTAAGCAATCTTATGGAGTACACAGATTTCATTTGCAGATCCTTTAACTCGCAGGGTCAGGTTGATTCTGTCTATACCGACTTCCAAAAGGCTTTTGACAAAGTTAACCATCCGATTCTTCGGAGGAAGTTACAGGCCTTGGGAATACACGGGAGTTTTTTTAGATGGATATGTTCTCATATGGAAAGTCGTAGTCAGTTAGTTGCACTCAAAGGATTCTGCTCTGAGCCTGTTAACGTTCCTTCAGGTGTTCCTCAAGGCTCCCATCTGGGGCCATTATTTTTTGTCATCTACATCAATGACCTCATCCCTAGACTGCGTTGTTGCAAATTTTTATTTGCAGATGATTTAAAATTGTTTGCTAATATTGAAACTGTGAGAGATTGTATAGCTGTACAAAGGGACATTGATGAGCTGGTCGCGTGGAGCTCTAAAAAAAATGAACCTTTCTGTCAATAAGTGCTCAGTTATTACTTTCACTCGCAAGAAAAGTCCTGTAATATTTGACTACACTCTGGATGGTGTCACACTTACTAGAATGTCTGAAGTCAGAGATCTCGGGGTAACTTTCGATGCCAAGCTCGGTTTCAACAAGCATTATGAAACGGTTTCTAAAAAATGTAACCAACTTATTGGTTTCATTCTGCGCACTGCTCGGGATTTTACAGAACCTAAGAGTTTAATATCTCTATTCAAGTCTCTTGTGGTAAGTAGATTGGAATATGCCTCGATTGTGTGGTCCCCTCAGTACGCGGTTTCAATTGATCTCCTTGAATCAGTTCAAAAAGTCGCTTCCTTCGGACACTCTCGAAACGTTATGGTCATAAAAGAGAACTGGTTACTTACGAAGACCGTCTAAAATTCTTTGGTTTTGAAAGCTTAGAAAGGAGACGCTCTCTCCAAAATATCGTTTATTTGCATAAAATAATACATGGGCAGCTTAACACTTCATTGCTCTCAAGCATACAATTTAAGGTTCCAATAAGATCACTTCGCAATGTGCGCATCATCATACCCTTCTCTATATCTATATGTAACAATAATGTCTCCTCTCATAATCCGATTCTTAGGATCTGCCGTGAACTGAATACAATAACCTTTATGAATCTTTTAGTTCAGATCAAGTCATCTATAGTTTATCACCTGACATCTATAGTTTATCACTGAATAGTTTTAGGCACAGAATCCGTCAACTACTATCTTAAACTTTCAAAAATTGCTTAAAATATGTATCATTAAATTCTTATTGTATTATTATTGTATATAATGTATATTGTTAACATTAGTATTTGTTTTATATGTCCATAGCTTTATTATTTTATCAATTTATATAATGTTTTCTTGTCAGTAAATAATGTTTATCATGCTGTGCGCACTATTATTTGGTTTTGCAACTAGTCATGTTTCTATTGTATAATGTATTCTGTTAAGTTGTGTTGTAAGACTGTTTTGTGTGACAATAAATAAAAATAAATAAATAATAATAATCTATAAAACAAGAAGTCATTTACAATATCAGTTTTTCGGCATTAATAAAACTGAAATATTTTTTTTAGCCATTCACTACCCAATAAGGTAGTTTTCCAACAAGTCAAATCAGATACTTACTTTTTCCTAAACATCAAAACAAACCTTTTCTACGGGTATTGTATAAAATAAAGACTAATGACGTATTTCTTGGAGTTAAATACAGGTATTTAAGTTTTTCCGCAATAATAAATCTAAAATCACGTTGAAAATCTACATTATCAATGAGAAGTGACATTATTTTGTGACGTTTTATTCTATTAACAGGACCAAATAATTTATTTTTGACCCAGGACACTTCTTATTACAGATACACGTCATACGCGAAGGTTCGCGTGTACAACGCGGACTACTGGACGATAGATTTGCCGAACATGTTCGCGGTGGAGCGACAGTCGTCGCACCTCGCCAATGACGTCACGCTGCAGGCCGGCAACTCCACGCGAGTCGTCGCCACCAAGGACGGCCTGATCAGAGCCTTGGTCTCTAGCGACGGCACCACCACACCCGTGCATATGGAGTTTGTCCAGTAAGTATAGATAGATCTGACTTAGTGAATGGTAATGGGACATGGAATGGACATGCTTTAAAAATGTGAAATTGTAATGTCAATCTGTCTGTTTTCTGCATCTAGGCACAGAATTAATAATAGTGTTACATACAGAACGGAAACTCGTACTGTCCCCCGCAATCTTGCGTCCCCGCAACCCCTCCCCCGCTTTTGGGCCTTGTAAGCGCCTGTAAAATAGGATTGTTGTTAGTCGCACGTTGACGTTACGCGAGTCACTTGGGATAATTGAACCATAATGGTGAGAAAATGCCCATATTGTTTATTCGAAAACAATAAAGAACGATGAAAAAGGGAAGAAATTCTGTGGTGGCGACCCTGATTGTTTAACTCACACGTTTGACGTGTTTATTCGTTTGACGTGTATATGTTGTTTCGTTTGTAGTAGTACTAGGTATATATGTTACTCCGTTTCTATGAAGTGCCATACCTGTGCTCTAGGCAAAGAAGTCTAGAGGAAAGAAGTCGCAAATGTCTGTCTGAAAGGAGGCTGAGTGGCCTAGCACTACGCAACGACTTCTTATTAGGTCTCTCATCTTTAGATGTGCTTTGAACACCGCGGGGTTCGCTTTTTGGTATTTCTTTATTTTTCACTGAAATTTTGGACAAATAAAGTGTACACTCATGTGTATAATAACTTTTACTTTTCGAGGGTATAAATAATTGTGTTTTACTATAATATTAAATTTGCATAATTTTTAAGAAAAAAAGTCACCAATGTTCGGTCGTATGAAGTAAAATGAGAATAACTGTTGTATTTTTGTATGTTTCTAGATACGACTCTCTAAAGGCCCCAGACAATAACAGCGGGGCGTACTTGTTCATCCCGTCGGGCCCCGCCGCTCCCTACAAGCCGGGCGCGTTCCCTGAAATGGTGGCCGTGGAAGGCCCTTATAAGGCCACGTTATATACTGCGCTGTCATCTCAGGCAGAGGTCGACATCGTGCTCACGGTAAGTTATAAATCAATCAATGGATCGATCAATCAAGCAATCAATCAATCAATTTAGCGCGCTTACTCCGATCTATACACGATTAGTCCGTATGCGTACTGGCACTGTATATTATTATGCAGGCTAATGAGTTAGGTCACTACATAGTATACGCGAGTATTTTCGTACTAGCCTTGTATAGATTGGAAGGCATTAGTAAAAAAGTGGTTTCCGATCTACACTCGATTTCAACCGCCTGCGTTCTGGCCTTGTATAGATTGGAAAGACGCCGTACCGCCACACTTAGCACGAAGGTTGGCGCAGGTGCGGCCCCAGCATGAGAATCAAAACTACGCCTATCTTATGCCATAAGTTACTAACCAATAATCATGATCAAAGTGTTCATTGATCCACAGATCTCAGTATACAACAACCCGTCACTGCCTCAAACGGAAGTTGAAATAAGCAACACGCTGCTCATCAACCCACAAGTGGACAACCTTGAGCTCGCCATGCGGTTCTCAACCGCCGTGAAGAATGGAGACGTGTTCTATACAGACCTCAACGGTATGCAGGTGAGAAGAAAACGAATATCTAACCAAACATCGTCCCAAACATGCCTACCCATCGCCTTATGAACATAACTATTTATCTCCCTTGTTACTAGATGGCACTATAAGGTAATAATTAAAACATTAAAATATTTTATTACTATTATTGAAAAAAAATTACACTAATTAATTCAATATTACAAAAGAAATGCAATAAGTATTTTTAAAGTAATTTAGACACTTCGTGTGTGCTGCCATCTCTGTGAAGCTACCCCGCAACTCCAGTTTTGCCTTAATTCGCTCCAATAGTTTCTATGACATTGTGTATCTGTTACTTTAGTAATTATATTATCTTAGTTCCGAACTATGAACTCGCGAACCTTATCCGTCTTATTATAAAACGCGGACTATCTTTGTTACTAGGTTTAAACCATTATCCGACTTAATCAAATTGACGTCTAGTAACAAGCCATAGTCTTATCTGAAAATTTCAACTTGATTTGGTCGGATAATGGTTGAAACCTAGTAACAAAGTTAGTCTGCGTTTTTATAATAAGACAGTATATCTCTGAGATCCTTCAACTGATTTGGCTCGTGTTGAAAATGTAATATTATATTGGTCATGTACACACGTACTAAATTCCTTGAATGTCCTATTAAAGATACTTGAGGCATCTTCAAAGTAACTTACATATAAAATTGGATTTATAAAGTTCTGACTCTAAGAACTTAGCTGGTTCAATAAATAGACAAGTTCATATCACACAAGTAACTACTCCACTGACATCAGAAAAGGGGTTAGGGAAATCAGCAGTGGGATAACAAAGTAGGTTATTTTTAATTGTCTCCGCTTTCGAATATTTTAAAAGATTTGATTGGCATTTGGGTGTTGCTTTTTAGGTTAGGTACCTTTTTCTCAATATTTATAATAAAACGGCTAAAATTCAAACGCATTTTAGTACAGAAATCTTTGCATATCTCATTGTTTCTGTCAAAATGAAAATATGAAAAAAAAAAAACAAATGACGCTGCCCATAACCTGTTAAAATGTTTATTGTCATTTCGTTTCATGTTTATGAGCCACTCATAACCTTGCTGCATATTTTTAAAAACCATTCGCAAATAATAATTATGTTTATTAACATGTGGTTTTGAGTTTCCATGCTATATTGCAGTACTGACAACGTACATTTGATTTGACAGATGGTAAAGCGGCGCTACTTCGATAAACTTCCAATACAAGCGAACTTCTATCCGCTGCCCGCCGCCGCCTACATTGAAGATGACACCACTCGCTTCACCATACTCACCTCCACACCGCTAGGGGTCGCTGCTTTACAGTCTGGCATGATCGAGGTAAAATTAAAATGTATAACATTGTAGTTCTTAGGGGCCATCCTCTCACACAATACACAGCGATCGGTTCATGTCAAACATTAATAATTTTACTTGTTAAAAGGATCTGAATAAAGCGTGTCATGGGGAGAGTGGTTCAAAAAGTCGATATTTTGCGTTAATTAATATGTAATAATCCTTACTTACTAATATTATAAATGCGAAAGTGTTTAGTTTGTATATTTGTTTGTTTAATAGCACTTCACGCCTCAACCACTAAACTTAAAAAGATGAAATTTAATATGGATATAGTTTGATACTTAGGGAAGGACATAGGATAGTTTTTATCCCAAAATTCCCACGGCGACCGAAGCCCACGGGCACAGCTAGTAATAAATAAATTTGGGTTTTGGCGGGAGCGCTACATAACATTAACTTCACAACAATCTGTCTATCTATCTTTACGTACGATGTGGTACAGACTGGGAAAAAGAGCAAAGACCTCGTTCCTAGTAATTATCGAAAAAATATTTGTTTGATTCGTAGGTGATGCAAGACCGCCGCCTGAGCCATGACGACAACCGCGGCATGAACCAAGGCGTCCTTGACAACGTGCGCACGAGACACACCTTCAAGTTAATAGTGGAGCCCGCTCATAAAAATTGTGAAGTAAGTACTTAGTCTAAATCTAAACACTGTTTAGCGACCTCTACGCCACTTAAAAGGAACTATAACCACATAGAGAAGCTACAACTTAGTTCCCAAGGCACATACGAGATGGCGCTGACACATCCTACAAAGCGATCTAAGAGTTTCTTTGATTGGCTGCATAAATATAATTTCCGACAATACATTGTTGCGCTGCTTCTAGTAGTCACTTCAGGAGTGCCGACAGAAGTGAAAACTTGGTGTCGGTAACGATGTCGCGAGTTTAATGGTTATTTCCCATATCAAAAATGCTTTCTGTGCATGCCTTACTTCACTTTAAAAAATACACGGTTAAAGCTACATATCCAGACGTAACGTAATGCATGGCGGGAAGATCTTCCTATTGTGGCGGTTGAACATACCTCACCCGCCCGGCATTCGTCTCGGTACATACTTGTCCTAATATTTGTTGAAATATCGGAGCACGACTGTCGACACATGCGTGCTCGCTCGTGATTTTGCTAAGCATTGGCTTTAACTTCTTTGTAGTTAGCATTCGTAGCATGCAGGCAAGAGACACTAGTCTTAAATTCACTATCATCACTCTCCTCGCTGGCCAGAAGGGCTGAAGAGGTCTCATTAACGTTTGATGATGATGTACTACATTAAATCACACTATATTATAAAGGCTAAAGTTTGTGAGTGTGTATGTTTGTTACTTCATCACGCGCAAATGTCTGGTAAAAAAAAACAATTTTGATCTTGTTCTTCTTAGCGAGTCGGAATGGCGATTTTATATATTTGTAGACCAGTGTGTGGCCACACATACTCCCCTGTCATTAGCAGAGTTTCACTACTCAATTGTACAAGATGTTGGGCAGTTCGGGCATGAGACAAATTTTAATAAAATTTGGTAAGCAGGAAGCTGACACCCTGGATTAATACATAGGCTACTTAAACCGCGAGTAACACGGCGGGGCGCAGTTAGTTAGCAATACTATGTGAGTTTTTTTCAGTCGCGTCCCCCTTCGGAGCACCCGAGCGGGCAGCTGTCGCTGGGCGCGCACGTGGCGCAGCAGCTGTCGCTGCAGCCGCTCGTCGGCATGCACTACGCGCCGCGCGACGCCGCGCCGCCGCCGCAGTACGCGCCCGGCGTGCCCGGGGTGGCCGACTTAGTGCTGGCCAGCTATCGCGCGCATGTACAGTCTAAGGTAACAGCCTAAAGCACGTCTGTTGTATGATTGAAGGTCTGTTAGTTGAGATGACCATAAAACCACGCAATCCTCGTAGTTAATAGTTTATTAGTTTAGTTACAAGTTAAAGTTATTAAGATGCTTCGTCCGCGTAATTAGTGGCAACGACAAATAATCGAAAGGCATTTTATAATTAATATTGTGAAAGTAGGACGACGACACCGACGCAGCAACTTGTACGACGTACTCGTACATCTGTAGCGCGAACATTTTATACAAACTGGAATTTTTGCGAAAGGGGACTTTTTGCGAATGGGACATATTGCGAATAGGACATTTTGCAAATGGGACATTCTGCAAAAGATATATTCTGCGAAGAAGCCAATAAGGAGTCTAAAGTGCCTCTTATAACCACCCAGCTATTTTATCAGGAGCTCTTGAAAAGCTTTTATGATATGCACGAGAAAAGTAGTCACTTTTTAAATCTTCTTCATGTTCCTAGATAAGCACAGGTTTTTCTTGACTTCTGTTGCAGGACAAAGAGGGCAAAATAATGCACGGGCTGGGCTTGACCTTCCAGCGGGTGTACCTCGACCAGTGCTACGGAAACAAGGCGGTCAGCAAGGCGTATCCCGTGGGAGACGGCCAGGTCAGTTTACCATTTATGATATGAACTCTTATTTTTTATCCCTCCAACGCAATCTAGCGCCCCAGCAACCCCTCACCCGCTTTTCGGCCTGTAAAACAGGGTTGTTGCTAGTCGCAAGTTGACATTACGCGAGTCACCTAGGATTATTAAATCATAATTGTGAGAAACTGCGCACATTATCATTGTTTATCCACGGAAAACAATATAGAAAGAAAGTTTTATAGACTTCCGCGTGATAAAAACAGGTAACCAAAGCAACAAACTCTATGATGGCGACCCTGATTGTTCAACTCACACATTTGACGTGTGCACAGATATATTGTTTCGTTTGTACTCCGTGTTACTAGGTATATTTGTTACTCCGTTTCTATGAAGTGCCATATCTGTGCCTTCAGCATAATTTTTCCGGATTCAGTACCTTTGAAATGCGTTGTGTGCGGTGCGACAGAGATGAGAATTCGAATCCACTTAGCCCATTTCTTTCGCACGTACGATTTGCGACTGAAATGGGATGTTGTGTACTATTCGTGGGCCAACGCCCAATTAACCTGTCTATATATGTGGATACATCAGTTTGAGGATATAACTTTGTTTTTTTATTATTATTTGAAAGGTAGTACACAGCAACAGGGTAGTAACCTGGGTCAAAAAAAAATAGTAAAGATATAAAAATAAAACATCACAATATAATGTCACTTGGCATTTTGAACAGATTTTATATTTACTTTATATATTAACCTTTTGAACGCCAGCGCTTGCTGACGTTACTTTATCCCCGACGTCAAACCTAATAAAATAGTACAACTTTGACCACTTGAGTCGTCAATGAAGTCTCAGTTACGCGACCGTTTTAAAACTAAAGTGGACAATTGCGCTCAAAACGTTTGCTCAATTTGACTCCAAGAGACTATAAAACATGGTTTGCTTTATACTAATATCATAGAAAGTGTTTGTTTTTGACGTTAAGAAAAAAGGTTCTGGACTTTTTGGTTAACAGAGGACTGTATGTTTTCCTTCAGTTATTGAGTTAGTAATACAAGTCTCGAACGTTCTTTGGGGCTAGCTCAATATATATTTATTTTATTTTTTAATTACATTTCGTTAAGAATATCACTATTGATTGAGCAGGTCCACATAGACGAGATGGTGCAGGCCCGCTCGGAGCAGATGTTCGAGAGCACGCTGACGCACGCGCGCGCGCGCTCGCCGCTGCCGGCCGCCGTGCTCGCGCTGTGCCCCATGGAGGTGCGCTCCGTGTTCGTCAAACAGTGACGACCCGACTTAGGTATCACTTAAAAAGCCTTTTCAACACGCTTGCTCGTAAATTTGATCTAATTTCATCGTTTGTAGATATGTAAAGCGGCTCATTAAACGCGTGTGTTATAAACCTAAATAGTGAAGTTATATTCTATAACTGCACTATTTGATATTTATAATGCTTCATTTTTTTTCTTCAAATTCCGAACTGGCCCGCCGCGCCTTTTGAAAAAAGTAAAACGGCGGTAATGTAATAGTGTGCATCACAGTTTTATGATTGAGTTAATAGAGTAGAGAAAAAAACTGTTTATTAGGTATTTTTCCTCGCAAGTGTGTTGAAAAAAGTCGTATGATATACGTGCGTATATTTGTTAAACTCGGCTTTATTACGCCGTCGCCTTCGGCTCTAGCTGAAGTTCCACCTCGTGTTATGACCACCACAACACATTTATATCGTAATGTACTATTAAAAGTGTTGTATGGCTTCCTACATTTTAAATTGATTTACTATTAAGAGCGACTGATTACGCATGCACTAAAGTTGACTATAAGAGAAGTTGCCATTTTGAGACTGCCGTTTAGCAATGCTACATTTTAGCAAAGTTGCCCTTTAGCGAACGAAGGATCTGATTTAACCCAACATGGGTATCTGCTTTAACAAACATTACTTACTTGTAGTGTTAGTTGAAAGGAATAGTAAGAAGTATCTATACCAGGATAGCTCGTTCAAATTCCGCTCACTTAGTATTTTTTCACCATTTATTTAATTATTTCGTTTGAGTACACAGCAATGTATAAAGGCCCATTTACACAGTGCAAGTTTCTTGCGTGATGCAATTTAATTGAAGAGTCTAAACAAAACGTCAAGCATACAAATAAATTATTGCTTCAATTGTATGCAACTGACAATAAATCTGTACTGTATAAAAGGGCCTTTAGGCTTGCACTTGTGGCCGTCCAAGCGCGTCCCCAGGTGGCATACTGTCGATTCGTTACGCATTTCTACTTACGTTAGTGCTAGATGCGGAATTTTAACGATTAATACGATTTATTTTCTATCGTCTAATGTCGACTTAAGCTAGCATGCTGTTTTTTATATTAATGACACTTTGAGGTGCTGCTTTAAGACTACATTTCTGTGAGTTTAGTGGGCAACTTGCTAGATTTGTAAAGGCCCTTGTGCCTACGCTAGGAGAAATAACAAAGCATGCACTCCTGATAACACACAAGATGCGTTTGTGTGCGTGGGTGTTATCAGCATTGAATGCGCACGAGTTGTAGGTTAAGCGTAGATGCTTTCTTGGTAAATTCGTACAACTACCTTCAAATGTCGGAAATACCAGGGAGCTTTTTGAAGATAGAAATGTAAGCCTTTGAAAACGCTCTTAGCATAAGCTTGATTGTTTTTAAACTAGAGATTTTAATTTTTAACTATTACGTGTTGGCTAAAACAAGTTAAGGAATGAATGAGTTTTAAGGTTAATAACAACAGATCCTGTCTCTCTAATGTTGCTCCCTATTTTGATTTTTGTTTCCAATTTCTCGCCCACAATCACAAGAGCGGCCGTTGGGTCTTGCGGACCTGGGCTCTGTCTGGGTTTTGTTTGCTCTAACCATAAAACCCAAAATACTCTATCTGGGATATCTTTAGGGATGAAGATGTTATAGTGTATTACAGAAAGTGGCAATTTACAATCCTTTGTGCACTCAATAGTTCGTGTAAGTGATGTCCGGGTAAAGTTTAATTGTTGTTATAGTTTATTGAGTTTATTGTTTCAAAACCTTTCTTTCCAGACAGGCTTTTTAAACATTTCAAATATACTTTTGTTTTTGCATAAGTGTGATTATTTTAGGTAAGCGTCGTTATAATTTTCAACACACTTGCTCGTGAAGTGGATCTTATTGCACCGGTTTTAGATATACATATAAAGCAGCTCATGAAACATGTGTTATAAACGCAAATAGTAAAGTTATATTCTAAACCACACTATTTAATATTTATACGCTACAAATGTCTTTTTTTTCAAATGTTGGAACTGGCCCTTCGTGCGGTTTTTGCGCTGCGATTATTTTAAGAAGTAAAACGGCAGGAAAGCCACAATGTACATCACAGTTGTATCTTATTTAAAATCAAAATTTCGGTTTATTAGGTATTTTTCCTCGCAAGTGGGTTGAAAAACGTCGTACGATATACGTGCGTATAATGGTATTATATCGTAATGTACTATAAAATATTTAGTTTACTTGGAAAAATTAAACATACGAAAGTAATATGAAAAGGTAATTTTAATTCGGGAATTATCAATGATTTAAATTCATACTTATTTTATAATTATTTACTAGGTTTTACTCAGGGGTTTGGCATGTCCAGAATGTCTAAGATCTGTAGCATTTATGTTATTAGCGTCGAGTTAGTAACCGTATATTTTAACACAAGTTTAGGCTTACGTTGGGGGTAGCTCAACCAGCGTAATTTGTTTATCTCTTGCATCTCTTATCAAGTGACCCTTTGTACGGACGGTTTTTGAGTTTTTAAAGTTCGAAGTCCCAGTGGACTGAGAAGGAAATGGGGACGTAGATCGATGTACAGGGCCTAAAAATATACTAAAACTATTTCAGGGCTGAAGTCAGTCCATGATACTGAACAACTTTCCACAAACATTTATTGGAATATGAATAATCATTTTTGACCTCCTATACTAGTTGCCTGATTAGCGGATCAGTTTCTTTTTGTTCCGATGTTTGTCCATTAAGCAAGTTGTTCATTATCATGACGAGCAACCCACCCTTTATATAGTTTCAGTAAGTATATAGTATAGACGTTATATACAATTTTTTTATGAGACGGAACTTGTATGCAAACGCGGTGTATTGTGATGCTACGCAATTACCAAAGGGATTAATTTTTGGGTTGAGTTGGGTACTGACAAGATACACTACGTTCTTTTGATACTTACGAGTAGGCCCTAAAAGAAAATACATTTTTTATCAATAAGTAGTTTCCTAGGAGAGTAAATTCGTTATAACAATGTTATAAACGGTTACAGTAGAATTCTGGCTCTATATAGTTACCTATAAATTGTATGTATAAGTAAATAATTAGCCGTAAGATAGTAATTTTTATTTTGTCCGTCCTATATTTTTCTTCTAACGATTTTCTTAGTTAATATTTTTTTCTATTAATTTCACATACCTACATGAACGTATAATTTGATACGCGTTCATAAAAGTATATTAAACATAGTGGCACAAATTAATATTTTTTGGACTGGATGAAATGAATTGCATTTTAGGCTTTGATAGGCACTGTAAAAAATAGGAAGTATATTATTTTCGAAGTTTTGGTCATTCACTTTATTCCACCATAATTAGAATTTATTTGGAAATCGGGTTTATTTGTTAAAAATTGACAGTAAGTAGTAAGTAATCAATGCATTTGTGATACTTTCTGACTCAAATCTATAGTTTTCACATCATACTCAACGTGGTTAAAAGTGGCACTGCGGTATACAGCGTGGGCGGGACATACTCCTAATAAATCGAACCACGGGCTATGCTAGATCACTATAGTATAATTAAAATAACAGAGAAAAAACATAAAAAAATGACATTCCCATACGAATTGCGCGGGGCGGTTGCACACTCTTCTATGGAGATATTGCAGATTTTTTTTTCTTTTGCCTGTGGTTTGATTTATTACGGGTATGTCTTTTCATTGTCTTAGTATACAGTCAGTGTAAATATAAAGTCAAAGAATATATGTAAGTCACAAAAATTAAATACGACGCACACCACCACCATACGTTAGGTAATTTGATTTGTTATATATACTCAAGGAAAAATGTTGTTTAAATTTAGTTGTTACATGACATGTAAATAAAAATTGTACATAGGATTAGAAAAAAATGGCAAAATTGTACTCCTGGTATATCAAGTATGAATTTTCAGAATAGCTTGAACATATTAGCCTGCAAATTTTGTCTAGTAGAACGTATGTTACATCCGTCTCGACTTGATGAGTTGTTCTCAGTATGTCGACTTTTTATGTGTATATAAGGTAGTTAGTCAAGGATATTTATGCCTATGTCCAGCGGTGGACGTTATGCGGCCGAACTTATGATAATGATGATATGCATAGCTATTAAACGTGGACCCACAAAAAGTCCCCCTGGGCTGGGGGGTTAATTTCCCCGAGTATTTTTTTCCCGCTGTCCCACCGTTTTTAACTGTTCGCCAGTTCAGATTCAAGAAGAAACGAGCCACGACCCGTCCACCCACCAGTGGGTCCACGGGGAATTTCTGTTTACCCGTGCACCCACTGCATTATAGCGGGAAAATATCGATATCAACAGAGAATATGCACATATAAACCTAAGATGACGCCACAAAATAGCTTTAGTTTTAAATAAATAATTACCACTTAGTGCAGTGGGACCATGGTGAAAATAAATTACTCGTAGACACGAACGAGACTGGCGAACAGATTAGAACGATGGGACAACGTGCAATAAAATGTCCCGTGGACCAGGGCGACTTGTTGGTGGGTCCTCGGGTAATAGGAGGCTTATATTATCCTCGTTCGCATGTAACATAGTGAATTTGTAAATAAATAAAATTGAACCCAAAAATGTTTTATTTCATGACCGTTGTTTGGTTTTCTTGGCCTCCGAGTACCATACCATGCCAAAATAGACGAGCATAGAGACGACCAGGACCCTTACAGACAATTTACACTACACACACCACCGGCGCGAGACATTCAGCACTAAAAACGCTGAAACGGTACCACAGTCAATGCTGGTTAGTTAATGAAACATAAAGAATAGATATGTGTACTGGGTAAAAATATATCATTTTACGTAGTCCGTGAACTAAATTCCTCTCCCATGCTGGTCTGGGAGAAATAAAAAAAAACTTCGAATGTACCAGCTGCTTCTCTTCCCACGCAGATCGTAAAAGCCGATCGAGGGAATGGGCAAAAATGCAAATCATGTTAACAGGCGATGCGGCTAGCAACCCATTACTGTATTGATTGCTTTTCCATCTTCTCGTCCACCATGACGCTAAAAGTGGCTTTTGGGTCTTGCGGCCCTGGGCTCTGCATAGAACCGCAAGACCCAAAATGCTCTGTCTGCCCCATTAGGGATAAAGACGTGATAGTATGTATGTATGTATGATGTGAACTAAATTATTCAAAAATAAAGGACACATATTTTTTTGCAAAGTAGTAAAAATTTACAAAGATACAGGGCTTCGAAATTTTGGAGTAGGGGTGATTTACGTCACCTTTGGTTTAAAATCGTAGTTGATCGTGTCGACACGCGAAATTTAAATGCGATGTATCTTCGTCATTGTTTGCCAATCAGAGGAACGAAAAAATACGTATACCATACTTTTTTAATAATTTATCTAATAAGCCAAAAAAATATTTAAGCACTCATCCGTATTTAAAAGGAAATAAAATCTTTATATGTTAAAATAATTAAAACAGACATGATTGGAACGTTAAGACCAGGGACAGAGAGTTAAGGAAGGAAAGAGGAGAGGCCTTTGCCCAACAGTGGGACATGAACGGCTAAAAAAAAAAAATATATATAGAATTGATTTTATTCATTTAAACAATAATTTGACAAGTTTCAATTGATTCTTTACAGAAATATTCGATGTAGACATCAAAGTTACATAATAGACCTGCGAAATGGGAAACTGCTTACAAACGTATAAATTGCATAAGCCACATTTTCAAAATTCGCAGCGTAGTCGAAGCGACGGCATTCAAGAGGCGCCTTTTATTTACTATTAATTCGTATGAAAATGATTCTCTGCGAATAAAGGAGACTGAGCACATAGATAAAAAGTATAGGTAGACGCCTTTTTCTAACGACCGCCTGTACAGCAGCTCTGTAAAGTTTCATGAATAAAAATATGTAAGAATGGCTTTTGTATCGGAGATTCAAAACCTATATTCGAACATGTTTGTGGAGTGGAGTGTTGACTGCAAACACTTGCAAAAGGCAGAAAGGATCCACTCTTTCTATGTGAATAAATTATTACTATAAAATATGACACAGGCACTCAGTTTGTTGATATTTTAATACTGAAAAAATGCAATATGTACATAACTAGAAGAACAACCACCAAAATACCGGATTAAAAACAATACTGGTCTTTACTAGATAGTATTACTATTACACGAAAGTTTAACTTATACTTACTATAGTTAGGGAGGCGAGGTAGCTAAATGGCGTAATTCAACGGCGCCGTCGAGACCTATCAAAATCGAAAGATAAAATAATTTCGAAAAGAAAAGAACGTATGGTAAAAACCATTTTAGCGGTGGGTTTGGCGTGTACGGTTTTTCAAAAATGTTAAAAAAAACAGTAACTTGGGCATTCTCGAGCGCGTCAGATATTCATACTACGTATGCCCCAAGTGCCTCTGATAACAACGGTATACTAATCTGCCGGTTTGCGTGGTGGGGGTAGGCATATGAAGTAGTCAAAAATGCAAAAAAAAAAAATTGGTCGAGCGCGTCAGATTTTTGGAAGGGGTGTTAAGTAGGCCCCAAGGAAGCTCCCTTTAAAAAAACTGACGATTTCGGCGTGACGATAAGTTGCGATGAATTTTTGAAAATGCAAAAAAAAAAGTTATTTTGAAATACTCGAGCGCGTCAGATTTTCATAGGGGAGGTATATCTCGGTATCCTAAAAGCATATTTTTTTAATCTGACAAAAAAGTTGGTGGGTTCTCTTAATCTGACCGAAAAAGGTTTTTTGGTTTCCTTTTTTTCGTTTCTTTCTCCTTGATAAAACGGGGAATTTAAGAATGACAATAAAGCGATAGATACAACCAACGTAAATGTTTATTTAAACTTTTTTTTTGTAAAATGTATCGTTCGCAACTTATATGCCGCAACGCGTTCTTAGGAAGACGAAATGGCTCCCCCACACTTTCGGTCATGCGGAAACCGGCAGATTTTGTATTTTTAGTAAGTTTTAGATTGTATTCTTCAAAATAAAAAATAAAAAACTCGCGCTCGAGAATGCCGGATTAACGTTTTTTTTTTTACAAGTTCGCGACCCTATAACTCGGCGGCGTCAAGGACTTATCGTCAGATTAGTTAAATTTAGTCTTTAAACACTAAAATCAACCCCCAATATCTTAATCTGACGCGCTCGAGTATTTCAGACTATCGATTTTTTTTTACTAATCTGATCGTCTATCCTAGGCGCGCGTCACTACATAGAGAGCTAAATACTTTACAAGGTTGTTCTATTAGGTCTAAGGTATCTCTCATATCTTAAACTGCCACGCTCGAGTATTGCAGAAAATTCCCCTATTCGCCTCCCTAACCACTACTGAATACTTGTTCCACGCAAAAAGTAACATGAGTGAAAAAAAATGGTAACACTTAAATTACTAATAATGAAAAACAATAAACATAATTCTCGAGGTCCATAAAATCAACTTTTCCACGTAAAACGTTAACAAACAGGTACTGAGTAAACAGGGTTTTCATATATAGACGCCAGCCACAAACGCGATAGAAAAATTTACATTTTTATATAGACTTCACCTGAGGACTCCTGTCAAATCTTTAACAGAAATGGCAGCAATCGTGCCTTTGTAGCTGGCGCAATAAACAGAGAACTATACTATATGGGTGAGTTTCGATTAGTCGAATCACAATGTTCGTGATTCCCACTCACTCGTCCCTCCCTCTACAGCATACTCCACGAAGCTGAAAATTCATCACCATTTTTGGCCATTAAAGAATAAGGAATGATAGTCGACCTCTGTGGCCTATCATGCCACGCTGTCAC
Organism: Acrobasis consociella; assembly: GCA_963555685.1. Lineage (NCBI taxonomy): Eukaryota > Metazoa > Arthropoda > Insecta > Lepidoptera > Pyralidae > Acrobasis > Acrobasis consociella. The sequence continues at coordinate 10,090,292 of OY743123.1, read as the reverse complement.
ACCGGAGGTCCCGAGTTCGATTCGCGATCAGGTCAAGATGGAAAAAAATAATCTTTTTCAGATTTATTGGTTGTTTCTCTATATATGTATTTGTAAAAAATATAGTATCGTTGGGTTAGTATCTCATAACAAGTCTCGAATTTACTGAGGGGCTCAATCTGTGGGATTTGTCCGTTTATATTCCCACGCGCCGTTCGTCAATGACTAAATATGGCAATGAAAGGGACAGGAGCAGTGGCGCGCCGCGTCATCACAGCTTGAAAGAGACCCCGTGTATTACTCCATTAGAATTTGTATATCCCTAATCGCTGCACCGAATTTTTATAAATGAAAATTCATTCGACATTAAAAACGTCTTATCATTTATGATAGTCTATTTATTTTACTATTATTACTTTATGATAGTCTATTTTATAATTTAACCAATCAAAAAAGACGTTAAGTCCCGTTTCTATCGAAACGTACCCCAAAAAGTTGACATATTTAATAAAACTTAATTAATAAAATACGACACATAATTCAACTTTCCATATAGGAGTCACACGAGGTAAAACAACCTGTTCATAATATCCTTCATTACAACACTACATTATTTATTCATTTGTCCAATAACACTGGAAAAAGTTTGGTTTGACTTTATTCGACTTTCAAATGAAGAGCGCCCACCTTATACTGACTTCGTCATTATTACATAGTTTCTTATTTCGACTAGTATAAAGCATATAAAAAGCACTAGTACCTTATTCTAATTTCTTCATGTTTTTTCCTGTGTTACAACTATCAAATTATACTATAGTTAAATAGGTAAGTATAGTGGGACAGTATAGCCTATTAAAAAAAAAAAGTAGGTAAAACATGTAAAGAGGTTAAGAACGAAAGCATTCCACCGATAAGAGCGCAGCTCTTAAATATAAAAGGTACTTACGTACTTAATCCTCTATAGTAGTCTAGCGTCCGCTCACGATTGCGACCGGGCCAAATAAGATTCAGATTGTGAAGAGTTTATTCAGGTATACTATCTCTTTATCTTTCTTTAACGTAACATGAATTGCATATATAAAAGAAACATAATTCATTAGTACATTATATCTGTCCCTAATATTGCTCTTTATTGCTCTCATTAATTTCATTCCGCTCTTCAAGGCCTCATGCTAGATTTCATTATTCAAATTATTGGCAGTAATTTGGTATTGACAATACAGCGATAGATTGTATACAAAAGGCCAAAAAGTGGCGTCGCTGTCATACCAAAACTTGCAACAACTAAGTAGGCAAGCATTTACAGCCCAACTTATGATAAACCGTTACTGTACCCTAAAGACGCTTGCAATATCAGGACTCTTGTTTTGCGACACTAATTATTATAGAATCTGATGCTTCTTCTGGAAAAACCATTGCAGGAATACGTCCAATTACGACCCTTATTGATTTAATAGCATTACAATGCTCGAAAAAAAATCTATAAATAAATTAATTATATGTGAATATATATTCTTTACATATTAACACCTTGACTACCAGCATTGCAGACATAGTTTTTTTAATTGTTTGTTGGACACCAGGAAACCATTATGGCGTCCTTATATTCATAAAAACTTGCAACCGTTTGCTAAACCTATATTAGTTAAAACAACTTCTGTCCCTTTCCTTTTTTTTAATTTCAACATTAAAACTTAACTAAAACAGGCTTTACAAACGTTTGTCGATAGTTAAATAGGTAAGTATAGTGGGACAGTATAGCCTATTAAAAAAAAAAAGTAGGTAAAACATGTAAAGAGGTTAAGAACGAAAGCATTCCACCGATAAGAGCGCAGCTCTTAAATATAAAAGGTACTTACGTACTTAATCCTCTATAGTAGTCTAGCGTCCGCTCACGATTGCGACCGGGCCAAATAAGATTCAGATTGTGAAGAGTTTATTCAGGTATACTATCTCTTTATCTTTCTTTAACGTAACATGAATTGCATATATAAAAGAAACATAATTCATTAGTACATTATATCTGTCCCTAATATTGCTCTTTATTGCTCTCATTAATTTCATTCCGCTCTTCAAGGCCTCATGCTAGATTTCATTATTCAAATTATTGGCAGTAATTTGGTATTGACAATACAGCGATAGATTGTATACAAAAGGCCAAAAAGTGGCGTCGCTGTCATACCAAAACTTGCAACAACTAAGTAGGCAAGCATTTACAGCCCAACTTATGATAAACCGTTACTGTACCCTAAAGACGCTTGCAATATCAGGACTCTTGTTTTGCGACACTAATTATTATAGAACCTGATGCTTCTTCTGAAAAAACCATTGCAGGAATACGTCCAATTACGACCCTTATTGATTTAATAGCATTACAATGCTCGAAAAAAAATCTATAAATAAATTAATTATATGTGAATATATATTCTTTACATATTAACACCTTGACTACCAGCATTGCAGACATAGTTTTTTTAATTGTTTGTTGGACACCAGGTAACCATTATGGCGTCCTTATATTCATAAAAAATTGCAACCGTTTGCTAAACCTATATTAGTTAAAACAACTTCTGTCCCTTTCCCTCTTTTTAATTTCAACATTAAAACTTAACTAAAACAGGCTTTACAAACGTTTGTCGATTTTTATTAATAAGGGGGTGAATTTGGAAATATATGACACATAGGAAATTCACTAAGAATGAAGTCCATCACCGTCAGTCGTACACTACAGCCTCGCCGCCACCGCGGCGCGGGCCACGATGACGGGGTTGTCGGTGGTGAAGGCCACCTCCAGCGCCGGCAGCAGCTCCCGCACCAGGTGCCGCGCTTGCTCCATGGGCCCTGGCACTACTCTGTACCACATTTCTTTGTCCCTGTCAACATATAAGGTACGTTATCGTCGTCGTGTATAGCAAGCATAGATATATGAAGTTATACAAAAAAAATTAAGAGAAATATAAGGTAGGTATCTAATATTTTTTATATTAAAGAAAACATGTTAAATAGTATAAAATCCAGAATATTTGTTAGTCAAAAAGTCCGCCCCGAATCGTATATGCTGCAAAGGTGCCCATGACACTAGCAGCATTCCCCCGCCCGCTGTATTGCAAGGGAGGGTTGCACCAGGTACGACTCGGCGCGGGGTCAGTAAAATTATTTTTAAGGCGCGTCCATAACTCCCGCACAAAACCCTTTGCTTCCGCACATCATACCCCGCTAACATACATACTATCACGTCTTTATCCCAAATGGGAGAGACAGAGCATTTTGGGTCTTGCGGCTCTATGCAGAGCCCAGGACCGCAAGACCCAAAAGCCACTTTTAGCGTCATGGTGGGCGAGAAGATGGAAAAGCAATCAATACAGTGATGGGTTGCTAGCCGCATCGCCTGTTAACATGATTCGCATTTTTGCCCATTCCCTCGATCGGCTTTTACGATCTGCGCGGGAAGAGAAGCAGCTGGTACATTCTAAGTTTTTTCATTTCTCCCAGACCAGCATGGGAGTGTACCCCGCTAACGTCTACTGCAAAAGGGATAAAAATGTAAGATTTTATAAATAGGGCATATTTCAAGTGTTTTTGAGGTAGTGTTATAGTGTACAGAGTGTTTTGTAATAATTTAAAGTGGATATATTTAAAAAGAAAAACAGAAGATACATTCTGTAATGCGTACCTAGATGTAACCTGAAAAAAGGCTTGACCCGGACGCTTGAGAGTAGAGCACTCTCTCAACGCTCTACTATGATGCGTGCGAAAGACATATGATAAATAACAATTTTTTATCGATTTCGACTTTGGTCGCAGTCTGTCTGTAGTGCGTAAACATAGTGTCAGTGTGGGCATAGCGAGCGACCAAACTATGTCACACCTCCTTTCTTGCCCATCGTGCTCCACCAGCTGCAACGAACGTGACCTTTATCAGGTCTCTGACAACGCTGTAAGAATGGCATCTTCCTAGAGGGAAACAAATTTAATTGTTTGAGCCAACGATAAGAAATGAAGAAGTGCGTAAAAAGGTACTGACAGCTTCTCTTTGACGAGCGCGCCCGCCAGCACCAGCCCCTGCAGGCAGTTGCCGACGGCGTCCAGGCTCAGGCTGTACGGGTGCCGCCGCTCGGCCTCCGCGCGCGCCTGCGCCAGCGCCAGTGCGCGCGCGTGCGAGCACCTCGAAACCTGGAATTAGGTAGATGGGTCAACAAAAAATTATTTGGAACGGTTTTTAAAATAAAACGTCACAAAATAGTGTCACTTTTCATTGATCATAACCATTTTCAACATGATTTTAGATTTATTCACGCAGAATTGATATTAAAAGCGGTATTTGACTTCAAAAAAGTATGACGTCACGCTTTTGTATACAAATCATTTCATACAAATCTCATAGAAAACTTTTGTTTTAAAGTTTAGAAAAAAGTGTCTGATTTAACTTATTGTCATCTAGCGGATTCAACATTGTTATTGTGAAGAAACTAACATAAGAATTCTATCAAGAGCTTGACTTAGAAAGAGACAGGGTAAATATGGACAGCATAATGATTTACTTTTGCTATACTCCCACACGCTTTCTTATCATCTCAGCGCATTTCTAGGTATAACTATAGCTGTTCTGCTTTGGAGCCTGGGGTACGCTTTCCGACATTCCTTGCAGCTATCCCAGCAAGAAATGTTTGTGCTTAGTTCTTTAGTCGCCCTTCCGACTGAGAAATTGGAAAGATCTGTTAGGGGCCAAAAACCTTACGACACCAGGAACTGTGTTTTACCAACCTCCGTCAAAACCTGCGCACACGTGTGAAGCGTAGTGAGTGCGGGCCACGCGGCCCAGCGCAGCAGCCCTTGCAGCTTCGCCGCACCGCCGCCCGACAGCGCGCCGCCGTCGCTGGCTACCACCTCGTTTGATATGCAGTATTCTAACGCGGAATCAAATGTCTGAAAATTTACGTACACGCGTTATAAGTTATACTTCTCTGGCGTGAACATGATACAGTACAGCCAGATCGTGGGCTAACTTCATACTGTTGCTTTTTTCTGTCGGTGTGCGCGTAAAAATTCACTGTCATCATTTTTCCCAATCGCGCCAAAAGAAGTATAACTTCAACTATTATGACTAGTAGTAGACTTAGTATACTTGACTCGTTAATTTATTGTTAAAGGAATGATGACTGGAAAAATATTTTTGGTCCATTGGTTAGATTATTAAAAACTTACACGTATTTTCTCTTTTCCTTGAGAAACAAAAAATACGAAGATACGGCGTATTTTAAATTTCGCTCTTTATAGAGGTGTCTTTGGAACTCAGTATTCTTGTGATATTTTTTTCTTTTTTCACGAACTAAACAATAATGAACCTATATTTCTGCATTTTTTTTAAGGCAGACATTAGAATAATACATTTCTGACCCTTAAATTTAAAAGACAAGAGCTGCGAACTACTACCCTTTTGGAACCACCGCTGCTAAAGAGAAACGTCAAAAGAAACTCCCCGAGACAGTGTGGAGCTCGGTGGCCCGGCGGGAGTGCGCATTGCTAGCGCTTTCGTGAGTAAAGCGACGCTGGGCGTGGTCCGCGCTTGGATGGGGACCACAAGTGGCATAATAATGTCTCGAGCTCCTTCGAAAGGCACGTATAAGCCGTTGGTTATGTCAGATGCCTTTAGGCAGCCTGAAAAATCTGACACCAGTGTTGGCCACTTACACACACGAAAAACGAAACGAAACCGAGACAGTAGAGTAAAATCTGTTACTATTTATACCCGATAATATCTTTGTATGTGATAAATGTTATTATATAAGATTACAGAATAACACAGATGATTATCTCGAAAAATCTTACTTTTGCTTCATTTTCCTCCACATAATAGAACTCATAGTGCAAAAGTCTTCTGATGCGCTGATACCGCGACACAAGTTCGTCTGAAATTATATTTAATTTATTTTAAAGCATCAAATTTGCATTTTTAACACAAAACAGACAGAACAATGGTTTCACAGCTTATACAGAAAATTTGTTGTCAAATTTTTGTATATAATAGAAATTGAGTTGTCAAATTAACAGAAAATGTAAAACAGAGTTTTCAACTCGACTCAAATAAATACGGTCGTTTGCTTTGGCATTAAATAAATAGGTAACATTTCTCATTATACTGAAAGGCTAAGAGTCCATCCAAGATACAAGATATAGTATAAAATACATTATTCTTTATTCTTTATTACATGACTGCTTTAAAAAAGGAGTGTAATATTTTCAGGGTTCATGTATATAAACTTTGAAATGCCTGAACAGATTTCGATGTATACATAAATAAATAAATATAGAAGGACAAATTAGGCTGATTGAGCTAGCCCCAAAGTAATTTCAAGACTCGTGTTATGACTTATGGGATACTAAACTCAACGATACTATATTTTATAACAAATACATATATAAAAAATAAAAATAAACATACAAGACCCAGGACAATTTTAAAAGGCACATTTTCGTACTTACCCTCACCGGGGATCGAACCCGGAACCTCTGGGTGGCGGACTAGCATGGTGACCACTGCGCCACGGAGCGGGCGGAGGTCGTCATACTTATATATCGTTGGAATTCTTACAAGATACTGAGCAACCGAAGCTTTTTAAAAATTTTAGTGTTGTTCTGAGCAACCAATGCCTTTTAAAAATTTAAGTGTAGTCCTGAGCAACCGATGCTTTTTAAAAATTTAAGTTTTGTTTTTTTGTTATTTCTTAATAAAAATAGCTTGTTTCCATACCTTGCGTGACCGTCCACTTGTCGACGATAAGGCAAATGATCGCAGGTGGGACCAGATAGTGCAGAACTGGGTTCACGTACAACTGTAGTTGGATGATGGGCAGCGCGTTCGCCATCGTCTGGGCCTTTAACACGTGACCTACAAGTTCAGATAGGTACCTACATAAATACCCCACCTATGTACATATTGTCATCTTTTTATCTCTATCAGACATATATATCGAGGAAATCAGATAAATCTCCAGCAGTATAGTACTATTTGAAAGCATTATCAATTAGCAGAATTCATCGTTTCTTACTATTTTTCATATATATGTATGTGTGTGGGTATATATTATATTTTATTTATAATTATATAATGTATGTATGTATTGTATTTATGACAATTTTAAAGTAATTATGATATCTGGCTTTTCATGTTTTATCTGTTATTTAGACGCCAACTTCTTTTTCTCTTCTTTTTTTCGTTTTCTAAAGGTTGACAGGGAGAGAATGCTTTAAGTTCACCTGTTGTGATTATTGGCTCAGTAAAGTTTTTAAATACATGAAAATAAATATCTATTTAGGCAGTCTTTGCCTAAGATAGTAATCGGGAATCAGATATACTTGCAACTAGTGACATCTTGCCAACATGTCGACATAAGAATATTTCACAGGTTAGGGGAAATGGTAGCAGGAGTGGCGCCCTCATTTGAAATTTATTGTTTGAAAGTAAATATGGTAAATTATTTTATGAATAGCATTTGAAAGTAATTGCGTTATTCCATCTAGTTTTAAAACGAGTTTTTGCCACTATACAATACTGTCATAGGTTATTTATAAAATAATTTAAAGGTCTTTCTACAGATTGTTAAAAGTCAAGTTTTTAAATATTACCATATTTACATTTAAAAATTTATTTCAAACGAGGGCGCCACTAGGACGAACTATAATGAAATACTTATAAAATGTAGGCTATGTTACGTATCTGTAAGTATTTACAACATTTCGCAGTAAAAAAAACTAGGTCTATGAATGTAACAATTGAACACATGAATACATTTATTTTTTGTACGTGTAAGTACAACTTGAATCATTTGAAGAACTTATTTTGAAACATTACACGCGTTAGACGCTATACATCAGGCGATATTGATAAGAAAATGCCTATTGTTACATTTTACAACTACTTATGATAAGAATAACGATTAGGCCTAGACTTAATTTATCGCAATCACTATGTCACTTGAATCTTTCATTTATCATACATGAATTGTAATTTTTATGTTCATACTTCGAAATTATCTACTAATTTTAGTATTATTTCGCTATGTTTAGGATAAAGTTGTTCAGTTTTATAAATCGCCTTATCATTACCCATTATTTATTGAATACATATTGTTAGACCTTAAATCATTGGTACGAAAATATGAATTCGAAACGAATAATGTTCTACTCTGTATTTAGATTAATTTTATTATTTGCAACTTAAAATTAAAGGTAAAAAGAAATACATATCTTAAATATGTATGTCTTAAAAAGCAATCAAAATTTATAAATACTTTATCTTGTTGTTTTGTTTTTCGTGTGTGTAAGTGGCCACTATCTACCGAGGAAGCAGATTGTCTTTTTGATATCATAATACAAATTCGAGTAGTACATTGACCTATTTAATCATGCAGATAGTAGTGTACATAGTTACGGATAAGCGGTCTCCAATTAAAATTTTAGCTCTCACGTACTGTCGATCACACGTGTTGATTTCAAAAAGATAACTAAAATTTTAGACGCGCGATAACATCGTGGGAATCTCGATTGGGATACCTATTCGAGAAGAATGTGTTTGACTACGAGTAAATTCGTGCGAATTTGTAATGATTTTGCATTCTCGTTCTGTTAGGACGATGCCTACGGGCCCTATGGCATTATGACTAGATTTAAATAAGAAATTATTTCCGTCTCTGTTGTATTCTTACCACTTTCTTATCTTCACCTGCGTTAGGTCTTTGGCATTTTGACTATACAACTTATATAGTTAGTAACTAAGGCTTTCCGTTTGCCGTTGATCCCGGCTGTCATCTGTGAATGGCAGTCGCTATTTTTATGTCGTATGCTATATATTTGAAAAAAATACACCAGGGTTGGCTACTTACACACACGAAAAACCAAGAAAGCTATATCTGACGCCTTTGAGCAGCTTGGTAGACATTCATACTAGTATAGAGCTTTTGACTCTTTGACGCCCTTTACTGGAGTAACCATCGACACGCTACGAAAAAGTCTTTGACCGTCATACAAAAAATAAGAAGAAACACTAAACTTACCCTTCATTTTCTTCTGTACATCACCAGAGACGTCCATTAGAGTCCCAGAGACCAGCCTCAGCCGCCGCTCCCGATCCAGCCACACCATCTCCCTGTGCACCACCAGTATCCTCTCCACACTGCCCTTCACATCGTCCTCGTACACCAGCGCGCCCAACGCTTTTAACACTTCAACTATCCACGATACTTCACTCAACACTTGATCAAAGTCTAACGGTTCATTTTTCATTATACTGTTCATTAATACTAAGGCAAGTAGGTTCGTTATGGTCGCCACAGTTGCTTTCTGCTGCAAGCTTATGACGTACTCGGCAACGGACTGGACTTGTTTGAATTGGGGGAGAGTTAGTTGCTGAAGGTCCACCGGCTTGAGAATCTCGTCTGTGTGGGAGATGTCCTCTAAGTAAGACCTGACGGACAGAGGCGCGCCGAAGTTGATGTAGATATTGCCGTAGTGGTCGTTCAGTCTGTATAGAGATTTCAGTAGGCCCTGAAATTAAATAAACGTATCAAACTTCTCTTTCCATGCTGGTCTGGGTCAAAAGAAAAAAACCTTGGAATATACCAGCTGTTTCTTTTTCCGCGCAGATAAAAAATGCGGGTCATGTTAATAGGCGATGCGACTAGCACTCCATCACTGTTTTGATTCCTTTATATATCTTCTGGCCTACCATCTCGTTAAAAGCGGCCTTTGGGTCTTGCGCCCTTAAGCTCTGTCTGCCTATAGAGCCGCAAGTCCCAAATTACTCTGTCCGCCTCATTAGGGACAAAAGATTAGTATATACTACATTATAATATCTACCAATGGTACTTAAATATAACATGTGTTTATAAAATATGTATAAAATCAATTGCCGAGTGGTTCCCGGCAAAGTACAATAGGGCCACTCCAAGTCCTCCCGTAGATGTCTTAGAAGGCGTCTTAGAAAATACAAGTTAAACAAAGCTTAGAAACATCAATGAGCCAAGATCCTCTCCAAGCCGTCTGGCCAGCGTGGAGAGTGTAGGCCAAGTCCTCTGGCTTTTCTGGCCAAGGCCTTTTATGGCTTTGGTAGTACAGGGAGGGTCGTGCTCCTGCAGTGGAGACAAAAAGACCTGATGGTGATGATGATGATAATGATAAAAGAAATATAATGAGAAAATTCAATAAACTCATCAACAGAGTAACTTGATATTACTAAAACAATTTTTATGTGCATTCAATAAATAATTTAAAACAAATGAACATCGCTTATTGTACATTAGACTTCTGGCCGCCAAACGAACGCAAACGAGCAAACATGACTGTTCAAACAACATACACATACATAAGTACAAATATTGGTTATATGTAGCAAGAAACTAGAAATAATATTACGTACGGTTTGTGCATACTATAACTACACTGTAATTTTCCGCTTTGTTATAATAATAATGCTTGAGGTAATGAAGCAATACATTCGATAAAATATCACAGATGAACTAAACTAATCAAGTATAATCATAAATTATTTAAGATTACTGTTTTACTATATGTGTAGTAATATATAGCTGTGCCCGCGGACTTCGCTTGCCGTCGGAATTTCGGGATAAGGAAATCTATGTTTTTTTCTATCATCATCATTCATCATCATCCGAGTGTATTGTCCCGGTTGCATCCTCAGCAGTAATGCTTCAGAGCCCGGGGTCCGCTACCTAACCAAGTAGATTTGAGAGGTTACTGGTTTTTACACAGAGCGACTGCCGTCTAACCTCCGCAACCCGAAGGTTAAACTAGAAGTAATCCTTGGGTAGTCCGATGATCGAACGTTAGATGGCGTTCCCGAACGCCATCTATTGTTTATACGTGCCTTCCGAAAAACGGAATCATCTTGTTTTCGGATAATCAGGTGATCCTAACCTAACCAGACTGGAAACAATTTTCACAAAGTATGCCTCCTAGTGGGATTCGAACCCAGGACCTCCGATAACAAGGCGAATGCTTTGACCACTGGACCACGGAGACAGTCCTTCTCTGTGTCTCAAACTATATCCATACAAGATTTCATCTAAATAGGCTGTTATTGACATACATCACTTATACAAACTCACATTCGCATTTATTACATTTATTATACTCGTACAGCTCGTACTAGCTGCACCCCGCGGTGTCACCCGTGGTGTTAATCCAAGGTGTCAGCTACCTGCATACCAAATTTTATCAAAATTGGTCCAGCCGTATGCGCGTAAATAACACACACAAACTCTTAAACTTTCGCCTTTATAATATTAGTGTGAGTTCGACATTGTGTTATGGAATTGGACGATAGGATACTAACTCGACAAAACCTATATTTCATAAAAAGTACATACATAGATAAACATCCAGACCCAGGTCAATCTGCAATAGTTTTTCATTTTCCACCTGACCGGGGATCGAATCCTGGACCTCCGGTGTCACAGCCTGGCATGATACACAATAGGCAACAGAGGTCGTCAACATTTACAAGTTATTACGAGTAATCGTGGAAATTCATAACGTTGTCATCATTACATTGCACGATGTAACCTCACGTCCGTGCAAACTGTACCGGAGGCGGGACCTTGGTGTTGTTGACAAGCACTAATATCAACAAATACACTGGTTCGCTGCTGCCGAACTGGTTTCGTGGCGAGTGGGCTACGACATCGTACTTATCTATAACTAGCTGGTGCCCGCGACTTTTTCTGCGCAGGATAATCAATATCTTTATAAATTGTAATTTATGTGTTATTCTGATGTATAAGCTATATTATTGTAAAGTTTCATTAAAATCCATTCAGTAGTTTTTATGTTAAAGAGTAACAAACATCCATCCATACTTACAAACTTTCGCGTTTATAATATTAGTAGGATGTATATTAAGGGAATACGTGAATTTATCGGGTGCAGTACTGCGCCCATTTTAAATTAATTTTTGACAGGAAATGGAGACATAAAAAAAAAATGTCTTGATCAAGCCCTATATAACCCTTAGAACCATTTTATAAACTATTGTTTATACTATAAAGTAAGAACGTAAAGATTTCCTAAGCACATTCGCGAAAAACAGACACTTTTGACAAATGTTCGAAGAAAAGCTTTAACGTCTTTACTTTAACCTATAAATAGTAGTTCATAAAATAGTTTGAAGGGTTATTCAGGGTTTGATCAAGACATAATTTTATATAATTTATTTCAAATGGGGGCAGCATTGGAACCCGAAAAATTCTGGTAGCCCTACAAGTGTTTAGCATATTATGCAATCTTGGGTGTTCGCACTGGGATATGTGACATACCCTCTCAGTCTGTATTGTATCATTTCGCACTCTCTGATGCATACGTGGCGATCCTTATTTAAGAAGTGGTTATCACACTCTTATATTATAAAGGCGAAAATTTTGTGTGTGTGTTTGTTACTTCTTCACTTGTCGGTTGGACCAATTTTGATTTTGGTATACAGGAACTTAACACCGCGGGGCGAAGCTAGTATGTAATATAATAAATATCGTATCTTGGCAAAAGCGAAAACATTAAACTGTTTACCGCCGTTTTACCACTTATATGTCTTTTCAATTGTTTCCGTATAAACATCAAAGTTCATGTGACGTTCACCTCTGCAAACTGACACTTAATTCAACTGGCAACATGATGGCCACTAATGTATACACATGAAAAAAAAATACTATAAATAATATATGACGAAAAGTGGATATTCATAACTGTGGCGTAGTGGTCACCATACTAGTCCGCCACCAAGAGGTTCGCGGTCCGATCTCCGGTTAGGGCAAGACGAAAAATGGCCTTTTTCAAATTGTCTAAATGTATTTGTTGTAAAATATAGTATCGTTGAGTTAGTATCCCATAACACAAGTCTCGAACTTACTTTGGGGCTAGTTCAATCAGTGTAATTTGTCCCTAGATATATATATTTATTTCTTTATATTCATAACTTACTCCTGTAGACTCCTTGGGCTTGGGCACCCCCAGATGTTCGTAGGCGAAGAGGCCGTGCTCTATCAGCCTGTCGTAGCTTATGTTGACGGGCACTATCGTGATGTCAGTAACCTCTCGCGAGAAAAGCGGCATCAGGCTCATGGACAGCACACCTACGGCAAACATATCATCATCACTAACAATGGTCACAGCTCTTGTCGGTGTTGTATGAAAAGAGACTTTGAACTCATACCTCACAGACGTATAGCCATACCTAAACCGCTATACACGCCACAACCGCCTAATCTAAGCTGTCTTCACGTGGCGGATTATTTCGAACAGGAATGTTATGTATATTAAATTATTTTAAAATATCCGGATAGTTTCGCTTAAAAAAAACTAATTTTTTGAGTTCCGTACCCATAGGGTAATAATTGGGCTAAGTGCGTGTCGGGCCACGCGCATTTTAGGGTTCCGTAGTTGCGAATGCCGACTTTAAATCATCCCACTGAATACGTTTAAAAATTAATTGTATGAAATTTTCCTTTTACAAGTACATTTTATAAGTTGGTCGCCTATAAGTCCTATAACTTTTTAATTTGTAAACATTGTTAGCTCTGATAGTTTTCCTTTAAACTTCGTTGTATGTAATACAGCTGTGCATTTTTCACGGGTATATATAATCGTTTGGCAGACAGATAGAGGGATCACACATCCTTTACCAAATTACAGCTTTGTAGTACAGTATCTGACTAAAACCGCGGACGGACGGACGGAAGGACAGACAGACAAAGAAAGTTGTAGTTATGTCGCAGCCAACTGGTTAAATTAGGCATCCAATTGGACGCCTAGTCCGGACATTAAAACCAGGCCATTAGATGCCTAGGCCGATAGTTAATTGAACTAGAATAACTCAACGTTTAACCACTTGGCGTATTGAAAGTCAGCCTTTTGTATATGACTGGCCAAGACTCAGCCAAGTGATTCAAATTTAGTTCAGATTTTTTCCACTGCGGCGCAGTAGCGCACCAAAACATATATGGCGTCAACAACTCAAACAGCTATTATTTTTCATTCCTAAATCTCATCAAAACTGTTTTTTTTTTTAATTCTCTATTACCTAATAGTAACTAAGTGGTAGGCATTAGTAAAAAGTAGTCGTCAGTAATATGTAAATTGTAGACCGTAACCACATATCTCTAACTAGAGGCAGCGCGCGGCTTCGCCCGCGTTAACTACTCGAGTGAAGTCGCGGGCGTGATGCAGTATAGCCTATAGCCTTCCTTGATAAACGACCTATCTAACACCGAAAGAATTTTTCAAATCGGATCAGTGGTCCCTGAGATTAGGGCGTTCAAACAAACAAACAAACAAACAAACAAACAAACAAACAAACAAACAAACAAACAAACAAACAAACAAACAAACAAACAAACTCTTCAGCTTTATATATAAGTAAGGATTCATTAATATTCAATCAATTTAACTAAATGACTGAACTTACTACGTTCAGTTATCTGGTTAAACGTTGCGTTCAATGACTTGGCTAGATGTCGTTGAGATATTCAATTGGATGCCTGGTTTGAATGTCCAGGCTAGCCGTCCAGTTGTATGACTGATTTAACCAGATGGCTGCGACAGTATACAACGTGGAAGGGACATACCCGCAATAAGTCGAACCACCGGCTGTACTAGACCACTACAGTATAATGAAATTAAAATAACAGTGAAAAACTAAAAAAAACAGGCATTTGCGTACAAAAGTGTTCAGCCACCCGGGCAATAAGTATATCGAATTTTTTGTTTTGTTTTTTTTACTGTTATTTTATTATCATTACAGTATAGTGATCTAGTATAGCTCGTGGTTAGATTTATTACGGGTACGTCCCTTCCACGTTGTATTTAATAATGAACACTTACACTGTAGTAACTACTTACTAGCATTACTCACATACTTGGTCAGAAAACTATAAAACGCGAAGCGTGGCCATTTATGATTGCGCCTTTTGTACGTACTATGCACTTTACAGTGGCCGTACAGTGTCACCGCCAAGTTGAGCGACGGATATAAGCAACACCGGCATATAAAAATGTTTATATTATGCAGTCTACTCACCGTACTTTGGATGCAGACTCTTATTGCTCCGGCTCCTGGTTCCCTCTAGGAAGAACTCCACGGGCGCTGCGTACTTGGCCACCACCGTCCGCACGTACTGCCTCAGCGTCGCCGCGTATAGAGGCACTCCCACCAGCGTACGGCGCATGTAGAAAGCGCCTGTTTCTCGCATCCGTTGGCCTACTACCGCCATTGAGTAGAAGTCTAAAAGATAAATTAAAATTTCAAAAATGCGTTGCATGAATTTTTTTATTATTAAAGTATGTATTGTAGTTTGTCAAAAATATCGCTCTGAATATTTAAGACCAGAGTGTTTATCAACTTTTCAAACTCGACGGGTTTGCGTCCTTTCACTATTGAATTCCCTTCCTTCTGGCATGTAAAAGAAAGAAAGAAGGAAAAATAATTTATTTGATATATCACAAACACGGTATTGTTTTGTTTTATTTTTCATGAGAGTAAATGGGCAACACTTGTCAGATTTTCAGGCTGCCTAAAGGCATCTGACAAAGCTTGACAACTGCTATACAATGATGACAGCCGGGACCAACGGATTATACGACCCTTTCGAAGCACAGACATGTGTTATAATATCCTTAACATAACTATCCAATATTTCAGCTCAATCTTTAAATGTATATAATTTATATTTAAATAAATAACATAAATTTGATCTTAAGAAAGAAACTAACAAACAACAGTACCCAAGTAAAAAATGTTTAGGTACTTTAATATACAGATTTTGTGAATTTCTCAGAATTTCAATTCATTTAGAACAACTAAAAAATATAGTTTTCATCTTTGACAGTTATTGATGGCGTGATTTGTTAAAATATTCGTTGACTTTAAATACTACATAATTCCGATATATAATTTACATAAATTATTAAAACAGTAATGATATGACAGAAGGCAGTCGCTCCGAGGGCGGGCTTACACGTATAGCAAATTGGATGTACCTACTTATTATAATATTTTGGTAAGAACTAGACTGCTAAGGCGAAACAAAAGGAGACTTGCCCAGCAGTGGCCTGTTTAAACATTATGAAAAGATATATATTTTTTATCATCTTTGAACTTAGTTACTGCGTTTCCTGAGGTTCCCTGTGATGCCATTATTCCGTTGCCTAAACTCAACCCCTAGCACTGATGAAGCCTGACGTGGTCACCTGTGACGTGACAGGAGGAAGGAAGGGGAAGCGTACGCCCCAGCCCGCAACAATCATAATCATACATCCGCAGCAGCAGACTCCATTTTGCACAAATTTAAATTTTACTAGTTCCTATTTTGGGGTTACACACCCGGTGCGGCAGATGTAGTTTTTGCACCAGTTGCCATACCCACACTAGCTACGCCACTGGTGGTCCCACGGCAACCAGCGTGTGACCTGCCCGCAGTTACAGTGTTGCGCTTCGAGAAATACCTCGGCGGCAGCAATCCGCTGAAGAGGGCCGCAACGCTGAGTATCAACCCCGCCGAAACGCAGACGTCGAGAACAACTTACTTATCTTATTTTCTCTATTAGTCTCCATAATCCCCTTCATCACCAATGGTACATAGGATGACAGGGCAGCATTTTTAGGGTTCCGTAGTAAACAAGGAACCCTTATAGCTTCGCCATGTCTGTCTGTCTGTCTGTCCGTCCACGGTCCTACAGAGAAACTATAAGTACTAGAAAGCTGTAATTTGGCATGGATGTGTATATTCATTATGGCAAAAAAGTCGTAAAATAAAATATTGAAAAAAAAAATTTTTTCAGGGTAGCTGCCATACAAGTAAAGACGTAGTCAATATTTTTTTTATCGACAAACACATTGAGTGGGGCATTGTTGAATAGGTCTTTCAAAAATATTGTTAGCTTGTGAACACTATTTTTCGATTTAGGGATCAGTTTCTGAAATATTTGGGTTTAAAGTTCAAATTTTTGTTCGAGTCAAGTGTGTGTGTCCCCCCCCCCCCCCCCCCCCTCTATCAGAGCCAAGTAAGGTACACAAATTTAAAAGTTACAGGCGATCAACTTATAAAATGTACTTGAAAAAAGAAGTTTCATACAAATTCAATAGATATTAGTTTTTAGACGTTTTTAGTGGCAAGAACTCAAAGTCGGCATTCGCAACTACGGAACCCTACACTGCGCGTGGCCCGACACGCACTTGGCCAATTATTTAATTTTAGATATTTCTCGAAAAGATATGGAGTGGTTGAGGGCTCAAGCTGTGCATTGTCTTATTATTATATAACAGATTATATATTTAACTACTCTATTCCACAATCCACAGAACCTATTCCACCCATTACAATGTTTGAAATCCACGTAGCGCTAATCAAAATGAAATTCAATAGATCACCCGGTAGCGACGGAATTACAACCGAAATGTTAAGAGTTGGAGAGCCAGCCCTACTAGATAAAATAGCAAATTTGTTTAACAGCATCATTATTACTAGCATCTTCCCCAAAAACTTTTGCCACTCTGATATTATCTTGTTGCATAAAAAAGGTGATAAGTCAGACATAAATAACTACCGTCCTATAAGTTTAACATCCCACTTATACAAGCTTTTCATTAAAGTAATAGAAAATCGTATTTCAGAACAACTTGATAAGGAGCAACCCCCAGAACAAGCAGGCTTTAGATCAGGACTTTCCACAACCGACCACCTTCAAGCAATAAATCAACTCATAGAGAAACATATAGAATACAACATCCCCGTTTATTTCGCCTTCGTAGACTATACGAAGGCGTTTGATAGCATTCATCACAAATCAATATTTATTGCCCTCCAAAATCAAAACATCGATCCGCGATACATAAATATAATTAAAAGAATTTACAGCAACAGTACCGCTGCCATAAAACTCGTCTCAAATACAGGCCCCACTTTTAATATAGAAAAGGGAGTCAAACAGGGTGACCCATTATCGCCAAAATTGTTTACATGTGCACTAGAGGAAGTCTTCAGAAAACTTGCACCATCCTGGGTCCAAAAGGGTATTATCGTCGGCGAAACAAGATTGACGAATCTGCGTTTTGCCGACGATATTATTTTATTTTCACATTCGGCCTCGGAGTTACAGTCTATGCTACAAGATCTAAGCGATGCAAGCCTTGAGATTGGACTGAAGATGAATATGTCGAAGACCAAAGTTATGACCAACAGCTCTAAGCGCCCTGTTAGAATAAATGGCGAAGTGGTGCAGTATGTTACTGAATACATCTACCTAGGCCAATTGGTATCCTTCCAGGACCGGCAAAAAGAGGAAGTTGTTAGAAGAACCGAAAACGCCTGGAAAGGATATTGGTCTTTGGGTCCAACATTTAAGGGAAACCTTCCTCTTTCCTTAAAAAGAAAACTGATGGACATCTGCATCCTTCCTATATTGACATATGGCGCACAAACGTGGTCTTTGACCAAATTACTAAAGTCCGAACTCAAGGTTTGCCAAAGAGCGATGGAGCGTAGCATCCTAGGTGTCAAACTAATGGACAAAATCCGTAACACCGAACTACGCTCTCGAACAGGAATCGCTGACGTAGCTCTGAAGGCCGCAAAATTGAAATGGGACTGGGCTGGCCACATACACCGCAGGCCAAATGATTTCTGGGCAAAGGTCACCACTTGTTGGACTCCTACTAATACCAGAAGACCCGGCAGACCAAGAATGCGATGGCGTGACGAATTGGATAAATTTAAAGATGATTGGAAAGAAACAGCTCAGAGCAGAATTGAATGGAAAAGATGGAGGGAGGCCTTTGCCCAGCAGTGGGACACGTGATGGCTCGTATTATTATTATTATGTTGGTACGCTTTTCAGCCACGGGTCCATAGGGACCCGGTCCTTTGAGGCGTTCATGGGGCCAAAGCCAACATGAAGAGGCCTTTTAGTACCTTTTTATCTAAAATGTGAGACGGCTGCATCTACTATTATTATTATTATTATATATTTGACCTCAACATGGTTACAAACCTTGGTTTACGGATTTATAGGCACGTAAAATTACGTGGTAACAACTATGTAAGCATGTACATTGTTAATGCGTATTCACCATTGTTCACATATGTATGTATGTAGGTATGTATGTTCGTGTAAATGATTATTTATATTTTTATTCATATTACAACAAGACCCGAATCATGGTGCTACTTTTTTTTGTAAGAGTGACACATTATAGGAAGGATTTATCCTATGTTTCCTAGATAAATAACACAATAGCTACAATGGATGCAATAAAAATACAATATAATAGATATTGTCACGAGAGTGGGTTGGGGATAGGAAAGGAAACACCAATCCTATGGAATAGTGCCTTTATTTACAACTCTAGGGTACTCACAGTTGTCACAGGTACGTACGCGGGAATGTCACTGTACTGGCACACACACAGAAACGTCACTGCACTGTCTCGCGCGTGGAAACGTCACTGCACTGTCACGCGCGGTAATGTCACTGCACTGTCACACGCGTAAACATCACTGCACTGTCACGCGCGGAAACGTCTCTCGCGCGTATTTACTGCACTGAACACTTCACTTCACTCACTATTTCACTTTACTTCTTACTCACTACTTCCACTTTTACTTTTCTTCTTCCTTCTTCCTTCTTCGGATTTTACTTTCAAACTAAAACTGGCGTAGGCCGCGCCTTGTTCTGCTTATATACCCCCCGGATGCGAACAATATCGCATCAAAGTTTTAAACTTAAGTCATAAATTTTCTTTTGTCTTCTTTTATTTCTGGCCTGTATTTTCATTCCAATTTAATCTAGAGTTATCTAGAAACTTCTTACAAAACTTCAAAAACACTATACGTGACTGTGATTTGAACCTGGGGTCTATGGATTCACAGTCCAACACCAAGACCGCTAGGCCAATCGTGTGCTGACGTGAGTGACGAAATTTCCCTTTAGATGAATTCTCCTAGTTTGAATTTGTGACGTTGACATTGTCATTATCACTTATCGTCCTACGCGACACTGCCCCCTCTCAAGACATGATCGTCCCGATCATTATTGCTTCCATGATAACGTGCCAATCGATCCACATGAACTATTTTGAGAGGACTGCGAGGATTACGCTGAATCCGGTAGGTCACGTCGTTAATTCTGGTGACAATTTTGTAAGGTCCTTCCCAACTTGGTTGTAGCTTCGGAGATTTCCCTTTTCTCCTCACCGGATTATGAAGCCAAACCAGTGTTCCTTCCTCGAAGCTGAGGCCATTAGCTCTTCGATCGTAACGAGTCTTCATCCGTTCACTAGCTTTAAGCCCAGCCTCTCTAATCTGCTCATAGACGTCAACCATCTTAATCCGAAGGTCATTAGCGTAGTCGGTTATTCCTTTTGGGGTATCTGGTGGACAACTTGATAACAAATCAGCTGGCAATTTCAATTCTCTTCCAAAATTGGCATATGCTGGAGTAACTGTAGTGGTCTCATGCACCGCAGTCCTATAAGATAAGAGGAATAGCGCAATATACTCGTCCCAGTTTTTCTGATGGCTTTCTACTACTTTTGCCAGATGCCGTTCCAATGTTTGGTTAAACCTCTCAACCATTCCATCTGACTGCGGGTGATATGGCGTCGTCCGAGTCTTATGGATTCCCATGATTTCACAGACTTCTCGGAATACTTGTGATTCAAAGTTTCGACCCTGATCACTGTGCATCTCCAATGGCACACCAAATCTACAGAATACTTCGTTCACAAGCTTTGTCGCTACGGTGGTAGCCTCCTGATTAGGTAGTGCAAATGCTTCAGGCCATTTCGTAAAGTAGTCCATAACTACCAAAATGTACCGGTTGCCAGCATTCGTAATCGGAAACGGTCCGGCTATGTCAAGAGCTACTCGTTCCCAAGGAGCTCCGACATTATACAACCTCATAGCTCCTCTGCTTCTAGTCTGTGGTCCCTTAACTGCCGCACAACTCTGACATTTACGGCACCAGTCTTCTACATCATCTCGGCAGTGTAACCAGTAGAAACGTTCTTTAATTTTTGTGAGGGTTCTTCTTATCCCCAGGTGTCCGCCGGAAGTACCATCATGAAAAGTTTTTAAAATCTCCCTTATCTTCTCTCTGGGGACGACCAATTGTAGATGGCAATCTTTACCTTGAGTACTTTCCCATTTTCGGTAGAGTAATCCATCATGTAACACCAGGCTGTCCCATTGCGCCCAAAGACTCTTTGTAGCCGTACTGTATTTGGCCACTTCTGACCATTTTGGTTTAGTTCCACTTCTTAGCCAGTTCAATAGTGGTTGAAAATCTTTATCATCTTCCTGAGCCTTTTTCATGGCGTCGTCAGTCCAATTTTCATCTATGGAATCAGTACGGATTAGCCGGATGTTTACTTTTTCCTTCTCTTCCTGCCGATTGCAATGTTTGCAGTCCTCCAGGCAAGGTCTTCGAGACAGAGCATCCGCATTGCCATGACTCTTCCCTCCTCGATGTTCAATTTCAAACTCATACTCTTGGAGTAGCTCAATCCACCTGGCTACCTGCCCTTCAGGATTTCTGAATTCCAATAACCATTTCAATGCAGCGTGATCAGTCCTTACCAGAAATTTGCGGCCTAGCAAATATTTCTTAAAATGTTGCAATGTCTTTACCACAGCCAACAATTCTCTGCGAGTTACGCAGTAATTTCTCTCTGGCCTTGAAAGAGATTTGCTGAAGTAGGCGATTACTACTTCCTGATCTCCTCTTTGCTGAGATAGAACACCTCCAATACCGGTGTTACTTGCATCAGCGTCCACAATAAACTTGCCTTCTATGTCAGGATATCCAAGGATAGGGGTTTCACATAGACGCATTTTAAGGTCTTGAAAAGCTTGCTCACAATCTTCATCCCAAGAAAATGCTCGTTTCTCTTCTGTCAACCGATGTAATGGCTTCGCGATGTCGGAAAATCCTCTTACGAATCTTCGATAGTAAGAGCATAGACCCAAAAATGCTCGCACCTGTGTCTTATCTGTTGGTGTTGGCCAATCTTTTACTGCACTTATTTTAGTCGGGTCAGTGGCAATACCTTGTTCCGAAATAACGTGACCCAAGTAGTTGACCTGACGTTGAAAAAATGAACATTTCTTTGGACTTAGCTTCAAATTTGCACTCTGTAGTTTTGAAAACACGCTTTCAAGCTTCTTGAGATGATCATCAAAATCTCTTCCCATTATAATGATGTCATCTAAATAGACCAAACAGGTTTCTCCTAGTATACCTGCCAGCACATGTTCCATCAACCTTTCAAATGTTGCTGGCGCGTTACATAGTCCAAATGGGATAGTTTTGAACTGCCATAAACCCTTGCCGGTTGAAAACGCAGTCTTCTCTTTATCCTTTGGATCCAAATCTACTTGCCAATACCCACTTTTTAAATCAAGAGTAGAGAACCAAGTCATGCCACAAAGTGAATCCAAAGTGTCATTAATTCTAGGAAGTGGGTAACTGTCCTTTTTAGTAACATCATTCAATCGCCGATAGTCTACACAGAACCTAGTTGATCCATCCTTTTTTTTAACTAATACAATCGGAGAGCACCATGGGCTTGATGAAGGTTCTATCACGCCGTTCTTCTCCATCTCTTGGATCATGTCCTCAACTTCCTGCTCACGGGCAAAAGGAACAGGTCTTGGTCTCTGCCGAATGGGTGCTGTATCTCCGGTATCAATTTTATGTCTTACCAAATCGGTTCTGCCAATATCTCCATCATTTTTAGAGAATAAATTGCT
This sequence comes from Acrobasis consociella, assembly GCA_963555685.1. Classification (NCBI taxonomy): domain Eukaryota; kingdom Metazoa; phylum Arthropoda; class Insecta; order Lepidoptera; family Pyralidae; genus Acrobasis; species Acrobasis consociella. Next base: position 10,067,505 of record OY743123.1, on the reverse strand, counting down.
ATATTTCAACAAGAAATTTCTTGCTTTTATTAGTTGCAATTTAGTAAGATTGCCCTTACAACCCTCCAGCAGCTTTGCTACACTTTCTTCCTGATTCGTTATTTTTCGCTGTTGTCCCTCTTCACACTTACTCAACCAGACTACTTCATCACAGTTTCCGATAACTGTTCCCTTTCGCAGTGTTTGCACTACATCATGAGGATTGAGAACAGGTACCAACGCAACTTGGCCACTTCCCACTAAGGTTCTAGCCGGAATCCATGATACGTCTGAGATTCCTCCCTCTATAATGGCACATCTCCGCGGTCCGCTTCCATTATTAGGCGGTAGCATAACAGGGACCGTCGTTTGGGATCTAGGACTAAGGACAGTGTCTCTCAAACATAACACCTTACCAAAATTTCCTCCTTACATTGGAATTTCATCATTGCCATGTTTTAGAACACCATTTTTCAAGTCAATATTGCACTGATGATTTTGTAGAAAGTCCAAACCAATAATGCAATCGTCGGAGATGCCTGCGACAATCACTCTTTGCCAATAAAGTGTTGCCCCGATCTTAATGGCTACAATTTTTTCTCCTTCAGATGGGATTCGTTGGCCGGTAGCAGTAGTTAACGTGATATTTTTATTCGCTTGAATATACCGACCTCCAATGTCCTTAAGTCTGTGGTTGCTAATAACTGTCCGTGAAGCTCCAGTGTCTAATGTCAACTGGCAAGGTTTCCCATTGACTAAACCGTCTATCACTAGAGTATTTCCGTCGTTAGTCTGCTTCACAAGAATTTCTGGGGCTTTACTACTACCGGCCAGCGCCCACCCCACAACCCTGGCCTTCTTTAGTTTTCCTGTGACTGCTCCGACGTCGAAACCGCTGCATCCACTTGACGTCGGAAAGTTGTACGTTCACGCTTCGGGCAAGTGCTTCGAATATGACCCCGCTCTCCACACTCATAGCACATCGGGTTGTAGGGTCGTCGTCTACTGTTTTCTGTGACTACAACCTCTCGAAGCCTTAGAGCTCGTGAGTCATGACGAACCGCTTCTACTTCCAAAGCGTGAGCCACTGCTTCTTTCAAGGTGGTGTGGTGATCCAGTCGTACAGCCGCCCTGACTTCGGGATCCCGTATCCCATCAATAAAAACCTGCAAGAGCATCTCCTCCACGACAGATGGTGATGAATGATATGCCTTGCGGACTAGTCTTTCTACTTCCACGGACCACTGTTGTAAGGTCTCGCTAGCCCGCTGACAACGATCTTTGAGTTGGGCCCTGTATACATGCTCCAGGTGGCTGTCACCGTATCTGGCTTCCAGAGCGCCTATGAGTTCGTCGTAGGTGACCTCTTTCTTCCCAGCGCCGAGTGCTTCCAATACGGACAGAGCGTCATCTCGAAGTGCCAGGGTCAATGCAGACTGCGCCTCCTGCTCATCCCAATGGCTGGCTTTTTTAACTGTCTCCAACTGCAATTTAAAAGCAGCCCAAGAGGATTTGCCGTCGTAGGGTGGCACCTTTAAATTTTTGGTAAAAGGAGCGACCACAGAGCTAGTGACAGGTCCAGACTCTTTGAGAAGTTTAACTTCCTTACCAAGCTGTTGAAGCGTCCCTTTTACTTCAGCAACTTCCTCTTTTACTTCTGTAACTTCCTCCTTTACTTCTGCAACTTCCTTCTCGAAGTCATCCATCCGGGCTGTGTTGGCCCGAACCGCGGCCAAAACATCTTTGGAAAAGGACTGAAGTTGCTCCTCCTGACGGCGTGCTTGCTCCTCCTGCAGCGCCCGTATTTGCTCCTCCTGGCGGCGTGCTTGCTCCTCCTGGCGGCGTGCTTGCTCCTCCTGCAGCGCCCGTGCTTGCTCCTCCTGGCGGCGTGCTTGCTCCTCCTGCAGCGCCCGTATTTGCTCCTCCTGGCGGCGTGCTTGCTCCTCCTGGCGGTGTGCTTGCTCTTCCTGGCGGCGTGCTTGCTCCTCCTGGCGGCGTGCTTGCTCCTCCTGCAGCGCCCGTATTTGCTCCTCCTGGCGGCGTGCTTGTTCTTGCATCATGACAGTAATCTGCTGCAGGAACGCGTTCATTTCCAATGGAGCGGCTGGTGGAACGGCCGCTGATGTTGTCGCGGCTCCGCCAGAGTTGGACTCTTCGAGCGATTGTTCCACTGCCGCTGCAGCTCCCGCTCGCGTGGTTACCCCTCTCTCATTTCTAGGCACAATCGGCATCTTTCCTATCCCACTTCTGACACCAATTGTCACGAGAGTGGGTTGGGGATAGGAAAGGAAACACCAATCCTATGGAATAGTGCCTTTATTTACAACTCTAGGGTACTCACAGTTGTCACAGGTACGTACGCGGGAATGTCACTGTACTGGCACACACACAGAAACGTCACTGCACTGTCTCGCGCGTGGAAACGTCACTGCACTGTCACGCGCGGTAATGTCACTGCACTGTCACACGCGTAAACGTCACTGCACTGTCACGCGCGGAAACGTCTCTCGCGCGTATTTACTGCACTGAACACTTCACTTCACTCACTATTTCACTTTACTTCTTACTCACTACTTCCACTTTTACTTTTCTTCTTCCTTCTTCCTTCTTCGGATTTTACTTTCAAACTAAAACTGGCGTAGGCCGCGCCTTGTTCTGCTTATATACCCCCCGGATGCGAACAATATCGCATCAAAGTTCTAAACTTAAGTCATAAATTTTCTTTTGTCTTCTTTTATTTCTGGCCTGTATTTTCATTCCAATTTAATCTAGAGTTATCTAGAAACTTCTTACAAAACTTCAAAAACACTATACGTGACTGTGATTTGAACCTGGGGTCTATGGATTCACAGTCCAACACCAAGACCGCTAGGCCAATCGTGTGCTGACGTGAGTGACGAAATTTCCCTTTAGATGAATTCTCCTAGTTTGAATTTGTGACGTTGACATTGTCATTATCACTTATCGTCCTACGCGACAATATGTTAACATGCGAGTGTGTAGATGCTATCTCTTCCAAGCTGTTATAAAATGCATCACAAAATAAAGTACCTAGCTTTTCGCGTTTGTATGTCTGATAAATGTATTGTCATTAATATACCTAACTACTGTTATACAAAATACACCATTTGGTTAGGTTTTATATGAATGTAAACAATTTTGACATGTCTTTTTACCGGGTCCATATTGGCTTTCATAAAATTTTAAATCTTATTCTTTATCTTACTACCGATTTGTATTCATAATCATCACTGTTCATAATTTTATTTTTCATACTTTTATTATTCATTCATTTTTATTACTATCATCGGAGCTCATAGCATTTAGTGATCATATTTTTTTTTATTAATACTGTTACTACCAAGAACAAGTTTTAATTATTATTTTTTTAGAATTTTTTTCTTCTTCACTTATCATATTGTTTTTATTAATAATGTTATTACTAATAACATACTACAACTCATAACGTCGTTGTTCAGAATAGTTTACTTTATAAAGGATAATAATTATCATAATTTTTGTAGTAATAAAAGCAATACTAAGAAAATATTTTAACGTAGATTTGTCTTTGTAACGCATAGAAATGGATGACTATGATCAAAAATAAGAGGGGTGTTATTAGTTTGACGTATTTGTCAGTGCGTCTGTCTACTTTCATTTAATGAATGATTGTTACCCATTCCATTTCATTTACACTTATGATTATAAACTGTATTAAAATATATTCGTATAAAACAAATGTTTGATTATAGTTATTATCTTCTTCTTCTTCCTCGCCTTTTCCCTATTTGGGGTCGGCTCTGTATGTCAACTCCCTCCATAACCTTCTATCCTTTGCCATTTCTGTACTGTACTGACCTCCCGTTCCCCCATATCCGATCTTACGCATTTTTCCCAAGTCTTTCTCGGCCTTCCTCTTCTTCTATACCCGACTGCTTTCAAGTCGATCATTTTTTTTTGACAGGTGTTCGGCATCCCTTCTCATTACGTGGCCATACCAGGTCAGGCGATGGATTTTTAATTTGTCGATTATACATACATACATACATACTATCACGTCTTTATCCCTAATGGGGCAGACAGAGCATTTTGGGTCTTGCGGCTCTATGCAGAGCTCAGGGCCGCAAGACCCAAAAGCCACTTTTAGCGTCATGGTGGGCGAGAAGATGGAAAAGCAATCAATACAGTGATGGGTTGCTAGCCGCATCGCCTGTTAACATGATTTGCATTTTTGCCCATTCCCTCGATCGGCTTTTACGATCTGCGCGGGAAGAGAAGCAGCTGGTACATTCTAAGTTTTTTCGTTTCTCCCAGACCAGCATGGGAGGTTTATAGATATTATCATTTTCAATAATATGGATAAAACACTTATGATTAAGAAATTTATAAAAAAAATATTATAAAAATCAAATTTATGAATATAATAGTTAGTAATTCGAACGATTAGGAGTTTAGATGATTAGTATAAACAAATATATGAAAACAAATATTATTAAAAACAAAGTGTATAATTAGTGATATTATGAATTCCCATGATTATCATTATTATTTACCCATGACGTTTTAAATTAACAGTTTTTCAATTTTTTATAAAGAATGAGCATTATGATCTTAAATGGTATAAGAAATATTTTCGGACTTCCGATGATATTAGTTAAAAAGTTATGTAAGACAATACATACCCCTTTTTACCACTTTACAAAGTAATGTCTTACAATTAATTATGTAATTTATAATGTAATCTGTAGATTGCAAATGCACTTATGATATTAATAGAAAGACATGTCAATATTTTTTACCTTTATTTATATACATACCTAAAAAAATTGGTTATAGACAATCGTATTGTAGTTTTGTCATGAACACAATAGATATCTTTTGATAGTTATCTTATAAAATACATGTAAAGCAGCAGCTTATGCAAATCATAGAAAATGGTCAAGGGAATGCAGGCATGTTAAGCTTTTAATACTGGCTGCCAGCCAGTTGTGTGGCTGCTAGCCAGCCAGTTACTTTGCCTTAAAAAATTACACCATTCTTGGGGACTACTGCCGTGAACACAAAATGCGTTGGTCAACTACTCCTACTTTACTTGTACAGGAGATAACAAATTTCAATTTTTTCAATTTTTTATTTTAACTCTGAGTCAGCATGTCTAATACATATATAGACATGCTAAATTACAGCTTTCTAGAACTTATAGGTAGTCTCTGAGTAAAACCATGGACGGACAGACAGACAGACATGGTGAAACTATAAGGGTTCCTTGTCTACTATGGAACCCTAATAAAAACGAAAAGCCTTACCCATGCCTGCAGCAACAGCTGGAAACTCAATGTCGTAGTGGTAGCAAAGGTATGTGAGGAGACAGAAGTCAGCATAACTCCGATGTGTCGGTAAAAACAGGATGGGGTTCCTTCCCATACATGATTTGATCTAAAAACCATCACTGTATGAGATGACTGTGGATAATCAATTTTATAAATAGTTCTATTTTATTTTCCTTAGCCTGTAGAAATGCCCCACTGCTGGGCAAACACCTCCACAGATATTTAATAGTACATAAATTAAATGCTTTTTATTTATTTTTTTCATTACATACATACTATCAAATCTTTATTGCTTATGAGTCCTGTAGCTTTAAGCAGAGAAAGTTCAGGGCAGCAAGACTCAAAGGTCACTTTAAGCATGAAGTCTTTGTTAACTTTCTATAGAGTGCAAAATATCTTGATAAATATGAGAATTGTTGGCTAGTTGTGTTAGAGTACTGGGCCCATAACCTCTTATTGTAAATTGACTATCCTTATTCATATCACAAAATAAATATCCTTGAATAATATATAGATGTTTTCTTTAATATTTATATCCAGCACACAAACATGTTTTTTCCTAAAGATGACACTTCTGACACACTTCTTTAAAAGAAAATTTAAACCATGGGTGTCTCGACGGCCAGTAGAAGGTCAAGCGGATCATGCGGTACCTACATTATGTACCGGAAACAGGGATACTATACAAAAGAAACTACAAAAAGGGCATTGTAGAAGCATACTCTGATGCAGGTCACGGAGGATGTACAAACACAGGCAGATCTACATCTGGTGTTTTGTGTATGTATGCTGGAGGACCAGTGTCATGGATGAGTAAGCGACAGTCGACTGTAGCTATTTTGACTACTGAAGCAGAAATTGTAGCTGCCAGCGAAGGAGCTAGAGAATGCATTTGGCTGTCACGTCTAATGAAGGACATGACCAAGATTGACAACCTTCCAGTTTTGAAGGTGGGCAATGAAGCGGCGATAAGGCTTGCGAAAAATCCTGATTTTCATAAAAGGACAAAACATATCAGAATTAGGCATTTTTTTTGTCAGAGAGCTAGTGAGTAATGGTGAGCTAAAAGTACTGAAAGTCAAGAGCGACTTACAGTTAGCAGATGTTTTTACTAAGGCTCTGCCTAGACCAGGATTGTATAGGATTATGCAGTTAATAGAGAGAACAGAAGATGTTAGAGTACTAGCCGTCGAGACACCTATGGTTTAAATATACTTTTAAAGAAGTGTGTCAGAAGTGTCATCTTTAGGAAAAAACATGTTTGTGTGCTGGATATAAATATTAAAGAAAACATCTATATATTATTGAAGGATATTTATTTTGTGATATGAATAAGGATAGTCAATTTACAATAAGAAGTTGTTCTTTTTAATTTACATCATATTGTATTAGAAATAGAATACTTTTTATTAATTAGAAAAAGAAAAAGTGTGATGCTTGTGCATGTGTACTTAACCTTAGGCTCAACATCTTATGAAACATTGATTCGGTATATCTTCTGTTCTGTTTTATTAGTGTTAATAATTAATAAATATAACAAACCCTGAGAACAGCTGGTTCATTGACAAATATGCCAACTTTCATCATGAAGGATATTTTTAGGAACCCAATTCCCATCCATCTGATCACATGCATCTTCTTATCGAATCCCATCTCTTCCAAATAGTCACAAACTTCTTTTTTTAGTTTTTCTTTGCTCACTCCACTTCTAGCACTTTCCTAAAATTTTAAAAATAATTATTTTGCATTTTTTTACGTTATAGATTTACATACTTACCTTAATATAATAAATTAGGTTACCGCTTCTATAATGTTATCGAGGAATACTGATTTAGCTGCAAGCTCCTTCAGGTCCTGCGGTGAGCAATACTTCTCCGTAGCAAAGGTATGTTGAGGGTGCCATGCTCGAGTCATGAACCTGAATATCCCACATTCAGTCTTCCTCGGCTCCAATATATTCAAAAACTTCACTTCCTCTTGCATTTTGCAGATAGTTAAATTGCCGCAGAATAGTAAATAAAGTACATCCCTTCTTTATAATATACAAATCTAGTCTGCGCTAAAACACGGTTTTTATATAACCACGTGTAAGATTGATTTTCAATTAAAATATATTTCAAATTTAGTGCAAATTAAAATTAAACATCACTGAGAAAATTAATCAAAAAAGTCTTCTCACCAAGACTAAATTTTGACAACTGATATAAAATGACAGACAAGACAGCTATGACATTTTGATTGACACAATTCGTATGACAGCCATGTACTGATGCGTTCCTATCCAAAGAGTTGATTAATGAGTTGCGTTCGTAAAAAAAAATACTTTATCTAGTAGACTGTGGAAATAACCGGCCCGTCCTTACTCAAATGCAAGTTGGACTCGCGTACGCGAAGTTTTCATTCTGTTTATTTGTTGTTCACGTACGTTTGTTGTCACAAAAATCACATTTGCTGTGTGGGACTAACATTATTAATTTTATTGTTTTTAATTTTAGCGGCAACAGAAATACATCATCTATGAAAATTTTATCTGTCTAGCTCATAAACATAGATTTTACTGCGTAAGGTCTAGCTATCACGGTTCATAAGAAGTACAGCCTGGCGACACACAGACGGACAGCGGTTTCGTTTTTTTACCCTTTGGGTACAGAACCTTAAAAACCCCCAACTGTTAAGATAATCATCTAGTGATGAGTAGCAGAACTACACCGTAGCGCTATGTATTATTTGCTAGGGGAAACCCTGACTTTCAAGCGTTAACCCCCAATAACTTTTAAACGGCTGCACCAATTTTCATAGCTAAGAACCACCGCAAGGGAACTTGCTTCTTCCATTTGAGCGCTAATATTCCTCAGACAGACAGCGTAATAACATAACATTAGCGTCAAACTTATAAGTGTTATAACACCCCTCTTTTTTCTTATAGGGGTTAGAAACTTTCTATGGCGCCATACCATCATTCAGGTCCAAAAACTTAGCAGTGTTTAGAATAACGATTTATCATCTTTTTTCAGCTTAATAATAACTTGACTAGTAGATTCTAGCCACCTTAGTCTTAAATTTTTATTCAATGTAGGATAAATTTATCTTTTATTGAAGGTCATTTTTATAAATATTATTTTAGTGATAAAAACTACTAGCGTTTCGGAACGACCACTGCTGGGAATACTACGCAGAAAGAAACCCAGTTCCTTTTTGAGCTTTTTAAAATACATTTGTAATACAGTTATATAAGTATTCCATGGAGCATTAGAAATTATGAAAAAAGGCCGAGCAAGCAAAAAAAAACATCGCGTAAGAGAAATTAAAACATAGTTTTAAATAAAATAAAATAAAATAGTTTAGAAAAGTATCACTTTATTATCACGTTCCTTAGATACTACAGTAAACAATGTGGTACACCAGTGGCGGATTTCCCCTAAAGCTAGTTAGGTCCGGGCTTAGGGCAGCCAGTCGATGCAACCCTCCCGAACAAAACCCAACCCGAACATCGCGGCAGGCAAAAATCAAAACAAAGAAAAGAGCGGCCGATAGATAGTATACAGTTCGTTTCGGTCTGTCTGCAAATCCGCCCGTGCATCGCGACTGCCAAAATATTAGGAATAGAAAAAGGCGGCTAAGATTCAGTTTAGACAGAGTGGGAAAATGCCATAGCCTAAAGTATATAAACGTTTAAACGACAAAATAAGACGAGCATACTCGCGTTTTGTAGTTTATGCTAATAGTTTAACGTTTATTTTCGAGTGTCATGAAGATACTCCTCTTCGCTATGCTCCCATCTATCCGAACTGACCCTAAGAACACACGGTCTAGGGCGAGCCGCCCTTCGCCATTTTTCAAACGCGGAGTCATTTGTTTAGGTGATTCCGCGTTTTAAAAATGGCACTTCACAACTACAGGCCTGCCAAACAAATTACAACAATACTATTAGGTACGTATAAAAATAAAATATATACTATATAAGAACATAAGTAAAACATATCGACAACAAAATCAAAAGTTCTACGAAAGTAATAATGATGATTTGTTACGATCTGCGTTATACAAAACTAATCTTATTTTAATATATGTCTTCTAAGACAGTTTGCGTAAACGTACCGAGGAAAATATTTTTAAATACAATTAATACTCTAACATAAAAATCTCAAACATGAAACAATCTCATTCAATATTTAGAATTTTACTTTTCCTTATGTCCAGTAGATCCTAAGAAAATCATACCTAAATGAATTTGTGCGTAGCGAATTAAAAATATTGGACTCGTTTTAAACATAGTATAAGTTAACTAAACATACTCATAAAAATTACAAACGTTTGTTAAAACTTTGTTTCTTTTGAATATTTGACATTGAAAGAACGAGACAAAACATTCGTTTGTTTATTTTTATGAATAAGGGAATGTACCTTAACGATATGTACCTTTTAAAACTTACATTAATTATGAAGTAATTTAAACGTAACCTATTTTATGATGATTGCATTCACACCAAGTCACCGAATACAGTTTTTGAGGCCAAATCTGATCGCGATATTATTAGTGGGCTTACTTATAGTTGACGACAGTTTTGTGTAAACCAGCCTGTAGGTAATAAAAATAGAAAATAACAATAATATTATTTTTGGTTTCACTTCCAAGTTTTTTTGGCACTATCAACTTGTTATAAAATCTATATGCAAGTAAAAAAAAGTGCTCCGTACGACAAAATCGTAGTCCCAAAAGGGCTGGAACGTATAGAGAGTAAGAGTAGAGAGAGAGAGAGAATTGTTATCGATATTTCCAGTTTTAAAACAAGAAATAAGAAAGAGAGCGTCCTCGTGTCCAGAAAACTGCAGTGTACGCGGAACGAAGAATACGTAGAAGGGTAGAGAAAGGTATAACTTAACTATTAGGTATAGATATTTTTTTTCATAAAACAGAAGATTTGAACTATTTAAAGGGTACGACTCTTTTGAATAGTCCAATCTAGAGAAGTTGTAAAGAGAATATACAAAAAAAAAATGAATAAAAGAAAAGACAAACGCCATGTAGTTAGTAAAACATAAGTCTGATCTGGAGAATCAGCTTAGGGTCCTTGACATCGAACACATGTATGGTGCACGACTGTGTCCATCTTTGTCCATAAATTCTATTCTATCTAGTCTATGGCTTGACTATAAAGAAGTGTCACCATTTGTCCGTCAACTTGCGAGTCAAGTACTCGCATCTTGTGCTCTATTCACTAATATAAGTCTTATCTAAAAGGTATGTATGGGTTTTATTGTTATACTATTAATGTATCACAAAGACTTCAATAACAAGTAACGAATATATAGTTAATTAAAGTAAATACACCCTTAATATGGCACCTGATTGACAACGATTTTTTATTTGTTTTATAAGCCTAAAGCTGGCTACATACGACACAATTTGGTATACAATCTGCAGTAACCATCTGGTGTTTGTATTGCAGACACTAAGTGTTTTAGGCCACAATACGTCTACACAGATTACAATCTGTAGTACAGCTGCAGATTATTTCCGCAGATTGTATGCTAAATTGTATCGTGTGTCGCCAATGTTTAAAATAAAGAATTTGGTAAAAGCTTCTTAATTCAATCTCAATCTAATTGTGACGATACCAATCAAATAATCGTTATAATCCAATAATACCATAAAGAGTAATAAAAAAATATAGATCAGTGTCTACACCACAGCCATTTTTTGACGGTGTTTTCAAGTAATTAAGTCTCCCCTGTTAAGTAATTGTATTATAAAAAAAAAGTGACGTGAGTTGATTGATATTAGATTAAATATTTAATTTCATATCGCTCGTACAGTCAGCAGCAAAAATATGTCACCACACGTTAGCATTCGAAAACGCTTTTATTTGATAAGATATTTTGCTGAATGTACTTCCTACTTAATATTTTTGCCTGAAGAAAGGCGTATTCAAATAAAAATTTTGTAGCGAGCCAACTGCAATCAACTCGCGCGTATGGTAGAGATTAAATTTAAAAACAACATTACTTTCTTTTATTATTGTTCTTCTGCTTCGCTGCTTCGATCTCGTTGAGGGCGTCCAGGATCTTGGACTTGGAGAGGCGGGACTTGATGTCGAGGTGCAGGGCGGTGTTCCTCTCCAGCTGCTGGCCCTCCTCCCCGAAGTAGCAGCCGAAGTCGCGGCATAGGTCCATGTAGTCGCGCCACTTGCGGTCGCGGACGAGGCACGCCGGGTTGCCGATTATGATCAACTTGGCTTTCGCTCGAGTTAGGGTTACGTTGAATCTCTGTTAATATAACAATAAACATTACTTCGAATGGAAGAAGAATGTAGAAGAAGCTATTGACAGAATTGTTGAAAAAAAGGAGAGGTTTTCGCAAAAATAAAGGACTGAAATTGCATGACTATAATTTTTCAAAACTAAAAACCGATTTCATTCCCTAACTACACCACTGATTTTGTGAGAATTTCTTTTGGACCACAAGTACAAACAAAAAAGAATTTTCTAAATCGTCCTTGAATAATCGATGAACATGAATATACATAAAAAATTAAAGATCGCGACGAATTGACAACCTCCTCCTTTTTTAAAAGTAAGTTTAGTAATAAATATTTAATGATATTTAACGTAACACACTAGAATTGCCTGAGCGAGCACAAGAAAATTTAATTTTAAACATACACACATCATGATTCTATCTAGCTTATTGCAGGAGATAGGCCCTCAACTAAGTATATGAGTACACTTAGGACCTGTCGACAAAAAACTACTGTGTCTAAGCAGACACAATAGATTTTTGATGTCCGACTTCATTTTCGTCCATTCCCTCGACGGGCTTCTACGATCTGCGCGGGAAAGGAAGAAACACGTATATTCTAAGTTTTTCTTCCCTCAAACTAACATGGAAGGAAAATGTAACTTTTGACATTTTAAATAACACGGTTTACCTTGTCATCGACCAGGAACCCTAGGCTGTACTTGGCGTCGTAGTCCAGCAGTTTGCAGTTGGCCCTTACGGTCGACACGATGATGACCCGCTTCTCCTTGCCCTGGAACGACTCCACCGTGCCCACTTCGATCTTGTCGTAATTCTCGCTCGTCAACCAACCCTTCACTTTGTACACCTATATGAAAGAACACTTTAATAAAAAATCTCTATATCTGACACTTTGAAAAACTATACATTAATGATGGAGGAATGTAGTTTCTTAACGCATTGAAAATTTGTTGAAGCATGCTCTATGAATTTAATTGCTATAAATACTTCCGAAGCAAAGACTAGTTTATGGGCCCAGTTGTTCTCTTCTTTCAGTCGCTGTTAACGCTGTCAACTTCCAGCTTAAACAGCTAAGTGAGAACAAAGTTTGAATAAAGTTCACCTCTTCGCCCTCGATATTGGGAGTCGCTTTCTGTATATTTAAGGACAAATCACACAATTGAGCTAGCCCCAAAGTAAGTTCGAGACTTTGTTATAGAATACTAGCTCAACGATACTATATTTTATAACAAATACATATACAGATAAACATCCAAGACCCAGGTCAATATGAAAAAGATCATTCCCCATATTAACCTGACTGGGATTCTCCGGGGCCTTCAGTGTCAACCTCTGTGACCACTAGGACACAGGTCGACCAATTATTGTTTGAATTAAAATTAAAAACCTTAAACCGACCTGTCTGATGTAAGGTGCGATAACACCGATATCTTCGGGCAGCACTTGATGTTTTTGGATCAGAGCTTTGATGTATCGTTTGACCATGTCCAGCTCACGTTCGTTAAAGTAGCTGCATGGAGAAAAATTAATGATAGTAAAAAGCGATAGTAAGTACGTACCTTTGTTTACGAAAATAGGTAACAATGTATATTTAAGTAGTTATGAGAAACAATTAAATTAATTATGTGACGATATCTCTGAATCTTTATTTTAATAATACCAAGATAGACCACCCCCGGAAATGAAAAACATTAACTGACTTATTCTGAAACGCGGTCTATCTTTATTTTTTAAACCGAAATATAAGACCTCCCGCAATGTGTCTTTTTTTGTCACGGTCAATATGCGTTCAACTTAATTGAGTGAATAATTGTTTAAATCAAGTCTTAAAGTTAGCTACAATGGTTACTGATAGCATAATAATATGAATGATAGACACAACGATATCAAGGGAGTAAATATAAAAGGCACCTGGGCGCGTTTCCCATCCTCTGCTCAATGGAATGCACGGCGTGGAAGACGATGGCTCGCTGACCACCAGGAAGACCTAGCACGCTTACTTGGCTTAGTGGGTCCGGTTTGGCAAGTGCCTGGAATAGAGAAACAGTTGCTGGTAAATGTTGTGTTAACTACAATCATCTGGAGAATAAATTACCTAGTCTAACCTACTTTAATTCAATATTATGGCAAGACATCCACCGCTTATCAATTAGCCAGTTTCTATTGTGTAAATAAAGCCAATTTGATGGTAAATCGGCGACATAGCGCGTCATTGTTTACTCAATACAGCGCCAACGCGAAGCGCACTTAGCTGCCTTTGGTAGATACCTCGTATGTGGAAATACGAAAAAAAAATCTCGACGTTTCCACGAATATGATACGGGTACGATAAGAAAAATTTACCACATCAAAAAATTACTTTTTTTTTTTAATTAGCCTTTTATGTCCCACTGCTGGGCAAAGGTAAATAAACACAAACAGTAGGTATCATGGACGGAAAAAATGCGCAGCCTTCTTCCGCCACTGGACTACTTACTTGCAAATTGTTATAGTAAAACAGGTTGTTGGGGATGTGCAGGATGTCGGGGTCGGAGCGGAAGTTCTTCACCAGCATGGTGATGTAGTTGGAGTCGTCGGAGTACAGGTTCCCGTACGTGTCGTGCAGCCGTTCCAGCAGGGACGTGCCTGTTAAACAAATACAATACTCACACATTGCATAGTTCTTAATGTAATAATAATACTTGCCTTGCCTCATTATCAGCGGGCACTTATGTTACGTATTTATAATTATGTTCATAAATTGTACTATGTTTATATTTTACTTTTTAGAGCGACCCATTTTGCTATCTCTTTTGCACGTAGAGTTTGTGACAGAGAGAGAGTGAACACGTCGCGTGGCCACACGCGTCGCAGTTTGGGCTCTTATAAATATTTTATAAAACCTAAAGAATAAAAATAAAATGAGAATAATAACGATTGAGGAAAGACCATTTTTCAACTAACTCTGACTGGAAATCGAATCGAGAACTTTCGGAGTAACGGACTTGCGTGGTATCCATGCAGGTCATCTTACAGACTAAATTGACGCTAAGGTGAATGAGTCCAATATCAGAATGGTCAACATTAACAATTTTAAATTTGTTTTAAATACGAAGCCAATGTTTATGTTGCAACGCCATCTGGTGAAAGCATTAGTTGAAAAGAGAATGGACCTACCCAAACCCCTGTGATGAGCTTCCTTGGAGATGCAGACGGGCCCCAGCTGCTTCGGATCCCCAGCCAAGACTAGTTTGCCGTTGGCGGCTAGCAGGCCGCAGATGGGGACCAAAGTCGCCGGCTCTGACGCCTGAGCGGCCTCGTCGATAAACAGGTGCGACATTTGGACTTTGTGCGCAGATTGGTTTTTTGGCCTAGTAGAAAAAATAGAATACAAATTAACTTTATTGCACTATGATAAACATAAAAAATTACAACAAAAAAAAGAAACAATATAGGCACAAAGGCTTATCGCTATAAATGCAATTTCTTCCAACCAAACTTAAAATTTTTTTAAATTGTCGATTTTACTTCATGTGTTGTCCTAATTTTAACACATGAAGTTCGTCTCTTTATTTAAAATAATTAAATTTTTAACAAAAAAAAAACAACAGACTTTATTTCTTTCATGAGTTTTTTTCATTTTTCCAAAGTTCTTTATTATGACTTCACCAAATTAATATGGGACTAACTTGGTAGTAAAGGCTTTGAAATAAAAAAAGAGACATAAAAAAAAAGTCGCACTGGCCCAAGGTCTTCTACAAATTTTTTGAGTTTACGGATGTAATAATAAGGGTTTTCAAAAAAATGTGACACCAGTACACTAATGTCAGGTCCAATCAAATGTTGTCATTGGACCATCAGTTGACAGTTTCTTTTGCTGCATCAAATATATCCAATCACAGCAGTTTATTGGCCCTGACTTCACTGTGCTGGTGCATCAGCAATAATATGAAGAAAAGAAACATTTAATCTGGTGTCCCATATTTTTGAAAACCCTCATTCCTGTGAGTCATTGGTCTGCTTTTTTACGTCGCCTATTTTTAGAACACCACTCTTCACACCCGCCCGATCCCATTTAACCTATGGCCAGGAGTAAACAAATAAATATATTGGGACAAATAACACAGATTGAGCTAGCCTCAAAGTAAGTTCGAGACTCGTGTTATGGGACACTAACTCAACGATTTTAATACAAATGCACATATATAAAACATCTAATTTGAAAAAGGCTATTTTCCACCTTGCCCTGACGGGGATCGAACCCGGGACCTTTGGGTGACGAACCAGCATGGTGACCACTACGCCATGGAGGTCGTCTGGGAGCGTTGAGGTCCATAATTGGGAGGAGTGGGCAAAGACATGTACCTATATACTTACATAGCATATTTAGCAGCATGAGAGAGCGTGGTGACGACGATCCTGTAGGAGGCCAGCACCACGTTGCCGACCGAGTAGAAGTTCTCGTAGGAGGTGCCGTTCGACACCGGCGCCAGCGCGGGCGGCATCACCGTCCTATGCAACAGACATACGTACAATGACTAGGCCGGTACTTACACTTACCGAACCTGCATAGCAAACCACATAACCGCCCTTAGTCGTAGTCTGGTTAAAAAAAACATTATCGTATGTGAAATGGCTGTGAGTAATGAAGTTAACGTGGTAGTTAGCGCGAAACAGAAATGCTTTTAATGGTTAAAATACTTCACCATAAATTCCACTTCTTACAGACATATAAAGTGTGATTCATCATATCGTAATCGAGAAGTGGGATACATCTGAACGTAATCAGAAGTGGGATACATCTAAATGTAATCAGAAGTGGGTTACACCTAAATGTAATCAGAAGTGGGATACATCTAAATGTAATTAGAAGTGGGATACATCTAAATGTAATCAGAAGTGGGATAAATCTAAATGTAATTAAAAGTGGGATACATCTAAATGTAATCAGAAGTGGGTTACACCTAAATGTAATCAGAAGTGGGATACATCTAAATGTAATTAGAAGTGGGATACATCTAAATGTAATCAGAAGTGGGATACATCTAAATGTAATCAGAAGTGGGATACATATAATCGTAATTAGAAGTGGAATTTATGGGGACGTGTAGCCAGGGGACTTACCACTCTCTGGACTGTGAGTTAGCGCGAAGCAAGTAGTTACTGATGTTGAGCACTTTGTTATACTGCAGGAGCATGACGGCGATGTGGTCGGCCGCCATGTTGGAGTCTGTGCACACCATGATGCGGTTGCGAGGGTTGCTTACTACCAGCTGAAATAAGGTTAATGGGGTGAGGATAGCTCCACAAGCGTCGTCCTTTTCACCCTTAAAATAGTTTTAGTATATTTTGTTAGACCTTATAGACTCTCTACTTGCCCTCTAAGGTCTAACAAATAATATAGTGAAACTATTTCAAGGGTGAATTCTGTTCATCGAAATATAAAAAGTAACATTTTGTAGCTCTGATCAATTGATCGGCCAACTTGTATAGTTGGCCGATCAATTGATCAGAGTTTGTATGGAAAGTTGTTCACTATCACAGACTGAATTCACCCTTAAAATAGTTTCACTATATTTTGTTAGACCTTATTAAGGAATTTATGTGAACCAGCCACTAGTGGTTAATTTAAGGAAGCGATTAGTGATGTACAAGACTCGAGGCGTCGAGTTCTACTTTTGAAGGCTCGAGGCAGATTGGCGGGACTCGGTGAGCTCGATAGGCTCGTAGACCCCAGCCTAATCGAGGCGCGAGCTCTCTGAGCCACGCCTCGAGGCTTCAAAAGAGTTCGAGCCTTAAAAAGAGCTCGAGCCTTTTTAGGGGCTCGGGTCTTGGAATGGACGTGAGCCTTCAATGAAAGCTCGAGTTCTCTGAGTCCTTTTACTTAGGGCTCGGAGTTTGAAATTTTTTAACGGGTTGTTCGACGACTGTGAGTTTGCTGGCATACCTTGGATAATTAAAATTAATCTGAAATCTCGCCTCGAACTTCAAGTATTTTTTTAACTTGAGCTATTCTTGAAGGCTCGAGTTGTTGCTCAGCCTCCAGCTTCGAAAGGGCTCGAGCTCTGAAAAAGACTCCCAAGTCATCGAGTCGCCGGAGTCATTTACAGGGCTCGCCTCGTTTGAGTGAATCAAACGAGGCGAGCCCTGTAAACGACTACGAGCTCTGGACAAGGGGACTAGGAGGCTTCGAGCCTTGTACATCACTAACGGATTCCCAAGCTTTTGAAACGCTAAAGTGGTAGAGTTGAGACTGTATATGAAGATAATAATTACGACGTTAGGATGTTAAAAGTTATGTAATGCACTTTGTTCGTTTGTAAGGACTAAACTCACACCGTCTTATTATAAAAACAGGACTAACTTTGTTACTAGGTTTAAACTATTATCCACCCAAATCAAGTTGACACTGACAGATGAGTTTGTTTCGCTTTACTAAATGTCACTTGATTGGGACGGATCATGCTTTGAATCTAGTAGCAAAGTTAGTCCTGTTTTTATAATAAGACAGACTAAGTTTGTAGATTGAAATGATGACGCTATCGAACATTTGTTAATATGTAGTAAGGACCAGATTTCGTATGCTCTAGAAAAACTTTACATTCTAGAGAAATTATTGTTATACATAAATATTGTAAGCAATGCGATAACTTTACCTGGATGATGGCCTCGACGATGGTCATAGTTTTTCCGGTTCCGGGCGGCCCGAACACGATGTACGGCGCCTTGCCGGAAGTGCCCGACAGGATGTGCTGCACTGCCGAACGCTGCTCCTCATTGTCTCGGATCAGCGGGTTGTAGAATCTGTTGCGTTACGATATACATTTTCAGGGTGGTACTGGTTTCAGTGGCGTGAGATACTTTATCTACGCACATATCATAAGTGCTCTAAAATGCGTCCAGAAACCATAGGCAATGACCAGCATTACCAACCAGTAGGAATTAACGGAGACGTAATGATAACATTACCTCCTGAAATCAGTAGGTAATGAGTTTAAATTTGGAACAGCTCTCAAATTCAACTGGGTATGGCTATTATAGTATCTATAGATATAAAAACAGTTATCAAGACGAATGCCAAATTCATTATATGTCGTCACTTCATTCTTCAGATATAAAGATTAACAACGTAGTTTCCTTATTCTACAGCAACGAATACGCACGCTTCAGAGATAGAGGGTAGATTTGTTTTTTTTTTTTTTTTTGTGTCTACCCTTTTACTACCTCACTTTCATTATCGACTGTTATCGTTATTTTACTCATTCCTTTTTCGTGCGTCGCAACGAACGGACGTGTTTAATAAAAAATTAAATTTGAAATCCTAAAGTTAATTTAAAAATATAAAATAAAAATATTATTTTTATAAAATACGCAAAATTACAAGTGCGGCAATAGCTGATAACTTTGTGTTCCTAAGATTCTGTGAATGAACCAGCAAATCTCGGTAAGTCATTGTGTTTCAATAATAAGTGCATATAATTTATGAATACAGTGACTTTTATGTTACTTGCTAATACCTGGAGGTTGCCCGCGACGATAACAGGACGGTTATCATGGGCAACGCCCACCGATGTTAAACAACATAATACCTGGAGGTTGCCCGCGATGGTAACACGACGGCAATTATGGGCAGTGCCCACAAATATTAAACAAGATAACACCTGGAGGTTGCCCGCGATGGTACACGACGGTAATTATGGGCAATGCCCATCAATGTTAAACAAGAAACCACCTGGAGGTTGCCCGCGATGGTAACACGACGGTGATTATCGGCAATGCCCACCAATGGTAAACAAGATAACACCTGGAGGTTGCCCGCGATGGTAACACGACGGTAATTATGGGCAATGCCCACCAATGTTAAACAAGATAACACCTGGAGGTTGCCCGCGATGGTAACACGACGGTAATTATGGGCAATGCCCACCAATGTGAAACAAGATAACACCTGGAGGTTGCCCGCGATGGTAACACGACGGTAATTATGGGCAATGCCCACCAATGTTAAACAAGACATCACCTGGAGGTTGCTTGCGGTAGTAACACGAGGGTATCAAAGTATTTCCGGAAAGTTATCTGCGCTGATAACACAAAGTTCTTTATACTGGTTTGTCCTTGCTCATTACAAACACTATAGCATGAGGCACGATGGTCACTTTACAAGTTCAGTTTGTAAATATCAATTTGTTGGGGCCTACCAACCTGGTAGCTTTGGGTAGTCTCCGATGATTCACTGGAATTCGGTGACACGATTCATGACTGTCCTGCAAAAGCCAAGGACGTTAAAAGCTGTTAAAAATATAACGCGTAAAAAAAATATAAAAAAAAGTTAAATTTTAGAACCCTACTTTAAATCCGGAAATTTTGGTAGCTTTACCCAAAACGGGATGATACCGGGGCAAGAAAATGTCATCACAGCTGTGAACAGCGGTCTTAATTTATTGACCGACACAAATAATAGGTCGAGACAATAAAATTTATAAGCGACGGACGTCGCACTTGTCGCATATTGTCTTAATCAAATTCATAACCCCTGGGCTGGATAAATGTTCCTACAATTGATTAAAGATTCGGAGAGGGACAATACTTTTTTTGGCAACACTTTGTCATAAAAGTTAGGCATCAAACGCCATAACATAACATAACAAAGCGAACAAAAGAAAACTTCAGCTCCAAAAGCGTCCACTTCCCAAGCATCGGAACGGGATCACGGAAACTGGCAAGCCCCTCCCCGATACCAGCAAAAGGAGGGGGGGGGGGAGGTCAACGGCGACCGACCGGCGACGGCTGGCCAAGTGTCATTAGTCTGTTATGAAAGTCAAAGAAGACATTCCTACAGTAATAAGTTTCATGCCAGTAGACATAGGTTCTACTTTGACTAGTGACTCAGTTACAAATACATCATAAGTCCATTTATAACCCCTTATTTAAAAAAAGGGGATTATGGCACCTTTTGACAGGAACGTTACACAAAGTAATGTACCTTATAAGACAGAATATATATATCTTTAGATATGTCGTTAGATATTAGGCAGTTAACTTTTATGTTAAGTGCTATATTTGTATTTCATCTTTCAGATGATCGTTTGTTTTAGAAATTTTTTAACACCAAAATCTAATGGGGACGTGATTTATTTTGAATCTCAAATCTCTTCAGTTTTAATTTTGAAAGCCTTCTTTGGAAGACTGCTCCCAGGTTTATTTCGAAAAATACTGACGTTAACTCAAGTTAAGTACTTATTAGTTCAATGCAACGCCATATTATGGCCTTTCAATAGCACCAAGATTTTACATAAAAATAATGGCAGAAGTCTTAAAGTTTCTTGGAGGTCAAGGTCATAAATCAGTCATATATCTTGACGATTTGTTATATATAGGGTCTAATTAAGACAAATGTCAAAATAACGTTTAAACAAAACAAATATTGCTTGTTAGACATGTGTAACATAGAGATTTGGGATTCATAGTTAATTTAAAAAAAAAAAAATGTATAACCCAAAAATAGCGTAATTTTTAGGTTTTGATTTCAACTCCAGTGATTTAAAAATTAAACAATAATTAATTCTTTACCTTCTTGCACAACAAGATACTATTTTACAGTTAATAGGTGTACTCATAGCTGCATGTCCAGTTTTGAAGTACGGCTGGGTATATACAAAAAATAATAATAATAATAATAATTAGAACTGCAAAAATATCTAATGCTTTATGATACCCGTAATAATGATACAAGGGTTCGCCTTCCAGTCTTGTTAATTGTAAAGTACTTTGAAATTTGGTTAAGAAAAAAAAAGAAAGCTTACATTCCGTCAATTGCATTAATAAAAAATAAAAAATTTTTTTTTGCTTAAATTTTTCTACAGAAGCTTCCAGGACTGACTAAGGCGCACTCGTTTGCGTAAAATTGAGCATATAAAAAATGCTTTTTTAACCATATTTAATGACCTGGAACTTTAAGCAGTTAATTTGCATTGAAAACAATAACTAAAGATACTTATGAAAAATTACGCAATTTTGTTGCGAATTGATAATACAACAGCCCTTAGATAATTAAGTTGGATAGGAAAAATTCAATTTGCTTATTTAAACGAGTTAGCTAAAGAAATTTGGCAATGGTGCGAAAAAAGAAATATAATGTTTAAAGGATATTACATTAATCAAAAGCAAATTTTAAGCAGATTCTGAATCAAGACAATTTTTTTTTATACATATATTAAATAGCGATTCTCAGATAGTGCGCTCAATATTATTACAATAATTTTGGTAAGCTAGAAACAGAGACCTATTTGCTTCTCGCACCAATACCAAAGATTGTGTTTATGTCTCATGGCTACTAGACTCAAATGTGCGCTGTGTCGATTACTCTCGATGCATTTGCTATTTCTTGGAAAGACAAGTCTTTTTTGCTTTTCTGCCCTTTTTTCTATTCGTTAAATGCTAAGAGAAGTTAGTAGACGAAAGATTGAAAGGCGTTTTCGTTTTTCTCTTCACAAATTTGGTTCACATTGCTGAAAAAGTTTGTGACCTTTGATACGGATATTATTTATTTCAGGCAAAATGACAATGATCCTCGTGGAATCAAACGCAATATTTCTTACACAACCAGCTTATCCTGGGTCCTTAGTGTAACATAACTCTCTGGAAAGCGTTCCTTAGCGAGAGGTCTCATCAGCCTTAAATGGTCGCTATCCCATACTAAAAGTATATTGCCTCTTTTATACTTATTGTAACTTAAGAGTTTTGGTAGCAGTTTTGTCAGGCTCAGCTCTTAGAAAATTAAAAGATCATTTAGATTTAAGCCCATTAAACCTATAAAATATATTCATACACTTACCCTCAATAACTTTACGGTACTTTCATAAAGATATTACTCTTGAGAAGTAATCAAATAAACTTAGCATTAACATTGTGGGCTTTGTGTACTAGTCAGAGTGACGAGAGTAAAATTTTAAAAAGTTAAATCCGGATTTATTTTAAAACTTTACAGAAGAGCATTAAATTGTCAATTATGTACATATTTAACAAAATATCTGCACCTGGTCGAGAACAACCTGTTTACTTTCTTCCTAATTTTCTAGATAACTAGCTAGCTGCCTTACATCAGATTACATTAAGTGTACTGAAAATAATAGAAATTTTAAGCTGTATAGAACTGCCAGCTCACAAACTAATCAGATCCTGAAGATAGATCAAATTTGTGTTGTTAGACCCGCGTATTGACATGTCAATCTTCACCACCCACCAGCTAATCTACAGCGAAAGCTGCAGTAGTAGGCATTGACGCTATCCGCAGAGCGCGGGACATTTTTGCTAAGTTATATAAACTTTATATAAAAATCATGACAATAATATCGATAAATTTTCGCTATCAGTGTTTCAGATCATATATATATAACTCAATTATTGAGTTTATTTAGTTTGTAAATCAAAATGAAATTATATTCCTGTATAAAATAAATATCATTTAGTGGTTACAGACATATTTATTTCACTGCATTAAAATTGCAGATTAGTTCTTGCAAATATAAATATCTCTAAATATCTACGTTGTTAATATTTATATCTGAAGAATGAAGTGACGACATATAATATAAGATCAAACGAACTTCTGGAAGTGAAGTTCGATCGATATTATATGAGTCACTTCATTCGAAGATATAAAGACCCGACCCACCCACTCCAATTTGCAAGAACATAATTAATTCACGAATCCTAATCTTATCTCTAAAAGAATGAGTAAAATAACGATAACAGTCGATAATGAAAGTGAGGTAGTAAAAGGGTAGACACAAAAAAAAAAAAAAAAACAAATCTACCCTCTATCTCTGAAGCGTGCGTATTCGTTGCTGTAGAATAAGGAAACTACGTTGTTAATCTTTATATCTTCGAATGAAGTGACTCATATAATATCGATCGAACTTCACTTCCAGAAGTTCGTTTGATCTTATAGTATATTTTTTAATATAAATCGCAAGACATTTGATCTCGAGTGGTGACACAAGAATAGGGGCGTTCGTTCGTTAGTCTATGATTTAAAAAAAATGACAGATTCGAATTTCGAAACGCCGCCATTCCGAGTTGTCATTTGTTTGTTGATGTTTTACTGTTTACGAGTGTTTGTGAAATATTGAAACGAATTAAATAAGCCACAGTCGACAAGTTCTACAGCTCCAAAACAAGACCCCAATTCAAATGCAACTCAACCAGGACCGTTAACTGTATCTCACTGTACAACTGTTAATATTAATTACAATTTTTAAAATGAATATTTTATTCTGTATGTGTTCAATTAGTTTTTTACTACATTATTTTTAAATTACAATGTAATTCAGGTCAATTCCCTACGGTTCCTAAACCTATCTTAGAGCACTATGATAATTATGTGTGTAGATAAAGTAGTGTATGCAACTATACATAATTAGGCATTACAACACTCATGTGATGCTATTATGAAACTCGCCTTCGTGTTGTAATGCCCTTCATTATGCACAGTCGCATAAACTACTATAGTACAACGAACTCCGTGTCGTAATGGTCAACGCGCTAGACCGCCAATCCGGAGGTCCTGGGTGCGATCCCCAGCTAGGGCAAGTTGGAAAATGGTCTAATTGAAATTGTCCTAGGTCTTAGGTGTTTTTATATATGTATTTATTATAAAATGTCTCCCATGCTGGTCTGGGAGAAACGAAAAAACTTAGAATGTACCAGCTGCTTCTCTTCCCGCGCAGATCGTAAAAGGCGATCGAGGGAATGGGCAAAAATGCGAATCATTTTAACAGGCGATGCGGCTAGCAACCCGTCACTGTATTGATTTCTTTTTCATCTTCTCGCCCACCATGACGCTAAAAGTGGCTTTTGAGTCTTGCGGCCCTGGGCTCTGCATAGAGCCGCAAGACCCAAAATGCTCTGTCTGCCCCATTAGGGATAAAGACGTGATAGTATGTATGTATGTATGTTTATTATAAAATATAGAATCGTTGAGTTAGTATCCTATAACACAAGTTTAAACTTACTTTGGAGCTAGCTCAATCAGTGATTTGTCCCTTTATCGTTATTTATTTATTCAAATCCATTAGGGCAAATGTGTGGTTTCCGGCAGAGTAGAATAGGGCCACTCCAAGTTCTCCCGTGGTTGTCGTAGAAGGGGACTTGGGAAATGCAAGCTAAACAAAGCTTATAAACATGAATGAGACCTCTCCAACCCGTCTGGCCAGCGAGGAGAGTGTAGGCCAAATTCTTGCTGTTCTCGCCAAGTATGGCTCTGGGAGTATAGAGAGGGTCGTGCTTCTGCAGTGGAGCCAAAAAGACCTGATGATAATGATGATGATGAAATAGGGCAAACAAGATTGTGTCCTTGCTGCCATATTATTGACCAAAAATATGTCAGCAAGGACACAATTTTGCTTGTTCGCTTTACCTGTCAATGTTCTTCAGCTTGACAGCTTTTTTATTGGGGACGGGGAAGACGCGGCAGACCTGCTTGCTGCTGTGCAGCTTGGAGACGGCGTCGTGCATGCGCTCCAGCGGCACGCGCGACATCAGGAAGCGGACGTCGAACTCGGCCGCGGGACTGAAGTGGCTGTGGAAGCTACAACAAGCAATTCTGTATAAGTTTTTTTTATATTAAACTAACGTGACACAGACTTTATTAGAATGTACTAGTGTGTCGCGAGCCGGTGTGGTGTACGGACCCACAGACATAGATATTACATCTATATCTGCGTACGGGCCTCTAGTCGACCTCCGGGTGGTGTCGAAACATGTCTGACAGTAGCTGACCCGTTTTCTAATGAAAACGGGTTACTCACGTATAGACTTTGTTAAAAGTAGTTGGTATTGGCGAAAGATTAGTTTCGTAACGAATATGATAAGGGAGAAAGAAGGGTGCAAACGAATGTTAGTTTGTAACGATGTTTCTACTTTCTCCATCATTTCATTCCGTCCACTTTTGAAAATTTAATTTCTTAATATTTTTTTTTAATTCCAGGCCCATTCCTTCCTCATCATTATGATTCATTCCTCTTCCACCTCTCATACTAATAACATCTACTAGTAATTTATTGTATAATACTAAATAATTTATCAACCCTTTTCGATCTCTTGCTCTACAACGTCTAATGTACATATTTCATGTCGTGGGAACACACCTACACTGAGCTGGGACAGGTGGAGTTCCCACAAGTTTTTTGGGAAGTTTAACGAGTACACGTACTGAGATCTATCATCTGGTCTGCTTTAAAGTGTCATACATGTATGTGTACATACATTCAAACGCTGTTTTGTTCAAGTAGACTCAAAAAACTTCGCTCGCTTGTTTAACAAAGAGTGCTCGGCTCACCTGTCGTCAAAACCAGCTAAGTTGACTCTGCAGTCCTCCATACTTTTGATATAGCACTCAAAGTGGACTGTGATGTTTTCGACGGGACGTATCACTACTCTATCCCCTGCAGACAATAATTGTAGTAATTAGAAAATTGTTTTAAGACTACATTAGTACAAAGACTGCCTCCGTGGTGCAGTGTTATCCAGAGGTCGTACTTTGTAAAAAGTTGTTTCCAGCCTGGTTAGGATATCGCAGGCTTGAATCACCTGAATAACGGAAAAAAGTGCCCGGTGGGTCCCGAACGCCCTCTAGCGTTTGCTCAAACCTATCCAAGGATTGGTTTTGGTTTACCCTTTGGTTTGCGGAGGTCAGACGGCAGTCGCTGTGTGTAAAAACCATAACCTCGTCAAATCACCTAGGTTTAGGTAGCAAACCCTGGGCTCTGACGTGTTACCGCTGATGATACAACCGGGAATACGGTCGGATGATGATGACTAGTAAGAAAAATACTGTATGTCCCAGTATTTTTCATAATAAAATCGTACCATACGATTATTTTATTCAAATGATAAAAAGTATATGCTATTTGTACGTAATGAAATTGAATAAAAATTAAATTAATTTTAAAATCTTACCACGTAACAAAGATGGCCGCTTTTCAGCCAATCCAGGTACTTCCAGAACATAAAACTCTCCCACTTTATCCAATTTTACACCAGTCATATTGTATTTCTAAAAACAAATTATTTCTAAACAAATAAAGGCAAAAAATAAAAAAATAAGAACAAAAATAAAATAAAAATAATAACGTACTCGTAAGTTTATTTTCTCTATGATTTCTTCCCACCATAGTAAATAATGGAAAAAAATCATATAGTTTTCTTGAGTGATTCTTTCTTCAAGAATAGCTCTGTAATAAAATAAAAATATTAGACTCAAGCCATTAAAATGAAATTAAGCCAAAAAACATTTTTCTTCAGCATGGATCGTTGTACCACCTTACCACACTAAGTTCTGCCTATGTCCAAACATACCTGTATACTTTTTGACTGTGGTAGAAATGGCCCTGAGTTAAATCAGACCATTTTACTTTTTAACCCCCGAAGCAAGTCGGGTATTAT
Source organism: Acrobasis consociella (assembly GCA_963555685.1). Lineage (NCBI taxonomy): Eukaryota > Metazoa > Arthropoda > Insecta > Lepidoptera > Pyralidae > Acrobasis > Acrobasis consociella. The sequence goes on along the minus strand of OY743123.1, from coordinate 10,040,514 downwards.
AAATTGACGTGTTATCTGTGGTATCGCAGCTCCTAAACGAATTAAACGATCATGATGCTGTTTTTTTTTTCTTTGAAAGCAAGCTGACCCTATTGAAATATTATTATTAGAAACAGTTGTGTCGAGGGTTACTTAAAAAATATTTTGTTTCTCTTACCTCGTGCTTATGAGAACGATTCTCAACTCATTCATTTGTTCGGGAGGATAATTGAGTCCTTCCAGCGCATCCTCATTGATGCCCCGAGGGAAAATGATCTTCAGTAGTTTCGGAACTTTGAACATTTGCGGGTTACTCCTGGAATTTATTTAACAGATAAGTAGCGCCTGTGTACTTTATTTATTAAAATTGTAAGTTTTTAGCTGTATATGAATAAATAACATACATACATACATACTATCACGTCTTTATCCCTAATGGGGCAGACAGAGCATTTTGGGTCTTGCGGTTCTATGCAGAGCCCAGGGCCGCAAGACCCAAAAGCCACTTTTAGCGTCATGGTGGGCGAGAAGATGGAAAAGCAATCAATACAGTGATGGGTTGCTAGCCGCATCGCCTGTTAACATGATTTGCATTTTTGCCTATTCCCTCGATCGGCTTTTACGATCTACGTGGGAAGAGAAGCAGCTGGTACATTCTAAGTTTTTTTTTATTTCTCCCAGACCAGCATGGGAATAAATAAAATAAAAAATATTCGCCTTCTGTGGCGGCCGGCAGTGGTGTTGTCCCATAACCACAGCTATGGCACATCATAGAAGAGAAGTATCATATATGCCTACTATTACTACAAACGAAACTATACATCTGTGCACACGTCAATGTGTGTTCGCCCGCTCAACGCCCTCGACAAGCCAAGAACGGGGGAGAGGTGTGAGGGCGGGGAACGGGGACGCATATTGCACGGGACCTTAGGAGATTCCGTTCTGATATTAATCTTCTTATTAATTATCATAACTAAAAGATTTGTTCCATTCTGGGCCAAGTCATGATCTTTTAAGGCAAACAAATAAAGGCTATTTTTAGGCTCATTTTACTTTGATTTTGAATGACTTCAAACAAGGATGACCTAATATAATTACATGAGAATATTTGCGGACACTTTTATCAGTTATTAAGATTAGTAGCTCTACATTACATGAATTTTTTATTTATATTTAAATTAATTATTGTTTTAAACAAATAGATACATTTTCGCGTCTATATCCCTGACGGGGAAGACAGAGCCCAGGGCCGTTAGACCCAAAGGCCACGCTTAGCGTGATGGTGGGCATTAAGATGGAAAAGGAATCAAAATAGTGATGGGTTGCTAGCCACATCGCCTATTCCCATTATTAAAATCTCGCCCATTTCCTCGATCGGCTTTTACGATCTGCGCGGGAAGAGAAGCAACTGGGACATTGTAAGTATTATTTTCTCCCAGACCATCATAGAAACAAGTTTTAAACAAAAGCTACCAATAATAGAGTTTCACGACAACTAGTGCTGAGAATAAACGCCGAAACTATATATAGGTATTCCATAAGAAGTCTTGTACAAGAAATACATACACGTTCCTAGATTTCATGAAGTGTTGAGGTTTTTCCCATCGCGCATTACAGTATGGACTTTTAGTTTCCACATACGACAATGGGTTTTCCTGTACAGAAACAACCTGAAAAAGAAATAAGATTAGAAATCTGATACAAATAAATTATTATAATAAATAAATAAAGTAAATATTTTCATACCATTTCACGCATAAAGATCAAACTCCTTTCTTCGCTGGGCTTGAAGAAAGTGAATACTATAGGCATTTCATACTGCCCTATATCAGAAGCTTGGAAATTAACCACAACTGCAGTTGGCACACTGGATTCTAACAAGAAAAAAAGAATATGTAAACAATCATCATCATATAAGCCACAGGAAGTCCGCTGCTGGATATAGGCCTCCCCGGGATCGGTCGTTTTGGATATCCTCAAGGATTTCCAAAACGACTGATCGGAAGCGGCCTGCATCCAGCACCTTCCTGTAATATGTAAACAATGTTGTATTTTAATGGCGCATCCTCACATGCCCGGCCTTCCGGCAACCCGGCTCTCAAGCCGCCGGATTGCATTTGTGGCACGAGCATAAGGCAGTCTGAAAGCCGCACCAAAGGCGGCGGTAGACTCGTATGCTAAAGCTAGTGGCCAGCTTTCAAGAAAAACTCATACTAGCTTCTTTAAAAGCCTGGTTATGTAGCATAACCTAACTCCCATATTCACTAAAAAAACTGCCGTACTAAATCAGTCAAATATGTTTTGTTTGTTTGTTTGTTAAATCTTTATTGTACATAAACACAAGACACAAAAATACAAGTTAGAAGTAGTAAACAGTACAAAGGCAAAATAAACAGTACTTTTAAATCAGTAGTGTTATTCTGTATAACTGATTTAAAAGGAGTGTGGATTTTTTTATGAATGTCTTAGTCAAGAAAGTAAGAATGGTGTTGATCAGATCCTGACCTAAGGAGATGCTGGTCTGAGAGCAAAGAAAAACTTAGAAGGTACTAGCTACAACTCTTCCCGCGTAGAAGCCGATCGAGGGAATGGCGAAAATGCGAATTTTGTTAACCAGCGATGCGAAGATGCATCACTATTTAGATTCCTTTTTCCACCTTCTCGCTTCTCGGCTCTGTCTACTTAGAGTTAAACCCAGAATGCTCTGTCTGCTCAACACATACATAATAATAATCAGAAAGTGCAGCAAAGGGTGAGCCAGCATTATCCCCAATACCAGCAACATTGTTACACATATTGTAATAAGAAAAAAATACTAACTTTTAGCCAAAGTTTTTGGGTCTTCTCCAAAAACATAGGGATGGTTGTTAACTTGAAAGTGCGGTTGGGGGTGAGCGAGCAGTATCCCCACTACCAGCACATCGTGATTGCGCATGTCGTTGGCCATGCTGAACGAGAACCTCGCTCCCTGACCAGGTTTCACCTGCAACAGTATGACAATATCTTTATGTATTTTGTTTTGCAAAGGAAATGTATTTTTTATTCAATGATCAATACCTATAAAGTTACTTTTTTTTCAGCAATGTAATTAATTATAAACTAGTTATATCAAACTAATTATAAATAAAACATTTTTGTGATACTTGTTTATTAGCTTATTTTGTAATTTACTAATTACAATGTACAAATTAATGCATAGTAAACATTGATTGACAATGACTATACTATCTATTACTGTATCTATGATTGTAACTGCTGCTGTACAATAAAGATATACAGCAAAAACAGTACTAAAATATACATTTAAAGGCACACAGGTTAATTTAATTTTAATTACATAGATAACTACGTAGGAACATCAATTAACAAACAAACATTAAATAATTAGCAGTTATGAGTAGGTAAGTATCTTTGACTGCTGTTTGAACTTACATTAACTCTGATTTTTTGGTGATCACTTTTCTCTGTCTTGTTAACAATGGCATCACCGTGAGCCAGACTTTGTACTGAACCCAAAATGATGATTCCATCTCGATTCTTACTGTAGTATTTTCTGTAAAGATAATTAGCATTTTAATGATTAAAAATCGGCCAACTGCATGTCGACCGAGCTACGCACAATTTAGGATTCCCTAGTTGCGAATGCAGACTTTAAGTTCATGGCATGATAGCACTCATAATTACTAGCATGTGCCTGCACCTTCCTCCACCTAAGATCAGTAAGGCTACCAGTGCATTAACTGGACACCATAATATAAGATCAAAGCCATGTTTTTTTAAAAAAACATAACTTTAGATTTCACTTAATACAGTACATATTCATCTCTGTATTTTCTAGACTGGAAGTGATATGTCACACTGCTTATCTTTCACTTAAGTCTGTCTATACATATAAGTTACTATGTAATTCATGCCAACATTTGTCTTCAGCTTACAAGTATATGTACGATTGTACAGTATTTATCCACATAAGTTGTAATTTTATGATAATAATTTTAATTTAATAATATTAATTTAATAGGCTAGATATTCATCTTGATATGAAATGAATGACCAGGTTCATATTAGGTATTAATCTTGATATGAAATGAATGGAAAATAATAAATTATTATTTTTCTGTTACATCCTTAGATAATATCAACACCTGCTGCTGGTTAGTACAATTTCTTAGAAAAGAACTGAGTTATCAACAAAACTCAGATATCTTTGTACTTGTGTCTTATCTCAGGTAGGAGCACAAGTACATGGAGACATTCTAGAACATACTGACAACACCCGATAACATGGATGATGTAAGTCAGGATATACAATTTGGAAGAGATATGCCCATAATAAATCAAATGTATGGCTATAAGTTCAGGATAAAACAAGTCAAAAAACAAAACAAAAATTGGCATATCCATACAAAAGTGTGCAGCTGCCCAGGTAATATGTCATGAATGTAGATTTTTTTTGTTTTGTAACTTTAATTTTATTATCATTTTAATAAAGTGATCCAGTATATCCTGTGGTTTTATTTATTACAGGTCTGTCTCTTCCACATTGTTTATGATAAAAAATCACAAATGCAAACAAATCAGCTGTTGAATACAATTTATAGTTAAACTTAGGTATATGTATAGCAAAAGAGGCTTATATCATACCAGAAAGTTTATAACTTATTTGTTAAAATTGACAAGATACTAAACAAAGAAAACAAGTACATAAATGTCTTACTTATTTGTTTTATAGTTTGCGAGTATTGTATTGCACAGATGTTTGGGCGTGCTATCATGAAACACTGGAGCATTTTCATCATAGTACTCATCCACTACTCCACAAACTTTACAGAAGACTCTCTTGTCTGAAAAATCCATAACAATTATTTGAAAATACTTTTTAAGGAATAAATAAACAAAAATATACTAAAATATTTACCATTATTTTCTACTTCTTCCATTTTTATTCAGTTTCGCTAAACCTGTGGAAAATTAATGTAGTGTAAGATAAGGAATTAAGGCTAGAGGTACCTACATACATAGTGCAAATTCAAATTTACCACATGTCCATTTATCAATTTGGAAATGAGAACAAGCAACAAAATGGCTGGTGATTACAACGTCTAGGTAGATCTTAGCTGGATGATAAAATTAAAATTAAAAGTTCTTTGATAGGTAGGTATTAAATTATTTCCTTGATAGGTAAGTTCTTTTAATCTGCTATTTCACATTTATCTTGAGACATTATAGACCAAGCCCAACTCTGCTGTAAAACCTATTTTGCTTTGTAAGTAGGTAAGTATTTATGTTGTTATGACAAGGGCGTGAAATATGATCCATGCTCATAGCCGTTGAAATGAATTTGAGAAGTACTTACAAGTGCTTACTTACATCCAATAATGAACAGAGTACATAATCAATTCGTATAATGAAGACGTGTAAGAAGACTCTTGACGTTGTTTACAAAGATGTGAAATCAAAAATATTTAATTTTATTTCTGTTTGTTTATACTCCTACCTGCCAATAAAGTTTGATTTTTTGTTGATGACTACCAAACTTTTCACTTGATTTAAATGCACTATCAACTTTCTGTAACGGCTGCAGCAAGAGAACTAAAGTAAAATTTAATGGCTTGGCAATTTATAAGAAGCTACTAGGTACGTTCGTGGAATTCCCCGAACAAGAACAAAGAAATGCAAGATTACGAGCGAAACCTACAATCTACCATGAACCATGATTTGTTTTCGTCGTTTCCTTTCCGCTTGAATATGTCAATGTCAAACCAAAAACATGTCAAAGTGGTATACAGACTGATAAGCGAAATAAATGTATAGAACTTTTTTAGCGAACTCCCTTTGGCGAAAAATTATTATAAAAACAATTTATCTGTTTATCCCTATGGTTGACTGGGAGAGAACGCTCTTAGCGTTAAGTACGCCAATTATAAACAATTTTAATTGTGGATCAATAAAGTTTTATTAAATAAATAAAAAATGGTGACAGCGAGAGAGAAAATAACGAAAAACAAGTTAGCGAAAAAAATCGTCAGCGAATGTTTTGTCATCGACAACCACGAAAAAGAAATCTACGAATGCTAAAGCCACTTCAAAGAAAGACTTTTTAGCGAATAGTTCAGCAAATATGCTAAGTCGTCTTTATGTCTATAGCATTAGAGTTCAATTTTCTATATAGCATCTATCAAATTGAGAGAACCCACATCCGCGAAAAGATTTGCACACAATATAAGACCCTATTATAATAAAACTTGAGTTCATATTTCCTTAACACGCGTTTACCTCTTTTCTCTCTGTCAGTATCAACTTTGTGTAGTCACGTCGATACGTCAAAGTAAGGTAGGGTGTTCTCGACATCTGCTGGATAAAATTAAAATTTGAAGGCCATTTCTATGGAAACAGAGCCATATTAAGCTTTCATTATGATCAATCAAAATTCAAACGGCGACATGCACACGCACCACATAAGAGAACGTCTTCGGGTGGTCGTTGGGGTATCGCGTTATGCGGAGTACTCCGTCGCCGATGCATTCATTTGGCGGAGGGCAATGCTGAAGGAAGACGGACAGTTTGGCACACCCACCAACGGCCCCAACTCCCGCTTGACGGTAGTCAGCAGCATCAAGCCCTCGCCCTGCAGAGCCATCTTCTCGTCGGTATCTGAATCTGCTTCAATAGAGACCTACTTAATTCCTTACCGATACGACGCCTGATATAGCCACCATGATAACTGCATGCCCATCATGGCCATGCCATGACAGCAGGTTCTCTTGCGGTAGTATGTTTGATGAGTTCCGTGGAGTTCCGAGGCGTTCTTTTAAGTTAGGTTAGTTCCTCGAACAATCATTATTGTTCGAGTAGTGTACAATACGTTGAGGCGGTATAAAGTGATGCTTCTCAGCTTCTACTTGGCGACGCCGACTGAATCCTCCACGCGTTCTCCTCCTCAAGTACTGCTTCAATAAGCAGTAATCAAGACATCGCGAAATAAGTAAAATCATTCAAGGCAGGCACTACATAATTATTGTTCTAACGAATCTGCTACCAGTGCTACCACACTCACACTGCGAAAGGAAATTAAATAAAAAGTTTAAAAAATATTCGCTATTTTGTCTTTGTCATTTTGCGCTTAAATGTCTATTCGCGTTAACGGAATTCGCTGACAGTTTGACAGTTTTTTTGCGAAAACTTTTTCGCGAATTTTCTTCACTTTGTCTTTGTCTTTCGCGGACCATGTTTTTTCGCTTTGTTTCACTTTGCGGCATTCTCTGATTCACATTTTTAGGCGCGACAATGGCATATATTACTAGATGTCAACTTGATTTGGTCGGATAATGGTTTAAACCTAGTAACAAAGTTAGTCCGCGTTTTATAATAAGACGGCAACTGTCTATCTATCGCGGTTCTTGAGATACAGCCTGGTGACAGACGGACAGACAGCAAAGTCTTAGTAATAGGGTCCCGTTTTTACCCTCTGGGTACGGAACCCTAAAAATGGTAAGAAATCGGCATGAAGTAAGAGAGTAAAATAACTATATGGTAATCGGTAGTCAAACTACAGGGACAGTACAGAGTACAGTCCTACGGGTCCTACCAAACGCACGGAACGCACCTAAACGTTTTTAATATGTAAGTACCTGGACGACCGAGCTTTGCTCGGTTACATCATAATACTGAAGCTGTTATTAGTTGTTATTGTTACTAAGCAAGGAAAAAAACATTAGGTACGCGGCGCGGCGGGGTTGCACGAGTGAATCAGCTGTGTGCCTGTGTGTGTGTGTGTGTGCGGCCGGCTGAGCGAGTTCATTCATTATTCGGTTGGCCATTTAATGAAAATTTGCGGATTTTTTGTGATATTTTTTTTTAACTTTTTTTAATTTTTTTTATTACGGTTTTGTGTTCTATTAGTGATTCTGATTCTAAGATTTCAATAAAGCTAGTGGGTATAAAATCATCCTGTATATAGATAAACATTCAAGACCCAGGACAATTTTAAAAGGGCCATTTACGAACTTGACCCGGACCCGGGACCGCTGGGTGGCGGACTAGCATGGTGACCACTACGCCACGGAGATCGTCTAAGTCGTAAAAGAACCCATATTGTGCCAGTTGGCCAGTTCGGCCGTCCGTTGGAAGTCGTAGAAAATATCTCAGTAACAAGTTACTGAGCCTACCTACTACGGGATTGACTGCCTCCGTGGTCTCTGGTGGTCAAGGCGTTCGCCTTGTGTTCCGGAGTTCGTGGGTTCCAATCCCACCGGAAATCATACTTTGTGAAAAGTTGTTTTCAGTCTGGTTGCAGGCTTGAATCACCTGATCATTCGAAAAGAAAGATGATTTCGAGTTTCGGAAGGCACGTATAAACTGTGGGTCCCGAACGCCATCTAGAGTTTGCTCAATCCTATCCAAGGATTGGTTCTGTTCTACCCTTTGGGTTGCGGAGGTCAGACGGAAGTCTCTCTGTGTAAAAACCTGTAACCTTGTCAAATCGCCTAGGTTAGGTAGCGGACCCCGCGGGGTCTGCTACCTAACATACTAATTTGACAAGCGTTCCCCACTGAGGATGCGATACTCTCGGATGACAATGAATGAAGGAAAACTTTGATAGAATAAATATACTTGATAGAATACTTGATAGATAAATATACTTGCCACACTTGCACCCCTATTCCAATTTCTCAACATGTCCCAAAGGCAAACTGGTAGATAATGTATGACCCATTGTAATCAATCATCATAAGATTGTGTGCAATAAACTTAAAATACCTGGGCGACCGAGCTTTGCTCGGTTATTACTATTTATTGTGATATGGTGGTTGTCTAACCGCCATATAAACCAGCGCCCCCTATATTAATATCATTAACATCGCCTCTGCTAGAAGGTTCTCCGCTATGGTTTGTTTTGTAACCTATTGCATAATGGTAACGTCAATAAATGGTAAACGGTTCTTTCATTTTTGAGACCTATGTTGGACAGTGGTGTTAAGGTGATAATCTACATAAACTTTTTTAAAATTGTGTAATAACAATAAAAATTAAAAAATTATATATAAACTTGTAGGTACATAAAAAAAAACAAAAGTATTACCGAGTGGAGTATGAACCCGTGACACTCTTTCTTGCCGTCCGAGTCTTTAACCGCTGGGCCAGACGGATCGTAGCCAGTAGGAAGAAATTAGCGACTAATAAAGGATATTTTGTACGGTAACAACACTACAATTAATGCAGTAATTAAAAAGAATCAAAAAGCAAGAAAAATAACCAAAGTATCAAAACACTTCGAGTCGTGCGCGCTCAGTGCTCACTGATACTTACGAGCCGCTAGGTCAGCGACCCGCTGCAATACAGCTGAACGGCGGGCGCGGCCGGCATACAAAAGTAGACTTTAAATTACGTGAATAAGGTTGAAAGTCGAGTAGGGACGGGTCGTGTCACACAAACGCTTGAGGATAGTAGGTAGGTACGTTGAAGTAGGAACGAATGTTAGCGTACTACTACGCGACGAAATTGATACTACTACAATTAATTTCCTTTTCATAAATTTAATGAGAATTAGTTTTTTATTTATAATTGCAGTTATGGTATCTATCAAAGAGTCTAACGCATGTTTAGAGATTTTCTGTAATATGAAAATGACAACTTTTGATTGAAGTTTTATTAGTCTTAAATTACTTTGTATCATGGGTTAAAATATTGCAAACGAATTCAATTAAGTACACCCTGTATACTGCGTGGAAAGAAAAACGCGTGAAAACTCGAAAACACGCGTTTTCCTAAACATAAGGCTAATCTAGATCGATTGTTTACCCCGAAAACGCTTATATACCAAATTTCTGAGAAACCGTTAGAGCCGTTTCCGAGATCACAGAAATATACATATAAATTTATAAATATACAAGAATTGCTCGTTTAAAGTTATAAGATGAGATAAATTAATAAATAGAAATAATTATTATTCATTCTTATTTCTCTTTATTGTACATACATTTCTATTGCGTAGTATACTCGTATTTTAACTTTTTCATTGCTTTCTTTAAATAATATTGAGAAAAAAGTATATTTTAGCTTTTATTTTATTTTACAGTAAGTAAGTTATTTTCCTAGTTTTATGAGTACGTTACGTACCTGCAGTATATTTTAATAAGTGTGCTGCTTTTTAAAACAAGGTCAGCCCATTCATCCTTTCTATTATTACGACGTCAGAGTTTCATCAAAATCGTTGGACCCGTTTCGAGATCTTCATTATAAGGTCTAACAAAATATAGGTACTGAAACTATTTTAAGGGTGAATTCAGTCCATGATACTGTACAAATTTGCCCAAAAAACACATATCGAAATATGAAAAGTAATTTTTGGCCTTCCATACAAGTTGACCGATCAGCTGATCCGATATTGTATCTAATGGAAAGACAAAAATTATTTTTCATAGTACGACATGTGTCTTGTCTTGGGGAAAGTTGGGGAAACTGTTACAGACTGAATTCGCCCCTAAAATAGTTTCCGTATATTTTATTAGACCTTATATTTATACAAGAATTGTTCGTTCAAAGTATAGGATAAGAAAACCCATTTTTTCTTAGTTTCCATTGGCTTCCATTGTCTTACTATTGTGTCTGCAGTGGCGTAGCTATCATAGGGCCAGGTGGTGCAGTGCACCAGGGCCCCGGAGCTCAGGGGGCCCTCTAGCCTCAGCTTTGAAAAAAAAAACGACGGGTTGCACTCTGGGAGTGCCGGCAGAAGTGAAAACTTGAATATTAACGTTGTGCATTTTTGATATTTTGGAATGGTTAGGGAATAATTTTGCACGAATTGCTTTAATTATCAGTATAAAATATTTCAAATCTTTTCTGAACCACAGTCTGTCACAAATATCACAAGCATGACACATTACACACACGAACGTAACGTAACATAAACACACACGAACATTCGTGCAAGTGCCCTGCGCCGTCTTACGAATTTTCGATCAGGACACGTGGTCCTGACGCGAGTTTAAGATTTTTTACCCATTCCAAAAAAAGTGCACAACGCCGCTAAAGAAGTTTTCACTTCAAAAATGAAAAATTTTTAAAATTCAAATAATTGAAAAAAAAAATTCTTGTGAGCAGGCTCGAGCCTCCAGTCTCGAGCCTGCTCACAAGATTTTCTTTTTTTTTTCAATTTCTATTTTTTTTTTATTCAAATTGTAGTTTATGGGTCACCACACCACTGTAGCTTATGTGGCTAACATATGGTGCTTAAAGGTTGCGTTTTGTTGGTATGAGTGCAATTTGTAAATCGTTCGACTTCCTGATTCCAAAAAATTTGCTCAGCTGGAATGAAACGATTTTACTCAAGAAATGTGATCAGTTTCAGAAGAAATATTGCGATATAATTAGACCCACTTTTTCGCTCCAATTTCTTAATGTATATCATCTGATCCTCCCTCAATTGATGGAGACCTGGTCTATTCGCCAGCTTTGCAAAGAAATTTGGCGTGCTCGAATGTGACCTTACGAAAGTGTATACAGCGATGCTACTATTTCACACAATTCCTGTTACTTCCGCGGCAGCAGAAAGATCTTTCAGTAAACTGAAGATTATAAAAAATTATTTAAGAAACAGCATTCGACAAGATCGCCTCCGACATTTATCGTTAATTGCAATAGAAAATGAGGCGGCATCAAACTTGGATTTGAGTGAAATTATAGACGAATTCGCAAAAATTAAAGCGCGCAAGAAATTGTGAATCGGACGGGGAATTCTCTTAAAAATCGTTTTTTCTCTTAATTAATATATATTCTATATTGTCATATGCGTTGTTGTTTATTTACTCCCTTTTTCTTCCATTGAACACATGAAGATTTTGATAGAGACGACGTATGGATTTAGCCTACTAGGGATGATTCAACTCACTGTTTCCTATTCTTATTCCCTATCAATAATTTTGAAGGCCAATATAAGTTCAAACTACGCGGAAAGAGGGGAGGAGGGCCCGATTCTCTCCCTATGCACCAGGGCCCTTGTCCCCCTAGCTACGCCACTGTGTGTCTGGGTTTTGTCGCATCTTAAATACATAATTGTGTAGTATTTTTAATTAACTCATATTCTTAACAACAGATATCGAAATATAAGTGCAATATAATTACCCCAACTACTATAAATTTTATTAAATAGATCAATACTTAATTAATACTGTTCCATATTTATGAGATTGGACCGATTTTTTAAATTCAGTATTCTATCCATTAGATATTATCTTGTATATTCTTCGGTTCAGATACTTCGGCGAGCTCTTAGCGGGTATCGATGGTTAGGGTTCAGCAGCCACTGGGTCTTGCTTTCAACGTTGTACTCAAGGCCAGTACACACGCCCAGGTACTTGTTGCAGTAGTACCCTGGCGCGCACTTCTGCCCGTAAATGTCGAAGTCCATTTTTTCAGTGCATTGTTCCCTTGGCCCCTGAAAATGGGAATCTTTTATTAGATAGGTACTTTTCATGCTCACTTGGAATGATTACATTTAAAGCATCTATTATTGCTTTAATTGTAATCATTGCTAAAAAGAAAGAAGAATGAATAAAGGCAATCCGTAACGTTGACAACAATAATCCTATTATTTTTTCTTATCCTTTTCGGCGTAAATTGTTTAATGTTTACGCCTCATTTTGTTTAGTTTGATGATAGTGTTTGAAGATGGTCGGAATTCATTAATTTCGAAACTTATGATACAAGTGTGGTAAATTGTTCGTTCAAGTCGAGGCGAGTTGACAAACAAGCGGGCGAAGCTCGCGCGTTTTTTAGCACAACGAACAGACAGACAAAGTCATGGCGAAACTAGGTTACTACGGAACCCTAAAAATCACGTTTGCGTGATTGTTTCTGACCGTGGATTAACTGTGGTCACATGGTAAGGAAAATCGATGGGACGCGATGGTTGTTTACATCACTATCATCATCTTCCTCGCCTTCGGAAAAAGTACTTCAGGATGCCCGAAAAATGCAGGAAATTGCTATCTATTATGTAGGTACTGTAGCCCTAAATATGGATATTTCAGGTTACAATATTTCCTGCATTTTTCGGGCATCGGGAGTATGTTTTATACTCATATGTAATAGTTATCTATCTCAGCATAGACAGCGGGTATGAAACATATAAACCTTACCCGGTAGCAATCTAGCCGGTTGTCGCAGACGGTGTTGACGTAGGTGCCCAGAGGACACCGCTTGTACCTCTTGCCGCCGCTCGCGATGGGACACACTTCATTGCTGGGCAGCCAGTCGCTGCTACTGGACGTCACGCACACTGGACATTCCACTATATCCCTAGAAAAAATCAAAGTTGAAGTCTCTGTCAACCAATCATTTCTCTTATTTCTTGATATGGATTTTATTTGTATTATCACTTAGCTGCCTTAGTTTATCTGTCTGTACCTACTTATCTTGCATTCTTAATGTTCTCAACATAAGTTATTAGTGTTTCAAGGAAATTGTGATAAGATACTGAGCTTCAGACTAAGGTGCAGTGAAAATAGTTTCAGGTCGACTCTTTTTTAGATCGTATAGGTATATTAAATATGCCTAATCGAATCTAATTCTGTAAGGTATATACCCAATTAAGTATTTGAGCAAAAGAGTTTATAATCATTGACCGAGCGAGCGAAGCGAGCGAAGCGTCTCAGTTTCGAGATTGGCCAAAAATTCTTTTGTCCGTCTGTCTGTCTGTCTGTCTGTCTGTCTGTCTGTCTGTCTGTTCTCGCCTACAGGTCGCATTTCTTAACCGATTCTCATGAAATTTTGTAAGCAGTTTCAGCAACTTAATAGAATTTTTTTGTCGAGCCAGTTTTTCGAATTTTTTCAAAATGGCGGAAATATGGGGTTTTAAAATTTTAAAACTGTCATATATCCGCCATTTCAAAATATTTTCAAAAATGTCATTAGACTTTTTTGTTGCCATTATGAAAACATTTTTTTTTTATTTGAACAACTTTTTTATCTGTACAACTTTTTTATACGTTATACTTAAACGGGTTTAGGGTGACTCGCGGAGTCTAGCTGACTAAGCCGTAACGGATATACAATACAAATCTTCTTACAAAATATACTGAAACTATATAAGGGTGAATTCAGTCCAGGTTACTGAACAACTTTCTTAAAAATACATATCTCCCCTGGGGTCCACGAAGTAATTTCTCTGAATAACTATTATGGTTATTATTTTAAGTTTCATAAGTAGTTCTATAAATTTTATCATATTTAACCGACTTTAAAATAAAAGGGTTTTGCTTATTTTACGATTAGTTTTATTTTCAGTTTTTGCTTATTTTGATTGATTGTTGGCTTGTTTATTAAATTTAGCAATTTTGTTGAGCGAACTTTCAATCGCTATCGCTGCTTGTCTGTTCTTCTGTAGTAGTATTAGTGATTATGCCACGAACTAACAAGAGATCAACAGCAACCAAAGCCCGCGAAGTAGCTTTACGAAGAGAGTAAGAAACCAATGAGCAGCGGCATAGAGCCATGGCAATACAAATAAACCTTTAAACAAAAACCCATTAATAGTTTTCTGGTTTTTTCAACAACAAGCTGACTTTGTTATTTGAAAAATGATGGGTCATTTTTCGGTGAAAGACTACTGGTACAGAACTGAATTTCAGTATCACGGTAGACCTCATATCCATGTGATGTATGGTAGGAAGGTGCTCCTGACATTTCAGAGCTAGACCGAAAGTCATTTAAAGAATGTGATTGCCAACTATTTTGGAAATTTGGTCACAACCATGAATCCGCATATCGGTAAACCTGCACCGATTATTTATCCAAATCAGGTACATTATTCTGATATAATAATCGCGAGGTCTAAGTTCGTGGCGAACTACTAGTAATAACATTCGCCACAAATAACGATGTAAAAAGAAAACCAGAAAAAGCTTTTTTCCTTTCAAATATTTTTTATGCTACTTTTTAAAGCCCCTAAGTATAATTATTTCAAAAGATATATCTAGTCATTTCTACCAGTGAAGTCATGGGAGAGTACTTAATTCGGGATTTCACCCTTTGAATAAGTAACCCTAAATCAAAATCCCAAAAAGAAACGCCTACGAATATTGAAAAGCAAACTTGAAAGTTGAAACATTGTAAAGCACACTGATTGACGGCTGCCAACGTTATTGTGCTACTCATTTAGTATTACGAGTACAAACTGGAGACCGGAAAGACGTCCAAAACAAAACTCTCTCGAAGAAAGTAATTCTAAGTACTTACTTGACCGTAGTTCCACTCACGCCTATGACATGTAGTCAGTGTGCGTTTTATAGAAAGATAGAATTTGTCCAACTTGTGCCATACAGTGTATTCTATCTTTCTATAAAATACACCCTAATATAATGTCGCATACGGACGGTTCTTGTAATTTAGTTAAGATTAGGGTAGACACACCATGTAAAAAATATTAGTGCATGTCATTGCATCTAATATATGCTTTTTTTTTTAAATTAACCGTGTGATAGCAAAGTAGGATCCGATTTGTCACTACCCCTTTTCTATCTTTCGGGAATCGTAAGAGACTATTAAGGGCGGTATATGTACTTGCTTGCTTAGCTTGGAGTACAAGCAGCATCATCCTAATCTTTACACTATCTGCTGCCATCACCCCTGTCCAATGTGATAAAGTGATTATAGGTAAAAGGTTTCTTTATTGGGAGAGGCCCATAGAATTGTACTCATACTTATAATATGTCATCATCATCATCAGGTCTTTTTTGTCTCCACTGCAGGAGCACGACCCTCTCTGTACTACCAGAGCCAAACATGGCCAGAGCAGCCACAGGACTTTGGCCTACACTCTCATCGTAAGCCAGACGGGTTGGAGAGGTTTTATGATGTTTATAAGCTTTGTTTAGCTTGTATACCCTAAGTCACCTTCTACGTCATCCACGGGAGGACTTGGCAGAATACATACAGTATGTAAAGAAAATGATGTATTCTTCTTACCCCTCAAGCTCCTCTTGTGGTTCCTCCCTCTCTATAAGGTTGCGGGACTCGTAGTTTCCTCGATAGTGAGACAAGCAGGACCCCACCAGCAGTAACAGGTACAGCAGTGGATGCATGTTTCTTGGGTTGGAGTTCTATTATCAAAATGATGTATGGGAGACGTATTTATTAAAAAATTAAAACTAAGTAAGAACTAAAGGAAGGTCCTAAGGCCATTATCCCTAAGGATAGGCCTAATTAAGTCCTTTTTGAAAATTAAAGCCTTTAAAAAGTTATGTGTATTTTAAGTTCTATAATTTTTAGTTATTCTTAAACCCACTCCATAAAATTTTAAAAGATGATTCCGGTTCGTTGATGTCCTTTGTATGGGTTAAGTTTACTGTCCGTTTCATAACCATACGTAAGTACGCCTACGATACGATCACACTTGAGGTGACAAAGGGCATAGCACTTGGCTCTGTCTATCCCGCCAAATATAAATAGATATTTTTGTTCAATTTAATGTAAACAAATATTCGTTTTTGTCACGTAAAATGGACTCCATCCACTATACTGGGAGACCATTTGGCCTACAAGTCGACTGATAAGAGTATAAAGCAGAAGAAGCAGCAGATAAAAAGAAAAACATCTTTCAGTACCTAGCTTGTGAGCAATAAGCGCATAAAAATAGATGTTTAAAACAAAAATAGATTGCAAGTCATCGGCATTATCAATTACGCATTAAAATTACGACGCATGTAATTAAATAAATCATAAGCACGTATACAAACAATTAAACAAACAACAAGCACGTGGAAAACGATATGCATTTAATGATAGATTACTCATCATCATCATCATTTCAGTTGCACAACGTCCACTGTTGGACATAGACCTTACCCAAAGATTTCCAAAATGACCGAACATAATCATCAATAAATAGATCACTATTTCGTTTCTTTTCTGTTTCGTCAGCTCTGGCTTTGCTCAGGAAGGGATAGGGATAGGGGTAGATACTTTTATTAATTATTTTATACTATCATCTTATAACTAACATAATAGACGATATTTTTAGGTACATAAACAATGAAAACAATACATCTACTTCAAAACACAAAGCATAACTTTTATCCACATACAATTAAGAAATTGATTTATGTCATTGCTTGTTACATTAGGTAACTAGTTTTATAACAATACTGTCGACATTATTGTCGTAATAGTCGTAGCCTTTGTACCCTAGTTACCAAAATTAAAATAAATGCCTCCATTTCACAAGTCAGTGACATGAAATTCAATTTAAAAATAAAGCGTCACTGCAATCCGGGGGGATAAAATGAAGCACAAATTATGATTCAAATGTTTTAATGCTGTTTCATTGCTGTGTTTGTGAGCGTATATTCAGAGTATCGTCAGCTATGAACTTTCTTGGATGCCGAAATATATGTCCAATGTTTGAAGTCGTTATTAACCGCCGATATTGTAATACATGCGCAAGCGCCCTCGCCGCCCGCCCAAGCATTCGGGCGCTAAATGCGCATTCGTGAAATACACTTCGGCCAAACCGGAGGCATCCTTGTCGATACTGCTGTTTTGTTACTAAATTGAAGTGTTTTTGTTTTACGTTTGTGTAAACGTATTTGAGACATTATATTTTGAGAGTTTTTTGTTTGCAATGGGAATGATTTCGCGAGTGCGTGGTCGCGTCCGGAGTGATTCTTTCTCGAAGATTCAGACAATCAGATCCGAGGATAAAATCGCCAACATAGGTACGTGGAGCTTTTGAATTGCACGAGTCACAAAGTAGGTCGAGGTCACTATTTAATAACCATCGCCTGGACTTTTTGATTTCTTAAAACTGCTTTTAATTATTTAGAAGGAATATTTAGTCTTCTGTCTAGTTTTTACAATAACCTTGTTTTGGTAATTTTAAGATGGAAAATAAACAGTACGACGATCAGTATGACGATTTGCTGGCCATGAAAATTTTAAAAATAAAATGTTTGTATTTATTTAATAGGCAAAAGTATTAATGTAATCAAAGTGTCCATTCTCAATTTATATTAGTAGGTATTTACCTATTTAACTAAAGAGTAAACAAGTAAAAGGCAATTAATTACATTTCAGCAATCAGTTTATTCCTAGCCATAAAGTCTATGCAACGACATGTATTTTACCCTCTTATTCATAAATAGTTTATAAAAATCCTTAAACCTATTTTAGTTAAAATATGTTTTGTCTCATTCTTTGAATGTCAAATATTAAAAAGAGGGAAAGGGACAAAACATGTTTTAAGGTAAGAAAGTTTTAGCAAATATTAGTTTAGTTCAATACTTATTCTTATCGGAACAAAAACAAATAATATTTCTGATTTAAACTATTGTCGAAATGAAGAAGTAATAAAATAATGAATTGATTTTAACTCATAACTCAGACAACTTTCTTTTATAAATATGTCTTTCATTGGTATATCCATGATAAGAGCAACATAGGACCGAGATGGGTGGCGTCGACGAAGAGAGGCCTATGCTCAGCAGTGGGCGAAAGAAGGGCTGGATTGATGATAAATCCAGCAGGAATAAGTTTTGGCGGGAGTACCACCATAAATTAACTTGTCCATAGGGTCGAATTTTCTTTGATTTCATAATGAAGAAACAAACAATTCTTAGCGGAAAACCTAGTGTCACATGATTTCGTCATGTGGTGAACGACAGCAGCTGTGATATGAATTCATTCACACCTAACTAAAATATATTTTTGATATGTTTTGCTCATTTAAGTTTTGTTTACTGTTCTTGTTTTTGTATGTTGTTCAATGTGTAGAAAACAAAAATTAAAAACATCTGCCCTTGGTTTTTTAGTACAATGCAACCAATTTAGGAGCGCTGATTATCTCTGTCAAGTTGGTAAATACAGTCTGCACTCCTTAAATTTGTAAATTATTTACTGTATGATTGTTTAAGGGGCAGACTTTTCATGAATACGGCAGTATGATATAAGGACAAGTTTTGTTGCAAAAATAGATTAGGTCAGAAGTGTGAAATATTTAGCTATAGATCGACTTATATCAAAGAAATAATTCTTGTATCAGAAATTAACGTACCGTGGCAAAATGTAGACATATTATTAATTTTATTATTGAGAAAAAATATTTAAGTATAGATTGACCCACTTTCGGATTATTGCACCCTTCCGACACAAGCACGCTTGTAGCAAGTTCGTAGCTTATTCGTAGACCATACCTCTACGAATGAGCTCCGCGCAGTCCGCGCTGCAAAGGCTACAGCGAAAGTTTCGATTTTCGTAGCGTTGTAGATAGGCTCGTCGTAGCGTTTAACTAAGTTACGTTATTATTACTCAGATTTAGTATATACTTTAGAAGTTTTGGGCAAAGTTCCTTTCTTTTTGGTCGCTATCTGTAACATACTTTTATTGTTTAGATACATACGAGCATCATATTTATTTCCTAGTTACTAGCTGATCCGGCGAACTTTGTTCCGCCGATTCCTATTGCCGCTCCCGCTCCCGATCCCGGTTCCGTTCACATTCCCGTTTCCGCTCCCATTCTCCTTCCAACGTTCCCGTTTCTAGGCTTGCACCGTTCCCGTTCAATATTCCCTTCAGAAAAAGATAATCCTAACACACCTTTCTATTAACGTCAAATATTTGTCAGCTGGGGACAGAGTTGTTTGTATGGGAAAAGAAAATTGTTGTTTTTACTTTTTTTCATCGTATTTTTTACTTCATCAAGTGAATTAGTTCAGCTGTTCTCTAGTTTTGCGCTTAGCAACATTCATTTTAATTTATACATAATTTTGTGGGCGTTGATATCTACGACTGTTTTTTTTAAACTACTAGAGGTATCGTTTACAAACCTTTTACAATTAAACTGTAATTTTATTCCTTATAAAGTAATGACATTGTTTTTCCAGTATGGCTGCTGTCGCTGGTGCTGCTGCTGCCGTACTGGGCGCCGCGCGGGCTGCTGGTGGCGCTGGGCGGCGCGTGGCTCATGGCCGCCTACACCTGCCTGGTGGTGCCCGTGCTCATCTCCGCCAACTACAAGTACCCCGCGCGCTGGTACCCGGCTGTCGCTAAACTTGCCCAAAGTGAATACTTTCTTTCAAATTCATTATGTAACTCGGAAGAAGCAGAGCACTGCTGAACATAAGCCGCCTGAAGGATTTTCAAAATGACCGATAGGACATTAATTATATATTTCTGTTGCCAATATATTTATTTATTAATATATTTATTTACTACAATTGCCATTACAGGAACAATAATACATAAAATAAATAATTTAACTAAAAACTAAATAACGTAGCTAAATTAAAATACAACTTTAAACTAAAATAAATGTCATTAAAATAAAACATTATATTAGAACAAAATAGACCCCAGTTTGCTACAGAAATTTTTGTTTATTTTTTCAATTAGTTCTCTCACCACCTAAGTAGTACACCTATGTGAATGTCCTACTCTGCGCTTGCTAATTAGTTTAACTTTCTAGTAAAGCCAACTATTTATCTTTCTTCGTGCACGCCCCACAGCCACTTAAGTTAGAATTCTTATCTTAATCGATGGGTTATGTCAGTGATAATCGTTGTGCAAATCTCCTCATTTCGGATTAAATCACGTAGACACAGAGCGAAACAAGTTGTTCCTTGTTTTCATAAGAGAATTATGAAGTCATCCCTTTTTCCATCCATATCCACTAATGTTATGGATGGTTAAACATGGGTTGAAATATTTTTGTCGATGTCTCATTTCCTCGTCTGATCGTCCGTCTGTGTGTCATAGTCATACGATACCGCAAAGGGAGCGATAACACGAGTTTATTTTTTCATTTTGACGCATCGCCTGCACTTTCTGAGAAAAATAACTACCTACTTATTGATTTTTAACAGCATTACAATGCTCGGATTATTATAATCATGGGTTCGAACCTCACTTGTAGCAAATTTTTTTCCTCACATGTTTTAATTGGAACTACCTACTTATTTGCACGAAAGATGTCAGTGACGTCAATTGGTTCTAAAGCAAGTGGAGGCAAAGATCGATTTGGTTGTTACTTCGTAGGCCTATACAGATTGTATGATAAACAAATTTGCTCTAGGAATAGTTGGCATCAAGAGTGGGTGTGCAATCCCCTGACCTATGTCCTGCCCACGCTATTTTCTTCGCTCCGTCATGAATAGACGAGACAAACAGCCTAATAAGACTAGGGGAAATGATAAACAGCGAAATAGTAAACAATAAACATGCAAGTTTGAAAATAGTTCTCTGGTTTGAAAGTACTTATTAGGTCTTCGATATAATACTTAGTATTGTTTTGTCAGGTAAATGATTTTCCTTCAGATAATCGTAATTGCAGATTTATGAATCCATACTATACGGCTTGTGAACTTATAGGCGTCAGTCATATAATAATCGTATTAAATCGTAGCGACTATGTAGTTGGTTATTTCATGTCTATTTTATTTTTCAACATAATCAGAACACGATATAAATATTTTTGCATTTTAAAATTTTTAATTGAGTAATAATACAGCGCTATTCACTTCCTTCCAAAAGAAAGAAAGATTTAAAAACGACTGGGCCGTCGGTCATCGCCTCCGCGGCGATTATTCAGAGAAATGAACAAAATATTTTCGCGATAAATAACCCAATTTTATAAGCCTGATTCATCGGTTCTTTCGACGGACAACCTCGAGCTTGGACGTATTTCTCATGTCAGGATTTCAGGAATGCATATTTTAGACTGATTCAATGCTGAATACACGGGAAAAAATGATGATAAATACTATTTCTAAATATTGGTGGTGTATAATTTATGGTACTTGTATTTTTATTTTTATTATTAATTTTTAAGAAAAAGACTTACAATGTTCAGTCTATGTACTTACAGTGGATTTAATTACTGTAATTAATAAATAATTTTAACAGAAGGGTTTCTTTTACTTTATTGTTTTGCGTCAGGAATAGAAGTTAAAAAATGTTTGAGTGTTGTGCAGTTCGCGCGCGTGGATGTTTTTATTTATAAAAACATACAAATATACTATTTGTGTGTGGAAGTCAGGTCATTGTCGAGCCGAGCTGAATGGGCCGGCGGAAGCTGGCGGCGGGCCAGGCCTCGTGCGTCAGCGGTCACCACTTTTACTTATATTTGCGTGCGTCTCGGCAAGAACACATGGCTATACAAAAATCACACGCCTCCCGCATATTTTTAGTTGTGGAAAAATGAAAAAAATACGGCTTTATGACCATTGGCGCCTGCTACTGGGATATTTAAAGATAAACTAATAACCGTTTTACGTAAAATCTCCACATGCTTATTTCGGTATATAAAAGTAAAGTTTTCTCTAAATAAAATAGCATGTAATAAAAATAGAGAATATGCACGCATTTTTTCATTCGCTTAATAAAATCCTTAACCACAGTAAATAAATATGAAAGAATTTTTAAAATATCTGACAAACATTCGATACTTTAAAGTTTCAGTTAGAGAGAGAATTCTGTTTTCATTGATAGTACTTTATTTCCGAATATTTACGAAACTGGTTAGATAACACATATTTTTTCATGCTATTCCCTATTGTAGCATTTTAGGTCAAAATTAAAATCTACATAGGTATACATTGTTTTTTATCGATGGCTACGCGATGTGGTGCAATGTAACTGCGTTGTAATTTGTAGTGTTTCTAACAAACAACCGTAACAACACAAGCAAGGCGTAAAATGTTTGTTTTGAACATGTTTTGAGCCCACTGCGTAGAGCTATTATGATTTATTTAATCTTTATCATAGTAACATCCGGTTCTTCTTCATGAAACTAAACATTTTTTTATGTATCCACATTACAAGAAATTATACATTCTTTAATTTTTTAGTACAATTTTAACTATTGAAATGTTCAATTTTTAATATATCTTTGATTATTTAATAGCTTTGATTTTATTCAAAAAAGAAGAAGAAAATTGAGCGCTATCGCTATCATTTACTTACTGATATTATAGGGCCAGGTCGATAGGCTAAGATAATAATAAGATAGGATAAAACAACTGCTTTCACTTCATTTTTTTATTAAAGCAGACCCGAACAATGTTTCGCTTGATTTCCAGTAGGACCTTATCTTGACGATTGTATTAAAAGAATACTTAGGTACTTACCAGAAATATTACCAGCGGGAGGTGTTGTCTGAAGAGAAGGGTTGATCTGAACTAAAGTGTCCTTAGTTCTTTCATCCTTTTATACTTATTTTCCAGAAGTACTTAAGTACCAGATGTCTTCACTTAGAAAAACTGAACAAGTGTTAGACTAGACGGAACCAACATAATTTGAATTCCGATCTTATTAAAACTATCCTAACTTCACACAGCCAAAGCAAAAATCTACAATCCATATTATATGTATTTAAAAATGACTATTTACATTTGTTACAAAAAAATCTAATCTCTTAAATCTTATTCTATAAGCAAACTATTGTATATTCAATTCAATTAAATGCATGAAATGTAACAGAAAACTAGATTTCTCCTGGTAGGTAGGTAACCGATTATCACATTGTGGCATAGGTATAAAACACGAATTTAATCTAAAACAAAAGTCAATTAAACTTTCTGCTACATCTTGCTTAATTCGTTCATATTTTTATCCTTCATTTTATGAAATGTATCAGAAAAATATTATGCAAATGAACTGAAAATGCTTCCAAGTGGACTTGATAGATTATGACAGGTTTTGACGCCACTGAGTAAAATATCAAACATATAAAATTCTCTTTAGGTATAGCCAATGCTAAAACATATATATAGATGTCTAAGTATTTACCAACTACTTAGTTAAATACCGATCCGGTACAATAATGTAGATACATTATTGGTAGAGTACCGGATCGTCTTGTATTGCTATGCTACATAATATATTAATCTGTGGTGTTGTATAATTTTTCCAACTTATGGTCTTATGTGCTGACAACGTGTAAGCGTAGAAATGACTTTGATATCATACCAAAGATCTATTTACCAAAGATCTTTACCACCTGAAATAGGTTTAATTATATTAGTCAAAGTAACATATTTTTTACAGAAGCGGCCCGTCGACTTCGCGCGCCATTTGCGTGTGTTTTGGGGGTTTTGAAATCAATATATGCACCGCTGGACCGCGCTGAAGTGATGTTCCTGCAACTCAACAATCTCTCTACGATGATAAGTCAGGTTAGTTTTAAATAAAAATATAAACTCCGGTTCCTTTATTTTTTGTTCATTTATTTTTACACAAATTCTGTCATTTCCAGTTGCTGATGTTCACCGCGTGTGATCGTCTGCTGGTGTCGCAAGGTCAAGGCAGACTGACGTGCCTGTACTCCCTCATGTTCTACAACGTCGTTACCTACTCCGTCAGCTACGTCCGGGAGATCTGCACCAAGGAAGACTGGTCGCCCTACGTCAACGTCACTCGCCACTCGCGCGTTAAGCATCTCGCCATGTCAGCCACGAAGATCGTGCTCGAGTGGACCAAAGCTGTCACCTTCATAGTCACCATAACCTTCGTGCTCCTCACTCTTGGCTTAGAACAGGGTTTAGAGCATTACCGACCAAACTTCCTATACACACTTATTACTGGAGTTTATTACCTTCTTACGGAAAGGACATTCCTGGAGCTATGGCCTATTGGTCTCTCAGCTTTGAAGCTAGAGAGGTTAGAGGGGATGGAGGCGCTGTACTTCGGTGTGTGGGCACGTGGTGTAACTACATTCCTTGCGATACCTTTAGTTCCAGCTCTGGCGTGGTACGAACGTTGGAGGCTTGCCCTGTTTGTGATGTATGTGTGCGTGTTCGTTCACGGGCGACACCGCCTCGGGGAGGCGTTAGCTAAGCTCAACGAAGCTCGTGGCTCGTTGGCAAGGTTTCGGCGAGCGTCGTCGGAGGAGCTGTCGACGCTGGAGGACGTGTGCGCGGTGTGCCTCGGCACCATGCGCTCGGCGCGCGTCACTCCCTGTGCACACTTCTTCCACGCAGACTGCCTGCGGAAGTGTCTGGCGGCGTCGGACAGATGTCCCATCTGTGTCAGGCCATACATATTTTGCTGATTGTAGGTTAACACTATCATTGGATAAGACTGCTGAGTAAACTCAACAATTTGAAATTCAAGTTGTGAAGAGTTTTTTCTTGTTTAAAGGATCGAGTGATACGGATACCATAATAAATGGATTGCGTTAGATATACTTACTAAGTAAGTATATATAATACGGTCGTTCATAGTTCGAGATCCATACATATTGGTTTTACATGTACTTAGTTTCGGTCAAGTTTAAAGTAAACTGTAGTAATAAAATTAGTTTTAATTATTTTTAAACCTTCTATTATAGCGACTTGCAATTATGCTTTTAATCCAGATTAATGTTAAGTTGTACCTACGCACTTATGTACACTCATCAATTTGCATGTTTATTACCCGTCTGCCGTTTAAGGGACCTTAAGGTTAGGTTTTAAAATATAACTGTAAACCGTACCATCATCATCATTCCCTATGCTGTAATTAAATATATTCTAACCAACTTCTTATGAAAAATAATCACATTTTTAACTAACCTAACATACGGTTATAAACGAACCGCCGTATTCATAAAAAATCTGATTTTGAAATCACATGTCGGTAACAATTAGAATTTTAAAGAAATTGCAATTAGGTATACAGGGTTATAATTATAATTGATTTCCTACAGAAAAATTATGAACTGAAAAGAAAATACAAGGATGTAGAAGTTTCCCGTACTAATGGTCAAAAGTGATATAAGTAACGCACTATAATCTATTTCAAGTTCATATTTTGAATATCTCTGAAATTACAAAATTTTCCCGAAATCGGGCATGCATGTCGTTTCGAAATAAAACGTAGACTACGTTTGTATGGAAAAGTGGGGAAAGGGGACTCTTAAAGGAACGCGCTGAAGCACGGACGCTTGCTGTCGTCATGAAAGTGGTGTGCCGTGCTGACAAATGAGATCCAACCCTAAGTTAGTCATACAGTGAGAAATCGCCCAATCGAAGGAGTGAATTTGACAGAAAAGTTAACTTCAGTCAGTTTATCAGCCAATATTTGACCTAAAGAATTGACTGATTAACAAATGAGTTAGTGGACCTCACTATGTTGCGGAACTAAATTAAACATGACACTGGTAAAACGTAAAAATGAAATACATTCGGTGGCGATTTTATAGGAATGCACATTTTTTTGGAATACGGTGGTAGGTATATTTCAATAATATTATTTATTTATTCAAACTTTATTGCACAATAATAAAATTGTACAAGTATGTAGCGAACCTTGTAAATGCCATATGAATTACACATAGAAAGGTGAAAAAATCCAACTTGACGAGCATGCTCAGTCCATAACTTA
The DNA here is from genome assembly GCA_963555685.1 of Acrobasis consociella. Lineage (NCBI taxonomy): Eukaryota > Metazoa > Arthropoda > Insecta > Lepidoptera > Pyralidae > Acrobasis > Acrobasis consociella. The sequence continues at coordinate 10,014,183 of OY743123.1, read as the reverse complement.
TGTGATTTTCTTACATATAGCGAAGCGACACATTTGTACTTTAGATATTATCTTCAGAAACCCGTGGAGTCACTGGGTCCAATACTGAATATATAATATTTGTAAATATTAACTACAATTTTTAGGAAAATACATTTTTTTTCACATGTAATCTTTTCTTTTGAACCATTTCCTCAAGTTTCATGTTCCTCCAAATTAGAAGGTGTAAGTATACTGAAGAAACATCATAAGTACCTACTAATCTTTTAGAAAGCTAGAAGATTAGTACTTATAATGTTTCTTCAGGATTAGTCCTGAAATTCTTTTTGTCCCCAGACGAATCAATGATCAAAATCACAAAGATAAGCTAGATTTTCCAAGTGCCTGCTAAAATATTAAAGCAAAATCCATAGCACTCAGTAGATCATCGGCCTCAAAGTACTCAGTGAATCCATAGAACTAAAATATATATTTTTCATGGTTTTGCCGGTTTTGCAAGCAATATTTTCCTGTACCTCATCTTTCACTCGTCGAATCCCCGCCAAATTCAAATCAAAGATATCAAAATGGCGGACGCGTTGCCATGACATCATGCGGTTACGTCAGATAAACAAAGCTCGCTGCGCCGCCGAAACTAGGAACATATACTCGTCCTACTCATATCATACACGATGTTAGTATGTTTTCGTGCTATCCTTCTCGTAAACCGTACCATCAGCTACAGCTACGTGAATAAGCATAGCATCGCCTCGAAATGAAATCCTATTGGAAACCAGTCAACGCGGCATGCGTAGTTGTTACAACGTGTGTTTTGTAAGAAATCGAATCTGCTGAGTGCTATGGATTTTGCTTTGATAAAACAAAAATGATAATGTGAATAACCTGCTCTGTGACTGTTATTAACGTGTCCTCTGTCTTATACCTATATCGGATTTAAAAAACATAGGTAAGCAAGTGACTACCCAGAGCATAGTAAAAAAAATTCTATGTCTATGACCCAGAGATATAAAAAAAGATTCACCCACAAAATGCACCTCGTGCTTATCGCAATAAGTAATATTTATATATAATAGATAATACATTTTTTATGTACCATATTATAAGAGATAGGTAAGTACTTAATTTAAATTGATATAGACAGGGTGTTTTAAAACTACAAGATAACAAATTGACAGTTTTGTCGTGTAGTATTAACTTCAAGTAATACTGAAAAAATAGAAGAGGTAGGTACTTGCAAAAATAAAAGCTTTTCTTACAAAAGTGAACACCATATAAATAAGTACTTGTATTATTTTGAAACAACATATTTGATGTGTAAGTTAATTTAGATTATATATATTTTATTTATAACTGTATCCAAGTCCAAGACCGTCGCTGTATACATATATTAGCATTTTTAAAGGGTGCTATACAATATGTATAGGGTTGTGGTAAATCCTTGACCCGCGATCTTAATCGGCGCCAAGACGTCGCCGGTCGTCGCTGACCACCCCAACCACTTTGGGGGTCGCAGCCGTATGTACTTATTTTATAAATTATTTCTAATAATTTGCCGCATACCAAGGTACGCATATCTGCCCAGCAAATATGGTCCCTGAAAGCTGTTGATGATGCTGATGAAATATAATAGGTAAATAGGTACTTATAGACTTGCCCAGCAGCACAGAATTAATAATAGTATTACATACCAGTAGTCAATAAAAAATATCAAGAATTAGATAAAACTACGGTATCTATCTTATTTAGACTCGTACCTTCTTGCCACTTCTCATTGAGTTTGAATACCTAAGACAACCTCTACTTGTATATTCTAAATCTTTAATCGGAACAAAACAAGGTTCATAAAATTTTGAAATGCAAGATATAATTTTAAAAACTAAAACCCGACTACTTAAACATTGGGAAAAAGTGTAAATATTTGTCAGGTGGTCCCATAGAAATTTTTATCAAAATCGATAGTGTAGTTTGGGGATGAAGCCCTTCATTTGATATCCAACATGGTATGAATCGATTTATTTTATTTTTTGTTACTTACTTTATGGCCTATAGAGGGGACCATATTTATTTTTTTGTGACGCCACATAGCCAGCTAACCACCAGCGCGCAGCTAAGTTTCAACGATACCTCATTTGTTAAGATAAAGAAGATATGAGGGTACAGATGAACAGATTCATATAGCGACGAAACACGTTGTAAAGCATTTTGTTAGGTGCTTAAGTTATTCGTCTTGCCAGTGGTCTTGGATTGGAAGATGTTTAAGATCAAGTGATCTTGCGAGACGACTATCCGCATTATACCGGTGCCTAATTTCTTCCTAGTTGTAGAAACAAAACGTAAATTAGGTTTAGTCTACCTATATACTGCAAGATTGCTGTCAAATTTCAAAACAATCGCGTTTTATTGTCGCCTATCAATAAAGGTAAACAACGCAGTTACCATCAATAAGCTGTGGCGATGTGGAAGCTATAAAAAACGAGTATAAAAATGAGCGCATGACATCATGCGGCGTGCGCCTCCGCCAACCAATGATTATTATTTATGCATTGATATATTCCCAAATTTTACTTCGCTCTTTGTCTAATATACCTTACTCAAAGTATCGACTCCGAAATGTTATTATTATATTTATTTTAATAGTCGTCAAAGGCCTAATCAATTAGAAAATGATAGTATGCAACAGTTGTTTAAGGATCGAATGTGTAAAGAAACGTTAGATCGAATATGTAAAAGAGGATATGAATAGGGAAGGGGGTGACGGACGGGTTGACTGGAGATAGAACAAAGTGGAAGGAACTTACATGCAGAAGAAGAAGAAGAGGAGCAACAGTTGTGTAAGGAGGATCAAAAATGCGAGTGGCTCACGACGATGCGAGCCTTGGCGAGCATCCTAATATGTAATACTATTATTAATTCTGTGATCCTAAGAAGACGTAATCGAGCATTTTTTGACGTAGTTACCTACTTGAACAACGTTGCATATAAAATAAATTTCCTACGACTGTTTATTTACTAAATAAATGACAAAAAAAATGTTTCATATATATTTGGCAAATACTAAAAAGGTATATAATATAGGTATATAATACTTATGTGGTATTTTTTTAATTGATGTACTTCAAAAATATAACTATATTCTAGTTACAAACATGCAAACACTAATATAAGAACACAGATAATATGACTACAGAAAAGTCTATACTCTATATTCCAAAAACGCTCTTGTATCGTAATGTGGTTGGCTGTGACGTAACAGTAGTTCCAATGGGAATATTCTTAATCCCAACAGACTTACTGGAGATTATCTATTGAATTTTTGAACCTTCTCACAAAATATGACCAGAATCGGTTGGAACAAATGCGACCTGTGGACGAGAAGAGAACAGCCGAACAAACTGACAGACAGCCGGACAGCCGGACGAAAGTCCGGCTGTCCGGCTGTCTGTCAGTTTGTTACCTATTTATTGCCAATCTCGAAATTGAGACGCTTTGCTCGCCCGGTCAATAAATACAGCGAATACAAAAATAAATAAAACTCCCGTAGCCATACGAGGAGTAGTTAAGATAGTCCATAAATATCATCTTTCTCGAAAATAATAATGGATTTTCGGAATCGACTTACAAAAATCCTTTTGAGATAATTTCCAATAATTGAAATTGGATTAATCCATTTCAAATCATGTATTATCATTTCTTGTCGGTAATAGAGCGGGCAGAGAGCCAGAGCAGTTCAAATTAAACATGAGATATCTTCGAAATGAAATTGCTTTGTACCTCTTTTGTCCATCAATCTTACTATACACGAAACAGACCGAAATTCTTCCGCCTACAAACTTATCTACCTATCTGTTAATTACTGACACTGATTTTGTGCGTAGATACATATGCGATCATCAATACATACTTATAATAAAACAGTAGGAACCGCGTGTCTGTACATTTGATAAAAATTACAAAAAATGGATGTGGGCGATAAGAAAAAGGTAACAGAACACAAAAAAGATTTTTTGGATTTTTTTGTCTGACTGTCTGTCTGTCTGTCTGTATGTACTCGCTAATCTTTGAAACTACTAAACAGATTTTTAAGCGGTTTTCACTAAAAGATTAAGCTTATCCCTGAGCAACATATAGGCTTTGTTTCATCGAAATCTGTTGTCAGATAAAAAAGTTATCATCATTTAAAGTTTAAAGATAATTTTTCTATGGGCGATTGTTTGTCTGTTAGTACACGCCAATCTCAGGAAATACTGGACGGATTCGAATGAAACTTTTTTTGTTATGTAGCTGTTAAGCCTGAGCAACAAATAGGCTATAATTGATTTTGGAAAATGGAACACCAGATGCAAAGCCAGTCCAGTTAAACGACTAGAAATATAAAAATGACGCCTTAGCAAAAGTTGTTTAGCTTGCTGAGCACTTTTTGTTTTGAGTTATAAAAATCAAAGATCTGGAACACCTGATGCAGAACCATAATGGTCCAGCTAAACTATAAGAAATATAAAATGGCGCCTTAACCAAAGTAGTTCAGCCTGATGAGCATTTTTTGTTGAGATATAAAAATCGAAGATCTGGAACACATGATTTAGGACCATAATCAAATGGTCCAGCTAAATTATAAGAAATATGAAAATGACGTCTTAGCAAAAGTTATTCAGCCTGATGAACTTTTATTGTTGAGGTATAAAACTCGAAGATACTAGACCAGAAGAAGAAGAAGAGGAGCAACAGTTGTGTAAGGAGGATCAAAAATGCGAGTGGCTCACGACGATGCGAGCCTTGGCGAGCATCCTAATATGCAATACTATTATTAATTCTGTGATCCTAAGAAGACGTAATCGAGCATTTTTTGACGTAGTTACCTACTTGAACAACGTTGCATATAAAATAAATTTCCTACGACTGTTTATTTACTAAATAAATGACAAAAAAAATGTTTCATATATATTTGGCAAATACTAAAAAGGTATATAATATAAGTATATAATACTTATGTGGTATTTTTTTAATTTATGTACTTCAAAAATATAACTATATTCTAGTTACAAACATGCAAACACTAATATAAGATCTGGAACACCTGATGCAAAAATATAATGGTTCAGCTAAACTGTTAGAAATATACATTAATGACGCATTAGCAAAAGTTTTTCAGCCTGATGACCATACTTATATGCCGGAGTCCTAAAGTCCACGCAGACGAAGTCGCGGGCATCAGCTAGTGATTAAATAACTTAACTTTTGTAAATGTAAGTAATTATTGTTATGAAAATACAAGATCCAATTATCAGTTGGTGTGCACCTAAGTTTTAGACACGAAACGAGAAAAAATTACAAACATTTAAATTGTAAAATAAAATATTAAATATGTTACAACATCAATATTAACTTATACCTAATAAAGATATATTATTATTTACGTACCTAAATCCCTATAATAATAACTAGACTTATTTTAATATGTTTTTGGCCCGCTTTGCCCGCTTTGTTTTTCTCGAAGGAATACAACCATCGGTGAAATATACTTTAGTAATATTTCATCGAACTTAATTAGTATCAGGTTTAAGTACTACAACTGTTTATTATTTTCTGCCGAATTATATCACATCGAATTCAACAGAGTTCGGCCTTCTCGTCTCGGCTAATGACTCGTTAACATTTGCTACAGTAACCATGCATTATTTGTGGTAATTTATGTACATAATGACATCAGGATGATGTCATTTCTGGTGTCTATCAAATCGAGTGTAGACGGAATAATACGCGCCGAGACTTCTTGCAAGAAAATCATATAACGAAATTCAGCTTACTTAAATCACTACTATCAAGGTACTTAGGTACATTTATAACTCATTTGAAATGTAATTTTGGGAAAAATTAGGTTATTTACTATAGTATCGAGGTTCCGTTCCCTGATATTCAAGCGACGAATGGCTGAGTCCATATACCTAGTTTTTTTTTTACTGCGGCTGGGTCGTTCAATTTCTCACTTTCGTCTTCCGTCATGATAAAATAATAACCGTAGGGTTTCTCATAAACTTCATGGTTTAGCTTCATGATGATAACACAATGACATGCATGACATTACGAGTAGAGTATATTGTAGAATTGTAGATTATCAGTCGACCTACATTTTTTAGTAGAACTATACTTATCAGTTTTTCCTTTTTGTTTTTGGATAGGTATAGGCCAAATATTTTTTTTACTGCGTAAGGGTAATACGTAAAACGTAGTGAATAGGTAGCTTTATTAGATAATAAGTGTACCTTTAATGTGTTAAATTCATTATTCTATTTAAAATAGTGAATGTTAATTCGAGATCAGGGTCACGGCCGGCTCAAAATAAAGATTACAATCACATTGTAACGCGATGCGGAGAACTTCGCCGTGGCCACTGACTCGAGACTATCTAACATTATTTATATCTATTTATATCTTCTATGTTATTTATTATAATAAATACTTTATGTATTAGGTATGAAATATGGACATGCTGGACATAGACCTACTTTTAGCAGTGGACGTTATGCGGCTAAAATGATGATGTTGATGGCTATCTATGCTATTTTATTTGTGTATTTTCCTCACAGAATTTTATGTGAGTATATGAAAGCACATATTGTGTATGTTGGTCTGTCCTTCACTTGAATTAAATAAAATCCTAAATTCAAATGCGTAAGTTGTAAAATTTGGCAAAACATATACAATGTGGAAGGAACATACCCGTAGTAAATCGTACCACGGGCTATACAGGGTCAATATATTTGTAATATAATTTAATAAATGAAAATAACAGTTAACAATTTTTTTTAATCGGCAGTTCCATTCAAGTTTGTTTATTTTTTTGTTTTATAACAGTTATTTTATTTTCATATAATATAATATAAATCATCTAGTATATTAGCCCGTGGTTCTATTTATTACGGCTATGTCCCTTTCACATTGTATTTACTTGGTTATTTCTCGTTTGCTAATCTAAAAGTACCTTTACCCTTTTAAGCGAGAGTCACACGTTTTTATAGGTAGGTAAATATTGCAGGAAGGTCACGTCATATTTTATGACCGCTGTTAACGTCTTGGGAAACGAGTATTTGAATACACCGACGGAATGACCAGTTTGACCTACATGCAAACAATTTATATCATACTTTATGACTTAGGACTCCTTAACTGACCTCTTACAACGAAGGTACCTATGTATGACAGCCTGGTGGCTAACGATTACCTCTTTTGTAACCATAAGCCACGAGTGATATAAAATATCTCAAGCTCCTCCGTGTTTGTGAAGGCACATTAAGCCGTTGGTCTCGCTGGCATGATAAGACGGCAATTTGTCTACATTGCATATATACCTTAAATCGTCTGATTTAAGTTGTATATGCATTGTAACTATTTAATCTAACTTCACTGTCAGCTATTCATATAAAAAATAATAAAACACATACATGTAAAAAGCCCTATCCTTACACCACAGACTTGCTGGCAGTTAAATAAATACTAGGCTAAAACCTTAAACCCTACCAAAAAGTCTAAGAGGAGTATCCAAACTTGTGTTGATCTAGTCCATATGAAATTCTTTAAGGAGGTGATTTAAAGTATAAACAAATTTATATATTTGTGGGGTCCTTCAGCCCATAATTTATTTTAAATTATATCTAAACGTTTATTCGAGGTATCCCGTGACCAAAGGGCTGGTAACTATCTGGCTCAAAGAATACGGATTGCCATACAACGTGAAAATGCTGCCAGCCTTTAGGCCACGTTTCCAAAGTTAATATTTTAGTGGGACTACATAATTTGTAATGTTTTAGTTTTAGTTCTTAATATGTATTGATTAGTTTTAATTTAAATTTTAATAAGTTTGTATCGTTTGAATTTAAGTTAAATTTTATTTTTTCCAATAAATATTGTTTTCCCAAGTATAAACAAATATAATATAAATCTACTTGTCGATCCATAACTTCTCATATGCCCTATGCCTATATATACGCAAAAAATGTATCTGGTATAACGGCAAATAAATTTAACTTAATAGATACCTGTACAAAATAAAACATAGGCCGTTATCGGCCTGGTGTCTAGGCCTCTAGGGACATTTCACTTCCTATCCTATAATTAAATTAGCTAATGAAGTTATTAATTTTGTAAACGACTCATAAGGTCATCGGTTATTTGGGTTAACAACATAGTCAAGTGGTTTGTTTACTAAAAAGTGGGCTACCCAATTACAGTACTCTATGGGGCTACCTATAACAAATTGTCATAATATAGCAATGTTAAAACGTGTCCGTAAATAATTTTTGCAGTGCCATTGGTCGGTTACGGGGTTCTCGTAGAGGAGTCGTAACCCTGTCGAAGTGCCGTCGTAGCGTAGTCGTGAAGTAGTCGTAGCACTGTCTTGTCTAGGGCAGTCGTATCATCTTTTTAGAGGCGTCGTAGCGCCTTTGCAGAGGTGTTGTAGTAAATATCGTAGCGTCTTTGAAGAGGTCTCGTGGTAAGTCGTAGATCCATCGTAATGTCTTTGTAGAGGAGTTATGACATTATTGTCATAGGATCATCATAGCGTCAACGTAGAGACTGTCGTACTATTGGTCTATTGTCAATTGTCGTACGACCGTCTTAGCGTCTTTGTAGAGGAGTTATAATGTCGAAGGATTGTCAAAGCGTGTTTGTAGATGAGTCGTAGCAATGTCTTAGGGCAGTCGTAGCGTCTTTGTAGAGGAGTCGTAGCAATGTCTTAGGGCTGCCGTAGCGTCTTTGTAAAGGAGTCGTAGCAATGTCATAGGGCTGTCGTAGCGTCTTTGTAGAGGAGTTGTAGCAATGTCAGAGGGTCTTGTAGAGTAGAGTAGTCGTAGCAATGTCTTAGGGCAGTCGTAGCGTCTTTGTAGAGGAGTCGTAGCAATGTCTAGGGCAGTCGTAGCGTCTTTGTAGAGGAGTCGTAGCAATGTCATAGGGCAGTCGTAGCGTCTTTGTAGAGGAGTCGTAGCAATGTCTTAGGGCAGTCAGAGCGTCTTTGTAGAGGAGTCGTAGCAATGTCATAGGCAGTCGTAGGTCTTTGTAGAGGAGTTGTAGCAATGTCAGAGGGTCTTGTAGAGGAATCGCATAATATTTATGTCGTAGGGCTGTCTCGGCGTCTTCGTAGAGTAGTCGTATCAATATCATAGGGCAGTCGTAGGTCTTCGTAGAGTAGTCGTATCAATATCATAGGGCAGTCGTAGGTCTTCGTAGAGTAGTCGTATCAATATCATAGGGCAGTCGTAGGTCTTCGTAGAGTAGTCGTATCAATATCATAGGGCAGTCGTAGGTCTTCGTAGAGTAGTCGTAGCAATATCATAGGGCAGTCGTAGGTCTTCGTAGAGTAGTCGTATCAATATCATAGGGCAGTCGTAGGTCTTCGTAGAGTAGTCGTAGCAATGTCTTAGGGCAGTCGTAGCGTCTTTGTAGAGGAGTCGTAGCAATGTCATAGGGCAGTCGTAGCGTTTTTGTAGAGGAGTCGTAGCAATGTCTTAGGGCAATCGTAGCGTCTTTGTAGAGGAGTCGTAGCAATGTCATAGGGCAGTCGTAGGTCTTCGTAGAGTAGTCGTAGCAATATCATAGGGCAGTCAGAGCGTCTTGTAGAGGAGTCGTAGCAACGTCCTTAGGCAGTCGTACCTTGGAGTAAGCCTCTCATAGGACATTCGTAGCTAGATTTTTTCACTTAGTCGTAGCAGTGTCGTATGGCAGTCGTAGTGGAGTCGTACAGTACTCTAAAGTCAGAAAAAAATCTAATTCTGTGATCTCTGCACTCTCGCACCGCAGTGGTGTCGTAGAATACGGCTCTGTTTGCCTCGTAAAAAATTAAAGCGTGATAGTAAATCTCTATAGCTAAAGAACTGTACAATTATAGCAAAGGAGATGATATTTCAGCTCACACTTATCGTAATAACAAGTTTATTTGCCAGGCAAGTAATTTCCCCCGACTTTAAAGCGTTTTCCTTTTTGAACGGCTAAATCGATTTTTATTAAACTTATCTAAGAACCACCACAAGGAAAGTTGCTTTCACGCAAAACCACATCGAAATCGGTCCATCCCTTCGAGAGCTACGATGCCTTAGACAGACAGACATTGGCGTCAAAGTTATAACGCCTCACTCTTTGTCGGGGGTAAATCCATATATAATCCTATCCTATCCTACTAATATCCTACTATATCCTATCCTACTAATAATATTATAAATGCGAAATTGAGTTTGTATATTTGTTTGTTTGTTTGTTACCACTTCACGCTTCAACCACTGAACTATTTAGATGAAATTTTATATGGATATTGTTTGATACACAGGGAAAGACATAGGATAGTTTTTATCCCGAAATTCCTACGGGGAGCGAAGCCCTCGGGCACAGCTAGTACTTATATATTTACTGGCTTTTATTTTTATTTTATTTTATCAAACTTTATTGTTCCAAAGTACAAATAATTAAATACAAGACTTAATGCTAAGAGCATTTTCTCCCAATCAACCATAGTGATAAACAGAAAAAAACTATGCGGCACAAAAAGCGATACAATAGGTACTTACCCCTACTTAATACTTTACTTTTACCATACCCCTTCCCAAAAGATTATAGTAACCAATGTTATTTACAGTTAACTCTTTGTCCTCAGATTGGTGATAAAATGGCTTAGCAAGAAATATGACAATCTTACTGTTCGACTACAGGGAGCTGGACGAGAGGGCAGCCAAGAGCCTGAAGGTTTGGAAAGGTAATGGACCTATACTTATATACCTGGTTGAATATAATCATATCACTTTTCCCCTAAACGTGCTCATAGTGCCACGGTCACCATGAAACGAGCGTTTTTAATTACTTCAACTTTCTACTTACTTTTTAGTCTCTTGTCTTGCTAGTGTATTTCGCACGTAATTCAACAATTAGGAAAATAAGTAAAAAATTTTAGTTAAATAGGATTTAAGTAAAACGAATTTTATTCATGTCAAATATTAAAAAATATATAAGTATACAGTTGATTTTACAAATGAATATATACTAAATTAAACTATAAATATACATACGACTAAACTACAATAATTATATATAAATTAAAACTAAATTATATATAAACTAAATAGAATTAAAAATTCCGCCTCGGATAGTACCTGGTTCAAAGGTGCCCATCACACTAGCTGCGTTCCCTCTTTGTATTGTGATGGCAATGGATTTAAGTAATTACTAAGGTATATTTAATATTTCCATGATAAGTAATGTCGTAACATGGTTACCTGCGGCTGCTGTGTTAAAGCAATAAACAAATCCATCTTATAATCAGTACGTGTATGCGCAAGCGTGGCCTGAATATCAGCTTGGAGCCGAGCCAAAACGCAGTACGTGGCATCAAAACTGTAAATTGAGGTTTTTAGGAAGACATATGCTATGCTATCCATTTATTTTTAACCGACTTTGAAAAGGAGGAGGCTGTCAATTCGAATGTTTGTTTTTATGTATGTTTCCCGATTACCCGAAGACGCCTGGACCAATTTGGATATACCCGGACCATACTTGTCAGATAGCCCCCATATAAATTTTATCAAAATCCATTGAGTATTTTGGAGTTGTGGGTTTTAAATTAGAAAAAATATGTTATCCTATCCTACTTCCTATCCTACTAATTCCTACTATTCCTACTAATATTATAAATGCGAAAGTGAGTTTGTATATTAGTTTGTTTGTTTGTTACCTCTTCACGCTTAAACTACTAAACCGATTTGGATTAAATTTAGTATAGATATAGTTTGAGACTCAGGGAAGGACATAGGGTACACTTTATCTCAGAATCTCCACGGGGAGCAAAGCCCGCGGGTACAGCTAGTATTTTATACAATTAAGCAGCTGCGTAGCATTGAGGTCTGTATAGATTTCTCACGGAAGATCATTCAGCAGAAGCAGCATTCTACATTTTGTCTTCGTATACCTAGACCAGCAAGGAGGTTTTTTCAAAGATTACAGTATTTTTGTGACGCCCCGGTGTTTGGTTTAAACTTTACATTTGTCTTTAATGAGGATAACGAAATCTTTGAGCTGTTTTAATATTAATATAAATTTATATACATTTTCTCCTCCATACTCATACTCAGTAGCACGTCACAATAAGGTAAATGCTACCCAAATCCCAAAGCAGTATGCAATGAATAATAATAATGACTAAGTACTAATACCTCTAATATTATTAAACAAATAGTCAAATATATACTTACTCAGTTAAATACATATTCTGAGCATGGATTAAAACATAAGTACGAGAGCTAAGCATGGAAACAAACCTCAAAATAAACGGTTACGTACAAGTCAACATTTTGTTCTTGGTTTGCTACAAAGGTTTATTGTTTCTCATGAGTCGCAGCCAAAACGCAGATTCAATCTCTTGTCACCTTGCGTGTACAGACCTACTGCATTTTGAAGCGCGATAAGTAGAGTGGCGTGATGTACGGGCTTGACGGTGCCATGCACCAGGACCCCGAGACTTTGGGAGCGCCGACCAACAAACTTCGTATTTTGCTACAAATTCTTCCACCTTCGAAATGTAAATAAAATCCTTTTTATTATAAAACGTACACTATGGTTGTTACTAGGTTTAAACCATTAAACCTAGTAACAACCAAGTAAAATAGATTAGATTTAAATCAAGTAGACATTTTTAGATGAGACATTACCATATTACTAAATGTCAACCTGATTTGGTCGGATAATGGTTTAAACCTAGTAACAAAGTTGGTCTGAGTTTTATAATAAGACTAAATAGGTCAAGGTGAATCAAAAGCTGGACAGCTTCGGCGACATGCAAAGCAATGCTCGACTTTGCACTTCGCGCACTCTTTTTACACTACTAGATATTAAATGAATTCAGGTTAGACAGTGTTCACTTAGGGCCCCAGTTTCTTTTTGCACCAGGGCCTTTGGTTACCTAGATATGCCTCTGTAAGTTGGCCCAGCGGATGACTAGTTGCGACAGCCACGTTATCGCGCCGCACGTCCCAGTGTGACCTCATGGTTGTTGGCTTTGAGGCCATTTGCACCTTTGCGATAGCTCGCAACAATTTTGTCAAGTTAATTTACATATTAATTTTAAAAAAATGAAGGCCTGATATAACTACAATCTATCATTATCAACCTAACGTCACCACATTCAAGTTTATAATTGCGCCATGAAATACTATCCGTTTCTTCTAATGAGTACCTTTTATCTAAAAGTCTAAGAGAGAATACTTTTCGCGTTAAGTAAATTAAGATCCGTTAGCGTTAATTAGACACCTGCTCCTAACAACTGGAACTAACGGAAATAATCACTACAGAATAAATGTACTTATTACCTATGTTTTTTTTTTCATTTTAGCATGGCACCTCATCTTGTACACCTGCGCCGCCGTCTTTGGCATCGTCAACTACGTTTTCTTACACAAATCGATGGAGTTGGTCAACGGGAACTGCATTCTGTATCCCCGAACGCTAGAATTTCATATGATAGCGCGCTCAGACTACTCTGGAGATTACGTGAGTGATGTGGAGGGAGATAATGATGCTCAAACGCCTGCCGTCCACGATAACTCGACAGACGCCAAAATAACCAAGAGAGAATCGCCTATGAACGACACGGTCGATGAAACGTCAGTAGAAATAAACAATAACACTGTCATAACAGGTCAGTTATTTTTTTATATCACTACTAAAAGTTCCGTGTCCATTATTATGAGCCCTCTAAAACAAAATTCTTAATCCTTTCAGATGCAGTACGTATCTTCCTCTTTATAGTTTACCGCTATTATTTTTATTAGGAAGAAACTGAGTAAATATAATCAGTTATTTACCCAGTTTCTTTCTCTTCTTATCAGCTGTTAGGTATCATAGATGAAATGAGGATATCAGTACTTCTCTGTACTATACCAACTTACTGCCCTTTCTTTCTCTAGGACGTGTAGAACGAGATCCAGAAGATCCGTACACGTATATTGTGACCGTGATGTTTTGGAGGAAACCAAAGCGGCCAATCAAAAGTTTGTTTTCGTGGCTTGCAAAAGATTTTCCACGCATTTGAGTTTGTTTACACTAATTTGACCTGAATCAGTAGCTTGCTAAATTGTGTTTTCACCTACGTGATTTTTTCCATGGTTGCCATGTGAGTGTGACTAAATTCCAAATTTTCTGCGCAATTTTCTAGCGTGCTTTTCTGTGGAAGATTTTGAAATAATCTGTCGTTTTAATATGCATAATTAGTATCATTATTTCAAATGAATTTATTAGTCATTAGAGAGAAGATTACCTAGCTAAGTCTAGCTATTTGTTATTATTTACATCGAAATGTACGAGTGCTGTGCTAACTTAACCACCTCTTTCAAATAGATACAACGTTTTAACTCCTATCAACTTTAACCAAAAAGATAAATATAACGTGGCTTTTCCAGGCATGATGTGAGCCACAGACTTAGGTTGTCCATTATCCATGTTGCTCAGCTACCTATCAACCCGTTTTATTTTTATTCCTTTTTCCATTACGATGAGTGGCCATTAGGTCTTACTTAAGTCCTAAGTCCTAACTCTCTATCTGCCCGGGATAACGACGTGATACTTAGAGTATGTAGTATCAAAATCATTAGTATATAAATATCGTAAATGTCCATATCCATATGTTTTCCAGGAAATGTGAGCCATTTGCTGGCGCTGGACACGTCGCGCTCCCTGTTCGCGGCCGACGACAGGTGTCAGTTCGCGGAGTACATGCCTGTCATGTCCACTGTGCTGGCTGCAGTATGGCTGACCTTCTTCACCATGTGCCCCGGCGGAGGACGAGTCAGAACAGGGTGGGTCATTACCTTATATCTAATCTAATCTAATATATTCGTCCGCGTAAAATGATTCTGATAGGATTTTTAATGGTTTATTACGTTAATAATATATGGATAAGGTATTCATTATTTTTGTTAAACATTCGCTGTTAATTGTTATAAACATTATCGTTTATAATAATCGAACGTAACTAAAGAACAGGAAAATTATAATTTCCTGTACCATGAGCATATTTATTACATCTGGGCATTTCTTCAAATTTCGTTCTCCGCGTAACCTTCGTGGCGAAATTGAAATTACCAATAATCTTTTGAAAAAAAATACTACGCTATAGATGGTTTAAAAGCAAATAATATACTGTTTGAAACTTTCAAATTGACTAATAAATGATAAAGATATAAAATTCCGAAAAAATCTGCCCACGAAAGTTACTATTGATACCACGAAAGTTACGCCAGTAAAAAATACAACTCAGTTGTAGCGAAAACTTTAGTTTTCGCTACAACTAAATATATTTTTGCATTAAATAACAATCAATCAAGACAAGCATATGCATTGCACCAGCGTTTAATGTTTAAATGTTGCATTAGCATCACTTTTCTATTTTTTTTATGAATTAAAACTGCATAAATTGATAGTTAGTGTAAAATTAAACAAAGCAGTTTTCAAAACAACATTTTTTAATCACAAATTAGAACATTATTTATTTTTTCTATTAATGGCTAAAGAATATGTGCGAAACAAAATAATTAAAAAATGGTTTGACATAAAAATTATTAACTTATAGGACGTTTTAGGTTTTCTATGACTAATTTTTAGATGTAATTTTTATTATGTTGGTCAATTGCAGTTAATATAATTCACAGACAGGTATTATTTCTTTTTTTGCTTTTGTAGTAAATTTCTCTCGGCTTTGCTTTTACAATATTGTGGAATTCGGTATCTTTTTTTATTTTTTTCTCTTCTTATTCTTCGGCTAATCGCTTTTTCTCCAGATGTAATTTTTTACGGCGGCATTTTTAATTTAAATACGTTAAACCATTAAATTCGTTAAGTTATGATAATCCTTTTAAAAAAATTACACACTTACAAATATGCATACAAAGTCACAAACGTGGATATAAACCTGTATACAAACTTGTCATAAACTAAAATACGGAACCAAATTCAAACTCTCATATAAAGTAACATACAAACGAATACTTTATTAAAGCTAAACAAATCCAAAAACAAACTCCAATGGAAACTCACACATAAACTCACATTCTTACTATCATACTAATTCAGAAACTCACAATCAAATTCACAAACAAACTAACAAACCAAATATATAAAACCAAACACAAGAAACTAATTATACTTCTACTCGCGAGAATATTCTTCGGCCGGCTCATCGTTACTTACACAAACTAACACTTACCAAGAAATACCAATACTTTCCAACACTGAAATACATATATTACAGTCAACGAATAATTGTGGATGGAAAAGTCGAAAGCAGAAATTTTTACTCGGCATCTTTGTTAGGACTAGTTAGGACATAAACATACTAAAAGTCCTTACCCCTCCGAGGTGAGCCCGCGAGGGGAGGGCACAAAGAAGGTCCCGTTTATTGGTTTTTTGCTTACATCTCGAAAATGGTGCGTTGTACGAAATTTTGTTGTACTACATTATGAAATCTGATAAAATTGTCTATAACTATGGCTTTCATTTTTTTATCTATCTCCAACTTTTACCTAGATAGGACGTACGAAAATTTTTCGAATTTTTTAAAATGTGTTTTACACTTTGGGCGTATTCGGACGAAAAGCGCACGCCAAGCCCACGTTCAATGCATACCTTTCATTGCGTTTCTATCCCCATAGTTCAGGAGAAAGGTGTCCAAGCTAGTCCTAACAAAGTTGCCGAGTCAAAATTTCTGCTTTCGACTTTTCCATCCACATGCCCCTTTTGAGCACTCATTGACTGAACTAATACCAACCCATAGCAACACTTACATATACCATAACATACCGACACAAGCAAACATTGTTTGAGAACATTTTAATAGATTTTTCATTGTATTAGATTACTCGTATATTAGAAACCGCTATAAGGAATATCACAAAAAAGTTTGTCGTATAAAAAAAACGAAATAAACATGTTTTTAGTATTTTGTTGTTACGAACATAGTAAGGTATGATATAATATATGTAAATAAATTAATATCATTGGTAATTTAGTGAGAATAATAAAGATACGTAACTTTTGTGGCATGCTTTATAACTTTCGTGGCAAAATCGCCACGAAGTCCGCACCACGAAAGTTACGAAAATTTAACATTTTTTAAAATTATTGAGACAATTACGTATGAATTTAAAAACAAAATACTCTAAAATAAACTCGAAGGCATTATTACATTTAAGGAGTGAATCGTTAAATGCGGAATAATTACTATTATTCTTCGAAAGGTGACCACAAAGGTCACTTGGGTTAGAGAATTTGAAAAAACTTAAAGAAATACACATCTGTATTTATTTGCAGACAACTGGTGAGTAGCGCATGAGTTCCCCACCAATGACGGGTCGCTACTGTTTATCCGCGCAACTAAAATTTGTAACTATGATTCAACTCGTTCTGAAGTTATGAGCTGTTTTGTATCGTTTTTTGAAAACTAGCAAAATCGTGTGACAGAGACTAAATGCTTCATAACTTTTTTTATTTAAGAGATACAATTACCATTTTTTGTACAACTATGCATTGTTTAATCATAAACAGTTAGAAATACAAAATTTACTGATTGGGTGATAAACAAAAAAGTTATACGAGAAGGCAAAAGCGCGCGCGTAAGTGTGACACGCGGAGAACAGCAAATTTGCTCCCGATTTTGGCATTCAAATATTATTTAAAAAATTACTGTACATTATGTATCTTATTTAATTATGATTTTGTATAGGGGTATAACCAAAGTAACTCCTGCAATCGGTTTTAAAACCATACATTGGTTAAGTTAGGAATAAAGACCGTGTGACAGTAAAAAAAGGCACTCTGAAGAAACACCCATCTACCTATCTACCTACATATGTGTTAACAATATCGTTCTCTACAAATATATTGCTTATCTGGTATATTATGTCCGCCATTTACATAAAAAAAAAAAAAAAAAACAAAAATATATAAGTAGCTGTCATACATATAATGATATGATAATCATCGAAAGGGGCTTGTTGGCGACAGGTCTGGCAACCTTTTTGCTTGGTTGCTAGGTAAAAATTGTATTCTTTTGTTAAAACAATCTTGTCAAAAACTGGCTAAAATAAAAGATTCGAAAAAAATATAAAAATATTATTTATCAGTAACATCTTGGTGTCAGAAGGTTAAATTTAAAGAACCTATAATGCATACTCGAAGCCAAACAAGAAAAAATAATAACAAAAGGAGTGAGGCTAGTGCTGATTTTGGCTCGGTAGCCTCGGCAGTCTCGTCCGCTACAGTTCAGGCGCGAGTGCTCGCCGCGGAGGCCCAACATCTGCGCCGCATCACAGATTTAGAGCGCGCCGTGGCCGAGGCAGAGCATCGCGCACTCGTTGCGTCCATAGAGGCGCAAAGCAACGGCAGCCGGCGATCAAGTTGCCACAGCACCAGGATAGTACAGGACTGGTTAGAACGTGGAGATACAGGAAATGGTGATCCTATTGCTTTTTCATGCCCACCTCAGGAACCAAAGGAGACGTCGCACACTCTCATCCCAGCGTCCGTGCCCTACCAGGCACCTGTGGGCGCGATGATTGTGTCGCCTTTAGGCGTCGCCTCGTCTGCATCAGGGCAAGAGCTTCCAAATACGATCCCAACCTCACTATGTTTTACATCCGCATCGCTTCATCATGACCAAAATAATTTACATAAAACTACGAGTACTTATTGTCCTACTTATTTCAGTGCACCTATATATACGTTGGCGTCACAAAGTGGCACGTTCTACGCCACTGCGCCCGCTCCAGATCCCAGAGCCGTATGTACGGAGGTGCCCAGCTGCAGCGGAAGGCCTACCTGTCCAGCTGAAGTGGATACACATACACGTCCAAACGCTTATTATTGTTTTAATAAAAATATTAGCTCTAATAAAAATGACACTTTACAATTAGCTGAAGCCGTCGCTAAGATCGCCGTCGCTGCAGGTTCCCGTAGCGTTCCGAAGGTCAGTGTGAATTTACCTATATTTGACGGAAATAAGCCAACAGACTGGCTCTTTTTTAGAAGGGCATATCAAATCACCAGCCCTTCGTATTCGCCGGAGGAGAACTTATCAAGAATTGGTGCCGCTTTGAGAGGGCCAGCCCGTGACGCTGTAGCGGTCATGTTGGCAGCCGGGTCCGATCCGCTCGACGTGATAAGCTCTCTTGAGGTTGAATTTGCTAGGCCGGAACGCATTGTCCTAGACCAATTAGCCTTAATTAGAGCATTGCCTAGGATTTCCAATCAGGAGACGGCGAAGGAAATAAATGCTTTCTCATGTAGAGTGCGGCACTGCCTTGAAGTATTGCGGCTGCTCAATATGCCTGAGTATGCTTCCCCTGAGCTTTCCAACGAGATCGTAGGAAAGTTTACAATCACGTTGCGATCTCGATGGACATGCTTTGCATACGAAAGGGAGAGGGACCCTGTAAGAAAATTTCGCATGGAACTCCTATCCGAGTTTCTCAAGCTCGAGGCGGAGATCAAATCAAAATACGATTATATTCCCAACATAGTCAAACATGACATTGTCAATGTTAAACCTATCAGATGTCATGTCACAACAAATGACTCTATGCCTTCATCGTCTAATAAAGTTACAAATAATAAGGTTTGTAATAATAAGGTTTGTCTATTCTGTAACAAAGAAGGTCATATTACGGTAGACTGCAAAACTTTTAGTTTGATTTCAATTGATGAAAGGTGGAAATGGGTAACCGACAAAAAAGTTTGCCACAAATGTTTTGTAAAAGGTAATCATTTTTATCGCAAGTGCAAAAAGTTTTCGTGTGAAAAGACAAACTGTTTTAATAAAGGTACCCATCACACCTTGCTACATAGGGATGTGCCACAAGTAACCGTGACCCATATTGATAGTAACATTGATGATGCCGCTCAAAATAGTGGTCCGGATAACGATGCTACCATTTCAGATGCTGTTATAGTAGCGCATAATAGCATTTCCGAGTCGGCAAAAGTACACCGTTCCCTTTTAAAGGTAGTGCCGGTCAGTGTGTCTGGCCCTAAAGGTACTGTTAATACATTTGCACTACTTGATGACGGCTCGACTGCTACTTTGGTCGATTCATCCGTTGCCGACGCCGTAGGTGCTACTGGTAAGCGGTCCGTTCTCCGGGTGAATGCTGTAGGCGGGATGTCAAAGGAATCTGACGTCACTTTCGTGTCTCTTGAGGTTAAAGGTCGTCGTAGCTCACAAACCTTTAGGTTAGAGAACGTTCGGTCCATCTCAAACCTTTCTCTATCAAGTCAGATCATTAAATCTAAAGATTTACTCGCTTACGATCACCTAGCAGACCTAATTGAGGAACTGAGCTACGACGAAGCCAAGCCAATGTTACTGATTGGTGTCGACAACTGGCACTTGACCGTGCCTCACATGGTCAGACGTGGTAATCGGCGTGAACCGGTAGCGACGTTGACTTCGCTCGGTTGGGTCCTTTTCGGATGCATGAAGTCGAAGTCGTCGCCGGTAGAGTTCATTAATCATTGTTACTTAAGTGACTCGGATTCCTTAGACCTACAGCTTAGAGAATATTTTCGTGTGGATTCCATAGGGATCTCTAAAAAGGAATATTTTTCCGAGAATGATAAGCGAGCTATCGACATTTTAGACAAAACCACTCGCCGGCTTGACGACGGAAGGTTTGAAACCGGACTTTTGTGGCGAGCTAATATCAATGATATACCAAACAGTCGAGAACTCGCATTTTCTCGCTTTGCCAGCCTAGAGAGAAAAATGAGGAAGGACAAAAATTATGCGGATGCTTATAGGGAGAATATTCGTTTAACTATCCAAAAAGGATACGCGGAACTTTGTAACACACTACCAAATAGCAACAGCATAGTTTGGTACCTTCCCCATTTCGGAGTCATGCACCCTCAGAAGCGCAAGCTTCGTGTGGTTTTCGATGCCGCGGCAACGTCATCAGGAGTAAGCTTAAATTCGCTCCTTTTACCAGGTCCAGATCTGCTACAGCCTCTTTTAGCGATTCTGATGCGATTCAGAGAGGGAGAAGTGGCAGTCAATGGTGACATCCGTGAAATGTTCCCTCAGACTAAAATAAGGCTCGAAGATCGTGACGCTCAGAGGTTCCTTTGGCGTGACGATCCATCACGCCCTGTCCAGGAATACCGAATGACGTCTATGATCTTCGGTGCTACTTCAAGCCCAACTACCGCAAACTACTTAAAGAATCGGAATGCTGAGGAACACAGGGCACTCTCATCCACTGCCGCTGATGCCATAATTAAGAACCATTATATGGACGATTATTTAGGCAGTTTTGACACGGTCGCAGAAGCTGCTCAAGTGGCCTCAGACATCGTCAAAATTCATTCCAAAGCATGTTTGGAAATGAGATCTTGGGTGTCAAACCGACCTGAAGCTCTATCTGACATACCTTTAGACCTACGCCAGTTCAACGCTGCCTCAACAAACGTCCGTATTCTAGGTGTAACTTGGGATGTCACCACTGACACGTTCTCATTTGCACGCACATCTCTGGGAGACTTACCGTCAAAATTAACCAAACGTTCCACCCTTGCTTATCTAATGAAAATCTATGACCCATTAGGGCTCTTGACGCCAATCGTCGTAAAGGGCAGGGTAATTTTCCAAAAATCCTGGAAATTGGGTATCAATTGGGACCAAGAGTTGCCACCGCCGATAATAGCAGAATGGAACGCTTGGTTCGTTGAACTTTCAAAAGTCAAAGAAAGCTCTATTCCTCGCCACTATTTGCGTGGTCGTCATGCCGAGTCAGTTGAGCTCCATGTTTTTGGTGATGCAAGCGAGGCAGCATACGCCTGCGTGGCCTACTGGCGTTTTTGTTGCTCTGACGGCAGCGTGTTGCTCAGCCTTATAGGTGGCAAAGCCCGGCTAGCACCCATGAAACCGGTCTCTATTCCTAGACTTGAGTTACAGGCCGCCCTTATGGCATCACGCTTCGCTTCCTACATCATTGAGGCCCACACACGCAAGCATTCCAAACTTTTTCTTTGGACCGATAGCATTACTGTGTTGAAATGGTTGCGTACAAACGTTCGTTCGCTTAAAACGTTTGTGGCCCATCGGGTAGGTGAAATATTAGAATTAACTAATGCCGAAGACTGGCGTTACGTACCTACGCATCTAAATATTGCTGATGATGCCACGCGCTTTAATCATTCCTTTGATATGTCTTCAAGATGGTTCTCTGGCCCTTCTTTTCTGATCGAACCTCTTTCTCAATGGCCCGCAGAACCATCAGGTAATAGCTCATTGGGTTTAAGTGAGATGAAGCCGTTACCTGCTTCATCAGACTTTGTAGCTCAGCTTCAACAAGACCATTTGGCATATATTCACCTTATCTCATTGTCTGCAGATCGGTTTTCCGACTGGCGGCGGCTACTACGTGTAACCGCACGCTGTTTTCAATACGTTCGCCTGCTACGCGACAGCACGGCGCGCTCCTCTACAACATTAATTCGTGGTATCCGTCCGCTCCTCGCACGCGACATTAAAGATGCCACAATCTATCTCCTTAAGAAGTCCCAGCAGCAAAGCTTTTCGGAAGAACTTGCTTGTCTCGGTGAAAACAAAGCTCTAGCGAAAAGGAATCGCCTGTTCAAGCTGACCCCAAGGCTTAGTGATGACGGTCTACTAAAAGCACAAGGCAGAATAAGCTCGGCCCCAGAAGTGACGCCAGAGAGCAAAGAACCAATCATTCTCGACGGCCGACACCCTACTATACAACTTTTGATCGCGCATTACCATTCCTGGGCCATGCATGGCAATAATGAAACGGTTGTAAACACGCTTCGCCAAAAATACGTCATACTGCATCTCAGACCAACTGTACGCAAGATCGCCGCAAAGTGCCAGGCTTGCCGCATCAGGAAGACAAAAATTACGATTCCACCCATGGGCGACTTACCTGAAGAGAGGCTCCGACACCATCATCGTCCATTTTCTTTCGTTGGATTAGATTACTTTGGCCCGGTAGAAGTAACAGTGAAGAGGACCCGCGAAAAGAGATATGTGGCTCTCTTCACATGTCTGGTGACCAGAGGTATCCACTTGGAGATAGTCGGGAGTCTCACCGCAGATAGCGCCATTATGGCCCTACGTCGCCTCATAGCACGACGCGGATGTCCCAAAAAGATACTCTCTGATAATGGGATGGCTTTTGTCGGCGCGAGTAGGCTGTTGAGAGAGGCATGGGCAGTTATTGATCATACACGAATTCACGATTTCGCCGCTTCCCACGAAATAGAGTGGCACTTCATCCCACCTGCATCACCATTCATGGGAGGAGCATGGGAACGCCTGGTCCGAAGTGTCAAGCGTGCCCTCTCAGTCACTCTCAAAGAAAGAGCGCCAAAAGAAGAAGTGTTAGGCACGCTCTTGGCTGAGGCTGAATCGATTATAAATTCCAGGCCCCTCACGAACGTCCCTGTAGCGCACGATGACGAGCCCGCCTTAACGCCGAACCATTTTATTTTGGGGTCGAGCTCTACTTTACCTTCACCAGAAGCTACGGACACGGACCTCATCAGCCGGCAGAACTATAAGAAGGCGCTACGTTTGGCAGATCATTTTTGGGCCCGCTGGATAAAGGAGTACCTTCCCGACCTTCTGCCAAGAGGCCCCGGATCAGCAGAACATAAAAATTTACTTGAAGGCGATTTGGTTATAATCGCTGATAGCAATATGCCTCGGTCAGTCTGGCCTCGTGGCAGGGTCGTGAAGGTATTCCCAGGACGGGATGGCGTCGTGCGGGTAGCGGACGTGCGCACGGGCGCAGGGGTGCTTCGCCGCCCTGCGCGAAAACTTGTAAAGCTGGACTTGTCGCCATAAACTTAAGACTTCTTTTATCACCAGGGGGGAGGATGTTGGCGACAGGTCTGGCAACCTTTTTGCTTGGTTGCTAGGTAAAAATTGTATTCTTTTGTTAAAACAATCTTGTCAAAAACTGGCTAAAATAAAAGATTCGAAAAAAATATAAAAATATTATTTATCAGTAACAGGGCTTATATACTTAAGTACCTTTTAGAAGCACGGAGGAACTCGAAAATATTATAATCACACTCAGTCGATCATTATCTATCAGTCCGTTCATATCTTTCAATTGTACAAATCTATGTAGACAGTAATGTGTTTAGTTACTGTGGGAAGTAAAAAATTTCAAATTTTTTTTGGTAAAGGTTCATCAAAATGATCGACTTTAATTACTATAATATAAACTACCCGATGCTATCTGCTAAAAAAGCACTTGTATACTTTAGTTAAAAACTACCTACATTTTAATTGCACATTTCCGCTCGAAGGCTGCCGCAGCCGTGGCGGATCCTTGCGCCGGCGCTGATCTTCGCTCTGGTGATGGTGGGGCTCACTGGGCACAGCTTCACCTCCACCAACAGCGGCATCCAGGCCTTCTGTGCAGCCTTCCAAGAAGTCACCAACTCCACTAAGTATGTCATCATCGGTGATGATTTTCAAATAGAATAGAAATAGAAATAGAAAAATCTTTATTCAGCGATAAATTATACACTTACAAAATTTTAACTAAACACTGAAAGATATACGAGCTTAAACATTAACTAAAAGTATTAAAACAATTTTATCACTGAAAGTGATGTCCACTCAGCATAAGCTGCTGGTCGCCAATTAAGGCAAACAACAGCACTGGTCTTCCGTGGAACCACTATTTTACAAACAAGGTCAACCTTTTGAGCTATGCTATGCGTAGTGTTAATGCGAGAAATATATATTTAAAATACACAATTAAAATATGGTTTAAAATTAGGATAATATATAAATGAAAAAATACAGTAGATATATAGTATCATTGAAATGTGAAAATTAAAAGTAAAGATAGGTAGGTATTAATTAAAAAGTCTAACTATGAAAAGTGACATCTGTCCCACAGATATTTAAAGTTGAATGTCCAGAAAATGCTTTTTGGAAAGTCGTTTAAAACTTAAAACAGACTTGGCATTTTTAAGAGGTGGAGGCAAATTATTCCAACATTTCGTGGTGGCATATTTAAAACTACCACGGAATGCGGAGGATGTATACTGTGGGCAGATTAGTAATGATGGAAGTCTACTATTTCTACAGGAATATTTTAATTTCTTTATTTAATTTCAAATCGATTCTACGTGTTTGTTCTTTTCCAACAAAACGCTCAGTCTGCATTTTTTTTTAAATTCAATATTCTTTATTTTTCTCCACAATATTATTTATTAATTACCTAAGAACGTGTGTTAGACGAAAGTATGTAACGACCTATGTATCTTTGATCGGATCTTCATTAAGGTAGGCGTTAAGATAAACCTGATAGAATTTTAAAGTTCAACATACTTATATGAGCCAGATTGGTCAAGGTGCGTCGTAGCCGACCGAAGCGAAACTACAAGTATTATCAATTATTATTGTCACGTCTCCTACTGTCAAACACTTTGTCAGAAATCCATTAGTACCACAGTTTTTTTGAGCCAGATAAATTAATTGTATGTATGAAATTAGCAATAGAAACTAAATATAAATACTATTCCCAGTTGTTCTCCCGTAAACGAGTTCCTGGAGCTCGGCTGGAACGCGTCGTGGGCGTTCGGAGGGCGCGCGGCGGCGACGCGCGCCGCCAGCGCGGCCGTGTGGGCGAGCTGGGCCTGCGCCGCCGCCGTCTGCGTGGCGCGCTGCCTCGCCGCGCCCGACTTCCAGGTCAAGCGGACCAAAGTCTACCTCACCAGTGATCCAGAACAGGTAAAGGACAATTATAGCCTACCTCATAAACGGTTCCTTTAACAAACCCCTTACTAATCTGACATGTGGTTTCAAAATAAAACGTAGACTACGTTTGTAAGGAAAAGTGTAGTTTGGTCTATGGTAAGGGGACTCCAGCACCACACAGTGCAATGTACTTGCCTGTTACCTACAATTTAAATTAAGCAATTTTCCGAACGAATTTTTTTCTATTTTCCATCAGTAAAATAAATGTGCTTTCTAACTTTCTATTGAGAGAGTTTAGCTTCAGTGTCTTGATTATGAACTTATAACTACTTACTTAGTCATATAATTCACTATAATCAAGTCTACTTATGCACTATTATCAATTCTTACAGAAAATAACACCATTCCTAAAAAAATCGTCAACTCGTTCTAACCGATCCAATCGAAGCTCTCCGACCAAGCGCGACACCATGTCTGTCCGCTCGGAACCGACGGCCACCACCGAGCTGGCCACGGTCTCCGTGGAGCCCGCGCAGGACTCCGCCCCCACGTCGCTCCTAGCCACTCCGGTCAAGAAAGACGCCAATGGAGAAATGATTGAAATGACCTACACCGATCAAGAGAGGCTTGAACATTAAAATATTTGATGAAAATGTTTCATAAACATATAGATACTTTTTCCTTGTGCTCTTTTAAAGCAATTTATGAACATTTCTTGTCAGCCTGCATGCATACTCAAAAGTTATAAATTATACACTGTAATTTTATACACATTTTGATTGTTTAAGCTCAAGGGATACGGTAGAATGCTCAATATGTTTATTTCCGATAAAACGACGCCAAAGATTGCTCGAAAATATCTAAATTGCGCTCAATATTTCTGTAGAAAATATATAAGAGCTGCCTGTGAAATAAAATGTCTACCTTTCGAAAGTAACTATTATATACACCGCTTATTACGTGTATGTTACTGAATTACTACGTGATAATAATAAAGAGTTCATAGAATATATGGAGATTGTTTTGATTTGCGGTAGAGCATTTATTCCCTCTTATAGCCGCCAAACATCGCCGCGACAGTGGGATTCGTCGCTACGGCGACGCGCGGTTTTTTTAACGTTTTATGGTATTTGGGTAATATCAAGTAAAATGTAAACCTAGTAATATAAGGCAATTGTATAATACGCCTTTCCAAAGATATAGGCTATCTAAATGTTAGTGAAAAACGACCCAGAATTTTTGAGAACCTTACAGTAAGTACACGCAGACAGAACGGCAGACAAACACGCCGGGGACTATTCATTTTAATCAAAAAATCCTGGGATGATTAACTTAGTATTATACTATGGCCATTAGCAGGGTTGGCATGATTAAAACAAGTGACTTTTAAACATGTTTAAGTCAGTGTTTAAAACAGTTTTAATTAAAATCGTGTTTTCTATTACGTGTTTAAAAACTGTTTTTTTTACCAACCCTGGCCATTCGAGTCCATGGTATAAGATTTGTCCTGCCTGCCTGTCTCAGGATGCCCATCGCTGCATCGTCTACTTCTTGTTCGCAAACAGACATTGGTCTCACTTCTCACATATACTTAGATACCATACCACTAATTAGAAAGAGTCCTTACACTGATGTCAGATTTTTTAAGCGAGCTGCGATCTCAGTTCATGCTGCCTAAATGAATCTCTGTCATAGCTCACCTAGATCAATGACTCTGTCAGGTAGTAAGTAGTAAAAAGGCTTGGGTAAACAATCTTTAGGTAAATATATATCGTTCATATTTTGAATATCGATATTATTATTTAGAGCCCGCTAGATCCCTTTGTTAGGCAAAGTCGTCCCTCTCGGCTCTCGCATTTCTCTCTGTCTTGCTTTTGCCTGCCAGTCGTTTGAGTAAGCTTCAAAGTCGTCACGCCATTTACGCCTAGGTTTTCTAGGACGCCGACGTCCGTTCGTTGGGGTCCACTAAGTTACAGTTTTGGCCCATAGTTCGGTCAGCATGCGGCTGATGTGACCGGCCCAATCCCATTTTAATTTAGCGACGGTGACGTTCACCTCTGCAACTTCGGTGATGGATGGCAGGGTGGTGTTGCGGACTGCTGCGCTACTGCGCTCCATGGCACGTTGGCAAACCCCGAGCCCGGACCTCTGAGCTTTTGTCAAGACCAAGTCCGAGCCTCGTATGTAAGAGTCGGAATGCACATGTCCATGAGTTTGCGTTTATGTTTATGTGTTAAAGGAAGGTTTCCAAGTTCCGTCATGGACCAATAGTTCCTCCAGGCGCTTTCGGTGCGTCTTGCGACTTCTTTTTCTTGTCGCGCCTGGAAGGATACTAATTGGCCGAGGTACACATACGCACTATAAGTTTCCGGAATGAATATGAAAAAATACTATTAAAGGTACATACAAAATTAATTTATTGTTTTTCAAAATAATCTCCCTTGGCGTCTATGCACTTTTTCATTTGATGAAACCAGTTTTGAAAACTTTTGTGCCACTCCTCTGTGGTGACCTCTGAAACGTGTTTTTCATACTCCTCGACAGCCTCTTCTGGTGATGAAAATCGTTGACCGCGTAATTGGTTCTTAATTTTTGGGAACAGAAAAAAGTCACAAGGTGCCAGGTCGGGACTGTATGCAGGATGACTCATGAGTTTTACATTTTTCGCCTTCAAAAAGTCGTTTGTCTGTCTGGCCGTGTGAGAACTAGCATTGTCGTGGTGCAGGATGATACGGCGTTTACGGTTATTTTTACGGAGTTCGTCAATAACTTCCGGCAAACAAATGGTCGTGTACCAGTCACTATTCACTGTACGACGATTCTCTAAAGCAACAGTAGCCACGTGTCCAGTTTTATTAAAAAAAGAAGCAATCATCCGCTTAGATGCACTTTTCACGCGCGCCACTTTGGTTGGTTTCGGCTCATCTTGAAAGGCCCATACGCTCGATTGCTGCTTTGTTTTGGGATCGTAGCAATAAATCCATGTTTCGTCACCTGTTACTATGTCCCACACCAAATTTGACGCACCTTCGTTGAATCTGGTAAGCATGGCACTGCACCAAGTGACGCGGTCCGTTTTTTGAGCCTCGGTCAAGTTGTGTGGGATCCACCGCGAGCACAGCTTTCTCACACCCAAATGTTTGTGTAGGATTAATTGTATTTGACTCATGCCTATTTCTAAGGATGCACGAATTTCATGGTAATTCAATCTTCATGGTAATTTAAATTTCAATCATACGGCGCACAGCATCGATGTTTTTGTTGGTCACAGCGGTGGACGGCCGACCATCGCGAGATTCGTCACTGAGATTGATACGACCACGCTTGAATTCTGCAAACCAGCTATAAACAGTTGTCTTGCATGGTGCTTCATTGCCAAAAGCTGTTTCAAGCCGAGCGATGCTCTGTTGAGCTGTCAAATTACACTTAAAATCGTAGAAAATCATACTACGAAAATTTTCCCGAGTTAAATCCATGTTGATGCAGACACACAATTTTTTAAATGGCGCCACAAGGTAAAAACAAAAGACAGTCAGATGAAACAAACTGCATTCTACAGCCAAAGAGTTCTATTTTCAAATGTTGCAATAAATTTTTAAATATTGTTTATGTAAGTGGCCAGTTCCGGAAACTTACAGTGCGCCCTATGTACTCATCGACATATTTCATCCTCTCACCCTGAACTTGTACGTTGTACTTGATGCTATTAGTCATCATCATGAGCTTTGTCTTTGACATATTCATCTTTCGTCCGACCTCGAGGCTTGCTTCATGCAGGTCCTCTACCATTCCTTGTAGTTCTGAGGAAGAGAATAATACGATATCGTCCGCAAAGCGTAGGTTGCTGAGTTTACGGCCACCAACGTCAATGTCTCGTTCTTTGCCACTTATCCGTTAAATTTCGGAAGACTTATTCTAAGGTGCTAACGAAAATCTTCAGGGACAAAGGGTCACCTTGTTTGACGCCTTTTTAGGGTTCCGTAGCCAAATGGCAAAAACGGAACCCTTATAGATTCGTCATGTCTGTCTGTCTGTCCGTCCGTATGTCACAGCCACTTTTTTCCGAAACTATAAGACCTATACTGTTGAAACTTGGTGAGTAGATGTATTATGTGAAGAAAAAAAACAATAAATTTTGGGGGTTCCCCATACTTAGAACTGAAACTCAAAAAAATATTTTTCATCAAACCCATACCTACGAGTGGGGTATCTATGGATAGGTCTTCAGAAATGATATTAAGGTTTCTAATATAATTTTATTCTAAACCGAATACTTTGCGCGAGAGACACTTCCAAAGTGGAAAAAAGTGTGTCCCCCCCCCCCCCCCCCGTAACTTCTAAAATAAGAGAATGATAAAACTAAAAAAAATATATGATGTTCATTACCATGAAAACTACCAGCGAAAATTGGTTTGAACAAGATCTAGTAAGAAGTTTTTTTTTTAATATGTCATAAATTGCAATTTACCTTTCAATAAATCAACTCAAATATAAAAATAAAATAAAAAATACTACTACGGAACCCTTCATGGGCGAGTCCGACTCGCACTTGGCCGTTTATTCAATATTGAATTTAGGACCCGATGATTCGAGTTTGATGAAGGCTGTGCTGCTATTATAATGGTTAGGGAGGCGAATAGGGGAATTTTCTGCAATACTCGAGCGTGGCAGTTTAAGATATGAGAGATACCTTAGACCTAATAGAACAACCTTGTAAAGTAGTAGTAGCTCTATATGTAGTGACGCGCGCCTAGGATCGACGATCAGATTAGTAAAAAAAAATCGATAGTCTGAAATACTCGAGCGCATCAGATTAAGATATTGGGGGTTGATTTTAGTGTTTAAAGACTAAATTTAACTAATCTGACGACAAGTCCTTGACGCGACCGAGTTATAGGGTCGTGAACTTGCAAAAAAAAAACGTTTATCCGGCATTCTCGAGCGCGATTTTTTTATTATTTATTTTGAAGAATATAATCTAAAACTTACTAAAAATACAAAATCTGCCGGTTTTCGCATGACCGGAAGTGTGGAGGAGCTATTTCGTCTTCCTAAGAACGCGTTGCGGCATATAAGTCGCGAACGATACATTTTACAAAAAAAAAGTTTAAATAAACATTTACGTTGGTTGTATCTATCGCTTTATTGTCATTCTTAAATTCCCCGTTTTATCAAGGAGAAAGAAAGGAAAAAAAAGAAACAAAAAAACCTTTTTCGGTCAGATTAAGAGAACCCACCAACTTTTTTGTCAGATTAAAAAAATATGCTTTCAGGATACCGAGATAAACCTCCCCTATGAAAATCTGACGCGCACGAGTATTTCAAAAAAACTTTTTTTTTTGCATTTTCAAATATTCATCGTAACTTATCGTCACCCCGAAATCGTCAGTTTTTTTTAAAGGGAGCTTCCTTGGGACCTACTTAACACCCCTTCCGAAAATCTGACGCGCTCGAGTAAATTTTTTTTTTTTTTGCATTTTTGACTACTTTATATGCCTACCCCCACCACGCAAACCGGCAGATTAGTATACCGTTGTTATCAGAGGCACTTGGGGCGTACGTAGTATGAATATCTGACGCGCTCGAGAATGCCCAAGTAACTGTTTTTTTTAACATTTTTGAAAAACCGTACTCGCCAAACCCACCGCTAAAATGGTTTTTACCATACGAGCTTTTCTTTTCGAAATTATTTTATCTTTCGATTTTGATAGGTCTAGACGGCGCCATTGAATTACGCCATTTAGCTACCTCGCCTCCCTAACTATAATAATGTAGAGGAGATCTATGTAAGTTTGATATATTTCTTGTATTTTGAGGGCAGTAAATAATGATATATACTCTTTGATAATTATGAATGAGATATACTGTCAAAAGCTTTGGCATAATCACGGGCGGAATCAACAAACCCTACTATAATAAACTCAAGCCATTCAAAACTCAACCTCATCTGGAAAAGAAGATTGCCAAATTGCTATTTGTCGCGTAATGATGAAAAGGTAGGTAGAGTCTGTGCGGAAAGAGAACCGTCGTGGCGTAAAATCAAACTAACAAAATCTTTTTTATATGACAACCCAACACCCATCTGTCAAATGACAAACTTTACGTCATCTTTGTTTACCGTGTTGTTTTAACGTGATTTTTATTTTAAATCATTTCAAAAATGGGAAATCCTTTACCCAGTCCTACAAGGGAAATAATATTTAATATTATTATAGGTTTTTCCAAAAAGAAAAAGCGGCCAAACACAATTATCGACTTAAACAAAGTCATGGAACGTGTGGCGGCGATGTGCGGTATGTAGAAAGTTATTTTAAATGTTTTAGATTTCCTAGGTAACCCCCAGACACCGACATTTTATATTATGTATAAATTAAAAAGAATTCGCATAAATATATAAAAATATTTGTTTATTTTGTTTGAATCAAAGTTTTTGATAGCAGGTATAAAGAGTGTTGATACTTTTAATTTATTATGCGTTTAGATAAATTTGCCCTATTTTTTTCAGGTTTGAGTAAAGATACAGTATCTAAAATAAAAAAGAAGGTTCCTTAAATAACGGCGTGTGGAGCAAGAATTTATTATAAATAACTGTAACAGATTCGAGCAAATCAAGTTTAGAAGAAGAAAATTCTTTGGATCTCTATAGTCTATCCGATGATAGTTCAAACATGTCCGGCATTGAATATTTAGAATAAGACTTTGATTATGGTTCTGATCAATAAATTAATAAATATATTATTGTTTTAAATTTATTTTTTATGTCTACCTAACCTAAAGGCTAACGATGAAGATAGCATCTGAAAACATATAAAAATATATTTTCATTTACAGCCATTACATGTTATGTAAATAATATATAGAAATATAATTTATCCATTAGCATCCAATAGCCGTCATAGTTTCAAAATATCAAGAACTTTATAGTCGCACTATAAGACAACAACAGTGTTGTCAACATAACAAATACGGATATTAAACACAACTGCGCCCTCAAATCCTACGACGGTTCTCTTTCCGTACAGACTCTAGTCGACGTTGGATCGTTTTATTTTATGAGTTGGCATTTTATTTTAATAACATATGCCAGTGAAAAAATTAAAACAATAGAACGTCACTGTCACTGTCATGAATGTTTTGTTTGATATGTCAACTGTCAGATTAGCAGCTGCTTGAGCTGCTTCAGCAGAATTATACTATGAGCAGAACAGTGATGTAAGAAAGAAAGAAAGAAACAAATTACCTATAAATTATACTAAATTTTTAATGCCATACGTAGATAATATATAATAGTGAAACAATGATATTGAAACAGGTAAATAGGCTTGCAGTCAAGCGTTCTTTTATAAATTTTTACCGACATAAACATTCGGAGAACTCTCAGGTGCTTTATCCGCTGGAAAGTAGAAAGGTTTTAAAAGTTAGCGGAAAAGATGCATCAGTGTTTCTTCAAGGCCTCATCACGAATGATATACGGCATTTTGATGAAGGCGCTCAGTCCATGTACGCTATGTTCCTGAACAACAAGGGCAGAGTTTTATATGACACTCTGATACACAGATGGGAGCCCGACGATTCCTTTTTGATTGAGTGTGATAAAAATATTATTAGTTTACTGCAGAAGCATTTAAAAATATTCAAACTAAAGAGATCGGTTGACATTGAGGATATGAATGAAAGTTTCAGATTATGGTCACTGATACCTCTAACTAATGAGGTGATAAATACAAGTCTTGATCCAAAAACTAGAGTTAGCATTTATAAAGATCCAAGGTTAATTGATTTAGGTTACAGAGTAATATCATACCCATCATTGAAAGGCACTGAAGTTGCAGAAAGGATTGGAAAAAGTGTTAGAATTGAAGAAAATGAAAATGGCTATAAATATCTGAGATATTCACTGGGTGTGAGCGAGGGAGCAGAAGATCTGGTACCTGGGACCTGCTTTCCCCTAGAAGTTAACTGTGATTACCTCCATGGAGTGAGTTTTCATAAAGGATGCTACATTGGACAAGAGCTGACAGCACGGGTGCATCACACAGGTGTCATAAGAAAGAGAATTATGCCTATCAAATTTAAAGAACCTGTAAAAACGAATCTAGAGAAAGACGCAGAGATCTCAATTAGTGATAAACCAAAAGTGAAAGTAGGAAAGTTAAAAAGTTACCTTCGAGACCACGGATTAGGGTTAGTTAGGATAAAAGAAGCTGTAGAGGCTAAAAGATTAAGCATCGGAGACCATACAGCAGAAGTTTTCAAACCAAATTGGTGGCCAACTGAAGCACCCAAGGAAAAAATTAATCTGAAAGAATAGCAGTGGTGGCATTCTGAAATTACTTTTTATTCACCTAATTCCATTGCCTATATTATGTAGGTATTTCTATAGATTATGTCAAATTGATATGGAAAAAAAGATAAAAAAAATAATCTTTACTAATTAATTTAATTATTTTCAGACACTATGACTGACAAGCCCAAAGAGGAGCCAGAACAAATTGTTTATGATTTTCGATGTGCTCTTTGCAATATGACAGAGAAAGCAAACTACAGAGGGACGAACCCACCATTTTCTCGCAACATAGTGTTGAAGTACCCAAGTTATGTGATGAAGGACCCTTTCAGTCCTCCTGGAAAAGGTGAAATCTTGGTATTAGGAGCAGACTGTGCAGTATGCAATAAAAGTGTTTGTATAAATAAGGAGTGCAGTGTATTCTACACAAAGGCATACTGTTTGGATTGTGCTCTTAGTTCAATAGACAACTTTCCTGCAGAAATAAAATCTAAGTTAATTCAACTTAAAAAGTCTTGATTATTTATTTAATAAAAGTTATAAAATTGCTTACTTGCATTTGTATTTCATTTTTGGGGTTCTGTAGTAAACAAGGAACCCTTATGGTTTAGCCATGTCTGTCCATCTGCAGTTTTACTTAGAAATTATAAGTAATAATAACACTAGTTTACATGGTTTTTGTCCCTGAAATGAAAAGTGTTTCTTGTTATCATTTGAGATGAACAGAGTTAAAAAAAATATGAAAAAAATCCAACACGTCATGTTTCCAAAATATTCATTATTTTTGATTTACAAAAAAATGTGTACAAAAATAATTAAAATTAATTGCTTTAAGTCTTTTTTCTTATATTTATTTGAGTCTGTGTCTTATAACAGACCAGCAATAATCATCTAACATGGCTTGGCAATAGTACGCTTGATAATTTAGTTAAAAAAAATTAAATGCTGATAGAAACGCTCTCCATGTTCGTCACTGACTTCTTCGAGGTTTTCAGGAAAGAAATCAAGGTGCGATTGAAGGAAATGAATTTTCAGGGTCATGCTGACACCCATTCGTTGACAAATAATAAATCAGCAATTAACTGTCTGCAATTTACATTTTTTTTTTGTTGCTCAAAAAATCTTTTTTCAACAAAAGGTAGTGAATTCCAAACAGATCTTTCAGTATTAGGAAGACTGTTTTCAAAAACTTCATCATTCAATTTTTTTTTGATTTGCGGTCCAACAAGAACCTTCTTTAAGTTTCGCCTTAGAAAGATAAGGAAAAATTGAGCACAAATGCTTATAAGGTTGGTTGGATGGTTCCATTTTCCATAAGCATATTAAAATTTAAAAATCTTTTAGGACCTGCACCTGCAGCCCATTAATAAAATAAAATAAATAAAAAAGTGTATTTCTAAATCTTTCACAAAAAACGTGAGGAGCACATTTTTTGTCCTGGTAGGAGACCGAAATTTTGAAATAACAAAAATATGCTTCTTTTAGGGATTCTGTTATGGGATATCCTTTGTTAGATATAATAGGTTCACCACAAACGTAACAAAAATGATCAGGATGTACTTCACACAACCTTTGTGACATTTTAAAAACAAATATTTGTTTAACTGAACACTACAATGTAGCAAAATTTTAGGATGAATTCAGAACAGAACCAACTTATGGGTAGACTTAAAACAAATGTGTTGATAACTTGATTCTTTGACGTCATAAAAATAAAACAAATATATGTTTGCGTTTAGTTATTGTCACTAAACATAACAATGAGAAATTCACTGGAAGGACATGAAATTTTTTATATTTTGTAAACTATGATTGATTATAATCAATCATGCCAAGAAAGTGGTATGATACAAATTATATAAAAATAATTTTTTTTAGAGTATCTCCCATACAAGTGGGAATATTTTTTTTAGCTCTATAAAACTGGCAGAGCGAAACGGACAGAAATTGAAAAAAATGTTTTCAACATTTGTTGCTAATTAGTTGTTATAATAAGGTTTTTGTTGCTCTCGCCGATTTCGAAAAATCGCCGTTGGTGCTAGCTTTAATATAAGTTAGCATGAACTATTGTCAAAAATTTAAAAAAGAATAAACAAAATACATACAAATTTGTTGCTAACCTATGGTGGCCCAGAACAGGTGAGAAAATCGTCAACTCATCGCATAGGCGGACGCCCGACGTCTCTCTCACCTGGATGTCTTTGTATCTCACCTGGACGCGGGTCACGCCTGGATGAGAACAGCACAGGACCGAGATAGGTGGCGTTGACGAAGAGAGCCTATGTTCAGGGGCGGAAAAAAAGCTGGGATGATGATGATGAACCCATCGTGTATTTATTTTTTCAAGCCTGCTTGGCTACCATACGATTACGAGTATTGTAATCAAGCATTAGCTGTCATTAAATTTTCAGATTAGTAAGATGAGATTTTATTTTCAAATCCATTATATGGGTAAGTATACAGCAATATTTTAATTTAAATAAAATACACATTTTTATAAAATACTGTTTACTTTGGCTTTCCAGTCCGATTTACAGTATTTACTTTTTAATTTTCACAAATTATATTCAATAACACAGTTATAGTTGACTGAAACTCAATTCAGTAATTCAATTATCATACAAAGTTCAAATGTTTTATCATTACAAGCCACAGCATGAAATCGGGTGCAATGCAACTGAAACAGGGCCCACAGGTGACCCATTAAGTCAATGTCGCATCACGCCAAACTTCATTGAAAACAAAATATAATCTAAAAATTAATAAAAAAAGATAATTACAGCATAGCTATGTATATTAGGGTATATATATTAATAAGCTCTAAAATCAGGACAAAATTAAATACACATTTTGTCTTATCCAGTCACCCATTCAGTTTGATAGCACCACATTACATCGACCCTTTACAAAATGTCCAGTGACTGTGATCACTCCTTCGCATGCATACTATCATAAATATATCTATAACACATAAGTAAAATGTATTATTAATAACCTTACATATCCATTGAATAAAGTACAAAAACGATTGTGAAAAATTGAGACTTCATTTAGTGAGTAATATTAATTCGTACGATTGAATATTATTGCTTTCTGTTTTATTCGTGGTGTTTACGAGTACCGTTACAACTATAGATAGGCTGCTACGACGACTGTTGTACATCTATGTAGGAATAATATTCGAGAGATACAATTAGAAGTTATCAATTAGCATGAATTTCCTAAAGATACGAATTGTGATGGTCGCATAGTTGTTTTACTTTACTATAAAGATATAAAATGGACCTGATTTTCGCCAAAAATCCGTTTCGTTCAGATTTATTTTATCTCTTAAATCTAAATC
This sequence comes from Acrobasis consociella, assembly GCA_963555685.1. NCBI lineage: Eukaryota > Metazoa > Arthropoda > Insecta > Lepidoptera > Pyralidae > Acrobasis > Acrobasis consociella. Next base: position 9,976,815 of record OY743123.1, on the reverse strand, counting down.
GAAATTTGACGTGAACTTAGGTGGATAACCTTGAGGTTAATATTCCTTAATATGAATGATATCCACTTCAGAAAATTCAAACCTATCCTGTTTAATTTAATATCAATTCTGTTGCAATAAGGTCATTTTTTTATTAGAGTTTAACTTCAATTAGCGCAAATCGTTTATCGCTGACCTAAAATTAAATAAACTATCTACGCGCAGTGTCATTTTTTTTTTGATTGGGCTATTTGTTAGTCTATCGGTTACAAACAACTGAATCTAACTACATTAAATTAATAACATGTACAATCGTCTTAATTTATATAGCTGACCGCTTATAGCTTACATATTACATGCCCTATTACGTGAGAAATGTACGTAAAACTGAGAGCGAGGATATTCTGGATGGCAAAGGCAAGATGCCGTCGACATTAAGAAAATCCTGGACATTTTGAATTAAATGAAATCACACATGAATTAATTTCTTTTTAAAAATGTTTATATGGAACCTATAGTTTATAAGTAATTGTGTATTGTTACACAGGATACCGACAACATTTATAACACTCCAAACAAACTTCATCACTGCGAGATTTTCACTCAGCCACTACATATTAATATTATACAAAGTCAAGAGCATATTTGTCACCGTCATTTAGTTCTGTAGTATTAGGGTTGGGACTCACCTGTCAGCACGGAACAGCGTTTTCCTATGCTGCTGTCTTCATCTGTCTCTCGTCATTTGCTAGAGCGAGAGGTGGTGGAGGAAGGTGACGGAACGTATCAGCGTGACCGGGTCCGTGACGCTCCGTCGCCCTTTCTCGCTCTAGCGACGACGGTTCTGAGCGACAGAAAAGGATAGCAGCACGCGAAAGTTCCGTTCCGTGCTGACAGATGAACCCTAACCCTCACTGAAAACGTCACAGAGACAAAGAAACTTTCTTTCACATTCACATCATAAACATATTACACAATTATAGGTATATATAAATACACAAATTGTACTGGCTTTAATTTATACAATTCCGAAAAAAGAAGTACGCGCCTTGGACGGGAGTTTTAACTTACAGTATTGATATTTGGATATAATAGCCCTCGAAGCAACCCAAATGGGACGAAAAATTCAATTTCTACTTCCTTATACAAAGATTACACGTAACTTACACTAACAAATCTTTCACAGCCGAAACGTAATTATGATTTTGACGCATGTCCATTTAATAAACATAAAAAAGTAAGTTATTTATTAAAATTTAAAGAAGATTCCCTTCGCCTACGCAAGTTTCGATATAATAAATGCATATAATAATTAGTACTTATAAACAACACACAAACAAGATTTAAATTAATTTATATAAAGATTCAGATGGTGCCACTTATATTTTTTACAAGCTATAACTCATTGCAATTCTTTATTCCTCAAAGTAAGTAAAAACGGTATCGAATCTTTCCATTACAAATGTTTTAACATTTGAGGCCGTCGCTAAAATAACTTAACAGTAATAGTTTGGTATAAAGCCTCCTGAGACACTTGGAAACGATACCGAACGTAAGATCTATTTGTGATGTCGGAATTTGGAATGTTCTAGTAAGACTAACTGAAAAACGTCATATTAATCGAAACAAAATAATTTGATTCACTCGTAAACAGCAAAGCGCGGCAGTCACATCTCACACATTTTTTACAATAAACTTCGAATACACATTTCAACATTTGCACTTTTGACTAACATAATATATTAATGACTTAAGATTTAAATTTACGAACTAACATGTAAACAGTTCCTTATAGCATTGAGCTGGACATAGGGTCTTATTGCACGCGATTTCACGATTTGGACTGTGTATGCATCATGTTGACTGAGGCTAAGTAAAGCTCGAATCGCAGATCGACTTGATAGCTACTTTCCCATTGTACTCTTAAATGTTCATCAAATATCCGTTGTACACACATTATTTTGCAATGCTATCAAGAGGTAATTTTAAATCGACAATTAATTTTATACGCGCATCCGCAAAATACTGTTCACGCGAGGTTCATTTTTAATGGATCGCTAGAATGGAACTATCGAAAATCGCTGGTGAAATAAGACCCTCCGTCGTCACTTAGGCCACATCCCTAAACGGGACGGTGACGTAGTTACATTTAATTACAGATTGCAAAACGTCTCGTACTCAAGTTCTGATCTTCTAGGGGTCAAATACGAGACTTCTTACCTGTCATAAAAATTTAAAAGCTACGAAGTTTGGATTTTGTCATACGTCGTCGACAGCTAGATATAAACCTGGTTATAAATAAATGGACGTTATAACAAAAGCCAAATATTCTCCAAAATGGTCGTCAGTCAACATGAGATTGTTATACACAATGACCAAGAAGCAGATAAATTATAACGGAGATCACATTCTCTTTATAATTGAATGTATTCGTGAGTATATTTGTCCCTTTCTTTAGAATAAGTACGTGATTGTACTGATTCCATTAATCCTAATAGTCCGTTATAAGTGAACTCCTTTCTTCAAACTTATCAAACACATCTCTCTTCACATACATTTTCACCACAGATATCACTCGATATTGCTACACAAGATACACCGTCCACGACCGTCTCCTCGTTGCTCGCTATACACAGTTATTTGATATAATGTTTCGCACGTTTTATAATACGAATATGAAATTGGGAGTGAATTAAACTTTTTTACTATTTGTTATTTTCTCACAAGTAGATTTGTGAACTTTACGTTTCCTTACTATTGTATGGTGGGAGCCAGGAATCACAGTTAAATGTGTTCCAACATCAATGCTACTTTTATAAAATAAATGATGACCCACGGTCGGTTTCCGGCAAAAAAATTGGCCGAAATGGACAATCGGCCTGTTTCCACCAAAATCAATCCATCGTTAGTGAGTTCATGATCACGATAAAGAAACGATGCAAAGTTGTGTGCCCCCGATTTATATGAGCAGGAAGTACTTGAGGTGCACGTGGAGGTAGCGGTCCGCGATCGCCAGCAGCAGCAGCAGCAGCGTGGCGGCGGCCGCGCAGGCGCGCGCGCCGTTGCTGCGCGCGCGCATCTCCTACGAGTCGGCCGGCCCGCCCGCCGCCGCCGCCAGCTGCTGCGCCGCCAGCGCCACCTGCCACCACATCACGTGTCAGCATTTCTCGTGTAACAATTAAAACAGGATCCTATTACTAAAACTCTGCTATCCGTCGGACTGTCCGTCTGCCTGTCACCAGGCTGTATCTCATGCACCGTAACAGCTAGACAGTGGAAATTTTTACAGATAATGTATTTCTTTTGCCGCTATAACAACAAATACTAAAAACAGAATAAAATAAATGTTTTATTCAATATTTATTTTTATTTTTCCATACAACAAACGTGATTTTTTTATAGATAATGGTACGGAACCCTTCATGCGAAAGTCCGACTCGCACTTAGTCGGTTTATATTTACAGCTGAAAGGTTGGAAAGAAACGTGTCATCGTAAGACAAAAAGCTTTCGCGAATATTGCGGAGGTTTATGTAATTGTCGACCACACTTTAGCTGCTGAAAAACGGTGTGTTATTCTCGGTTTTGGTTTTCGTAAAACACACTCTGTGTGTGCACGGCTCATTGATCTACCTATATATATAGCATATTACTCTATATTGTAAAAATCACAGTCTATCAATTTTGTTCGCACTATACGGCCAGCAAGAGCGGCACGTAAGTTCAGCGCTGAGTGAAGTGTAGAGGCGATACTGCGCACGGGTAAAGTATTAATTTTTGACTTCTGCGCAAGCAAGGTCTGCGGTAGAGTTTCGTGCCGCTGCCTATATCAAGTTATTTTACTTTGTATCAAGTTATTATTTAATATCAATTTTTATACTATTTCAAAAAGCAGTCATTTCTCGTACGGTGTGTTTTTCAGTAGTGGAAGTGACAAAGTGGTGGTAGTACCTGTTTGGGTCAAGACCGCGTACATAAGAAATGCAATGTATCAACCTACTTTAGGCCGGCCTACTTTCGGCCACTGCCGCCGCATTCTGTACTAACTTTAGTGTATGAAAATAAACTAATAGTGAACACATACATCTTTGATTTATATCTATTTAACTAAAAGTGCACTCAAACTAACTTAACAGTACGGGTTGCAAAATGTGGCTCGTACAGTACCTGTGCGCGCCACTCGCGAGCGCTGGGCGCGGGTGCGGCTGCCTCCTCGTCGGGCGAGTCGTCAAGCTCGGCCGCCAGCTCGTCCAGCGGCTCGTCCGGCTCGCTGCCCTCGGGCGTGTGCGCGCGCGCCGGCTCTACGTTCGGCTCCAGAGGCGTCTCCGGCTCGGACGTTTCCTCCTCTAAAAAATATATTATTTATTATTGTTAATGGAATATAACTCCACAAAATAATGTGCCTGGGTCAAAAATAAATTATTCAGTACTCGTTAATCGAATAAAACTTCACAGAATAATGCCATTGATCGTGTCCATTTTCAACGTGATTTAAGATTTATTACAGCGGAAAAACTGATATTAAAAGCGCTATTTGACACCAAGAAGTTACGGCGTCATTAGTCTTTATTTCATACAAATCCCATAGAAAATGTTTTGACGTTTAGTAAAAACTATCTGATTTATCAATGTGTTAATTAACTTGATATCTTGTCTCATTGACATATCTGTTCTCCTCGTCTTAGGGTAGTTTCAGCTGTGTGCGCACTGGCTTTTCCTTTACCCATGTCAATGGTCTCTCAAGGATGCCAACACAGGGATCGTTCGAAGTGGAACGGACCAGCCCTTCAGAATTAACCCACCTGGGTTAATATAATACTAGTTGTACCCGGGGACTCCGCTCCCCGTGAGAATTTCGGGATAAAAACTATCCAATGTCCTTCTCCGGGTCTTAAACGATAGCCCTATCGAATTTTATTTAAATCGGTCCAGCCGTTCTCGAGGTATAAATAGTGTATAGTTACACTATTTATACCTCAAGAACGGAACACTACTTTGTTTTATTTATGAGGATAATATAAGTGATTAAAACATCTTTTGCATCTGATTAAACATAGTTACTAAAGGTATAAGTTAAATCGATAATTAGAAGCGTCTACTTCAAAGCTGGAAATGTTATCAAAGCTTAACAAGTGAGCAGTGTTCGCGTTAAGTGGAGCCGCAAAAAAGTACAGCCAGCAGTACACTCGCCTGCAGAGAGGTGCAGCCGCTGCTGCGCGGCGTGCGCGGCGCGGGCCAGCGCGCGCGCGTGCGCGGGCGAGGGCGGAGGGCGCGCGCTCAGCACCACCAGCGCGCGCAGCGGCGCCAGCAACGCGCTGAAGCGGGCGCGCGCCGCGCCGCTGCACACCTCCTCCGCGAGCGCTTCAGCCGCTGCCGACGCACCGCCCGCGCCACCCAGCTACAAACACAACATCCAAAAGATTTTTTTTTAAATTATTTTACGGCTCTGGATACTATAGTCTTTTGGAGCCAATCTTCATTTTTTTTCACTTCTTTGTTCCTAACCCTAACTATACAATCAAAGGTTAGTGTAGGTCCATTCATTGCCTCAAGGGAGCTTCTGGTGACAAATCAATATGAGTCCACTGGTTTTCATAGCCCATTGAATGGCGGACGGCTCCTAAAGACGCCCACCACTGTCCGCAAATAAATATCTGTTGTCTGTAAGTACTGTCACTTGCATGCCACAGAGTTGATGTAGTAACAAACGTCGGCAGTCACCAAGCTAAATGGAATTCTATTGATTATTTCCGTGTAAATAAAATTCGTTTAAAGAACAAAATACAATGCATCAGCATTTTCTGCACAATAATGGGCGATACGGATATGCAGATAGATATGGTCCTAGGACTTTTTTTATAAAGGGTTCTCTCTTATTCTGACATGAATGTTCACCTTAGGATAGTAGTGCCGCATGAACTGGTATATGGCGGGGTCCTCGAGCGAGTCCCGCTCGTCGAGCAGCACCGCGTCTATGTACTCCGATACCACGCTGCACTCTAGCAGCATCTCTTCTAGTTTGGAATCCGCCTGTCAAAAGAACAACGTCAAAAAATATCTGACGATTTATACAAAAAAATTACACATACATACATACAGGAAAATCTTCGCTTGTTTATTGAGATATTATATGAGACGCGTTGTATGTCGAACAAAATATACATAATATCACTTTCACATAAAAAGATCGATTGAACAAGTATCAAAAACATGCTATGTCAGATAATGTTCGTAGAGATGTTGCTAGAGGGCAGCGTCTAGCAAAATCTCTTCTAGTTTGCAATCCACCTGTAAAAAGAGCGTTAAACAATATCTGACATAGCATGTTTTTGATACTTTTGATACTTGTTCAATGGATCTTTTTATGTAAAAAAGTGATATTATGTATATTTTGTTCGACATACAACGCGTCTCATCAAGGCAACTGGTGACCCGAATGAGACTTAAAGCCCGTACACACCGCGACCTCCGGATGAGGTCGAAACATGTCGGCCAGTAGTTGACCCTATACGTGAGTAACCCATTCTAATAATGCCTATTAATATGATTCACATTTTCGGCCAGTTCTTTGACCGGCTTCTAAGATCTGCGCGGGAAGAGAAGCAACTGGTCATATTCTAAGTATTTTCTTTTCTCCGAGACCTGCATTTCTATGCTGATCTGCACACAGTAGCACACTACTTTACTATAAAATGACCAATGGTGTAAGCGACTCACCGGACAGGCAGCAATTTCATTCCAGAACGTGGCGAAGTAGTTGAACCGCAGCGGGACCGCCTCCAGCGCGCACAGCGCCGACAGCAGCACCAGCTGCTCCGACATGCAGCGCTGCGTGCGCGCCACGCGGCAGCAGGTGTCTGCAGATACAGGCGGCCATTTGTAATATTTTTTTTTATTTCTTTAATTTTATCACAATAAATGTAAATGGCGAACTTAAGAGTTCCTTCACTCTAGACAGAATCAAGACTTTGATATATATGTATGAATTCATTTTGAAATCGTTTATTTTTTTGTTTCCTGTACTTACCCTTAAAAGATTACTTTTTCAGCATCACTTGTTGGTTGACTGGTAGAAAAGGCCTAAGGCCTTAAAAGTCTTGCCATAGACATTTTCATACAACGTAGTCTAGGTTTTATTTTTAAATTCCATTTCCAATTTCAGTAAAATTAATTTCAAATAATGCCTAGAGCATAACACAGTCTAAGTCAGTCAGTTTAGCAAATTCAATCCTTAATGGTTCAGATATAAAATTAAAAAAATCTCACCTATAAACTTATGGTACGGCCTATACACGGGCGCGAGCGGCGGCGCGGGCGCATTCATCTGCCTCGCGCACAAGTGCAGATGCGCTCGAGACCTCGGCGAGCCTCGAGCGTTGACCCCCGCCCCCGCCGCGCCCCCCACACCCCGCGCCGCGCAATGCGCCCCCGCCGCCAAGGGGACCAGCGCGCCAAGGGCTGCGCTGCCGCCGATCATTACTAGCTCGCGGAGAACACCTGGAAATTACGTACGATGAGTTCTTGAACTTTATACTGGAATTTAACTTGGGGAATGCGTGAATTTATCGTTCAGAGTCAGTGTAATTAACTGACATCCATAAAAGGAGGAAGTTATCAATTGGCTTGTCAAGTAATTTTAAAAAAGATCTGATTCGCAATCCTTTTCGAGGAATAGCCTCTAGGAGACGATTTCTCAAATCAGATTTTAAAATAAGGTCTTACCTATTTAGATATTTGCAAAAAACCCATTGACCTTTATTTTCAAGCAAGGTCAAGCTTATTTGAGGAAGTGATGTCACGATGAAGATTTTTTGAGTAAAGTTGGCAATTTCCACTTTCAGTACTGTACTGAAGTGCCATTTTTGAAACGCGATGTCACCTAAATTACTGGTTTTTTCCATACAAAAACCGTTCGTTTAGTGACTCCACGTTTCAAAAATGGCACCCCTGTATTATATGTCACTGTCACTGTCATCTACCAACACAACAATTTGACAACAACCAACATACAGACGGTAAATTAAACAGTACACATTGACAGTTGACAGATGTCATTGTTTTATTAGCGCTAAATTTAAACTTCGATTGCAGTGTGTCGTCACTTCCGGTGTTTTGTTTAAAATTATATAAAAAAATCCTGATAAAACGTAGAATTTTTATAATCAAATTACTTTCTTAAAATTGTCTATATTTTCGATTAAAGGCACTTTTAACACTTTCATATTTCTTAGTTGACAAGCTAATTCGACGCAAATTTTTCTTTTTATGAATTTTTACCAATTTGTTCGAAAGACACAAGACGCATTTAGCAAAAAAGGATGTGAAGTCGGTTTTTAGTTTTTTTTAAATTATTTGTTGAATGCTCTGCGGTCGGTCTGCGTGACAATCTCCAGAGCGTAATTTTTTAAGTTTGTTTTATGGATGTGAAAGTGTATTCTCCAGCTGGCCTGCTGAGCTCTCCATAGCCGTATATATAACAAAGCAGTAACTCACCAAGCGCAGCGCGTCTCAGATGCGCGAGCCGATGGTGCAGAGTCAGCATGGTCAGCAGCCGTCGCGCGCACTCCGGCCAGTCTTTGCATGCCAGCAGCAGCGCGCGCGCTTCTTTGGCGTCCCTCCTCGTCCGCAGCGTCCTACACAGCGCGCGCGCCCATCGCAGCGCCGCCGTGAGCTCTCCCCGCACAGCCCCGCCCGCCCCCGCGCCCCTGGCCCCGCCCTCCACGCTAGCGCCGCCCCCTTCTACATATACGGCGTGTAGACTGTGTAATGCCTACAAAAGATATACCAGTGATACTCAAAACGTTGCTTCTTTTGCAATATAAAAACTTAACTAGTAGGACACTTAGCCAAGCACGATAATAATAATATTTGTTGTATCTCTAAAAATAAGTTCCTGGAAAGTGTATCCTTTTACAAAAGTGCGTTTCAATTTCTAAAATCTTATATTTGTAACAAACAAAAAATATTTTGATGTCAGCGACATCTACATTAACGTCTCCCAAACAAAATACAATATTGGCTCGAAATTGACACGAGATGTCGCTAGTCGTCATTCATTCCTTTTAATTAAATAAGCATAAATAAAATATAAACAACTTTAATAAATGTAAAACATAAAGCTAATAACAAAGTAACAAAATACATAAATAAATAATTTAAACTTAATATGTTTCATAAACTCGACCGATCTTTGTAAGTCAAAAACCTTTCATCTGGGTCCGTAAAGAAAAAGTATATAGAAAAATGAACAGGCTTTTTGACAGCCATTTTGTAATGACATCGACTTCAGCGTCTTGATTGAGAGACATAAATAAAATATCTATTAATTAAAGTAAAAGAAGGAAACGTAAAGTAAAAGTAAAAAATCTAGAATTAACGATGAAGAAAAAGAAAAAAAGGAAGATGTCATAAATAAATTTAATAGAACGATATAAATCGTAAGTAAAAACCATGACACGAGTTGTCACATTGTCAATACAATACAATATAAAATTAAAATCCAAAATAATCAATAAATACATCTTTTGTTTTAGGGTTCTAAGCTATAATTTAAATTAATTAAAAAAATACAAAAGAGTGAGCACAGTTAGTTTGTGGCCCATGTGAAGGAATAGACTGCATTTCCTACATCACTGAAGGCTGACCTGATGGCGTAACATCGGAAGGACCTTGGGAGACGAGCTGGATTCTAAGTACATCATTCGAAGGTCTACCTGTATAAACTACTTATAATGTAGTAACATTATATTACTACTTATAATTAGCAAGGACAATTTAAGTAAGTGAATCTTTATTTGCCTACGTAAAGAACTGTATTTTATCGAGCGTTCCTCAAGAAATCTAAGGTGAATCCATACGTCCCAATATGTCATGCATATAAATTTAATAAAACACATCTGTTGCTCACAAATTGTAGTTTAATTGAGCAACCAATACACACGCTACCTCACTCCCTGAATTAGGTCTCATGTCTTTACTAGGTAGAAAGCCGGTGGTGACTTCTTGTAAATAATCACAAGTATGAGGTCACATATTGAAATTTTGTTTTCAAATAAAAGGTTAATTTTCTTACCTCAAACGTCATCTGCAAGCCGCCATTGTAAACTACGTATAGCCTATCGTCCTCGTTCTCGACGAGCGTGCAAAACGCCGATATTAACGTTGTCCAACACGTCCGCCCATTGAGACCTAAAAAGAATTACAATGTAATTATAGATATACTAAATACTATTAGTGGTAGTAGCTTCCATCGATTTTTATAAATCTAAATTTTCAATATGTATAATTGTATACTAAGGAGGATCCATCGCACGTGAACTCATAATTACTTTCGTTGTATCTGATATCTAAAAATCTTCTAAATTAACTCATTTTTTAACCATTAGTAGAGTGGTAATGATGATTTGTGACATACCCTGTAAGTAAGCAGAGAGCGTGCTCCTGCGGAATGCCGCTGCCTCCCGTCCGTCGGCGCTGTCCGGCGCCGCGTTGCTGCTGCCGCTGCTGCTGCTGCTGTTGCTGCTGCCGCCGCGAGACGCTAGCACCCGTGCTAGCCTGGACAAAAGTATTGGAATTTAAAAAATCTTCAGTCAAACAAAAAATGCCTGAAAATGAAAGCGCACCCCGGACACCGAAGCAACACAGCTGTGGATGTAACCGGGGACCCGCTATGATGAAAAAACTTATATGACTTTGTATGCCTAACGGCGCAACACAGTGATACTTGAATTTATGTACCTAACAACCATTGTACTTGTGATCGACAAAATAAATAATTATGATGATCGAAAGCTTATAAAATACTATTACTAATACAGCATACTCCAAAGAGTCTACTGTCTAGAGTGTAATTATATATAGTATAAACTCAAATAAATTCCTATAATTTCGCAATACCCTGCCAGAGTTCATGTACTTACCTACTAACCATCTTCTGTATGAATGAAATTAATTACCTCAGTAGCTCGTCAGCCGCAGCCTGGTAGAGATGCGCGTGCGGCGCGATGTTCCGAAACGCCCAGTGTATGTTCTGATGCTGCGCCAGCGCGCGCGCGAACGCGCTGGACCTGCGGCAGCACAGCCGCAGCAGCGCGTAGTACGGCGGCAGCATGGCTCGGTTGTACGCCACCACTTCGCCGTCGTCGTGGTCCGCGCTACAACGGTATAAGTTATTGGTACTGGTCAAAATTTTTAACAACAATCAGGGAATAATAATAACTTTTAAAAAAAAAATAATAACCGACTTCAAATCGAAATGCACTAAAAAGCAAAAAATAATAATTATTTATATCAGATGACCCTGAAGTTCTGGGTAAAAAATCTCTATAATACTCATTATTTATTTGGAGTCGGTGCCAATCTTCCTGCCTCAGAGTCCAGTTCATGTACGAGTAATACCACGTCGTAGCTCCGTAGCTCCCAAATCGATGAACCGAATTTGATTTTTTCTTGTTACAAAAGTAATTCAATCGAGAGTGTTCTTTGCTATAGAGCTCTTTTTTGAGTTGTTGAGGCTTAGGCAATTTTAAATTAATAATTACTAATGTAATATTATTTGCAGATAAAATGCGTTTTTCACATTATTTCGATTCCCGTGGCGTATTCTAAAGTACTTCAAGAATGATTTCAATGTTAAATAGGTACTTAGATTGGCACCGACTCCAAATAAATAATGAGTATTATAGAGATTTTTTACCCAGAACTTCAGGGTCATCTGATATAAATAATTATTATTTTTTGCTTTTTAGTGCATTTCGATTTGAAGTCGGTTATTATTATTTTTTTAAAAGTTATTATTTCACATCTTTTAGCAGGCAGAGAACTAAGCTCATTGCATTTATTTATTGTATGCTGAATGTTTTTTTCTGGAAATAATAAATAAATAGTTATCAAACTAGCCCGAATGGCCCGATCGGATCGCTCGACAAATTTTAACCTTATTATATTAACATTTAAGCAGAGTTCATTTAAGCGGACTGGGTCATTGACCTTGGTCTGCGAGGTTACCAAAAATCACTTAAGCCGGTATGTTGAATGCAATTTGCCTGTCGTGCGCACACCGTTGAAACTGCAACACGTTATGCTACTGTTCTCTAAGTACCTAGTATCTGTTTAAACTTTCAATGCGTACCTTCTTAACCTACGTTACTTAAAATTTAATATGAATAGCAAGGAAAATGCGTGTGGCTAAATATTTTATAACTTTATAAAGACAAACATATTCTTTAATAAGTTATTAAAATCTTCTGGTTTTAAAAATAACATTATATTCATTGTGATTTTTTTGTAGCCTTCTTTCGTCCAATATCTTCTTTTATTTCTCATAATAGACATCGTAGCAAAATAAAAGATGTCCGTAGATCCAGCGGGACCCTGTAACTGATGTAATTAAGACCTATTTAGTCTAATTAGTACCCATTTCTACCTATCAGTTTGAATATGTTTAAATTTCTACCTCGGTGGATTCACTTTCAAAATAAAACAATCTTCATACAGGGCCCTTTTGCCGATTATAGGGTTATTGTTTTGTTACATATATCTGCAGTTGTCTGTTGAGGAACTTCGGTCTCCAGCTCAAAGATCTTTTCTCCGATCTTAAAAAAAATTACATAGGACCAACCTTGCAATGCATTCTATAAAAGGACATATATATTTTTTAAATCTGTTCATATTTGACGGAGTTATGAGGTAACATACACAAATATTTTAGCAGCAGTTGTCTGTTAATAAGGAATTTCGGTCTCCAGGTCCAAGACCTTTTCTCCGATCTTAAAAAAAAATTACATGGGACCAACCTTGCAAAGCATTCTTTAAAAGGACACATATATTTTTTAAATCTGTTCATATTTGACGGAGTTATGAGGTAACATACACAAATATTTGAGCAGCAGTTGTCTGTTAATAAGGAATTTCGGTCTCCAGGTCCAAGACCTTTTCTCCGATCTTAAAAAAAATTTACATGGGACCAACCTTGCAAAGCATTCTTTAAAAGGACACATATATTTTTTAAATCTGTTCGTATTTGACGAAGTTATGAGGTAACATACACAAATATTTGAGCTACTTTGTCTTTTTTGAGGTATTTCGGTCTCCAGCTCCAAGACCTTTTCTCCGATCTTAAAAAAAATTATATGGGACCAACCTTGCAATGCATTCTTTAAAACGAAACATATTTTTTTAAAATCGGTTCATATTTGATGGAGTTATGAGGTAACATACATAAAACATATATACACGTCGAATTGATAACCTCCTCCTTTTTTTGAAGTCGGTTGAAAAAATATATATTTATTCAGGCATACACCCATTTTGTTATTAGTACAGACAGAACTTACAAACTATGTTAGTACTTATATTTTATTAATATTATTATAAGTACGTACAGAAGTCTTACTCAGTAAAGGAATTCAAATAAATATCAACTCAATGTCGTTAGCGATATGGTTTAATTTAGCTCGCGTCAGAACTCTGCACTTTTTCGTTTAGATACCTAAAAGTGCGTTTCAAGCCAATTTTATTCTTATTGCTCTAGACATACGATTCATGTCGCTGAATTTACCACTCCGAAGTGGTCGCCGCGCGTATGGTAATAATGTAGGTATATTTTCGATACCTAAACAGGGAGTGACACAAGCATGCAACGATGCACAAACGGTCGCATCTGTTATGCCTAAAAGGAAAGTAGCAACTCGAAATACAATGGGTTGTACGGGGGAGGAGGAAACAAAGTCCCTTAATAGTAAAGATATGTGCAAAAAGGTCGGGGTACCGGGGGTAAAGCAGAAGCCTTCATTGAAAACATATATAAGGCCAAGGTCTTCTTACATGAATATATATAACGTTCAAAAAGAATCGGGGTTCGAGGGGAGAAGAAATTAAGTAAAATAAGTGTGAAAGGTTTTCTTTAAAGGATGTTTGTATCGCGCGAAAGAGAAAGGGGGACCGAGAGGCGAAGCCGTTGAGTAAAATAAATGTGCATGGTTTTCTTTAAAGGATGTTCGTATCGCGCGAAAGAAAAGTAGTTAGGGAGGCGAATAGGGGAATTTTCGGCAATACTCGAGCGTGGCAGTTTGAGATATGAGAGATACCTTAGACCTAATAGAACAACCTTGTAAAGTATTTAGCTCTATATGTAGTGACGCGCACCTAGGATAGACGATCAGATTAGTAAAAAAAATCGATAGTCTGAAATACTCGAGCGCGTCAGATTAAGATATTGGGGGTTGATTTTAGTGTTTAAAGACTAAATTTAACTAATCTGACGATAAGTCCTTGACGCCGCAGAGTTATAGGGTCGCGAACTTGCAAAAAAAACGTTAATCCGGCATTCTCGAGCGCGATTTTTTTATTTTTTATTTTGAAGAATATAATCTAAAACTTACTAAAAATACAAAATCTGCCGGTTTCCGCATGGCCGGAAGTGTGGAGGAGCCATTTCGTCTTCCTAAGAACGCGTTGCGGCGATATAAGTCGCGAACGATACATTTTACAAAAAAAAAGTTTAAATAAACATTTACGTTGGTTGTATCTATCGCTTTATTGTCATTCTTAAATTCCCCGTTTTATCAAGGAGAAAGAAAGGAAAAAAAAGAAACCAAAAACCCTTTTTCGGTCAGATTAAGAGAACGCACCAACTTTTTTGTCAGATTAAAAAAATATGCTTTCAGGATACCGAGATAAACCTCCCCTATGAAAATCTCGCATCACGCTCGAGTATTTCAAAAAAACTTTTTTTTTTTCATTTTCAAAAATTCATCGTAACTTATCGTCACGCCGAAATCGTCAGTTTTTTTAAAGGGAGCTTCCTTGGGGCCTACTTAACACCCCTTCCTAAAATCTGACGCGCTCGAGTAATTTTTTTTTGCATTTTTGACTACTTTATATGCCTACCCCCACTACGCAAACCGGCAGATTAGTATACCGTTGTTATCAGAGGCACTTGGGGCATACGTAGTATGAATATCTGACGCGCTCGAGAATGCCCAAGTAACTGTTTTTTTTAACATTTTTGAAAAACCGTACACGCCAAACCCACCGCTAAAATGGTTTTTACCATACGAGCTTTTCTTTTCGAAATTATTTTATCTTTTGATTTTGATAGGTCTCGACGGCGCCGTTGAATTACGCCATTTAGCTACCTCGCCTCCCTAACAAAGGGAGGACCGAGGCGCGAAGACATTGAGTAAAATAAATGTGCAAGGTTTTCTTTAAAGAATGTTCGTATCGCGCGTAAGAAAAGGGGGGACCGAGGCGCGAAGCCGTCGAGTAAAATAAATGTGCAAGGTTTTCTTTAAAGAATGTTCGTATCGCGCGAAAGAAAAGAAGGAAAGAAAGGCTGGTTGCAAAAAGAGAAGAATTCTGTCGTTAAACAACTAAACCAACTCACAGTATGTAGTTGAAGGCGATGTGCTTAATGAGGCGCGGGTTGGAGACCGCCAGCTGCACGTTCTCGGGGCAGTCCAGCGAGACGGCGTGCCAGAACGTGAGCAGCGCCTGCTTGTTGGGGTGCACCGCCACCGACGGCTCCGATATCGCCGGGTGGTACAGCTCCCATAGGTCGTTGAAGTATTGCCCGAACTGAGAAACATTTAAGTTATTGATAATTTTACCCAAAAAAATATCCACTGTAAGGTACTTTACATTATTACCTTAGAGGCCATCCACATATTACGTCACAGCAATAGGAGGGTCAAAGGATCGGAAAAAGCGAGACAAGGGCAAGGGGAGGTCAAAACTCTACGTAACGTAGATCCCTTACCGGGGCTAACAGGTAAGCCAGATTCCGGAACGTATTGATGATTGTATCAGTATCTATATAATCAAAATTAATTTAGGCCCAACGCTGCGTATTGCGAATGTGAATGAAATGGGCTGATGGGCATTTCAAGTTACTCATCTCGTGTAAATGCGACAAACTTTGCAACGCGTACCAGAGCGTTATACAGGTATTTTATAATAGGCAATTAATTTCTTACCATCAACTTCTCGACTCTACTGACGACGCAATACGACATGACTCCAAAGTACGCCGTCAGTTTCATTGTCCCGTGCACTGCGATGTCAGTATATTTCCGAGCAGCTTTCAGCTTGCTTAGCAGCATCGTGTAAACCTAAACAAGAAAATATTAAATGTGCAAAAATGCAATTTAGTGTTTAACCGTTGGATAGAGATGGTATCACACATAAGTACATAATAATAATTTCTTAGCTGAAGTGTTAATAGCTAGACGTATAGTCGATCATACATCGTAGGTTAGTGAACACAAAATACTAAACCTGTATTCATAAATATTGCCAAACGTTAGCTAAATATCTTCTTACATCATTTCATCTTTTTGACCTGCTTAACGTGAACACGACAATATAAAAATCATTGCATGCTTCAGTGTGTGGTTTAACTCTGATGTCGCTTAACGCAACACATCTGATAAGAAAGGATGTAGCCCGAAAAAAATCTACTAAACCGGATGATTAAACACAGTTAAGCAGGCATGCGTTTATAAATTTGCAGTACAGTCCACTCGCTTTACCGCTGATTCATACGATGTAAAATTACAAGAAATGCTTACCTGATGTAGTGTATGATGCGCAGTGTCGGATTTCGCGCTAATTAACTACAAACGAAAGGGGTGTAGCCCGAAAAAAGTCTACTAAACTGGATGATTAAAAACAGTTAAGCAGGCATGCATTAATCAATTTGCAGTTTCTACAGTCCACTCTCTTTACCGCTGATTCATAAAATAATGCTTACCTGATGTAGTGTATGATGCGCAGTATCGGGCAGTTTGGCGAGATGGTGCGCGTGGTGTGCGTGGTGCGGGTGGTGCGGCTGGCGCGCGCGCGCGTACCCCGCGCGGAAGTGCTGCGACGGCACCAGCGCCACCAGCAGCAGCGCCGCCGCCGCCCGCACGCGCGCCGCGCTGGCCGCCAGCAGCTGCGGCTCCACCCAGCGCTCCGCCGTGCGCAGCGCCCACGCGTGGGCTGCTTTGTTTCTCGGCACCTGACCACAGGTAAGAATGTTATCAGACTCATATTATAAGGGCAAGAGTTTGTATGTGTGTTTGTATTTTGATAAAAGTTAGTAAGCAAAAAGGCTACTTAAGGCGCGTGTAACACCGCGGGGCGCAGCTATTGGAGAGTATAATGAACTGTGTTTACTTTTACAAGGTTGTATTTGTAAGTTTTTAAAGTGTACATGAACCAATAAAATAAAAATACAAGTATAGAACAGAAGTATTAGTCATGGGTACCACATAAACAAAGTTATGAGTAAAAGTTTTATCAGAAGTTTATAAAATGATTTCTTCTTTCTTCGATTTTCTTGGATGGAAACGACACCAAATAAAGGTTAGTATCTGTCTGTTCAACTCTGATACTTTTCATATTCTGTTTTGTATTTGCTAGTTTTTCTCATAGAGAGAGATGAAAAGTAGAATGTGCTACTCGGGTAAGGCGATAATTTTATCTCTGGCGATATACATGAATATATAATTCACAATAAAATTTACAACCAATTACGCTCTTTTCTATCCGATGAACAACACGGCTTCAGAGAAGGGAGATCAGTAGATACCAATCTTTTAATAATAGTAAACTACATATCAGAGGCTATGGACAACGGTAATGAAGTAGACGTAGTATATTTTGATTATCAAAAGGCTTTCGATAGGGTGGACAACGATATATTACTATCACATTTACAATCAATGGGTTTTACACCAAAGCTAGTGACATTATTTTCAGACTATCTACGAGATCGGCAACAATTTGTGAAATATGGCTCTTACACCTCCGAACCTTATCATACACGTTCAGGAGTTAGTCAAGGATCTATATTAGGTCCACTATTATTTCTTATAATGATAAATAACTTAGCGAAAGTGGTAAAACATGCAAAATGTTTGTTATATGCTGACGACCTGAAGTTAGCCTTAGAAATTAGGAATGATACAGATCGTCAATTATTACAGCAAGATATAGATGCTGTTCAAAAATGGAGTAAACAAAATAAAATGTCATTTAATGTAAACAAATGTTGTGTTATGACATTTGGACGAAAACAATTCAAGACACACCACGAATATGTTTTAAATGATAATATTATCAGCCGTGTTGAATCATATAAAGATCTTGGTGTAAAATTTGACACCAAATTAACTTTTCATGATCATATTTCATCTTTAGTTAAAGAGAGTTTCAGACGTCTTGGTTTCGTTTTACGAAACTCAAGTGACTTTAATAATCCGTATGCAATTAAACTTTTATACTATGCATTAGTTCGCAGCAAACTTGAATCCAGTAGCTCCATTTGGAACCCTCATGAAACAACGTACACGCTAATGCTAGAAAAAGTTCAGAAGGCTTTTCTAAGATACCTCTATAAACGTATCTACGGATATTATCCCTACCTATATCCTACGTTGTTTCTTCTAGGGTCTCTCGGGTTAAACTCACTTAGAACCCGTAGAGATCTTGGGCAATTGATTATTTGTTTAAAAATATTACGTAACTTTATCAACGTCCCTGAGCTTCATAAACACCTTTGTCGCCTGAATGTGCCAAATAGATGTTTGGTGCAACGCTCGTGTCAGCCGCGAAAACTGTTCGCCCCGCCGATCACACGCACGGTATCACATGAGCAAGCTCCTCTATGTCGCATGCTTACAGACCTTAACGCATTCCTGAATCAGCAACCTGAATGTGATGTGTTTGCTGATGGAGTGAATGTGATTGTAATGAAACTGCTTATATATTGCGAGTATGATGAAAGTGAGTCGACTTGTATATAATATATGTTTTAACTGTAAGTAAATTTAGTTATATTTAGCTATAAATTCTCTAGATACTGTAATTGGTAAAAAAACCGTTGTATTTAGTCTTACAATAAATAAATAAATAAATAAATAAATGAATCCCTTCTTTCACTCAGGGTTCCACCGTAGAATCACGAGCGAACTTCGTTTCGCTCTGGATTCAAGGTAGCGCCCTCACGTTAAATATATTACTTTTACCCCTTGTAGCACAATCTACTATTAAAATTGAATTTAATGCCTATAGCGCCATCTAGTGACAAGGGACGAAAAATAATTATGTTAATAAAGCAAGTAGGCAAGCCGACAGCTTACTTTCAATTAATACCTCTAGCGCTATCTAGGGACGAGGGAGGAGAAATAATTATGCCAGCTTACTTGCAACGCCAGCCACTCGAGCGCGGCGTGCGGGCACACGTCGGCGACGTCCCACAGGCGCGCGAGCACGAGCTGCGTGAAGCACGGCAGCCCGCCCGGCGCGCCCGCACCGCCGCCGCTGCCCTCCGCCAGCAGGGTGAGCAGTTTAAAAAATGCTCCACAGGCCTAAGGACATATGACAAATAATGCAGTCTGGCAAATGCAAAGCAAAAAAAAAACTTTAAGGAGAAATGCAATAATAACTTGAAAACGTTTAGATTGGTTACACTCATCAGCACGGAATAGCTCTTTTCCATGCTGACGGTTCTGAGCGACAGAGAAGGATAGCAGCTGTAGCTCAACCCTTACACGTTCATTGCATTAACGAATAATGAGCTAAAACTATAACAAGAATAGGTAACAAATATTTACTCCCCTTTATCATCATAAATTTCATCGCATTCTTCCTACTTGGGGTCGGCTCTATATGTCAAATAGTTGACCCCCCCCCCCCCTTATTTATTAAAAAATAGAAACGTTTGCTAAACCTATTTTAGTTCAAATATATTTTGTCTTAGAGGGGACGTTATGCGGCGGAAATGATGACGATGATATTTTGTCTTGTATTTGCCATGTCAAATAGAGAAAAGAGGGAAAGGGACGAAATATACTTTTAACTAAAATATCCTATTTTAGCAAACGTAATTTAATTTTTATCTTAAAGTGAGAGTACATATAATGATATTGAACAACAGTTTATTATAACATGACCGTGCAGAAATCAATGATAGGTGTACCAACCTCTGAGTTCTTAGCGATGGCCTGGAAGATCATGTTGACGATCTTCTGCGCGAGCGGCTCGTTCCAGCGACACAGCGCGAAGATGAGGGCCCTCGTCTGCTGCAGGTTGAGGCAGTCGCGGGTCTGTTGGTAGATGAACGGGAAGCCCTGCACACAAACCTCGGGTTGTAACTGATGAACAGAAAAACGACACTTTGTTTTAGTAGGCACATTTTAGAGCTTATACATATATTATTATATTACTTTCATGCTGATCTGGGAGATAAGAAAACATTGACAATGTACTAGTTGCTGATCTGAATCATGTTAATAAGCGATGCGGCTAGCAACCCGTCACTTTTAACATCTTCACACCCACCATAACGCTTAAGGTGGCTTTTGGGTCTTGCGGGCCCGGTCTGTCTACCCCGTTAGGGATAATGACGGGATAATGTATCTGTATCTTATTAATGATGATTAAAATCAGGTCCTTACTGGACGTGAAATCTTCTAACCATTTCCTCGCCATAAAACTCTCATCACGAACTTTACCACGAGTCACGATGAGCTGTTCAGATTTTATTTAAGAAAATGTCCCTACACTGTTGCAACGATACACTCCAACAAGCCCTGTATCACTATCTTAACCTGAGCTGCTGGCTTGAGTAAAATCAATGAACGAAGTGTCCACTATACCACTATGGATCGGTGACCACAAGTTGCAAAAAGGCACGTATAAGCCGTTGGTCTCGGCTGTCATCATTGTATGGCAGTCGTCAAGCTATGACAGAGCCGGAAAAAATTAACGCAAGTGTTGACTTTTTTTTAAATTAACCTTTACTGTCCCACTGCTGGGCAAAGGTCTCCCCCATATCCTTCCACTTATCTCGATTTTGTGCGACCTGCGACCAATTCTTCTCAAAATATCTGATTTCATCACTCCAAAGCTTTCTGTTGTCTACTTACTCACCCGAAAAACAAACAACTATACCTTGGCATGTAACAAGGCCCTGGCATCAGGTTCATGCAGGGCAAGCACTCCCTGCGCGTCACGTGACCGCTCCACCAGCCCCGCCACGAGCGCCACCATCTTGTCCAGAGCTCCCGGCCTCAGCTTGTCCCCCGCGCTTTCTGCAGCCCCGCTACCGCTGCCGCTGCCACTGCCACTGCCACTTCCGCTAGCCTCTTCTGTTGGTGACTCCACCTACGAGAAGTTCATGATCATTCAGAAGTTCATATTTAAATTTTGCATGAAAAAATGAACACTGCCTCTATCGTACGTCAAAATATGAGCTTTCATTGTTGTATACAAAAAGGTGAATAAAGGCGATACGAATACTATGACGCAAATATTCGCGCTAAGAGTGCGGATATAAGTTTCAAAATTGCAAGTATGTGACGAAAACATTCGAAATCAAGCAGAGAACTCAAAAACTTGCTACAATTGGGATAGAAACACACATAGTATTTTTACGTTTATGTTTTGAATTACGAAACTATTTTTGTTTGCCACATGGCACCAATTTTAAAGTTTGATCAGTTTCATAAAGCATACAGGTACCAAGTTATAGTCGCTATACACATGACTCAGAGCGTACTAACCGTGGTAGAATTCTGTCCCAAGTAGAAGTCCACCATGCTCGCGATGGCGTTCACCCTGAGCATAAACTTGCCCTCCTCCTCCCCCATCTTGCTGAACTCGTACAACAAGCTGAAGTACTCAGTTAGATGCCGCAAGTGTGACCGCGCGCCGCTTTCCATCTGAAACATCGAAACATGTTGTTACAAGTTTACTTGCTAGGCAAATTAAATAAATCCCCGAATGTCAAGAACGCCATCTAATGATGAGTAGCGGAACTACAAAGGTATGTTATGATACCCATTGCACCAACTATTATTTGCCTGGGAAAACTGACTTTCAAGCATTAAACCCACTGACCTCCATATTAGTCCGGTCAATAAAGAAAAAAATATCGACAAATTCCTACAGTCTAAATTTATTATTCTAAATGTTTTTGTGATGTTTTTAGATAGCCCTGTATAGCTTTAGTCTCATTTCTCGAGAAGCATTTTGAAATAGGGGGGGAAATATGCTGAACGGCCTTGCTCGTATAAAAAAAAATCTACAGTAGAGATTAATGTACACTATCAATTAATAAGACATCACTATCCTATAAATAAAAGATCTCCAGTTTTTGATAAGAGATTCCAGTCATAAAAAAAATTAGGTTTTCTGTAAAAAGTTTGTACTTACAAAATCATACAAATGGTGACAATTTGGGAATACGATCACAAAGTAGTCTTGAATGTTTCTGTAACTTTTCACCAGGGTGACTTATACGAAACCAATTAATTAACGAATATTCTTCGTTTCTTTCATTGCTTTTGTATCGAGAATAAATTGTACACCGAATATTTTGTCTGTAAATTTGTATGAACCAATAAATATCAAAATATCACACAATTATACGAAAAGGATTTTTTAATAATCGCAAATTTACCTTTAAAATGTAATAACATCAGTCTATACGCGTGACCTTGATTGCGCTGCTCTTGCTTCCCAGTCCCGATGCAGTGTTTGAAAAGGACAGAAATATACTAGGCGCGCACCGGTCTCTTGGTCTTTTCATTTGTTTATTTTCATGTCACGGCTCATTTATTTACAACTATCTGATGCCCGCGACTTCGTTCGCGTGAACTTTATGACTGGCGTATTAATATAAACTAATGTAAGATACAAGAAAATATAAAAAAAAATTTATTATTATTAAAAGTGTGTTCTCACGTGAAATTTATAGAGGTCGTAGAGCAAGAGATTATTTGAAGCAGAGAATAAATATATTTTTTATACAATATAACTGATAAAATTTATTATAAGGGATAAGATGTCATTCGTATCAGAAGTGAAAGTGGAATGAGTCAAAAATGATGAGCAAGGAATGTCTGGAATTTAAAAATTGAATTTAGGAATGAAATTTGAAAATAGTGAAATGAAAGAAAGGGGGTGGACAAGAACAGGAAGAATGTTACTTATTGTAACATCGCTACACCGCGCCTACAGACTCAATTTTTTACTATTTTAATATGTGTATAGATTTTGACGCGTTAAGAAAGTGAAAATTTGCTGGGTCGAAAACAGTACCGTGTGGTTAATATGGACCGTGATATACATTGCATTATTTGTAATTCACCATTAAGTGAAGAAAAGTCAGTTACAGTACACATTAATAGTAACATTTTACATGCAAATTAAATTAAAGTATAATAAAGTTACTTACCTTATTCTAAGCCTATATAATGAAAGAGGCAACCGCGTTTCCGGTTCTAGTACTAGTCTACACTAATATTATAAAGAGGAAAGATTTGTTTGTTTGTTTGTTTGATTGTATTGAATAGGCTCCGAAACTACTGGATCGATTTTAAAAATTCTTTCACTGTTGGATAGGTATGTTATCCCTGAGTGACATAGGCTATGTATGTACCACGGGCGAAGCCGGGATGGACTGCTAGTCATAAATACATACATAGACTTCAGGTCTAGGTCCACGCCAGCCGCTACGCGTGTAACCTATCATACTCACGATTTTTTTCCACTCGAATTTCATTTGTTTGAAATCGGTATGACGAAGTTTTAAATACCAGATAGCTTCTTTTAAATATTTTGTGTTTCTAGAAATATTATGTTTAGGTTTCTAGAAAAACCGTTCCTCGATTATCAAATCATGTAATTTTATTTTGACAGATGTTTTACTAACAATCATTTTAATTTCTAGAAGTATTAAAGATAAGAAATAACCTTTTCTGTATTGCACAAAAACAACTTGACCACGGTGGGTAGGTAAGGTTCGTTAGGTTGTGACCAAAACACAAGCGACCGAGTGACTTAAGCTTAGGGCGAAAGTAACACAGACACAAAAACAATTTTGCCGTGGAGTGTAGGTTACATTTGTTAGATTTCCTCTGACCAAAGATTGACCAATCGAGCGACGCGAGCGGGCGACTCAAGCTTAGGGCGATAGTAACACAGACATAAAAACAACTTTGCCGTGGAGAGTAAGTTAGGTTTGCTGGGTTTCCTGAGACCAAAACATGAGCGAGCGAGCGACTCAAGCTTAGAGCGAAAGTAACATAGACAAAAACAACTTTGCCGTGGAGTGTAGGTATATTAAAATGTCATTCTTCTCTTATTCCTTTCGTAATATAAAAAATATTTTTTTTAGAAAATAAAATATCTAGTGGTAATAGCTGCGGTTTAACGTTAAGTTAGAATTAAAAACATATAGCTTCAAAAAATAACAACTATTTTGTTTCAGCAATTTGTCAATTTAATTTTCGGTCAAATGAAAATATAGAAAGTAAAAAAATTTGACGTTTTCGGTATATTGAAATTTGTCCAAAACCTATTCGCCTTCATGATAGGTAATCCGCTACGCGACACTAGCGAACGCCACCTAGGCAGTTGGGTTTTGTAATCCAGTTTGTTCGTCATTGGATCGTCTTTTGTGACACTAGGTAGGTTTTTATACACATTTTATTTGCAGTTAAATGTTGCTGTTTAACTCACTGTACCGTTATTTGAAGCTTATATCATTTTATTGAGAGACGTATTTATTATCGCCTGGTAGTGCTTAGTTACGTTAATGTGATTATACTTTGAAAGTAATCAGGTTAGGACCAGCGATAAAAAAATAATCCAATAGGCAGCTCATGTAGATCGACATATTCATGTTCTTATGTAATAAAAGTAGGTAGCGATTAATATGACAAAATTAATTATTACGATAAGCAGACAGTAACATAATGTCTTATTTAGTGGATAAACATAGTCTTTCAGTTTTGTTTGTATACTTATGCGATGATGATAAAAATATAAGATGAGCTAGTATTTTTTGATATATCACTTATTTATATTCGGGAATTTCGGTATTCTCTTTTTTCTCGGGGGTTAAAACTAGGCGTGATACAGGGAGATGCCAAATCTACAAAAAAAATTACATCTGCTATGGAAGATACCTTCAAGCTCCTGGAATGGGAAGGACTGGATTCGATTTGCCGACGATATCGACGATGTCATGACACTCATGGCAGGGGGTCTTCTATCGATAGACTTAATTACGAAGCTTAGTCCTTAATTTTCCAGCTATAAAACTTATTGAATAAAAATAAAATTTAGAAAAAATGTCAAAAATCATTTATCTTTTGATATTTGTATCACTTGATGATTGTCACTTTTTTCTATTTCTTTCGATTTCTTAAAAGGTAAATGTTTACGTCAGATCATTTACTTACAGCTAAGTTTACTGCCGCTTCCTAAGCGCAAGTACAGAATAAGCGGTAACAAACTGTACTGCAGCATTTTCTCAAAAAACGGCAACTTACAATTAATTTTACTGATATTAAAATTAGATATGTGGAATTGTGGACTGAGAATACATTGTTGTGTCATAATTAGAGATCGGATATTCCAGTACATATTTACCTAAACTTCGAGGTAGTACGTAACATACAGTGGATAATATCACCTCTCGAAGTTTAGATAAATATGCACTGGAATATCCGCTCTCTGGTCATAATTATTTATTAAGCATGATGTCAAGTTTAAAATTAATGTCAATTTGTAAATTTAGTACTTAAACATGTACAGAATGTACTTTACATTATGACATTTGTGAATGTACAAATAGATACCTTTAAGATGGACCCGCGCCAAGCTCAAGCCAGACATTTTTGTCTCTAAGTTAATCATTGGTTCCGTAATAGGCCTTATCACAAAATACATTCTATACATAAGCTTTAAATTTTTCATCTGGTATATCAAAAACCGATTCTGACAATTTAATAAACTTCATACAGTTTCCCTTAAACGACAGAAAACAATTATAAATAAATAAATATCTTTTAATATTTTGTATGCGACATGATTGCTATAGACACAATAATTACAGACATCACAATAGAAAAAATAGATACAAATGTTTTACAACCATCTCATTCGTCGAGATGTATACAATTATTTTGACATTAAATCTATCAATATGCTTGCTCCTTCTTTGTAGAATGTGATTGGTGGCAAGCTAAATAACAGATTGATTATCACGATACAATATAATTTTACTACTTGTCGTCGTCATTAAAAATTTCTAAACTAAAGCTTGCAGGAACACCGCTTCTCTGCTTGCTTCGCTCAAACTATAATACTCCGCCTCGGTGTACGAAAGCGATATACACGTCTGTTTAAAGCTGCCCCAAGATATCGAATTGCCACCATATTTTAACACATAACCTGTGTATGACTTTCGATCAATATCGGAAGCCCAGTTCATTTCAATTCATTCATTCAGTCAAGAATAGGATTTTGATTCGTGACTTTGTATAACTAAACATTAATCTTTAGCATTCTAAAATCTTATGTAGTATGTTTAGTTAATACCTTTAAATCTAGTAGAATTCAGTACGAAAAGTGTTAAATTTACTTTAATATGACACGGCAAACAAAATGTCAGGGCGAGTAGTTACACAAAGATACATTAAACTACCTGAAAGATATCACAAAAGAAACGATAGATACAAATGTTTTCTAAAAATGGCCAGCGTTTCATAGTACTCCAACGAAATAAACCGGAGAAAAAAATAATGCTTCAAAGCACTTACGGTTTAACTACGTGAATATTTAATTTGCTATGTACCTCAAATAACAGTTGCATATAACTTACTGTCTCGAAAGGATTCAAAAACGCCAATGACGCACAAACTGGGTTACAAGACCCAACTGCCTAGGTGGCGCTAGCGTCACGTAGCGGGGAGCGTGCATCGTGGGGAACGGAAGCGGTAGATGGCGTGGACTTAGACCGGAAGTCATAACTACTAGAAACGGAAATGGCTGCCTCTCATCATACAGACTTCGGATAAAATAGATTTTTTTACATTACATTTTTTGTCTGTATATCATCATAATATTTTGACCGTTTTTATATAAGCAGTGTAACAAAAGTTGTAATATTAATCATACTCTATCGAACGGTATACTCTTAGGGTTCCGTAGTAAACAAAGAATCCCTTATAGTTTCGCCATGTCTGTTTATGTGTCTGTCTGTCTGTCTGTCCGCGGTTTTACTCAGCGGCTATAAGTACTTAAGAGCTGTAATTTGGTATGGGCATATATTACAAATCATGGCAAAAAAGTCGAAAAGTAAAACATTGAAAAAAAATTTTTTTAGTAACTGTCGTAAAATTGAAGTGAGAGTGAATTATTTTCTTCTTGGCTAACCCATCGTATGGGGTATTATTGAATAGGTCTTTTAAAAATATTGCAAACTTGTGAACATAGTTTTTCGATTTAGGGATCCGTTTCTCGTTATATAATGGACACGTGAAAAAATTCACAAGATGTAGTGTATATAACGAAATTTAAAGGAAAACTGATACTGTCTTCAAGCGGTTATGCATCTTATATCACTTGACATAAAGCTTGTTTTGAAATGACGCGTCGCTTCCGATGCCATGCCATGCCAATCGAATGTAGCGCGGCCCATAGGTACCAGTGGAACTACCTAACCTACGCGACGCGCTCGATGATGCGTAGTATGGTTTTTATTTTATTACAGGAATTCCTCATAATATTTATCGGAGATTTTTTTTATACTCGAATCAAAGCTTTATGGTTTGTAAGAATATTAATAAACCTTGACTGTAGAATTAATGCGTCAGCATAAAAAACCGTTAAATATTAATTTAAAAAAAACTACTGATGTCACCCCCTTAGAATTAATGCGTCAGCATAAAAAACCGTTAAATATTAATTTAAAAAAAACTACTATGTCACCCCCTTGAAAAACAACCGAAAACTCACAGCCCCGACATATATATACAAGTACGCTGGACCTGTGATTAGCCGGGCCACAGTGAGGCGATTTGATTTTCGCCATTTTGGCGCTGATCGTAGAAGCAAAGTAGAAGTGGGTGGGAACGGAACTAATATTAGAGAGGGACAATGACATCGATAAAAGACATTTCCGAATTAGTTACGTCAGATTTAGTTCTCTTCCCACGCATTGGGGGCGCTTCAAATAGGCACAATAAAGAGCTGTCATTTCTTAGGGTATCATAGGTCCAGCGTAATGGAGGTCAGTGATTAAACCCCAATAACTCTAAATCCGCTAAACCGTTTTCATCAAACATAACCAGAACCACCGCAAGGGAACTTGCTTTCACGTTAAAAAAAACGGAACGATATTGGTTCATGCGTTCGAGCGCTACGATGACAGCAGACAGACATTAGCGTCAACCTTATAACACCCCTTTTTGTTAAAAATAACCAAAGGATGACAAGTTACCTAAATTCTATAGGGGGCACGATGGGCATGACCCACAACCCATTTGGAGTGGTGCAAATAGGAGCCTTGCCCACAAACTTTTTTGAAGGCTATATGCGCGTCTCTACTATAAAAGTTAAGTTGTGCAACAGAAATACGCGCAACTAACACTTACGAATACTCGTAAATCACAAATGGCATAGAATATTTCGAGCTTCTCCGTTTTACGGAAGACACATTAAGCATTGGCCCCGGCTGTCATAGTTACACAGCAGTTTATTAAATGCCTTTAGGCATCTTGAATAGAGAGCAGTCAAACACAATGCGTGCGACTGAGACGGACAATCCGTAACCATCCGTCGGGTGCGTCAGTTAACGTCTTTATCCCTTATGGGGCAGACAGAGCAGAGATTTTTGGATTTACGACTTTAAGCTGACAGATCCCAGGGATATATCTATAAAAAAACTGGTACGAGATTAAAACGTAATACTTACCAATGATAATAACATCCTTATAAACCTAGTAACACAGCTGGCTTCGCCTAACTTGCTGTTATCCTCTCCATCCTCACTACCTTGAAGGTATAAGGCACAATGACTAGATCTGAAACAAATGTTTACTATTATAAAACACGTACTATTCAAATACCATGCTCATAAGCAAGCTTATGATAAGTCGATGTAGGTTTACTAGCAGACCTGGCACAGCAAGTTTCAAGCAGTCAGGTATGTGGCGTAAAGACCATTTTAGGCTGGAATTAGACATCCTAATACACTTCTATCTGACCATTTGCGTTTCTGACGAAAAGCGACGAATCCCTCCCTGATCAAGTTAGCGGATCAAAAACAATATACGTCCGGAATCAGGCAGTCGTAAGACAATAAAATCGGGAACGATGTGGACTGGACACGTTTCCAACTCGAAAGACCCATCCAGGTATCTGAACAGACATGTAATGAATATCTAAACAGGCTACCAGATCCTACCAGAGAAAAACCGGACGTCTATTCCCAGCCTTATGAATGTGTGTACATCTCACACTAACATTTGAAATAAGTCAACTTACCTGAGCCTTTGTATGACGTGCATGCATAGCCTCTGAAACATTTGCCGGACCATTTGGTTCGGACATTTTATTAAAACCTGAAAACAAATTAACAATATATAAACATAGTTCTAAAATGAAGATTATTGTAAGTTTGACGTGTGTATCTTTGTATGTCTATAGCATACATCCCAAACGGTCGAAACAAACGATTTTGCCATTATTTTAAAAAGTAAATCATCTAAAGCGTCCTTGGTTGTGTTAGCTGTTCAAGACTTTAGTTTTTAAGGCTATATACTTCTGCACCTGCTAGGTGGTCAGATGACCTGAGCAAGGTTGCACGAAGGCGCTGGATGCAGGCCGCTTTGGATAGTTTGTTTTGGAAATCCTTGGGTAGACGTCCTGTGGCTGATATGATGATGATATTTGTGCACACATACCTGCATGGGCCACCACGTGTCGTCAGCCATGTGTCCCAGGAACCACTCAGAGGCAGCCGCTGACGCGTTGAACTGCTTCGTCACCAGCTCCACCCACGAAACCATCGTTGGCTAAACAAACAGTGACATTTACAAATGTTCAAAAGAAAAAACCCACAAAAGCGCACTCGCACATATGAAGTGTTCTCTGTACAGTAATAACACGGTGGGCAGATGTAAAGGCACACGAAAAGAGCTCGCAAACTATCGCCACTTATAGAAGTTTGTGGCAAATTAGAGGTAACAGATACCCAACGCCATGTTTTTTGCAAGAACGAAAACACATACGTATCTCGTTATATTGTCAACGCTCACCTTCTCTTTCGCGTGTATGAAAGTTTCTATGAAGAACGACGTTGACAATCGCGCCGCGACTTCAGTGATTTCAGGCCGTAAAGTGAGAAGTGACTGCGGCACCGAACTGCACATCTGGCCCATGAAACTGAAAACAGGAATAGTTTGTGAAGATGAAAATGGATAGGCAAAGGCAAAACACCATTATCTCTGCCAGGAAAGAGTCACTGTGTGCCTTTTTTTTATTAGGTTCACAAAACTGACATACAGTAACAATCTATATAGGTATATTAAATAGGTATCTTAAATATTAAAATAGTTATAACATGTTAAAGTGCATTCTCGATCATCTTTCTACACACAAAGACAATGAAAAAAAAACAGTATTTGACACCGACAAAAACTAGACTCTCAAAAGCATACAGACAGAAATTAATCTTTACTTCTAAACTAGTTGGTGTTTAATATCAAATAGTCAAGCTAAAGAAGGCCTATCCAAACCAAACCTGTCCAAAAATTTCTACCTTTGGGTTGCGGAGGTCAGACAGCGTTGCTCTGTGTGAAAAAAAGTTACCTCATCAAATCACCCAGGTTAGGTAGCGTACTCCGGACTCCGAAGCATTACCGCTGAGAATACAACCGGGAATAGAATAGGGCCACTCCGCTACACGTTTCCGGCAGAGTAGAATAGGGCCACTCCAAGTCCTCCCGTGAATGTCGTAGAAGGCGACTTAGGAAATACAAGCTAAACAAAGCTTGTAAACATCAATGAGACCTCTCCAACCCGTCTGGCCAACAAGGATAGTGTAGGCCAAGTCCTCTGGCTGCTCTGGCTAAGTTTGGCTTTAGTAGTACAGAGAGGGACGTGCTCCTGCAGTGGAGCCAAAATGGCCTGATGATGATGATCATGACGATGAGTTAATCTACAGGAGACGGAAGAGTACAACTCGTAACAAATACGCTCACGTGAAATATGCGTGCTGGAAGATGTTCTTGTCGTGCAGGAAGTGCATGTTGTCGTCCCAGATCCACTTAAGCAGCTCGGGCGGCAGCTGCAGCGCGCGCGCCGCGTCCGAGCCGCGCCGTTCCAGCGCCGACGACGGGGTCTCCTCCGTGCGAGATGACTGGAAAAAATAACCATTTTATTCCCAGCATTGCTAAGCTTAGATCTTAGACGCAGGTTGGCGAATTTTCATATTGCCCGGCGATAAAAAAGAAATCTCAAACATGCTCGGAAATATAGGCATTCGACCGACTCGAACATGGCCGGCTTTTTCTTTCGCATCGAAAATTAGGTTTATTTTCGATGCGAGAGAAAAATCTTTGTGTAAAATATGATTAGGTTGTATGAGCTATGTTACTTATGCACTAATTGACAATTAAAAATAAAACACGGGAGAATTACTCCTCCGCTAATACCCTACCCCGCCTTCTGCAGTAATGACTATTTCGTTCAGGTTCATAACACCCAGAAAACAACGCTCCTTTCCCGTACTTTACGGAATGTTTGAATTGCAGAACGTTAAAATACCTCGAAAAATGTTTTTGCTTACTTGATTAGTAAACTTCAGATTTTGATTGTTTTGAGAAATAGAGATATGCATATTCTAAACCTACAACAATAGGCGGCCGGCCTCGTCGAGCTTCTCGCAAAAGCTAATAAATTGTGTATAAATTGTTTGAAGATTATCTAACCTGCGCCTCTCCCTGCTGGCCGCTGTCGGAGCCCCGCTGGCTGCGCGGCGGGCTGAGCTCGTAGAACAACATGTACGCGCTGTTGGTCTTCTCGAACGAGAAATCCATAAACTTTTCCGTCACCGAGTCGTACGTTTTACTCTGAAACAACATTTTAATATGTCGAATGTAAAGTAAATACTTCATCATAATTATATCAGCTACAGGAAGCCTGTGGTAAAATCGAATACTCACGGTCATTTCGCCCCCGAAGCACTCAGCGGCTATGTGCGCGGGGTCGAACGGCTTGACTTCTGCGTCGTTGAACAAAAGCCAACGATCGTGGTGGTCGTGCTCGCGGTCGCGGATGAACGAGTAGTAGTGTCCGCCGTCCGCTGTGCCCGTGTGTACCGTCACACCAATCAACTCGTACCTGACAAATAACGTTAACACGAGGTTAACACTTAGGCAAAATTAATGAGGATTTCCAAAACTATGAGACACCAGGTGACAACACAGTGACGTCAGGTCCAATCCACTTGTCAATGGACCATCAGTTGACAGGTTCTTTTGCTCCGTCAAATTTATCCATTAACAGCAGCTTATTGAACCTGACTTCACTGTGCTGCCATTTGGTGTCCCATATCTACACATATAATAAAACAGTAAAAAAGTGTGTCAGTACATTAAATATATTTCCAAAAAAAATATTGGTGGCGATGAAGACAAGTAATAGAGTAAGAATTTGAAAAAAAAAAAGGTCTGTCTGTTTGTCTGTGTGTCTGTTTGTACACGCTAATCTCCAGAAGTACTGGACGGATTCGAATTAAACTTTATTTGTTATATAGCTGTTAAGCCTGGGCAACATATAGGGTATAAATGATTTTGGAAAATTGAACACCTGAAACAGAACTCGAATGGTCCAGCTAAACTATAAGACATATCAAAATTACGCCTTGCTAAAGTTGTTCAACCTGATGAGCCTTTTTCAGAGACATAAAGTGAACGCGCACGAAGTCGCGGGCTTCGGCTAGTTTTTAATAACCCTCATTGGTTTTTATTTTTATTCCGAAGGAGTATGGTCTAATTTAAAGTGGTTTTCGCTGTACATATCCATGATAAATTGTTATCAGTGACTGGATATGGTTTATAAATTGTGTTCTGATGGAAAATAGAAATAATAAATGAAACTACAGGATATTATGATACACTTACAATAAGGTAAATCATATCTATTCAACCTCTTTTTCAAAATGTAAATTAACATAAACTTACTCGTAATGTTCTTCGAACTCCGAGTTATCCTCTGTCTCCGTGCTGGGACTCCCTTCTCCTTCCTTTTTTTCTTCAGCAGACTTCCGTTTCTCTTCTAAAAAAGTTGTTACATAGTATAATATAGTCTATACATCTAGATTCAGGCGCAGTACAGAATGTTAGCAAAATTTACAATTTTTTGATGAATAATTTCTAATCACAAAAGTAAAAATTTCTACACGTCGAGAAAAAGTCTATCAGACAGAACTGTTTGTTAATGAGTTGTTTTACGTATCGCCTTCTGTGTATGAAATTATCTGGGCCAATGAGATCTAAATATGTCACCTTGATACTGAGCCGGCATGAGATGTTTCTCGACATATCCCGACATGTCGAGCCGCATCGGGAACGAGAAGTGTGTATTGACTTTTTCTTTGAGCATCGTGAGCATGTTGAACGTGTACCGCATTGTGTTGAAGCACAGGATACGGGGCAGCTTTTTGAAACACGCTCTGTAACAAAAAAAGTTTTAAAATAGCCCCTAGTCAAATGGAAAGGGCTATTTTTGGAAGTCGGAACTACGCCGCCTATTGGAAGTTGTGCATTAGAGTATCAACGCATATATTGTTTAAAATGAAACGAAAAGTTATGTAAATAAAAACGACGCAAAACTCCTTGAATGAGGTTTCAAGACAAAAACGAGTAAATTTCAATTGTAATCATCATTATATGGCAGATATTTTAGTAAGTCTACGGCTGCCGTAGTTAACTATGGAGTTAGCTTAGGCCTCCAGAGAAATTGTATAGCGGACACACTTTAGCGATATGTTGTAGGGTTTGGTCGAAAGCTTCAGAGGCAGTCGCACTCTGGAGATATTTTGGAATTCCACCTGTGGAGATGGTGGTTAAAACGGCTCTATCTACGTTTAATCCGTACTGTGTCCTGGGTCAAAAACAAATTATTTGGTATGTTAAGACTATAAAACGTTGCCATTTTCAACGTGATATTAAGAGATGAAGATGACGTCACTGGTATGTATTATTTAAAGAATTTATTCGAACATTTAAACTGTACAAATTCTATAGAACATTTTTGTTTTGACGTTCAGAAAAAAGTATATGATTTGACGGCGTGATCGTTTCCCAAACCGACGCGATTCGCCAACTTACTCTTTTCGCTACCTGTCGCTATTTGTCAACGAGACTTATTGGAAAGTAGCTAATTCTAATATCTTACCGCTTCTCAGCGCGCACTTTGGCCGCACACTGCGAGCACGTGTAGCAGTTGTCCCCCTCCAGCGTGTCCTTGACCGTGACCTCGTCCAGGCTTTGGTGCAGGTTGCGCATGTCCGCCACCTGGCAGCGCACCGTGTAGAACTCCTCCAGCGTGCGGGACACGTGCGGGCAGTCCTGGAATTATACTCCTTCGTCAAAGGCCCAACACAGACGACAGACTATCCGTGACTCACTTTTAAGTCTGTGAATATAGTACCCACGCAATCATAGGAGTGACGCACACGATGCACGCCGCAACTTTTGCGCGTCGTATGCTTTTACTGCATATTACTGCATGGGTTTTATTTTCAAAGACTAAAAAGTGCGTCACGGATTAGTCTGTCGTTTGCGTTGGGCCAAATGCAACATCGAGGAAGTTCTGACTACGACAACTCAGCCAGAGTTTATGTTTTCAAAGATATTTTTTTAGACACATATTCCTTCTGACTTTTGTTTAGATTTGCTTGTAAAGGTAAAAAAACAAATAAGATAAGGGACTTCGCCACGTTGCGGAAAAAAACGGAACTATATTTAATATAGAACCGTACACCGATTAAACAAGATCGGTGGCGCCATCATTTCAGGTCATCTAACTTAGTTGTTGACCTTTAACCTCAAATAACAACCGGCCCACAATTCTTTATTAAGTAAATAAACCATTTTTTAGGGTTCCGTAGCCAAATGGCAAAAACGGAACCCTTATAGATTCGTCATGTCTGTCTGTCTGTCTGTCCGTCCGTATGTCACAGCCACTTTTTTCCGAAACTATAAGACCTATACTGTTGAAACTTGGTAAGTAGATGTATTATGTGAACCGCATTAAGGTTTTGACACAAAAATAGAAAAAAGACAGTAAATTTTGGGGGTTCCCCATACTTAGAACTGAAACTCAAAAAAATATTTTTCATCATACCCATACGTGTGGGGTATCTATGGATAGGTCTTCAAAAATTATATTGAGGTTTCTAATATCATTTTTTTCTAAACCGAATACTTTGCGCGAGAGACACTTCCAAAGTGGAAAAAAGTGTGTCCCCCCCCCCGTAACTTCTAAAATAAGAGAATGATAAAACTAAAAAAAATATATTATGTTCATTACCATGAAAACTACCAGCGAAAATTGGTTAGAACGAGATCTAGTAAGAAGTTTTTTTTTAATATGTCATAAACTGCAATTTACCTTTCATTCAATCAACTCAAATAGAAAAATTTAAAAAAAAAATCTAACTACGGAACCCTTCATGGGCGAGTCTGACTCGCACTTGGCCGCTTATTATTAACTAAATAAGTCTTAACAGTTTAGATAATGATTCTAGGAAACTTATTTATTTGTTTATTTATTTAGTAGTAGCATTTTATATAGTGGAGTCCTGTTGTTTGACCAAAAGTCATTTGGCAAAATTAAACTTGACAAACAACGTTTGGCAAAGAAATGGTTTCGCCAATTGATCTTTACTACTAATTATTTTACAAACGAGTCACTTTTCCAAATCATCAACACTTAAATTTACATTTTACAAATAATTATTTTACAAATGAACATTTAGCAACTAAGTTATCAGACAAAACTTCTATTGGTCTAAAAAAAATTGATAAAATGTATTACTTTAAAAGTGTTTCATTTATTAATAAATATGGTTTGAGTCAAGACACGAGCGAGCGACTCAAGCTTAGGGCGAAAGTAACAAAGACACAAAAATTACTTTGCCGTGGAGTGTAGGTTAGGTTCGTTAGGTTTCCTGTGACCAAGACAATAGCGAGCGACCGACTCACGCTTAGGGCGAAAGTAACACAGACACAAAAACCACTTTGCCGTGGATTGGAGTGTAGGTTAGGTTCGTTATGTTTCCTGTGACCAAGACACGAGCGAGCGAGCGAGCGACTCAAGCTTAGGGCGAAAGTAACACGACACAAAAACCACTTTGCAGTGGAGGGTAGGGCTAGGCATCATTCGGACATATGATTATTATGTACAAAAATATTATGAGATCTTAAATTATGAATATTAAATTTATGAGACAAAATAGAGAACCACTAAATAGTGATGTTTGAAAAATGAAGTACTTTTTATGAAATAACATTTTGTTAAATGACATTTGGACAAATACTAAACACATTTAACAAGTGTATTGTTTACTAATGGATCATTTGCTAAGTGAGTTTTTGTCGAATGACCATTTGTCAAAAAATTTTTGGTCAAACATTAGTAACCCTTATATAGTACCATACCAATTAATGAAGAAAATGTCACGCCACAATTAATTTGCACTTACCAAAGATACCACATTGTTGCTGAGGACGCCGCAAAACAAAGTCTTGACAAGTTTCTTGAGTTCGGGCGTCATCTCCTCCAACTTGGACACGAGGTCAATGAAGAACTCCGCCATGTCCTTCTGCTCGCCCGTGTTGAGCGGCTGGTGGTCCATTTGGTACACTTTGCAAAAGCTACGAGGGTTGTAAGCCTTTCTTTCGCTCTCCTGAAAGAAATTAACTTGAATCATTAACAGAAATTAGGTAGTGGTGATCAAATTGTGATAGCAAAGAGTGGTGTCTCATTAGTGCGTTGCGTCGTCACAGCGTCATTCCATATATTTATTGAAATTGCGATCAACGGACGAGAAACAAATCAGATGCGCCGCATTTATACGCAAGACGTCGCAGCGCAGATGTGGCTTATAATGCGTTGATCCGTTGCGACTACTCAACGCAACGTAGGCACCACTCGTCCCCTACAGAACTTAGAATGGTACGGTTACTTCCTAAGAATGGAAGAACATGTCACTTTAAGGCGATTGGGACATAGCTCCGCACCCCGTGCGGTTGCGCTGCCGCGTTGCCGCCATACAAATACGACGCGCGGAGACTCGGTTTCAGCGTGTTTTCTAAACAAATCGATATACTTGCATACATACCCCCATAATCATAAAAAATTACAAACGTTTGCTAAACATATTTTGTTTAAATATATGTTTTGTCTCGTTCTTTCAATAGTAAATATTGAGAAGAGGGAAAGGGACAAAACATATTTAAACTAAAATAGATTAAGCAAACGTTTGTATTTTTATGAATATGCGGGATATAGTTCGGTGCCGCGCTACGCAGCGGCGCGCGAATCAGTGTGCCAATCGTCTTAGAGTGATATTATCTTCCATTCTTAGTAAGTTGACGTACCGTAATAAGTTCTGGTAGTCTAGTAGCTTGTAGGTTTTGCACTAAATATAAAAGTGACCTTCAATAAGAGATTCATTTATCCTACATTGAATGTTTTTGTTTTTGTGGATCGCCTCAGTGTCTGTATAAGTTACCATGAGATATGCGAACATCCTCTGCATCTCGTGCAGCGTGGCCGCGTGCCTGGTGGCCCGGGGGTCGGCCGCCAGCACGGCGGCGCGCGCGGCCGGCATCATGTACAGGTGCTGCATGCAGGACGCCATGTAGCACGTCGCGCCCAGGTTCGTCAGCCCCACGTAGCCGCACTCCGAACGGGACTCCTCCGCCGGCCAGTAGTCCCACGGGTACGACGATGATGGGCCTGGACAACGGCAGCGGGTATTCAAATACGGAATGGTTCAAAGCGACAAAATACGGTAGTCAAGACAACACAACGTCACGTCAGTGCCATTTTTCAAACGCGGAGCCACTAAACGAACGGTTTTTTGGACGGAAACCCATTCGTTTATGTGACTACCCAAGTAGCATTGAGAGTCCTATAGGGGTTGACTAATGGTATACATTTATTCTTTAAGCTGTCTATGTAAGCAGCACAAGAGCTGTATAGCATGCTGTACAGCCCTTGTACCATCGATTTGGGCACAAATTATTCAGCTTTAAGTTCACAAAAGGTACACGGTAGCAGAATAGTGGCTCTTTAATGGTAGTTTAAAGAGAGAGCTGTGGTTTTAAAGCTGATGAATGGTACTATATTAGATTCCGTGTGGTTATTCATACAGACAAGAGAGTTATAATAAGTAGTAAGTGAACAATTATAGAGCCGATTATTAACACTCGTTATCACAAGTGTACCCTAAAACCGACTTTTAGGCCGCTTTTTCCTCAAATAATCACTTAAGTACCACATTTTAAATGAAGAAATGTTTATTTGTGATTTTTGGCATACAAAACATAATTACTGAGTGAGAACGTGAAGCCATTTTGATGTGATTTAATTTTTAGATACGGTAAGTACACCTGTGTTTTTATACAATATCATGTTAATTTTACAGGGTAATTAAAATTTATTGTAAAGTACATATACATTTATAGTTAAAATTTTCACGCGCCTCGGCTGTATGCCATTTTTATCAAATAAATTTATTAAAATAAGCAGAGACAAACAAAGCAATATTTCATATTTGTGTATTAATGGAATTAAAATCATTGTATGGTTTTGTATTCAAACACTAACCACAAAATCAATAACAAAAACTCCGTGTCAAGTGACAAAATCATAGTTAATATAAAAATATTATTGGTTATTAAGAGTGAAAAAATGGTGGACATTGTCTGCAACTACAGTGAACCATTGTAACTCGAAATTAGTGTTGCGACCTCTTTATAGTTACACACTTGTACCATCATAATGACGTCAGCTGTAGAAAGGTTCACATGTGTACCATTACAATGTCAATTTCTGTACAACATAATCTGAGCTGGGCACATATTCAGCCCTGGGCTGATATGCATTTCCTCAATAGTTCACGTGAATGTCCTGTTAGATATTTTTTGCATACTAAATTTTAGGGATCTGCATTGAAAATTAAGATTTTCCTAAAGACTAAAAGTTGGTTGTAGTGTAGTGTAGTCTTCGGCAGTTAATGCAGGGATAGTTTAATGGGCGAGTACCTAGGTTAGAATTCAGACTGATTATACTAACAAAAATATACCTATATTATTTAGGGATTATAAAGTTCAAATTAAAACACTCTAAATAGTACATTTAGGACACTCTATATTAAATTAAATTAATCATAGGTATATAAATGTAATTAGAAATATGTAGTCTCTAAATGCGAATTTATTTATAATACCCAAGCCGCAAGCCACGCCACGCGCGAGGTACAAGTACAAGAGGTACGAGTCGGAACGAGATAGCACTACACGCTACTTAGCGAGAATGCCCGCGCGTATGCCGTAACGTACACGCCATGGTATGGTACACGCTATTCTCCACCAGTCGTAAAATAAACGTGAAGTAAAGTGCACGCCACGTTGTATATCGCCGCGCCGTGCGTCGTCATTATTTCCATAGGTAGGATACCTAACTTTCGTGTTATCTAAAATCACAGTATTTTTGTGGTACTATGTTAATATGTTATAAATTGTAATTGGTAGCAGCTGGTAGAAGTCAACTAATAATGGACGATCGGCGACGGTTTCGAATTGATATGTGGATTGAGGACTGTTATCAGCGGACTGCGTCTCAACATTTGTTGTATTTCACAACTTCTTCTTTATCGCCTAAATCATACCTATTAAACCTACTATACTCTTAAACTATAATTTTAAGTTCATCAACAAAGGAATAACAACCAAAACTTTATTGTTTTTTTAGCCATGCCGTTCAAGATAGTCCAGACTTTAGAAAAAGGGCGACCTAGACTGTGTATCGTACCTTCAATTTGGGAAAAAGATGGTAAACTATTTTGGCCAACAGAAAAAATTAAAAACCGATCGCGTCTAGTAAGAGACGAGACGTCGATTCCAAGCCCGAACTGGGATATTCTTGACTGCATAGTCAAAAGAAATAATATCGAAACATTATCGGCAGCGGAACAAGAAATCCAGATTATGGAAAACCACACCGACACTGACCATGAAACCTCATCAGCTTGTTACCAGTTACAGTCAAATATGAACAACTTCGAAAATATTGTGCAAAATTTGGTAAGTACGCTGTTTTAGTTTATGTATTTTCAGCACTATTAATTTATTTCATCTAAAAAAAGAGCGGGTCGGACTCGCACACGAAGGGTTCCGTACCATTAGCACAGATTACTAAAAAGTTACTACGTAACAGATACATCACTTCCCCACAAACGACAAATACCTACGCTTTATTAACTAAACTTTGTAGCTGTCAAGCGACGCGAGGAAATATGAGCTTAACTACTTTGACTCAACGGAGCGTTTTAAGTGCACAGCGGACGATGACGTCGGCCGGTGTGAGAATACCTTTGGGTTGACCCAATGAATTAAAATACAAAAATTATAGTAAATTCGAGATTGGTAGGTAAAAAAATAAAAGTATTGAACCAAACGGCCTCTTTCATTTTTGAAGGAACGATTTAAAACTATTATGCGCCATCTATTGACAATGTTTTTAACCTCATTTTTTTTCACTGGAAAACGCCTTATTGTAATGAAACAATATGTACGCAGTAAGGTTCCAAGCGTGCGGCACCCCTCTGCCACTAGTGCGTTCGATAACACGGCTAGCCGGTGTTTTTAGCGCGACCTTGATCGAGTGACGGAGGCCTACCATTAGTACTCAGTTTAGCGAGAAAAACAAGCGTGCGTGTGTGTTCGTGTGTAAGGGTGCGTGTGTGTTTACCCTCAGTGTATATACATAGTTGCTTCCAGTTTGTCAGCTGTCTTCTCAGCGACACTACAATTACCAAATTGAAGTGACACCGAGAAGACAGCTGACAAATTTAAGATTACTGAGACAAATTCGATAAGGTACCTACGCGCCGTTCTAGCATCTCCGTGTTTACTTTAAATGCTAAACTTAATGGCCATGTGAGCGCGAAGGCCGACAAATATCCATTTTACCAGTTTATTTTTTGTTAATGTTTTATTTTGTTTTCAGACGCCTAATGACATTAATGTGGATCCAACTTCTCAAAACAATCAAATGGTAATGGGTGAAACTATAAATTTGTTACCTACGCTTGACTGTGAACAACTTATTATTAATCAAAACCTATTATTGCAAAAAATTAATAACCAGGAGAAAATACTTCACAATATTGTCGAAAATATGCAAAAACTTACCCAGAAGGTAGCGATGTTGTCTGTACAAATCAGCGAAGGCTTAGCAACAATTACGGAGAAAATTGATCAACCAGGGGCCGTTGTTTTATTAAAAGACGCTAACCCAGTCGAAAATGAGTCGTTCCGACTCGAAGTGATTGACGATAGAGAACACCTTGAAATTCTAGAAAGAACTCTGATGGATAAAGCGGAGAAATCAAAATTACGGAAACAATTATCGTTTTTGTTTCAACCCTGTGAAGGTAATGGCTTAACATACGCCTACAAATTGCTCGACTCATTGATTTCACGCGAATTTCTGTGTAAATGTTCCTGGTCTGGAGCGAGTCGTGCAGATGTTTCAAAGATCCCGTTAAAAGATTTTAAAAACTTTATTAAATTCTTTTGCGATATGATACGTTCATGGGATCCTACATTCACCATGGCACAAACTGAAAAGTTCTTTAAACTATCTTTGAAAAATGCTGTTAAAAGAAGGGCCATGAAAGACTTAAGATCTTCAAGTAAACGAGTTCGAAAAACTAAACCTAAAAATCAAAATGCCGCAATTAAAAAAAATGAATCGGTTCCATCCACAAGCAAAGATTCTTTTAATACAACAAAAAATCACGACTCTCTAAAAGGTCAAATACATGAGATCGAAAATATTGAAGTCGATAAATCATTAACGATGGAAGTAGAAAAAGAAATAGAAGGAAGGAAAAGAATTGAGGAGGAAATATCCTCTGATGAGGGTTTATGTTAAATTTATATAATTTTAAAAAGTGACTACATTGGACTAGTGATTAGGTTAAGGTACAAATATATTTTCAAGAGACAGAATTTTTGTTACTGTAAGATTTATAAAAATACATTTACTTTTATAATTTTTAAAAGTGACTAGATTGGACTAATGGTAGGTACATAAATATTTTTTGAGAAACAGAATTTTTGTTACTGTGATTTATAAAATGTTTGTTTTAATCAAAGTTACAATGTTGATTGATTTTTACGAAAAAATATTATCTTTTAATTTTTAATTCTTTTTAATGCTTAAGTCTAATTTTCGAATTCTGATAATTATTTAAAAGTACACAATTTATTCGAAATAATAATTTATTAAGAATAATACCTACGTTTTAAGTGTCATGATGGTGGTATACCTGTATACTACTGACAGTAATCAAGTTTGATTTGAGTTTGAGTTTATATTTTTCAATAGGTAAT
The DNA here is from genome assembly GCA_963555685.1 of Acrobasis consociella. Taxonomy (NCBI): domain Eukaryota; kingdom Metazoa; phylum Arthropoda; class Insecta; order Lepidoptera; family Pyralidae; genus Acrobasis; species Acrobasis consociella. The sequence continues at coordinate 9,934,359 of OY743123.1, read as the reverse complement.
GTCTTTTAGTAAGAACAATAAGTTCTTACTAAAAGAATATTAAATTAAAAAATATTATTTTTTGACGTCCCAAAACCTTTTGGGTTAGAAAAATAGTAGGTAAAATCCAAAGTATTGCAAAATCCTAGCTTTTTAAAACGTTTGACACTTTTTTTATAGAAGGTTCCTAAGAAAATTGTGTATTTAATTGATTAAAAGAGATACTCATTAATGTAAGAGTTTCAAAGTTTTATGTTTCGTTATGTGACTTTTGAATAAAAGTTATCAAAAATTCGTAAAGTTGTATTATTTTTCTAGTGTATGTAACAAAGGTATAAAGTATTGAAATTCTTTATATTCAACGCACACTAATTTACACTTAATACTCTTGGGTTCTAAAACAATCAAAGTATGTTCACCATTATTATGCTGACTTCTGGACTTATATATGGAAAAATGCGACGATTTTATTGGATATGTAAAAACATCTTCTGTGTTCTTTATTATAATCCCTCTTAGTAAAATTTTGTTGTTGTCATTGTCTATGTAGTTAATTTTAACAACCTCGTTTTTTTTTGTCAGTAAGTAGCTGTCTTTTTTCTTGGTAGAAATTTTGAAATCTTCATAATTTAGTACATTTATTTTGTTTGTTGTGGTAACAAACGGATTTTTATTGCCGTTATATTTTTGGCAAAGCATTTCATCTGTATTTTCCTCCATTCTTTTGGCGACTTGTGACAGTGGTCTTTTACCTGACCTGAGCATGCTTTTGATCATAAATAATTTATTTTCAAATGGATATGCATTGAATGTCATCAGCGGACCAAACTTTTGTACTTCGTCAGTTAAGTGCAGTAAATTGTGAACGTTGCTTGTAATGTAGCCCGATCCATAAAAGTCTTTGTAATGTTCAACAAAATATTTCAGCAGCTGTTTTGCCAACGGTAATAAGTGTTGGTAAGTACCGGTTGTGCAAATTGTTATGCCACAATAGAGTGTTAAATAATGATTTAAGGCGTCATTAGTCATTACTTCTGGCAAAATAACGATACTCAAATAGTGAAGGAAAGATCTAAATTCTGACGCTTTCCAATGTGCTAAGGAATCTAAACCTCTCACTGCTCGGTGTACTTCTGAAGGCAACGCACACTTGTGCAAAAACGATGACACTGTTTCAATGTCGTCTGCACGCCATTTAGTAATATAACATTTCTTAAAATTTCCGTCACGCCACCCTATTAACAGCCTCTTCATAATGCCTAAGTCGATCAAATGCAATGAATCGCCGACAACAAATTGTTTCACCATGTCAATTGGAAGATTTAATAAGGGTGAATCATATCTATGATGTAAGCCATATCTTTTATCTCTAAAACCTTCGTTTGTCCGTTCAGGGAAACTTGATTCAGAGAATGTGACGGTGTTGGTGGTATGAGAATATTCTCCGATCGTCGTACATTTATGACATCCATGTTTCCCATTAAAGTTGCAGACTCCTGTAAGTAAGTACAAAAAAAATTTACTCTCTCTTCAAAGGTCTAGCATGATATTATTTTATGTTTATCTTAATCCTACTAATTCTAGAAATGTGAAAGTTGAGATATTAGTTTGTTTTTATATTCATTCTCAATCTCATAATATGAAAATCTTTATGAATTTGAATACAGTTTGGCACGCAAATAGTTTATTAACTACCTAAATTTATATATGAAGTACTATATATCCCAATAAAATTCGGTTATCATTGGATTATTGTAAGTGTAGGCGGCATTAAATATTAAAGGCGCCACAAATTCAATGAATTAAAAAATAATTCTATTAGTTTGTTTGGAGCGTAATTAATTTATTGTAACACCAAACGATTTTTAATGTTTGTTCAATACAATGAGGTTGATAACTAACCTTTTATGTAGGCTCTAGCTGGCGAATCACATATAAAACACCTTATTTTTATTGTTACATTTTTTTCTAAACGCTGAACGTGGAGTCCTTCTTCTAATAATATATTCATATCGTGTACAAAATCTTCAAAAAATTCATTTACATTTCTTGGTTTGCCTTTCCCAAAATATATTCCAACTACAAATGGCCTTATTCTAGGATTTTCAAAAATGTTGCATAGTATAGGCCAAAATTCATTAGAGGAGCTTTTGAATATAGGTAATCCATCCACATTTATGTTTAACGAAATTATATCTGGAGCATCCATCCAATTTTGCAAAATTTTTTTAAGTGGTTTTGCTACTCCATTGTGCCAATACTGACCACCTTCAATATTTTTAATAGTAATTTGTTTGGGAGTACTTAAAATTGTTCTAGAATCTGTAGGTAGTGTTTCTGGAATCAGTTCGTTAATGATGACGGACACTTCGTTTAAAGCGACGTGTGTTATATTATTTTTTAAAGCCCACTTTCTTATTTTTTCCCGAAAGGTTACATGTTTTTCATAATTGTATTCATATTCACTTTCACTAGAATTAAATTCACCTTTAGTTTCTTCTGTGTTGTGTACGGAACCGTGATAAATAAAGTTTGAACTTGTGTTACCGGTCTCAGATTCAGGCACTTCTTTCTCTGTATTGTGTACGGAACCGTCATTATTAAAGTTTGAAGACAATGTTGTAGTACTAACAATTTTTTTTTCTATGTGTTGATTTAATTGATTAAACGGTTTTACTATCTGCAAATATTCTTTTAAGATTTTTCTTCTGATTCCACCAGTCCTCACTCTCTGTTTCCAATTGTTTTTATTCATTTTTATTTTGAATTAACTGCTGCTGCTTACTTCAACGCGTGTTAAGTAAAAGACGTTTACATAAATGTTCAGCCTAGAGGATAACAGCGTGGTCCTCATGAACAAATAAACTGCTATCAGCGCTACTAGTTATCAATAATGGAGCGTGTAATATACCTTACTGTACATTGTGAACTCTTAAACGGTCTTTATTTATTAGCGGATTATAATATATCACAAACTAGACCTGCTAACACCAACGACTGAATAACGCTTCATAAAAGGTTATATATAACAGCTATGGTCTGAAATAATGTTCATATGTGTTGTATTACAATGCCAGCAATCTAACACCGTACATGTGAACCTCTGAATAGCCCATGCCGAATTTTACATATCTTAAAAGGCTGTTGTTCAGCTTTGAAAATGAAAGCTGACTAGAAGAGTAATGTTGTCCTGATAAAACGCCAATAGGTACATAATAAGCTACATTTACACCGTTATAGATTCCTTACACGGGTATAGGTGGACATGTTCCCTTTATTACAGCCGATGAACTACGTGTGACCACTGATAATGCTAAAAGATCATCAGTGAACTGAATGTGGCCTTTTAAAGATAATAAAATGCTACTTGGGTACGCGTCTCAAAAATGGTACTTCAGAAGAGAAGACATTTTAAAATGAGGTTAAAACTATTTTCCCCTAACTTATTAATGTCCCACTGTCCCAAAACCCTCCCCTCTCTTTTTTCAAACATCTCGATCTTTAGCTAAACTTAGTGAACACTGAATTAATTCTAATAATCTATCGACTCTAAAATATCAATCTGTTTTCAAGAAGAAACACAAAGTACGCTGTACCTGGCTTGTGATGCTCCATGAGCTTGTGATGCAGCACCATGTAGTTGTCTGGCGCGCCGCGGACTAACTCCACCAGCAGATCGTACGCCGCCGCGCGAGACTTCTGCGACTTGCATTTCGGCAAATTCCTTTGCTCCGGATTCGGCACATCAAACAAGAAACCGAACACCATCTCTAAAGTCCTAGTGCCTTGTTCTGAGGTCTTAAATCGTAATGGGTGCTTGAGTAGGTGAGTGAGTAGGCTCAGTTGTCCGTAGAGGCCGTCGTCTGGGGTACAAGGTTCTGCTCTTCGCTCTATGATTTCTCGTTTTTCGAGTGATGAACGAATCTGTTCGCACAGTTCGTTTAGGTCTGGCGCGCCACTATCTTCGGAGGTGGCGCCCTCTGTCAAACAAAGACAAATAATTGTTGTATTGTCAATATTTTGTGACATTTGACACTTCAAGATAAATGTCCAATATTTTGAAATATTTGATACAATCAAATGTTTAGTGATTACCTTTGAAGAAGTCTTCCGGTAGACCGTCTATGAGCCTGCAGACCAGCCAAAAATAATCCCGACACGCGGGCCCGTATGGTTCCTTGCCTTCTTCAGCGTGGTGATGAACTACCTGCTAAAAAAAATGCTGGTGACCTTACGATAAATTCCAGGCTTCCTCACAAACTTTACGAAACAGATTTTTCTTATTCGATAAATAAGTTTAAAGATTGTTTAGACATCACTATGACCAACTAGTTTCGGTCTTATTAAGATATCATCTACGAGAACAATTAAATGTATACCTGATGAAAAGCAAGGAGAAAAAGGTTCTATAAAAATGAACTATGCTAGATCGATTTCTCAACCCCAAAACCACATTACTTTATAGCAATTTTCATCGAAATCGTCGGCACTGTTTCCGAATCAGGTTAAAATAGGTACTAGGATACGCGACGTCATCCCAACTCTAGCCTGACTCTGATACGTACCTCGTGTGTGTGCGTGGGGTGCTGCCGCATGTCCGCGGCGCGCGGCAGGTGCGACAGCAGCAGCTGCAGCAGCGGCGCCACCACGCCGGCCTCGCCGCCCGCACACAACCGGTACAGCGCACTGCCCGCTTCGCGGCGGACCTGTGCAACATACTCTATGTTAAAAAAAACCACCAGGACACGTGGCGCGACGAATTGATGGCCGATGGGGCAAAAATGTTCTTAAATGGCGAGCATGTAGTGCTAAGCGAAGCGTAGGAAACCCACCCAAAAGGTGGTCTGATGACCTTGCCAAGGTCGCTGGAAAGCGCTGGATGCAGGCCGCTCTAGATCAATCATTTTTGAAATCCATGGGAGAGACCTATGTCCAGCAGCGGACGTTATGCGGCTGAAATAATGATGATGGTCTTTCTAGGTTTTGCCGCTATTTGTAAAATCACTCCGCTGTTTCCATTGAAGCGGAGCGGAGATTTCGAGCATTGTGATTGGTCAATTCATGCACCGCTAAGCTACTCTCCGCTCTGCTCCGCTCCGGTGGAAACGCAGCCTTTAACTTGCACACATCACGGCAGCCACTCACCGCCGGGTCCGCGTCGTCCAGCAGCAGCCGCGGCGCCGCCCGCCGCAGCGCCCACGCCAGAGCGGCCGCGTCCCCGCCGCCCCGCGCCCACCACACGCACATTCTCATCGCATGTTGGACCACCTACAAACATTGTTTTAATGATATCATGATATAGTTATTATTATAAATTAGAAATCCTACCGGCGATTTCATTGACTTATTTGTCTTCAAAAACTTAGGCATCTTACCGTAAAAATTTAATGAGGCGTTTACGGTAAGTCTATACTTTGTAGGATTGGGATTTAGAAGATCTTATCTAAAATAGATTCGCTTTACAACACAAGAAAATCCGAGAGTGTAGAAGATAAATATACAATGTTGATACCTGTGCGCGTCCCCAAAAACCAGTCTTATAGGTGGCGGGCTCTTTGGGCGTCGCCGCTTCGCACAGGATGGATATGAGCCGGTCCGTCGTCTCCTCTACGCTCATCAGCGATAATAGTGACTGCAAACAAGTTGACAATAATTAACTTTAAAAAATATTTCAAAGTACCAATCTAATACTATCAGATTAGCTGCGAATTGAGCTCATAATTAGGCGAAGGAGTAGTAGTTCGACGCAAACTTTTTTTGACCTTTTTATACACACAATATCTTAGCAAGGTCTTAACCAAATTCACTTCTATTCGAAATATCAATACACAGGACTAAGGCGATTAACACACTGCAACGCGCCCCGCTGCGTGGTGCGGGGCCGCGCTGTATGCAAGTAACTTAATTTGTATAGAAAACACGCACAGTACAACACACTGACACCGCGACTACGCGCGTCGTTTTTGTATGGCGGCCCCGCACTACGCAGCAGGGCGCGGTGCAGTAGTGTGTTTATCGCCTTACTAACTAAAAACCCTAGCACGAATGAAATTCAGGCATCAAAGCACATTCACAATTTCCTCTGCTTCAACTTATCACTACATCCAATCTTGTGTACTTCTATCTGGATCGCTGTAAAATCAGCCATCCTTTTCACACTCTCATTCGACCGCTCTATAATCATGTGAACTTCAATCAGCCACTTTCTTTCACTTTCGTCAGCCACTTACCGGATGCAGTTTCGGCGTCTGCGCAGGGTCCGAGGTGGGCAGCGTGCCGATCCGACACAACAGCTGCAGCAGTAACGCGAGGCAGTCCTGTCTCCATTCGCTGTCGTCGCTTCTCTGAAGAATACCTAAAAGTGTACAATCATTTTAATAATCAATTACACGCAAAGATCGAAAACACTGTTGTTTACTATCAAGCAAACAGAAGAAAATAATCACAGATTAACTTAAAGTTCATGTATGTTTAGAAAAGATGTAAAAACAAAAGAATTAAGTTTAGCAAAAATTTACAATCAAGATAGTATAAACCAGTAATTTTTTAAAAATCTTACCAGACATCATGATGTCATACAATATCCTCAAACCGCCCTTCTTTATAAACAGCTCATTCCAGTTTTCCACTAACACCTTGTCTTCTTCGCTCTTGTCTGTGGTGCTTGGCTCTTTCACATTAGGTCCATTATTACTTGAGCTTAACTTGTCAATGATATGTAGCGAATACATGAGCTTCTGCGGGCTGGTGGGGTCTAGCAGTTCAGGCAATTTGCTCTCCGTGGGGTTTTGGAAAGCTTCTAAGAGAGTGGGGTTTAGAGGCACCGCTTGGAGGATGTCCCATACCCGTCGGGATAGTAGCTGAGCTTTCGTGTGCGCAACTGGCTCCTAGAAATAAATAACGCACCGTAAAGATCAAGTTACAAGGTCTATAATGAGTGAACTATTCTTTCTTTGTTGCAAAACATTAATGAGAAGTTCATTCAAAGACATTCAGCACATATAGCTGCCCAGCAGCGCAACAGCAACAAAATATCTACTTCTGATAAAAAGGCCAGTGTAACTCCGCAAATACCCGAGAATGGTCCATATCTAAGGGCACATGCCTGAAAAGCGATGGCAAATCGAAATATCGTCACCACCTCTGGACAACATCGGCGCCTTCCTCCTATAACCATTCTCTCAGGTTTCATGAACTGTATCGAACACTTACCCCACTTGCCCCTGGCTCCTTCATCATGCCCAGCACCTGCATCAGCGTGAACAGATGGTGGAAGTACGTCGGGTCCAGCAACAGCAGCGTGGGCAGTCTCGCCCTGGCCGGGGCAGGCTGGGCAGAAGGCCATTCTGCCCACGCACCGCGGCCGCCCACTCCCACGGATACGAATACCAGCTAGTAAAAACATTAATTAGTCTTATAGTAGATTCCAGCGAACATATCATTAGCGGACATTCACCCATGACGTTTCCTTAATGGTTGCACTGTGGTCTTGATCTACAATTATTTTTTATCTTATCGCATTTTTGGTTGCATCCTCAACTGTGCTGCTCTGGAACCCGGTGCGTTATCCTTTTCTCCTCCAAATCTAATATGCATGTTTAATGGTCACCCAGGAATGCCAAAGACCTTGCGAATTTAAGAAGAAATAGCCGAAACATTTAATGACTGATCTGCTTATAATTTTGAAGTTAGGTCTATTTGTCTGCCATCCGCTATTGATATACATTTCGATTTCTACAATTCGAGAAATACTCATATAGGATTATCCAACATACCTGATTCTCTTTAAACCCCATGTCATAAAGCGTCCGTTCGTCGTAGTCTATGGTTAGCTCTTGGCCCTGCGTTATCATCCTCAGCGGGCCGTCAGTCGACAGCGCAGTCACGCCTTCTTCGCCTTGAATCTGTCAATAAGAGGTTTCTTTCATTATACAAGTACAAATTTACGAATGACAGATTTGATGACAAACGTGCAAAAGTGACCCGACTCATGTCATGCCAACCCTTGGTCCCTTACTATTGATTTCATAACAAAGCTCAAGGTCCCCCAACAAGCTATGGAGAGGGCTATCCTCGGGTGTTTCCCTACGTGATCGAATCAGAAATTTGAAAATTCGTAGGAGAACGGAAGTTACTGATAAAGCCCAGCGGATTAGCTCGTTGAAGTGGCAGTGGGCGGGACTCATAGTGCGACGAACCAATAGCCGATGGGGCCGACGGGGCGAAAAGATACTTAATGGCGCCCGCGTACTGGCAAGCGAAGCGAAATACACCCACCTACAAGATGGTCAGTTGACCTGACCAGGGTCGCTGGAAAGCGCTGGATGCAGGCTGCTCTTGATCGGTCATTTTGGAAATCTTTGGGAGAGGCCTATGTAGAGCAGTGGACTTTTCAAATGAAATAAATAGCAGCTGAAATGAAAATGGTGATGATGAAAAATGCCAATATAGCCAAGTCTATACCTGTTTCTCCCACCAGACGTGCACGTGAGCCCTCAGATGCGCCACCAAGTCCGAGTGGTGCAGTACGAGCGTGGCGCGAGGGCCAGCGCCCGCGGGCTGCAGGGTGAGTCGTATGGTGCCCGCCCCGCCGCCGCACACCCCCTCCCACGCCCCCGACTCCGCCAGAGCCCAGCGGCGTAGGTGGTATGCGTATCTGTACAAATCATAGAGTTAGGATTGTACCTAAAGGTACCTAGAGAGGACACTCCAAAGAAATCAAGCAAAAAAAAACGAGACCAATTTCAAATGTCGTTTACACGTTGTCTATGGAATGGGTGCTAATCAGTCCCCAGTACGGCGGGAAAGTAAATTGAAACGCAATTTTTATAAAAAATATTTAGCGTTGACTGCAAAAATTTTGGGAATAATACTTAAAAATGTGTGCTTAGGTTGACTTACTGGGTTGTGCTGGCCTGCAGATCAAATATAATGAAAAATTCTCGAGGTTTTTCATTTCACTGGTAAGTTGTTTTTAGCGGATTGAACACACTTTCGTTAAAACTTTGCATATAAAAAGATGGCAAAAATGATTACAGTAAGCATTATATACTACAAGAATACCTAAGCTTTTTGTAATTTTTTTTATCAAATACGTTAATTTCCGCCAATTTTTGACCATTTTCAACATTAAACTTTACGTCAAACTCATATCTAGGGATTGCCTTTATCGATAAACACAGGTATCGATATGCTTACGGAAAAGGCAAAAGTATACCTTGTGTTATGTTAATTAAATAATAAACAATTATTATTTTTACTAACCGACTTAAAAAATAAAAGGTTTACGTAAGTATATACTTATGGAAAATTTCTAAATTTTATTGTGATTGCTAAATGTGCGACGTTATGTAACTTGTTCGTAAATCCGTACAAATATACTTAGTGAATTTTTAAGTGTCTTAGTTGTTGATTTGTTTCAAACGTTATTATTTACCCAGTAAGCCTTAAAGGCCTTACTCAAGCAACACTACTGAGACATGTCACTAGAGTCATCAAACATTTTGACATTTTGTTACTGTATTATATGTGGTACCTTAGGTACCTACCTACATTGTTCTGTGATTGCATCAAAAAAAGAGTATAATGTTTTCAGGCTATACTTACATATTATGTATTTTGTTACGAAACTGGAGTTCGAGATTTGGAGTAAAATGCTCACACTCTTCTTAGGGTATTTCACTACGGAACCAAAGATTGACACACAAATATGGTCTTCCAAACGTCCGATGTCCAAGTCGTCAAGCAGTCGTAAGTCGTAATCAAAAATTCCTCGCTGAAGTCGTATGAGATATGAGTTACTCGCCGCGATATCGTTGGATAGTTAGTTATAATCGTTTATCAACGGATACTCAGTTTGTCACGTGTCCGCTTTTATACACGCTGACTTTTCATTGGTTTTGGAAAAAAAGGTCGTATAGTAAATAAATTCCTCTATCTATATATGTAATCCAAATTTCTGTACTATGTCATACGATAAAAAAGTTGCGTAAATGATTTTCGATCGAGACCACGTAGTTACACCGACCAAAACAGCTGCGAAATGTCGATGACCCCGGTCGGCCGGCGGGCGTTGTATGGCGGCGGTACTACTAATTGATCTCACGATTTTACTTTCGAGTTTTAGACAATATTTTTTGTTTCTGAATTTTTATTTTGACCATCTAATTAGGTCTTACTAACGATGCCTATGAAGTGGCCTTCGGCTTCGAAACCAATAAAAAATCACCGTGTATACGCCTGCCTAGGTACCTAGATATTTCTATTTCTAGAAAATAAATTAATGTACTGGACCTTCCGTGAATTCCGTGATCCCGGCTTAAGAATGTTCGAATGTATGACATTGCAATTGTGTGAAGTCGGGACCGAGTCCGCAACGTGGAGATTCGCCGTCGGACTAAATTCACGATGTACTTCCTAGAATTGCGGCTCTTAAGTGGAACTGAGCAGGTCATCAGGCTAGAAGGAACGATGGTAGGTGGAGTAAGGCTGCCACCGAGTGGTATCCCAGAAATGGTAAGCGCAGTGTGGGACGTCCTGTGGCTCGGTGGGTCGACGATATCAGGCAAGTCGCTGGCAAGAACTGGATAGCAGCGGCCGCGGACAGAACGACATGGTGCAGACAAAGGGAGGCTTATGCCCAACGGTGGGTTTTTGAAAGCTGATGATGATGACGATGATGATGAAGTCGGGATTATTATGGAACATTCCACAACCACATATATAGGTAATTTTACATCATTCTTAAACATTCTACATCCTTCTAGATTATTTTATAAACTAGAATATTCGCAATTTTCTTCTTCTAGCAACTTCGCGACAATTTGATTTGCTTTATTTGGATCTAACTTCAAACTGAGATTTTTTCGCCGAGTGGCATAAGCTATTTACCTATATATAAATTAAATTGTAGTAGTGTTTCTTAATCTATTAAATCATATCGATATGAAAATGTTAAGTCTTATTTAAAGATATATTCCAATTTTCCCTGGCTGGGGATCGAACCCAGGACCTCCAGTGTTATTTTTTGAGGGCGCCACTATCGGAAGTGTAGTCCCTTAATACTGCCATACACATAATAAAAGAGTTTATAAGTAGTAAGTATCTGCTTTGCGTCCCTACAATAGACGTTTCATATCAAAGGGGTTTCTGTTGCTGGCTGTTTATAATTAGATTTTTTTTAAATGTTGTATGTATTTTATGGTTTCACTTCGATATTAAAACATCGATCCATCAAATCTAGATAAATCAAAATTGCTATGCCAATCATCACGACGCGTAGCAATTTTATCGATAAAAGTCGATTGTGACCTAAGTGACGTAGTCCCCTGCACTAGCCGGATTACAACACATGCATATTTACGCACACTAATGCACGCAGTTTTTTGGTCTCGCCTGTTTACCGCCTATTGCCAGTCTTGTTACTTAGATCATAAGTCTATGGTACAAATAGGCTCATGTAAATATTTGTAAACTTTGATTTTCACTTACTTTGAGTGTTTTTACACAATAAGGTGAGCAAGGTTGCAGGAAGTCGCTGGATGCAGGCCGCTACCGATCTGTCGTTTTAGAAATCCTTGGTGGAGGCCTATGTCCAGCAGTGGAGCTCCTGTGTCTGATATGATGATGACACAATACTTTGAGCTGTTTTACCAAAGACACCGCAATTCCAAAATCTTGGGAAAATATCGATTTTAGGAAAATAAAATGTATACTTTAATATCATATCACTAAAGTCACGTTTAAAATCAACTGTGTCTGTCACACACCAAAATGCAGAGTAAATACTCGTGCAGGGACGTGCTGTCCATAGAGACGCAAAGACATTGTCTACCCGGAGCTTACCTAATATATCCGCATTTTTTATATTATAATAAATTATAAATAGGCCCTATTTTCAAATAAACGCGCGCTTCCCCGTCCGTTTCCCATCGCGCCATATGCAGGCCACCGCCACGTACTATCTTACTTAGGTTATACGTATATCATGTACTCTAGGGGCTACCTACCTAAAAGACAATTGTTCATCGTGTCTCGATTTGCACACATTCACAACGCATGGATAAGGATTTGCGTCTGTAGTATGATCGTCAACGTACTTCACCCACGCACACAAACATGAAGTATACGCGCACACAACTAATATTTTAGACTTTGGCTGATGAATGCCATATTTGAAACGCATTAGTAACAAACAAAGCAAATTTTTGTATGGAAAAAAGCATTAGGTTAGTGAAACGCTGATTTCAAAAATGGTCCTTATCTTTAAGCTAGTTCTATCTCAATAATCAACGTTTTTTATCTCTTTTCACTTTTGACCAATAAGGAATGATATCGATTTTAGGCCTATTTATTTGTTCAGTGAAGCGAACCGAGATGAAATCTAGAATGTTATTGGTTCTCGCTTGTGTTATGCTATCAATTTAAATACGCGAAAGATGTTCGAGGATAAAACGGAACACGAAGATTTTTGTGTTAGTTGTATATATTTGATATTTTTTCTTGTCCAATGATAATTATTTGCATTGTCGCATTACAAATGATTACGTGTTGCGCTCTGCTCTGAACTTTGTTTTGTTTGCGATAACATATGAAATTAGGAGAAGTTTCTTATTTTTCTTTTCTATTATTACCTCTTTAAAACAGTTTGCAATGGAAAGGTTTCCATGTGAAAGTTGTGCGCCAGGTGTTTTTTTTGCTAAAACTGAGAAGTTACGCGTTTAACCATTTAACTTTTGAGGAAAAAAGTGCAATAATCATAAATGGCCGATGCCAGCCTATTTTGGATTAAGTTCAAACAAGCGGTAAGCTAAAAGGAACATTTATTAATATTAAACAATATGACGCGTATAAGTGGCTCTCAGGATGTAAACACACTAATAGGGTCAGTTTAGTCAGAGAGCTTTATTTTTGTCCCACTGCTGGGCAAAGGCCCCACAATTAGTCTACCCTGCAATAATCGGTGATGCACGTCCCTGTACTCGTGAGGATGTAAATGTTTAGACAAAGCGCGCAAAGCCCAATTAAAAAGAATGAAAATGTAATTGTTGACGAAAACAAAGACATTACTATACTTTTATGTACTCTAGCAGCGACTTACCTCCTTTTGAAAGTGTCTAAATGTGTCTTCAGTAACAACAGCGCCCTCTGTATGCACTGCAAAGCTGCCTCCTCAGTCATGTGTTCATAAATATTCTGTTTGTCTGTTGGTTTCTCAGTCTCTTTCTTCTCGTCACTAGGTACACTCGGCGTCAACGAACTCTCTCCGTCTTGCTCTTTCACTATGAGACGCTCTGCAGCGGAAGAGAGATGAAACATGCACTTCGACACGAAGTCGTCCTCTTGCTGCAGCTGCTGTCCCATGTAATAACTATTCAGGTACTGTATTGCGCCCATAGAAACATCTAGAAAAAATATAAGTGAATGTAAATATATGGCTGAGTTTACCCAAAATAGAATCGAACACACACAGTGTAACAAAAAAACGCCAAGATTTGCGTTTTGCGAATTGGGCCGGTACATGTTTTGCGCCATGGTCTGCTCATGGTCATGGTTAACACGTATTTATACTCTTTAGTGATTAATAAGATAAGATTCTTTAGACGTAACTGTAATTATCATACACTTCGAGGTAATATTTTGTTTGATCGCAATACTAGTAGAGCTTTTAAGCGCTAATGATAACGAATAATATATTCATGGCCTCACCTGTACTATTGGCCCTTAGTGCTATCTTCCACAAGTGGTCCATGGCCAGAGTGTGGGGGTGCGCCGAGTCGCGGGAGTCCCCCGCGCCGAGCGCCATTCGGGCCAAATTGCACAACTGCTGGTACAAACTTAAGCCCATGATGCTAATTGTCTGAAAAATAAACAATTATTATATGTTAGTGACAAACACAATACAAAAAGAACCTAATGACTGTCATCTGAGGGCTTATTTTCGAAGACGTAAAAAAATCACAGAACACCGAGCGTAGTGCTCGGGAGACAGTGACTTCAGCCTCAAGTAGACTTAACAGTCCGCGCATGTTTATCGCCTTTTATTTGGAAACGCTGAAATTAGTTAAATAAAACAGAGCCTTAAGTCTCTCACCTCAGGGTCCAAAGTGGGCATCTTTTCGACGTAGAGGAACCTCAGCGCGTCGAGCCCGAGCGCGTGTTGCTCGGGAGACTTCGTATGCGACAGCAACCACGAGTACAGACAGTCGGCGCATTCCCCGCCTCCTTTTACTACGAGACACTGCCATAGTTCCTCCACTTGCTCAACTGTTAACCTGTGGATAAGTAACATTAGGGTGAAAAATAATGAATGACTGCAAATGATAAATCCAGTCGTGTAAAAAACATGAATTTATACGAAATAAAACTTTTTGATTGAGCTTTCAAGTGCATCTCGGAAACTATAACTATAGGCTATAAAGCTGACATCTTTAGTATATAACAGGTTCGTAAGCATCATCAGTTAATTTTATTTCAGATAGTTGATAGAGTACGTTTTGGGTGTTTCTAAATAAGTTGTTTAAGCCAAATATAAAAGAAACACACCACCTATACCCTTACTATAACGTCATTAACATGTCATTAACCATTAGAAACTAACCTGAAATGTTGCGGCGATCCCACAGGCGAGAAGATAGCCGTAAGAAAGTGCAGGCGCACGGTCAGCTCAGTGATGTGAGCGTAGTGCGCGGCGTCACTGTTGACCGCGCTCCCCGCCGCCCCCGCGCCGCCCGTCGCGCCCGCACGCGCCATATAGTGCCGCAAGTCTTCTAGGAACAACCGCATCATACCTCTTTCGCGCTCTGCCCACATTACAACCTGGTAAAAGCACAAAATAAGTATTCACGTACACAAGTCTTACTCAGCAAAGGAATTCTAAAAAATATCTACTCAATGTCGTTAGCGATATGATTTAATTTAGCTCGCGTCAGAACTCTGCACGTTTTCGTTTAGATACCTAGAAGTGAATTGCAAGGCAATTTCATTCTTATTACTCTAGACATACGATTCATGTCACTGAATTTACCACTTGAAGTGGTCGCCGCGCGCATAGTAATAATATTGGTATATTTTCGATTCCTAAACAGGGCTGGTAAAAGTAGAAATCATATATAGGTAAAACTTATACTTTATAAAGATCACGATCTAGGCTTATTAGGTCTTAATAATTACCTGATGCATATCCATGCCACGTAGTTGTTGGAACGACGAAAACAATTTTGGTAATAACCGAAGCGACACAGCGACAGACCTGCAAAAAATATCTTAAATAAATATCACTAAAAAAGATAATAGATAGATTTTGAACTTAAAATTCGTTAATGAAGGTTAAAATTCAAATGATATATTTTCTGTTGAAAACTTACCTGTGATTAGCGAGGTTATCTAGGCAGCCCTCGATGAACTTGATTCGTATGTACTTGTCGGTGCTAAAGCAAAGCAGAGCGCACAGCGCCTTTTCTGCTTCGATGGCTAAGCCCTCGCCCAATTGTTCCTGCGAAGTTTTATTTACATTTATTGTTTTATTGCATTTTGCTTTTCTTGCGAAATAGATGTTATAATTCGATTAGAGAATTTCGTAGACAGCTTCATTGCTAATTTGAACAGTACAAAGGGAAAGCGTCCAGGTGAAGCGGGGAACAATGTTTTTATTAATACACCCCGATTTGCCGATTATAATGTATTGTATACTCTCCGTGAAATATCTACCTAAAGAATGAATAATATGGATTAGTTGTTAAATTATTATTGTATATTACCAAAATTTTAAAAATAATGCTTGAGTGTCGTGGCACCCTCGGTTGGAACAAATTTACTTTCGTAGTATATTATTATACGCTGTCCTGTGGATACAGCACGGGAATCTTTGTAGGTCCTGGGGAGGAGTGAAGGAAAACGCAGTTGGACAACGCCGGTCCGAATCACGATTTTTACATCAATGAAGTGTCAGTTTACCGTTTGCGCCATCTACCGGTTCAATCAGGTATCAAATAGAATATAAAGCAAACTAAAAGCATAGGCAGATGGCGCTGTCTATGTGATCTAATTTGTATTATCTAACATACGCAGTTACATTCGTGACGGAAAAATCTTCGCCTAGCCCCTGTCCGTACCTTTCGAAAAGAAATTTCTTTTCAATAATAATAATAAAATAAACAATAAAAAAATTGGCATGTGCTGGATTTGAACCGGGAACATAGACCATCTTAAGCATGCGCTCCTCTAACTGAACTATTGACGAGATAGTCAAACTTGTGAAATTACCTTTCACTTCATTTCGTGACGTAAAAATCTTACTTTTTTCACCTAGCTTACTTTACATAGGGCATCGTAGGTATAAATATAATCGTAGGTATAGGTAGGTACGGTATCTTACTCAATAATTTTTATTATTCATATCAATAAATAACATAAACTAAAACCGAAAACAAACTTTTTTTTATCTATCCAAAATAAGCAAATTATAAGCTTTTAAAATCTGATTAAAGGAGAAACTGTCAAGTAACAGAAAAAAGCGGCCAAGTGCGAGTCGGACTCGCCCATGAAGGGTTCCGTAGTAGCAAATAACATAATATAAAATGGTTTTTTTTTTAATTTTTATATTTGAGTTGATTGAATGAAAGGTAAATTACTGTTTATGATTTATGACGTATTAAAAAAAAACTATTTACTAGATATCGTTCAAACCAATTTTCGCTGGTAGTTTTTATGGTAATGTACATCATATATTTTTTTAATTTTATGATTCCCTTATTTTAGAAGTTACGGGGGGGGGACACACTTTTTTCCACTTTGGAAGTGTCTCCCGCGCAAAGTATTCGGTTTAGAAAAAAATGATATTAGAAACCTCAATATCATTTTTAAAGACCTATCCATAGATACCCCACACGTATGGGGTTGATGAAAAATAAATTTTTGAGTTTCATTTCTAAGTATGGGGAACCCCCAAAATTTTTAGTTTTTTTCTATTTTTGTGTCAAAACCTTAATGCGGTTCACATAATACATCTTTTTACCAAGTTTCAACAGTATAGGCCTTATAGTTTCGGAAAAAAGTGGCTGTGACATACGGACGGACAGACAGACAGACATGACGAATCTATAAGGGTTCCGTTTTTGCCATTTGGCTACGGAACCCTAAAAAGGATGCACGTACAGCACTCTTGACGTTAAGTAAATGGCGGGACACAGTAAACAAGAAGGTGTTCGATAGAGATCACGACCCTCAGCAATGAGTATTAAGACACAAGTATCGTTTTGTTTTTGCATGCGGTCGTACAACTCACAATGTTGCCGTCCTGCAGCAGGTCCCACAGCAGCGTGTCGCCGGGGCGGCACACGTCGTCGCAGGCCGGCGCGGGCGACGGCGGCCGCGCGCGCCCCGACCGGTACTCGGTCAGACTCTGCGCCTGCAACCGTATTGTTTGTGTGAGCAGCTCAGTGGCCCGGCGGGAGTGCGCGCTTCCGCAAATAAAGCGACACCAAGCGTGGTCCGCACTTAGATGGGTGACAAGTGGCAAAAGCATTTAAGTTCCACTATAACATTCCATGAAGATTAAGGGTCAAGGAACGTAGGCAGAACTCGACCGTTTGATTACTACAAATAAACAATTCCCTTACACTTTGCTTTTAAATGTTTACTTTATCTTGATAAAACTCTCAGAACACAAAAAGAAGATAAAACCTATCCACATTAAGTTCAAGACCCTCCAAAAACAAAATCCTGGATCCTGAAAATATAGTTAAAAATAATAACCGGCCAAGTGCGAGTCAAACTCGCTCACAAAGCGTTCCGTACCACTATCTAAATAAAATCTCGTTTGTTGTATAATACAACTTAAATATTTATTTAATTGTGTTTATTGTTATAGCGGGAACAGAAATACATCATCTGTGAAAATCTACAACAACTATCTCGGTATCATGGGATACATCCTGGTGACAGAAAGACAGACAGAAGGACCGCGGTGTCTAAGTATCTAAGTTTGTACCCTTTGGGTACTGTTGTGCATAAAACGAGTCGACGAGCAGTGACGCACCGCGCCCGCAGTGAGGACGCTTTGGAATCTCAATTAGGTATTCGCGCGGGCGCACAAAACTGTTTGGAATCCTGAAAAGTTCAGCGTGACGTACGCACCTGCGCGGCGAGTCGCGCCAGCTCCTCCTCGCAGGCCGAGTCGTCCTCGTCGAGGTCGGCGAGGTGCGGGTGCGAGTGCGGCGACAGCGCCGACGACGCGCTGCCCTCCTCCTCCTCGGCCTCCACCCCCATGCCCGCCACCCCCCGCCGCTTGTAACTCTCCATCAGACGCAGCTCCATCAGACGTCTGTACAAACATTTTTCTCAAATAAAAACCGACTTCACACCCGAACTACGATTTTGATAAAATTTCTATGGGACCACCTGTGAAGTGCACTCTTTCAAAACAAAAAAGAATTATGAAAATCGGTCCACAATTGACGGAGAAATCGGTGAACATACATTAAAAATATATACAGTTGAACATAAAACCTTCTCCTTTTTTGAAGTCGGTTAAAAATACTCATTTATGATATGCATATGTGAAAGTGAACTTAAATTCAGTTTGCTTGTGGAGATATATGCAAAATTTCACGACGCAGAAAAAAATTAAATGTAAACATTTAAATATTTTTGATTAAAATAAATATAATCCAATGTCTTTCCCAGATCTCCCATGCTGGAGAATGTACCAGCTGCTTCTCTTCCCACGCAGATCGTAAAAGCCGATCGAGGGAATGGGCAAAAATGCAAATCATGTTAACAGGCGATGCGGCTAGCAACCCATCACTGTATTGATTGCTTTTCCATCTTCTCGCCCACAATGACGCTAAAAGTGGCTTTGGGGACTTGCGGCCCTGGGCTCTGCATAGAACCGCAAGACCCAAAAGGCTCTGTCTGCCCCGTTAGGGATAAAGACGTGATAGTATGTATGTATGTCTACAGATATAAGTCAGCATTGCAAAATCGTGAGTCACATGGTCTTTATTGTAAACTAACCCGCCGCTCTGGGACAATGGGGGTGTCCTGAACGAATTCGCCGGTACTAAAACCACAGACTACTAAACTACGTCTCTAACTACGAGTGTAACATAAAAAATCTCTTATAGCATTTAAACAAAGCTAAAAAAAATAGAGCGCTGCGACAGTTCTCACCTGGCATCCACGTTGTCGCAGAGTATCTGGCAGTGGGTGTCGCTGCCTGACGATTCCTCCTCCACTTCCGAGACGGACTCAGCCAGCTCCGCGGTCTTGAGCTGGGCTGCTACTAGACAAATATATACTTTAGTTGCTATATGTAAGATTGGAGAACACAGAAGCACGAGAAGCAGAACATTTGACAGCCAGTAAAAGCCATTTCAAAACAGCAGATACCTTCATTCATCAAAGAAAATAGTATTTGCAGAGTGTTTGTGTTGTGTACACCTTATTTGCTAAATTGTAAATTTGAGCTTTTTGTGCCTCTTAAATTATTGGGCTTTTGTCATATTTTATCATATTTTGTCATTGGATATAGGCATTTCGTACTACACAGATCCATAGCCTTTTAACCGTTTTATTATAAATACAGCTTTGTTAATAGGTTTAAAATATTGTCCGAACAAATAAAGTTGACATCTAGTAATATGCCACGGTCTTGATTTGGTTGGATAATTTTGTAATAAGGCGGTAAATGTCTATCTTGCTAAGGTAAAAATCAACAAAACTAAAAGAAAGTGAAGTAAACAGTTGTATGGACCAGCACTCACGGAAATGCCTGGCCTTGCCGGGTTTGTGCCGCTTCTTGTACAGCTTCTTCTTGCGCGGGCGCAGCAGCTCCTCCGCGCCGCTGCTGGCGCTGCCGCTGCTGCCCGCGCGCTTGCTGCGTCTTCGTGAATATAAAAGAATCATCAATAAATACTCACTTAAGCAAATTCAACACTAATGGTCTTGCATATCGTTAGCGCATTTTCCCGAATAGAAAAACATTAAACTTATACTTTGTTAAAGATGACCATAACAAACCGCCACTAAATGTAAGAACTACAAAAATATTACCCCAAATAAAAAGAACACTCCTGATTAACAACTTACCCTTATAAACAAAACACTTTGATCATTATCAGTTAATCCGTTTGATAGGTAGCATGATGTTACTTACTTCTGGCAAGATTTTAGCGTAGCACATTCCTTTTTGGACAGTTCCTCTCCTTCCCGCAACCACTCTTGTTCTGCTGTAAAGTTATTAACATTATTATATAGACTTTTTAATAGTTAAAATTGTATAAATATACTTGAATGCTATGTAAAAGTTACCTGTAAGCTCGCGCTGATGCTTGCTCTGTTTCCGCGGCGGTCCCGCCTCTTCGCCCGACGTACTGAGTTCTTCACACTAAATCAAGTAAAAAGGACTTTTGTTTTATAATTTCACTCAACATAAGTACGTCAAAGTATTTGGTACATTCTGGTGCCTCACACGAATTCTGTCTAGTGCAAGTTGCTGATAAATTAAGGTTGGCTTAAAGTGTTTTCAATCAAGATTTGAGCTTCGCAATCACCACTTCAAAAAAAAGAACAAAAACTGCAATTTCTATACAAAAAACTCACCGGATCGTCATCAGAGTTGGTCTGGTCCATGCTCACACTAGCTTCCGACGATGAGTTGTGGTGTGGCTTGCAGGTGGGCTGCGGCTGCCTCAGGGCGGCGTCTTCGAGCGGCAGCGGCGAGCTTAGGGGAGCGCCACCGCCGCTACCACGGGACCACATCGCGCGCATTAGCGCTGACGCTAAGTAAAGGCTCTATAATAAGACAAATGTTGGTTACTCTGAAACCATCCCATCATACACTAAATAAGTAATTAATAATGATAAATCATACAGTTGGGTAAGTTACAATCGTAACATACCTAACTAAATTTTTAAGCAATATTCACTAGTCCCGATAACGAAAAGTATATCCTGGACGATGCACTAAAGCACTGTCTGGTAATTTTTCATAATATTGAAAAAAAAAGAATAATCACCTGCTCGGTATGTTCCTTAGGCGGCAACGCACACAGTAAGCTGTACAGATGCGCACAGGGTTTTGGTGCAAGAGCTCTAATGAAGCCCGGCAGCAGATCATACACTTGACGACCACAGTGTTTCAGTTGTGCCGCAGCCCACACTAGTTCTATGTGTTCATTCGTCACTCTACCTTCCACAGCCAGGAACTTGAGAATCATATGCGATTGTTTTATAACCTGGGTAAAAAAAATATATTCAAAAACCTACACAAACATTCTATTCATTATTCAGAATCTAAATAGTTTTAAATAAAAAGTGCCTAATGAAATTAACAATGTGGAACTACCACTTCAACAACATTGTCTTACCTCAACATGCAGATTAGGTCCAAAGAGATGTTCAATGATGTTGTTATAGGTCAACCAGGTGGCCAGCCTCTGGCCGGCTATCTCGGCCTCTGCGGCGGGTTCGCCCGCACACAGCTCATTGTGGGCGGCGATGTGCGCGTTGATTTGTGCTACGCCGGCCAGTCTCATTGTAAGAGTGCTGCTGTTGAAGTACTTGAATGCCAGAGCGAGCCCATCTACGTCGAAAGACAGTGGTGCATCTAAGGGTTCTTTTGCTGCTCCCCACATGAAATCTAAAAATGTGCATTGATCATTTCTGTACTTTGTCATTAGAAAATTACTATACACAAAAATAAAACAAATATTAAGGCACCTTTTTCGAAAATTCTACAAATAACAAGCATGATTATAAGTGGTATAATGAAGAAGGTTTAATAAAAGGAACATACCAGCCATAGATTTAACTGCTGGAACCCTGAGATCCTTGTCTTCCAAGATGCACATGTACTGCAATATCTGGCTCCTCAAGGGCATAAACAGCTGTGCCACTGCTCTGAAGTTGAGCCACAATTTCAGGTTGCCCACAGCTGCCACTATGGCATGCGCCATAGACAAGGGCAAAGTGCTAGGTGTTGCTTGCTCAAACACAGAGGTCATAGCGAACACCCCTCCGAGCTTGCAGAAGAGGCTCACATTACGTAGTAGATATGCTGGAATCTCAGTATCATGCAGGTCACAATAAGAACTCAAATTAGATATCTCTTGGGCAGATAAGTCATCCAAGCGGCTTGGAAGTGTAGAATGTTTACAGGCCAAGTAAAGAGGAAAGTTGAGCAGAAAAATTTTTGAGACAATATGCATCAGTTTCTCTTTCTGCTGCATAGGCCACACTTCTGTTTCCTCAGTGGATGATGCTGGTTTTTCCTTCTTCTCTTCTGTCTGTTCCGGCTGGCCAGTGTCGCTAGACTTCTCTGGCTCGGCTGGAGTATCAGTTTGTTCTTCCTTCTTTTCTTCATTGTCGGTAGGAGAAGTAGCAGCTTCAGGAGGCTTTGCTTTCTCTGCGTCATCTGGTGGGGAGTCAGCCTCTGCTAGTTCATCTTTTAGCTGCTTGAGTTGGCACACTGACAAGCACAGTATGCTTTGTACTACTAGATAAAACCTTTCAAAGTTTTTCACATCCCTATAGCAGCACATGCATTGCCTAAAATAAAATTAAATAAATATTATCCGTCGTATTATAAAACGCAGACTAACTTTGTTACTAGGTTTAAACCAATAACCGACCAAATCTAGTTGACATCTAATAATATACCAGTGTCTTATCTGAAAATGTCAACTTAATTTGGTCGGATAATGGTTTAAACCTAGTAACAAAGTTAGTCTGTGTTTTATAATAAGACGGTATTACTTTGAGAAGGATGATAAATGTTTTACACTTTGTGAGACTTAACTGTGGCAATAAGTAAAGAATACAGACAGACATAAAAGGTAGTCAGTTTAGAATACAGAATTTTTCTTTTGGGATTTAGGTGAACTATGCCTTTTCAAAGAGACTGTAAAAGCCTGTTTTCTTTCTTTCTTTCTTTTAAAGGTTATGGCTCCATCATTTAGCCAAAACAATGATTTTGCCAATGTCAAGGTTGAGGATGACACGATTATGTAGATAGAAGAAAATTTAATAACTTTTGACCGGTTGAAGAAGAGCAGTGTGTAACCTAACACAACACATAGGGTTAGTAGATATTGATGTTAGTAGATTATTTGTATACTTGTATAAATATATTACTAGTCTGAAACACACAACACTGGTCCACAACTATATAAAATTGCCATTACGACTCGCTAAGAAGAAGAACTAGTCTGAAATCTGAATATTTTATTTAGACAGGTGTCTGTCAATGGCACATCACAATACAAAATAAACAATTCTGGGCATTGCAGAGGAGATTTACAAAAATTAATAGAAAAATTGTTCTTGTGACCAACTTGATGAGGGTCTCTGATCTCTTTACAACAAGGCACAATGATTGAAGTGGTTGTAAAATTTTTTATCTTTGAAGTCAGTAAGCAAATACAAAATTTTGATTAAAACAATACATAAGTTAAAAAGCCATACCTTTGAGGCCAGGATATAATGTAGTTTAACACTGTTTCTAGTTCAGATTGGCTTATAGTTGGATACTGAGATACATCGTCGGTTAGTCGAGCTTCACCTGGAAAATTACACATGTATCAACATAATTCTATTGTAGCGAGAATATCAACGAAAAAACAACATAAACACATTAAATAGTACAGTGTTTCTCACAGAGAATCCATGCAACAAGCGAATAGTCCACCAAATTTCGAAACAATGTAACTTACAATTCACCAAAAGCTGCGAAAATTCCGAACAAACATCACACATTCTTATAGTTTTAAGTCAAGATGGAGCGAAATATTACAGTAATATTATCGCAATTGCTAAATCATATGAAATATTGATCATTATTGATATTTTTCGTATCAGAAAACGAACACACACTGCCCTAAAATGTCAGTCACAGAATCCGTTCCACCATTGTTGACGATTGTTGTCAAACAACGTTTTGTTACTGCCTTGAATAGGCCATTCTCATCGGTCATTAAATCTATACATTTAATAAAGTGTGTCTGTACATACATTGAATTTGAATATATTTCCAAAAAAAATATTGCGTGTGACGTGTGATGGAGGCATAGTAATAAAGTAAGAATTTAAAAAATGTCTGTCTGTTTGTACATGCTAATCTCTGGAAACACTGGACGGATTTAAATGAAACTTTTTTTGTTATACACGCTGACTTTTTATTGGTTTTGGAAAAAAAAAAATGTCGTATAGTAAATAAATTCCTCTATCCATAAATGTAATCCCAATTTCTGTATGTCATAAGATAAAAAAGTTGCGTGAATGATTTTCGATCGAGACCACGTAGTTATACGCCGCCAGCCGCCGGCTGTGTTATGGTCGATGACCCCGGCCGGCCAGCGGGCGGTGTATGGCGGCTGTACTACTAATTGATCTCACAATTTTACTTTCGAGTTATAGACAACATTTTTTGTTTCTGAATTTTTATTTTGACTAGCTAATTAGGTCTTACTAACGATGCCTATGAAGTGGCCTTCGGCTTCAAAACCAATAAAAAATCACCGTGTATAGCTGTTAAGCCTAGGCATCATATAGAGTGTAAATAAATTTGGAAAATGGAAAAACTGATGTAGAACTATAATAGTTCAGCTAAACTATAAGAAATATAATAACTGGCCAAGTGCGAATCGGATTGGCGCACTAAGGGTTCCGTACCATAATTTATAAAATATTGCGTTTGTTGTTTGGGAGCCCCCCTTAAATATTTATTTTATTTTTGGTATTTGTTGTTATAGCGGCTACAAAAATACATAATTTGTGTGTATTAAAAATTTCAACTGTCTAGCTACCGCGGTTCTTGAGATACAGCCTGGTGACAGACAGACGGACAGACGGACATGCGGACAAACGGACAGACGGCGAAGTCTTAGTAACAGGGTCCCGTTTTTACCCTTTGAGTACGGTACGGAACCCTAAAAATGACGCCTTAGCAAACGTTGTTTAGCTTGATAAGCATTTTACAAAGTTCACGTGAACGAAGTCGCGGGCTTCGCCTTGATACCTAATAAATAATGTTTTATTAAAATATAGTCTTTACTTTAGGAAACCCGATTACAGTGCTAATTTTTTTACAAAAACCTACAATTGATTTTTAATTTCAATATCATCATCATCATCAGGTATTTTTTTCTCCACTGCAGAAGCACGACCCTCTCTGTACTACCAGACCCATACTTAGCCAGAGCAGCTAGAGGACTTGACCTACACTCTCCACGCTGGCCAGACAATAAAAATAATAATAATTTGTATTTTATTTTATATTTCACTTTATAGATATTTTATAAAATCTAATTTATGTTTCAAAATGAATAATAATAATAATTGATAACGCTTGGCCACAAGCCCGCGCAATCAATTATACTCCTCAAAGCTCCTAGCCTTGAGAGAAAAAATAAATCAAAAATATAAATAATAATAATAATCGTTTATTGCTCACCATAATTTACATACATAGGAACAACTTAAACTAATCAAAGAGAAGAGAGAGAGAATAAAGAGATAATAATTTAATTTCAATAACAATAATAATTTTCCAAAACTAAAAACCGACGAATTCATGCCACTATAAAAGTCTAAAAACTAATTTCCTATTGAATTTTTAGAAGATAGATAGATAGCTCGTAATATTTTTGAAAGACTTATTTAACGATACACACGATAGGTTAGTCGAGAGTAAAAAAATTGACTCCCACTTTACATAAATGGCAGCTACACTAAAAGATTTTATTTTACCACTTTTTCGCTCATACCAAATAAGCAGCTTTCTAGTACTTAGTCTCTAAGTAAAACCGCGGATGGACAGACAGGCAGACAGACAGATAAGGTGAAACTGTAATAGCCTGCGCAGACGACGGAGTTTTCTCCGCGGCGCACAAGGCGGACTAAAGTTCGCCATGTGCGTTGCTTCGCCTAGTCACACGAGCTCTATTTTTTTCCGTACTTTTGTCCGGTCCGCTCCCTGCATGTCTTCGGTTATTCGGGGGACTTTTTGTACGCGGTACTTCTAATCCCTCGGTTGCGTTACATACATGATACAGTTGTAAGTTGTAAGTGTAAGCGATCTATTTTAGCGGACAAAAAAGTCCGCGGACAGAAATGCCTCGTCTGCGCAGGCCTTAAGGGTCCTTGTTTACTATGGAACCCAAAAAAGCCCACAGGGCAGGGCCCACCTTTTTGTCAAGTCTAGTCTTTTGAATCACATTTTCACAAATCACAATAGAAACCAAACGCAATATTCGTTCAGAAACACAGTAAGTATTAAGGTACCTATAGCAAAGATCGATTACAGTTTACAATTTCACGAAAAAAGCTTTAGTAAACCGTGTGAATCGTGTGATAAACTACCCATGAAGTTATACGATGTAGAAATATTGTTCTGGGATGAGAGGAGACTACCTACGTAGGCATTTTTGGCGGGAACTCAGGGGTTTGCTTGAAATTGCTTTGCAAAAAGGTGCTGACCTTCGAGCCGACGAGTCATACATAGTCTATACATAGCGCTTGCGGCGCGGGCGAGTATCCATACTTCTTGTTTCATTGGATAATTTGGTCAACTTTTAAACACCAATTTTTTATGTAATTATTTTTATTTTTAATGAAAACCTAATTTATTTGGAATGAAAAACGATTAATAAGTGCCCCCTTTCAATATGGAAGGTGATTTTTTGCCAATCAGATCAGCCTGTATATTTTTAATGTTGGGGTTGGGATTTTAGGAATAAAGAAGTACGAGCTCTAAAGGCCTAGTATCCAGAGCCTTCAAATTATTATATAAAAAAAACTTCTATGTCAGTTTTGACACTTTTGACATTGACATTTCTATCATCTGTTTTTTGTTGAACTTGAAGAGCTATGGGTTGATTGTTGATTTATGAGATATTTCTATCTAAAGATATGGTCCAGTTATTATATATCGTTGCGAGTTTACATGTGTTGTTATGCCCTTTCACCAAAGTAGAAGAAAGTTTTAATATTCAAGCTTTTCACGATGTTTTATATCATAGACATAACCTATCACAGGTGGCTACTAAAAATCTAATTTTGGATTCATAAGTTGAAGTGTACAGTGTATGATGATCTATTTTCTTCCAGTACGATCACAATGAGTTCCCCGGCGTCGTGCCGCGAACATTCTTGGGGCCGTTAGTTATATCAGTGCTTTCAGCGCCAATAGTTGGAATTTTACATATCGCCGGGATTAACAAATATTGGATGCAATATGTGGGTTCGTATTACTCGACTTCAGTAATTTTGATGTGTCCCAAAATTCTTACACCCAAACCTCTTTATTTTTAATTTTATTATAACTTTTTATAACTCATTAACTGCAATTAATAAAATAATTAACTATTCTGTGTTTCAGTTCGGTTGACCCTAGCCCTGACAGTAATAGGAGCATGGAGCCGCCTGCGGGACGCGCTGCGAAAGCAGTTTGGCAACACATTCGCATGGTGGTTCACTATCATCTCGGTCACTCAGTACCATTTTATGTTCTACATGAGCCGCCCGTTACCTAACATTATGGTGCTACCTTTAGGTATTTCTTTATTTAAACCATGGTAGTCTCATTTAGATTTAAATCAAAATTATGTGTTTTTCATGTTATTTTAAACCAATTTCAAAAAAAATTGGAGGTAATCAATTCAATCTGTATGTATTTTTTTTGGGTGTTTCCCCTGCGATATTATTGCCACATGTGAACCGATTATGATGATTATTTTCTTATTGGAAAGCCTTTAGTGCTAGTTAGTACCCATATTAATTTGGTAAAGATATGATTAAGAACTTTAGAGATATGGCAAAAGAAAGATTAAGATAGTAAAATGTATGGTATATATATTTTTATATATATATAGGCCTATGTCCAGCAGTGGACTTCCTGTGGCTGATATGATGATGATGATGATGATATATTTTTACTTTTATGATTAGCAAATGATGAGGAAGATACAGCGTATTTCAATTGCATGATGTCATGATCAGTTATGATTTTTAACCAAAGTTGTTGTAAAATACTTTCTCCAAAACTTCAAAATTCTTTGGGAATTTTCACTTCTTTCCCAAATTGTAAAATATGGGTAAATTTTTTTTTAAACAAGTTAACGGTAAATAATATATTTTTAATCAGTCCAATGCCTGTTGAGATAAATATGAAATGAACTCTGGAGTAAACCCTCATTGAAAAAACTTATCCATTTGTGTTTATTATATCAACTTCTCCCTTTTGAAGACAAAATACATGTTCATGTTGTTTATTATTTGCTTTTGGTGTGAAGCAAGCAATTCATATTTTATAACAAGATTTTTTTTTAACTTGCAATGTATCTTGTATGAAATGAACCAATCAAACCAGTCATTGTTAACAAATTTAGCCAAAATTTTGCATACTTGTATAAGTCGAATAACAATACAATATTCTTATGACAAGAAGTTAATCTGACGATGGAACCAGAAGGTGGCCATAGGGACCCTGTAATACTACATCACAACCCCATCGAGTTTGGGCTTATTGGGTTTGTCTTGATAAGTACTTAGGCCTTACATTAAATGCTTGTTAAAAAAATTTTTTTTTTTCAAAATCTTTTTTGAAAATATATTTATGAAACAAGTACCTACTTGTATTTACCATATGCAATTTTTAATGTTCTTAATACTTACTGAAATTGTTTCAGTGCTTTTGGCCTTTGAAGGATGGATATCGGGGAGACACAAGCTGTTTCTGATATCTGCAGGTGCTGCTATGATTATTTTTAGATCCGAGTTAGCCATGCTCTTTGGCCTGTTCCTTATCATAGATTTGTATTTCAAGAAAATTGATTTAAAAACGTAAGTAAATATTATGCTGATCCCAGATAAACAATATGCGTCCTTACAACATTTAGGGATATTTACACATATGATACGATTTTATCAATTATGTTACAGGTTAATGAAAATAGTAATTCCAGCTGGAGCTGGCCTCGTTGCTCTAACAGTGGTGGTGGATTCCATATTCTGGAGAAGGCTGCTCTGGCCCGAGGCTGAGGTGTTCTGGTACAACGTCGTTATGAATAAGAGCTCAGATTGGGGTGTATCCTTTATTATTACGATTCTTATACTTACATACATCACATGTGGCATTCCTTTTTTTTTATGATAAGCAGGATTTATTATGCCTTATATTTGACGTCGTCTTAGTGTCTACTAACTAGCCTAGAGCCCTAATATCCAAAGGCCATGTTTAGCGTGATGATTAAATAAATATATACTGACAAATCACACAGATTGAGCTAGCCCCAAAGTAAGTTCGAGACTTGTATTATGGGTTATATACTAACTCAACGATACTATAACAAATATGCATATAGTATATAGATAAACATCCAAGACCCAGGACAATTTAAAAAGGCCATTTTCCAACTGGCCCTGACCGGGGATTGAACCCGGAACTTCTGGGTTTTGGACGAGCATGGACTACACGACACTACGCCACGGAGGCCGTCATTAATTGCTGGAATGGCGTGACCAGGCTAAAATAGCTCTGAATAAAAAATAATGCAAGTTAAGGCTTGGCTCTACGTTTTTATTTTTCAAAATCTGTCAAAATTGATTCAAAAGTTGTCCGTTCTTTTCCGCTAGGTTTGTAGTAATGTCTAAATGCAATGCAGATAGAGTTAAAAATATATAGAGGTTACAGTATGAAAACCATGACGTAATGAAAAGTATCTCTAGTATGTTAACTTTTTGTGTAACATGTTATGTTTTTGTAAATAATTGAAAAAGGTCATGTCACGTAATCTATTAGTTTCGTTGTGTTTTTGAAACTGAGACTTATCAAGCCTACTAGTTCAATGAACCAGAGGTATTAGCTTTCAATAAGAAATCTGAGCAATGACTAACATTCTGGAGGGAAGTCTAAAAGCTTTGAACTTCATAATGAAAGATCAATATTTATTATTTTGAGCCAACTACACGTGCAGAAAAAGATTGCAATAGGTTTTTTTCAAATATATCTTTATTATCATAGGATATTTATAATATCTCTTAATAATCGTCATTGTTTTGTTGCACAATTGTTGACGTCAAATGGTTACTTACAGCTAAGTTTACTACCGCTTCCAAAGCGCTAGTGCAGAAGAATCGGTAACAAACTGCACTGCAGCATTTTCTTCAAGGACGTCAACTCACAAATAAATTAATACTTAAAGTTAATATGGACAGAGAATACATTGTTTGTTATGTCATATCATAATTTAAATAAAATTTTTAGAATGTCAAAATTTTAAAATAATGTACCAAATTATGAACATTTGTCTTTAAGGTAGTCATCGGTCCTATAATAAGCCTTCTCACAAAGTACTTTTTTACATAAGTTTTAAATTTTTTGTCTGGCATATCAAGGACCGATTGTGGCAATTTATTATAAAAAAGTATACAGTTCCCCATGAATGTCTTACTAACTGTTTTGAGCCTATAAAACGGGGCAAATAATTCATTCTTATTACGTAAGTTTTTATCGGTCACATCGCTTACTTTATTGTATAAGGAAATATTTTTCCTTACAAACATTATGTTTTCAAATATATACTGCGATGCCAATGTAAGTATATCAATTTTCTTGAATAATTCTCTAAGTGAGTCTCTTGGTCCTAACCCATAAATAGGACGAATTGCCCGTTTTTGTAAAATAAAAATAGTCTGAATACCGGCTGCACTCCCCCACAATAGTATGCCGTAAGACATAACACTATGAAAATAACTAAAGTACACTAGTCTAGCAATTGCTACATCTGTCAATTGTCTTATTCTCCTAACAGCATAAGCCGCAGAGCTAAGCCTATTAGAAAGTTTAGTTATATGAGCACTCCATTGAAGTTTTGAATCTATTGTAATTCCTAAGAAGGTAGTACTTTCAACAAGATCGAGTTTTTCACCATCTAGCATTATGTCAACGCAGGCCTATCTCACATTGGGAAGAGAAAATCGAATGCATTGGGTCTTTTTCGTATTTAGCATTGGCAGAAACCAATCAGAAATGGAAGACAAGGTGCTGTTCACTGCGCAAGCGTTTGTGCTATGTCGATCTATTTTAAATATAAGTGAGGTGTCATCAGCAAATAGCACTATGCCAGCCTGTTTATCAATCATATAAGGCAAGTCATTGACATAAACCAAGAAAGGGAAAGGTCCAAGAATTGAACCTTGCGGTACGCCTATTTCAACATTAGATCCGTGGGATTTTATGCCATTTAAATCAACAGTTTGATGCCTATCTGTTAAATAAGATTCTATTAGTTTAATTGAATTATCATCAAAACCGTATTGACGAAATTTAAGCAAAAGTGTCGGATGATCTACGATTTCAAATGCTTTTGAGGGATCACAAAATGATCCAATTCCATCATTTTTGTTCTCCCATGCATCGTATATATGTGTAACGAGTGCCACTCCCGCATCGGTGGTCGATTTCCCGCCAGTAAAACCGAATTGTTAGCTATGGAACAGGTTGTAGGTTTTGAAGTGAAGCAGCATTTGATTGAGCATTATCTTTTCGAACACCTTACTCAAAACTGGCAGGGTAGATATCGGTCTGTAGTTGCCAGGGTCTGTTTTTTCTCCTTTTTTAAATAAGGGTATTAGTTTACTACATTTCATTAGGTTAGGAAATATGCCTTCATCAATACATTCGTTAAATATAAAAGCTAAGTCAGCAGCTATGATATTTATAATATGGCAACTACAGCAACTGACATGTAAATTTATTTATTTATTAAATCTTAAATGACCATAATGGTACAAAAGGTGGACTTAATGCTAACGCATTGTCTACCGGTCAACCTTTAGATAAAACAGAAATAATTTATTTAAATTTTAAAATATACACGGTAATTTCTCATTGTTTTTTGGACCAAGGGCTACTTTATAAAGATCGTTAGTAAAATTTAATTAGCTAGTCAAAATAAAAATTCAAAAACTAATTAAAATCGTGAGATCAATTAGTATTACCGCCAGGCACTGCCTCCGTCCGGCCGGCCGGAGTTCATCGAGGTCATGCGGTAGTTTTGGTCGGACATAACAACGTAGTCTCGATTTGTTAATCTTATGTCATACACAAATTTGGATTACGGATATAGATAGAGGAATTTATTCACAATACGATTTTTGTTCCAAAACCAATGAAAAGTCTGATTTCCGTCTTAAGCTAAAATGGTTACCGATCAGGATCCGCCGTAATATCCATATTCTCTCCCTCCTATTCAACTCCCTTTTTAACCCTTCCTCCCCTGATTACCTTTACTGCAAATTTAGCTTTCGAAATGTGGATAATCGTTTGCGTTCAGCCGGTAGCCTCGTTCTTGAGATTCCATCCCATTCGTCGCAGTCGTACTCCAAGTCTTTCGCAGTTATGGCGGCTAGGCTTTGGAACTCGCTTCCTGCTGATGTAAGAATGGCACCATCGCTTGATTCATTTAAGGTTAGATTATCCAAATCTTCTCTGGTGGCGTCACACTTGAGGTAATTAAGTACTTAGTCTACATAATTGTATGTATAATTAGTATATATATGTATGTCTATGTAAGTTTATGTGTATACAGTATTATATGTGTATTTGTAAGTTAGTTTATGAATATAAAATATATGTGCTTGCGTATGTGTATGTAATGTAGTTATTATATATGTATAATCTTTTAAGGTATCTAGTTCGTACTTACTTCTACCTTTTAATTGAGTAAATGTCCTCTCAATCTATTGCAGGTTGACTGGAAGAGATCCCTACATGGGATAAGTCCGCCTTTGTATATTTGCTCTTTCGAATTTTTTGTACTTTATTTTGTTTTTTGGTACAATAAAGTTATTACAAACAAACAAACAAACAAAAGTCAGCATGTTGTACAAAATAAGTAAGGGGTAAAAACGTAACTATATAAAAGGAGCTGCATCATTCAATTCTTTACATTGAAATAAGTAATATTTCTTAAATTGAAAAATTGCTGTGTATATTACCATATTTGTGCGCTATAGTGGTTATAACACACGCGGCGGAATTTTCTTGCGCGAGCCGAAAGCGAGGGCGTGATAGTGCCGAGTGTTTAACCAATATACGCACGTATATCGCACGAAGTTTTTCAACACACGTATATCTAAACTGATTTTTATTTTAACCGGTAAAGACCCGCACGATATTAATAAATGTCCACGTTCATTGTCTTACTATTGTGTCTGGTATTGGCGGTAAAGGAGCGGTTAAATAAACTCAACCATAAAACTGTGATGCACACGGCTGCTTTCCCACCGTAATACTTATCAAAATCAGCGCGGCTGGCCAACCATTACTAGCTGGTGCCACAAGGCAGTGAGCGAATTCGGAATTTGAAAAAAAAAATTGCTGTTGCATAATATAACTTCACTATTTGCGTTTATAACGCAAGCGTGTTTTATGTGCTACTTTTTGTATATGTCTAAAGCCGATGAAATTCAATGAGATCCACTTTACGAGCAATATGTTGAAAAAATAATTAATATACAACATGGAAGGGACATGCCCGTAATAAATCGAACCACAGGCTGTACTAGATCACTATATTATAATGATATTAAAATAACAATAAAAAAACGGCCTACGGCCTCGTAGGTAACCTCTGCCCTCACTTGGTTGCTTGTTTGGAGGGTTAAGCAGAAAGCCCCCCCTGTCTGCTCCCCCACCAAGCAAGTCCTTCCTTACACCTATCACTACAGTGCAGATCAAATAATTAGCAAAGTGTGTGTCGGGCCACGCGCAATGTTGGGTTCCGTAGTTGTAAAAGCCAACTTTAAGTTCATGCCAGTAAAAACGTCTTGAACGTCTAAGTATCTATTGAATTTGTATGAAATTTTCCTTTTCGACTACATTTTATAAGTTGAATGCCTTTAACTTTTTAATTTGTTTACCCTACTTGGCTCTGATAGTTTTCCTTTAAACTACATTTTATATGCTATAGCTGTGATTTTTTTCACGTGTCCATATATAACCGTTTAGCAGATAGACGGAGGGGACACGTGACTTTATCAAAAAAATTCACTTTAAAGCTAAATATTTCAGACACGGATCCCTAAATCGAAAAATGGTGTTTTCAAGCTCATAATATTTTTGAAAGACCTATTCAACGATACCCCACACAATGTGTTTGTAGTAAAATAAAAATATTGACTTCATCTTTACTAGTATGGCAGTTACCATAAAAAAAAATTATTTCCATATTTTATTTTTCGACTTTTTTGCCATGATTAATATACATATCCATGCCAAATTACAGCTTTCTAGTACTTATAGTTTCTGAGTAGGACCGCGGACGGACAGACAGACAGATAGACAGACATGGCGAAACTATAAGGGTTCCTTGTTTACTACGGAACCCTAAAAACCATATCAATCAGTCAGCCAGTCAGTCAGTGGTAAAATATGTACATGTATATTTCTCGAAATCTAAAAGTAAATAAATCCGAAGAGTATTATCTATAGATAAGTTTATTTGGCTATTATAAAATTAATTTATTGCCACAAAACTGGTAATTAAATAAAAATAAAATGTTATTAATCGATACTGTATATACATTACTTGTATATAAAAAAAAATCTATTCCGACCATGTCTGTCACGGAATCAATCTATGCCACGCTATGCTTTGACACTTCCTTTGACATTATGACAAGTGACACAGTGTAAGAAAGTTACTCGCACGTTTGTTTACGACTGTTCGACCCATATATATTCGTGATATTATTCTACACTGTGACAATAATTTTACGAAATCAAATGTCATTTTTTTTGTGAAGAGCGACGCGTCCTTGCTTCGTGAGGCCCATCGGCCATCTGACAATTTGATGTATAACTGTCAAAAATCTGTGCAACAAGAACAGTTTATTTAAATACACTCGCGAAAAAGCGAGACGGCATGTACAATATTTTTCAGGAAGGCAAAAGAGCTTAAATGACTGAAATCTTAAGCCACGCAAAATTGATCAATTATAGAAAAATGGCTCTAAAATTAAAACTAAAGCAACAAAAAAAAAATTGTACCACAATTTTAAAGATTACATAATTACTAATCTGCATAAAAAGTTTCAAAGCTGAAGTCCCTCTCGTCTGTGAGAAATTAGACCATATATGTTTTGGTAGAGGTGTTTTTGATGAGCAAGTTTGTGTTACAAAAATTAACAAATCGTGTATCCACAACCACAATTATGCTAGAAAAGCGTTCTAGTATACTATTAGCAAGTATCAGTTCTAAATTTCTGATATTTGCTGAGAAATAAGAAATAGATAATGCCCATTTTCACGGTGCGTCCCCTTAACTCACGAAACAGACATCGCCATTCCTCTGGTACTTTTACTCGGCTCTCCCGCGGGGGCTCGGTCCCAGCCTGGTGCTCATCCCGGTGGGCGTGTACCTCGACCGGCGGCTGGTGCCGTACACCGCGCCGGCGGGCCTCTACATACTGCTGTACTCGTTCCTACCTCACAAGGAACTGAGGTTTATAATATACGTCTTTCCTTTATTGAATATGGCGTCGGCCGCTGCGTGCTCATATGTGTAAGTACTTCACTTAGATTTATAATACTTTCAAATAATTAAACAGCTACAGCAACTTTTGAAATATTGAATAAGCGAGTTAAAGTGACAAATAAGGTGACAATCATTTTAACTCTAGACGTCCAAGTTTACACACTAATGAACTAGTGTGCCGGATTCCTCGCGATGTTTTCCCTCACCGGCAGCAAGGAGTGATAATCGGCCTAAACTGGCTTGGCCATTTTACAGATTTTACTGATTCTGTATTTAAATGAATATTTTTAGGGTTCCGTAGCCAAATGGCAAAAACGGAACCCTTATAGATTCGTCATGTCTGTCTGTCTGTCCGTCCGTATGTCACAGCCACTTTTTTCCGAAACTATAAGACCTATACTGTTGAAACTTGGTAAGAAGATGTATTATGTGAACCGCATTAAGGTTTTGATACAAAAATAGAAAAAAATAGTAAATTTTGTGGGTTCCCCATACTTAGAACTGAAACTCAAAAATTTTTTTTTCATCAAACCCATACGTGTGGGGTATCTATGGATAGGTCTTCAAAAATGATATTGAGGTTTCTAACAGCATTTTTTTCTAAACCGAATACTTTGCGCGAGAGACACTTCCAAAGTGGAAAAAAGTGTCGTCCCCCCCCCCCCCCCCCCGTAACTTCTGAAATAAGAGAATGATAAAACTAAATAAAATGTATGTTGTTCATTACCATGAAAACTACCAGCGAAAATTGGTTTGAACGAAATCTAGTAAGTAGTTTCTTTTTAATACGTCATAAATCATAAACGGCAATTTACCTTTCATTCAATCAACTCAAAAATAAAAATTAAAAAAAACATACTACAAGACTTTTATATTATGCTATTTTCTACTACGAAACCCTTCATGGGCGAGTCCGACTCGCACTTGGCCGATTATTTACATTATAAATATCACTATTATGTACTAACTGACGAGGTCGAAAATTTTGCCTGCGATGTATTACATACTTATATTAATTAACCCCATATCTCCTTAGGAGATTCTGTTCTGTACGTAATACTGTCATGGAAAGCACTCCACCGACAAGAGCCCAGCTCTTAAATATAAGAAGAAGACGTAATACTGTTACGAAACTAATATTCTGGAACATTGTACATTCTGGAACATCCCTTGTTGTTCTAGAACTTGCTAGACACTTCTGGAATGTTCTACTTCTAGTAGCTTCGCGACAATACTTATATCAATTCCGGGAACTTCATTAAATAACACATATAATATACCTATGTGCTATCAATCTTATCAATGGGTCGTCAGTGTCCATCAGTATAGGCAATGAAAAAGGAATTTGTTTTATTTCAGGTACATTAGAAGAACCAAAGCACCAATCTACGAGTTACTATTCTGGGGCACTGTCGTTATCATAGTGGGAAATTTACTTATGACTTTGGCGTTTGTCACGGTGGCTATGACGAATTATCCTGGTGGAGTAGCTATCACAAAGTAAGAAATGAAATAATAATTTTTTAGTTGACATCAGATTTATCAAATATCTTTCGAAAGCTTGCACGGATTAGCCGTCGAGTTGAAATTCTGCTTAAATTTATAATTGGCGCTTGAGTCCTGCTCGAGAATTTATTACTACGCGTCAATCGCGTTCCGATATGGTTGAGTCGGCTCGGCATCTATTGCTGGCGCTCGCTTTACTTGACTTGGTTTCATCGCTTTTTACTGATGAACACGTCTATCTCATATTTTGTTAAATGTTAACTTTAAACATTTTCAGATTCCACAAGCTTGTAAAAGATGAGCCATTCGTTCATGTCCATATCAGTAACTTGGCTGCTCAGACAGGGGTGACGAGGTTCACTCAGATCAACGACAACTGGATGTACAGCAAGAACGAATCGCTGAAGACAGACCAACTACAAGAATACACTCATCTCATTATAGAGGCAAAGAGCAAATATTCGCCGAACGTCAAGGCCTTTGCCAACACACACGTTGTTTTAGATAGTATAGACTCATTTTCACAAATTGCTATGAACTACAAACTTATACCGCCCATAAAAATTAAAACCAAACCCGCCTTGTTTATCCTAGAGAAGAAAGGCTTCAGTAATTACCCGCCAAGAACTATCCAGAGAACTTCTGCGCCGATTTCTGAAGAATCAGCAGAAGAAACTGTCGATTCTGCTACTGAAAGTGAAGAAATTGTAACAGAGAAAATTCAAACATCACCAGTTGTTATAGAGGAACAAATTATTGAAAATGATGAGCAAATTACTGAAACAGATGATAAAATAAACGAAGAAATATTAGATGCCAAAGAAATTGATAATGATGAAAATGTGATTCAAGTTGAGGAACATGTCGCAGTAACAGAGGAACCTGAGGTTAAACTTCCGAAAGCGAAGAAGGCCTTTGATGAGTTACGGAGTTTGAGACAAGAACGTAAGAAGAAGGCTATTGCAAAAATTAAGTCAGAGACTCGAAGAGAAGTAGTTGCATCGGCTAAAGAAAAACTGCGCGATATAATGAAACGGCACAAACATATTGCACATGAACTTTCTGAGAATACAATAACTGAAGATGAGACTCAGCCGGAGGAAAAAGACGGCAGGGGGGATATTCCAGACACATTGACTGAATTAGAAACTGAAACACCTGAAGTTGAGACACAAGAAGATGTAGAAAAAAGAGGAGATGCTGAGCCACAAGCCGCTGACGCTTTCGACCATATTCTTCAGTTCAGCGATACGGATACAAACGAAAACATCGATGCGATAGTCGAAGAAGTGATAGTTAGGTTGATAGATAGAAAAATTTACGACGACAAGACAAAACCCGAAGATATTAAAGCTGAAGACAGGCAAATCATACAAAAAATTGTTGAAGAGGTGCTCGCAGAAAGAATGAATTATTCTAACGCGGAAAACAAATGATCTCACTGAATTTTTAGATAGTTTATAAATATGTGCCAAGATAATTACTTTTCTAGTTCAGTCCCTTAGCACGAATATTTGCGGATATTCGTATAGCGTTCGTCTACGTTTTCTATGCAAAATTAAACAGCATCCCTGTCGCACGTAATAGGACTTTTGCATTGAAAACGTTAACGTAGGCGATACCTAATACTTTGACGCAAATATTTATGCTAAGAGTTACAGTATGTGCCTTGTGCGAGTTTTACTGTAAGCATTATCCAAAGATAAAATCCACTACGGTTAACTTCATAGCAGCCATCTCCAAAGCTTAATTCTGCTAGATAGACTACTTCCTGATTTCTGTTTGTTAAATAAGTACTGAATTTAACTTTTAACTCAGAAATAGCATTTACGAATGGTTTGAAGCATTTAAACTCATCTTTAAAAGATAAATGAACAAGATTTTCTATTAATAAGATTATGTAAGAGAATTTCGCGTTATAACTGAATTACTATCGAAAATTACTACCTACCTATTTATAATTTTTATATACTTACTCTTATTTCAATCAAATAAATACAATGATAAGTAATAGGTCTAATGCGTGAGGTCAATTGAAATTACCATATAAAATAATGCGCGAATAAGGTGTATGGGGTGGACCAGAAAAACTGCACATTACAATTTTAATAGGAGTGTTGTCTTATATATTATAATAAATAATAGGTTACGTTTCTTTTGCAATATCCCAGCATAGGTTAGGTATATCCAGGAATGGATTTTGGCGGGAGCACCACATGACAACTTCTCCAAACGGCCTCTACGTGTTGGATCTGTATCCCCACGCAAGCCTCTGAAAGGACCGGGGTGAAAAGACCCGTTTCTCAAAGAAAATAACACCATTACAACACATATTATCTCTAAAGACATAATTTTAAAGCCATGGATAACGCGTGGACTTAAAAATCTAGCTGTGAAAATTTACTCAAATCCTATCCCGAACCGAAACAACACATACTCACAATAATGCTCAAGATTCACCAGATTTTATTTTGTCATTTTTGACAAAAAGGCCATTTAACTATCTTAATTCTTATGTAGTGTTTGCTATAGCAAATTATGGTTTACA
Source organism: Acrobasis consociella (assembly GCA_963555685.1). NCBI lineage: Eukaryota > Metazoa > Arthropoda > Insecta > Lepidoptera > Pyralidae > Acrobasis > Acrobasis consociella. The sequence continues at coordinate 9,894,789 of OY743123.1, read as the reverse complement.
TAATTGAAATTACTATCAACTTGTTATGGGAGCGGGGAGTTATAACACAAGTATTCCTCGATCGCAATCTAGCATGTAATAATTCTGTTAATAAATAAATGATTTTGATTTTGTATTTTTTGTTTGATACCTATTTAAGAAATGTGATTATCGCAAGTTTCGTAACGTTACGTCAAAGAAGTCACTGTAATGTGACCAACCCAACTCAGGATTTTTTAGGTGGCGTCAAGATTATGTAGAGATCACAATAAATATGATGAAGAAAGACAGGCCGTGGGGCAACGAAGAGCTGATGTCCGTAATTATTGTAATTACTTTCCTTTTTTGTGAAATCTTTACACAGTTTTAGTACAAGTTACAATAATATAGTTTTAGTATGAACTTTCAGTTCACCCGTACTAGTTTCAAATCGGCCGATTTACTGGTACAGGACAGGTTCAAACAGTACTTAACTTTTATTATATGCTTGACTTTTAGTCGAGTGAGCGAAGCGAACGATGCACCTGCTTTGTTTCCCGCGCAGATCTTAAAAGACGATTGAGGGAATAGGCGCAAATGCGAATCATGCTGATAGTGATAGGCGATGCGGCATAGCAACCCATTCCATCACTATTTTGGTTCCACCTTCTTGCCCATCACCACTGTATGTATTTATTTTGATGTTTTTAATAATTGAAATACACGATGATTAAAAAGTATATTTATTGGAAATCCGCCACTGTTTCTAATCAGTCTAACAATACAGTACAGGTACACTTGAAGTAAATTCATATTATTCGCAGTTCTTCTACATAAGTGCAGAACTTACATATAAAGGTCAACAATCAAAGTTAGTGGGCCTAAAATGATGGCGCCACCGGTTGTTTCATGTTAAATTTACTTCCGATGTTTTCTATAATATGACGAGCCCCACTTATTTATTTGTTAACCTTTAAATAATAATTAATTATGGGCGGCAAATTTATTGTGTAAATGACAAAGCTTTTTTTGCCTCTAGCATGGCATCGTGAATAAACCGTCGGGAAAGTTTATATCGCGCATCGGACTACTCTACTACCGTTTTTTACATCTATCTACTACTATCGCGGTTAACCCCCGTAAAAATTAACAACCTTTTGGTCAACCTTTTTTGTTAAAAACATGTTTTGTCCCTTTCCCGCTTTAGATTATCAGACATTGAGAAAACGAGACAAAACATATTTTAACTAAAATAGGTTTTAGCAAACGTTTGTATTTTTTTAGGAATACGAAGGTAGTGGTATTACATGAAGAGATGGCGACGTTCGATAACACTGGACAACATCGTCATCTCTACTACCGAGGCACATCTTGCAAAACGAGATATAAGCTTTGTCGACGGTTTATCTTCGAATTCTATCAGTGTGCTACTAGCTTATTTTGATGGATGGCCCTAAGATTTTATCTATCTATCTAATTTGGAAGCAAAAGTATAAAATACGCAAAGTATTTTATTACGCCGTATGTACACAAACATGCTTAAGAAGGAACGTGAATCACAGTAAAATTGCGCTAAACACCATCTCTTAAAAATACTATATCTTATTGATATTATAGAGTAATTCACCATCCGACTTAATGTAATACATTAACCGCCCAAATCAAGTTGACATTTTGTTAAATGGCACCATCTAATCAATCAACGTCAACTTATTTGGATGGTTAATAGTTCAAACCTAGTAATACAATTGGAATGGATTTTCGCGTGTAAGTGGCCAGCACGCGTCATATTTTTCAGGCTGCAAAGGCATGTGACATAGCTGAACGACTGCCATAAAATGATGAAGAGAGACGATGAGAGAACGCTTTTGGTGTTAAGTCCGCCATTTGTAAACAATGAGGCGTTTTCCAGTGGAAAAAAAATGAGGTTAAAAACATTGTCAAAAGATGGCGCATAAGAGTTTGAAATCGTTATGTCAAAAATGAAAGAGGCCGTTTGGTTCAATACTTGTAGTAAATTTGTAATTAATTAACCAATCTTGTATTTTGCTATTATTTAAGTAAAAAAAATACATATTTACAAACAATAATATCTTTTTAACTAAATTTAGTAAAATAAAAATATTAAATATTCCAAAACGTAGTGATTATATTTTCTTTGATTCCAAAGACAAACTCTCACTATGAAAATTTTATATGAATTAGACATTGACAGATCTATTTATGTGATTGCTGGCGGCATCTATGTCACGTGAAGGAACAATTTTTTTTTTTAAAGAAAACGCCTCATTGTATATTGAGGATCAATATTTTTTTTTAAATTAATAAATAAATGACAGCTTGGACCAACAGCTTATACGTGCCTTCCGAAACACGGACGAGCTCGAGAATTTTTTATGCTACTAGTGGTCACCCATCTCAATGTTTTATAATAAGACAGCATATCTTAAAATACTACATGTCATTGATTAATATTTAAGAGAATTGAACTGGTCATTCTCGATACTTGCATCAACAAATCATATTTTGCTAACAATGCAGCCACAAATGAAAATATGAAGACCGCGATTGAGCTCGAAGCCTCAAATTATTGTCACGAATCTAAGTACATGCATATCACGTGAAAAGATTGCTTAACTAAATCTTATCTAGACAAATATCACACTCGCATCTATCACACTTTAAACATTATTGAGTGTAACAGAATAAACAATACCTTTATAGAATAATAGGCAAGTAAATGTGCCATTAATTGAAATAAAATACACAATACACATTCATTATAATATAACGCATCATATGAAAAACCCATATTATTTAAAATCTACAAAATCTGATCGTATGTTATTACCAATGAGCATGTCAAAATTAACACCTACGTTTCTCTGTGAATTTCGATGAAGAAAGCCGTTGCACCTTTACAAATAAGTCTGGAAACGAAACTAAAAATAGTTATATATATATGTAGGTAATGGCAACTAAAAGTAGTCTTCACACACTAAAGTCAAAATAGGGTTGCAATATCAATTATCACTGTTTTTGTCACCATCCCTTTCCTCTCCTACGGGTGTCGTAAAAGTCGACTAAGGGAGCTATAAGTAACAGGGAACAGGCAGCAGCGTCCTCTACGCAACGCCTTCAAATAATCTCTTTATTGGGAGAGGCCTTTAGTCCAGCAGTGGACTGTTAAAGGCTGATCAAGAAAAGGAAAAAAAACTATACTTCAATGTACAGATTAAACTGCATGTGCAGGGCTAACAAATAGTGAAGAGAAACGAAGATATTTGTCAAAAACCGGGAATCGATAAGTTATTTCTAGCCTATATAAAGGTGGACCATATAATAAATAGCTCAATAGTTGTTATGGTAACTATTTTTGCTATGGTCTGCTGCCACGATGTCATAGGTCGCGAGTTGGTGCGGCAGTTGGGTTTGTTTTGTCGAACTCTTTGTCGAACTAACTCGTGACCCTACTAACTATCAGAATCGCACCTATAGTAATTGTATACCATTTTGCTAAACGTGGCCATTAGGTTTCTTAAGCAGCTTACTCAAACAACCTGCGTTTGAGAGAAACCAACTTTAATAAAATCGTTACTTGGCACCCATTTGTAGGTGACGCTGTATACAAGCGAAAACTGCGTCAAAAGGGACCACGCGACGTGTTCAGTCTATCTCTGTCACAAACTTCGTGCGACATATTCTGTTCTCTCCTTTTTACTCCTAGTACTCCTAGTTACTGGGTCCATTCATACCCTCATATAAAAATTAACAAAGGATTGCTAAATTTATTTTAGTTGAAATGTTTTGTCTCCCTCTTTCACTGTCAAATATTGAAAAGAGGGAAAGAGACAAAACACTAACTAAAATAGGTAAGCAAACGTTTGTTAATTGTTATGAATACGAGGGAAAGAATTCCGCGACGACCCACAAACGGTGCGAGTGAAAGATAACGAATTCAGTACCCTTGCGGCAGTTAACGCTTATTGTAGGAATTATTATTGCACCTTAAAGTTTACACGTCAAGCAGTATCTTCCAGTCGAACCGTCCCGAGCTGGAGTTGAAGGAGGGCGGGCAGGGCGGCTCCACGAGCTGGCACGGGCGGTCGCGCACGGCGGCCAGCGCGCAGTACGGCACGCGCAGGAGGTTCTTGCTGATCTGGTACGGCGCGCGCGGGCCTGCTGCGCCCAGCCGCTTCAGCGCGAACACCACTAGGTCCAGCGTGGCGGCGTGCCCCACGAACAGTATGTTGCCACCTGCAGTAGAGTAATCCATTCTCAGAACTTAACTAAATTCTACAATTTGTGACTAAATAACTATTTTGTCACAAAATAATGCATTTTTCTTGATCACATCCAATTTGAACGTGATTTTAGATTTATTAAACCATTCACTGCGAACGTCGGATTTATCCGACAAATATTATCGTGCCTATTTCAGGGTCGTCAGATATTTCCCAGAAAAAAAATGGTCGTATTGCACATAATCCCTTTTAGTTTTATGTATTTATTTTAGATTTACTATGCCTCGCCCTGAGGACAACAACTGATATAAAGTCTCGCATTGAAAGGGTTCATGTAGATAAACTGATTGACTCTCAAGAAGCTATGACGTCACAGTTCCATATTTTATCAATAGCCAAAGAAAACTATGCCAACATACTCATAGACAAAACTAACAACATACCTACTAAAATAATTTGGGAAGTTTTTACAGTGTAATGTCTTCTCTCCTTGAGTTCCATTCAGCTTTTTCACAAGATGTTAGTGCTTTTTTTTGACATCACAATAAGAATAAGAATAATCTTTATTGAATATTTCTCAACACACACATGCTATTTAAACTAAACATAAACACACAAAAACACATAAATTTATTATACAACAATAGTCTTTGTGAGTTGCAGCAATTCAAAAGGTCAAAGCTCAGCGTAAACCTTTGCTTACAGGAGTAAGTAAAGCGCTGGTTTTCTGCTTTGACCTGAAATTATCGACTACCTATGTTATTAGTTGGCACAAGAATAATAATAAATGTACAGTACAGTGTAGCCACTATATTATTGCTAAACTATACAAATTGAACTAAATAAAATTCAATGAAATTAAAACTATGAACATATTAAATATTAAATAAAACACAAATAAAACAATGTTATTGATAAGAGAAATGGTGCTGAGATGAGTGATGTGTAAGTAAAATGTGTGATTGATGTGATGTGGTGGACTGTATGTTCGGTATGTGTTATCAGAACAGCTAGACTTTTACACAGCAAAATCCGCCATCGACCAACCTCGTGGTAGACCTACAATTTGTTTATTCAAAAGAAATTGTTTAAATTTTCGTTTGAAAGAATATTTGGACGATAACAACCTTATCGGAGGAGGTTGTTCCAACATTTGGTTGATAGATAGCGGAAACTGCCGGCAAAAGCTGCTGTTTTGTGTGAGTGACCTGCTAAGATATCACGCTTGTATTGTATTGTACCAATATGAACTATTCTAGACCGGAAACGGGTATCAATGTGATTCCTATTCACTCTTTTGTTTGAGGATAGCCAGGTGTAACCAGGGAATACTTATTAAAGCAAAGCAAGCTACTGACCTTCAGCTTCGGTGTCTCTAACGGCTGAGTGAATCACCTTCTCGTTTCGTTCGTAGAACTCCTCCACGGTCTCCGTCGTATCTATGGCCAGGTCTACGTACGGCTTATAGCTGTGAAACCAAATATGTAATTATTAAGTTTAGGCACAGGTATGGCGCTTCATAAAAGCGGAGTATCATTTATGCCTAATACTACTGCAAACTTCAATATGTGTGTTCGCAACACATGGATCCTTTGGGCGATTAAGAACTAACAGGAAAAATTACTAGATATTAAAATTACTGTAATGCCAAGTTAGAAAATTGGAAGTTAGAAAGATGGATTATTACGTATAAAAATGGCGACATTTAAAAAAGTCTCAGATGATTATTGCCTAAGTATAAAAATCTGACATATAAATATCACTTTACTTCTACTACTGACAGGAAAAATAGCATATTTTGGAGGCAAAATAATATGTACATCAATAAAATAATGCAAATTACAAATCATTTATTTTATAAATTATAAATCTAATAATTAATTTGTAATGTGCAAAAATATCAATTTGTAAAGTGTATATTACAACAAAAAGACAATACATATATTTAAATACCTAACCAAATAGGGTATAGGAAGTTGTATACTCACTTGACGTCCACTTGGTAGCCCGCCTTGAGCAGCTCCAGCGGCGTCATGAAGGGCGCCATGCCTTTGGCCGCGTGCCACACCTTGTACTCGAACAGGCCGGGCTCCACGCGGATTTTCACCGACGGATCTCCGTAGCCTGGAGATGGGGAGTTATCAGGGTCAAATTCTTTTTTCTTTGGGATTGTGCAGTAGGTGCAGCACCAGATTGGTATTGATGATTGTATGCTGATTTATTAGCCTTTTTTAAAAAAACTCTCCAGATGCGCTACTAGTAGGGTTACAAATGTTTTAGTAATTACATTAAAAAAACTGGCCAAGTGCGAGTCGGACTCGCGCACAAAGGGTTTCTATAAAAAATAACGTTTGTTGTGCTCTGGGAGCCCCTACTGTTTTTGTATTTGTTGTTTTAGCGGCAACAGAAATACATAATTTGTAAAAAAATTCAACTGTCTAGCTATCGCGGCTCTTCAGATACAGCCTGGTGACAGACAGACGGACAGACAGCGAAATCTTAGTAATAGGGTCCCGTTTTTACCCTTTGGGTACGGAACCCTAAAAACAAACAGGTAGATTATCTGACGGATTTATTTGGAACCTTTAGAGGGAAAAAGCTAATTGTGTCGTGTGTATCCAGCCTAAGAATCATAATTTTTCGAAACTAAAAACCGACTTCAGCCCCAAACTACACAACTGATTTTTATAAAATTTCTATGGGACCACCTCGGAAGTGCTGTTTTAGGAATAAAAGAATTTTGAAAATCGGCTTAGAGTTGACGTTGAAATCGGTAAACATACATAAAAAAAATTACATTCGAACATAGAACGTCGTCGGAAGGCGCTGGATGCAAGCCGCTCTAGATCGGTGATTTTGGAAATTTTTGGGAGAGGCCTATGTCCAGCAGCCGATGCGGCTGAAATGATGATAGAATGTCGTCTTTTTTGAAGTCGGTTAAAAAGTACCTTGCAGGAACTCGTGCGCGGTCTCGACGCAGCGCAGCGCGGCGGAGGCGTACACGTGCGCGACGCGCGCGCCGGCGCGCCGCACGCCCTCGCCCACCAGGAACGCCTGGAAGCGCCCGATGCGCGTCAGCGGGGAGTCCTTTGCGTACGCGTCGCGCCCGCCAACGCTGAACATTGGACAATTTCGCATTAAAAACTCTCCTTATTCACCAGTTGACTGGAGGAGATGCCGTAATGGAAAAGTCCGCCGTTGTCAATTTAATGTTTGTGTTGTTATTGCGTGTTTTCGTAGTACAATAAAGTTACTATAAACAAACAAACAAAACTCTTCCGTTAATCGGACCCAGGATAATAGCTTAATTTTTAAGGATAAAAAGGGAAGAGTCCCGGGCTCCAAAGCAGCTAAGAATTCGTTGGGAACCTGCTAAGATAAGAATGATGGCTCACCGTTCTGCCAGTTTAAGCGGCATGTTGAGGTCTTTCTGCACGTAGGTGTCGTTCTCGTCGAAGCAGAAAGGCACCCACTGTCCATACGTGAGGTCGACGCGTTCGCCGTGGCGCATGGCGAAGTACCAGCGGCGGCCGGACTTGTCGCCATTTGTAGCATTCTGAAACGTATGTATTTACTTACATATTTATCATCATCAGGTCTTTTTGTCTCCACTGCAGAAGCACGACCCTCTCTAAACTACCGAATAGACCTAGAGTTTTGTTACTTCTTAATTCTATGGTACTACCAAAGCAGCCAGAGGAAATGGCGCACACTCTCCTCGCTGGACAGACGGGTTGGTGACGTCTAATTGATGTTTATAAACTTTGTTTAGCGTATACAATTTGTCGTAAGAAGCGGCTAAGGGATAGGTAACAGAGTATTGGCAGTAGCGTCGCCGTCTTCGTTCTACCGCATTAGACGTTGCGGTGCCGCGTCGCAACGCAACCGTTTTACCCAAGACGCAATAGATGTTTACCAACACATCTGCTCAGCATAGTGGATTACAAGGCGAACATCTTCACCATTGGACCACGGAGGCAGTCTCAGGGTATATATTGAGGACTATTGGAAAAACATGTACTACATTCAAAGCAAATGGCATATGTTACGTACATTTCCAGCTGCTGCAACGTCGGTCTCTCCATTGCCCTGCGATTTGCCTTCAACTGGTTCTGATTTGAACAACAAAAAAAAAAACATATACTTACTGTATTCGTTAACACAATTTACGCAGTAACATTTAAAGTTGCCAAAAAGCTTTACGCTGAATTTTGTTCGACCTTTATCACAAAATAGAATTTTAAATTCTATTTCAACCTACATATAGCCTTCTGCTGGGCAAAGGTCACTTTCCAACTCATCTTGGGCAGAGCTGTGCATTATCATGCAGTGAGATATATAAACCTCAAAAATGACACGTCATAAATAACTGAACAGAGTTTGTACACCAAGCAAAGTCATAGAATAACGATTATCAGACAGGAAAAAACGATAAACAATACGAGACGGTTTCAAATTAACTTTGCTAATGTTGGATTTTAGCATATTTAAAATTAACGCATTAACAGTTTAAGTAGGTATTCGAATAGTCATTCAGCAAATGATGAGCTCGACATAAATCCTAGCTGCCTGCCGGTCGAACCCGTTGGCATATTAAGTAAGTTTGCATCTGACACCATCGATGGCGACTTACACACATGAAAAATAAAACAATTAAGTGAATGGCCAACGCGCCTGTGGCAGCCTTGATGTTACAGGCGACCACAGGCTACGGTGACCACGTACCAGGAGGGCCATATGCTTGATTGCCAACTTAGTTATATATATAAAAAAATGTGCAAACGAAAGGTGCATGCACATGATCTTTGACCTTGTAGACAAGAGACAAGTAATAAATGTAAGCGTTATGGTATTTATATGACTTGAAGTAAATGACTTCAATAGCTATTTTTCCTTGACCATTACAAATAATTAAAAAAAACTTTTAATAAGGTGAGTTAAGCTGGTGGGTGAACGGGTCGCGGCTCGATAAAAAAGACTAGTACTCACCAGGCGCCGTTAGCACGTCCTGGTTCTTATGCGCGATCGCAGCTTCCCAGTAAGCTGCCCACTCCTTATATGTCTCCTCCGACTTCTCATGCCCCAGCTGCGCTGCGTCTTCGTGAGGGTACGACGAAGCCATCTCCACCTCTGTGGAGTCAGATTCCGACTTGCTATCTGAACCTGCATAAATAGAGGTAGTATCAAAAATATTTATTACACGCAAATCTGGATGGGATGAGGCGTGGAACTGGATTATTTAATGTGTTGTATGTTTTATTGTTATAATTATTACTCAAGTCACTTGACTACTACGGGACTCTATTACTAAGACTCCACTGTCTGTCTGTCTGCCTGTCACCAGGCTGTATCTCATAAAGCGTGATAGCTAGACAGTCTAAATAATAATTGCTTTGCATGTCATTGTACTGTGGCTACACACGCGCACATCCAGATTGTTGACACCTGTATTATTATACCGTGTTTAAAGCAAATAAATACATTTCATTCATTCATTCATACATTAAATTTTCAAAGATGACGTATTTCTGTTGCCGCTATAATAACAAATAATAAAAACAGAATAAAAAAAAATATTTAAGTGGGGCTCCCATACAAAAAACATGATTTTTTATGGATAATGCTACGGAACCCTTAGTGCGCGAGTCCGAATCGCATTTGGTCGGGGTTTTTTTTATATCCTTGGCTATTAATTTCCATTGATACATTTATGTAATCTTAAGAGAAAGAAAAAGCATATAAAAATACTTTTTTTTAAAGCAGCATAACTAAGGATGCAAAGCACTAAGATGAGGAGGTTCCCTTTAGTCCTCCGCTACATTTTTTTTCTGTACGTAAATTATCAATATGTACATAAGTACACAAGGTGTTAAAGAACATCAGCTGAATACCACAAACTGATATTGTTCGACGCGCAATGCGTCTTTTTAATTAAAATATAATGCTGTCCATCAATGTATTTGATAATAAAACGTTCGTTTATAAAAGTAATAGAAAAAAAATGTTATGTGATTAATTTAAGATTTGATGTATGGTTTTCTTTAATAAAATAATATTAATAAAATTTTAACAGCTGGGTTATACAGATATTGTCCTATAAGTATCATTTTCAGCCGCATAACGTCTACTGCTAGACATAGGCCTTTCCCACAGACATAGATATAGATCTATATCTGTGGCCTTTCCCAAAGATTTCGTCTTAATGCGTTTATTGCAGTGATTTATAAAAAAAATGATTTGTTATCAGGAAATTTACATAAACAATTCCTTTATCTCATCGAAAACTCGATTTGACGCGTATTTTTTGATAACAAAGTCAATATATCCTAACACGAGAGATAGATAGTGATGCATCTTATCTCAGAGAAATGTAACCACACATTTTAAGATTAGCACTTAATATTTTATTGTTATCAGTTATCACATGTCAAGACATTATCTAAGGTTTTTTTATCAACTAAAAAGAGTTGAGTTACAGTGATACAGAAAAGGATATGCATTACCACGAACTGACATTCATTCATTGAACTGATCTGATTTGTTCCTAATATTGTAGTGAGTCTTACTTCTTACTATCCTACTTCCTACTAATATTATAAATGTCAAAGTGAGTTTGTATATTTGTTAGTTTGTTTTTTTGTTGCCACTTCACGCTTTAACCATTGAACCTATTTAGATGAAATTTGATATGGATATATTTTGATACCCAGGAAAGGACATACGATAGTTTTTATTCCGAAAATTCCATGGGGAGCGAAGCCCACGGGCAGTAATATTATAAATGCGGCAGTGTGTAAATGTAATGATGTATGGATGTTTGTTTCGCTTTTAAACCAAAACGGCGGAATGGTTTAAAATTAAATTTGGCATGTCGGTAGCATATTGCTTGAAGTAGGTAAACCAAACATACATATACAGAGTACTTTCCATTTCAGAAAAGTATGGGTTGTTTCTTTTTGTTTTGCGTGTGTGTAAGTGGCCTATCCGCTCCTATTCTACCACTAATTACAACTTTCAACCAGCAGGCCATTTTTAAATATGTTGACCTACTTATTAATAAACTAGTGACTCTGTGATCTGTAGCAAAAAGCAGTGACAAAAGCATTTTTCATGCCAATCTCTAAAATGAGACGCTTTACTCGCTCAGTCAAGGAATACCTACTCGAACTCTAGATCCAATAGCTCGCTTTGTTCTCTATTTATACTGGACATTTCTATCATTAGAAAACAATCCTGGCTCTATGGCACCATATAAACTTGTAACGATTCGCAGTCCATGTTATGCTTGCGCTAAACAAAGACTTGTCTATTGTGTCTAGATAGCTAAAACTTCTAAGGTGCTAAATCAAGAATTGGATGCTATTTTTTATATTCTGGAACAACAAATAATGTTATTTTTTAGATATATTTTTACACAGAACTTTTTTTTGAACATACAAATGGAATATTTAGACAGCCGACAAGGCTATAAATGCGGTTTAGACATTTTATCACCTTTGAGTCACTCTTAAAAATTCGCTCCTTATCAAGCGAAAAGTGCAATGATGCGGCAACGTCGGCGTGTACTTGCGCAACTATTTAGTTTATTGTTTGTTTTTTTCACGCCTATGCCCTTGTTTAGTAGTAATAGTTGACCTTTGCTAGGATGATATTACATATTTTATTTCCAGTCAGATTGTCAACAAAATGTCAGCCAATTGTAAAAACTCGTTGAAAAACTAGGTAAGTAAGTACATGAAATAATTAAATTACATATATTATTGTTATAAATACATGAATAATATTAACAAGTATGCCGGTTTGATTAAAAAGAAAACTTAAAATGTACCAGCTGCTTCTTTTCCCTTGTAAATCGTAAAAGCCGAGCGAGGGAATTTATGAAAATTAGCATTACGCGATTTACGCGGCGCATCCCATAACTATATTACGATTCCCTTTTTCCATTTTCATTTCAAAATTCAAAATTGACATTTAGGTGTTGCTTCTCTTGGTTCTGTGTACCCCGTTGCTATTGTAATATTATGTATAGTATAATCGAGAACATACAATGTTTTTGACATTTCGTTTTCCAAAAGCAGCTTATTGTTATTTATTAGGTACTAGCTGCGCTCCGCGGTTTTAACCGCGACTAAAGTATTAATTCAGGGCGTCAGCTTCCTACATACCAAATTTTACCAAAATTGGTCTAACCGTTTGCTCGTGAAGAAGTAACAAACACACACACACACACACAAACTTTCGCCTTTATAATATTATTGTGATATGAAAGCAATAAACTGGAAGAGAATGCTGGCACGGGCCCCACGTTCTTTACAATAGGGTGTTTGTGCTGGGGCTGTGTCGTTCAATACGTAGTTTGCGTACGAGTACGATAAATAATGTAAAATATCTCAAATACGAAATTAATACCTGTAAAATTATTTTTAAAGATTTTATCACACATAGCAGGTACTATACAATATATTTATATACCGAAGTGATATTTCAGTGTTATATGAACACTATACCAATATGATAGTCGACAATCGCCAGTTCAGTATTGCCAAAACAACGTCGCTCAAAATCAAAACAGCTAGCGTCCGTGCGTGGGATTTCCTAGTTAAATACAAAAAAGACTCCTTCCTATTAGCGTCATATCCTGTAGTCATATCTATATGTCATTTTATTTTTTATACTTTTTTCGTTAAAGTAATGATAAGCGCTGTTTTTAGTTGTTATAAATATGTAAATTTCACTTACTGTTTGTGTTTCCGAGTGAGACGGCTCTGTGCAGCGTCCAAGCGTCTGATTCGGCGGTACGTCGCGTGTACACTGCCGGGAGGTAGCCGCTCACACCTACAACAGAGCGCCGCTGCACACAAGGACAACACAGGGGCTGCGACTGCGGCTCTAGCCGAGGATGCGCCAGCGCAAGTTCAAAGTCAGGAGCGAAAAGTATTACACCATTTGGGTGTTGTGTTATAGGGGTTATAGGTCAAGGTCAAGGCGTAGACATTTGGTATAGCTTGTAAAACGTAGAGCAAATCTGGTTGCACGTGATAAATACTTATATTTTGATGTACAACAAAGTTGTATTTATGTACTTGTTTCTTTCAGTCTGTCGTTATTTTATTATTCTATCCTTGTCCTTGTAAAATACTTAGTTGATGCATGCAAAGAGATTTAATTAAATAAGTAACTACCAACATCATTTTAATTTCGATCCTAACATCGATATTCTTTATAGGTATACAAAAAATGCAACAATAGCTAAACTCGTACGACGGCTATAGGTCTATATAGTCGACAAAGACAGCCAGCCCTCTTTTTATTCTGGGTCGGTCTACAAAAACCGAGGGGTGTCCGATGCCGCCGATAAAAAAACTGAACAAAAAGTAGTAAGTATAATTATCCACAGCCTTTGGAATGTTACCGAAATGCTTATTAACCGGTTCTTGTTTGTGTTGTGTGAAAAAATAATATTATTTACTTAAATACTTTCAATGCTTTTAGAGTTTCGCGGTCACAATTACTGTTATTAGTTTTATGGGACTTACAGTCGGCCAGCGGCCATGATGACGGCAGAAGGGCCGACGAAATATCTGGCAAAAAACGATATTAATCGCGGTAACTCCCGTAAGACTAATAACGTTAAATGCTATAAAATTGCATATAATATTTGTGATGAAGTAGAAACTACGGATTATGACTTTAAATCTTAGATCAAACTTATAAAGTAAACAGAACAAATAAATGAATTTATATTTTCGTTAAATTTAGCTCTTAGTTTAAACCAATCAACAAGCATACCAAGAAAATATTAAATCAATTATGTGCGTACGCGCAGCATAGCAAAAGATAACGCGCGCGGGCAACAGAGAAATATCTGCACAATATTACTATGGCTGCGCGCTAAATTAAGATCCACAGCGGCCGGTCATTGTCAATGGGACTATCAAAGAATCTTTACGGGCCACTAACCTCCAAATTTCAAGTTCAATAATCGCAAGCACTTCATCTCTACAGCTATTATCACATACTGACTGATAAGATTAGACATGGTAAACAGTGTTCGCTATATTACCTGTGAGCCACGAAGTCCCGTGCACCCAGCCGTCCGGCGAAGTCTCAAACTCCTTCTCCTCAATGTAAATTATGTCCCCCAGCACAAGTTCAAGTTCATCGCTCGCTTTCGGCACGTAACCTTGAGTTACTTTGTATACCTTAACAAAAAACGTGTGATTTTAGGCGATAGGAAGTTGCCATGTACAAATATTATCGAATACGAAACACATTAGCGTCATGCACGAATAATGTATATGTTCAGTGAATAATGTACATAGCATATTATAATAGGACGTCTTGAAGCAAAATTAACCTTGTTTCTAGAGCATTGAGGTGAAATTGCATTGACATGACATAAATATCCACTGGAAGTTACTCATAGTAAAAAGTTACTAACTAGGTCAAGTAAGGATCAAGGTCCAACTATTATGCGACACTAGAATAGAAAGTAGAGATGTGTGGTTCAAGCAGATGATGAGACTGCACGGTCGAGGTTATTCACACATGTTATTGTTGTAGGTATGAATGTAAAGCAATATTACACTAGTACATAAATTCTTGATATTAATATTATCAACATAAATAATACGCGTGATTTGATGACTTTTTTGTAACTTAACAAAAAAAATGTAACTTTGTAAGAACTCCTATGAATTATTCTAATAAATTGTGTCATTAATTAATAAAAAATTTGAGAAAGATTAGGTTAAAATGAGAGAGTGGCCAATACTGATTAGATATTTTTCAAGCACCATAGAGGGAAGTAGCCTTGCTTATAGCATACCTGGTGGTTGTTGAACCTGGAGTCCCGGGAGTACAGCCGCAGCTCCCAGCTGCTCGGCGCCAACGGCTGTAGCCCGTCAACCAGGCTCTTAAGCTTGTCATACGCTGCCACGTCGAAGTGGTACGCCAGGGTGATGTGCAGGGAGTTGACGTGGGCCTCCAGGTTCACAGCTGCTTGGGATACGATGGACATCTTTTTATAAAAATAATCATTAACATACTTAATTACTTTAGGCCTCTGCCAAAGATTTCCAAAATGACCTATCAAGAGTGGCCTTCATTAAGCTAAATCTTTGGATGAGGCCTATGTCCAGTCCAGCAGTGGACGTTATGCGGCTGAAACAATGATAATTACTATAGCCATTGAGGCCTTCTTTTATTTGAAAGGGTATCTAAACAAAAATCTACATTTTTATGATATGAGTGTGACACTGGTGTTAATGTAGCGTAGGTATAAAAGCTATGTTTATAGACTCAATAAATCAAGTGAGAAGTACTGATACGTATGGAACTTTAATTATTATGTAATAATAATACAAATACCAAAGTCCTTCATGCAACATGAGTAAAAAATGTGAAGAGCAAACATTAAATGTGTATGGATGGATGTTTTATATAAACCTTAATGACTAGGGAAGTAGGTAAAGTCCAGTAATACTCATACATACTTGGAAGCTTTGGAGAAAGAGCCACATTAAAAATGTTATATGTGTATATCTCCAAAATATGTCTGATTATGGTTGTTATAAACCCAGATAAATATATATTCAGTTTTCACTCAAAATGAATGATCTCCTTAGTGAAATATTTACAGTACAAATGGTAAAGCATTTAATAATTACCTTCAGAATAGTGGGCATGCTCAAGTTATCTTCTACCAGGCTATCTACATGAGGCTGATGGAAAAGAAAATAATGTTAAATAAAATACTTGGACAAGCAGGAATGATCTAAGCTTACATTTGATGGGTTTCTCTTGAGGCATGGTACACCAGGGGAAACATGTGCCCAATGCATCCAAATGTTCATAAGTATCCACCATTACCCCCACTGTGTAAATATTACAATATTAACATTTTAATTAATTTTTTATTAAGTCATTCAACTAATTCCTTGAAGCTGATTTCTAAATAAATAATATAACATTTGAGATTAAGATTTAAAAAAAGTTCTTCTTGGCAAGTTGGAATGGTGTTTTTTATATGACTGAGGATCAGATTAAAGACTAAAAACATTCTGGAGAAATACAAAAAAATCATTAGGATTTCCCCTACCAGATCTTGTCTTCTCAAAGCATGTTTTATGGGTATTAATTTTGAAATATATTTTATATATATGTTTATATATATAAAATATGCTATATGTTTTTAAATAATGTAACAACAAAAAATGTAAATGCTTATCAAAAATTAAACATTTTGATATTGTTACAAAGCCCAACCACCATAGATATGTAAAAAAGAAATTATATCTTATTCTTGCCCAAACCTCATAAATATGTTTAATTGCAGAAAAATCTTAAGTATATATTCACTTATTTTTCTTATATTTATTCCAGCAATATGGCAAATCAAAGTCAAACCTACATGCAGAAGACACCTGCTTCACATACTGCACAGCAATTCTCTTCAAGTAATCTGCATGTTCTTCCGACACGAACAGCCCCATGAAGTTCTGAGACATGTACGGCTCCAGTTTCAGGGAGCAGTTGGGAGGGTCTCCTACACTTTCTACTACATGCTTCACTGCTTTTGCTAGTTGCAATGATGTCTCATCAGGGGCCTAAAATAAAAACAATGCAGTCAAATAATAAATAAAACAATCTGTGTGTTTCTTTGTCCATCCTTCTCAACAAAACAAAGCAAAAGGTTTTTAAGAAAAAGCAAGCAGATACTTGGAACCCTGTAGGGACTGCATTCCCTCAGATAAAAATACTTCTTCTTTAGATGAGTGTTGATAAAATTGGTGTAAGAATTTTTAGCTATCTCTATTCTTTCCTTAATATGTCATATATTTCTTAAGAGCGTCCAACCTGACTTACTTTTCATACAAATGCATCACATACAAGCATTTGTATGAAAAGTAAGTATGGCATTGTAACACAACTTTCTTAGAAAATTTGGAACTAATATGAATCTTGTGCGCTATTTCTAAGTCTCCATCGAAATAAAAAAATTTAAATTTGGTAAAACAAATTCAGTATAAGTCTCCAAAAATCTGCTTTTTTGTACAAATTTTACCTGAACTTCGGCCGATTATATAGTACTCATGAATTGTAAAAGTAAAGAAAATATTTGCATATAACCTTGCAAATGTAATGAAGATTCTAAATGAAAAACATTTATTTCACACACTCATAAGGCTTACTGAAAAACGCGTATCATCTGGAACAAGTTTCATGAAATTTCCGAACCCTATGAAAAGTTAATATTCTTCAATGAATAATTCCCGCAGGGCAGCTTGTGGCGAGCTGTTGGTGAGTAACGACACCACGGACCCGAGTGCTCCAGAGAGCCGGTTAGATCCCTCGTCCCCGACGCGTCTTCATCGGTCGGGGTGGAGACCCAAGAGGGCTCGCAGGGCTCTCAGCTCTGCATTGCCTTAATTGGCTGTGCAGAGAGGAGTCGTCAGAGCTGTTGCTCCAGGGGTGGAAGTGTTAAAGGGCATAACGACGCGAGTAACTTCGGAGAAAGCGCAGCACACCTCTCGACACCCCTGAGTCGCTCGCACCGGTGTTGCTCCTTTGCCGGCAACTACAGTCGGTGCGTTTGAGGGGCCCATCTAGTGGGCGGCAAGCCACCACCTGCCTATAATAGTCAGTAATCATGATTATGGCAGGTGACGTTTCTATTGCAATAACCCAGTATCAGTCCATCCCAAATTCATTCCATAACTCTTAAACCTTTTCCTTTTACATGCAATAGATTTTCTTCTGCCAAAACCTATTTAAGGGTACACCTTTCATAGGTATATCTAGGAATGGGTATTGGCGGGAGCGCCACATGACAACAACTTCTCCAAAGGGCCTCTACGTGTTGGATCTGTATCCCCACGCAAGCCTCTCAAAGGACCGGGGTGAAAAGACCCGTGATTCTCAAAGGAGATACTAATTTTGTGCAATAGAATGCAAACTGAGCGCTCAGGTGCTATCTCTCTCTTTTCACTTTGCTTTTTTTTTTATCATTGCGCTGGATGAAACAACAAGCATTTCTAACCATGCTCGCATTGACGATAGACGGACCGGGAAGGGCCCTTTTAATTTTAGGACTCTGTAAGAAAAATATACTTTTTATTCAATTACCTTGAAGAATGATACCAATGTAATATGCGGAGGAAAATTATGAGCTCCGTTCCATCCACCAATAGTCTTTGATTTTTCCCAAAAGTCTAGCAGTTGTGCCAGCAGGGGCCCAGTTGGGCTCGCATAGAAGATGTATTCTCTCGGCTCTTCAACATCAATACTGGCATCATTCACATGAGTCAGTAACCAATCAGATGCTAGTTGGACACTGCGGTTCCCAGTCGCAGCTAAAGCTTTTAACCTGATGATCATTCAAATATATTTAGATGACATGTGCTTACCAAGTACAAAAGAAAAATTGATCATGTTTGAGAAAAAGAATTAGAAATATCTTGCTGCTGTTTTAAAGAATTTAAAACTTCTCCCGGAAGACCAAATTGCTAGAGTCTATTCTAAAACTACTTACGCCCGGTGTCTTGGAAAACCCATTTGCAATAAGATTTGCAATGGAGATGTATCTTGTTTTGATGTTTTATGTATAGAAGAATTTTTTCTAGGTGGAAGATTAGACATTTTCGGTGTTGGAAGAAGGAATCCAGATAAAACACGTCTCATTCAATTGAAATTATTAATCATGCTTCAATCAAAACAAAATATTTATGTTGTTGTGTTGATTTCTTTTTTTCAACTTGTTTCTGAATTCTGACTGATCCTGCCGAACGACACGACATTAACCATCTGACATTGACATATTTCAATTATGATAATTGTTTGATTGTGTATATGTATGTTGCTCTGGCGATGCTTTGAAGTGCCATTTTTGAAACGCAGAGTCACCTAAACGTTTTGTTTTTCCATACAAAAAATCGTTAGTTTAGTGACTCCGCGTTAGAAAAATCGCACCTCTATTGTCATCTGTGTGGCAGATCCAAGATCACAGATGCATTGCATGACAGTGACAGCAAATCTACTAACTATTTATTTTCCCGATTGTTGTGACTTGTGACATATAAATTGTATAAAAACGTGTAACACCGCGTGTTTATTTTCGTTTTTATCTAACTAACATAATTTCATTTCACCTAAATATTAAAAAAAGCTCGACAAAATGTATTTGCGTTATTATCTAAATGAAAAGGGTGACAGACAATACACATTGGCGGTACGTCTCTAACTTAACCTATTAGCTATGAAGCCTTTTGAACAATCTCCACTTGTATCTACATCTCAATCTTCTCATTTCATGTTTCCTTTCAGACCATTGATCCTCAAGGAAAGCCAACTCTATCAGCCCACCCAGGTAAGAGATTTATAGTTTTTACCTTACCAGCTATTGGTACACATCAAAAAAAAAAGAATGCAAAATTTCTAGGTTTATTCCATCCCCGGCAATTTATCAAGTTATCAACTGTCGCCGTTTCGCTAACAGGAGAGGATGTATTACTACATTTTGTGATTGATAGAAGCAGTCTGATGCAATTTTTTTTTACATATCCATGTTTTAGCTGGCAAACTTTGTTTAAAAAATTTTCCAAATTTTCTGTGCAGTTTGAGTAGCTTTTGTTATAGAGTTCATTATATCTCATAATCATGTTTCATTGCAGCCCGCTTCTCCCCAGAAGACAAGTACTCTAGGCAAAGGATAACAATCAAGAAGAGATTTGGCCTTCTCATCACTCAGCAGCCAGAGCCTATTCATTAGTTTTATTAGTAAATTAGGTATAACTTTAATGAATAGAGACCCAAACACCTTAGTGTTTTAAAGAAAATATTTAAGTCTATTAAAATGTAAAAACATTCAACCTCATATTCACAACATTATAATTATTGTAAGATGAAACCCTAAATGTTTCTCTGGTAAATAAAATACCTACATGTTTAAAATTATTTTTTATTTTAATAAATCGCAGTTTTCCTACCATCTTTTTTGGCTGCCATCATTTGTCCATCTCGGGAGTGAAGTGCTCTTGGGCTGTCAGATGCCTTATTAATCAAACACCAGGAATTGCCACTTATTAAAAGCAATTTACTTTTTTGCCAGAATTATTATTATTGGCAGTGTTCCTAATTTGATCCCTTAAAGTTTTAATTTATAGAAATTAGTTCAATGCACTGCCAGTGGGTAGTGGTTGCTTTAGAACCTTACCAGATGTAAAATTAATATTTATGGGAAAAAATAACATTGAACTAATATTTATAAATTAAAACTTTAAGGGATCAAATTAGGAATATCATTAATATAAATTCTTATGTTTAGTTTGATAGACGATAGGTGCGGGTGCGGCTGAAATGATGGGATCACTAATTAATTGTATACATTATACACTTATAAGCCTCCTTAAAATCAGAAGGTCTGTACAAGAATTCAAATATAGTCGCCGGCCCGGCACGGCAGTGATCTATAGTGTCTAAAATCTTGTTTTCAATACATAAAACCACAAAAAGTTTATCAGTTAGGTTCAGGCACTATTTTGCATGCAATTTTCCCGACAGCGACAGAAGGAGTTTTGTATTTCGAGTTATTATTGCGGATGAAATGCGTAAAGTGGTTATTATAAACCTTCAGTTATGTACAGCAAGGCAAATAATCAGGTCATAATAACGTGAACTATGTATTAAAGCTAAGCTTAGATTATTATATTATTACAAATATCTTAGGCATTTTTTTTCCAATTTGTGGCTGTAGGCTTTATAACTTTTATCAATAGTAAATAAAGAAAAAATGTGTGACAGTAGCAAATTAGCAATCAATACGGGAAATTGTAGGTACATTGACTGACATTGACATTGACAGTTACGAAAGAAAACATAAAAATCGGAGACAACGAAAGAAAAATCGCATTTATTTATTTTATATATTGTAAAATGGCTCATAAAAAGGGAGACCTAAAAGTTTATTGGAACAAAATAAACTACGCTTTTCCTATTTTAAACGATACAATATTCAGCGATTGCACAACTGAAGAGTATGAAGAAATACAAAAAATAATAGTCGGCTTGGGTATTCAGATGAGAATACGGGACCTTATCCTAGTCCATTTAGAAAAGTACCTTCGTCAACATGTTGGGCCAGCCTTCTGGTCGAAATTTATCAAAGCAGAGGAAGAAGTCAAAGGTTTCCAGTTGTTCAAGTCGGCGGTCAACGATCTCTACGAGTCCGTATCTAGTTTTCAAGCCATGTTACAAAGACTGACCGTGCTCAACAGTAGCTGTTGCGACAACAAGCCTATCTTTGGGGAGAAAGACGTCATGTCGGGCTTCAAGCAACTCGTCAGAGCGACCCTACTGTCTCAACTGCCATTGGACTATCATGTTATCATTAATCACTTCTACAAAGTGTCTTTCAATGTATTTGATAATGAATATGAAAATTCGGACATGGGAGAAGATGTGATGTGTTCAGGTTGCTGGAATGAGTACTCAGATTGTAACTGTGCATATATTGTCAAGGTTTTCCATGAAACCAACAGGAAGCTAATGGATCTCCAGCTGCTGGAGAGGCTCACTGGGCATGTACTGACTACTTTCATACAGACTAGAATAGAATCTCACATACAAAAGCTGTGTGATGGTACTTTTGATGTGTCTCATATTGGATTCTTAGAAAACTGGCTGGACACCACAGTGATGTCCTGGCTGACCAGAATATACTGTGCAGGCTCATCTAAACCTCCACCTGATGACAAGAACATACAGAATGCTATTTCTAAATTCAAACAGAAGTTAAGCTATTATTTGTATCATAGTTACACCAAATTGAGGATCGATCAGCTGTTCAACATAATAATTGATTACCCAGACTCCCAACCTGCAGTGGAAGACATAAAGTTGTGTTTGGATAAGACTGACCTGAGATCAACGCTCTGTAAAAACCTGCAGGCGGCTCTGGAGACCAGGTTGCTGCACCATGGAGTGAACACAACTGACATTCTTACTGCTTATGTTTCCACTATAAGAGCTTTGAGACATCTGGACCCATCTGGAGTAATTTTGGAAACAGTCACTAAACCTGTTAGAAACTATTTGAGGAATAGGGAGGATACTGTTCGCAGTGTTGTTAGTAGTCTCACAGAGGATAGTGCCGGCAGTGAGTTAGCCGAGGAACTTGCCAAGTTTGCTACAGAAGGGGAAGGAGAGAGTGATAAGGATGAGGCTTGGGATGAATGGAACCCAGACCCTGTGGATGCAGATCCTAAAGTCAACTCTAGTGATAGGAAAGCTAATGACATCATTTCCATGCTTGTTAATGTGTATGGAAGCAAGGAGCTGTTTGTAAATGAATACCGCACACTCTTAGCTGACAGGCTGTTGGGACAGGGAGTTATCAACACTGAAAAAGAAATTAGATACTTAGAATTATTAAAATTAAGATTTGGTGAATCCCAATTACATTTCTGTGAGGTGATGCTAAAGGATATATCTGATTCAAAGAGGATCAATGCTCTGATACAGCAGGATAAAGATTTTGAAGCTGCAAATAAGAAGTTTGCTTCTAATGCTATGATTTTGTCTGCACAGTTTTGGCCACCATTCAAAGATGAAACATTGGAATTACCAGAAGAAATTAAAAACCATTTCAAATCTTACACAAAGTCTTATGAGGCACTAAAAGGAAACAGAACATTGGATTGGAAACCACATCTTGGTAATGTGAACATTGAAATAGAGATAGGGAACAAAAAATTGGATTTGACTGTTTCTCCTTTCAATGCTACTTTGATTATGCATTTCGAAACAAAACCAGAGTGGTCACTCGAAGAGCTTCATCAGGTTATGAAAGTCCCTGTTACTATTCTGAGGAGGAAAATAACATACTGGCAATCTATGGGTCTTATTTCTGAGAAGAGTACTGATGTCTATGTGTTAGTTGATGGCTCTGATGCAAACAAATCTAATGTGGCTACCAATCAGGTTCAAGAAATGATCTGTGAAGATGATGAGACAGAAAGTGCGATGGCCTCAGCACATGATCAGAGAGAAAGGGATCTCCAAGTGTTCTGGTCATATATTTTCGCTATGTTGACCAATTTAAACTCATTGCCATTGGACCGAATTCACCAAATGCTCAAAATGTTTGCTCCTGGCACTGAATGCAGTCTTCAAGAGTTACGCCAGTTTTTGGACACAAAAGTGCGGACGCACCAACTTGTTCTTCAAGTAGGAATGTACATGTTACCAAAAACGTAATTGTAAGAAAAATGAGACTCATAAAAAAGTTTAACAACTTTATTTTTTATACAGCTTTAAATATAAAAATTTGGTTACAATATGTCTGTGGGTTAATATCCAAATTACTTAACATTAATGTAAGCGACAATTATTCTGTGAAGCTATTATTTTGATCAACAAATATTAATAAATTAACTATAATAAATACCACCACATTATTAAATAGAAATATGAACAATAATTTAATACTCAGTTATTTCAATACATAATCTTGTGTCAGTCTTAACTTAACATCTATTAAAAAATACTGATTAAATTGAAAGTGGAAATGAATGTTTTTTCTGCCCTTTTTCCCCAACAAACTACAATCAACAACATTAACCTAATATGAGAAACAAATAGGTACAGATTCATCAAAAATGTTTAAATGGAATGCATTCAATACAACTGGCATGAAAAACATAAATGCAAAGAAACATTTACTCTTACAACTTTCCATATTGATATACTTTCCCAAAGAACATGCCCTCAATGGAATGTCTTTAATAATTTCGTGTAAAGCACCATTTTATTCGTAAACAAAAACTGTTGAATTTAATAAGAAAATATTTTTGCAAGGTATTTTAATTGTGGACCTTAATAATCCCCATACCATAGACTTTTCCATACAAACTGTCTACATTTTATTCTGAAACCACATGTCAGATTTCGGTAAAAAAATGTAATTTTGCTGTTATCTATACCCTGTTTGTTTAGGTATTTAAATAAATGTAAACAATCTTGACATGTCTTTTTATTGAAATAAACACCCTATAAATCAATACTTTTGCAAATTACAAATTAATTATGTTATAAATTATAAATTACAGAATTACTTTATAATTTGCAAAGTTATTGTTTTATATAGTGTATATCTTATACCTTTAAACAAGCTATTCTTGTATATTTATAAATTTCTGTGATCTCGAAAACGGCTCAAAAACAATCGATCTAGATTAGTCTTATGTTTGGGAAAACGCGTGTTTTAGAATTTTCATGCGTTTTTCTTTCCACTCAGAATATGATCGGTAATTTCGTCGCGCCGGCCGCCATCCATTTTGGCTCAGCGGTTTATGATGCTGACCGCTAGAAAGAGTGTTACGGGTTCAAATCCCACTCGGTGACTTACTTTTGTTTTTTTTTTTTTATATTCGAATTTATATACATTTTTTTATTTTGTATTGGTTTTAGACAAGTTTAAAAAAATGTAGTTATTCGCCGTTCGCGTTCGCCCAGGTACTTTCATTAAAAGGACATGTCAAGATTGTTTACATTTATTTAAATACCTAACCAAATGAAGTATAGGGTTATTGGTTTCCAACGGTAAAATTATGAACTGGAAAGAAAATATAAGGATGTATGAGTTTCCCATACTGATGGTCAAAAATGATATAACACACTATATTCTGTTAAAAGTTCATATTTTGACTGTGAAAACCTATATATGTGCAATATCTATGTTATATGCTTAGATATGTGTAATATCTTTGAAATTACAAAATTTTATCGAAATCGAGCGAGTCGTTTTGAAATAAAATGTAGACTACATTTGTATGGAAAATGTAGTTTGGTCTAGGGTAAGGGGAAAATAGCTTTATAAATTGTGCGAGTGTAGTTGATACTACGATTTGGCTTAGAGTGCGGCACGTTACGCTAGTTTCGTTTCGCCTTGCATACATCTGCCCCACTTTACATACCAACAAGAATCGGATTTCATACCACAAAGTCTGGTAAAGTACACTGATGTAAGCTATCTTACGTCTCGGAAGTTATAACAACATTTTTAGTTATTATAACAAAACCTAGCTATGCCTATAGCACTTCATTTCATACCTTCTCAGATATTTCTTAAAAGATATATAACATATGTTGTACGAAGTCAATCCAATACCCTCCAAGTGTTTTGTTTGCCCTTATAGCAAATTTGTTTTATTATATTTAAATAAAATATTATGTACGTTCATATAATAAAAGCAGATTTTTCTGCAGTTTAAATAAATACGAACTACATAGTATAAATTTTACTACGACAGTTAAAGCTCTACAACTAGTTTACATATGTACAGAAATATTAATGTCATGTTAAAATGTATTTTGATTAGATAACAAGTTCTACTCAAAACTTAAAATATTGGGCTAAAATGTAAAAAGTATATACCTACTTATTTATTCTGAACAAAGTCTAATGTAATTCCCTTCCAGTTTTATGAAGACAGGTTCTCCGCCAAACATATCCGATCCGCTAGTATACACGATAATATTAACAACCTTAACATGACATTAATATAATAAATGCGACACTATTATATAGTTAAAAAGCTTATACAATAAATTATTAAGTACATAAGTTTTCTTTAAGTCTGAAGTTACAGTGCTAAGAATCTCTCATTGGACGAATCAAATAATATTTAATGCGAATGCACATTAATCTCAAATCCGTTTGTTGTGCGCAACGAATCAAAAAGTGAAAGATCTAATACTTCAAAATAAAGTTACGTTATTTATTTTACCCGACTACGGCAAAGACAAGAGGAAAGGCAATTATTTTAGCAGTCTATGTATGTAAGTTTGTATGTATGTGGATATCTATGTGTGTTCCATTGTAGCATCCGAACCGCTTATCCATTCTAACAAATGAGATGTCAATCAATTCGTCATTATTGTCCATGTGACATAATGCAGAAAAATACAATGGAGGTGGAGGTGACCTATATAATGAATCATGGAAACAGAAAAGTAAGAACCATTTTTTTTTTGTTTTGATATCGAATGAGGTTTCAAATGAAAGATCTTGATTAACTCATTTCAAAAATATATACATTGTTAGCCGTATAAGTTTTCCGTAGTCAGGCTTTAGTTTTTAAATGTATAGCTTGTTTCAATTTCGGATAGGCGTATGTTGATAACCGCAATAGATATTCGTCGCGATTCACCGGTCTCTGTCGCGTCCTGAAACGCAGTGACTTTAGTGTGTAGCGTTTATACATTTAGGCAGCATATGTCATACGCCATATATTCACGCCTGTTTCCCACAGAGGTATTTTGTGAGGTCAAGACCCCACACCAAAAAGATGAAGAAATGTTTTCATCTAATAGTTATTGATCTTTAGTAGTTGGCATAGCCAAATGTTTAGTAGTCTAGTCAGTTCTTAGAATAAACAACAAAAATAAAAATAATTTCCAGAAAGAATTTCACGCCGAGTTTTGCATAATTATTAACGTACTAAGAAGCCCTGTATATGTACCAAATCTATTCTGTCTCACTAAAAGTGATAAAAAAAACTTCAATGTTTATTATTCTAAGTACATACGTAACTAATAATTTGCCAAATGTATTATATATAATATTTGGTGTCTAAAAGATGAACTTGACCAATCTTGTAACACGGCATACACTGCGTCTCTTACTAAATATTATTATCTCTCGTTGTTATCGACGCTGACAGATCTCCGGCTGTGCAAAGCTTTATCGTCTTTATACAACACACACAATCTATTTGCGGTATCTACTCGTAACAACAACAGGGCACCGTCAGATAAATTTCTGAGATTGAGCTAATGGTCTATTAGAACTCACATTTTTTTCATATTATTTGAAAAATAACTGAAGAATGGTCAGACGAGTGATTTGATCCAATACGTACGGAAGTATGAATCCTCGGTTAAAAAGGTATACAGTCATGTCGGATTGTTTCAAAATTCAAGTGAATGTTTACACCGAACGTAAAGTCATCCATTTTAGCGAGTGTTACGTGTTTCGCCACGTTGTCGTAAATATTTAATTGAAAGCAAAGAATAGCGTATTTTCCAATTCGTGAGCGACTTATAGCATCCAATACAGTGGTCATTTGCGACCGGTCGCAAACTACGCTGCAGCGTACATTTTAAACATTTGATGTGTACAGTCGCTTTTCAAGTGTCGTTCACCGGTTGCGGCGGGGCGCGGGCATGGGCTGCGGCGCCGGCAGCGTGGGCTGAGGCGCGTGCGGCGGGGCGGTGAGCGGGGCGGTAGGCGGCGCGGCGGCGCGCTTGAACGGGCCCAGCCGCTTGGCGGGCCGCGGCGACACCGCGTGCGCGTCGCCCCCTGCGCCCCACGCGCTCGCACCGTGGTCCAGTAACGCCGCTGCCAGACGACCGCTGCTTTGCTCTGAAAACACACATTCACCACCATTTAGCAATCAGCCGCATAACGCCCACTGCTGGACAAGCAACAGTTCCAAGGATTTCCAAAATGACCGAACTAAAGGCACATTATTATAGTACGGGCAAAGATAATATAATTACCAACGTAACCCAACGCCATAGAAACTATTGGAGGGCCCGTAAGTAGGCAAAACTGGAGTTGCGGGGTGGGCTCACAGAGATGGCAACACACACGACTAGCAAAAAGTGATAAAGAAAGTGCTGAATATGCTTTAAAAATATGTATTGCGTTACAAACACAATTTTCGAGTAGCACTCATTTTTGTAATAGAGGAAATGAGTGCTACATGTGTCCAAGGCAGATGTTGGAAAAGGCAAATTCATATTTGCATGCCCAAAAGGCAGACGACTAGTTTCATCAGAGGTTTCACCCAAACATACCTGGGCTACCTGGCCCAGTAGAAGCAGTCTGATGCGGGGGCACAGGCTCTTGTATTCTTCTCCACGACTCGGCTACGTGGGATGACTGCGTCCAGACTCCGAACTAGCTCGACGTACGCGTATCGTTAGACCATAAGTATCACCGACACATACCTGGCGCAGCAGTGGCCGTCTGATGCGGCGGTACGGGCTCCCGTATCCGCTCCACGAAGTTCTCGAAGGTGGTGGGCTGCGTGTGGTGCGTGACGAGCGCGTCCAGGCTGCGCGCGCGCTCGGCGTAGGCGTGCTGGTACAGCGGCATGGTGGCGCGCACGCAGCGCCCGCCCGCGAACGCCGCGCCGCGCACCAGCGCCGCGCAGCAGCTCACGCGGATGATGCATTCTTCCCACAGCGGACCGAATACTGCCACCTACAAAAACAATAGTAGATTTTACAATAAGAGCATAATACGAGCCATTTTGTCGAGGGTCAAATAGGTTTTATATTCAAGTTTTACACTCTGCTTTTCACTTCGATTGCAAGGAATTATAACAAGAATTAAGCATGTACAAGAAAATTTAATTTAGTCATTTTGTTTTGTTTGACGAATAATTAGCTTCCCGCTACACAATTTTTATTAATTTTGAAGAACCAAAGCGAAGGAAACCTACCAGCGACAACCTTGGCGAGAAACCTGGATCTTAACTACGCCACTTGGACCTTGGAAATTATATTATATAATAAAATATAATTGTATTTCGTTGTAAAAAAAGATCTTCATACGAAGCTTGGCGTTTAACTTCGAATCTCGAAATCCAGTTTTGTAACATCCCTAAATCGAAAGGATACTACAGGTCTAGCGTTTAACTCAGTCAGTTCCTGAGGTATGAGGTCGGTACGGGAGGGGTGACGAATGACGTGACATGACGTGTCCTAACTGTCTTGCTTTACACGTGATACATTTTAATGCAGATATCTCTTACGATATGCTTTATATATTTACGAGCTTGTACCTAAGTCAAATTGATCAATATTGCGGCGTGTGACAATACAAACAAAAAAAACCGGACAAGTGCGAGACGGACTCTCCTACCAAAGTTACAAAGGAGAAAATTCAAATTGGGCCCAAAGTCAAAGTTCGAGCTGTCAGGCGGCCATGAAGTCAATAGTTAGTACTACTAATGGCGATCATTTGTTAGTATGGCATGAAACCTGTGGGGTTATTCCACAACTTTTTATTTCCAATTTAAGATTTATTTCTTTCATACTTTTTTCCCAAGTGCCGGCCAGTCTCCGGCGATGCACTAGGTTATTAGCACTAGTGACGGTGAGCAATTATTACTATGGCATTAAAAGTGTAAGGTTATTCCACAACGATTTATGGGCTTTTGAAAAGTGAACTTTTCACACATTTAAAAAAAAAGTGCCGGCCAGAAGGCGGCCACAATTCCAATTGTTAGCATTACTAATGGCGATCATTTGTTAGTATGGCATGAAACCTGTGGGGTTATTCCACAACTTTTTATTTCCATTTAAAGATTTATTTCTTTCATACTTTTTTCCCAAGTGCCGGCCAGATTCCGGCGATGCACTAGGTTGTTAGCATTAGTGACGGTGAGCAATTATTACTATGACATTAAAAGTGTAGGGTTATTCCACAACGATTTATGGGCTTTTGAAAAGTGAACTTTTCATACATTTAAAAAAAAAGTGCCGGCCAGAAGGCGGCCACAATTCCAATTGTTAGCATTACTAATGGCGATCATTTGTTAGTATGGCATGAAACCTGTGGGGTTATTCCACAACTTTTTATTTCCAATTAAAGATTTATTTCTTTCATACTTTTTTTCCAAGTGCCGGCCAGTCTCCGGCGATGCACTAGGTTGTTAGCACTAGTGACGGTGAGCAATTATTACTATGGCATTAAAAGTGTAGGGATATTCCACAACGATTTATGGGCTTTTGAAAAGTGAACTTTTCACACATTTAAAAAAAAAGTGCCGGCCAGAAGGCGGCCACAATTCCAATTGTTAGCATTACTAATGGCGATCATTTGTTAGTATGGCATGAAACCTGTGGGGTTATTCCACAACTTTTTATTTCCATTTAAAGATTTATTTCTTTCATACTTTTTTCCCAAGTGCCGGCCAGATTCCGGCGATGCACTAGTGACGGTGAGCAATTATTACTATGGCATTAAAAGTGTAGGGTTATTCCACAACGATTTATGGGCTTTTGAAAAGTGAACTTTTCACACATTTAAAAAAAAAGTGCCGGCCAGAAGGCGGCCACAATTCCAATTGTTAGCATTACTAATGGCGATCATTTGTTAGTATGGCATGAAACCTGTGGGGTTATTCCACAACTTTTTATTTCCATTTAAAGATTTATTTCTTTCATACTTTTTTCCCAAGTGCCGGCCAGATTCCGGCGATGCACTAGTGACGGTGAGCAATTATTACTATGGCATTAAAAGTGTAGGGTTATTCCACAACGATTTATGGGCTTTTGAAAAGTGAACTTTTCACACATTTAAAAAAAAGTGCCGGCCAGAAGGCGGCCACAATTCCAATTGTTAGCATTACTAATGGCGATCATTTGTTAGTATGGCATGAAACCTGTGGGGTTATTCCACAACTTTTTATTTAGATTTAAAGATTTATTTCTTTCATACTTTTTTCCCAAGTGCCGGACAGTCTCCGGCGATGCACTAGGTTGTTAGCACTAGTGACGGTGAGCAATTATTACTATGGCATTAAAAGTGTAGGGTTATTCCACAACGATTAATGGGCTTTTGAAAAGTGAACTTTTCACACATTTAAAGAAAAAGTGCCGGCCAAAAGGCGGCCATAATTTCAATTGTTAGCATTACTAATGGTGATCACTTGTTAGTATGGCATGAAACCTGTGGGGTTATTCCACAACTTTTTATTTCCATTTAAAGATTTATTTCTTTCATACTTTTTTCCCAAGTGCCGGCCAGATTCCGGCGATGCATTACATACTACATTCAGTTCAGCGTTTTCCTGGAACCTTGCATAGGTCGTCTTACTACCTTGTAGTTGGGTGCCCTACGATACAATTGGAATTGTGGCTGCCTTCTGGCCGGCACTTTTTTTTTAAATGTGTGAAAAGTTCACTTTTCAAAAGCCCATAAATCGTTGTGGAATATCCCTACACTTTTAATGTCATAGTAATAATTGCTCACTGTCACTAATGCTAACAACCTAGTGCATCGCCGGAATCTGGCCGGCACTTGGGAAAAAAGTATGAAAGAAATAAATCTTTACATGGAAATAAAAAGTTGTGGAATAACCCCACAGATTTCATGCCATACTAACAAATGATCGCCATTAGTAATGCTAACAATTGGAATTGTGGCCGCCTTCTGGCCGGCACTTTTTTTTAAATGTGTGAAAAGTTCACTTTTCAAAAGCCCATAAATCGTTGTGGAATATCCCTACACTTTTAATGCCATAGTAATAATTGCTCACCGTCACTAGTGCTAACAACCTAGTGCATCGCCGGAGACTGGCCGGCACTTGGAAAAAAAGTATGAAAGAAATAAATCTTTAATTGGAAATAAAAAGTTGTGGAATAACCCCACAGGTTTCATGCCATACTAACAAATGATCGCCATTAGTAATGCTAACAATTGGAATTGTGGCCGCCTTCTGGCCGGCACTTTTTTTTTAAATGTATGAAAAGTTCACTTTTCAAAAGCCCATAAATCGTTGTGGAATAACCCTACACTTTTAATGTCATAGTAATAATTGCTCACCGTCACTAATGCTAACAACCTAGTGCATCGCCGGAATCTGGCCGGCACTTGGGAAAAAAGTATGAAAGAAATAAATCTTTAAATGGAAATAAAAAGTTGTGGAATAACCCCACAGGTTTCATGCCATACTAAAAAATGATCGCCATTAGTAATGCTAACAATTGGAATTGTGGCCGCCTTCTGGCCGGCACTTTTTTTTTAAATGTGTGAAAAGTTCACTTTTCAAAAGCCCATAAATCGTTGTGGAATAACCTTACACTTTTAATGCCATAGTAATAATTGCTCACCGTCACTAGTGCTAATAACCTAGTGCATCGCCGGAGACTGGCCGGCACTTGGAAAAAAAGTATGAAAGAAATAAATCTTAAATTGGAAATAAAAAGTTGTGGAATAACCCCGCAGGTTTCATGCCATACTAACAAATGATCGCCATTAGTAATTCTAACAATTGGAATTGTGGCCGCCTTCTGGCCGGCACTTTTTTTTAAATGTGTGAAAAGTTCACTTTTCAAAAGCCCATAAATCGTTGTGGAATAACCCTACACTTTTAATGCCATAGTAATAATTGCTCACCGTCACTAGTGCATCGCCGGAATCTGGCCGGCACTTGGAAAAAAAGTATGAAAGAAATAAATCTTAAATTGGAAATAAAAAGTTGTGGAATAACCCCGCAGGTTTCATGCCATACTAACAAATGATCGCCATTAGTAATTCTAACAATTGGAATTGTGGCCGCCTTCTGGCCGGCACTTTTTTTGAAATGTGTGAAAAGTTCACTTTTCAAAAGCCCATAAATCGTTGTGGAATAACCCTACACTTTTAATGCCATAGTAATAATTGCTCACCGTCACTAGTGCATCGCCGGAATCTGGCCGGCACTTGGGAAAAAAGTATGAAAGAAATAAATCTTTAATTGGAAATAAAAAGTTGTGGAATAACCCCACAGGTTTCATGCCATACTAACAAATGATCGCCATTAGTAATGCTAACAATTGGAATTGTGGCCGCCTTCTGGCCGGCACTTTTTTTTAAATGTGTGAAAAGTTCACTTTTCAAAAGCCCATAAATCGTTGTGGAATATCCCTACAC
The DNA here is from genome assembly GCA_963555685.1 of Acrobasis consociella. NCBI lineage: Eukaryota > Metazoa > Arthropoda > Insecta > Lepidoptera > Pyralidae > Acrobasis > Acrobasis consociella. The sequence continues at coordinate 9,861,879 of OY743123.1, read as the reverse complement.
TTTTAATGTCATAGTAATAATTGCTCACTGTCACTAATGCTAACAACCTAGTGCATCGCCGGAATCTGGCCGGCACTTGGGAAAAAAGTATGAAAGAAATAAATCTTTACATGGAAATAAAAAGTTGTGGAATAACCCCACAGATTTCATGCCATACTAACAAATGATCGCCATTAGTAATGCTAACAATTGGAATTGTGGCCGCCTTCTGGCCGGCACTTTTTTTTAAATGTGTGAAAAGTTCACTTTTCAAAAGCCCATAAATCGTTGTGGAATATCCCTACACTTTTAATGCCATAGTAATAATTGCTCACCGTCACTAGTGCTAACAACCTAGTGCATCGCCGGAGACTGGCCGGCACTTGGAAAAAAAGTATGAAAGAAATAAATCTTTAATTGGAAATAAAAAGTTGTGGAATAACCCCACAGGTTTCATGCCATACTAACAAATGATCGCCATTAGTAATGCTAACAATTGGAATTGTGGCCGCCTTCTGGCCGGCACTTTTTTTTTAAATGTATGAAAAGTTCACTTTTCAAAAGCCCATAAATCGTTGTGGAATAACCCTACACTTTTAATGTCATAGTAATAATTGCTCACCGTCACTAATGCTAACAACCTAGTGCATCGCCGGAATCTGGCCGGCACTTGGGAAAAAAGTATGAAAGAAATAAATCTTTAAATGGAAATAAAAAGTTGTGGAATAACCCCACAGGTTTCATGCCATACTAAAAAATGATCGCCATTAGTAATGCTAACAATTGGAATTGTGGCCGCCTTCTGGCCGGCACTTTTTTTTTAAATGTGTGAAAAGTTCACTTTTCAAAAGCCCATAAATCGTTGTGGAATAACCTTACACTTTTAATGCCATAGTAATAATTGCTCACCGTCACTAGTGCTAATAACCTAGTGCATCGCCGGAGACTGGCCGGCACTTGGAAAAAAAGTATGAAAGAAATAAATCTTAAATTGGAAATAAAAAGTTGTGGAATAACCCCGCAGGTTTCATGCCATACTAACAAATGATCGCCATTAGTAATTCTAACAATTGGAATTGTGGCCGCCTTCTGGCCGGCACTTTTTTTTAAATGTGTGAAAAGTTCACTTTTCAAAAGCCCATAAATCGTTGTGGAATAACCCTACACTTTTAATGCCATAGTAATAATTGCTCACCGTCACTAGTGCATCGCCGGAATCTGGCCGGCACTTGGAAAAAAAGTATGAAAGAAATAAATCTTAAATTGGAAATAAAAAGTTGTGGAATAACCCCGCAGGTTTCATGCCATACTAACAAATGATCGCCATTAGTAATTCTAACAATTGGAATTGTGGCCGCCTTCTGGCCGGCACTTTTTTTGAAATGTGTGAAAAGTTCACTTTTCAAAAGCCCATAAATCGTTGTGGAATAACCCTACACTTTTAATGCCATAGTAATAATTGCTCACCGTCACTAGTGCATCGCCGGAATCTGGCCGGCACTTGGGAAAAAAGTATGAAAGAAATAAATCTTTAAATGGAAATAAAAAGTTGTGGAATAACCCCACAGGTTTCATGCCATACTAACAAATGATCGCCATTAGTAATGCTAACAATTGGAATTGTGGCCGCCTTCTGGCCGGCACTTTTTTTTTAAATGTGTGAAAAGTTCACTTTTCAAAAGCCCATAAATCGTTGTGGAATAACCCTACACTTTTAATGCCATAGTAATAACTGCTCACCGTCACTAGTGCTAATAATCTAGTGCATCGCCGGAGACTGGCCGGCACTTGGAAAAAAAGTATGAAAGAAATAAATCTTTAATTGGAAATAAAAAGTTGTGAAATAACCCCACAGGTTTCATGCCATACTAACAAATGATCGCCATTAGTAATGCTAACAATTGGAATTGTGGCCGCCTTCTGGCCGGCACTTTTTTTTTAAATGTATGAAAAGTTCACTTTTCAAAAGCCCATAAATCGTTGTGGAATAACCCTACACTTTTAATGTCATAGTAATAATTGCTCACCGTCACTAATGCTAACAACCTAGTGCATCGCCGGAATCTGGCCGGCACTTGGGAAAAAAGTATGAAAGAAATAAATCTTTAAATGGAAATAAAAAGTTGTGGAATAACCCCACAGGTTTCATGCCATACTAAAAAATGATCGCCATTAGTAATGCTAACAATTGGAATTGTGGCCGCCTTCTGGCCGGCACTTTTTTTTTAAATGTGTGAAAAGTTCACTTTTCAAATGCCCATAAATCGTTGTGGAATAACCTTACACTTTTAATGCCATAGTAATAATTGCTCACCGTCACTAGTGCTAATAACCTAGTGCATCGCCGGAGACTGGCCGGCACTTTTTTTTTAAATGTATGAAAAGTTCACTTTTCAAAAGCCCATAAATCGTTGTGGAATAACCCTACACTTTTAATGTCATAGTAATAATTGCTCACCGTCACTAATGCTAACAACCTAGTGCATCGCCGGAATCTGGCCGGCACTTGGGAAAAAAGTATGAAAGAAATAAATCTTTAAATGGAAATAAAAAGTTGTGGAATAACCCCACAGGTTTCATGCCATACTAAAAAATGATCGCCATTAGTAATGCTAACAATTGGAATTGTGGCCGCCTTCTGGCCGGCACTTTTTTTTTAAATGTGTGAAAAGTTCACTTTTCAAAAGCCCATAAATCGTTGTGGAATAACCTTACACTTTTAATGCCATAGTAATAATTGCTCACCGTCACTAGTGCTAATAACCTAGTGCATCGCCGGAGACTGGCCGGCACTTGGAAAAAAAGTATGAAAGAAATAAATCTTAAATTGGAAATAAAAAGTTGTGGAATAACCCCGCAGGTTTCATGCCATACTAACAAATGATCGCCATTAGTAATTCTAACAATTGGAATTGTGGCCGCCTTCTGGCCGGCACTTTTTTTTAAATGTGTGAAAAGTTCACTTTTCAAAAGCCCATAAATCGTTGTGGAATAACCCTACACTTTTAATGCCATAGTAATAATTGCTCACCGTCACTAGTGCATCGCCGGAATCTGGCCGGCACTTGGAAAAAAAGTATGAAAGAAATAAATCTTAAATTGGAAATAAAAAGTTGTGGAATAACCCCGCAGGTTTCATGCCATACTAACAAATGATCGCCATTAGTAATTCTAACAATTGGAATTGTGGCCGCCTTCTGGCCGGCACTTTTTTTGAAATGTGTGAAAAGTTCACTTTTCAAAAGCCCATAAATCGTTGTGGAATAACCCTACACTTTTAATGCCATAGTAATAATTGCTCACCGTCACTAGTGCATCGCCGGAATCTGGCCGGCACTTGGGAAAAAAGTATGAAAGAAATAAATCTTTAAATGGAAATAAAAAGTTGTGGAATAACCCCACAGGTTTCATGCCATACTAACAAATGATCGCCATTAGTAATGCTAACAATTGGAATTGTGGCCGCCTTCTGGCCGGCACTTTTTTTTTAAATGTGTGAAAAGTTCACTTTTCAAAAGCCCATAAATCGTTGTGGAATAACCCTACACTTTTAATGCCATAGTAATAACTGCTCACCGTCACTAGTGCTAATAATCTAGTGCATCGCCGGAGACTGGCCGGCACTTGGAAAAAAAGTATGAAAGAAATAAATCTTTAATTGGAAATAAAAAGTTGTGAAATAACCCCACAGGTTTCATGCCATACTAACAAATGATCGCCATTAGTAATGCTAACAATTGGAATTGTGGCCGCCTTCTGGCCGGCACTTTTTTTTTAAATGTATGAAAAGTTCACTTTTCAAAAGCCCATAAATCGTTGTGGAATAACCCTACACTTTTAATGTCATAGTAATAATTGCTCACCGTCACTAATGCTAACAACCTAGTGCATCGCCGGAATCTGGCCGGCACTTGGGAAAAAAGTATGAAAGAAATAAATCTTTAAATGGAAATAAAAAGTTGTGGAATAACCCCACAGGTTTCATGCCATACTAAAAAATGATCGCCATTAGTAATGCTAACAATTGGAATTGTGGCCGCCTTCTGGCCGGCACTTTTTTTTTAAATGTGTGAAAAGTTCACTTTTCAAATGCCCATAAATCGTTGTGGAATAACCTTACACTTTTAATGCCATAGTAATAATTGCTCACCGTCACTAGTGCTAATAACCTAGTGCATCGCCGGAGACTGGCCGGCACTTGGAAAAAAAGTATGAAAGAAATAAATCTTAAATTGGAAATAAAAAGTTGTGGAATAACCCCGCAGGTTTCATGCCATACTAACAAATGATCGCCATTAGTAATTCTAACAATTGGAATTGTGGCCGCCTTCTGGCCGGCACTTTTTTTTTAAATGTGTGAAAAGTTCACTTTTCAAAAGCCCATAAATCGTTGTGGAATAATCCTACACTTTTAATGCCATAGTAATAATTGCTCACCGTCACTAGTGCTAATAACCTAGTGCATCGCCGGAGACTGGCCGGCACTTGGAAAAAAAGTATGAAAGAAATAAATCTTAAATTGGAAATAAAAAGTTGTGGAATAACCCCGCAGGTTTCATGCCATACTAACAAATGATCGCCATTAGTAATTCTAACAATTGGAATTGTGGCCGCCTTCTGGCCGGCACTTTTTTTTAAATGTGTGAAAAGTTCACTTTTCAAAAGCCCATAAATCGTTGTGGAATAACCCTACACTTTTAATGCCATAGTAATAATTGCTCACCGTCACTAGTGCATCGCCGGAATCTGGCCGGCACTTGGAAAAAAAGTATGAAAGAAATAAATCTTAAATTGGAAATAAAAAGTTGTGGAATAACCCCGCAGGTTTCATGCCATACTAACAAATGATCGCCATTAGTAATTCTAACAATTGGAATTGTGGCCGCCTTCTGGCCGGCACTTTTTTTGAAATGTGTGAAAAGTTCACTTTTCAAAAGCCCATAAATCGTTGTGGAATAACCCTACACTTTTAATGCCATAGTAATAATTGCTCACCGTCACTAGTGCATCGCCGGAATCTGGCCGGCACTTGGGAAAAAAGTATGAAAGAAATAAATCTTTAAATGGAAATAAAAAGTTGTGGAATAACCCCACAGGTTTCATGCCATACTAACAAATGATCGCCATTAGTAATGCTAACAATTGGAATTGTGGCCGCCTTCTGGCCGGCACTTTTTTTTTAAATGTGTGAAAAGTTCACTTTTCAAAAGCCCATAAATCGTTGTGGAATAACCCTACACTTTTAATGCCATAGTAATAACTGCTCACCGTCACTAGTGCTAATAATCTAGTGCATCGCCGGAGACTGGCCGGCACTTGGAAAAAAAGTATGAAAGAAATAAATCTTTAATTGGAAATAAAAAGTTGTGAAATAACCCCACAGGTTTCATGCCATACTAACAAATGATCGCCATTAGTAATGCTAACAATTGGAATTGTGGCCGCCTTCTGGCCGGCACTTTTTTTTTAAATGTATGAAAAGTTCACTTTTCAAAAGCCCATAAATCGTTGTGGAATAACCCTACACTTTTAATGTCATAGTAATAATTGCTCACCGTCACTAATGCTAACAACCTAGTGCATCGCCGGAATCTGGCCGGCACTTGGGAAAAAAGTATGAAAGAAATAAATCTTTAAATGGAAATAAAAAGTTGTGGAATAACCCCACAGGTTTCATGCCATACTAAAAAATGATCGCCATTAGTAATGCTAACAATTGGAATTGTGGCCGCCTTCTGGCCGGCACTTTTTTTTTAAATGTGTGAAAAGTTCACTTTTCAAATGCCCATAAATCGTTGTGGAATAACCTTACACTTTTAATGCCATAGTAATAATTGCTCACCGTCACTAGTGCTAATAACCTAGTGCATCGCCGGAGACTGGCCGGCACTTGGAAAAAAAGTATGAAAGAAATAAATCTTAAATTGGAAATAAAAAGTTGTGGAATAACCCCGCAGGTTTCATGCCATACTAACAAATGATCGCCATTAGTAATTCTAACAATTGGAATTGTGGCCGCCTTCTGGCCGGCACTTTTTTTTAAATGTGTGAAAAGTTCACTTTTCAAAAGCCCATAAATCGTTGTGGAATAATCCTACACTTTTAATGCCATAGTAATAATTGCTCACCGTCACTAGTGCTAACAACCTAGTGCATCGCCGGAATCTGGCCGGCACTTGGGAAAAAAGTATGAAAGAAATAAATCTTTAAATGGAAATAAAAAGTTGTGGAACAACCCCACAGGTTTCATGCCATACTAACAAATGATCGCCATTAGTAATGCTAACAATTGGAATTGTGGCCGCCTTCTGGCCGGCACTTTTTTTTTAAATGTGTGAAAAGTTCACTTTTCAAAAGCCCATAAATCGTTGTGGAATAACCCTACACTTTTAATGCCATAGTAATAACTGCTCACCGTCTTTTGTGCTAATAACCTAGTGCATCGCCGGAGACTGGCCGGCACTTGGAAAAAAAGTATGAAAGAAATAAATCTTTAATTGGAAATAAAAAGTTGTGGAATAACCCCACAGGTTTCATGCCATACTAACAAATGATCGCCATTAGTAATGCTAACAATTGGAATTGTGGCCGCCTTCTGGCCGGCACTTTTTTTTTAAATGTATGAAAAGTTCACTTTTCAAAAGCCCATAAATCGTTGTGGAATAACCCTACACTTTTAATGTCATAGTAATAATTGCTCACCGTCACTAATGCTAACAACCTAGTGCATCGCCGGAATCTGGCCGGCACTTGGGAAAAAAGTATGAAAGAAATAAATCTTTAAATGGAAATAAAAAGTTGTGGAATAACCCCACAGGTTTCATGCCATACTAACAAATGAATGCCATTAGTAATGCTAACAATTGGAATTGTGGCCGCCTTCTGGCCGGCACTTTTTTTTTAAATGTGTGAAAAGTTCACTTTTCAAAAGCCCATAAATCGTTGTGGAATAACCCTACACTTTTAATGCCATAGTAATAATTGCTCACCGTCACTAGTGCTAATAACCTAGTGCATTGCCGGAGACTGGCCGGCACTTGGAAAAAAAGTATGAAAGAAATAAATCTTTAATTGGAAATAAAAAGTTGTGGAATAACCCCACAGGTTTCATGCCATACTAACAAATGATCGCCATTAGTAGTACTAACAATAGAAATCTTGGCCGCCTCCATAGCCAGAGTTTGACATGTGGACCCAAAAATGTATGGCGCCTGAATGGTCTCCTTTGTAGGTAAATATTATAAATAGGTAGTTCAGGAATCAGGTCTCACAGTTTTGTCCGAGATTGAAAAAAATAAATAGTAAATAAATAAATAACGTGTGCTAATATATAAATATTTTATTAATATTTTTTAACAACCTCATTGACGTAGTGGTGCTAGTCCGCCACCATGCTAGTACCCAGAGGTCCCGGGTTCGATCCCCGGTCAGGGCAAGTTGGACAATAGCCTTTTTCAAATTGTCCTGGGTCTTGGATCTATCTATCTATATATTTATTTGTTATAAAATATAGTATCGTTGAGTTAAATTAGCATCCCATAAACAAGTCTCGATATTACTTTGGGGCTAGCTCAATCCGTGTAATTTGTCCCTATATATTTATTTATTTAATATTTTCAACAGTAATTTAAATTATTTTAATCTGAGTCCATATGGGCGTCAGTGCCCGAACCACTATATGTATAGCTCGAATCACTTTCGCTATATGATTCCCCATCTCGTAAATTTATAAAAAATTTATCCATAATCTCGTCACTAAGATTGTCATCTTTATAATACTCCTCCTCCACTTTCTTTGTGAGATTGATACATTTTTGCCATTTTTCCACTGAATAATTAGAAAAAAGCTCTGTAAGAGCTCGTTTCTTCTCATTTAAATTTGAATTTATATATTTTCGTGCCAGCTCACCCTTGATATCTCCCCATACCAATTCAATAGGGTTTAAATCCGGATGATACGGTGGCAAATAAAGTACTGTATGACCCTTTTCTTTCAATATGCCATCAATTTTGAATTGGGGTTTCTGGTTTATTTCGTATTATCAACTCTAGCAAATCCCTCTTTTTCATCGCTTCAGTGTATTTAACATTACGCTGCTTTAACCAATCCTGCATTTCCTTTTTTAATGATAACATCGTGGGTGGTTTATCCACCTCATTGCAATGGTATTTCGCGTTATCCATAACTATTACTGAATTAGGAGGAAGGCCAGGCAAAAGTTTAAAGTTTAAAGCACTTTTCGAAATTGTTGGAATTCATATTTCCATGATAGTCTTCTGTCTTTGTATTTGGTTTGAAAATGGTTAAAGCGTCATTGACAAATCCTGAACTTCCACCAGCATGCACGATGACCAATCTATTTCCTTTATCAATAGAAGACAATGCACCTCTTTCAGTATCTGATTGCCAACACTTTGACACATTGTGGAATTCATTTACGTAAGTTTCATCTTGAAAAAGTATTGGTCTATCTTGTGACCTATATTTTCTTATTGCCGTAATGTATTTGCCTCTCCATTGCTGAATTGAATGGCGCTCTATCAACATTTTCTTCTTTGATTGGCATTTTCTGTATCGGAATCCTAATTCACGTAATAAAAGCCTCAAGTATGTATAACTACATTTAATAACTCCATCTTCCTCTAAAACTTTTCTTAATTTATTAATCGTGGGAATTTCCTTTCTTATTGTGTAGAATTCTGTAATCTTTCTTCTAATAACACTTTTACCAAAATCGACAATTTCTATTTTCTTTATCTCGTCTGTTTAGGCCTTTTTGGTGAAGAGAACTTTACATTACATTCCATACTTTTTCCCTCATTGACAATGCGTATTACGCTTCTTTCTGAAAATCCTGTAGCCATGGCAACGGTTTTATATATATTAATGTCATCTTTAAACTCTTTCTTGTTTTAAAATATTCGTACACTTTATAAACAACTTGTTTAGTTTGAGCTCTTATTGGAGGACTCATCTTTGGTTGTAAATACCGTGTGCGTTTTACTTGAAGCGACCTGTTCAATTTACATGTATTGACGACAGCAAGCCTGACGCCCGACTGAAGTTAGTCTGAAGTCTCGCGTCATTTGACGTTTCGTAAACACACCCCTCCCGTACCGCTCCCATACCTCAGGAACTGACACAGTTAGGCGCTAGACCTTGTAATTGCTCGTTATTATGTTGAGCGAGACAGTAATAGATGAACATCTTGATGAACGCCTGCAGCTAGTGCTACGCTACGGGGATGTATGTAATCAGCGCTGACTGTCAAAGATAAGTCAAACATTTTTATTCAATATTGGATAAATTTATCGCTTATTGAAGGTCATTTTTTAAAATATTATTTTAGTGCAAAAGCTAAAAACTACTAGCGTTTCGGAACGACCACTGCTGCACGATGTTTTGACATAAAGTGTGTGTACACTTACGTCAGGCTTTCTAGAGACAGTGCACCGCAGCAGGCTGCCGGAGAGCGGGTACAGCACGCTGTTTTGACACAAAGTGTGTGTACACTTACTTCAGGCTTCCTAGAGACGGTGCACCGCAGCAGTCCGCCGGGGAGCGGGTACAGCACGCTGTTTTGACACAAAGTGTGTGTACACTTACTTCAGGCTTCCTAGAGACGGTGCACCGCAGCAGTCCGCCGGGGAGCGGGTACAGCACGCTGTTTTGACACAAAGTGTGTGTACACTTACTTCAGGCTTCCTAGAGACGGTGCACCGCAGCAGTCCGCCGGGGAGCGGGTACAGCACGATGTTTTGACACAAAGTGTGTGTACACTTACGTCAGGCTTCCTAGAGACGGTGCAGCGCAGCAGGCCGCCGGGGAGCGGGTACAGCACGATGTTTTGACACAAAGTGTGTGTACACTTACTTCAGGCTTCCTAGAGACGGTGCACCGCAGCAGTCCGCCGGGGAGCGGGTACAGCACGATGTTTTGACACAAAGTGTGTGTACACTTACGTCAGGCTTCCTAGAGACGGTGCAGCGCAGCAGGCCGCCGGGGAGCGGGTACAGCACTATGAGCACGTCGCAGAACTGCGTGGGCAGCGTGTCCCGCTTGTACGGCCGCCAGTGCTCGCTCCACACCACGTGCACTTCGTCGTTGCCCAGGTGCCGGGTCTGGGGAACACAATAAGTATTACTGTTAGTAAAAAAATATGATTGCGTATTTCGAGTTGGGATCTTCCATTAATTATAAGAAACTCGAATGGGCGGAGGAGGGAGGCGGGATAGGTACAAAACACGAAATATCAGTGGGGGGGGGGGGGGGGGGGGAGAGCTGCAGTTACCTACTCAGGCATCACCGCAAGAATTACATAACAAGATCTTCTCGAGTCGAAATGGATCAAAAATTAAATATTATTAGACTTGAACCTAGGCACGGCGGCGACGACGTCATTGGCCACATAATACGATACATATACCATATATGATACGGAAAAATCAGTTCAAATCAGTCAAAACACAGTTGAGTTAGCCCCAAAGTAAGTTCGAGACTTGTGAATACTAACTCAACGATACTATATTTTTTAATAAATACATACATAGATAAACATCTAAGATCCAGATCAATCTGATAAAATAATTTTTCATCTTGACCTGACCGGGGATCTCCAGAGTGACAGCCTAGCATGGTGATCACTAGGCCACAGAGGTCGTCATATTAAAGCCAAGCTCTGTGTACTGGAAGTATACCTTGTTGAGGATAGCGTCGGGCGAGTCGGCGGGCATGCGTGTAGCCACGTGGAACAGCGCTTCCAGAGTGAGGGTGGCCAGGTACGGCGCGCTCACCCCCCCGCCGCCTCCCCCGCGCAGCCCGCCGGCGAAGCCTACGTGGCTCTCTAGCTCCACCTGTGAAATGACAGACACTGTTAAAGCCTTATCTCAAGATCGAGAACTAAGCTGGTTTATGCTATGCACAGATAAAATCAATCCAATGATTGGGCACCACAGGTGCCATAAGTATCTCGAAGGTCTCGGCGCTCCGGAAGGCATGGCTATCATCATAGAAGCAGACGTCAAGCTTTGTCTGATGCAGCTTAATAATGTGAAAACTCAAAACCAACTTCACCCGCAAACTACTTAACCGATTTTGGTAGAATTTCTATGGGACCACGTGACAAGTATGTCCTTATAACAAAAAAATAACAAACACGCTAAAGATACGTAAATTTTATTTATGACTAGTTAATGCTCGTGACCTTGCCTGCGTGGTCTGTGATTTTTGTCAATTCACATTTTACAAGGATAAAAAGTATCCTGAGTTAATTCAAGTAATAAGCTATCTATATTTGCATGTAAATTTTGTTTCAAAAGCCGTTTTAGCGTGAAGGCGGATCTAACATTAATACAAATTTTCATTTTCACGTTTATGATATGTATTATAATAGGATATAATTTAATGTTTACCTCCCACGCAAGAGCCGCTAGGAACGCTTCGTAAGCCGGGCTTCCGCAGCGGTTCGATAAGATTTCGTTGCGCGTTTCCTGTCCTTTTCCTACGTATATGACGGCTACTTTGTGCGTTTCTCGACACCTGTGGAAAAATTGAGAAATAAAATTATGTATGTTTTCGTATAAGTGCGGGCCCTTAGTCAATAAAATATCAAATATCACTTTCTGTTCGAATTAATGCAAAAAATGACGCAAAAAAATACAGACTGTCAAAACCGTTAATGATTTTATTTCATTCCAACAGTCCAAATGCTGCAATCAATCAGCGGCAGCTGTGTGACGCTGCCTCATAGCGGACATTGGCCGAGAGTTCACACCGTGAGGCATGCTACACAGATAAGCAGGTCGGCACTGTCGGCAGTATTTGTCGAACAACAAAGCCGACCCGATTTGTATGTTCTAATCTATGGTTCCGAAGCAACCAGTTGTGCCGATCGGGTTCTTTCGGGTCTGATCGTCACAATTTGGTTTTCAGTACATACAAGAAATCTTCATTGGCAAAAGCCCACCGTCATAATTCGGCAGTTGCCAAGCCGAATGATTGTGTGCGGCAGCTGAGCGGTTTGTTACTCCCGTAAATACGACGTTTGTATATATATTCGATTTTACCGCCCCGCTGTGCTGTGTGTAGTAACCTTTACAGATAGTTTTTCGTATATTGTATTTAGTTTCCCTACCTGAGCGCGTCGAGGTTCCGCAGCTCCCTGAGCAGGCGGTCCGTCCTCCGCAGCAGATGCGCGTGTGCGCGGCGCGCGGGCGCCAGCGTGCCGAGCTGAGCCAGCAGCAGCCGGCTCTGCGCGAACGGGGACACACCCACGTCGGTCCATTCCAGACTCTCCGCCTCCTCCTCACTGCAATTTTTTGAAGTGAAAACTTCTTTAGGCGCGTTGGGCATGCACAGAAAGAAAGCTTTTTTTCAGACGACAAAAAAACCATTGAACTCGCGACTCTGTTACCGACACCAAGATGGCCGACGCGACGCACGAAACGCGTCCAGACAGTTTTCACTTCTGTCGGCACTCCCGGAGTGCCACTGTTTCTTTAATTACATGATGCTATTCATTTTTTAGGGTTCCGTAGCCAAATGGCAAAAACGGAACCCTTATAGATTCGTCATGTCTGTCTGTCTGTCCGTCCGTATGTCACAGCCACTTTTTTCCGAAACTATAAGACCTATACTGTTGAAACTTGGTAAGTAGATGTATTGTGTGAACCGCATTAAGGATTTGACACAAAAATAAAAAAAAAACAGTAAATTTTGGGGGTTCCCCATACTTAAAACTAAAACTCAAAAATTTATTTTTCATCAAACCCATACGTGTGGGGTATCTATGGATAGGTCTTCAAAAATGATATTGAGGTTTCTAATAGCATTTTTTTCTAAACCGAATACTTTGCACGAGAGACACTTCCAAAGTGGAAAAAAGTGTGTCCCCCCCCCCGTAACTTCTAAAATAAGAGAATGATAAAACTAAAAAAAATATATGATGTTCATTACCATAAAAACTACCAGCGAAAATTGGTTCGAACGAGATCTAGTAAGTAGTTTTTTTTTAATACGTATTATCATCATAAACGGCAATTTACGTTTCATTCAATCAACAAAAATTAAAAAAAATACTACAAGACTTTTATATAATGTTATTTGCTACTACGGAACCCTTCATGGGCGAGTCCGACTCGCACTTGGCCGCTTATTTCCAGATGTGTCGCACGGCTGGACAAAGGCCTCTTCTTTTCTCCATCTCTATCCTAAGCTTGCTACCATTCACTCACGCTATATCATACTCAAAATATGCGGTATACATAAACACTTTGGATCTAAAATACTACTCTACTGTATCTACTATACTACGATTCGCTTTACTTCACCATCCACTTTTTGAATTTTGATCAGTTAAGTCAAAGAATTAGTGCCACTTTGGTCACTGGCAGCATATTAGTGTCACTAAAATAATCTAACCTGTATCTCAGTGGTTCCCAAACTTATTTTGTCTACTGCCCACTTTGAGAATAAATATTTTTTTAGCGCCCCCATTTTTTCACCTATTTAAAAACCACTATAACTTCAAATTAAATTAATTAATTATTGTGACCTATATATGTATATTAACGGAGAATTCTAAACGAAAATAGTTTTGCTACACTTGGCTGAGTATTATGCTTCTTCTCTAGGTCTTGAAAATATGCTACATTCTTGTCTTTCTTATCTGGATGCATTTTATTCAAATGATCTTGCAGCCTTGAAGGCTTCATTGCTTCATTCGAAAATGTTTTTAGACATAGAAGACACAAAGGCGACGATGGGTTTGTGGGGTTTTCAATAAATCCGAATTTAATATATTCCGCACAGTATTGCCGTCTCTTCTTTTTTACTTCCGACATTGTTTTGCTTTGAGAAATACGTTCAACTTCGCGAGTGGTGTAGAGGAGGCGTAAGTACTGCTCATCTATTGCGCGCGAAACCACAAATGAAAATAAAATATATATTACATTGTTTATATAGGAATGCTTAAGCAGCACGCATCGACAGGAATAAAACAAACATGCATAAACTAGTTTATCTCATTCGACGCACAATCGTACTCAACAAGTCCGAACAAGTATTCAATGAACCAGCCAACTGATACAGGAATGCACAATTCGGGTTATTTAACAAAAACTTGTTAAAACATGATAGACATCTACGAGTACTAATAACTATTAAAATGCGAAAGTGTGTCTGTTGCCTTTTTATTTGTTTGTTTGTGTCTACTTTCATTACGAAACGGAGCGACCGATTGATATGATTTTCATTTTTTCTATTTTTAATAAAATAGGACAGATATATGAACTACGCGGAGAGAAATATAGAACCCAGTTTGAGCAATCTTTTAATTCATATTAGTTGATGTTCACAAGTTGTTGTTGAGAGTCGAGAGCTCTTGCAGTCGTTGTTTAAGAGGCCTCTCCTAGCTAAATAAAGCTCCAGCAAAAAAAAAAAAACATTTTCTTTCTGGGTCTCTTACCGCCCCTGAGACCTGCAGCGCCCACAAGGGGGCGTTATCGCCCACTTTGGGAAAGACTGCTGTATCTGAATATTATAAATGCAAAAGTTTGTATGGATGTTTGTTCCGCTGATACGGCTGAAGGGTTTGGAATAAAATTTTGCATAATGATAGCTTGTTACCTTAATTAAGACATAGGAAACTTTTTACCCCGGGTAATGTAAGGTTCCCATGGGCTGGTAATTTTTTTACCAGGCAGCCTCAGCTAGTCTATCACTTTGCTCACCTGTCCCTGTTCGCGAGGTAGTGTCTCTCATGGTTGCGGTGCGCCTGTAGCGCCGCCACGAGCTCTTGCTCGGCGCCGGCCGGCAGTGGGGAGGGGCCCGCCGCGTCTAGGCGCCGCCCACACACCACTTCCGGGGACGTGTGCCCGATATACGCTAAGACCTGGGTGACAAAGTAAACAGTAGTTAATAAGTTATTAGTAGTTTTGACTTCATTTGAAATCATCAAACAATGTTACGAATTTTAGAGAAATTTTAATATTGAGAAGATTTTACTATAATTTGACTCTTACTACAAGACTTAGAAGATATAACGACGATTCCCAGACATGTAGATATTATTGTAGTTTATGTTTATTTATTATATTATTTATAAATGTATTTTGTTTGGGATACTATATAAGTTTATGTATTAAACGTATGTTTATATGTTTATTTTTTTTGGAAATATAAGCGTTCTAATGATATGTTTATTACATTATCTATTATGTCTTTCAACTTAAAATAGTGTCATGAAATTGGTTTAATTGCTATATTATTTCTATAAGTGAAAACTTATTATTGGCTAAGTTTTATAACTATTTGTTGTTATGGTTTAAATAGATAAGATATGGCTGTTAGTTTATCATACTAAATTTAAAAAAAAATGTACTCTTTAACTTCTACCTGTTATGCCATTTATTATATCCTTCACTAAAATTTGGTTGACTTGGAGAGATCCTATTATAAGTCCGTTTTTATACCTACAAATTTTATGGTTATATGTTCCTATGATTATAAACTTTTGTACAATAAAGATATACAACAATAACATCAAGTTCACATAATAAATAGAGGTATTACCCGTGGTCCCACAACTCTCCAATTGTTGACATATACACGGACACACACACGCAGGCATCCCGAAGAGTAGCGATCACCGGCCGGTTCCTACTACTCGCGCGTGGACACTTCCATTGTCAACAGTATTTAATGTTATCTATGTTTCTATAAATAAAAAGTACATCCAAGTACGAGTTGTTCATATTTTGAACCCCTGCTGAAGACCATAATATACAAACAGCTTACATGGTCCAACTGGTGTTTGTCCGGCGGCGAGTTCTTGTAGTCGGGCAGCAGGTCAGGCGGCAGCGGCGGAGGCAGCGACGACAGCGTGTTAAGTCGCGGGCTCTCCACACTGTCCGCAAATAAAACCTTTTACTAGGGAGACTATATGACATACCTTACCTATATTTTTTTCAGATAGAAAAAATTGTGTAGATTCGTTGCGTGGTGACGACAAAATAGAATATAATTTTTTAAAACTAACAAGAAAAGCTAAATACCAACTGAGATGTCTAACCTTTCAAACAAAAAAGAGATTTTAAGTTTAGACGTCTTCGAGTAATCGGCTAACATAAATATCCCCTTTTTTTACTTAGTAGTAAGTTCTCAAAAATTCTCATCGCCAGTATTTTTAGTGTCTTAAGAGGCCGTCTATTAAATTTGACAAATTTCACTCAACTTTGCGTCGTGTTTTTGAGAAAACTACAGGATTATCATTAAATTTATTTATATATTATGAAAGATAATATCATATTATTTAGCATGAGTGAACCATTTTGCCTATGAACTTGCTTGTTTTAGTATAATTCACTGGAATCTAACGTGCGTTTTGCCAAATTTCGCAAGACGCGTGGCGGGGCTTTCGAGATTTTCAAATGATTTAATCATTAACACCCTGTAAAAAAAATACACAAATATAGCTGAATAAGTATTTTCTGACATGAGTGAAGCTTTTTTCATTGTTTTATTTAAATTCACAAGAAAAAAAATCAACAAGTCGCGTAATTTTCGCCGAAATCGATGTAAATAAAGTCGCTTGTATTTGTGTTTTGAGCTCCTATTTTAGAAAAAAAAAATAACGTTACAAACGCCATTTCATGCCCTTTTTAAATATGCCAAACACATCATAATTATATTTTTTTAAATAATGTAAAAAAATAAAATCATGTCGCATAAAAATTTATTTAAATAGGATGCAGTTTACTCTCCGACGGCAGTCCGCGCGCAGCGCTTACAGCGAGAGGACGTATTTCTTTGCGCCAACGCCGACCTCGTAGTCACTGTGCGATGACGTGCGCAAACCATAGAGTGACTGATAGGATTTGATCATTGGAAAACTTGATTACTTATAGTAATTTATTTGTGTCGTTGAACGTACTGTCGTAAATATAATGGGATATCGGATAAATTTTTCAAACTTGAAAAGAAATAGAAAATTTATCAAGTTCTCCCTAATTGCCCCGTATTTCTGAAATGAAGATGTTGCTCCCATTCCATCGCTGGGCGGTGGTGTTCAGCGCTGGTGTGGCCCTAGGCCATATGCGCAGGCACTGTCTGCTCCGCGGTGGAAAGGGACGCGATGTAGCGGCCATTTTAAGAAATTCAGTTTACATGAAAATGCGATTTCACTAATATCGTCTAAGTAACCAAACATAATTATTGAAAGATTTTTTATATTTAATTTGCCGTACTCATTTGGGGAGTGTAGCACGGCAGCTGAGTGCTGCCACTGGATGCCGTCCTCCACACCCCAAATTTAAGATAAAACAAATTTTGAAAAATCAATAAAAAATAGTTAAATTTTTCTCAAAATTTATTCCAAAAATTTGTCAGTAAAAACTTTAACTTGGAGAATACAGTCTCCGATTATGTTGGAGGATGCAGACTAAAAAAAAAAATATAATGGGCAAACGAGCTAAAAATAGAACGTTGATAATGTGAAACGGAAAAATAAATACTATGGTGCCACTAATTCTGCAAAAGGCAAAAAGTAAGCTTAAGTAAGTCACTAGACAAGACGTTTGTCAGTTTGGTGTCTAGACTGGACCTGATTTGTTAATTAAAACTGAAATTATCAGGCGAGATGATGAGATTTGGGAAAATAAAATGTAAGACCGGTTGATAAATTTTTATCACAAATTATTACTACTGGAAATCATCGATCCGCCTAAATGTCGTTCAATGAAACTCCTGCAGCTATAAGCCCTATAGTATAATTAATACGTGCTTGTACCTTCAATAAGTATCCTAGCTATTGTTACGAAAGACTTAGAATGTTAGTGTTGGTTGACTGATGTGAACTCGGAATTATTCTCAAACATTCCACAACCTTCTTTTTAATTCTTCATCATTCTGGATTATTCTATAAACTTCTAGAACATTCCACATTATTTTAGAATTTGCTAATTCTTCTGGAATTCTCTACTTCTAGTAGCTTTGCGACACTATTTCTCATCATTGTGCTAAATTTCATCGAAATCCGTTTATATGTTAGAAAATATTTGTTTTGAGCACGCAAGGTTTAAAACGGTAGTCAGATTTGCGTGCTAACATGAGGCTTTTCTGCAATAATTTTAATCGAAAATCAGAAGCAAAAGTAGCGTTTCCTGTCGAGCAGATTTGTATGTGTACTTTTTAAATGTATACTCAGACAAATTATACCAATTTTCTTAATTCTACAGTTTTATTTATTTTATTCGATAATAAGGAAGGCAACTTCTACTCTAGCGATGCAGTCGTGTGTTTCATGAACGCGCTACTGCATCGCAACATTCTCCATCGGTTTATGACCAGCGACTGCATAGCTACCAAAGAATTCACCGAGTGCTACCTCCCTAAACTCCTTTTCATTCGATATACACGCTGACTTTTCATTGGTTTTGGAAAAAAATGTCATCGTGTAAAAAAAATCTTCTATCCATATTTGTGTATGACAAGACAGAGTTGCGAAAATGACTTCTGATCGAGACCACGTAGTGTTAAATAAAAGATTCGCATAGATTCCATGACACGTGTTTATCTCCACCGTCAATGCCCCAGAAAGCTTGTAAAAAATTTTTCACCAAAGACATTTAATTTCTACCTTCATTATTTATTCAGAATGAATTCTCACCAACCGGTCAATTAGTGCTGCCAATTTTTAAAATATCCGTCTGTTCGTTACAACTTGCCACAGATACCCGACCGTACGAACGTACCAACTGTATCAATCGACTTCCACTTAGGTTTTATTAATTTAGCAACACTTATGACAACTGCCAATACTGTTTACAAATCGTGATACTTATTAGCTATAACAGATCTAAGAGTTTTAAATAAAAGTAATACTTAATAGTAGTTACGCCTGACCAAAACTGCCGCGTGAGCTCAATGAACTCTGTCGGGCCGGCCAGGTGGTGGTACTACTAATTGATCTCACGATTTTTTGTTTCTGATTTTTTATTTTTACTAGCTAAAGTCTAATTTTTTATTCCGTAGAATTCTGACATTTCATAAGTGTTGCTACTAAAAAAGTTCTCCAACTAAAAAGGGAACGCGTATAAGGGCGATAAAAAATTTAATTCTTGATTAATTTTAATGTTTTATCAAGGTAATGATACACTTTAAACTTTCTGGTATATTTCAAATGTTATAACATTTTTTAATACCGAATTATCAAAGTTATATTTTTAAGTAATTTTAAGTCAGCAGGTTATTTTTCTTTCCCTGGCATCACTCCCTACTAACTCATGTATCATCAACCTTTTTAGCCAAAAGCTTAATAAATATTTTTTTTCGTTATCCATGAAGCACAAAAATTAAAAAATAAAGTATGCGGCCATCAGCTGTCACGTCACGACTGTCACATTGATTGTTATATTTGTTATCTTTCTGTTAAGTTTTTTCTTGTTGAAAAAAACTTTTTTCTTAACTGATTTAGAT
This sequence comes from Acrobasis consociella, assembly GCA_963555685.1. Lineage (NCBI taxonomy): Eukaryota > Metazoa > Arthropoda > Insecta > Lepidoptera > Pyralidae > Acrobasis > Acrobasis consociella. The sequence continues at coordinate 9,842,426 of OY743123.1, read as the reverse complement.
TAAATTTGATATGGAGATAGTTTAAGAACCTGGAAAGGACGTATAACCCATTCACCCACAAATTGACCGGGGTGGAAAGCTAATTGGATTTATTTGTATGTATGTTTGTTAAATCAAATAGTTTTTACAGTTGTTCGTATTTTATGTCGGATATTCAACTGTTCCTGATGAAAATATTACTCGCTGTTAATCCCCTCATGATTTGGAGCACCGCGCTTAATTAAATGGTTACATTCACTAACAAATAAAATGTGTAGACTCAGATGTTCACACTCTTATTGAAATCTGGAATTTAATAAATAAATGTGCCCGACCAAAAGGTTTATGATCTCTGATATGTCAAAAAATGACAGCTGTCAGAATTCTACGGAATTAAAAATCAGACTTTATTTAGGTATTAATAACGATCCTTATGAAGTGGCTTTCGGCACTAAAACCATTGAAAAATCACCATGTAGAGAGTAATACGGAGTAATATGGCTTACAATCAATGATAAGTAATACTTTGCACTACCTAATTTGCTAAAACTTGCCTTATTTAAGTTTCTATACAAATTAAATAATGTGCGTACTCAACTCTGCTAAAGTACCTGGGTGACCGAGCTTTGCTCGGTTACATATCAAACATTAACTACATTTTAAACTTGTCTAAAAACAATACAAAGTAAAAAATTATATATAAACTTGAACATAAAAAAACAAAAGTACTCATTAACAGTCACCGAGTGAGATTCGAACCCGTAACACTCTTTCTAGCGGTCCGCATCCTTAACCGCTGAGCCAAACGGATGGCAGCCGGTGCGGAGAAATTAGCGACTATATTCTGCGTGAAAAGAAAAACGTATGAAAACTCGAAAACGCGCGTTTTCCCAAATATAAGACCAATCTAGATCGATTATTTACCACCGAAAACCCCCATATACCAATTTTCAGCAAAATCGTTAGAGCAGTTTTCGAGATCATCGAAATTTATAAATATATAAATAAATAAATATACCTACAAGGGTTGCTCGTTTATAGGTATAAGTTAAAGAATAGAAGTCTCCATTATTATCACGATTTATCATATTATTTTATCATAATATTTTTTACTTACCCGTAATCCAAAGCACTCAAGGATTTAATATTCATATATTATTACTCGCATTTAAATTAGGATGGCATTTACTATGTAATAAAACTTTTACCAAAATTTGAATAATATCTGTTAGTTTATACCAGTTAGTAAGTTAGAAAATCTTTATTGCACTAAAACATAATGTACCACCAGTATATTTAACCAAAAAACATCAACGATCGCCGAGCGCACTACACCGCGCTTTACGTCGCCTACGTAGCTCTGTGTGTGTGAGCGGCATGTCGTTGTGTGCGTGCGCCCGCTGCCAGCGTGCAAAAAGATTACAGCGGGCTCTTAAGAGGCGACTGATAAAGTTATATTACAAAGAACCGCGTTCATCAGCTTGAGTGTTCAGCATGTGAGTATAGAGAAATTCTTTAGTCCAGCAGTGGAGTGATATAGGGTAATACAGAAAAAAGATTTTATATTGATGCAGTTTACCCACTTTGACCCATACTACACTATCTGTCTAGCTAATGTCATGCAGTGTAGCTAAGGTAATGCCAAACAGCTTGAGGTTTTGTCAATTAACGGATTATACAATCAAAGTACGGCATATAAATTTGATTTTGGAAAATGGAACACCTGATTCAGAACCATAATGGTCCAGCTAAATTATAAGAAATATAAAAATGACGCTTTAGCAAAAGTTGTTCAACCTGATGAGCATTTTTATCCATGAACGAACGAAGACTCAGACATCAGTAAGTGGTAAATAAACTTGCGCTGAATATGGTAGAGGGTTTACGTACTTTTCTGGTAGCGGTAACGGTTCCAGTGTCTCCACGGAGGAGTTGGAAGGGTCGTAATGCAGCGCGGACGCGTCCCAGCACGCCTTGCCCGCGATGTCGCGCAGCAGCACGCGCACCTGCCGGTCCGACGTGGTTAAACCTGGAACGAGGTTTGGCTAATTGTTAGATTAAAGAATATTTCTCGGTGTTGTCTGTCGCCGAGAAATATTCTTTTCGACGAATATTCGTTCGACGCTAACGTCTGTCGGTCTGTGTGTGGCACCGTAGCGTGCGAACGGATGGACTGTTTTCGATGCGGTTTTTTACGTGAAAGCTAGTTGGATGAAAATCGGTTCAGCAGTTAAAAAATTATATAGGGACGCTTGAAAGTAAGGGCTTTCCCTAACAGAAACTAAATGGCGCTACGGATGTCCAGTCATATCGGTAGTTCCGCTACTTATCACTAGATGACGTTCTTGAAAGTAGGTTTTTTTAAATTTATAAACTTGTTTACATTAATTATACACTTTAAAAAGCTACTTTAGATTATTTACCTGGTGTAGTCCCTCCCGCGCCCCCCGCGGGCATATCCAAAGCTGGTAGCTCTATAAAGGAAGCCAGTGTCGTATCACTGAGCCTCATGAGTTGCACGTGCGGCGCCGTCAACACCGGCGGCCCTAAGGACCCGCCTAGCGACGGGCTGTCGTGTTGCTCGCAGACGCTTGAAGACAGCTGGCACCCGCTCCAGAGCGGCCAGTGGCCGAGGAACAGCACTAGTTGTGTGCATATCTGTTTGTTGAATACGATAAAATATTGAAAAAATTAAGTAATGAATTACAAAGTGTATATTTAATAAAAAATACATGTCAAGATGATGTACATAAACAAATGGAGCACAGATATTTATCAATGAGGAAATTTGTATGAGAACAAAAGTCACTGATATGTCCAGCGGATTAGCTTGTTGAAGTAGCAGTGTGAAATAACGATGACGATGGTGAGATATTTATTTATCCTTAACTTCCTACTCATTTTAGTGATAAAGGAGAAAAAGATGATCACTATAAAAAGAGATTAAATTAATTTATAGATACCTAAAACTGATCCTAAAATAGCACAAAAATATATGCTCTTTTCCATACAAAATGCAATACCTACTGACCGAAAATTTTATTTGATTATTTATCCCAGGCTTATTTGAGTTGGTGCTACTACAAAAGTGTGAGCCATGCATATAAATCTAATTGATTAAGAAGTTTCTTTAGACCTACCGTTTGTGCCCAGAGTTTGACGTCGATGGTCGAGGCCGGCAACGTCCTGGGTCCCAAATTGTCTGACTGCACATTGGGGTCGAAGTCTTCGTCAACCGGCAGCGACAGTCCTTCAATATCCGACCCGCTGGTCCCTTTCATAACTGCATACAGCACCTGAAAATTTAAAAATGCAATAAAAACAAAAATCACTAAGTTAATTTCTGACCGTACGACTTTAGACCTATTTAAGCAAGCAAAGTTTCGTTTTTACAAAGATTTAAGTTTGCTAGGTAAGAAATTGCTGTCAGGGAAACTAGGGCGATCAAAAAGTAGTCTGCCTAATGTTAATAATATAATTAGTATGATAAAATGAAAGAAATTGTTCGATAGAGATATTAAAACGTTTCAAATAAGACTATGTCAATAGAAACAAACTTACTACTTTTTGAAATCAGAAAAATATCAGGTCAATCTTTCGTTATCATAGTTCATGAAACAACACTTATTCAAAGCTACATGTAATGTGTTTTAGGGTTCCGTAGAAACCTTCAAAGAACCCTTATTGTTTCGCCATGTCTATCTATCTGTCCGCGGACTCAGAGACTTTAAATCTAGAAAGCTGTGACGGCAATGGGCAATAGCAAGAACGGCATGGGTACGTATATAAATCATGCTGGAAAAGTAGTAAAATAAAATCTTGAAATTTTTATTTTGGGTTGTTTCCGTATCCATGTTAAATGGAATATTTTATTCTCGCCTAACCCACCGTGTGGAATGTCTTTGCATGGTCAAAAATAAAGTGAATTTGTAAACACAATTTTATTTTATATGAATTAGGAATCCGTTTCTAAAACATTTGGTTTATCCCCCCTCCCTTCCCCTTCTATCTGATAAATGGTTGAATATGAACACGTAAATAATCCACAGCAGGAGGAAAAGTATCACAGCTAAGTAGGGTTTACAAATTAAAAAGTTGGCGACCAACTTAAAAAATGTCCTCGGAAAAGGTACATTTTATACAAATTCAATAAAAAATTAGTCGCGTGAATGCAAAGTCGCATTCCTAACTACGGAACCCTACACTGCACGAGGTTCGACACGCACTTGGCCGGTTATTTTATTATGTAATCATATTGAATTTCGTGCTTGTGGGACAGCAGTCTCTCCTCATTAGCACTTACGGCGTGCTATCATCATACATTGAATATGATTTTCCACTGACAGACTGATTTAAAAATAGACTTTATTGCACTAGCAATATAGTTGATATTACACTGCACTATGTTCCCTATTTGTGAACGAACTTTGAGTTTTACGTTAGATGAAATAGAGTCGATTTTAGATTGTTTTAAAACTGTCATAAAGATGCATTATAACTTGAAAGAATAGTGGATGCATCGAAGACAGTTTTGACATCAATTAGGGGTTTGGTTTATAACGGAGTAGCGCCCTGGAATCCTCACAGTCTACAGCTATCTTCAGCAGTACAACTTACTCTTAACAAATTAACATATCACAATGCACAAATCCGTAAGTAACACTGAATATACTCAACTTATAAAAGTAAAGGATCTATTGAACTATTATATATTTTTATAAATTACAGGTGTTGTTCGCCCTTGCCTTCGTCGCCGTGGCTCTCGCTGCCCCCCAGGCACAGGAAAATCCCGTCTACATCTTGAAGCAAGAAGCCGATGTTAACCCTGAGGGTTACCAATTCCAGTGAGTTACTAACACAAAGTTCCGTTTAGTTTATATAGAAGTTCCTTAAACGCCTACACAAGTCCAATAAGGCATACAACAAGACACTGTTTTAACAAACATAAAACTCTTTTAATGAATAACCGATAGTTTGGTTCTTAACAATATTTTTATCTCTAGCTTCGAAACCAGCGACGGAACGTCCCGCCAAGAACAAGGTACGCTCAAGCAGTTCTCTGAGGACCACAAGGCCATCCAGGTCCAAGGCAGCTACAAGTACGTCGCCCCCGACGGCATCATCTACACCGTCACTTACACCGCCGACGAGCACGGTTTCCAACCCCAGGAGCACGTGCAACACCAGGACGAACAACAACAGTATTCCCAACAATAAGACCATCCCTTTCTTGAAGGTACGATAGAAGCAAGAACGGTATATGTTCATTAATCAAGCTATCAACCAAAGAGGTTTCACTGTGTTATGAAATGAATGTTCAATTTTGGAACAGTTACGCGCACCTTCAAGCTCTATAAGGAAAGGTCAAATTAATGTTTGTGTATTTGCACAAAAGTTGGCATGAATACTCATGTGTGTTGTGATATTGAGTCATCAATTTTTTGTGTAGGTTTTACTACACGCATCATTGAAAGCTATGTCAACATGCGTTACATCAATAGACATTTTGGGATGATTACATAGCGTTACTCAAATAGTGTTTTTGTTAAATTGAAAGATGTGAAGTCAGAAAGAGAAAGTAATATGACTCTTTTGCATACAATGTAAAAGTGGTTAAATATGTAATCATGTTAAAAGTGTAACGTAGCATTATTTTTTTATTCTAAGCTTGCTTTTATGTATGTTGTGTTTTTATAAATCTTTCTACGTATTTTCCAAATAAATTCTAATTTTGTATTTAAGTTTTTTTTTCATAGCTTTATATTTGTAATATTAAAGTTAGCTTCCTTGTTTTTTTCTAATTTTTTTTAATGGTTATAAATTAATGCGTTTTTTATATTTTATTCAGATGATCATGTGTTGGATGAATTTATTTTGAGCGTAAAAACTAAGAACACTGAAGTAGTAAATGAAGTACTTTAGTACTTTGTCTATGCCTCAAAAGTTCTTAATGTTTTGCCTTCATTTCACATGACACGAAATCCGATAAGAACATTATGATTTATTTTTTATATATTGCACAGAATCTTATGATCAATTGATTACAATGGGTCAAACTTAATGCTACTGCATTATCTACTCAGTTTGCCTTTGGGACATTTTGAAACATTGAGAAATTGGAACAGTATATCTGAATCTAAGTGACTATGAACCCTAACACCTCATAAGTGTCTTATAGAATTTGCAAATAGATAGGCTCTAATAACCGTTCCTTTACCGCCAGTACCAGACACAATAGTAAAACAATGAATGTAGTATTTATTAATGCCATGCGGGTCTTGATCGGTTAAGTATAACACAGTTAACGTCAATTACAAAGTTTGTCATTTATTAAATGGATTAGTTAGATGTAAGATTTTATTAGTGTTCAACTCACCTTGAATATGAGTAGCAGCAGTGTCTGGTCGCCATCCTTCTCCTGCATCAGGTAGGTCGGTCCGCAGCGGACGGCGAACTCGGCGAGGCACAGCAGTAGCGAGCCCGCTAGGGGCTTCACCGATTCCCGACTGCTGTTCGAAGATATTTGGCCGAGGCACGCGCAGATCCATTTGATTATTTTACCTGCCAATATTATTTAAATAAAATAAGCATATGACTCCGAGGCATCATAGACAAGAACAGGCAACGCAAATTCTTAATATTTTTTAAATATAAAAAAAACGTAGAATCTGTGTAAACGGAAAAGCAATTCAGAAGTATGGTTTTTCTTTCTATTTATTGTACGTACCGGCAAGCCCTGGATATTGCTCGACGATTCGATCGGTATAGTCGGCAAGCACCAATATACAGTCACTTACAACTTTTGCTATATTTTTATTTTTCATCTGAAACAAGTGGAAATTTAGCCTAAGTAAAATTAAATGAAGAAAAAGGTAAAAACTAAATTTGGGATCGTTCGAAATTAATCAGCCAGTTGTAAAACTGTATGCACACTGCATGAGGAGCTCACCATCAACATCTGCAGCAGACACGTGACGTAGGCAGGCAGCCGTTCGGTGTAAGTGCGCGTGGCCAGCAGGTGCGCCACGTGCGCGCACAGCGCCGTCGCGCCGGCGCAGCGCGCAGACGCCGCGCCCTCGCGGCGGCACACGCGCACCACGATGTTCAGGACGTGCTCCTGTATAAATATAACACGTTTTTTTATTAACCTTTATTGTCCCAATGCTGGGCAAAGAGTGATAAAAATTAAATATAACACGTAAAAATTTAACCGTTCCTTTACCGCCAATACCAGACCAATAGTAAGACAATGAACGTGGACATTTATTAATGTCGTGCTGGTCTTTACCGGTTAAATTAACAATTGAATCGAGACCCTTCAATCTCTAATAATATTCCATGAATCCGTTTACACCGAATGACAGGAATCACAATTTTCTGATATTGTATCAAAACTAATTATAATGTTTAGAAAAATAATGTTTATTGTCCAATCGGACATAAAAGCATTTTCGGTCTTCAAAACGCAATAGTGGTTACCTTGAGATCTGGGCATGAGACAGTGTTGTACTGGTGCGGGTAGGGCTGCAGCATCGGCGCGTTCATCAGTCCGTCTGGCAGAGACAACAGAGATCCTAAGAACGTCACGGCGGCTGTGCGGGGGCACTGCAACAAAACAATGTTTTTTAATTTGCAAAAAAAATAATCTTTCTAACATCAAATTAAAATCTGCAAAAATGAGAATCTTACAAACTTCCCATGTGGATTTCTGTTGAAACAAAAATCTGAGAAAATTGTAATCCAAAGAATTTTCTGAATTTTTTACGTTCTTACCGAGGGCGCCATGTCGGACGAGTTGAGCACCACGGTGGAGGCGTGTACGAAGTCCAGCAGCAGTAGCGAGTAGCCATCCAGAGCGAGCGACAGGTAGCGCGGCGCCGCGTGCTCGACCAGCACATCTACCACGGAACGGTCCTCTCCTGTCAGACCTGAACAAAAAATATATGTTTTTTAATTTACATTTCTTATGCAAGTTTTTATTGTGAGACCGAAATACTTATTATGACAAATGAAATAAGCCCAAACCGGATGGAGTTGCGACATTTTATTACTGAGTTCTATTGACCACCTTCCATTCCCGTGATCAAACCCTAGGCATCGTTTTCTATAAAGTGCTCGTTAAGAAAAATCAAACGAGTCCTTCTAAATGAAGTAAAGTTGTTTTATAACTAAGATCCGTCGAATATCTCCCGGCCCCATCATAAGAATAACTCATTGACGCCATAATTTTGTATTGTCAGCCGACTAACAAAGATATGCAAAATTTCAGTCAAATCGGTTAAGGATAATTGCTGTATAATAGTTCTGAGGCACTTTTGGTAATGAATAAAGTTGAAACGATTATAAAAAATCCAAACTAAAAACCGGCTTCACCCTCAAACTACACAACCGATGTTGATAAATTTATGGACCATCTCACTAGTATATCCCCTTTCAAACAAAAATATTTTTTCAAATCGGTCCAAGCATCTTCGAATAATCGGTAAACATACATAAATTAGATCGCGACGAATTGCTAACCTTCTCCTTTTTTGGAAGTCAGTTAAAAAAAGGATTACTCACCATGATGCAACGCCCTTTGGTAAAGATGCAGATGCGCGAGGTGCAAGCGGTTGTTGCACGAGGAAGGCGCGCCCGGACCCTGCGCCTGCGTCGACTCGCATAGCAGACGGAGTGCGAGGAGTTTGCCGGCCCTTCACCATTAAATATACATTAGAAGCGCAGTTAACACTTTGCAGGACACCTAGTCAGAATCTTACAGTGATTTTCATTTATCTATGAAAGAGTTCCACTGACATAATTTGCTGTTTCCAGCGAGTAATATCAGATACTTTTTCTAAACGTAAAACCAAAAATGTTCTATGGGATTTGTATGAAATAGCATGTTGTGATGTAATAGTTTCTTGGAGTCAAATAGAGCTTTTCATAATAGCTTTTCTGCATTAATAAATCTAAAATCATGTTCAAATCAGATATGATCAGTGATGTGACATTAGTTTGTGACCTTTTATTATGATTACAAAATTATTTATTTTTGACCCTGGATACTACCCTATTAACAATGACCACCATTCACGCTGCAGACGTAAAACAAAATTGTTATTTTGATTGTGTCGAATAACTTTAACACTTATGTATTTTATAAGGCATTTACAATTCCTAAATGGTTGTCATCTATCTATAACAACCGGTTCGCGAATATAACTGTAGAACACAATAGTTGAATAAAGTCTAGCCAACAACCGTATGATAAACCTATTTTAGTGAAAATATATTTTGTATCGTTTTATCAATGTCAAAAATGAAGAGTAAAAGGGACAAACTTTGTTTTAACTAGAATTGTTTTAGCAAATGGTTGTTATTTTTAAGAATACGACAGTAAATACGTCTATTTTTTAAAATCTCGTCATAAATACCTGTGGGAGGGCGGCAGCGCCTCCGCCTCGAGGCACCATCCCGCCACCAAGTTGAAGGGCACGTGAATTTCGGTGTTTCCATTCAAAGTCTGGTTTGCGCTGATCTGTAAAGAAACGAGAGTGTTAATGGTGCGCATAAGCCGAAAACCGAGCCTAGGACAGTACAGTAGCGTGCATTTAATACAGACACATAGTATTTGTCTACTCTGTGCCACCCTTATATGATATCGGATACTAGCGAAATATGTGTTATGCTTGATATGCAGCCGTTCTCGTAACTTATGTAAGATTAGTGTCTACCCTGTCAAAAATATTTGTGCAAGTCACTGGATGGGATAGTATTAGTCTATTGTTAATACAGTTATTAATGGTAATAAATATATAATGTTTAAATGGTAATATAATTTTTAATGGTATTTTCTATTCTTATGGCGGGAGGTATAGGAACGTCCACGGAGCCATGAAAAAGTCACTAGAAAAAACTGAGGAGAATATAATGCAATTTGTCATTTTGGGAATCATAAGGGTCGACAATACATCAGAGATACAGATATACTGTCACTTTTACTTGCCTCCGAAGGGTAAAAAAGACTCAAAGACTACGTAAGCAACACGGTAATTATACCTATCTTTACCGTATAGGTATAAAATCAGCCGGTATGAAACACCACACAGAACGTCATTTTTAGTAGTGCTGTTAAAGTGGTTAGCGAATTCCTTCTTCGTTCACATTTAATTATTTTAATATGGAAGTCTGTATTAACATTTTATTATGAATATAATATTTAAGATCGGTCATTTTGGAAATCTTTGGGAGAGGCCTATGTCCAGCAGTGGACGCTATGCGGCTGATGATGATGAATATAATATTTAATAGCTCCTATTGCATATTATAAATAGGTACATAGAATGGAACGTTTCAGAAGAAAAACAGTATTTGTAAGAAACGTTTGATAGGAAAACAACATCAAAACCATTATCAAAACCACCGTATCTGAGATTTGAAACTCAATTTTAAGATTATTTTATGAATCGTTGTTTTATTTTTAAATTTAGGTATACCCATACACCAGTTATATAAGTAAAGATGTTTACCGAGTACAAACTTATCCATTTATTCAATGAATGTTCACTATTGAAAGATTTATCGCCGTTTCTGCATCCAAGCACGACGTCGAACATTATATTTTCACGGAGATTAGCTGCAACGCGCGATAAAATTCCTTATTGTTCAGTGTTGTGATTAGAACTGTTATGGCAGTTTTATGAGTACCCGCGTTCTAAATATGCAAAGCAAACTACCAGCTCTTATTTGTTACGCGCAAAACTCAAACTGAGATATATTCCACCTAAATAGCAATTTAAACAGCGCAGCTATGATGTCAGAGAAGTTATTTGCTGTTATTGTTAATTACTAGTAGTGGACGAAATTACATCCTTGTTGTTAAATGAGAATTAGCGTAATTAAAAATCACTGAGCGTGAAAAAAGTGGTCGAGTATTCCAGGCCCAGTATTCCTTTCAAATAGTTGTAAAAGTTGCTGTGCATATACAATAATTAATCCCTAATGGGACAGATAGAGATTTTGGGTCTTACGGCTTAAGCGAACATAGCCCAGAGACGCAAGATCCTAAGACTACTTTTAGCATGAAACAACAAAAAGGAATCAAAATAGTGATTTCTTTTAGCATTTTCACCCATTTTTTCGATCGGCTTTTACAATTTGCGCGGGAAGAGAAACAGCTGATTCATTATAAGTTTTTTCTTTTCGTCAGCTTGGAAGAAACGAAAAAGCCAATTTATTTACTCACAAAAAATCTATTTTTCATGACTATTTAAAAAAGTACATTAAATGTAAGAACAAGACATTTGCGTGTTATTTTAAAATATGCACAGATTGATAAGTTCGAGATAACAACCTGATATTTCCGCCGCCTCCTCAGAAGCCTTCTTTTTCCTGCTCTTCTTTCGCATTGGCAGTCTTTGAAAACCTTCGAGTTGGACAGCGCAGCGCACACTCGCAACAAAACCATACACAACACTTGACCGCACAAGCCCCTATGGCGCTCTATTATTGAAATAGGTATTTCCAAACAATCACAAACAATTGCGGAGATGCGTTAGCTTTGTATCGGCCATCTGCGTTAAGATATCGCCGATAACTTACTCCAGCGTGTCATATTTGCGATAAACATTAGCAGATGCTATGTGTGTGACACGTTACATAGGTGCTGATTAAACTAACGGATTGCGTTCAATGGACGGATTGGTTTGTATTGAAAATTATTTAACGTGACGGTTCATTATTTTTACAAGCTTTCATTACTATTTTACAAGATTTAATTTGATATTGTATGTACCTATTTAATTTTAATTTGCAGCATGTTTGAGCGTATACAAGCATTAATTTGACATACATTAAGTTTAGTAACAACACTAATGCAATATTATGATGTACAAGCTGAAGCCCATGGCATTGCCCGCATAGTAAAATTTTTGACAATTTACCTAGGTACCTAGTAATCCTAGTACAGCACATGTTTAGCTGAGTTTCAAACAAAGTTCCATTATTTTCCCTATTTTACCCCTGACAGAAAGATTTTTTAAAATAGTGTTACAGTAAAGTTTGATTTTAACCGCAAACTCCTCAGTTTTTCACATTTCTAACTTCAAAATTGACCAAACAAACTTTTAACCTTCATTTCAGCCCCTTAGGAGATGAATTTCCAAAAATTATTTCTCAGTGCACATTTACGTCCTGTAAGGAATGATTGTGCAAAATTTCATGCTTCTAAACCAGCTGTTTCAGCTGTGCGTTGATCGATCAGTCAATATCTATAAATGTCAGCCAGTCAATTATTCTTTTATAGATTGAAGTGCCAGAATGTAAAGGTAGTTAGGACACACCTGATGGTAAGTGGTATCATCGGCCAAAGACATCAGTACCTCTAATCCACTGCCGGCCTAGTAACTCACAAACTTATATTACAGTCTCAGTACAGTAGTTTAACTAAACTGAACAAAGTTCGAGAAAATAGTCGATCTGTTATCTGCAGGTTTCAACACTCTGAACGGTCACGATCGTAGGGATGATGAAACACCACTCGTTCAAGGAAATTTCGATTCGTTGTGGTCAGTCACTACGGCAGTCTCTTTAGGCTACATCTGCCGACGGTCTCTAATTTGTTTTAAGTCGTAAACGAAGGGTTCCATATCAGTCGAGCAAAACGAACAATCACTTTAGGTAGCTAAACACCATGATTCTGAACAACTTTCCCCAAAAAACATATACGAAATATGAAAAATATTGTTGGCATACCAAACAAATTGACCGACCAGCTCCACTGAGTTTCAAATAGAAGCAATTTTTTTTCCTATTGGACATCATATGTTTCTTGTTTAAATTTAGTTTCAATACATTTTGTTTATGATACGTGGTTTTCGTTTCTACACTTTTCCAGAGATGTAAATATCTAATCAAAGAAACGCACATCAAAGATAGCCTTTTTCGGGGTCATAAAAGCAAAACTTAACATTTATTATCCCGAGTAACGTAGTGATGAGGTGTAGGAGATACACGTTAGGGTTGCCAAGCACCGCTATCACGTGGCGTCAGCTCTCTCTCTCTCTCTCTATTCTTTCTGATCTCAGCATTTTCCCAGTTGCATCCTTAGCTATAAAGCTGTAAGGCCTGGAATCGGCTTTCTTATCTCAGCGTTTTCCCAGTTGCATCCTTAGCTATAAAGCTGCGAAGCCTGGGATCGGCTTTCTGGCTTTTTTCTTCATTTCGCACGGTCGCAAAATACTTGGTTTTAAGACCATTGGCACGCATATCATTTCTGACAATGTCACGCCAGCATTTCTTGGTCTACCCCAAAGTCAAAGTCAAAGTCAAAAATTTTTGTTTCTCACGTAACTTGCCTATTTCATGACCATACCATTAGAGGCTACTCTCGTGACCGCAAAGACTAGTTGATAATCGCAAGCTGAGCCGCTTACGTATAACATTTAAGGTACGTTCAAAGGCAAACCTATAAGTTTATAATTACCTTAAGCAAAATATTGTTGAGGTGTTTGACAAAGTCGCATAAATGCGCAAGCGCAAGCACCACCAGCACGTGGTGCCAAATGTTTACAGTTGTAAGTAGCTCTTTTTTCAAGTTCATAGTATAAGTCGAAAGAAGGCTAACGTGCTGTTGAGGTGTGTGACAAAGTCGCATAAATGCGCATGCGCTAGCACAACCAGCGCTTGGTGCCACATATTGACAGCTATACCTCTTTTGTCAAGTTCATAATACAAGTCGTAATACGGTTAACTCAAAACGTCATAATTACCTTGAGCAGCGTGCTGTTGAGGTGTTTGACAACGTCGCATAAATGCGCATGCGCAACCAGCACGTGGTGCCACATGTTGACAGCTATAGCTCTTTTGTCAAGTTCATAATACAAGTCGTAATACAGTTAACTCAAAACGTCATAATTACCTTGAGCAGCTTGCTGTTGAGGTGACTGACAAAGTCGCATAAATGCGCATGCGCAACCAGCACGTGGTGCCACATGTTGACAGCTATAGCTCTTTTTACAAGTTCATAATGTCCTAATAAGGTAAATTAAAAATTTCATTACCTTGAGCAGCGTGCTGTTGAGGTGTATGAGGTAGTCGTAGAGGTGCGCGTGCGCGCTGGGGTCCCTAAGCGCGTTGGGGTCGCCGAGCGCGGCCAGCATGCGGCGCCACATGACGGCGGCCACGTCGGGCAGCCAGCCGCGCGCTGACCCGCCCAGCACCACGCCCACGCCCGCGCCGCCCCCACCCCGCGCCAGCCCACTGTTCAGCGACTCTTGCTCTGACCACTCTGTTAAAAAATATACAAAATTAGCTGAGCCCCGCGGTGTTACCCCATAGTAGCCTATGAGTTAATCCAGGGTGTCAGCTTCCTGCATACCAAATTTTATCAAAATTGGTCCAGCCGTTTGCCTGTAAAAGAGTAACAAACATCCACCCATACATACAAACTTTTGCGTTTATAATATTAGTAAGAAGTAGGATAAAGAGCACGAACTTTCAATATCATTAGTATTAGGTCTCTTTAGGGTTCCGTTCTCAAAGGGTAAAAACGGGACCTTATTACTAAGACTCTGCATCTTTCTTCGCTGTCCGTCTGTCGTCTGTCACGAGGCTGTATTTCATGAACCGTGATAGCTAGATAGACAGTTGTTAATTTTGTAGATGATGTATTTCTGTTGCCCCTACAATAACAAATACTAATGGCTTCCATACAACAAACGTGATTTTTATAGATATTGGTATTACGGCACCCTTATGCGCAAGTCCGATTCGCACTTGGCCGGTTATTTGCTCTCTACTTCAAGAGCACAACCCTCTCTGTATTGCCAGAGCCATACAAATGATTTGGCCTACACCCTCCACGTTAGCCAGACGGGTTGAAAAGGTTTCAATTGAGTTGGAAGCTTTGCTTAGTTTGTTTAAGTTATTATTATTTTATTTATTTGATATTTGGCTGTCAGTATACAACACAAAAAAATGTCCCACAGTGTTAACATATTTATTTTTACTTTGCGTCACTTACCGACGTTGCCGCCATCAGAAGCCAGATCTATTTGTAGCGGCGAATCTTTAATCGAACTGCTCTCGACGCCGCTAGAGGGCGCTGGTGACGGGGAGCGGGATCCTGCGAGCATTATATATTCGCTTTATCTTCAAGTAAAAAGACACAGATACATTTATTGTATATTTATCAAAATAGAAGTAAAACAATGATGAACAGAAAACTAACCACTGGCTGAATCCCGCTCGTCGTGGCTGGATGATTGTCTCAGCGAGTCTAAAGAGTACCACCTCCTCGCCTTGCTGCTTATTGGTTCTTTGGTCTCTTCTTCTAAAAAATAAACAAGAATTAAAAAAAAAAAAACAATTTTTAGGGTTTCGTAGTCGCAAGTCCGACTCGCACTTGGCCGGTTATCTTATCTTATACCTTTAAACGAGCAATTCTTGTATGTATGTATGTATATACGAGGGGCATTCAATAAGTACCTAGCCTCATCGCCAGAGGGCGCTGTAGTTTCAAAAGAGTTTTACCACAGTGTAGCACATTCTTTTTTAATTCTTTTTTCAAATTTTCATTCCAATCCCTTCATTTGTTTTAATTTGACAACTTAAGGAAGCGAACGTGTCGATCGGTTTTACAAAAATGGAAAAAGAGCAATATCGTTCGGTAATTCGATTTCTATTTTTGGAAGGGAAAACGCGCATCGAAATCAAAGAGCGCTTGGATGCTGTGTACGGTGACTCTTCTCCATCGATGGCCACCATCAAGAATTGGTTCAACGAGTTTGCACGTGGCCGTACGTCGGTTTTTGATGAACCACGTCCAGGTGCACCGAAAACAGCTGCTACGGAGGAAAACATTAAAAAAATCCATGATCTCGTATTGGCAGATCGCCGATTGAAGGTTCGGGAGCTAGCTGAGACTGTAGGCATTTCAGAAGGAACAGTGCATCATATTCTTCACGAGGAACTCGGCATGAGAAAGCTGTCGGCGCGATGGGTGCCGCGTTTACTCACACCGGAAAACAAGCGCAACCGTGAGACCACATCGGAGACGTGTTTGGCTCTGTTTAAGCGGAATCCAGCGGAGTTTTTGCGTCGTTTTGTGACCGTCGATGAAACTTGGATCCACTGGTACACACCAGAGACCAAGGAGCAATCAAAACAATGGATCCAGACCGGGGAACGTGCTCCAAAGAAGGCGAAAACTGTAAAATCTGCCGGAAAAGTTATGGCCACCGTTTTCTGGGATTCACAAGGTGTGATCTACATCGATTACCTCGAGAAGGGTAAAACAATTACAGGGCTTTACTATGCCGATTTATTGGGCCGATTCGACGCCGAATTAAAGAAAAAACGACCCCATCTGGCGAAGAAAAAAGTGCTGTTTCACCACGACAACGCACCGGTTCACACGTCTGCCGTTGCCATGGCCAAATTGGTCGAATTACGCTACGAATTGCTGCCCCATCCACCGTATTCTCCAGATTTGGCCCCTTGTGACTTCTTTCTGTTTCCTAATCTGAAAAAATCACTCGCCGGGAATAGATATGGATCAAATGAGGAGGTCATCGCCGCCACGGAGGCCTATTTTGCAGAGTTTGACAAAAACTATTTTTCGGACGGGTTAAAAAAGTTGGAGCATCGCTGGGCTAAGTGTATCGAACTAAAAGGAGACTATGTTGAAAAATAAATTGCCACTTTTCCAAAATTTTCGTTTACTTTTTGTAGGCTAAGTATTTATTGAACGACCCTCGTATATATATTTATTTATAAATTTCTGTGATCTCGAAAACGGCTCTAACGATTTCGCTGAAAATTTGTATATGGGGGTTTTCGGGGGTAAACTATCGATCTAGATTAGTTTTATGTTTGGGAAAACGCGTGTTTTCGAGTTTTCATGCGTTTTTCTTTCCACGCAGAATATTGTCGCTAATTTCGGCGCGCGGGCCGCCATCGGCTTAGCTCAGTAGTTAAGGATGCTGACCGCTAGAAAGAGTGTTACGGGTTCGAATCCCACTCGGTGACTTACTTTTGTTTTTTTTTTATGTTCAAGTTTATATACAATTTTTTATTTTGTACTGTTTTAGACAGGTTTAAAAAAATAGATAATGTTTGAGATGTAACCGACCGAGCAAAGCTCGGTCACCCAGGTACTTAGAAATTACAATAGGAAGCGTATTACATGTATGTGAAGAATAAAAAGTAGTAAAAATCCTAAATTTTCTCAGTGTAAGACGTAATTTAAAACAATACCATAACACTTTTACAATTAAGTGGTTGTAAAAATCTATCGCAGATAGAACATCATATATTCATGATGATGCATATTATTACATAGTTTAACATTGTACCGCATACTGACCAGCGGGCGGTTGCGTGTGCGCATGCTTGGCGATGTGCGGGTCGCTGCGACAGCGCGTGAGCTGCCGCCGCGACACTTCCTTGCGCGGGTGGGACTCGTGGCCCACTTTGGGTGATTTGCCTGCACAAATGCAGATAAGATAATTAAAAAATAAAAAGTGCAAATATATTTCATGGATTTAGGTTACGATACAAATCCAAAAATATTTATAAACACATATAGTCACTTTTTATCCCTAATGGGGCAGAAAAACTTTTTGTATCTTGCGGCTCTAAGCAGACAGAGCCCAGGGCCTATTTATTTAAAATATTTATTTAGAACATTATATGAGAGTTACGTTTTTGACACATATAAGATTATAGTTTAAAAACGATGACACAAACCATTTCACGGACATTGGAAGGGACGTTAACGTCACTTTGGGTTACACTGACTAATTCAGAATCAAATAAAACCAAAGCGAACTAAGGTCTTTTAAACCCGCAAGCAATGTATCGCTGGCTCGGCATCAGTATCAGTCAATGTAACAATATTTCGTTCCGTTTACGACGGTGTGTGTGTTAGCACGATCAAGCTCGTGTACCGTCACGTGTAATGCGTCACATTTAAAGCTATCCTCTTGACGATCGATTATATTACCTGGCGTGCGGGTGTCTGGCTGAGCAGCAGGCTGGTTGAGAGGTGCGGGGCGGGGCAGGGGCGCGGGCACGGGGGCGGGGGTGGCCCGTCGACCGCGGCCTCGCTCGGGGCCCGCGCTCTCCGACAGGTCCAGTGAGTACACATGTCGCGCCAATACTCGCGTCAGGGTTTCCATCGTTTTCTGAAATATTTACTAATGTAATACGAATTCCTCTTCATCTGTAGATTCGAGTTCCACTCTTGACTAAGATTTGTAGTCCTGGCTCCGCTTCCGAGCTTTTTCTTCTCCAAACAATATGATATTAATCGCGGTAAGTCCCGTAATACTAATAAATAACAATGATATACAATGGGCATCCAAGGATGCCGTGCAAAGTGGAGAAATAAATCGTCGGTGTTTTCATCCCCAAACTTTTGGAGCTAAAGTTACTGGTTATTCTCGCGGGATTAAAACGTGAAAACGAAAATCTTATGGGAATAAAACACGATTTGATAACGGAACACGAGTGGAATCTATGTAAAATCAGCCAAAAAACAAAAGAATTTAGTTTGAATACAATTAATAGTTGGCAAAGATTTCGTATTTTTTAAAATTTGGAATACATTTCATCGTCAACATGGATGAATGTAGGTAAAAATGTTTATGTTCTTTGCTTCAAAAAAGGAATAATTAAAAAAGAGCGCAATTTTTGTCTTTTACAACTCAATACTCACCGCCCACTCCTTGATCAGATCTTCCCAGTGCGTCAGCCTCGTCAACAGCTCCATGAAGTTCTGCCACAGCTCCGGCTTCACGGCCACGTTCAGGTTCGCTTTGATCCACGTCACTATCAGCGTTTGGAACAACGCTGGCGCTAGGAAACCACCTGTAAAATATAATGCTATGTATGATGTCTGATTATTAATTAGGACTTTTGCCTAAATTGGCAATTATTATTATTATTTAATTAGGGCAATTGTTATAATTTAGTGATTTTTACAACCTTTACGTGACTTCCGTAGCGCGGATGACAATAAAACAGTACAGGAAATATAAAGACTAGCAAAAATCACGACATCATCATTTTTAATAAGTCAGACAGTAATCTTGCATCGTTTAGTGATAACAACCGGTACATACGGCTTTACGTGCCTTCCATACGGATGAGAATAAAACAATACAGGAAATATAAAGACTAACAAAAATCACGACATCATCAGTTTTCTATTTGTATGAGGTATTAAATATAAGTCAGTCAGCAAAAACTAAAATTAAAAGAACGTACCTAATGATTCTTGTTTTCTTTTAGGCAGTACTTTCGTCAGCACAAGCGAGGTTATTTGGAGCAGCACCAACAGAAGTTGTTCCCTGTAAATAAAGTTTTATAAAAATGGGAAAGATTTTCAAAGAAATAGGAAGCGTTTAAAGGAAAACCTACATTATATGTGTGAGGTGTTAAGAGTCCCCTTACCCTAGATTTCTCCACACAAACGTAGTCTACGTTTAATTTTGTAACCACGTGTCAGATTCCGGTAAAATTTGGTAATTGTAAAGAAATTGCAATTATCTAGGGTAATAACTGGTTTCCTACAGTAAAATTATGTACTGGGAAGAAAATATAACGATTTAGAAGTTTCCCATACTGATGGTCAAAAATGATATAAAACAGTATATTCTATTTCAAGTTCATATTTGTACTGTAGGAAACCAGTTATTAACTAGATAATTGCAATATCTTTAAATTGCAAAATTTTGCCGAAATCGGACATGTCGTTTTGAAAAAGAACGTAGACTACGTTTGTATGGAAAGTTGTAATTTGGTCTAGGGTAAGGGGACTCTTAAGTATATTTTTCCAAATATAGATTGTATACGTATCAATGAACAATAATTTCAACGTGAAATTTTCTATCGCCGATTGGTATTTTTATTTATGAATATATTAGCTGCGCCCCGCGGAGTTAACCGCACCCAAAGTAACTTAAGTGTTAATTTAGGGTGTCAGCTTCCTACAAACCAATTTTTATCAAAATTAATTCATTCATGCTTGATAGATTCGCAACTTGGAAGCAACGCAAATCGACGGCTACGCATTTCGAGATAAAATAAAGTAATGATCAAAAAATCTAATCAATGGAATAATAAATGATTTCATTTTACTAGTTGCATATATGCATAATGACAACAAGCTTTTAAATTTTACTGTCGAGTCGAGACGCGCATCTGTCAAGTTGCGATATTGCGTGTCTGTCGAGTTGCAATTTTGACGAGTTTCAAATCTGACGAGATGCGTTTCTGTCAACATGGGTTTTCTGGCGAAATGAGTATCTGACAGTTGCGTTTCTGTCGAAAAGCGACGAATAGACGGCACGGCTCTGCGAGCTCACCAAGAGTTGGAGTCCATCGCGACGTGCATCACCATGTATCGGTATATGTTGAGCACGCGCTTGCAGGTGTCGGTCTGCTCCTCGAGCAGCTGCTGCTGGCTGAGCGCGCCGGGCGGCGCCACCGGCGACGGGCTCGCCAGGAACACGTTCGCAGCTTGGGTCATGAACACTTGGAGCACGTTCTGTGGACAATATACTCTGGTAGCTGAATTTTTACTACTTAAATTTATTTATTTATTAAAACTTTATTGATCCACAATACAAATGTTTGACAGTCTTCCAGTCAACCATAAGGATAAACAGAGAGACAAAATAACTTAAATAAAACACATAGATTCCTAATAAATATATCTACATAGGTACATATATCTACACTTATAACATACATACACATATACATACATAAACATTCATACATTTTATAATTAAACTGAAAGGGGATTCATTATTATTTTATAAGAAGAGTGTCCTTTGCTTTTAAAAGAAAATTTAGTAGAAATGTCCTTAATGTTAACGGGTAAAGCATTCCAGAGACGTAAAGCTTGTAAGTAAGAGTTTTCTATAAAGCTAGTACGATGTAGAGGAATAGAGAGAAATGTGGTAACCGGTGCGGCGGGAGCCGCGGCAGCAAGCCTCAAAAACATTGTGGCCGGGGCATATTACGTATTGGTGATCACGATCATGACCCTAACCCATGAACAATGCGACAAAGATAATGATTAATGTATAAAACGGTTGATCTTATGGAACATAAACGCATTGAAACAAGATGTAAAAATATACAAACAGAGATTTGGTCTAGTTACTTCGTAAAAATGAATGATGTGTGTGTTTTCCGGCAGAGTAGAATAGGACCACTACAAGTCTTTCCGTGGATGTCGTAGAAGGCGACTTAGGAAATACAAGCTAAACAAAGCTCTCAAACATGAATGAGACCTCTTTAATCTGGAGAGTGTAGGCCAAATCCTCTGGCTGCTCTGGCCAAGTATGGCTCTAGTAGTACAGAGCGGGTCGTGCTCCTGCAGTGAAGACTAAAAAGACCTGATGATGATGATAAATTAATGACCATTTATTTATAACTAAGTTTTGTAAGTAAGAAATCTGAAAGACATTCGTATTACTAACAAATCACGTAAATAGTACTCGTATATGGAAATTATAACATCGCTAACGGCTCCGAGCCGCTATTCAAAATAGCAGAGTGTGAATCATCGCCCTATATTTAAATGGGTAATAATTATATTATTAAAATGAAGGTCAAGTAACGTTTTATTTACATACATTCATGGATATGCTAATACCACCTACGCCAACAGTTTTTCGTCCTCAAACAGCTTATTGTAAACATTTGAACAGATGTTTTTTAGAAAGTTGGATATGCGGATTTCATAAGTTATTCAAAGTTGTTTAGAAAATTTAAAGTTTGGCTTTGCTTAAGTTAAATGTTCTATTACGCCGAGTGACAAATTTGAAGGCAACGGCAACGTTTTTTTCACAATTCAGCGTAGGGAAATTAATTTTAATCTACCACTTCTTTTATTCGAATGTTTATGGCCCGTGAAGTTGTCGTTGTACAACTGCTTTAAAGTCCTTAAAGACGATCACTAACGCATTATCGGTGTCTCTGTCGCGGTTGCCAATGGACATCTGCAATACCAACTTGTTTTCTACAGAAATTTATCGCTTTAAACATTACCTGCAGGCCAGCTCGCACCATGACGTTGTCCCGGCCGAGCGCGCCGAGGTACGAGTCATTGCGCAGCCGCCGCGGCGGCGCGAGCGGCTCCCCGGCTGCCAGCAGCTGTTGCTCGTAAGTGTTCTCCACCAAAAATGGGGGGATCTCGGCCACCTGAAGGAGAAAACAGAAGATAACCGTGTTATAATAGGGATTTTACGCGGTGGTGGTCAAGCAGTCTGAGCGACGAACCTGAGGAATTTCATGGTGTACCCTAATTGCAATTCACATTGAAAAAAGAATATAACATAGTGTATAACGACACATTTAATAATAATGAAAGTTTCAAGCCAATGTAGTATAACATTCGAAAGCCAAAAGTGAAACACTAAACACAAATAGTTCTCTAACTAATATCCTGTTTTTTACTTTTTGTATGTATCGTTTTCCTTTTTGCACATAGGTACATGTTTTAGTTCAAGGTTTGTATAGAATTAAGAACGAAAACAATATAAACTCTTTAGCATACATACACACTAATACGTCTTATCCCTTGCACACAGCTTATCCATAAAACAACATAAAGACCAATTTCGGTGTTAGTGGGCGAGTACTGTTGATAAAGTTACTCGAGACCTTGAAACAGAGTCGCCTAATGATATGTTTTCGATTCTTGAATAGGCTTTTCAGCTGCTGCCAGCAGCTGATATATTCAATATATCAAATATTCAAATATTTTTTTCCAAGAGCTGTATGGAAAGACAATAAATGGCCATGTTACGCTGCGCAGGATTTGTTTACGTCATAAGTAACATACATTCATCTGTATCCAGTCCTTGTAGAGCGCGATGACGCGGCGCGTGGCGGCGGCGTGCGCGAACGGCAGCAGGAACGCCTGCCGCAGCACCTCGATGGTGAAGTCCACGTGCTCGCGGCTCGAGCAGCACAGCACGTCGCGCACTACCAGCTCCGAACTCAGTTCTTCGTATGCTCCAGTACCTGGTATAATATAGTAGTCTGGTTTTAGAGTACCGTAATCAAAGGGTACAAACGGGACCCTATTACTAAGACTCCACTGTCCGTCGGTCTATCAAAAGGCTGTATCTCATGACCGTGATAGCTAAACAGTTGAAATTTTCACAGTTGATATATTTCTGTTGCTGCTATAACAACAAATACTAAAAATAAAATAAAATAAAATAAAATAAAATAAATATTTTAATGGGGTAAATAAACCCCACACAACAACCTCACTTTGGGTTTCTGAGCCAGGATAGTAAGTAAGTATGTATTTACATCTCTTTGGATCACTATGGCATTTTAGGCTGGCTACACAAGTATACAATTCAACGGGCGGTGATAAAGAAAGTGTCGGATCGCATTCATCCCTGCCTGTCTCGACCGGCTAATGTGTCCTAGGTGTATATTGTCATCATCATCATTTCATGCTGGACATAGTCCCTCTCCCAAAGATTTCCAAAATGACCGATCTAGAGCGACTTGCATCTAGCGCCTTCCAGCGACCTTGGTTAGGTCGTCAGACCACCTTGTGGGTGGGTGTCCTACGCTTCGCTTGCCTGTACGTGGTCGCCATTCGAGAACCTTTTTGCTCCATCGGCCATCGGTTCGTCGCGCTATGTGTCCCGCCCACTGCCATTTCAACGAGCTAATCCAAGGTGTATATTGTACTTAATTTTATTATAAAGAACTATCTCTTACTGCAGTATGTTCGCATTTATGTGAATTTCCTATCGGTATAATAACAAGTGCCGTAGGGGCTCCAGTTTCAGGAAAACCTATTAATAGAAACAATAGTACTTCCCTTCTATTGTTACTACATGTTTATTGAAAAAGATTAAATGGAAAATACTTTATGCACATAATGTAAACATGATGGATTGCATTTTACACGACAAACAAATGCAAAATTAAATAAATAATGTATGTACAATCTACCTGATTCCAAACTAGGATGTGGAGTATTAGATGCAGAGTCATGAGATGATGCTCTACTGGAGTCAGAAGGATGCCCAACAGTGAAGGAGGTCTCCTCCTCGTGATGCAGCGACGTCGCCGGAGTGGGGGTGTTCGAATGCGGAAGGTGCGACCCTGTACTTGTCATGGAGGACGGTTGCCCACCGTCGCTTCCTGTCTTCTTCATGAAGTGAGCATAGTTTGCGACCCACTTGATTAACGTAACGCGGCATAAGACAAAGTCATCTTCAAGAATGTTATGTTGCACTGGTAGTTCTGAAACATATTATATTAAGTATAGAAATAGATATAAAATTTTCTAAACAATTAAAATGTTGTGGAAACTTACCTAGATTAGGCTTGTATAAAGAATTCTTGTGGTTAAATTGAGGACAAATTACAGGTAGATAATACAATTTAAATTTCTCCAAAAGAAAAGCAAAACATCTCATCGCTTTTGCGTGCGAACGATCTCTCCAATGTATTTTTGTTACCGATGTTGCCATACCGTCCAGTAGGATTTCAAAGAAATATTTGGTCTCATTTTCTACAGCTCTCTCATTGGCACTAGCTGGCAGTAAAGGCTGAATCTCTACAGATTGGACCGGATTTAAGGCATTTGTATCATGGAATATTGATGCTGAGACATTAGCTATCTTTCCAATAATTCCAGAAGGTGTCTGCTCAACAACAACTTTCTTAGCATTATCGGTGGTAGCAGTAAAATTGGGATGCTGCAAAATATCCTCCATGCTGAAGTTGTTGGATTCGTGGGAGACATTTCCTGAGGTGTCAAACTGTTTGGTCTTGAGAGGGGAACCAGTTGGCATGATGTTTGGCTCTGGCAGGCCTGGCACCAGCGATGCAAACATTTTGTGCACTTCAAGAGGGGCATTATCACCAAGAGCTTGATACCAAAGAAGAAAATACCTACAAAATATTATTGTGATTAAAATTTATAAAAAGAACTACCCAGTTAATTAAAGAGATCCTAAGCTGTCCAAAGTAGTCATATAAAAATATCCCACCTCATCGCTTCTGCTCTTAATTTTTGGGAATTCCAACTATGGAGGAGTTTTGAAAATACTCTTGTCAAGGAGTGTAATTGCCATCTTTTCCCTATTAACTCGGGAAGGAGGCATAATACTTTTTCTAACAGGCACAAGGCCCCTTCTAGCTCTTCTCTGCCTGCCTTATGTACTGAAAAAATTGTAAAATTAGCATTCAAAAACAAAAGTTTGTAAAGGTTAGTTCAAAATAAAGTTAAAACGATTTGTTTAGTAGTCTGCCCTTTAACAAGAAACTTATGGTGGTTAAATTCCAGTCATCAGCATTATGTAATGTTTGCAGTGACTCAGTCTGTTGTTATGCAGCTGCCAAGTAATGGGATAGCTATGGGGCTTGACAGTATAAAAAAATGGTTCATGTTTGGCAAAAGAAGTACCCAGTCCAAGCGTTATCAGACATCTCAACACTGATTAGTAGGTAATCTTATCTGTATGATTATAAATTCGTTTGTTAAATCAAAGATTATTGAAGAATGTGTTAAATATTTGCTTCATTTGAGATGTATCCTAAGATTTTTTGATGATAATAAATGCATAGTATATGGGGTATTATAATTCAAAAATTATCTAAGTCTTGCCCAAATGTTAATAAATTTATGTTTTTTACAGCCAGAAATTATTAGTATGGAAAGGAAATAAGCCACAAAGTTATAAAGACTTAACTGGATACAATGATAAATAAATTCTAATTATGAATTAAATTAAAAATTAAATTTTTATATATTCAGAACTGAATTATGTAATATTTATTACAGTAATTATTATAAGTATGACATTTCACAACAATATTAACATTTAAAAATAGGTATAATTATATATTATATGTAAATTTTGAATCCCTTTAATTATTTCACTGTCTATAATGAGTTTTGACATGGTTTTGACTGTATAATTAGCATTCACAACTAAAACTAAAAATTAAACATGAGTACGATAGATAAATGAATCAGAAAGTTAAAGTAATCATTAAATCACAGATTACTTTAACATTCACAAATGTTATGAGTTTTTTTTTATAGTGAAAAACTGATTTCTCTGCCAGCAACTTTGACGACTATAAAGCGCATAATTATTATAAAATCTTTAAAAATATATATCTCAAAATTACAAAACTCATAAACATGCAAACTTAAGTATGTTCATATAGGTAGATAGAACCGAAAAAGCATGTTGTAAGTTTGAAGGTGATTGTTGATTTATCTATTTCAATCAGTGACCCTACTCATGATAACAATCCAGTACCAATGGACAAGCTCATGAAGTGATAAGATAATCTGAGGATGATTCAAAGCTCCGTGCTAGACGGACATAACTTGTGTTCAAACTACAACTCACCAAGATGGAATGGTAGTTCTGTATGCAGAAACAAAAATAGTAAATAACATTAAATAATGGCCAATATTAAATTAATCATGAAGTAAAATCTTTTTGACAATTAATAAAAAAACAGTATATTAAATTTCTTTACTATAAAATATATTTTATTTTTAATTAATATAGAAACATTGCAGCACTGCATAAGAACTTACCTCTTTGCCTAAGATTATTTTCTGCCTGAATGAAATTATCATACAATATGAAATAGACATGACTGAAGTTTCCTTCAAAGTATGTCTTTGCTTCATCAGCATCATAATGTTCTGAAAAGAATACAGTAAAATAATTTTCATAATATAAAAATATAATAAATAGCATATTGTGATGTGCCAATGAAATTTTACACATGTTCATGAAAACAAAATCAAATTTGAAACATAGTTTTATTTACTATTAAAAAGTACCCATTAACAAAATAAAAGTCAGACAAAGAACTTTGTGTGTAAATGGATATAACTGTTTACAAGTTAAGTAATACTTTATTGTACACTAAAAAAACAACAGGAATTCAAATAAACACGTGGAAAAAAACATCCAAACATACAATGGGCCTGTGCCAACATCAAACATTCATGCCATACAGTACAGTAGGGACTAAAGGTATGCTTAAACACTGTCTTTCTAGTATATTTTCTACACCCTCACAACACTATTAAAAAGATGGTGCCAACACAGGAAATTTACTTTAGTGTTTCTAAAAAGTAACATTTATACAAAGAATGCGAAACCAGAAAATATATCAAATAACTAGGTAGTAAGAGAAATTGATGCAGTTTATTTTGGATCATGTAGAGCATTTCTTCTGGTTCTGGTACTAATCTACTTAACCAGGACAGGTTGCTAATACAGACTACTATATATGGCATTAAATTATTTAAGTATATGTGTAAGAAAGTTTGACAAGGTGAGTAAGGTTGTTCGGGTAAACAGGCTAAAAATATAGCGAGATATTTCTTAAAAAAAATATTACTTGCGGATTGAATTATAATTTATATTCAATGTATATGCGTGATAGATTGCACAGATGTTCTGATATTAAGATAAGTTAAAGATATGAGAAGGGCGGGATTAACACAATATTCAACGAAATAAACACGACGGATAGCATATAACAGGTAAGTACATCAAATACAGTTATTTTCAACCCATTAGCATGTCGTGCTAAATGTAGCGTTATGTGAAGTTAAGCATGAAAAATATATACTTACAATTATAATATATCGTTCTAAAGTAAATATAAATGTGTACGGGGAGTAAATAACTCACCTAAAACGATTTTTAAGTGTTTAAGTCGAGTGGCTGAATCCTTCTTTGAATCCTGAATTTTAACTGATGATTTTTTAACATCTTGATGAGATTTTTTAGTAAACATTTCGACAATTTAGTTATAATGTCATTACGCAGATCTTTTTCACTATCAAAGTGATAAAATTAATAATTTTACATTGTTTTCTTCGGTTTTCACTCCCATTTTGACATTTGATTTACACAAAAATTTCAAGTTGACGTAAACAGTATTTTATGTCGTTCAGAAACAGGCATCTGTCTGTTACCATACCAACCACCACAATACCCACCATATAGCAACCCTATTTTGACTTTTCTTAATAAGGTGTTGCCATTGCATTTCGTCACAAAACCGGAAGAGTGATTGTCTATGGTATTAAAAGAACACAAGTTTCCGGTAATTCTGGCGCCAACATTTAAATTAAATTAAAAATACATGTACATAATAAAACCTTGAAATTAAGACTAACTTCATGAATAAAACCTTAAAAAATATATGTTCGTACATTGAATATATTTCAAAAAAATTTTTTGGGACGACGTATACTTATAGCTTTTTATAACGGAGACATTGCAATAGAGTAAGTATTTAAAAAAAAAAATTTGAGTATGGAATACCTGATGATCCATATGGTTCAGCTAACGCCTTAGCAAAAGTTGTTTAGCCAGCTGAGCATTTTTTGTTGAGTTATAAAAATCGAAGGTTTGGAGTCTGGAACACTTGATTCAGAAACATAATGGTCTAATTGTATAATAAAACAGTAAAAAATGTGCCTGTACATTGGATATATTTAAAAAAAAATGGGGTGATGGAGGCAGTAATATAGTAAGAATTTAAAAAAAACCTGTCTGTCTGTTTGTACACGCTAATCTCCGGAAATACCGGACGGATTCTAATAAAACTTTTTTGTTATATATCTTTTAAGCCTTAGCAACATTTATTCTATAATTGATTTTGAAAAATGGAACACCTGATGCAGAATCATAATGGTCCAGCTAAACTATTACAAATATAAAATGACGCCTTTAGCCAAAGAAGTTCAGCCTGATGAGCATTTTTTGTTAAGATTTAAAAATCGAAGATCTGGAACACATAATGCAGAACCATAATAGTCCAGCTGAACTACAAGAAATATAAAAATTACGCCTTAGCAAAAGTTGTTCAGCATGATGAGCATTTTTTTTTAAGGTTAAAAATTGAAGGTCTGGCACACCTGATTCAGAAACATAATGGTCCAGCTAAACTGTAAGAAATATACATTAATGACGCATTAGCAAAAGTTGTTCAACCTGATGAGCATATTTATACGCCGGAGTCATAAAGTCCACGCAAACGAAGTCGCGGGCATTAGCTAGTTCGTACTATAAAGTCCATGCGACCGAAGTCGCGGGCATCAGCTACTAATAGATAAAAGCTTGGTTTTAAAATATTATTGAATGATTACTTGTTAGGTAACTACAAATGCTGGAGCTAAGTTGTAACCACTTTGGAATGGACTGCATCAAGTACAAATAATTCTACCTCTAGAAATGGACTTTCAAACATTTTGGGTTGTTGTATGGCCTAATCTTCACGGTAAAGAATAAAGTGATTAGTAGATAAGTAAGTATGTCTCCATGTTGGTTTGGGAGAAAGAAGAAACTTAGAATGTACCAGTTGCTTCTCTTCCCGCGAAGATCGTAGAAGCCAATCGAGGGAATGAGCAACAATGCATGGTAACCCATCACAATTTTGATTCCTTTTCTGTAATGCATGTAATTTCCACCTTCTAGGCCACCATCACGCTAAAAGTGGCCTTCGAGTCTTGCGGGCCTGGATTCTGTCTGTTTAAAAACCGCAAGACTCAAAATGCTCTGACTGCCCCATTAGGGGTAAAGACATGACAGCATGTATTTATTTTATGAGGTCTATGACCAGCTGCTGCTACATCCTGTAGCTGATATGATGATGGTGAGGTATGTATGTTAAGTTTTTAAAGTAATAGCTAATCAAACGTACTTAATATGTCATAGTAATTATCATAAATTAATTTCTGGAGAGGTAAGAGGTTTATTTGAGACCATAACATGAATTTTGGTGGTAGAAATTGTCATATTTAATCACGACGTCAAGGTTCCTATTATAAGTAAGTAGCAGTGCAAAAACAAATACTTAACTAATTAGATTTGTTCTTATCTATGCTGTGCTAATGGTGTCGTAAGTGATGTATAAAACTTTGATAATGAGGGTCATTATTATAGAAACTCTGTTGCTTTTATATTTGCTTATCTAACTAGCAAATTAATAAAATATTTACCTCTACCTAAATATGTGTTGATTCTGAGTAAGCATATATTTCCTTTTGGTTTATCAAAGCCGTACATTGTACAGAACCTACCACAGCAATATTACGTACCCACATTTTTTATCGAAAACTTGTTTTGATTTGTCGAATGACGTCGTGCGGTCATTATTTATACATAACTTGATCATTGAGCTCCTCAGTATCTCCCTAGTCCGAGTTAAACCGTGCATTTACACGCACGTGCATCTCCACGAGTTCATACTATACCTAATTGATAAATAATGAACTGTGTTTGTGTCTAGTCACCTTTTTTTTGTAACAAACTGCTAGGGCCAACATAGATCTCCGTGCCTATAGTCATCACGTGAAGTGTACATAATGTTTAATATGAATAGGATTTTGCTTACGTGTGTATTGATTGTCGTTTCAAAGGCACAAAATAAATCAGAATTATTCGGATACCCCGAGATTGAGGAAGACGAGAACTCGAAAAACAAAGAGGTAAGTAAAACTTTAATTATCTTACAAGGGACCTTTTAGAGACTGTCATGAAAGAAACAAGTCGAAGTCGAAGCTATTGGGTGGACGTATATAGCTAGATATAAGGCTGACGTAAATATAAACAAATTTAGTGAGTGATAATCCTTTTTTGGTCGTTTGGATCACTTGGACCTTTTAACTATTGCTAAAGTCATGAATAACGTGAGCATAGGACTCATATTTTGCAAAATAACTATTTCGGCATCATTGAGCCATGTGCATACTTGTAATAAATACGAACCTGAATCATATCAAACGTAACGTAAACGTAAAAAATCTCTTTCTATTTCTCTTATTATTTTTATTTAATGTAGGTAAATACATATTACTATAATAAGGTATTTGTTTTGTTATTTAGTTACAAAAGAATCGAACTTAATACGTTAATTTATTACATAACCTAATATAGCCCTTGAATTAATTTCTTTATCAGCCACTAATTGCTCTAACTACTGTTAGTTACATTTATATCAATGTTGTATATTGGTTGTATATGTTACTGTTTGATTGTTTTAAATATTATGTGGAATTTTTGATTCTGTATAAATCGATCGGAAGAAATATGTAAATTGGGTTCAAACTCGTAGTATATGAAATAGTAAAAATATTTCATATAAGTACTACGGGTATTCTATCCTTAAAACTTTGTACGTATTGTGAAGCTGTTTATTCAGTAGTTTAGTAATTCCAAATAAAGAATATGGACGCAGTCCGAGACATCCAAGGCTTTTCAATTATTGTTTTATTTATATGTTTATCATCATCATCATCATCATCATCATTTCAGCCGCATAACGTCCACTGCTGGACATATGTTTATACTAGACAAAATAAATCCACAATATAGCGTACTATGTAGGTATCATGAATATTATCGAGCCACGTGTGACCTTTTTTAGCCGTAATTGATTTTAAGTTCAAGTGCTGGATGATATTGTTTTTAATGTACGCACATGGTCATTTAAAGAAAACAATTCTACTTCACGATATCTTAAGAAAAGAAAGATTTTCAAAGCGGCAAGAAGTAGGAACTCATTACTACTTTGATTCACACCTCTCCACGCTAACCACGACGCAGAAACGAGGTCTGGGTCTTATGGCCCCAGGATCTGTCAACACCGTAAGGGATAAAGACTAAATACTAGTATATAATTAGTATGTACATGCTTCGGAGGGCACGTTAAGCCGTCGGTCCCGGTCACTGTCTTTTACATTGGTCGTTACCTAAAACCATGTCAGAGGCCTTTACTAAAAACTCTGACACTAGTGTTAGTCACTAACACACACGATAAGAAGAAGAAGTATTTACATTTTAATTTTGTTTCTTTTTCAGAATAGACAACCTGTGTTTCTACCGACAGTATGTCCTGAAACGGAATTGTACTACCCCGGTGATCAGAAAGATGACTGGATATGCGACTGCAGGCCAGGTGAGATTAACTGTTTATTACATGAAGTAAATTTATAATAAACACTATGATAAATAGGTTAATTATAACAAGCAGTTACTTAACTCATCATTGATATGTACTTCCGTACTAGATAATTTTAAATCCAACATCAGTGTTGGTATATTATTATATTACGTTTAAAAATGTGAAGCGTCGATTCTAAAATGATATTCCCCTTTCAGCGTACCTGTATCACCCTACTACAGATAAATGCTGGCCCGCCTTCCGAAAGGGCCCATGTGCAGATAAGGAGTACCTGATTCTACCTTCGAACTCTGTCATACCAGTGTGCGTGCAAAATCCTTGCGTGATCGACAGTTACGTACAGTTTGGCAATAAGTGCCAGCGTCTAGGGTCCACCATCGCTTGTGACCACTTGTACCCTATTCCTGCGGCGTTGGGAGTAAATGCTACGACCCTGGAGGTCAGTTGTGTACGTTTGAATATCCAGCTGAGGTTCGGCAACGTCGTTCCTAAGTCCCCGGTGGCAGTGTGTCCGCCGGGTTGCAAAAGAAGTGTCAATGCAAAATGTGCCGCGACTTCCTAATAAACGTATCATTTTAATGTCTACTCGTTTTATTTGTACAATGATTCCAGGAATTTCAATGAATTAAATAAATTTTGTAAGGACTAGTTAGATATTTTGAAAATTACCCTTGCTCTAGGAAAAAATCTTAAAAGACGCCGTAAGCCATTTGGATTTAAAGTAGTATAATACCGAAAATCTTTATGTAATAATTTATGTAATAATAAATCTTTATGTAATAATTTGTTTCAGTACAAACTTTTGCTTTTATACAACTTCAACATAAAAATGGCAGTCTATATTTGCGTCTTCGTTAACTGATACCATCGAAGTCGTTAAACAATCCAAAATTTAAGTAAGAGTCGTTATTAAATTTCCTAAATCGAGCTACACGCTAACTTGGACAAATTTAGGCTTACGATTTAGTACAAAAGTTTCCTGACTCAAAAAGGTTTTTGAAAATATTTTTACTGAGTGACAAATTGATACCCTTGAAAGGACTGATTGAAAGCAGCAAGGAAGCTGCCTATGCCTAGCTGTGGGACACTGAAATGGGATAATAAATAGATTAAGTAATTTTTAGTAATTGCACTACAAGTTTCCCGGCAACGGGTTTTATCAGATTTGGGAGGTCCTTTGAAAGTTTCTCATTATTAGGATGTATATAATCAAAGTTCGATCCTTAAGTTATTTTTAATTTTTTTTCCTTGTACTTATATAACATATTGTATTTCAATTACCTACATGGTTGTCATTCGTGTTATCTAAAATCTGTGTATATACAAAACAAGGACACATTATAACAGTCCGTGTTCTCTATCACCTTCCAAATCAATATTAATTTCGTTAATTGAAGTTGTGACTGCTGGAAGAAGTTGTATAACCTTGCACGGTGTGGCACCACGAGGGCTTCCACCTCCACCGGTGGGTTCTATGGCGACTGCCAGCGTCCCGAAGTAACCATGGCGACGGCACCGCCTGCAAACCTCGCTTTTAACGTTGTCAATAACGTTTATTTACCATTTATTCCAACGGCCACTGAGGTGACTGTCCACACTTGGAAATATCGATATTCTAGATAGTAATCAGTATTAGTTCACTAACAAATAAAGTGCCTTTGTGTTCAATGTGGCGTCATAAGTCGATAAGACGGGTTGTGCCCAACAGTACTGATGATTGACAACGTGCGTTCCCATCATAATTAGAAAAGTTTTATTGTTTTGAGTGATTTTTGTAGAGCCCTGATTATGCGATTCCAATCTGGTAAGTAGGTACATACATACATTTAAAAAAAATCCTATCTTTATTTTGTAAAATATCATGCACTTACAAGCTACAATTTCAATTAACTACGTTAATAGGAATACAAAGTACCAATGAAGTAAATACCTACAAAGTAGAAATCACAATTATGATAGATTTGTCTAAAAAGAATATATCACTTCTAATTATAGGTAGATATACACATAGACCTAGAATTTATAAAGTACTTATGGATATATAATTTCTAGGTCCATGCTTTTATCGTACATAAATAATTGGCCAAGTGCGTGTCGGGCCACGCGCAGTGTAGGGTTCCGTAGTTCCGAATGCCAACTTTGAGTTTATGCCACTAAAAATGTTTAAAAACTAATTATCTATTGAATTTGTATGAAATTTCTTTTTTCGAGTACATTTTATAAGTTGATCGCCTATAACTTTTTAATTTGTATACCCTACTTAGCTCTGATAGTTTTCCTTTAAACTACATTATATATACTATAGCTGTGAATTTTTTCACGTGGCCATATATAACCGTTTAGCAGATAGAGGGGGGGGGGACACTTGCCTCCAACAAAAATTTGAACTTTAAACCCAAATATTTCAGAAACGGATCCCTAAATCGAAAAATGGTGTTAACAAGCTCACAATTTTTTTGAAAGACCTATTCAACGAGACCCGACATAATGTGTTTGTCGAGAAAAAAAAAATTGACTACCTCTTTACTTGTATGGCAGCTAACCTAAAAAAAAATATTTTTCCAGATTTTATTTTACGACTTTTTTGCCATGATTAATATACATATTCATGCCAAATTACAGCTTTATAGTACTTGTAGTTTCTGAGTAGGACCGCGGACAGACAGACAGACAAAAATGGCGAAACTATAAGAGTTCCTTGTTTACTACGGAACCCTAAAAACACTACATAAGTAGTTAAAAAATTCTTACTGAGCTAGGCTCATACAACGTGGAAGGGACATACCTGTAATAAATTAAACCACACATTACCACAGGCTAGGCAGGCACTAGATTTAAAATAACAGTCAAAAAACAAAACAAAAAAAAAACTATATTGCCCGGGCGGCTGAACACTTTTGTATGCAAAAGTCGTTTTTTTTTTTACTTTGTGACTGTTATTTAAATTTCATTATACTGTGGTCTTGTATAGCCAGTGGTTCCATTTATTACGGGTACGTCCCTTCCACGTTCAATATGATCAATTTTATTCAATCTGTGAACTTGCGAGCTTTGGCTCTATCTAAAGCGTATTAGATAATAATTTGGTACCTAACGTTATTTATTTCCTGTAGACCTACTAGGTTCTTAC
Organism: Acrobasis consociella; assembly: GCA_963555685.1. Classification (NCBI taxonomy): domain Eukaryota; kingdom Metazoa; phylum Arthropoda; class Insecta; order Lepidoptera; family Pyralidae; genus Acrobasis; species Acrobasis consociella. The sequence continues at coordinate 9,807,325 of OY743123.1, read as the reverse complement.
AATTTAATTATTTTTTAGATTAATAGTATAGGTATAGGCACAGGTTTATTTAGGATTCGAATCTAATGTATTGTTATGTATTTAAATAATTTACTCAGCTAAGCTTAATGCCGCTGCCTTGGGCCCGACCCTGTACACCCCGTAAGGTATAAAAAGTCATAGAGTGATTGTGTACATATGTCTCCTTTTAATTATTTTCGTACTGGTATTGATTTAATGAAAACTTAATAACAGCTTAGCTCAACATCTTGGCAAGCTTTATCAGCAATCAAGTACCTCCAGCTAACCAGCGTTAATCGTGAATTTTCATAAAATGGCGGAGCGCGCGAGCTTTCCCCTATCGCGCTAGATCGACCCACTTCGGCCGCTGGCCACCGGTCACCGCTGCCTTAACGAGCGACCTTCGCCGATTTTTATTCGTCTACTGACCGAAATCGCGTTACGTCTTAGGTTGTGTTTTGTACTAATTAGAATGTCGAGTATAAATAAATAAATATATACGGACATAACTCATAGATTGGGCTAGTCCCAAAGTACATAAGTAATACTTTTATTAAATCTGTGCCCAAAGTAAGTTCAGCACTTGTGTTATAGGACACTAACTTAACGATACTTTATTTTATAAAATATACAAATATAGATAAACATCCAAGACCCAGGTAAATCTGAAAAGGATCATTTTCCACCTTGACCTGACCAGGGATCGAATTAGGGACTTCTGGTGTAAATGCCTGGTATGATGGCAATTAAGACACAAAGGTCGTATATGAGAAAACATGCCGTTTAAACGCAGAATAACAGAACTTTAGGACTTGGTTTGAAACCATTTTTCACTCAAATGAAGTTGACAGTGCCGAAAGTGAAGGGGACATATACAGGAAGTCTTTTTGTTTTGGGCGGATAATGTAATAGTGAATGCTTGGAGCTTAAAATAATTTATTAATATTAAATAAATTATGAAAATTTGATCAACAAATTTCGAAAACAAGTACGGGATCCATTAAAAACGATGAAGTCACTGTTAAAACATATATTGGAGCGAAGTTTCTAAGCGTAGGAGTTCACAGCTATATCTACATTGTAATTACAGAAATAAATTTATTGGCCAGGCAAATTAAAAAATAAAGCGGAAAGTGCGAGTCGGACTCGCCCATGATGGGTAGCAGCAAGTAACATTATTGAAAAGTTCTTGTAGTTCGTTAATTGTAACTTTGATCGATGTTTTAATAATAGGAGTGACGGCAGGGTCCGAAAAGTATGATTGTAATTAGCTGTCTTTTAGTTTAGATTATCCAAAAATAATAGACCCGTATTTTTCAGTTTATCAAAATAGTAAAAAATCACAAAGATTTCAAAGTTCCGAAGTGGGGGCTTGCGACGTCACACTTAAGTAAAAATCGTGCTTAAGTGTGAAGTCACGGGAAATTTTAATGCGCTGTTTCTTTGTCTTTTTTGTTTCTAAGAGAAAAGAAAAAAACGTGTACAATATTTTTTAATAATCTAACCGATGGACCAAAAGTATTTTTCCATTCGTCATGCTTTGTGTATTTTAATTTAAATTTAATTATAAAATATAATATTAGTTATCGCGATTCAAGTTACCGCGATTCACGTTATCACGACTCACGCTATTGCGTTGCGACTCATGGAATCTCGATTTTCGAAATCGCGATTCACGTAATCGCGACTTACGTTATCGTGACTCATGAAATCTCCATTTGAGAAATCGCGATTTACGTCGTCGCGACTCACGTTATCGTGACTCATGGGAAAAACCAAAACTATCGATACTATCTTAATTTCTTTTCAATAGTATCGATACTATTGATGTTTTGTAATCAATATTTTCAATAGAATTGATCGTATTGATACTATTGCGACTATAATAGTGCAATATTATCGATTGTTTTTTTCGATCTTTTATAATAATTTTCGATAGTATCGACACTATCGATATTATTGATTATAAAACATGAATAGTATCGATACTATCGAAAATCAATACTAACGATCATTTTATTTGTCATCGATTTTATTGAAAACTATTGGCCATCAATATTAACGTTGATATTATTATCAACTGGCCGATAGGTTTGACTAAACTCTGGACAGATACATATCTTTTAACAAATCTGCTAGTATTTTTCGACAAATCTGCCCACTGAGTGTACAAACCAAGTAATTTTTAAAAAAAGCTTTCTCTAATCATATTTTAAAATAAGGTCTTACATAATTAGATATTTGCAAAAGTTTCAATGACCTTTATTTTCGAGCAAGGTCAAGCTTTTTGACGAAGTGACGTCACGATAATTTTTTTTTGATTAAAGTTGGCAATTTCCGCTTCCAGTATTTTTAAACGCAGTGTCACCTAAACGAATTCCATACAATAAACCGTTCGCTTAGTGACTTCGCGTTTCAGAAATGGCACCACTGTATGGTATTGTCACTGACAGTTGACAGATGTCATTGTTTTTTTAGTGCAGGCATAGGAAAAATGTAAACTTTTATTGCTGTGTGATGTCACTTCCGGTGTAATGTTTAAAATTACATAAAAACATCCTGATCACAGATATTTTATTAAATCAAATTACTTTCTTAAAATTGTCTAAATTTTCGATTAAGGGCACCTATAACACTTTTATATTTTTTAGTTGACAAGCCAATTGGAACGTATTTAAAACTTCATACTTGGAATAAAAGAAATAAGAATGAAATTGGAAAAATCGAATAATACAATGTATGTAATTAAAATGTAATAATTTTATTTGATAAATACGAGTGGGTAATACCAGTTTCCGCCCTGTGGCTTTGCCCGCATATTTTTCGATTTTCCCTTGGGAAGTAAGTATTTTTTAAAGTAGCCAATGTTTCAATTCAGATCATAATCTAGCTGAGTGCTAAATTTTGTGTGAATTGGTAAACATAGACTTCGCCGGGATTACATACATCGCGATTTCGGGATACACTCGTTTATGACGTATTAAAAAAACAATTTTCGGCCAAACTTCCACCGAAAACAATTTTCGGTGGAAGTTTGGATGGTAACGTACATTATATATTTTTTAATTTTATTATTCTTTTATTTTAGAAGTTACATGGGGGTGGGGGGGAGAGTGGGGGACACACCACTTTGGAAGTGTCTCTACTAGATATGCGTATGTATGGGTTTGATGAACAAACATTTTTGAGTTTTAGTTCTAAGTATGGGGAACCCCCAAAATATATCGTTTTTTCTATTTTTGTGTGAAAATCTTAATGCGGTTCACAAAATACATCTACTTACTGAGTTTCAACAGTATAGTTCTTATAGTTTCGGAAAAAAGTAGCTATGACATACGTACGGACAGACAGACAGACATGACGAATTTATAAGGGTTCCTTTTTTGCCATTTGGCTACGGAACCCTAAAAACCGACTGTAAAGCGTTTACTCCCAAATACTTTTGAATGGCTGAACCGATTTTCAATAAAAACCGGTTTCTGAAAAATTTTACCATTTCATTTCATACCCCACTCAGGCATATTTGCATACTATGGGTTGATCTGCCCCACTTTCACTCCTACTTTACACTCATACTTTTAAACCGCTGAAGCAATAATATTTCCATTAATGGAACGATCTCCCTCCTCCGGTAAGAGCCTGTTAGTTCTGTGTTTATACTTATATTATTCTGTTTATTTAATTATTATATATATATATATATATATGTAATTTTTTATATAAATATTATATATTTAATTTGGCAGTATCACCTAAAACTGTATTATTATATTATCGGAAATAGTATACATAACATGTTTTCGACTTTATCATTGTCAATGGATATCTGGTAGTGCTTTTTCTCTTATCTTGTTGTCCCGCGGAAGATCAGCGGCATGATGTAAAGATACATCATTGCCATATGGTGAGTGGTGCTATTTTGGTGTAAAAATAGTTTTAATTATTATGGATAATGTAACTCCTGTTTTGCACCAAATAAAGTATTTTTCTTTCTTTCTCATTTCCCCCTTTTTTGTCACGGGTAAAACCCGTAACGCAATGTTCGGTTCTGTTTAGCAGAATACAGTCGCGTAAGATTTTCTGGAAGAAAAAGCAGAAAGCTTTATGAATCTGAGGTGGTTCCCCGACCGTGCACCTTTTTTTTTCCTACACTAGCACAGGTATGGCACTTCATACAAACGGAGCAGCATATATACCTAGTACTACTACAAATGAAACAATCCGTCCGTGCACATTTCAAATGTGTGAGTTAAACTATCAGGGTCGCCACCACAGAATTTGTTGCTTTGCTTACCTGTTTTTATCACTCGGAAATCTATAAAATTTTCGTTATTTATTGTTTTCCGTGGATAAACAATGATAATGAGCGCAGTTTCTCACCATTATAATTCAATAATCCTAAGTGACTCGCGTTATGTCAACGTGCGACTACCAATAACCCTGTTTTACTGGCGCTTACACCTCACAATAACGGGGGAAGGGTTGCGGGGACACCAGATTGCGGGGGACGGTGCGAGTTTCCGTTCTGTATGTAATACTATTATTAATTCTGTGACACTAGTTAACTGGGCCACATTACTTTGATATAGAAAATAAATATTAGGTACCTAAATTATGTAGTAGGTGAGACGAATAAAAATTACATACATGATAAATCGTTTATTCGAGCGGGCTCGTAACGCGTCAAAATCTTGACAGGTTGCACACGCCGGAATAGTAAATATCGCAAGTGGGTCAGTGCATGACCCGCTTCCCCTATAATTAGCAAAGGTGTAATAATCTTCAGCATCGTAAAGCAAAAAGTTTACCCAGTCATTACTGTATGTTGTAAAATCAGTTCCAAGAATGTAGTACATTATTAATGGTGAAAACGAAATTTTTATAAAGCACATTAGTTAGGAATACTTGTGGGAACTCTACCTGTCGCAGCTCAGTAAAGGTGGGTTCCCACATAAAAATTTTAGAGGTCGTAGAGCAAGAGACTAATAGAAAAAGAATAAATTTATTTATTATACAATAGAACTGATACAAGAAATTATAAGTATTGACAAAGATAATATAATTACTAACGTAACAGATACCCAACGCCATAGAAACGATTGGAGAGCCCTTAAGCACGCAAAACGGGAGTTGTGGAGCGGCCTCTCAGAGATGGCAGCACACACGACTAGCCAAAAAGATGACGAAGAAAGTGTTGAATATACTTTTAAAAAATATTATATTGCACTTCATATAAGTCTTATTTAACTAATTAGAGTACTTTTATATTTAAACTAGTAGTTCTGTTAGAACAGTAGACCTCGCGAGCCTTTATAACTTTACAACCATGGAATAACCGATATCCTAATCTTTTTCCTGGCTTAGCAAAAGCCACTTGAGGGTTTTGAAACCTGTTGGGAAGAAAGTAGACAGGCCTACCGCCTATCCTTTACGCATAAGCCCCATGATATTGAACGCAACGTTTAACAAAATGACTGAATATCGTCTAGTCATTTAGATAAATTAGATATTTGCTACCTCATCATATGACTCGAAAAACATGGCAGGCGAGGTTACAAGATGAGAGATTTTTAGTAGCTCCTCCGAAGCTTGGTGTCTAAAAATTCAAAATATTCAAGTTTTTGTATATAGCTGGAGAGTATTTTCTACAAAATAGCATACACAGTGAAAAAAGGCCCCGAAACCGAGAAGATCATGTGATTTCACCAGTAATTCTTATGGCAGCAAATGTGTTAAACAAGTTCATACTTATAAAAACAATAGGGATTGGTATATACTACGATATGCAACAATAAATAGATACTACATTATCCTTAAATAATTCTGAATGTTGCTAAAACCGACTTCCGAATGTTGGACATAACGTTGTGATGAAAATTAAAATGTTATTGTTATCATCGCCATCCTCAATCCAAAACTCTTAGCACAAATTTCAGATAATCAACCTTATTTAAATTGCTAAATTATATTTTCGTTGTTTTCCAAAAACATGACGATCTCGATTTGAAGTATACCCCTCCTTACTAAACCCATTACACACCCCTTACATTTGCTAGCTTATTCAATCTCTTTTCCTCCTCTATTCTTAACAGAAGAAGTTTCATTTAACTATTCTGGTGAGGCGGTCTAAATTAAATGGCTCAAAAACTATGTCCGCTAGTCAACAAAAAAGTTGAATGACATTTTTGAAAATATTTTAAAATGGCGGATATATGACAGTTTTAAAATTTCAAACCCCCATATTTCCGCCATTTTGAAAAATTTCGAAAAACTGGCTCGACAAAAAAATTCTATTTAGTTGCTGAACCTGCTTACAAAATTTCATGAGAATCGGTTAAGAAATGCGACCTGTAGGCGAGAACAGACAGACAGACAGACAGACAGACGGACAAAAGAATTTTTGGCCAATGTCGAAACTGAGACGCTTCGCTCGCTTCGCTCGCTCGGTCAATAATAGTTCTAAAAGATTTTTATGTTTCAATTTTTACCTTAAAGCGCCATCTAGTTACAAGGAAAAGAAATAATAATGTTTATATGACGATGGGTAGGCATGGTATTGAGATGTTATTGGTATCAGAAGCGAAAGAGGGATGAGGAAGGAATGTGTCCGGAACTTAAAAATTGAGTTTAAAAATTAAATTTGAAGATAAAAGAAGAAAGAAAGGAGGTGGGCAAGAATATGAAGGATGGAGTTTATTACAACATCGTAACAGACTTATATTATTCAAAATATTTAATTCACAAGTAGCGGTAAGAAAGTATTACCTAAAAATAAACTACAAGTAAAAAACTGTCAAAATAAGATCATAATTCATGACCATAAAGATAGTCTAAAATCATAGTAAAGTCATAACCGAAGCGATAGTCGCACGAGTAGCAAGGATACGTAGAGCGTGCTACGAGTGTGCTACGATTTCGGCTACAAAACGTGTTATACCGTTACGCTAGAGAAATTATGCAGCTTCCATGCCTTTAGCCTGGTCTAGTATTCTGCTTGTTATTGTTAACCTATTTATCATACTACTTATTACAAATAATTATTAATCTATTTTTAATATTTAAATTTATTTAAGTTACTTTAATTTAGTTTATATTTATTGTAAATATTATTTTTATAATTAAACTTCTATAAACGGTTAGTCTCACCTGGCCTGCAGTCGCATTACCAGTCTTCTTTTTGACCACCAGGTAGTAAGTATAAGTGTCGTATGCTACGAATTGGTAGTTAAATAAAATCAATCAAAGTCTCATAGTAGAAACAACAGGGTGCAAGTTTGCGTGGAACCTACTGCTTGAAAAGCTTCAATTCGTTTAATTATTTGTGAAATCACGACCCATTGTAGGTCATCTAGTGTTGATTGAGGCCAGTGGGTCAGCCTTGGAGCAGATCTGGGAACTACGGGGAAGCACGAGAGGCACCCGTACGGCCCTGTGCGGTGCGTGGCCTAGTATTGCGTGCTGAATGCTGAAATACGCGGGACCGAAAATACCATTACAGCAGCCTAGATCTAAAAATATTGTGATTACCTCAATTTGGTACGCATGGAATAATAAATATTTTGGATTGTGTAACTAGCAGGTTGCTTGTCTTATGTATCTTTGAGGTTTCAAGAAATATAAATTTTATCAAAATTCGTTGTGTAATTTGGGGATGAAGTCGGTTTTTAGTTTTGAAAAATTAACCTGTAGATACTTGAAAATACATGAAAAGTCATTAGTGATACTTATAAAAATATTTTGTAGAGTATATAATGTCCCACAGTTATATGATGATGAAGTTTTAATATTTTGCCAACAACGTTTCCAAGGCCGTTCCAAACAACCGGCCAGTTGATCTTATCTGAGTTTGTGGCAGGGTGGAAAATGTTCAAATGCCACTACCGTGACTGTGTTTTTTCAGCCTATTAAAATATTTTGGTATATGTAAAGGATAGGCATATTTTTCTTGTAATTCGAAAGCACTTGGCAAAGTAATGAGATATGTGACTGAATGACCGTTTTACTCTTTGAAGGTCCTGAACGCGAAATTTAAAGCTTTATAAACTCCAAAATATGTTAGATTTTGATAATATTCTGACTTAGGTACGGTATGAACCTATTAAACACAATGTTGATAGAACAGCGCAGCTACGTTACAGAGTATATAGGATGTGATCATGGGGCTCTGAGCGTGTTGAGCATCATCCAATGTAAGACACGCACAACTACCATTCAATCATCAGAATATTTTTAAGAGGGAATACTATAGATAAAAAAGGAAAGAAACTGTAATAGAAAGTCCAAAAGGTCTGTGGAAGAGGAATGTTGTTGCTGTGATCTAAGTCAATGTTACATCAGAAACTGCCGATTTTCCTGTTTGTTGGAGAAACCAAGGGTTTTCCCAGCAGACGGTGAATTGAATACGGGTTTATGTGCGCTTTGCATCAAAGCGATGTATCATATCATATGTTACGGACACGTGTGTCCTGGTACACAACATATTTTCAAGCAAGTTCAAGCCATCAACAAGTAATTGTTTGGTAATAAAATGTTTCTTGAAATATTAAAAAAAAAGTAACAAATAAAAGTATATTCAACTCATTGTTTGAAACGTTTCAACAAAAATATGGCGAAATACCATAAAATTAACTGATTCCTTTCTGCCTTATCTTTCTTGGGGAATATGTTTATTTTTATTATTATTATTTTATTTCGTTATTATAGGAAAAGTATTATATTATTTATTTAATTTTATTTTTAATTGTAATTAAGTATTGTTAGTTAGTTTAGTTTATTGTATTGTAATAAAGTATATCTGCGTTAAAAAATACAATTTTATCAAACTTTATTGTTTCTAAGCACGATTATATACTTTTAACAAATGGTGGACTAAATGCTGAGAGCATTAAGTCATTAATGATATGAATTAATTTATTATTAAGCATTATTCTAGACACCGAATGGAAAGGTTCCTTTGAGATAAGTATAATTGAAGAATAATTCGACATCCGTACAAATTGTCCGGTCAGCTGAATAATTTTGTATGAAGAAGTCAATTTTTTATCGCTATCCTCACATCCTGTCAGCCAGAAATAAATTGGACTTTCTTTTATTATATGTATATTTACTTATTTGCTGAGTTAGTTCTATCCATATAAGTATACAAAGCGTAAAATAGGCAGTGTTGAGTCATAACACGTTCTTTGATTCAACACTCCCTATTTTACGCTTTGTTCCCCAATCACGCGCAAAATCATCTCTAACGTAAATTACGTTAGTGTGATTACGATCGGGGTGGCGGGCTGGCTGGTAGCTTGCGTCACGCTCGCTTACTCACCGCGCTACAAAATAAAACATAATGCTAGGCTATGCCTACAGTATATCAATATCGTTACTTGATTACGAAACGATTACGAAAATCGGAGTTCGAATTTTGGCACAATTTTTTTTCAGAATTGAGGTTTAGCACCTATCTACGTAGACGACGGATAACATATTTTTTTAAAAGATGTTTGTTACCTGCGTAGGTAACATCTTTTTAAAAATGTTATCCGTCGATCGTTTTCCAGCCAGCACATAAGTATATACTTACTTGTCACAGAGTTTTTGGCGAAGTGAAGGTAAGGTCGTAGGGCTAATAATGGTTTGTAAGCATGTGACTTTCGTGCTTGTAGGTATGTTTTTTAAGGATCTCTGGTACCTTACTAATATACGGCTAAAATAAGTAAGTCTCCGTAAAAGCAAACTATCTAAGTACCTACATTTAGTATAATCTAGTTCGTAGTCACAAAAACTAAATATGGCGGTGACTTCAACTTCTGACATTTTATGATTACCATTCGCCTTAGTCCACACCGGACATTCCATAAGTAGCGGCCAGCTATGAGTGATGAAGAACACGCACGTCGTCAGTACAAACAAATTGGTAATCTCAAGGTCAGCGTAATTGCGACTTGCGGGTGGAAATATAGAAACTTATGTCAAGTTCAAGATTGTTTCAGCAAATTACAATAATAAAAACTTCTTTACGAGTTTTACGATAAAACATTCGCAAATACTTCAATGAAAGGCAAAGCTTTTATCTTAAAGTGTAGGTACTCTCATAACGAGTGCCTCTTTTTTGCATTTTTGAAATAACTTATCCTTGTATCCGATTAGCCAGCCTATGTATTTAATTTGGCATATTTAAAAATTTATAGTAAATAGTAAAATGAGTCCGCATTAACTTAGGTACTCGTAACAAAACATGGCTGTAACAATTTAAAATGAAAGGATTTGGCCCGAGTAATAAAGAAACGGTGACCTGCTTTTGTGCAGTAAGTTAATAGATTAGGTGTGAGGCGGGCGGCGCGGGTGGGGCGGGCGGGGCAGCGGTGTTGCGTGTCGCCGGCGCCCGCACTGCCCGCTGGCCAGGGCGGCCAGGGCGGCCAGCGGCGGCCCGCGGCCAGTCTGTAGCACGCGCTCTCCGCGCCCGCCCGCCCTCCGCGAGGCGCCGCCGGCTCTCTGCCTCACATATGGCACACTAGCTATAACTCGGCTCTGTTATGGACAAGCGTGGAGCCAGCGGCCGGGGCGAACCCATCCCGAGCATCCTCAAGAAGTCAAAGAGTCGACGCAAAGGCGACCTTCTGGACAAAAGCACCAAGATTAAACGCGAGAAGGTGGAGGGCACGAAGAAGGGCGAGGATGTGAGCGCGCCGCTGCCGCAGGGTTGCACGCCGCTCATGTACGCCTGCCAGCAGGCCGACTACAAGGCTGTCGTCGACGCTCTCAACAAGGATGTGAGTTTAGCGTCACCAGCACTCCCAGTGAACATCATTATTTCCACCAAATCGTTGGCATATTATTACCATCATATATTGATATTGAAGACAAAATTTCAGAGAAAATATTATACATGCTGTTAAAGATTCATTTAGCATGAGCAATAAATCACGTCATCTACTGAAATCAGCCACCAAAATAATTTTCATTACTCATTACACTTCGAAGGAAATGCATGGTGCATAAAATCACGAACATAGCCATTACGAAGGTGTTGGGAGAATACGAAATGAGAAAAGCATAGTGAGAGCGGCACGCGATGTTACACCGCGTCGGTAACGTCTTGTAAACAACCTCGCGGGAGTCGTGGGGCACTGCGCCATATAAATGCTTCCGTCAATATTTTCGCACCAATTACCCAGAACAAGCCTCCGCTAAGCTTATTTTCCAACAAGACTCTTTAAAGTCAAAACAGACAAAGGCCGGCTAAGCTAACACTGTAGGGACGACTCCATTTGTAGACGGAATCATCAATAAGATAGCATGAATCGAAGCACTGTCGAATTGAAAAGCTTTCAAGGAAATGCATCGAAGCACGCGCGTCATGGTGGCGGGGGTAGCATCAATCAATAGATACAATCGGCTCACAGGGGAGCCGTCACGTGTCGAGGCAACGATTAGCGACGCTAAGATTTGATACACGTGTTCGCCGAGCAACCTGTACTTGTTTGTTATGTTAATTATTCTCACGGGTACACGTCCTCGCTAGGGTCATAGTCGCACCATCATCAGTCATACTCATTCACTATTATAAATTATATTGAGGATATCTATCACACGTTGTCAGATATTAATTTTACAATACTGCTTAGATATACAGTTTAGTTCTTTTACAATGTGTAGCTTATTATTATATTGGGTATTTCGGCTTTTTTGCTGTCCAATCCATATAGTATTTAGGTTATTATCCAGTTTATGACTGTATATAAACATGACTTAGTCCGCTCTTATATGCCTGGTTATCCGACATGAGCTTCAGTTTACAATACCCCAATGACTGACCACCCATCCACATATGATTGAACACAGCCCTCGTCAGTCCGGGTCCGTGACCGAGGCCTTCGCTGCGCGCTGCACTACTGCGCGTCGAGCGGCGCGGGCGTGAGCCAAGCCTCGCGCGCCGCCTGCGCCGACCGGGTGCTCATGGCGGCGCCGGCGCTGGCCGACGCGAGGGACGCCGACGGCCTGACGCCGCTGCACCTGGCTGTAGTTCACGGCAACGTACCGCTGGTGCAAACTTTGCTGGCAGCCGGCGCTGACGTCAACGCCAGAGATGATGAGCATCATACTGTTGTTCATTGGGCTACTGGTAAGTTATATTTTAAGTTTTTCGTTGTATATTCTATAACACAAAACCAAAACGAGGCGACGCCAGCGCTGGTCGACGCCGGTAGGCTGACGTCGCAGCATCAGGCAGGGGTGCGTGGCAATGTATTGCTGGTACGAACGCTGCTAGCAGAATTGTTCCCGCGCCGTCGCTTCCCACGACGCCGCTCTGTATCTACCCTTCATTCCCACCACGCCGCTCTTCGTCTTACTATAGTTGCCGGCACGTCGCTCCATAAATTTTATTAAAATACGTACAATCAACTGAAAAATTGTTACGAGTTACTGTTAATTACTCAAATAAGGATATCCAAAGAGATTAAATATATTTTAAAAGATTTTTAACAACGAAAACATCTTTTATTCATTATTTAATTAATTAATTGACCGAGCGAGCGAAGCGTCTAAGTTTCGAGACTAGCCAAAAATTCTTTTGTCCGTCTGTCTGTCTGTCTGTCTGTTCTCGCCTACAGGTCGCATTTCTTAACCGATTCTCATGAAATTTTGTAAGCAGGTTCAGCAACTAAATAGATTTTTTTTGTCGAGCCAGTTTTTCGAAATTTTTCAAAATGGCGGAAATATGGGGGTTTAAAAATTTTAAACTGTCATATATCCGCCATTTCATAATATTTTCAAAAATGTCATTAGACTTCTTTGTTGCCATTATGAAAACGATATTTTTTTATTTGAACAACTTTTTTATACGTTATACTTAAACGGGTTTAGGGTGACTCGCGAAGTCTAGCTGACTAAGCCGTGACGAATATACAATACAAATCCTCTTACAAAATATACTCAAACTATTTAACGGTGAATTCAGTCCGGGCTACTGAACAACTTTCTTAAAAATACATATCTTCCCTGGGGTCCACGAAGTAATTTCTCTGAATAACTATTATGGTTATTATATTGAGTTTCATAAGTAGTTCTATGAATTTTATCATATTTAACCGACTTAAAATAAAGGGTTTTGCTAATTTTACGATTAGTTTTTTTTCAGTCTTTGCTTGATTGATTGTTGACTTGTTTATAAAATTTAGCAATTTTGTTGAGCGAGCTTTCGTTCAATCGCTATCGCTGCTTGTCTGTGCTTCTGTAGTAGAATTAGTAATTAAGCTATGAACTAACAAGAGATCAGCAGCAATCAAAGCCCGCGAAGTAGCTTTACGAAGAAAGTAAGCAACCAATGAGCAGCGGCATAGAGCCATTGCAAGACAAATAAACATTTAAACCTGGTTTTTCCAACAACGAGCTGACTTTTTCATTTGAAAAATGATGGATCATTTTTGGTACAGAACTGAATTTCAGCATCACGGTATACCTCATATCCATGGGATTGTATGGTTGGAAGGTGCTCCTGACATTTCAGAGCTAGATCGAAAGTCATTTGAAGAAAGGGCTGTGATTGGCAACTATTTTGGAAATTTGGTCACAACCATGAATTCGCATATCGGTAAACCTGCACCGATAATAAAATTCGTCCAAATCAGTTACATTATTCTGAAATAACAATCGTGAGGTCTAAGTTCGTGGCGAACTACTAGTTTATTTATTAAACTCAATTACAAAAATATAAAGCCTACTATAAAAAATCATTATAAAATCAAGTATGTAAGACGAAAAGAAAAATCGTGGAGTCTCACTTAGTTTAGAAAAAAAAACTTTTATAAAAAAGTATATTTTAATTTATACCAAAAATGAAATTCTTTTCGATGAAAAACTTTTCAACCGAGGTCGGATGAAATAATTTCGTTCATGTAAGTATTCTGTGACTTTTTTGTTACACCATAACTTCTAGCTGGCTGAACAGATTTGGATATTTCATGTATATAGTAGATTGTATAAGGCGTAAAGGTAATAATGGGCAAAAATGCGAATCATGTTAACAGGCGATGCGGCTAGCAACCCATCACTGTATTGATTGCTTTTCTATCTTCTCGCCCACCATAACGCTAAAAGTGGCTTTTGGGTCTTGCGGCCCTGGGCTCTGCATAGAACCGCAAGACCCAAAATGCTCTGTCTGCCCCATTAGGGATAAAGACGTGATAGTATGTATGTATGTATGTAAAGGTAATTCTTTTAACGCGAGGGCGCTACTTTGAATCCAGAGCGAAACGAAGGATTGGAATCCTAAGTGAAGCGAGGGATTCAAGTATTTCACCCGAAGTAAAAATATTACCGTACCTGAGTAGCACACTCTACTTTTCATCTCCATCTATGAGAAAAACTAGCAAATAAAAAACAGAATATAAACAAAAGTAGAACACCTACACATATACCTTATCCGAGTTCAGATACTAACCTTTATTTGGTGTCGTTTTTATTAAAAAAATACAGACATAATATTTTGGGGGACACCAACTTCTGATAAAATTTTCATTCATAACTTTGTTCGTGTGTTCAATTTTTATTCCCGAAAGAATCAGCAGTAACTTTAGCTTCAAATGTTTTGGGATGAAAAAATCGTTTTTCGAGAAGATGAGATGAAAAAAAATTATTAGTAGCATAGCCGCAGCGGCTGGCGACACTAGTAGTTACTATTCATACCAAAACCCAATACCGTACTCCCCGATCTCGCATTCACATTTTATTTTGCAAAATATTGGAATATTTTGTTTATGACTGTACAAAAATTTGAAGCGACTCAGTGGGAATGGCACTAAGGCAAGAGCGATCCGGCGGGAATGCTGGCAAGCCGAGTGCTTTAAAGCGGCGTCGTGGGAAACGACGGCGCGGGAATAATTCTGCTGGCACCTGGGCGGCGCGGGCGCTGACATCAACGCAAGGGATAATGTGCATTATACACTGACCTCCATATTGTATATATGGAGGTCATTACACACGTATGGGTTTGACGAAAAATAAATTTTTGACTTTCATTTCTAAGTATGGGGAACCCCCAAAATTTATTGCTTTTTTTCTATTTTTGTATCAAGACCTTAATGCGGTTCACATAATACATCTACTTACCAAGTTTCAACAGTATAGGTCTTATAGTTTCGAAAAAAAGTGGCTGTGACATACGGACCGACAGACAGACAGACAGACAGACATGACGAATCCATAAGGGTTGGCTAGGGAACTCTAAAAAAGTAAAATTGTTCCTGAATCTACCAAGAAGAATTAAATTCAGTAGGTACTATTTATTAGGTCACTTACTTTACGTGTACCCTGTTTACTATAGGAAAGAAACCAAAAGAAGCATCCGTGCTACACTTAGGTACTTACGTAATACCTAAGGGGAAGTTACGTCGTAAGCATTCCTCACACTGAGTTTCAAGCTGTAATCTTATTTAACGGGTGTCACATCGGGCGCGGTATCAGCTGCTAACTCATTGCACGCGACTCGCTCAACCATTAGTTGCCGGCCGTTACATTGCAAGCCATGGTACAATGTTTCACTGAGATCTTTATTCAGGAACAGGATATAAGTAGGGTTAAAATGGCTATGTACAATAATGAGATCTCAGGTAGGTACAAAAAATACAGTTTTTTGGCTAAAAGAAGTTAAAATTTAGGTAGACAATTTTATTGAAAAGCGAACTTTGATACTTACTCTTTAAGGCGCTCTTATCAGATGAACTTTGGGGATTTAAAGAGGAGTATTACTAGATTTTAATTATGAAAACGGTATAGTTTGGAAGGTTTTGTTTATGATATGCTGTGTTCATATGTATTTGTATCGAGTTTAGTTTATCTGGAAGACCTAGACCAAGATTCAAATTAAGATAAAATTATACTTCTACTTGACTTTGAAATTACTGCTGCGCGCGCATTTTACAAACTGTGGTCGTATTCTGAGCTCCTTGTCCTGAACCAGCTTAAGTGAAACACTGCCTGGCTTGATTGCTTACTTTTGAAATTTGAATCTTTGCTCCGTATGAATAAACATGATGTTTCTGGTATCTTTATACAAGGTCTTTGTTGATTATTGCTTCTATGTACCAGTACTTAATCGCTTTGTTTCCCTGCCTTATGGCAACTGATGCAAGCCAAACCGCCAGTAGCTATCAATGCTACTGACTATTCGCCGCCAGCACGCGAGCAATTAGTTTCGAGGCTTACAGCTTGTAAGCTGGCTGTTCGTTTAATTTAATCTACGATTTGCACGGTTTAGAAATCTTGATATCAAGAAAGAGTAACTTTCTTAGAACTCATATCTAATAGAGATGTGTAAAAGTTAGTAGCATTAGTAATGTTTCTTATCGCTGCTGGCAGCTACCCGAAGTAATAAATCTTGGCTTCAAACTAGAGAGCGCGTGTTTACTTTTATGCGTGATGTCTTATCAGTTGACAGAGAGATTAGAACCCTAACTTAATTAATCGTTATAACTCAGACGCCTTGCGAGTCTGCAGTAGCTTGGTTATCATCTACAATGAGGGCGGATCGTGGCGCCAAAAAGTCTATTTGGAATATTGGCAATGACTGACCATATATTGACTACATTACTTATGTCCTTGGTTGCCCCAGAATCAGGGACACGAATATCGCTTTAGACCTGTTATACAATGGGTGTTGATACATATGGTAATCACATCACACTAATATTATAAAGGCGAAAGTTTCTGAGTGTGTGTGTATATTTGTTACTTTTTCACGCGCAAAAGGCAGGACCAATTTTGATATTTCTCGTATGCAGCTATTTTTCCTGCCCCCTGTTATCTTAATGAACGTTTTGAATTTCTTTATTCTAAAAATAGGAATAATTTAAGGTATCCTATGCATCGAACCAACTTTTACGATAATATCCGAAACGATAAGTCCTTTACGGTCCAAGGAGTGCAACTGTGGAATAAATTGCCAGTTTTAATAAGGCGGGCACAGTCTCTCCCTGTTTTAAAAAAAATGGTAGTAGACTACTTAAACCCATTCGATTTATCTACCTGTTAACGCACTGACAATCATATTAGATCAGTTCGCTAATAACTACCACTTAAATCAACAAATCTATTCAATGAGTCTTTTTGTGGCGAACACGTCTCTGCGGCGAGTCTAGATATAGCGCTTCGGCTTGCACGCGAACTCTGATCATTAATTTCTGTGGTTCCATCAGTCCGCTGTTTAAAGCTAGTCATTCCCTGAGATTAATGAAAATATTTGGTGGCGCGGCTTAATTGGTACACTTAAATTGATTGGAAGTTCTGACCATCAAATGCGAGCTTTATCCTACATGTAACTTTGCAGGGCAGAACTACGTATCAGTCAATAATTTTGGTCCATACTTTACGATCGATACAGCATACTTACTGTATCTTGGGCTCATAGTAATAATAACGTGGAAAACACTAGATATATCCAAGTTCTCATCTAATCAAAAATGAGGTCTGCAAAGATTTCAAACTTTGAAACCTAAGTAAGAACATAGGTGGATTGATTTTCTAAGAAAAAAAACCTATTAATGATTTTATAGCGGTGACCACTAAAACTATGAGTGTTTTTACAGCTTTTATTTAGTTTTACTTCTCTTTGTTTGTCTGTCTGTCTCTGCAAGGTTGTAAGTTGCGAGTTAAATTTTTCCATTTCCCGGTGTCCGATTGAGCTGAAATTTTTGCACGCAAATGTATATCGCGTGACAATGCAATATTATGACATGAAGCTGATCTGATGATGGATCCGAATGTTGGCTATAAGAACTTTGTAATGAATCGACAAAACTCCATCGAGTTTGGGATCGTTTGATTCGTCTTGAATAAATACTTGTTTGATTTTGTAAATTTGTTTTGTTTTATTAAAAAATAATTATAATTACATGTTATAATATAATAAACTGTTTAACAGTTCCTAATTAAGAACTTCAATTAAAAAAGATACCTATTATTATTAAAGAGGAAAAAAACTTTGATTGGTCGGTAATATGTTTGTGGTTTTCTTTTTGTAATTCTTCATTCAGAATATGAATAAATCGTTAGAAAATATTATGAAATTGACGTCTAGATAAAAAAGGTGACGTTTATTTTATTTGGTCTGAGTCAAAGAATTTGAACCCTAGGTCTGAGTACTTATCATCTAAAAAATTTGGTAAATAGGTAGTTATTTGAATATTCAGAAACAGCCTAGCTACATTGCTGTAGGAACTTGTTATACCATTACATAGTTAACCTTTAAATGTTCTTTTCTCCTCGTACGTATCATGTAAAGGAAAGGCTGACATTTACAGGGTGTAAAACGGTTTTAGAAACACTGCTAATGTTTCCGTTCCTTGGTCAAGGAGATCCGGCGGACGTCCGCCTCGTGTGACCTTCTCAAATCTGCCAAGGTTTTGCGACCTTCGCTTTTACTAGCGGTGTTTGCTGGACTTGATAAGGTCTAAGTGTAGAATTAGGTACAATTTTTTTATTACAGTTTGCGTAATTTCTTTAAGCCGCCATAAACATAGGACAACGTGTATCAATCAAAATGGTTTTTACGTTTGCACCATCAATGATCCTGGCCAATGGTGCAAATGAGACGGCGGGTTTTTTCAACTTTAAATAATTTAAAGATGACTCTTTACGTGCTTGACGTGCAAATATTAACCTTCTGAAAGCATCGCTAACTGTGAGCTTAACGTAGGTAAAGTGCATTCGCTAGATGAACTTTATCTTGAGCTTCTATGATAAAGGTAAACTAGCCTCAGTGTTGGGTGTCTTGGTGTCGGATGTTATCGCTAAAGCAGCCAGCTTGAATTTATTTTATCCTTATTACAAGTACAAAATATACTGAAACTATTTTAAGGGTGAATTCAGTCCATGATACTGTACAACTTTCCCCAAGGGACATGTATCGAAATATGAAACGTAATTTTTGGCCTCCCTTATAAGTTGACCGATCAGCTGATCTGGGTTTGTATGGAAAGCTGAAACTTATTTTTAATTATTCGACATTTGTTTCTTAGGAAAAGTTGTTCAATATTTGGACTATTTGGACTGAATTCACCCCTAAAATTGTTTCAGTATATTTTGTTAGACTTTATTAAAACCTAGAAATATGATGTTGGAAGATAGCTAGGTACTTATTTACTCATCTTTTACAAAAATGTACTAACTGCGTAATAGGTACATATGTAGGTTTAACAGAAAGGAATCAGATTTGCTCTTGGATGTAAAGAATTTAATTCTAATTATAGACTAGAGTCAGTAGCTAAACTACACTATTCTCCGATTATCACGAACACGAACTACAAATTGAAGCATATCGTACACAAAGAGCAGAACATTATAGTACACCGTCATAAGATATTATGGTTTATATGGTGGTATGGTGGGCGTCGGGTGTCCACCACAGGGGGTCGTCCGGCGGTATTGAGCGGCGAGCAAGGTCGCAGGCCCTTGAACTGCCCGCACCACATATCTAGGCTTAAATTAAGGATTTACCGCAAAGGTCGCGTCTGATTGATGAGCCAATTTATGCACCACATAAGTTGAGGTCAAGCAAGTCAATTAACCTGTTTTAAGACAGCCTGCATATAAAAACAGGAGATCTGTGAAGCTGTCGACGATTAGTCATCTCATTTCCAGCCTGACTTAAATATTAAATAAATGAATAATTACGACCTCCGTGATAGTCCATCATCTGATGATTCATATAGAATTGATAAAGAATTAAAAAATCTTAGAATAGATTAGAAGTTTGACACGTGGTGCCGTTGGTACTCAGCAGTGCATTTGAATCTCCACTATAGAAAAAAAAATACCACGCTGCAGTAAAGAGAGTATGACGATATCTCGTGAGTTAACTCATATTTCAGTGTGCGGAGAAGTTGGTGCCCTGCGAGCAGTGCTGGCAGCGGGCGCGGATGCTGCGACTCCAGATCAGCATGGAGGCTACCCACTCCACTACGCTGCTCAAATGTGTGGAGCTCCGGCAGCCACCGACCATCAAGTACGTTTAGTAAAACTTGTCCGTTTAGTAAAAATCCGAACGTTACCTATAGGCTAGTACAGGTAGCGGCACGAAACTCTAGCGCTGACCGTTACTGCACAGAAATCAAAAATTAATACTGTACCCGTGCGCAGTATCCCCTCTGCACTTTACTCAGCGCTAAACTTACGTGCCGCTACTTGTACTTAGTTATATTACTGATGTCTGTGACTGACGGATCACATAAGCTCGATCATATAGTTATTATACAAAAATGATGATATGCCAACAAGACTTAAAAAATTCTTATTCATTCACAATATAACAGCGGAAAATAATTGTGTAAATAAATGATTACAGTGAAGTAAATGTCGTAATGTATCAAGTTGGGACGGAACGAAAAAGACATTTTAACTGTTGACTTTACCTTTGCAATACAAACTGCTCTAGCTTTATTGACTTCCAACAATGACAGACACGTGGTGCCGCATTGGAAGTGCTCCGAGCGCTGGTGAAAGAAGGCGGAGCTCGCGTTGACGTGCGGGACGCCGACGGTCGCACGCCGCTGCTGTGGGCCGCCTCTGCCGGCTCTGCGGCTGCCGTCCTGGCACTGCATCAGGCGGGAGCCAAGGTCGATGATGCAGATAGGTAAAACTAATATTTGTTTCAATTAATCTAATAGATTAACTTTATTTGTTTAGGGCTCACTCAAGCAAGAAAGACGACCGTTAAGTTTTAAAACATCTGTTGAAATAAAATTTACTCGTTGACGGTAACTAAGTAATTACGGTGTTGTAAAAACCACGCAGCTACCTACCGTGTACTTCATAGCTAGGTGGAAAGGACACGACACACGATTAATATAAAAAATCTACGGTTTTCAGAGATGGTTTGACCGCTCTGCACTGCGCGTCAGCACGAGGTCATACTGAAGCTTTAGAGACGCTGCTAGGTCTGTGCGGCGCACGAGTAGACGTGGCTGATTCTCATGGATGCACGCCATTGCACTACGCAGCTGCTTTGGGACACGCTGATGCCACGGCCGCTCTGCTGCAGCACGGGGCAGACTCACATCGGCAGGACAGAAGGGGGCGCAGTCCAGCGCACACTGCTGCTGCCAAAGGCCAGATCGAAACTGTAAGAATTCTTGGTAAGTTATTTTCTGCGGTTATTTTCTTCTCATTTATTTTCTGATATTATCCTACTAATATTATAAATGCGAAAGTGAGTTTGTATATTTGTTTGTTACCTCTTCACGCTTAAAATACTGAGCCGATGTGGATGAAATTTGGTATGGATATAGTTTGAGACTCGGGGAAGGACATAGGGTACTCTTTATTCCGAAATTCCCACGGGGAGCGAAGCTCGCGGGTACAGCTAGTTAAAAATAAATTAAAAACTAAATAATCGAAAATCATGACAGAGTTGATCGTCATATGTTTTTTTTTGTACTACAGGTTCCAGGGGCGCCAATCTTTGGTTAAGAAATTCAAAAGGAGATCTACCGTTACATGAAGCTGTTGCATCTGGCAGAAGAGAATTAGTAAAATGGCTTCTTGATGGTAGACCATCTCAAGTAAATGCTACAAACCACGAGGGACGCACTCCACTGCACATTGCTGCAGCAACAGACAATGCCGATCTTTGCCGTCTTCTTCTCGATAGGGGGGCAGAAGTCAACCCTGTAGCAAGATCATCAAAAAATGAGCCATTAACACCATTAGATTGTGCTAGCACCCGTGGGCATAGGTCAACTGCTAAATATTTACAAATGCATGGTGGTCTTCCTGCCTCAAAACTGACGAATACACAAATTGTCATTGATGGAGCGCCTATTACAAGCTTACCATCTCGACGAGTAACTAGTACTAAAATTGACGTTCGAGATAGAATAAGAATCGAAAAAAGAGAAGTTGTTGAACTTTCAAGCCCTCTACAAGAACGACGTCAAATAAGAAACGGTAGTATCAGTGACTCGAGCAATGAATCTTTATCAGGAGAAAAAAAACGATCCAGGCGTAAATCTGGCAGTAAATATTCGAGTAAACGAGATAGAAGAAGAAGGATGGTAGAATCTCAAAAAAGTTTTAGTGATGGCTACGATAGTGATTTTGATGGTTATAGAAAAGAACATTATGAACAAAAAAATAAAAAGGGTTCAAGAAAAATAAGATCCAAAAGTGAACCATCTAAACGTGATGAAAGCAGCAGCAAAGACCATCAGCGATATCAGTCAGGAAGTGACAGTTCTTCAGAGCAGGATAGTTATTCAGAAAAGAAAAAAAGTAAACGTCATCGAAAACGAAGTAAAAGGAAATCAAGTTCAACAGAGAGCAGTTCATCAGAATCCAGCGAACGCCGCAGTACAAAAAGAAAAGGAAAAAAAACATCTATTCATATAGAGAATGATGATGAAAAACAAAGCGTCAATATTATTAAATATAAAAATGTAGATAATATAGAAAATACCGAAAAAAGAGAAAAACCGATTGATAATATGGGAGTATCTGCTATCGAAAAAACTGACCAAATAGAAAAAAATGAAAGCCAGCTTGTGAAAAGTAAAACACAAAGTGAAACAGAAACCGATACTCTATCCGTAAAAACTAACATGATTGTAACTGAAGCGCAAATTCACATGGAAAGAGAGTCAAACCAACTCGGGAGTTCAGAAATTACTGTTACAGTTGATTCTTCTAACAATGTATCAATAGAAACAGCTAATTTATCGGTAACACACAAGGATTTAGATGAAGATAACAAAATGTTAGAACATAAACCAGAAGCAATTGGTGATGAAAGCAAAACACAAGAAACAGGTACTGATGTTAAAGTTGATACTCTAACCGATTCTCAAAAAGCCGAAACTGAGATAAAAGAACGAAGTGCAGAAGAAACTACCAGCACAAAAGATGAATTATCTCAAAATATTGAAACAAAGGAAGCTGTTTCGATAACAGAAGAAGCCAAACCAACATCACCAGCAGAACTTAAAGATATGAAAAGTTTATCAAAAACTGAAGACACTAAACAAAAAAGCTCTCAACAATCATCTACCACCAGTCCAATATCAGGAAATGAAGTGAAAAGTGAAGGGAGCTCACCATCTCCAGCAGGTACCCGAAAACGATCATTTCAAGTTTTATCAGGTCCTGACGAGGCCTTGATGCAAAGCAAAGATATGTCTGGTGATTTTAAAACAAGCCTTGATGCACCTAGTATTGAGAAAACAGAGTCACAGGATAAAAGTAGTTCGCCTGTAGTTTCATTTGCAAACAAAGACGAAATATTTGAGAGCAAAGATTCAGAAAAAACTTGTGATCACTTGATGGGTGAACAAGTAGATCACCAGGATACAGGGCCGGATACAAGAGATCGAAAGGAAGATTTGATAGAAGAAAGCAGTGAAAGCAATGTTTTGAGATCTGAAGAGAAAAGGAAAGAATACGCTTCTACCACTGGAAGTAGTACTGAAATTAGTCAAAGCATTGATAAAGGCCTTGTTTCAGTTATTGATGGCAGTATTCCCTCAGATGATCGAGCGCTACAGCAAGTGATAATGGAAAATGTACCTGAAGAATATGATATTAATTTGTCTCAATCATCTCCTAGGAGAAGCAGAAAATCTTCTAAAGATAGTCACGCAAGTAGTAGAAAAAGTAGTATCTACGAAACAGAAAGTTACAAAGTTCTTTCTGATATAGCTAGTGCTCCTGATACTGTAGTCACAACAGGTATATTAAAGAAATCTTCCACTAAAATTGAAGATGGGTCTCTGGAAGATGAAGGAGACGTTTTCGATAATGATGAAAAGGCGTTAAAAGATAGTATATACGGACGTGTACCAAGTGTCAGTGATAATGAAATATACAGCCATTCTGAGGCCAATGGCAGGAGAAAAAGATTTCGTAAGAAAGGACGTACAAAAAGCCGCACAACAATTAGATCAAAGAGTGAAAATTCGGAAAGAGGCTATGAATCTAGTGGGATGATGGACTCTGGATTCGAGCCAAGTCCAAGAGCTTTACAACGACGTATTACAAGCCCGCGTCTTGCTGCGTACTACCAGAAAAGAAACGCCAGTGGAAGATACTCTGGCAAGTCAGATAGCAGAATTCCAGTTAGAAAACCCGGTGATAAATATGCTGTGGATATGAAGTCTGTTACGCAACGTATACAGACAAATATGAGAAGGCAAGTTTATTTTGTTTTTTATTACGTCAACAATGTAGTTAGGCTCAAATCTCATGCAGAAGATTGCAACTATTCAGTGTGGGAATACAGCCAGCATTCTTGAAATTTAGATTTCCATTTAGTTTTTATTTTAGTTTTTTGTCCAATAGTAATTTATATTTTTTTGTTATTAATAAAATTACTCATACAATGTCCGTAGGTATAATAATCTTTTTTAAGGCTTTATTGCTATTACAGATACTATTGTGAAAGAAAACTTTTTCAACATTTACTGGAGCTCAAGCGACTGCAAATCCGAACCAGTAAAACAAATGAAGCAGTACTCGTTAAAAGAGCTATTGACGAATACAATAAATCGAGTCTTGCCAACGTTGGATTAGGACCTTACAATAGTCCCGATTTTTCATTCAGCAGCTTCGAGAAATTTCTATATGATAGTTTAAGGAAACTTCAAAAGAGTAGTAAAAGACATTTGGATAATTTGCCAGAGAAACCTATTGATTTTGACTACGGAGAGAGCGAGTTGTATAAAATGAGCGCTATACCAGATAATCCCTGTCTGTGTACAAGCAAGACACATCGATGTTTTCACGCAGTGCACGCGTATACTGGTGTTCCTTGCGCTGCTTATTGTAAGTATAAGTTAGGTACCTACCTACTTTCTCATAATATCTTAGACGTTATGTGAATATATTTACAATTACTTGATTTTCAGTACCGTATAAGTGGGACCACCACACCATGCCGAAACCGGCAACAGCAGGCCCGAGCACGAAATCGAAAGGCTTTCTTCCAAAAATTAACTCGAAGCCTCCAAGTGGATCCAACAAAGCTCATGTCACTCTAGAGGTGTCTCACGGAAATGAAAAGCAGCTCATAGCGTTACCTGCTGAAAGACTGGACAAGAATAAGAGATATTACGTTACTTTTACTGTAAAAGGATCAGAGCCACCTTCGGACAATGATAACTCGTCACCCAATGCTACTCTTAACAACGCTAAAAGCGTACGAAGTGGCTAAATATAAAAAAAAAAATACTAAATACTCACTGCCAGTTAGTGGTTATTTTGTGTTGGTCAGCACATTACCTTTATCGTTGTGAAATTATATTAATCGGAGACTGAAAGAAGCCGTCCAATATATCACAGCCCATAGAGCTGAAATCCATATTTTTCTATAAATATGAAATAAAAAGTAATATATATTTTATTGAAACACAAATTATGTAGACTTATCTTCAATATTTGTTGATGTATAACTTTTGTAGTCTTCCTCCTAATCAGATGTTGTCATTTGTATGCACAAAAGCTATTGTTTATACTCGTACGTAAGTATCGTAAGAAAAGTAAGTTTATTCCGTCCATTGTTATTAAGTCACACTGAATATTTTGTTCAACGAATTTTAAATGTGTAGAAAAGTCTTATAAAATAAACTGTGGCGAGGATGTGATTGATTTTTATTATATATCCTAATCTTTTTGCGATCCACACAGAAGACTGTACTTATTAATATTATTGATAATTTCTGACTCATAAAAATAAAAAAAACGCACATTAAGATCAATTAACTTTATTTAAATATAACATTTAAAATTACATTAAATAACATATAATATTACACAATGATTGGGGCAATATTCAGACTTCAAGCAAAATGCAAAAAAAAAAACGACATCTAAACTCCAAGCAGTAACGCGACTCCAGCCAGAGTCCAGCGAGTTGGCTTGTCCTTGGTTTTCAGGTTGAAAGTCCACACAAACGTAGGCCCTCGCATACTGAAATTGCAATATCGAAAAATACTCTTAAGTTAGCCCTTTGCCAGCAGACCCAACAGAATCATGTTTTTTACTGAATAGATAGTAGTAGTAGCCTTACAGATATTCTATAAGTAGGATCTAAGAGCAAAGTAAAGATGTTAAATTTAGGCCAGGTACTGGATTTAAAACAGTAGATAATCATAGGTCATCTACGGCTATGTCTAAAGGTTACTGATACCAATGATACCAATGATGACCAACGATATTTTTATACCGCACTTTAAAGCTTATACTAAAAACTCACCGAATCTTGTAGACGGGGCATTCATAGACATTGCGTGTGTCCTGCTTATCTTGTGTGACGGCCTTCACGAAGATGACGGGCACGATGGGGAACAGCTCCATCATGCGGGACTCCACGATGCCGCCGGTGGCCGTGTCCCAGCGCGCGCCCTCCATGAACAGCCCGTGGATGTTGGCGCCCTCGCGCGGCGGCGCACTGCACACGTTATATGGAATCTGAGCGCCGGCATCATAAAGCGACAAATTGGCGGCGAGGGATAAAGGAGACCATTCAGGCGCCATACATTTTTGGGTCCACATGTCAAACTCTGGCTATGAGGCGGCCAAGATTTCTATTGTTAGTACTACTAATGGTGATCATTTGATAGTATGGCATGAAACCTGTGGGGTTATTCCACAACTTTTTATATCCATTTAAAGATTTATTTCTTTCATACTTTTTTCCCAAGTGCCGGCCAGATTCCGGCGATGCACTAGATTGTTAGCGCTAGTGACGGTGAGCAATTATTACTACGGCATTAAAAGTGTAGGGTTATTCCACAACGATTTATGGGCTTTTGAAAAGTAAACTTTTCATACATTTAAAAAAAAAGTTCCGGCCAGAAGGCGGCCATCATTTCAATTGTTAGTATTACTAATGGCGATCATTTATTAGTGTAGCATGAAACCTGTGGGGTTATTCCACAACTTTTTATTTCCATTTAAAGATTTATTTCTTTTATACTTTTTTCCCAAGTACTGGCCAGATTCCGGCGATGTACTAGGTCGTTAGCACTAGTGACGGTGAGCAATTATTACTATGGCATTAAAAGTGTAGGGTTATTCCACAACGATTTATTACTTTTGAAAAGTGCGCTCGCCAACCCGCCTGCCAAGCGTGGCGAGTATGGCAAAACCTCTCCAATGGAGGTACAAAAACAGACCAGGCCCCCAGTCCCCGGCAGCCCCGCTATTCCTGCCTCGGTTGTGGTCATGGTAACGGCGGGGCAGGGGTTCTAAGAATCCCCGGCAGAGATCCGGCAACCATTCCCGTCGACGACTGGCCCTGGTGACACACAACGCCCGAACACTGAGGACTGACGAGAAGCTAGCTGAGGTGACATTGTGGGGTTGCCTGAAGTCCAAAGACAGGGCGAGGGCACGACAAACCTAAAGTCTTGTAACCTACTCTATCACCGGGAAAGGGACAAAAAGAAGTCCCAGCATGGTGTCGGATTTTATCGTCTACAAATCCCTCATTAACAACTTCACAATCATCGAGAGTTTCTCTAGCAGGTAATATACATGATACTCAGAGTATCTAAAAGATGCTCGATGAAGGTTATACAGGTATATATGCCAATGTATATATGATCACTCCGATGAAGAGGTGGATGAAGTGTATGTGGACATCAGTAGGGCCATACATACTACCTGATACTCAGAGTATCTAAAAGATACTCGCTGAAGGTTATACAGGTATATATGGCAATGTATATATGATCACTCCGATGAAGAGGTGGATAAAGTGTATGTGGACATCAGTAGGGCCATACATACTTCTGAAACCTATTTTACGGTCGTTATGGGGGATTTTAACGCAAAACTGGGCAAACGAGGCGATGGAGAGTTTAAGCTGGGAAACTTCGGATACGGAGTACGAAATAACAGGGGTTGTAGGCTAGCTGATTTTTTGGAGCAAGAGGGACTCTTTGCGATGAACTCTTTCTTCAAGAAGCCACCGCAAAGGAAGTGGACCTGGATAGGTGCAGCAAAGAAGAACCAGCCCCCTGTTAAGAACGAAATCGACTTGATCTTAATGTCTAAGAGACGAATATTCAACGATGTCTCGTGATACATCGGATCAAAACCGGGAGCGATCAAGGAATATTATAAGGCATCGTCAATATTGATCTCAAGGTCGAAAGATCGCGGCTGATGAAGTCAACACTCCAACCGACGCAGATCCAAATCGAAAACTCCGAGGGCTTCCAGCTTGATCTATCGAATTATTTCGAAGGCCTTCAATGAATATTCGTCGTATGAAAAAAGAAATCTTTCAATGGAAATAAAAAATTGTGGAATAACCCCACAGGTTTCATGCCATACTAACAAATGATCGCCATTAGTAATACTAACAATTGAAATTGTGGCCGCCTTCTGGCCGGCACTTTTTTTTTAATTTTTGAAAAGTTCACTTTTCAAAAGCCCATAAATCATTGTGGAATAACCCTACACTTTTAATGCCGTACTAATAATTGCTCAATGTCACTAGTGCTAACAATCTGCTGCATCGCCGGAATCTGGCCGGCACTTTGGAAAAAAGTATGAAAGAATTAAATCTTTAAATGGAAATAAAAAGTTGTGGAATAACCCCACAGGTTTCATGCCATACTAACAAATGTTGGCCATTAGTAACCCTAACAATTGAAATTGTGGCCGCCTTCTGGCCGGCACTTTTTTTTTAAATGTATAAAAAGTTCACTTTTTAAAAGCCCATAAATCGTTGTGGAATAACCTACACTTTTAATGCCATAGTAATAATTGCTCACCGTCACTAGTGCTAACAACCTAGTGCATCGCTGGAATCTGGCCGGCACTTGGGAAAAAAGTATGAAAGAAATAAATCTTTAAATGGAAATAAAAAGTTGTGGAATAACCCCACAGGTTTCATGCCATACTAACAAATGATCGCCATTAGTAGTACTAACTATAGACTTCATGGCCGCCTGACAGCTGGAACTTTGACTTTGGGCCCAATTTGAATTTTCTCCTTTCTATCTATCAAATAATATTTACAAATCTTGAAGATATCACCGTCTTCTATTAAGCAAAGATTACAATTTTCGCGAAATGTAGCAGGCAAGAAGACCAGCTCACCATTTAATGGACATTTTGTCCTTTATGCCACCAATTTTTCTAAGATACCAACAGTTCATTAGACCTAACGTTTTGATGCTACTATTGGTTCAAAAAACCACTATGAAATGCTGTACAGGCTAGAACAGTGACGCAACAATGTTACTCACTTAAAATCGGATCTGCTTTTCTTGGTGACGTCGCAGTTGAGGCACATCTTGTCTAGCGGCCACTCGTTCTTGCGGGCCGTCTGCTGCATGATGGCAGTCAGGAACGACTGCGGGTTGAAGAACCCGGCCAGCCATACTGCTGGTGGTAGCTAAAGGGATAAATAAAGCGTCTGTGAGTATATGACTATTATAACAAGTGTCCATTCATCGCAACATATACAAGTGTACGTACATAGAGCAAATTTTTATTATTCTCCGTAATAAAGGAAAGTAGATATCAAATAAAAGTTTATTTATAAAAAATAGTAAAAGATTACGTACATTGAAGTCCCCTGACCAATTTTCCAGCTCTACCAACCGCAGACACAGGTCGGAGAACCAAGCGGCCAGACCCAATAGACTCGGGTAGGCGAGCTTGGTCCACGAGTCGGGCACTTTGTCCATGTATAGCGACTCCATCAGCTTCTCCATGTCACTGCTGATCGTCAGCTCACCCTAGGGAATATTGAAAACTAAGAATAATACAAAAGTTCCAGCTCTTTTTAATAATATTATCAGTTCTGGCAAGATGTTTTCTATCATATTCAAGATGTATCAGTAGCAGACCTTCAATCCAAGTTCTAGCTCTTTGAGCGACCTCCTAATTTCTCCCATGAGCCGGTTCATTCGCTCGCACTCCTGCAAGGCCACGATGGTGAAAGGCGTCAGCTCCTCCACCTTGCCCATCAGTTCTTGCAGGTTGAAGGGCTCGGGTACTCGATCCATTATGTCATCAAGAATGTAGCGGACCTAAAATTAAGTCTTGATAAGAAAGCTACGCACATATGAAAGCAAAGCTAAACGATAGTTAAAAGCAAAGAGGCAGGAATAATTTTGTTTGCTGTTTTGGATTCACCATTTCTTCTTTGGTCGCTCCACCACCGGCCTGGGCTCCCGTGTCACGTGGTTGCATTTCAAACACCACCTAAGAAATATTAACAAGTAAGAAATTTTGAAATCAAGTTTTAAGTACTACTCACTGTAATATGTAAAAATTAGAAAAAAATATAAATACCTTAAACAACCTTTCTGACACGGTGGTCAGGTATCCGATCTCAGCGTTGGGATGGAGACCGTACAAGTATGGCGTCTCATCCGGCAGGTAGTCGTCTATGTATTGGTGGTAGCCCACATAATCAGAGTTCGGCGGGGAGATGAAACCAGGCGCCAGTTGGCATTCACCGTCAACCTGACGTCAGAAATGGAATATAATGAAAAAGTTCTGAAAATTCCTGAAGGACGACGAACGTTTATGTAAGTTAAATGCCTTGGCTCTACGATCGAAACGTGTTGTTCTTCCTGGCACGACCATGGAGGAATTCCATAATTTAATTGTGGTAGGTACATGTTCATGAAAAAAGGTGTACTTTTGAACAAAAAAATTGTACTCTTCTATTTTCGGTGTTCCGGCATATCTAAAGTGGTCGTGCGCGGTATAAACTTTCTAGCACGACCACGTAAGATATTGTGATCAATTTAGGATATTAAGAGGTACAAATTATAGAAAACATATGTACTCAACTTTACAAGTCAAATTACAGGTTCATTGAACGGTTTTAGCAGGTATATTCATCAACCCCAATTCTTTTGATAGGTTTCATTAGCTTTTAATGGCATTCACATCTTAAAGATGCCTGAATAGACGGCAGAAAAGAAATACGAGAAGAGTAATCAAAAACACTTTTAAATAGTTTTATATTATAAAATAAAAATCATTAAAAGAAACAAAATTAATTATTTCATTTCTATAGGATATAAAAAACTGGTAAAAATATTGGCATACAAGCATTTTTAGGGTTCCGTAAAACTCAAAAATCTATCACTCAAAAATGTTTTTTTCATCCAACCCTTACGTGTGGGGTATCTATGGATAGGTCTTCAAAAATGATATTAAGGTTTCTACTATCATTTTTTTTAAAGTTTGCGCGAGACGCACTTGCAAAGTTATAAAAGAATAATAAAACCTAAAAAAAATATATGATGTAAATATACAACGCACCGTTTTCGAGATGTAACCAAAAATCGGGACCTTCTTTGTGCTCCCCCCCGCGGGTTCACCTCGGAGGGGTAAAGACTTTTAGTATGTTTATGTCCTAACTAGTGCTAACAAAGTTGCTGAGTCAAAATTTCTGCTTTCGACTTTTCCATCCACATGCCCCTTTTGAGCACTCATTGACCGAACTTCGCGACATCACAAGGATGTCACTAGCGCGTTATCAAAATCAAATTGTCAAATCTATGACTACGAGATTTGAATCATGTTAAAAATAAAGTAAAAAATCCGATAATAGAAGAGTACTTTTTTTTTGTTCAAAAGTACATTAAAATACACCTTTTTAGGGTTCCGTAGTACACAAGGAACCCTTATAGTTTCGCCATGTCTGTCTGTCCGTCCACGGTCCTACAGAGAAACTATAAGTACTAGAAAACTGTAATTTGGCATGGATACATACATACATACTATCACGTCTTTATCCCTAATGGGGCAGACAGAGCTTTTTGGGTCTTGCGGCTCTATGCTCTTTGGCATGGATATGTATATTAATTATGGCGAAAAAGTCGTAAAATAAAATATGGAAAAAAATGTTTTTCAGAGTAGCTGCCATACAAGTAAAGACGTAGTCAATATTTTTTTTCTCGACAAACACATTGAGTGGGGTATCGTTGAATAAGTCTTTCATAAATATTGTTAGCTTGTGAACACCATTTTTCGATTTAAGGAGTCTGAATTTCTGAAATATTTGGGTTTAAAGTTCAAATTTTTGTTCGAGTCAAGTGTCCCCCCCCCCCCCTCTATCTGCTAAACGGTTATATATGGCCACGTGAAAAAAATCACAATTATAGTATATATAATGTAGTTTGAATGAAAACTAGCAGAGCCCAGTAGGGTATACAAATTAAAAAGTTATAGGCGATCAACTTATAAAATGTACTTGAAAAAATAAATTTTCATACAAATTCAATAGATATTAGTTTTTAGACGTTTTTAGTGGCAAGAACTCAAAGTTGGCATTCGCAACTACGGAACCCTACACTGCGCGTGGCCTGACACGCACTTGGCCAATTACTTCATGAATTTGTACCATAATTAAATTATGGAATTCCTCCATGGTCGTGCCAGGAAGAACAACACGATCAAACAATATCAATCTTCAATTCTATTCTATCTCTACACTACATCGACTACTCCCAGAACACTAGACCACATATAAATTTTCTCTGGAAGATTACTTAATTGGCTGCGCCAATAGATTTTTGAACCATATCCAAAAGCGGCAAGATAAACAATCGTAGCCAGGTGTCAGTGAATGACGATAAAAGTCTAACGCAAGTCTAGCATGCTAATTATAAGGAGTAAAGGTCCTGACTTACCAGCTCAGGCTGCATGTACTCCAGCAGGAATGTGCGGCAAAGCCTTCGGTCCCAGTCGTCGGTGATGTGTCCGCCGTACATGATCTCTCCGAACAGGTAGCGCAGATCCTCCCACGGCACTCGGGGGTTGGCTTCCAGGTAGTTGAATAGAACGTATACGCATATTGTCAGGTCGCCGAAATTGAATGGGTATACTCTAAAATATTGCTGACATGTTACGGTCTAGCTCTAATAGGTAACTGTTATGTAACATATGTAAATGTACGATCAACACACCGGTTACCGGATACCGGTTAACCGGATACCTAGTCCCTTCGCCTTTGGAATCTATGCTGAAATCTTGTACAAAATCGAGTTTCTTTATAAAAATTGTCCTGTCGTTAAAGCAGATCTTAAAAGAGGACTGAACTCGTCAATGGATTAACTTTCTATGGATTTAAATGCCTGAATCTCGGATAAAAATCGATATACACAATCAAATTGTTCCCTGGGTAGTTAAGTTTGCTTTTCTCAAAAAAGTTTTCAGAGCTGCTGACCGGTTAATTTATATTTTTATTGTAGAAAAAATTGTTGAGCTGGGTCGCTCTTTCATGTATGTATTGACCGAACATTTACACGTTTTGTTCGATGGGAATAAGGTTTTGTTCTTTTTCTCAACGTACCTGTTCCAGCCCTGAGGACCGAACTTACGCCTCTCAGCAACTACGGCATGGAAATAGCACAATGCAAACAGAACTGCCTTGAATTCAGCCTCCTTGCTGCACATCTCAAGGGTTTCCTGACTGAAGTTGTCCAATGACTGAAAAATATAGTTTGGTCACAAAGGTTCACACAAAAGAGTCCTCTGCTACAAATATAATTTCGTGATTATATTATTCTATTACATAAGCGCGCAGCTTCGGTTTCGCAAGGATACATTAGTTATGTATCCTTATTATGTACATATGTAAAACTTTCCGCGGTAAAACTGCTAAAACGGCCCAATAGTTTCAGAGTTCAACGAGTACAGACAGACAGGCAAACAAGATTCATGCCTAAATAACTTCTTATACAAATAAACCATTTTGTTTTGCTTATTAATTTATATTCATGCCTAAATAACTCCTAAAACAAATAAACCATTTTGTTTTGATTTTTACCTTGTGCAAATTCGCCCACATTCCAATAGGCGGTTCGTTGGTGATCTTGATAGCAGATTCTAGGATTCCTTGAGGTATAATATGGTAAGCAGCATCTGCTGCTGGCTCAGCGCTTAAGAACAATCTGAAATTAATTGCTCAATAAATTTGCAGACATAATATAAAACTATTAAAATTGATGTATTTTATAGTTTTGAAGGTTTCAGATATATAGAAGGAGCTGCTTGGGTGTCACGTGTGCGTCTCTATCGCACGCAACCGGCTGCAGGCGCCCAATATGCGCGGAAGCCTAGATAAAATTCTTGTCACTGGCTATGGCTACTGTGTTCTTGGTTCTTAATATTTCCTTGATCTTCTTTTTCCATTTTACTTCTACTCGTCATCAGCCGCATAGCGTCCACTGCTGGACATAGGCCTCTCCCAGAGATTTCCAAAATGACCGATCTTGAGCTACTTCTACTCGTATAGACTTTTAAATGGCTCTCTATATCTTATTGTTTATATATAAGCTGTAAGTCTTACTAAAATGTAATAAAATAAAAAGAAAAAGCTGTTCTGTGTTACCTATACCTCCTTAGAAGAGCTAATGCTCCTCTGTGAAAAGACTACCTACGTGCCAAGCGTGGTGAGCGGAAAGGCATTAAGTTCAGCAGTGAACTGATACATACATACATACATAATATCACGCCTGTTTCCCGCAGGGGTAGGCAGAGACTATGGACCTCCACTTGCTACGATCCTGACAAACCTCTTTTGCTTCATCTAAACTCATCAATCTCTTCATACATGCCCTTCGGTTACGGGTACTTTTTACCTCTTCTTATTTTAGAACGTCTGCAATTTGGTCGCAGAAAGTTCGCCGAGGCCGACCTTTTCCTACTGTTCCCTTCACATTTGTCATATAAATATTTTTCGTCAATCTCTTTTCATCCATCCTTTCTATATGCCCAATCATCTTAACATCCCTTTCTCTATTTTTGTCACAACATCCTCTTTTATTCCACACCGCTCCCTTTTGGCATCATTCCGTATTCGATCTTTCAAAGTAACACCACACATACTCCTCAGCGCTCGCATTTCAACTGCATTTATTTTACTTTCATGCTTTTTCTGCCATACCCAACTCTCACTACCGTACGTTAAAGTAGGTATCAGTACTCCTTTATGAACAGCGAGACGTGCCTTGTCTGATACCTTCCTACTGCTCATAAAGGAATGCAACGCTCCATTCACTTGGTTACCCGCATTCACTCTTTTTTCAACATCACCCTCGTGCTTACCATCTTTTGTAAACATACATCCCAAGTATACAAACTCTTTCACTTGCTCAACTTTCACCCCATTTATTAAAATATTGCATTCTGTTGCACTATCGTCCTTTTCAAAAACCATAACTTTGGTTTTACTGACATTAACTTTCATACCCTTTTTCTCTAATGCATCATTCGTAACAGCTATCATCTTCTGTAATTTCTCCTCTGAGTCCGCAAGTATTACTCGGTCATCGGGTCATCGGCATAGAGAAGGCATTTGATTAATAACTCATCCATTCTAACACCACATTCATCATCTTTCAAATCTGTTAAACAACTGTCCATGAATAAGTTGAACAGCCAAGGCGACGCTACACATCCCTGTCTAACACCTTTTTCGATGTTAAACCAGTCTGTGTATGCGCCGTCAATTCTGACACAAGCACTGGAATTCATATAAAGAGATTTCAGTGCTCGGATCAGATGGCTGCTCAGCCCATACGCAGACAATGTTGACCACAGTTCATTTCTCACCACTCTGTCATAGGCCTTTTCTAAATCTACGAAGATGCAATAGACTTTTCGACCTTTGGCCAAAAGCTTCTCTAAAATGCATCTTAAAGAAAAGACCTGATCCGTGCATCCCATACCCTTTCTAAATCCCGCTTGTACATCCCATAACTTCTCTTCGGTATTTTTCACCACCCTTTCTATCAAGACCTTTGCATACAATTTGCCGACAACGCTGAGAAGACTAATGCCTCTGTAGTTTTTACAGTCTTGCTGTGAACCTTTTCCTTTATACAGCGGTACAATTACCGCATTGCACCAATTTTTGGTACCACACAGTTTTTAAAACAAAGATTGAAAAGGTGACACAACTGACTTGCTACTATGCCCTGTCCAGCCTTCAGCATTTCGACAGTAATCCTATCATACCCTCCAGCTTTTCCCATTTTCATACTATTGCTATACTAATGCTTTCACTACTTCATCCATACTTATTTCCTCATCATAATTTTGCATGTCACTCTCTTGTGCGTCATTTTCAGGCTCCGGTACTCTCATTTCATCTTTTTCAAACAGTCCTTCAAAATATTCCTTCCATCTATCTACTACACTCTGTAACCCAACTAATAATTTTCCATTCTTGTCTCTGATCTTGTTTAACTCAGAGGTCGTATTTTTACCTCTAGCTGTTTTAACGCTCTTCCAAAAATATTTAATATTACTTTATCTCTTTCACAATCACATTCATCCTCTTATATTCTTGCTTTGCTGCAAATACATCACTATCCCTTGCATTCTGATTTCTTTGATCAGCTCGTACTGACAACCAATCCTTCCAGGCTTTCTTCTTCTTTTTTACAGCGTCTTGTACTTCCTTGTCCCACCATACATTTACCACATCCTTGCCTTTTCTTCTTTTTGTCATACCACATACATACTGTCCACACGTTTTCTATCTCACATTCGTCCTCTATTCCTTTAAATTTTTCTATTAGTATTGATTTATATTTCTTTTTTGCATATTCCTCTTGTAATTTCTCAACTTTTATCCGTTCCAACCTGTTGGAGGGGTTAAATATAAAATTACGCCATTTTTTAAAAATGTTTCTAATTTTACAGATTACCAAATAATGATCTGTACAAATCCCTACTCCACGGTAAGACCTTGCATCAATCACATTCTTTTTCATTCTTTCGTCCACTATTATAAACTGTGAACTGATATAAGCTGTAAAGACAAAGGTAGTAATTTTAGAACTGACCTATATTCCGGTAAGGGGTTTTCAAACGTCTCTTCCATTTTCTTCTCAAGTGTGGCGAGCCATTTGGCGACCAGATGGATATTCTGCAATATGACCCAGTCGCCGTTGACAGACGCCACGCCCATGGCTTCCTCAGCCACCACTTCTTGGCCCTGCCCCAGTGACACTATGTGGAAGTTCTTCTTGTCAGTCGAAAAACCTAACTTGCGACCTAATTTTTCCAAATCCTAAAAATAAGGACATAACGGTTTACGTTATTACGGTTGCGAGTAAGAAGTAATAGTAGATTGTGCTACAAGGGGTAAAGGTAATAGTTTTAACGCTAGGGCGCTACTTTGAATCCTGAGTGAAGCGAGGGATTCATGTATATCGCCCGAAGTAAAAATATTACCGTACCCGAGTAGCACACTCTATACTTTTCATCTCCATCTATGAGAAAAACAAGCAAATACAAAACAGGATATAAAGAAAAGTTAGAACACCTACATATACCTAATCAGAGTTCAACTGACAGATACTAACCATTATTTGGTGTAGTTTCCATTCAAAAAATACTAAGAAATATTTTTTTGAAGGGCACCAACTTCTGATAAAATTTTCAATCATAACTTTATTTGCGTGGTCCTTTATATTTTTTTAATTTTATAAGTTAACTTGATATTCAGTATCAGCTTAAACTTACGAAAAAGTATTCAAATTTACACAAATAATTACATATCAAAATATAACCTAAAACTTCTGTAAAAATTTCGAATCAAAGACAAAAATTGCGCTTTTTTTATTATACTTATTTCTTTTTTTGAAGCGAAGAACATAAAAATGTTTACATCCATGTTGACGACGACATATTTTTTTATTTTATTTATTAACATATATTCCCAATTAAAAAAATTGCGTCGCCTGTGCCCTTTATTTCATGTTTTAAAACTACATTCTTCTTTTTAGGGTTCCTTAGTAAACAAGGAACCCTTATAGTTTCGCCATGTCTGTCTGTCTGTCTGTCCACGGTCCTACAGAGAAACTATAAGTACTAGAAAGCTGTAATTTAGCATGGATATGTATATTAATTATGGCGAAAAAGTCGTAAAATTAAAGATGGAAAAAAAAATTTTTTCAGGGTAGCTGCCATACAAGTAAAGACGTAGTCATTATTTTTTTTCTTGACAAACACATTGAGTGGGGTATCGTTGAATAGGTCTTTCAAAAATATTGTTAGCTTGTGAACACCATTTTTCGATTTAGGGATCCATGTCTGAAATATTTGGGTTTAAAGTTCAAATTTTTGTTCGAGTCAAGTGTCCCCCCCCTATATCTGCAAAACGGTTATATATGGCCACGTGAAAAAAATTAAAATTGAAGTAAAACTATCAAAGCCAAGTAGGGTATACAAATTAAAAAGTGATAGGCGATCAACTTATAAAACAACTTATAAATGAAAAAAGACATTTTCATACAAATTCAATAGATATTATTTTTTAGACGTTTTTAGTGGCAAGAACTCAAAGTTGGCATTCGCAACTACGGAACCCTACACTGCGCGTGGCCCGACACGCACTTGGCCAATTATTTTTTATAGACTGCCTACATTATTTTTGATTCTCCATAGATTACATCCGTGTTCAGTTTCCAAATTGTGTTTTAATCCCGTAAGATTTTCTTTTTTACTTTTTAATCCCGAGAGAATCAGCAGTAACTTTAGCTTAAAAATGTTTTGGGATGAAAACATCGTTTTTCGACTAGATGAGCTAGTAGTCTGCCTCAAACTGTAAAAACACGGACCCCATATCAAGCTGCTTAAAAGATTCAAAATGTTTATTCAGTAATTAGACTTTAAAATGCACCGACGACTCCTACCAAATTTCATTAGGCTCTGACCAAAGTTACCATATATACCAGAGTTATTGTCTTCTCATCTTCACTTACTCGTTTAACTTATTTGACATTACAATACACGCTTAAGAAAACGATGCAAATTTTGGTTGTTAGCTCATTTAAGCTGCAGTACAATCGATGAAAATGAATAATTTATTTATCAGGCGAACGAACTGAACCTACTTTTAGCGGGTCGACACCAGGCGATAGGATGAAGAACATGGCCGTAGTAGAGTTGCTCTCCTGGAAAGATTTTTCAAGGGGCGGCGTTCTGGCTTCAACGTACTTTGTGCCCAAGTTCTCTTCACAGAAAGCTCTGAAAAGTATAAAATGAGAGAAAAATTAATTTAGGAATAAATATATGAATCCTAGTGGGCTCGTCTTGATCCCTGTTCCTAGGTAGAAATTAGACGACGGTTTCGACTATCACTCGTATGAATTTTAGCCTTCAGCCGGTTGACACTGAATAACGCATATTATTCAATTACCTAATTCGAAGCTCATTATTTGAGAGCTGTATTTCGTGTGAAGTGTTGATATTTCGGTTATGTTGTCATCTTTTCAACGGTTGGTGTTACTAGCTGACCCCACCCCACCTGACACAGTCTTCTTCTTCTTATCGTGTGTGTTAGTGACTAACACTAGTGTCAGAGTTTTTAAACCGCCTAAAAGGTGGTTTTAGGTAACGACCAATGACCGGGACCGACGACTTAACGTGCCCTCCGAAGCACGGATCATCTAACTTATCAGACAATCAGGTGATCAGTCTACAATGTCCTAACACAACGACTACAACACAAAGTTGTTGTACCGGGAATCGAACCTGCGACCTTCGGGTATGAGCCGAACGCTCTAACCACTACACCACGGAGGCAGTACACAGTAAATTTTTAAGGCCATACCCAAATTTTCCGGGGTCCAGTGGCGCCGCCATTTAACATAAATCATTTAAAAGGAAACGGAGATATCATTTAAAATTGTGTCTTGGTCAAGTTTTAGATACCCATTCAAAGTATTTTTAAACTACTTTTTGTAGTTTAAAGTGAGAACGTGTAGCTTTTCTACGCACATTTGCGAAAAACGTCCACTTTTAGCTAATGTGCATAGAAAAGCTTCACGTTCGCACTTTAAATTATAAACAGTAGTTCATAAAATAGGTTTAAGGGTTATCTAGGGCTTGACCAAGACACAATTTTGAATGATATCTCCGTTTCCATTTAAATGATTTATTTTAAATGGCGGCGCCACTGGACTCCGGAAAATTTGGGTATGGCCTTAATTGTTTCATGAGGCGGTCATAGCATTTAATGCGACTTAATTAAAGTCAAAAAGAATGAAAAATTCCGTGCCTCAAAACATTATTGCCATAGGTGCTCTACATAGAAAGTTACATAGTGTTATGTAATACTATTATTAATTCTGTGATAGTGTTCTACATAGTTAGTTAAAGTACAATATTCTTAATGTGAGTGCATAGAAGAAGTAGGTATTTCCTCTATGTGTAAGGGTGCATAGCCCAAATTATCTTCGTTTCCAGTGTTTGAATCATACGAGCCATCCGAACAATCTTCTAAATTTATAATGAACTTCTGGTCACAAATATTATCACCATTTAAAAAAACAATTAAACAATGTACCAAAACTACGAAACGCGAAAATAATAATTGCTCAAATTAAAATAACAATTTTCGATTCTATGTGATAATGATAATGGAAAACTATTGACTTATATCGATTTGACCCATCCCTAACTTTCTTTCAAGATGATGTGAGTTCGTAAGAGCGTACGAACATTTAATATCAATTTTTGAAATAATTATTTGTAAATTATTTATGCAAAAAAAAACTTTATATACTTTATAAATACAATAATAAATTATAAAAAACTTACAGTTGTAAAAATGTTCATAATTTTTCTTATTTCAAAATATATTATCTGGTAGCCTTTAGTAAAAAGTTACATCGTTAGTTTTAATGACACCTGTCATTTTTATCAAGCTTTAATTTAACAACTATTAAATTGTATTTAAATGTGTTGAATCCACGAACTTATACAATATGTAATCAAGGGTATACGGAGTAAGTATATAGACTTGACTGCAAATATTCATTTTTTATGTACAGTTACCCTCAATGGGCGAGCCGACTCTCACTTGGCAAGTTTATTTATCATTTCTGTTTACCTAAAGACCAACTTACCCTGAAGCGTAAGACATGCGGTCGGGCCGCAAAGCCCTCATGATGCACAGCCTCTGCAAAGGAGTCTTGTTTTTCCATTCTCCTGGCAACTTGTCTCTTTCTGGAGCTTCACCGTCAGTATACTTCTGCCATCTAGATCAAAATAAGAAATTACAAGTGTCTATTTTGCTCAAAAGGGGGATGTGGATGGAAAAGTCGAAAGCAGAAATTTTGACTTAAGAACTTTGTTTGGACTAGTTAGGAGATAAACATACAAGTTCTTACCCCTCCGAGGTGAGCTCGTGGGGGGAGGGCACGGAGAGGAAATAAAATGACAATACAGTTAGGCTGATAAATCAAAATCATGAAATGTGACCTCTTGGCTGCTCCTTCAATGTCCTTATCGAGATTTTCGAAGGCGTCCATCTTGCCGAGCGCAATGATACCGCCCCACGAGTTGTTGCTGAGCCACGTGAACGGAGACACCTCCGGTGCTACTGCGTACTTTAGCAGAAAGT
The DNA here is from genome assembly GCA_963555685.1 of Acrobasis consociella. Taxonomy (NCBI): domain Eukaryota; kingdom Metazoa; phylum Arthropoda; class Insecta; order Lepidoptera; family Pyralidae; genus Acrobasis; species Acrobasis consociella. The sequence continues at coordinate 9,765,951 of OY743123.1, read as the reverse complement.
CCAATTCATGTGCATCCACTTTTCCTTCCGCTTGGAGTATCTAAAAAAACAAAAACTTAGAAAAATATTGGTTAGGGGAAAAATTTGCTCTTTGATGTGCACTTCTGGCAAAACATACTTATTTGAAAACCATTTAACATATCTACTATATAGGTATACAGAACAAAGTCCAACAAAATTCTAACCTGCAAAGTTATGAGGAACAGGAATACCAGCTTGTCTCTCTCAAATAACCCTCTGCTAGTATAAACGAACACCGAAAACGTGATGCTGTCCAAAAGGTTTCTGACTCTGCCATCCAAATCTTCAGATACTTCAGCATTGGCCAGTGCGTCTTTGAAGACCACGCTATAGGCCTTTAGAGAGAACTGGTACATTGGGTTGATCTTGTAGAGGTCGTTCAAGATGAAGTATAGGAGAGAGGCGCGGCCAGCAGCCTTTCTAAAATTAACATATCAAAGAAGTATCAATCAGTATAAGTAATTCTTTTATGTTTATATTGCCAAGTAATTTAGTGTGGAGTTAATAAGTGTCCTTTGCGTTTAAATCAGCATTTAAAAGGTGCCAACAACATAAATACCTGTATCTTTCTCTAGCCTCGTCAATTTTGACAGCAGTGACCTTCCCTTCCTCGACTTTGATTTCAATATCAGCAGCTGTCTTCTTGGTGGTCTCCAGATTGATGACAAGTGCCGAGTCACTGAGAATGTCGGGGCCGGCGGAAGAAAGGCGCTTCAGCAGATCGTCTTCAAGTGTTTTGAGGGTAATCTTGAAGTCGTTCTGCTGTTTGGTGAGACCGGATCGTAAGCTTTCCAAGTCAGGTCTCTCGGCCTTTACTACTTCACCCAGCAGTTGCTCTTCTAGACTGCGTAGGGATGGAAAAAATTGACAAATTGTTTGCATTAAATCCTAAATAGATTTATTATTAAATCTTCTATAGGTTAATTTTAATCAATACTAAAATGCATAAAAGTATACTTTTCGTGTAAAGTGCAATGTTGATCACTGTTTATTTGAATGTCTTTTTGAAATACTTCTATATAGAAGTGTGAATACATTCATAGTAAGGTGTGTGATAGGTTGCTGTGCTGAACTTACCCGTCTTTTGTGACCGTGAAATTGATGAGGGTACATTGAGCCTGCATTTCGGGCTGGTAGTGCGGGTTGGCCAGTTTGGTTTGAATGATGAGCCGGAAGCTGGGGTGGTAGTCTATTTCCCTGTCTCCAATCTGAAGCCAATGGAATTATAATGTCATTACAACTATTATGGTACAATGAGCCTTGCCACACGGCTAGGCCTGCTCGCCACAACTCGGCCTGCGGTCTCGCGGTTAGTCTTCGGCCTACGACGACTATTTGTGCACAATAAAGATGTACAACAATAACTATGACTGTAAGCAGCATATTTATAAAATTACTAAGCCTTTTGTCTAATTCCTTCAAAAAAAATAATAAGTTTTTTGTAAAGTGCTTGTTTACATTACGTCACATCCAGACTCGGCCGAGTAGCGGGTCCCGCACAGCGTCCACACAGTATCTCCAATGTGCTCCAGTAGGAACAACTCCTTCTTTGCTGACGGGTCGCCCGACATGCACGCGACTTTGTAGTTCCGCTTTATTTATCTAGATTATTATAACAACCTGACCTTGAGCACTTTGCCCTTGCGGATCAGCACTCGGCCGAGCAGCGGGTCCAGCACAGCGTCCACGGTCTCTCCGATGTTCTCCATCAGAACGACGTGCCCGTTGTTGACGGCTCGTTCGATGCGGTCTAGGTAGTTACGCTGCGTCAAACGGATCACCACCAGTGCATCGCCGTATTTTGATTTGATCCACTTGAGTCCTTGACTGTACAGAATTTTTTTATATAATTTTAAGGGATTACTAATGTTTGACCAAAAATTGATTGACAAATGATCATTTGACAAACAACTTTTCACCAAATGTTCGTTTGGCAAACGATACATTTGACAAAAGTATCATCTTACAAAAACTTACTTAGCAAATGATCCATTAGCAAACACTACACTTCTTAGGGCGAAAATAACACAGACACAAAAACCACTTTGCCGTGGAGTATAGGTTAGGTTCGTTAGGTTTCCTGTGACCAAGACACGAGCGAGCGACTCAATCCTAGGGCGAAAGTAACACAGACACAAAAACCACTTTGCCGTGGAGTGGAGTTGTCGCGGAAAATTAATGACTAAGTATAAAAACTGAAAAAAATGAAATACAGCTGCGGGTCGATGATGAGCGGCCATCGCGCTGAGTTGGTGAGGATGGTGGCGTTCTCAGTGCTCATGGTGTCGGTGGGCAGCCCCTCGTTGTTCCACGAGGCCACCTGCGCGTCGTCCGTCAGCATCGACAGCGGGTCCAGACCTTCCGTTGTATCGATCTTCGGCTGCGTAGTAAACAGCGAAAAATCAACTCTTGAACGTCACGTCAAGTCAACACGTTTTCAAAGTCAGATTATTTAAAGGTAAATTAAAGAATAGTGTTGACAAGCTCATAATATTTTTAATTGACTCCCGCTTTACTCTTGTACCCAAAATTTTTATTTTAAGATTTATTGTACCAGTTTTTCGGCATGATGAATATACATATCCATGCCAAATTACAGCTTTCTATTACTTATAGTCTCTTGAGTTAAACCGGGGACTGAAAGACAGACATGGCAAAACTATAAGGGTTCTTTGTTTACCTTAAAAAAATTAAAATACTGTTCATTTGAAATTATTTTCTCTCTCTTCAAAATTTTCAAAGTAACATCCCGCTGATAGTGAAACAAAATTGTAAGCAACCTTGCCACGGCACATGACACGCAGAATTTAGTACCAAAAGGCCGTAGGCAAACAGACAAATATTTTTAGTCTGACTGCCTGCAAAGGCTGGTTTATTTATTTATTTATTAAAACTTTATTGATCCACAATTAAAATTGTTTACAATTGGCGGACTTAACGCTTACATAGTGCTGTACAGTTTACATGGACTTGCTGCGTCTGTGTGCTGTCTGTCCGAAGATTGGGTAGGTTATTTTGTCTCTCAGAAAGAAGCTCAAGAAATCTCTTATGAAGTAATTTGAATTGTACATAGAATAGCTGGCATGAGTTTGGTAATGTACAAAGAACGAATGTTTCTTAGTATCCCGGTTTTTTGCAAACAATATTTTTTCCTTGTATAATGCTGGTAATGTAGTCGTAACAAGCGAATTTGAAGTATTTCTTCTTTATAAATACTAAAGAAAATAAAATAAATATTCATAAATATTTACGTTAGTTTTTGCGAGTGTAGGTATCCAGTCGTCGTACATCAGTTGTTGCCTATAACGGCGCATGAAGCAACCCACATAGGAGATGAAGGCAGTGATCAGCAACACATCTCCTGGCAACAGGACTCCAGATTCTTTGAGATTCACCACTGTTGCTGACCATCTATTACAAAACAAAACTCTTACATAAGTGTCACATATGGAATAGTAATGTGGGTACTTGCTTACTTTGTTAATATATAAAGTGAAGTTTAGTGCAGGTAGTTGTAATAATTATGTGACAGTCTGGATTTGGTCATTACACGACAACTGCTACCTAGCGTGTTTTATTTACTTAAATAATACATAAACGGGACATAATAGTGGCGACGTAAGGTTAAAAGTGTTAAAAATGGACGATAATGCAAAGGCAGTAAAATTCGGGGAATTCAACCCTCAAACGGACAATTGGGATGTTTACCTAAGTCGACTAAAATTTTGCTTCGAGGCAAATGGCGTCACATTGGACAGTGCTAAACGTGCAAATTTTTTTACCGTGTGTGGTGCGCGAGTGTTTGAAACTTTACTTGCGTTGATAACGCCGAGATCACCCAGTAATGTAACTTTTAGTGAAGTGGAAACAATTTTGACTAAACATTATAGTCCTAAACCAAATGAAATTTCAATGTCATTTCAATTTTATAAACGTGATCAAAAACGTGGTGAAAAAGTTGCGGACTATATAGCTGCGTTAAGACATCTTAGTGCTAAGTGTAACTTTACGGATTTGGAGCGAATGTTGCGCGACAGGCTCGTTTGCGGCATGGGTGACCAAAAGTTGCAGTACGATTTGTTGAAACGTGACAACTTGTGTTACCAGGACGTGGTCGATGCGATGTTTTCATCTGAGAGTGCAGTGCGGGACGTGCGCATGATGCAAACGGCTACCGAGCCAGTGCCGTGTTCCGCGACGACGTCTTCTGCCGCCGTTGAACCAATGGATGTTAACGCTGTTCACCAGAGATCAAACATTCGTCTTTGCTATCGTTGTGGGGATAAACACTCTGGAGAGTGCCGGTTTCTGAATACAGTCTGTAATTTTTGCAAGAAAAAGGGACACATCGAGAAGATTTGTATAAGCAAAAAGAAAAGTGCTAACAAACAAGTTAACTTTACAGAAGGATTTGCAGATCATCTCAATGGAATTTATTGTATTCAAAACTTAAATCGTGTGCCGCCTTATGAAGTGGTAGTGACAATTGTCAATATGCCCGTGCATATGCAAGTTGATACAGGAGCTAGTTTCTCCATACTGAATGAACAAACCTGGCACTCGATACGTGTTCTACTGCCGCGCTCCACTCTCCAATCAGCATCACTCGCGTTGCACACATGGACAGAGACACCAGTGAGGATCATTGGAAAGGCAATGTTGCCTGTGACTTACAAAGATCATACACAATATTTATCAATTGTTGTAGCAAAGGGTAATGGTCCCAACCTACTGGGACGTGATTGGTTCAATCCATTAAATATTTCCATGAATATTAACTTTGTTTCTAATGAAGACAGTGTGATAGAAAGTTTAACATACAAATACAGAGAGGTATTCAAAGATGGTCTGGGTACCTACCGTGGACATCCAGTGACAATACATGTGAAGTCAGGAGCAACACCAAGATTTTTAAAAGCGCGTCCGGTGCCGTTCGCTATAAAAGAGAGGGTAGAGAAAGAGATAGACAGACTAGAGAAAGAAGGAGTGTTGCGACCGACATCTTACTCCGATTGGGCAACCCCAGTAGTTCCAATTGTGAAAAAATCAGGCGATATCAGATTATGTGGGGATTACCGTAGTACAGTCAACGAGGCTACTGAATCGGATACCTATCCTATGCCTACAGCCAACGAAGTCTTCGCTACCATAGCTGGTGGTAGATTTTTCACCACATTGGACTTAGACCGTGCCTATACACAAGTAATTGTTGATGAAAATACTGCAAAGCTGTTAACCCTGAATACTTGCAAGGGTTTATACACCGTACATCGATTGGCCTTTGGAGTCAAAGCTTGCCCTGGTATTTTTCAGCGGTTGATGACTTCTTTGCTAGCTGGCATACCAGGGGTAGCAGTACTAATTGATTATATCATAATAAGCGGGCATAACATGACGGAAATGCAAAAAAGACTCGACACTGTACTTGAACGTATACAAAAAGCCGGTTTGCGACTTAATAAAAATAAATGCAAGTTTGCAAAGGAAAAAGTAGAATTTTTGGGATTCGTCATCGATGCTGAAGGCATCCATCCTGCTCCCAGTAAAATAGAATCAATAGTCAACACTCCGGCACCTAGGAATAAACAGGAACTACAGGCTTTCCTTGGTCTTTACAATTTTTATGAACGGTTCATACCTCATAAAGCCACATTGTTAGAGTCATTACATAGGCTCTTAGACTCAAAGCAAACTTGGAAATGGACAGAGCAGGAACAAACTGCATTTGATACTGCTAAGCGTCAAATCACCTATGATTTGACTCTGGTACACTACGATCTGGAGAAACCTCTCGTTCTTACTTGTGACAGTTCTGAGTATGGAGTAGGAGCAGTTTTGTCGCATATATTTGAAGACGGACGAGAACGTCCGATTGCCATGGCATCTAGAACATTGCATTCACATGAACGTCGATATTCACAGTTGGACAAAGAAGCCACCTCTATCATGTTTGGTATTACTAAATTTCACAATTATTTAGTGGGAAGAAGTTTTCGAATAATTACCGATCATAAGCCCCTGCTTGGTATATTTGACCCTAAAAAGCCAATGTCTAATATGATCTCACCACGCTTGACGAGAATTGCGATTGCTCTTACTACACATGACTATGAGATCGAATATAAACCAGGACCACAGATTGGTAATGCAGATAGTTTGAGTCGATGGCCCCGGCCAGTCCCAGAAGAACCAGAGCAACAGCTATGCGACGTTCTGCTGATGGCTGAAACACCCACAGATTTCCCGTACTGCGTGGATGACATAGCAAAAGCAACCAAACGGGACAAGACTTTGTGCCAAGTAATTTTTTATATACAACGTGGTTGGCCTGCCAAGGAATCAAGGTCAGAGCTTTATCAGTACTGGCTACGTCGAGCAGAACTCTCAGTACAAGGCGACTGCATATTGCTAGGCTGTCGAGTCGTAGTACCAGAACCTTTACGTCAAGAGACATTAAAAATGTTGCATAAAACACACAATGGAATTGTTCAAACAAAGTCTTTGGCCAGAAGTTACGTGTGGTGGCCACGGCTCAATGAGGATATAGAAACGTTAGTGAGTGGATGCAAGAGTTGTTTAGAACATCGGCACATGCCACCAAAAACTACTTATGAGTGGATAACACCAACAAGACCATGGTCAAGGGTTCACATTGATTTTGCCGGCCCGTACAGCAATAAGTATTTTTTGATACTCGTTGATGCTTACTCTCGCTGGCCCGAAGTATTCATGGTAAATAATACGACGTCGGCCACAGTGATTCGTCTGTTAAGAGCAACGTTTGCCACTCATGGTCTATGTGAAGTATTGGTTTCCGACAATGGCACACCTTTTGTTTCTGCCGAGATGAAGCAGTTTTTAGAAGCTAACAACATTTGCCATAAAACAACAGCTCCTTATCACCCCGCCACCAACGGCCTGTCAGAACGAATGGTACAGACGGTCAAAGATAAGCTGAAGAAAATGGAATCCTCGACATGGGACGTTAAAATTCCTAATCTTTTATTGGGACTACGAGTCACTCCATGTACTGCGACTGGAAAAAGCCCAGCTGAACTGTTAATGAACAGACGCTTGCGTACTGTCTTGGATACCATACACCCTGATAATTTAGAATTTACGAAGAGAGACCTACAGATAGAGAACAACAATCAGAAGAAGAGAAGAGAAACTGATATAGGACAAAAGGTGATGTTCAGGAATTATAGAAATGAAGGCCCAAGATGGTTACCTGGTGTAGTGATTAGTAAGCAGGGACCATCTAGTTATCAGATACAAAGTGATACTGGAGGAATAGTTAATCGACATGTTGATCAGATCATAACTGTGAGAAAGCCAACCCAAGACACGCAAGCGGAATCGCAACAGTTCAACTCAGAGGAGAGGGAAAGAAGGGACATTGTATGTCCACCTGAACACAATGAAAACCAGCCCGAAGCTGAGGATAGCTACAGACAGGTTGAGGCGGAAATAACAGATGATAGCCAAACCAACGAAGATATCATAGAGATTCCTGATGCAGACCAGTGGGCTGATATGCTGGGAATTCCGCCATTAGTTGAATCGGTTAATGATAGTGCTACAGGAAAGATTCGAAATAAACTAAACGTCCATTCTAAGACCCCATATCAGAGACCTAGTACTTCATCTGATATTAATTACATGTATTAGTTTTATAGTCACTTATTTCTTAGTAGAATTGTAATAATTGTGTCATTTAAAGGCTTATTGTTTAAATAGCAGAAGCGATGATCAGTTAGGGTGATAATATTAGAAATTAGTTTGTTTGATTATTAGTTATTGTTGTCTCATACTTATGGGGAAGGTATGTCATATATGGAATAGTAATGTGGGTACTTGCTTACTTAGTTAATATATAAAGTGAAGTTTAGTGCAGGTAGTTGTAATAATTATGTGACAGTCTGGATTTGGTCATTACACGACAACTGCTACTTAGCGTGTTTTATTTACTTAAATAATACATAAACGGGACATAATAATAAGCAATGCAAAAGATGCGCGTCCTTGGTGTGTAGGGTGCGGGCCAGCGAAAACAGCATCCTGAAGATGATTGCAAGCAGGCTGGATTGCCGGTATGTTATAATCACTGCTGCGCCACATCAGGAGGAGTGGTGCAGAAGTGCCTGGCCTCAGTAAAAATGAACCTAAATGTTACTAATCCCTTAAGTATTACTAACACAATGAGTCATAGTTACTTAAAAATAAATAATTAATACATTCATTCATAAGCCGGAGATATAACCTGGTTTGAAAATAACTGAGATTTAGCAGACTCGAATGTAATCCAGCAAAGATACAAGCTATATAAATCGATATGACTATTGGTTATTGCCAATTTCGGTCACTTGGCTATTAAATATTTTTACCTGATTTTTTCGGAAGCTAAACCGTTGACAAGTCGATTAGCTAAGTCAATGGTGGCATTTGTAGCATCAGCTTCTGCTTGACACTTCATTTTCTCATTGACGGCTTCTTGGAAAGCTTTCAACAATACTTCGAGTTTCTCTTCTAATTCCTGATAGAGGGAGATAGTAAATATGGTATGAAAAGGGTCTTGTTATGAGTGCGGTAAGAAGTATCACTTGTTTATATAATATATCATTGTATCGCAGGGATATTAAGTAGGAGTCCTTTTTCAAGGGATGACCTAAGGCTCATAAGTTTAGAACTTATTGATAAAGTACCTACGCTGTTCAACTTCATAAAAATGCTCAACGATAGAATCTGTTTTTCGTATGTCTACATTTTGAAGGTATTCTTGATATTTGATAATAATTATATCATTTTAAATAAATTAATACAGGGGTAATGATTGATATTTATCATCGTATACTTAGTTAGAGTGTGTTTATCATCGTATACTTAGAGGGTGTTTTGGTGACCATTAAAAAAATCTGACATCTTCAAGATTACCAAATTCTAATGTGGAAGGGATATGGCCAACGTTAGAGCGTGACTTTTTCCCAAATGTATGATTTTAAGCAATTTGAGAACAATTGATAACCGTTTTATTTTTCAAAATTCGCGGTCGCCGGCATACAATATCTCCTAAGATATATTACCAGCTAAGTCTTCTGTTCACCAAAAGCTTTCAGGATTGTGCTTTTTAATCGCATTATAGAATACCTGAATATGACAATCTAGGTTGGTTCGAGGACTGAAACTGAAGGTAACTGTCCACGCAAGAAACCTGTGAGCTTTATAAGCGGACACAAATCTATGTTTACCAATTGTAAAATACCTGAATCTGCTCCGTGAGGAAGGACAGCTTGTCCCTGGCAGCTTGCAGCTCGGCGTTGGCAGCATTGAGCGCGCGCCGCTTGGGCTCCACCACCACGTACACGTCGTAGAACTTGACGATGTTGATCACCCACGCGCACAGCCCGGCCGCGGCTGCCGACTTGGACATTATGAATTCTGCATTGAATTCTGGGTTCTTGATATACGGTTGCACAGCCTAAAAAAATATCCAAATTATTCATCTTCTCGATCATTGCTTTAGATGTCTACGACAATGTCGTCGGCGTCAACTTCTTTATTAGAGGCCCCTTAGGTATAACAAATGCTAAGATAGGCAGGTATGCGACCAAGGTAATCTTAATCCAATTGGCATTTTTAGAAACAATGTTTTGTGTTTTACCTTAATAATATCAGGATGAATGTTTTCTTTATCGTAATACACCAAATCGTAGAGGAATTGGTCCACTTTAGCCATCATAAGCTGAAAAGTGAAGAAAACATAAATAAAAATATGTTTTGAACTTCCCAACAAAAAAACTTTAATTTTAAATTAGATATAAGTTTATAGTACCTATTAAGGTATGTTCTAAACTTTACCTTGCAACTCTTCCAGGACCTGTCTTTAGGCACCTTCCCTTTCTTAGCGAACAGCACCAGCACGGCCGCAGTGACGTTGACTACGGCGTCGGGCGGAGATCCGAAGGACTTCAACTCTGTCAGGTTGTTCTTGTTTAGGGTGTTCAACGCCTCTTGGGCGGCCATCAGCGCTGGCTCGGCCTTCGCCAAGTCGTCGGCGCAAATCTTAGCCTTTATTGTGACATCCTCTTCAATAACTTTCACTTTCTTCTCCTCTTCGGCAGCTGTTTACAAAGTAATATCGCCACAACTATATAATGGTGATAATGGTAATAGTATGATATTTATGTACGTACATGTTAACTCTGAATGTTCCTAACTTAGTCACGAAACCACAACAATAGCATATTATTTACCAAAGGCTTTTTCCTTAGACACTTTATCGCTCTCAGCTCCAACAACATCAATCAGCTCTTCTGCTGCCTTATTCTTGACCTTGAGCATGACTTCTTGTTCAGCTAGCGTTACCTATAAGTGACAACAATACCATGGGTTTCAGACAGGCCCAAAGAAACAAAATTTTACATAAGCAAAAGGTTACATAACTATCTTAACAACAATAGTTTCAAAGCAAATATCTACAGAAATCTTATCATCATCATTTCAGTCGCATAATGTCCACAGCTGGACATAGGCCTCTACCAACAATTTCCAAAATGACCGATCTAGAGTGGTCTGCATATAGTACTTTCCAGCGACCTTGGTCAGGTCGACACTGCCACCTTGTGGGTGGGTGTCCTAAGCTTCGTTTGCCATATGGGAATCTGTTTACCCCATCGGCCATCGTTTCGTCGCACTATGTGTCCCACCCACTGCCACTTCGACGAGCTAATCCGCTAGGGTATGTTAGTAATTTTTGTTCTACTACGAATTTTCTCATTTCTGATTCTATCACGGAGAAAAACACTGGCCCTCTCATTGCGCGCCAACCGACCTTTATGAGACCTAAAGTAAGGGACCATTGATTGTAGTCTACAGAAATACATTGATTGTATACTACCTTGAGCACAGCAACATCAGCAGCACATGAAGCTAATTTCTCGAGACCATTCTCCAGTCTTGAAATCATCATTTTTAGGTTCTTAGTCTTTTCGTTGAGGAGTTTGGAGTACAGAGCGATCTGCTCCAGGAAAGTCTTGGGCGTCGTGTAGTTATATCGCTTCTCATTTTGGAAGTATACTGCCGACATCTGGTTTACACTTTGATGTACGTGAGACATGAAGTTCGAGACGGGTTCCACAAGATGCACCTTGAAAGTAGACGGTCAGTATTAAAAGAATAAATAATTATGTTAATAAAATATATTTGTTTTAAGTAAGACATGACGACGTACTGGTAAAGACTCTACTTCGGCGATAAATCGCTTGGAGACAGACCTCAACGCTTCTTGCGGCCACTCGTGGAACCAATTAATGGCCGTGCAGTTCACGATGGACGGGAACTTACGCGCTCGGACACGTAGAGTTGCGCCCACCGGGGAGAAACATAGCACCACCTGTATTTCAAATTTGATTAAGTCTTGTATCCCAAGAAATTATCTTCTTTGTTTTTCCAATAAAAGCTATACCTTTAACATGGATCGAACTTTGTTGATGAAGAATCTCCAGCAGTTTTCTCGAGTATCCGGCACGCCTGATGCTTTAGTCTGGGCAGGAAAAAGTAGATGAAAGGTTAAATTTTCCTATTGTAAGTGATTTTATGGCATTTTAATTTCGATGATCATACCTCTCCACGGACTCCGTTGATGATGTTTTCTGTTTCATCATCAGCGAGCAATTCCGGAATTTCTCCCGAGGCGAGCAAGTCGTTGATTAGCACTAGGAATCTCTCCTCTGCGACCTGAGCGTCCGTCATCAGGAACATGGTGCTAATATTCTTTAACCCCGCCTTCATGTATAAGAGTGCTGATAAAAAGGAAAACCTCGTTAGTTTTTACTTGTTTCATGAACATTTAAGATATTGGTAGCTGTATTTTTTTTAGAAACGAAGACTTATATAAAAAATGATTACACTTAGAAAAAAATATTTTTGTTTTATCATTACCTCAACCCCTGTTTCGCACTGCTGACCATAGACTCCCTTCGCCGACGCCAGTTCACTTTTCCAACTAGCTTCTGTAATGCTCTCAATATACTTTACCCAAATCGAGTCTGAGGTCGTTGATGCCGTATCCTTTGCGAAGCTGAATTTGGAAGACCTCTAGCGAAGAGATAAAGGCAGACAGACGTGACAACGATTGTTTGCCAGAGCCGCCCACGCCGACCAGCAGAGCGTTGCCACGTGGCGCCTCTAGGATGCGATTGATCCTGGACATTAAGACAAGCTTTAGCATACATGAATAAAGTTGATGTTGTATATGTATAATAGATATTGCCGACAAATAGAAATGTGAACTATACTCTATTTGGTTAGGTATTTAAATACATGTAAACAATCTTGACATGTCTTTTTATTGAAATATACACATAGTAAATCAATAATTTTGCTAATTACAAAGTAATTATGTTATATATTATAAATTACATAATTACTTTGTAATTTGCAAAGGTATTGATTTATAAAGTGTATATTTCAATAAATGGAGTATAGGTCAGTAAGTTATTATTCTATTTATCCGTCAGTCAAATTGTTCAAAAGTAATAGACTCATGTTTTATACGGGTTTATCAATGCGCTGAATTTTTTTCATTATTACTTAGTCAGGTAAAAGAAAAAATACATTAATAATCAACCTGATGGTCGAAAATATTTTTTGTACGCATGTAGACTAAAAACATATTTTATCTCATCAAATATAAAAATGAAAATGTAGCATGCAGACTACATGCCCATTGTGCAGGACACCTCTAGAAGGTGCAAGCCGTGCAAGTGAAGTGACAACACTCACACTTGCACAAATTCTTTTTATCCCACAGATTCTCTTATCGTTAACTGTAAATTAATTACCTCCTTAGTTTCTTAACCCTTTCTATACCTTTCCTTCAAATGCCGTCATCTCACATTAATTTGTGTAAAATTATTATAATATCACTATGTATTTAAAGCATTCTCTTTTACCCGATTTCAGAAGATTGCGTGATTCATAGTTCGATTTATAGTTGTAAGTATTACGACTGTTATGTTATACACCGGTATAATATCTTATTACAGTGTGAGAACACCTACCTGCAAATGTGATACATGGCATCTTCGAAGAGCACGAGGTTCATCGTAGCCACGAGGTCGTTGTAGGCCGACAGGGACTCGTCTAACAACTTCTTGATCTGCGGCCAGTCGCGGATCGGGAAATACTTCGGGTCACCGACTCCCTCCGCGAAGTGACAGTAGATCACGGGCTTTTCGAATACCACGTTTTCGTCAAAGTCCTGGAGAAAAATGTTGTGCAAGAACGTGTGAGGGGCTTTAGATTATAAAATAGTGGCTCTGTGGCTCTGTGTGTGTGTGTGTGTTGTTGACTTTGAGTTGACCTCGCGAGTCACCCCTGACCCATTAAAATTTTTCGGATTTAATTTTTCAAAACTAAAAACCGACTTTAACACCAAGCTACACAACTGATTTTGATTAAACTTCTACTATGGGATCACCTGACAATTGGGTACTTTCCTAAGTTCAAAATAAATTATTTTGTACTAATAGAAAAATAAAGCGTCGCAAAATAATGTCACTTGTCTTTGAACATATCCGATAACGATATTTTAAATTTATTATTGTAGAAAAACTAATAATAAGAGCGCTATTTGACTCAAAAATCTATGACGTCACCTGCCTGTATTTCATACAAAATCCCATAGAAACTGTTTGTTTTGACGTTTAGAAAAAAGTTGCTGATTTGACTTGTTGTAAAATAGCGTATTATGCCTTTTCAACCGACTTCAAAAAAAGGAGGAGGTTATCAATTCGACGTGTATATATATTTTTTTGTGTATGATACCTCATAACTCCGTCAAATATGAACCGATTTAAAAAATTATTTCTTGCTTTTTAGTGCAATTCGATTTGAAGTCGGTTATTATTTTTTTCAAAAAGTTTTTATCAAACAAAAAAAAGATTTTTTCATATAGGCCTATGTGGACTTCCTGTGGCTGATATGATGATGATGATGATATTGGTCTAGGCGTCTTCGAGTAATTGGTAACTACATAAAAAAAACAGTGGCACTTCTAAATACAAAATAAAAAGCAATTTTTTATTATTTCGAATTAGATACATTCTTATATACTAAAACTAAAATTCTAGGAATTCTGGAAGGTGCTGTCTTACATAACACGATTAAAGTTACGAATATCACCGTATTTCGTTTTCGCCGTAGTTTTTGCAACAAATCTTAGTGTAAATAGCTGTTGTCTGTTCTTGTTTCAGTTACCTAATATAATCTAATGTTATCATTATCACCAACTTGCATTATTACTTCTTACGTTAACAATTATATTATCTTTGTCACTATTAAGTAAACTTTTTTTGTTATGAATCTATAACGTAGTATGAAAGAAGTTTGGTTTAATATCAATTTTAGATTAGTAGATGCCTACCTCACAGTTCTTCTTGATAACCTCAGTGATGAGTTTCTGGAAGTTTTCAATATCCACTGCATCTACCAGTTTATCAGAGTACACTCGAGTGGCCTCATGCATCCAAAGCCGGATGAGCTCCGATTGTTGCTTGATAGCGTCACCCGTCGTAAAAAGCATACCCTGTGGAATTTGATAGAAGTAAGTGATTAAATAGACACATATTAGCATAAACCATGTAAAGACGCGAACCCCAGCTACGGAGGTTTCTAAGTAATCTTCCTGGAGCTTGGGGCGTAATCTCAGGCATCTCATATCAGATTGGAATGGATGTAGGGTAGAGTAATAGTTAGTACATCCATTTACAGTTTCTATGCATTGGGGCTTAATTGAAATCCTTTTGCGTAATATTTCGTATATGAACTGTGATGAAGTTTTATCGAAAGCCGATTATTGGGTATCAGGTTTCTGGCTGAAAGCTTACAGTACCAATGCCTACTCGAATTTTTTGATTCTTACTTTACAAAACTAATTAAACTACCTGGAAAATATTGGACAAGTCCCTCAAATTGAAAATGTAGTGGAACTTGATGGCGGTTGGCAGGAAGTTGGAGGACAGTTTGTTGTGCAGCGCCAAGGCGGCGTTCACCAGCGGCTCCGCGTACCGGATGACGGGCATGCTGAACTTGTTTAGCGGGTTGGCCATGTGCTGCGACAGGATCTGCTTGTAGATGTGGAAGCACGCGTCCAGCCCGGGGAAACTAAAATATTTTTATTTTTACACTTTCTAGAATATTATGTGGTATTACAGATTTTTTTTAAAGTTAACATTTTGGGGATATTCGTCATCATCATCATATCAGCCATAGGAAGTCCTCTGCTGGACAAAGGCTTTCCCCAAGGATTTCCGAAACATTATATAGAAGTAATCAATTGATTTAATTAATTTTACTGTCTCGCTGAAAGCCACGCAATGTGCTTTCCTTAATTAAAGCTTTTCCTTTTTTCATCGTTCCTTTACCTACAACTAATAATATGATTGATAAAACCATTTTTGTTTAAGTATCTATAGCGCTCATGGTCTACAGGTCAGAAGTGAGCCATTATTGTTGAACTCGTCTTCCATAGAATACGAGGTCTGATTGAAAGGCTAACCGATGGCAAAAACTGACTTTATATTTGTCGCAAAAAAGGTATTTTCTTCTTGTCACCATCCGTTGACTTTCATAAGCAGTCATTATCTGTGTATATCGTAGCACTGCTGCAAAAAAACTGTTCTATTCAAAGTTTTGCTTACCTCACAGCAAACGTACAAAAATGTCTTTGTAGACGAGAGTCAATTGTAAAGGAGCCAGCCGTTGGATTCATACACGACACAAACATGCAATTGGAAATATCTTTTAGAGACAGCTTTTGTCTGTCGTACCTAAAAGAAAAACACACAAAAGATGAGAATATTTGAGAAAATCATGACGATGACGTTTTGCGTTTCTTTGACTAGTTACATCACTATAGTATGACTTTTGTACTATACTATAATAATAATTTTGCCTTAACCGGCCGGCCAGAGTGGAGTCGCAAGAGCAGGACATACGCTCCAGGGTGGAAGTGTATTGCACGTAATGGCGTAATAACGGGGAAACCCGCTCTCGGGGGCAAGCCCCGTGATGGTGAAACCAGAGCCGCACCTCTCGACACCCTCAGCTGCTCATATTGTGTTGCACCCTGGCCGCATTTTCATGGCTTGTAAGGGTGCCCACAGGCTGTGTAGCCAACGAGCAGCAAGTCACCATCTACCAGGCTAAAATTATTGTTAGAGATTTTTAGGTAGATGTTCGTATCTCACTCCATTACCCAGTTATCCGGTCCACTAACATCCCATTCACATAGTCCAAACCAAGTCAATCCTTCCCTGGCAATAGTTCAGCAGCTATGGAGGACTGTCCGTTAGTGTACCTCAATGGTACATTAAGGGATAGACCTCCGTAGATGCAGCCATCTCACAGTTTAGATAAAAAGGTACTAAAAGGCCTCTTCATGTTGGCTTTGGCCCCATGAACGCCTCAAAGGACCGGGCCCCCATGGACCCGTGGCTAAAAAGCGTACCAATATAGCAATAATAATATTGGTTAGTCACAAAAAACTATATGACGATAACATGCTGTACCGTAATGTTGATAATTTACAGGCCCTTATATATTCCGAGCCATTGCACTTACCAATGCTTATAGTCCATGAACTGCCTGATGAGAGTGTGTGGCTGTACCGTACCATACGTATCTACCTCGGGCATGTTCAAGTCGTCTACGAAGTAAATCATGAACTTGCTGCCTGGTGGTCCGAAATTACGACCTGACTT
The DNA here is from genome assembly GCA_963555685.1 of Acrobasis consociella. Lineage (NCBI taxonomy): Eukaryota > Metazoa > Arthropoda > Insecta > Lepidoptera > Pyralidae > Acrobasis > Acrobasis consociella. The sequence continues at coordinate 9,749,167 of OY743123.1, read as the reverse complement.
TTTCTCCAAGGGTTTCTCCAACACTTTTTGGATCATTTCTGTATGGAATTGTATAAATTTTTACGGGTTTCAAATTATCCGACATTAAATAAGCTGACTACATCGCTCCTGATAAAGTAGTACATGAATATCTTATGGATAATAACAATAGCAAGAGGTTTCAAATAAGCGTAACTACAAGGCAAATACAATAAGTGCTATCAATTTATTTGAAATTGCTGACCAGATGTGGTATAGAAGTTAAGTGACACATTGGTGATGGCGTAAGAATCCGGGAGCGCATTGAGCTTAGCAGCGAAGCTGACAGTCTTCCCACTACCGGCGCTGCCAACCAGCATCACGGGCTTTTGTTTCGCAATCAGCAAATCCATGAAGAACCTAATTCGGGTTGTTTCTGATGTGGACACCAAGCATGACTAGGAAAAAGGTTAGTATTTTAAGTTTAATAAAATTTTATCCTGAAACAGTTTTGCGTTTTTATATTTTCAGCAATCAGACTTAAAGCAGTTATGTCAAGTTCAATCTTTCTTTTATCTTAGCTAGGTACCTGCAAAGGCAAATCTGGATCCAACTCGAATGACTCCACCTTTTCGGACCACGGTAAAAACTTCTTTGTTTCGGGGTCGATGAAGAAGCTGAAAACGTTTCCAGTTGACGGGAACTTTATCTGCTTGAACTCGTTAGCGAACCACTTGCTGAACTCATTACGCCAGTCCACGAGTTGATCTTGGAAAAGGGCAGAGCCAAAGCCCCATACTATGGCAAACACGAAGTAAGTTTCGTACCTGCAATTTTATAATCTAGTAGTTCGCCGCGAACTTAGACCTCGCAACTAAAATCATTCTCTAAATGGCGTTATCCAAAGTTAGAACGCGCTATGGTTTCGTTTGCTACATAATCGCGGACGTTTTAATTCATATTTCAAAAACTACTAAACCGATTTTGATACCCAACGAACTTGAAAATTCTATTGATATTTCGTACAATCCTACCAAATTTCATAAAAAACCAGACCATCGGTTTGGCAGTTATCGCGGTACAAACATACATACATACATACAATGTGTTTTCGCCCTCAATTTGATTTAGAGACCTCGCTCGCTTCGCTCGCTCGGTCAATTACATCAGCAATAAATTGACGCTTACTGCAAATTAACTTAAGTTTGTAACGGGTTTTATGGCATTAAGGTAAATGTAGTTTGTTTATTGTATGTGTAAGCAGCCAACACTGGTGTAAGATTTTTTCAAGCTGCCTAAAGGCACCCACAATAGCGTACATTAGTATGTAATAGCGGTCAGCATTCAACTATATAATCTAGATAAGCAAAAGCCATGAGAGCACTCATAAAATATTATTGAATGTATGATGACAACTAGTTACAAGTATATACAAATAGTAACTCATATCCACAAGCCACACAATATAATTTATATTGCTATTTGGACAACAGCACGTACCATTCTTTAGGGCAATCTGAAGGGAGAAGCGACTTATTGAGGAAGCACTCCAGAAGGTAGCAAGTGAGCTGTATTTGCTGCAGCTCAGTGAGCGGCGTGATCCGCTTGTACTTCCTGCAGGATTCCAGCATAGACGGGATGTACTTATCGAACATCACCGTCAACATAGCCTTCTCCGACTCGTCGTCTCGCGTAGTATCGATCCACGAAGCCACAAACCTGTTCATTCGTACCAATTAATCATTTTCATTTTAAAAATACTAGTAGTTCACGGCGAACTTAGACCTCGCGATTATTTCTCGCAATTTAGTTTTCTAAATAACCCCTAGATGGCGCTATCCAAAGTTAGAACGCGCTATGGTTTCGTTTGCTACATAATCGCGGACATTTTTATTAATATTTCATAAACTACTGAACCGATTTTGATGTCCAACGAAGTTTAAAATTCTTTTGATATTTCCTACATGCCTACAAAATTTCATCAAAATCAAACTATTGGTTCGGCTGTTATCGTGGTACATACATACATACAATGTGTTTTCGCCCCCAACTCGATTTAGAGACCTCGCTGGCTTCGCCCGCTCGGTCAATAAATAATTCGTCATTTTAATATAAATAATTTGTAATTTTTCGAGTATTGAGTCCCAGAATGTGCTCCGCAATTTAGTTCTATGGAAATTCGCACAAATTTTCTATCGCCGTGTGGCACAAACAAAACTTTAGTTTGAAACTGAATGCAGCAAAAATTACGCAACTCATTATCTGCGGCTTATAACTAAAAAATCTTGTTTGCCCTGGACCCTAAAACTAAGTAAACATCGAAAAAATAAATTATGTAAATCATCTTACGGATTCCAACCCAAATCTTGAGGATTAATGTACAGGATACCAGCGCGGGATACAGTGGCTGGGGTTGCCGTTCTCAAGTTAGAGATTTCGAACAACAGCCTCATAGATTTGGTGAGCGCGATTCGCTCGTTACTGGCCAACGTCAACACTTTGTTATCATCCATTAAAGTATTCAAACTTTCTATCCACATAGGATCAATATCTCCGTCTAACACGATCCACTTGGGACCATCGCCGGGCATATTTGCCATGTCTCTCATAATAGTTGAGAATAAGCCATCCTTCCATTCTCTGGTGGCAGGATTGATGATCCCGAACAACTCATCATTTGTCACCGCTTTAGGATCCAAATCGTTGTAATACGGCTTCAACTTTAACATGTAGTAGGTCCTATTTAGGCATTGCCAGACCATAGATTTACCAGTGCCGGCAAAACCATCGATAAATACAGAATGCCTCACAGCAAACAGCTCTACTAACTGTACCATCTAGAACGGAAAAAAGCAAGTTAGTTAAATAACAACCCTGTATTAAGTATATTGAATCCATTTACGCTAAGTGACATTTGGATTGTGTGGCTTAAGTTAAGACCCTTTCTACCCCTTAAGGTATAAAAACAACTGATATCGTAGTGCGTAACATTATAATAACTTGAACCACTCCACCTTAAGAATAAATCCAGGTTCTGGTTGCAGCTTCATGGAAATAGCTCCGTCTACCAAGCTCTTCTCGAAATCCAAATCTCGTTTCCTAGGCACATCGAGTGCGGGGAACAGATCACCAATGAGACCCATAAACACAGGAGTGTCATCAGTCACAATTTTAGGAATGTTGAAATCTCTTAGCGCTCTCATCAAGACTTGATCTTCAGGGCGAAGACGGTCACCTCGCTGAACAAAATAAAAGTAAATATATTTACTAAGTTACTACTTAATTCATCTAATGCGTTGCATCCATGAGCAAGCGCAACGAGTAATCCCTCCCATCGTCAGATAAATGTGCCACGAGACAATGATTTACCCGGCGGGGTATATCAGTGACTCGCAACAGATCGTCGTATAACTAACCCGTGGACACAGAATTAATAATAGTTTCCGTGCAGACAATGCTAGAATATAGAATACATTTTTTTTAAATTCAAACCTTTTATCGGATATACCTTCAATGAGCCGGCGACTACAAGCACAGACTTGATAGCTCTGAGCCCCCAATCGTAGTGGTCTTGTTTCGAGAGCAGCTCTCGACACAACATGTACAGGGTAATGAACTTTCTCGCCAACAGACGCGCGTCTTGGAAGCCTTCAGCCACCAACATAATTTCGCAAATCAGCTCGAAGTCGGGGACCACCATGGCGCATGGCCTATAGAATATATACATATGTATTTTATTATAAATATTTCAAGGGCCAACGAACGTAATCTTTTGCGTTGAGTCGCAAACAATGAGTAGCACAATATACTTACGTTCTACAGACATTCATAACTCATTTCTGACACCATGTGGCACAAACAGGACTTTCGTATTAAGAACCAAATACGTAAGAATTAGGTACCTAACTAATTTCCTGCAACTCAAAACATAAAGCTCGTTTGCCTCGGCTTATACAGGGCCCTACCTCTAACAAAAATAAAAAAAAGAGTACCTGAACAAGGCTTTCAAATTTTCTGGCAGTTCCGTTCTCCCGGCGTATCCAGGGTTCATCGTGATGAACATGCCCACGGTGGGAATTAGAGTAATGTATTCGCCCATGAAGTCGAACTTCTTCTTCTTAAATTTAATGGCGTCCAACACGCTCTTCACTTGTACCGACACCACGGACAATACCTCCACGGAGATTCTGTTGAACTCATCGAAACATCCCCAGGCGCCGGTTTGAGCCAGACCTTTTAAACAAAACAGTCATTATTTTGAGACGAGTGCTCGCTCGAGCATCCTCAATAATATGTTATGGTATCGAAATCTTACCTTTGTAAATATTACCGCAAGACTTGTAGTCCATCTGTTCGGAGCAGTTGAACACGTATACCATGATGCCAAGAGCGCGACCCAAGTCTTTTGTAGTCTCCGTCTTGCCAGTACCGGCCGGCCCGGCTGGAGCGCCGCCCATGATAAGATGGAGGCTCTACAGTTAGAACAAAGAATATTCACAATACATTTGGACTGGATATCTTCATATACTTTATATGAAAAAGTTTAAACGTGACGGAAAATATTTACATATTACAGCAAATAGTCCAAAAAAAGCTTAGCAAAAGGGGGCTCCCAAGATCTTACACTTGATAAAGAAATGATGAAAATGATGACATTTTTAAATTTTTACTCTTACTCGCCTGTGTTAAAGTAATGTAGCAACGATCAGTCAAAGGCGTGATAACGAGCCGAGGTGTGTTCCCCAGATACTCGTAGTCGTAGAGGAATTGAGCATCGCAGATGTTTGCGTAGCAGTTATTTAAATTCATATCCCATCGGTGCCTGTACAAAAATGTGCAAGTTTCAAGAGATAAGTAGAATCGAGTAATCAAATTTTAGGCAATCTTCCTTAAACTTAACTATTCAATAAAAATTTTATAATTATCTAAGTAAATTTTTTTGGTCAGCGTATATATTTATTTTTCTGTGTATTATCAGATTGCCCGTAAGCCCTATGACAATACTCATTATGTCTAGGCAAAATAAAGAAATTCTAATTCAAATTTATTACTTCGCCAGAATTATGTTGTCATTATTCATAAATCCTGGGCATTATGCAAATCGCCCCAATTTATTACTTCGTCCATAACATAAATACTGAATTCACATTAGTAAAAAAGTAATCGTGATGTTAGTCTACCTTAGCTGACTCTGCCATTGGAACGCGTTGGAAGTTTCCACCTTAGCGGCGATAAGCTTCGCCACCACGTCTCGAGAGTGCACGTCAATGGTACAGATGGTCATGATCTTCTGCCGGTCCCCGACGGACAGGTCGCCCAGCAGTAACACGATCAGTGCGTTTAGTTGAGCAATCTGCTTCTTCTGGTAATCTTTCAATGCGTTCTCATAACCTAATCAGTGGAATGTGATTATAATAGGGATCCAGGAAGTTGGTTGGGAAGTATTTTATAAGGGTTCCGTACCCAAAGGGTAAAAACGGGACCCTATATAATATGTGGAATGGCTATATATCTTTTCCAACTAAACTAATCATCTAGTAGTTGGATAAAACAACTAATAGTTGGAGCCTCTTTTGGACCTTATCATGACTGGATATAATAAAATTTAATATATATTAGTGTACAACCTTCTTCAAGCTTCTCGAAGGCTTGGTTGGTCTCTGTGGTCCACCAGATCTGCGTGCCCACCAGCGCAGGCTGCGCGGGCCAGTCGAACACCCACTCATCTCTGGGCTTGTCTTCGTAAGACTTCACGCTGTGTTCGAAAATATCGCGCAGTGTGTACCGCATGCAATCTGTCACGCGATTTAGCCACAATTCCACCTAGAGGAACAAAAGCAAGTAGATATGTCTAGTCGCAGTAGTTATGTAGGTCAAAGATATTTGCCTTACCGAAATCAAAATCAGGTGTAAATTTGGTCTAAATGGGGACCGAAACAAGCAACAATATATACAGAAAAAAATCATTTATAAAATGCAAAGACTGATGATTTTGATCCTAAGCTAGGCTCATACATAAAACACTAAAGGGAATCCTGTACCGTGTTACAGGAGAATGAGTATGTAAAGTAAATATAATTGTAATATTTCATTTGTTATACTTGTTTTCTCTTAGTTTGTAAGATTCTCCTCTAATATTTGTACTTTGTAGACACATATTTTGGATTGCAACCATTTTTTAATGTCTTTTCTGTGCGTTTTTGCAATAGTTGTAATCTGTTTTGTGTGATAATAAAATATATCAAATTGAAATGTAACCAAGTTTCACCTTTCCAGAGCAGTCGCAACACGGAGCTTTGAAAGGCACATGCTCCTCGTTTTCCTTCGATATCATCTCGAAAGCTTGTTTGCTGCCGGGCTTTGGGAACACCAACTTGGCCAAATTGTCGTACAGCTTGGTCAAGTGACGACAAACGGCTGGTGGGTTGTTGCCATTTGACAGAATATCTGTTAGGCAAAAAAAAAGCATTTAAAGACGCAAACGTTTCTTTCTGTGCATTAATTGGTTTTACGTTTGAGCCTAAGAAACAAAATGCAGTTATCGATCTATGTTTAATTATCTTATTAAAAAGAATTTTAACTCCATAACAAGAAATAACATAAACAAGAAGGCAAAAAATATAAATTTACAAGAGAGGAAATTACCGAGCAAATCTGCAGACGATACAAAATAAAAGCGAGGATACGCCAATCGCTTGGTCTCGAGATAATCGTTGAGCGCCTTCTCGCACAAGTTCAGTGACTTCATCAGCTCCTCAAGTTTGTCCAGAAGCCCTGGCTTGTTGGTAGCTTGCACCACGTTTGGAGTAGTTCCTATGTCTTTTAAAAGTTCCTGCCAATATAAAACTACCATTAGAAACATACATCCTATCTACATCATGGCTGTGTGGTTTCCGGCCTAGAATAGAACCACTCCATTTCCTCCTGTGGATGTCGTAAAAGGCGACTAAAGGATTTTCTTCCCGTCACTAAACATAAACAGACTTCCGATGGGCAGCAGCGTCGGAAGTACGATAGTGACCCCCACTGCGCTCGCCAACCCGCCTGCCAAGCGTGGCGAGTATGGCAATATCATCATGAATATACAAAAAAAATGACCAGGCCCCCAGTACCCGGCAGCCCCGCTATTCCTGACTCCGGTAGCGGTCATGGTAACGGCGGGGCAGGGGGTGCTAAGAATCCCCGGATGGGATCCGGCTACCAACCCCGGCGAAAACTGGCCCTGGTAACACACAATATCTGCACATTGAGGACTGACGAGAAACTGGCTGAGGTGGAGGAAGAATTGAGTAGGTTACGGTGGGACATTGTGGGGTTGTCTGAAGTCCGAAGAGAGGGCGAGGGCACGACAACCCTAGAGTCTGGTAACCTACTCTATCACCGGGAAGGAGACGAAAAGAAGTCCCAGCATGGTGTCGGGTTTCTCGTCCACAAGTCCCTCATTAACAACGTCACAACCATCGAGAGTGTTTCCAGCAGGGTAATATACCTGATACTCAGAGTATCTAAAAGATATTCGCTGAAGGTTATACATGCCAACTGGGGATCACTCCGATGAAGAGGTGGATGAAGTGTATGAGGACATCAGTAGGGCCATACATACTTCTGAAACCTATTTTACGGTTGTTATGGGGGATTTTAACGCAAAACTGGGTAAGCGAGGCATTGGAGAGTTTAGGCTGGGAAACTTTGGATACGGAGTGTGAAATAACAGGGGACGTAGGCTGGCTGATTTTTTGGAGCAAGAGGGACTCTTTGCGATGAACTCTTTCTTTAAAAAGCCGCCGCAAAGAAAGTGGACCTGGTTGGGTCCAGCAAAAAAGAACCAGACGAAATCGACTTCATCCTAACGACAAAGAGACGAATATTCAACGATGTCTCAGTGATCACTCGAGTCAAAACCGGGAGTGATCACCGAATATTAAGAGGCATCGTGAATATTGGTCTCAAAGTCGAAAGGTCACGACTGATGAAGTCGACGCTCCGACCGTCGCAAGTCCAAATTGAGAACTCCGAGGGCTTCCAGCTTGAACTGTCGAATCGCTTCGAAAGCCTTCAGGATTGCGTTACAGTGGACGAGATAAACCAAGGGTTTATACAAGCTGTCCAAGCGGTGGGATCAAAAGTATTTAGGTCCAGCCCCAAACGAAAGCCTCAAAAAATCTCTGCTCGGACCCTAGACTTAATGGCAGAGCGACGATCAAGGCCGCTGCATACCTCCAAAGATGCTGAATCATATCGGCAGCTCAACAGACGTATACAAAAGTCCTTGCGACACGACATCCGCTCCTTTAATACTGAGCGTATTAAGGAGACGATAGAGCAGAATAAAGGCTCCAAAGTGTTCGCAAGAGCTATGTCGGTTGGGCAAAGCCGATTGATGAAGCTGAAGACGGAGGACGGCGGCGTGGTGTCGACAAAGGAAGGGGTTCTGGCGAAGATCGAGAGGTTTTATGGACAGCTGTATACCTCAGTATCACAACCCAGTAAACAAATGGTTAAAGACCCAAGAGCCAAGCTAACCCGACACTATACCGAAGATATCCCGGACATCAGCCTGTACGAGATTAGGATGGCCCTCAAACAGCTTAAAAGCAACAAGGCGCCGGGCGAGGATGGAATCACAGCAGAGCTTCTGAAAGCGGGCGGAACGCCGGTACTGAAAGTCCTTCAGAGGCTCTTTAATTCCGTTCTGCTCGAGGGCGTAACGCCAGAAGCGTGGAACAGGGGCGTGGTGGTCTTGTTCTTCAAAAAGGGAGATAACACCCTATTGAAGAACTATAGGCCTATCACGCTTCTGAGTCATGTATATAAGTTGTTTTCGAGGGTCATCACGAATCGTCTCGCGAACAGGTTTGATGCCTTCCAACCTCCCGAACAAGCTGGTTTCCGTAAAGGCTTTAGCACCATGAACCACATTCATACGCTGCGGCAGGTTATAGAGAAGACGAGGGAGTATAACCGGCCGTTATGCTTGGGATTCGTGGACTATGAAAAAGCCTTCGATTCGATCGAAACATGGGCCGTGCTTCAGTCTCTCCAGCGATGCCGTATTGACTATCGGTATATCGAAGTGTTGAAGTGCTTATACAGTAACGCCACTATGTCAGTCCGAGTACAGGAGCAGTGCACGAGGGCAATTCCACTGCATAGAGGTGTAAGACAGGGAGATGTTATATCTCCGAAACTGTTCACCGTTGCACTGGAAGATGCCTTCAAGCTTCTGGAATGGGAAGGATTTGGCATCAACATCAACATCAATGGCGAGTATATCACTCACCTTCGATTTGCCGACGATATTGTTGTCATGGCAGAATCGATGGAAGACTTAAGTACTATGCTCGGAGACCTAAATCGAGTTTCCCAACAAGTGGGCCTTAAAATGAACATGGACAAAACCAAAGTAATGTCGAATGTCCATGTTGCGCCCCTACCTGTTTGTGTTGGGAGCTCCACCCTCGAAGTTGTAGACCAGTATATCTACCTGGGTCAATTGATCCAGGCAGGAAGTTCCAGCTTCGAGGAAGAGGTCTTTCGACGAATCCGACTCGGCTGGGCAGCGTTCGGGAGGCTACGCAATGTCTTCTCGTCCAAAATACCTCTGTGCCTCAAGACTAAGGTTTACAACCAATGTGTGTTACCAGTGATGACTTATGGCTCCGAAACGTGGTCCCTTACTATGGGTCTCATAAGAAAGCTCAAGGTCGCTCAACGCGCTATGGAGAGGGCTATGCTCGGTGTTTCCCTACGTGATCGAATCAGAAATGAGGAAATCCGTAGGAGAACAAAAGTCACTGACATAGCCAAGCGGATTAGCTCTTTGAAGTGGCAGTAGGCGGGACACATAGCGCGACGAACCGATGGCCGATGGGGCAAAAAGGTTCTTGAATGGCGACCGCGTACTGGCAAGCGAAGCGTAGGGCACCCACCTACAAGGTGGTCAGATGACCTGACCAGGGTCGCTGGAAAGCGCTGGATGCAGGCCGCTCTTGATCGGTCATTTTGGAAATCTTTGGGGGAGGCCTATGTCCAGCAGTGGACGTTATGCGGCTGAAATGATGAATGATGATGATGATCCTATCTACATATCACAAATAGGAAGATCTAAAAAAGAAGTACCTAGCATTAGGAACACGTTTCATTTACGAAATATCATTACTAAGTCTTTAGATAATTGGAAAGCTTAATTAATGCTTTGGTTAGTCTAGTAGAAGACGACAATGGTCTCACTAATTCTCATGGAACCGGAATTGGTGATTGCTCAAATTACTTCACATTTGATTCGCGCTACGTTGGCTACTTAAACGACGTCTACTTTCTACCTTATATAGGTAGGCATCTTCCTCCTACCTTAAAGGACTTATCAATGTTGTCGAATCTCTTTGAGTCTTCAGGTAGCTGAGAACGTATATCGTCGGAGCCAACGAAAATGCTTTCCAAATATTGCCACTTTCGTTGCACTTCAAACCAAAGAGAAATAACAGCATCGGCTGTGCCCAATTTTTGCTGCCACTCTGTAACTTCTTTCTCGTAGAAGCCAATAAACTTGGATGACATCATGTTTTGTACTTGATTCTGAAATAACAATTATCAGAATCATAAAAAATTGAAATCAAGAGTACATATTTTTATTAAGATGTTGTTAAAAGCTGAATACAGGTCAAACACGCATAATAATTTCAAGATAAATGATTATTTGTTCTCCTTTACCTGATTGTCTTCTAACGTTTCTACCACCTCCTCACTGGCTTTTGGTAGTTTGATACCAGTTCTATCGTGTGTCGTGTAATCAAACTCCATGACTGCCCAAGTAGCTTCCAATTCCCTAAGAAAATATTCGTAAGTTCGTAGGTAAGTTAAAACAGTTACAGGACCGAATTATGTACTTTCGTTCTACACATGTCCCTACGCTTATAAAGATCAAAATTTTCTTACCTGAGTGTTTTCTCCATAGCAGCCTCTTTGACAGACTTGTCAACAATGGTCTTTACTTCTTCCTCATACTTGTGTAGATTCAGTGCTAACAAATCAGCCAGAGTGGTATCATCATCGATGCTGAATTTCACCTAAAATATGTAGGTAAATATTTTATTGAAATAAATGTTTAAATTATATTCTCCTTTTAAAAAATTTGTATTAGGATCAGCTTAAGTAATTTATGTACGAGTATATATTATATAAATATATATACTTAAGTGAAACTTACCTTAACTATATAATTGTACTTCTATTTACACTACACAATCTAAAACTATTAACATATATCTACAGAATGAATTCTGTTAATATTAATGAGTGATCGAATGATTTCTTTTGTGTCATTTCCTTCTTTGCTGGTTTCAACTGTATGCCTTTATCTTTCAATTCTTGAAGCGAGTACGATCTGCTTATTTTTCGGAATTTACTCCCAATGGTTTGGCACTCCTGCATCTTTGGTCTTCTGTAGTCTTGTATTTGGTGATACTGTTTGTATTCAGGCTTCACTATTTGTTCATTACGAGGTAGGAAATCCATAGAGGCGGCTAGATCTTCTAGTGATTTGAAATCATCTAAGATCTCTTGTAAGGAAATTCGAGTTGGTAGTTTTGCTAAGGATGGTGTGGGGAAAACATGCTCTGTATTGATGGACATGATGAGGGAGTGCACTGCTTGCTAAATGAGACAAAACAACAATAATAAGAAATCTACACGATACTTAACAATATAGGCACATTAATTAATATTTAGATTTACCTTGGTAGCCATCATCAACTCAACCCAATGTCTGTCTTTTATGGCTGGATTCTGCAAGTCCGTAACAGCTCGCAAAGATGTCATCAAATTCTTGATCGTCGCTTCAATGGCAAGATATGGCTCCCTAGATATGATATTTAAATTTTACGCAAACGATTAGACATGACATCACTGCCATTCTGCTAAAGGATAGTCATTAATAATTTTATTTATTTATTTTAACCAGTATTTAAAAAATATAGTGTACGACTGAGGTGCTCGGTGGCCCGGTGGAAGAACGCATTACAGCGCTTTCGCAGATTTTGTCTCAGGGCATGGTCCGCACCAGAGTGGGTGACCACAAGTGGCATAATAATTTGTCGAACTCCTAAGTGCTTCGGAATGCACGTTAAGTCGTTGGTCCCGGCCGTCAACATTATATGGCAGTCATCAAGCTATGTTAGATGCTTACAGGTAACTTGAAACATCTGACAACAGTGTTAGCCACTTAAACACACGAAAAACAAACAAACGAGCAACTAAAGAAACTGATTTCGAAAGAATTATCCCTATCTAAAAAATGGACCAGGTATTCAATGTATTTCTTTAAATAATGGGATATATCAAGAGATGTGGACGTTCATCTAACCAGGCTCGCATATCCTTGTCCAGTTGTCGGAGGTCCTTGGTGAACCGCTTACACTCCTGATCCATGCCGTCGGCATCAATCTTCTTCCATGGCGATTTCTTCCAGAACTCAATAGTTCCCATCACCAAGTAGTAGTAATCCCACAGTTGCTGCGTACATAATGTAAATTTTAGATAATTTTGTTTATTTACAAACAACGGCTGAAACCACAACCATAGCCATGACTCGATAAGTTGTATATTTTTTAGGGTTCCGTAGCCAAATGGCAAAAACAGGACCCTTATAGATTCGTCATGTCTGTCTGTCTGTCCGTCCGTATGTCACAGCCTCTTTTTTCCGAAACTATAAGACCTATACTGTTGAAACTTGGTAAGAAGATGTATTATGTGAACCGCATTAAGGTAAAAAAAATTTGGGGGTTCCCCATACTTAGAACTGAAACTCAAAAATTTATTTTTCATTAAACCCATACGTGTTTAATCTCGTGTATCTATGGATAGGTCTTCAATTCATCATTTTTTTCGTAACTTCTAAAATAAGGGAATTATAAAACTAAAAAAAATATATGATGTTTATTACCATAAAAACTACCAGCGAAAATTGGTTTAAACGATATCTAGAAAGTAGTTTTTTTTTTAATACGTCATAAATCATAAACGGTGATTTACCTTTCATTCAATCAACTCAAATATAAAAAAAAAAAAAAAAACATACTGCAAGACTTTTATATTATGTTATTTGCTACTACGGAACCCTTCATGGGCGAGTCCAACTCGCACTTGGCCGCTTATTTAATAACGACTGTACTTTGCTTCAAAAAATTGTATACTGTATTATGTCTCCACGGTAAGTAGTTCATAAAGGAATATCTTATTATTTATTTCTTAAATTATAATGATAATGTATGTTCTCACCTTAATAAGTTTGAGTTCTCTACGACATTGCTTGAGGTTCTTCTCGTCAGGAGGTTGTATATCGAACAGCGCACACGACTTCTTCAGGGTTTCCAATATGTCTTCAAAGTGTGCTAACTCCAAGTGGACTTTGTCAATATGCTTGTATGGCTCTTTGCAACTCTCCAGGAATACCTGCATGGAAAAAATTACTTTTAACATGTCATGCATGGCATGATCGGTATTTTTGGTTAGAACGTAAGCGCTTGTCAGTTTCACACTTGTAGCAACATTTTATGGCACAAAAATATGCAAAGCAAGTTCTGCTACCTTCTCGGCAGTGGTTAGTATAAGGTTAAAGGTTGAATCACAACAATCACCTCTTTGAGCTTGAACTGTTCTCTGTACATGGTGAGCCTGAGGTTGATCAGCGCCACTCTCTTGGCGATGAGCGCGGCTTGCGCGGCCTGCAGCGGCGCGACATTGTTCTTCATCACCGTCGCTAGTTTCACTAGGTTCCGCCATTTCTCAGGTAGCATATCCAACTATAAGCAGAATAAACAACCTGTATTTTGGTTCTATATACTGTTTAAAAATAGAGCCCCCTACTCCGGAATTTTAAAGCTTCGTATCTTTGTGAATTTTCTCATTTTTGTTAAACTGAAAAATATAGGTTCTTTATTTTTGGATAATCTAAAAGATGGTCTAATCACAATCATCCTTTTCGGACCCTGTCGTCACCCCTATTAAGCTTCGAATCGAGATGGAAGTACACTTGATCAAGTAAGTTTATAGTTATTTACATAAATGTAAGTAAGATGCAAATAAAAATAAGGATTTAAAGCAAACTTTTGAACAAAACAGCAGAATATAATGATACAATTAATCTCACCAATGTGTGTACAGAATATTGATGATCGGTGGCATTCTGCTCTCATATTCCAATGGTAAGCGTTAAAAGGAATCAAAATTTTAATTTCCATAACTGATGAATATTTCAATAGGCCCAACCAATAGACCAGGTTAATTGACTGTTTTTGTCTGGAGTATAAGAATTATGTCCTACAATAACTTTTGTTCAGCATAGAAAGTGTGAACGTTTATAAAGTTTGATATGATTTCAAAACCATCACATTATGATTCTTGAGCAAACGCTCACCTGTTCGTAAGTCTCCTCGGGGAAGTCGACCCCGTACTCCTTGAGCACGTCGATGATGTCCCTCAGCGGCTCGAACATCTGGTCGGTGCCGGCGTCGACCTTGGCGCGCACCTCGTTGAGGACGCGCATCACCTGCAGCAGACCCTCGTAGTCGTCTTCACCCAAATCCACTGAGAGCTCTTTCGTGGCGTAAATTATGAACTGCTCCAAATCATCCAAACTGAAAACAGGATTTATATTATAATTTTTCTTAATCCAATATAGTTTCTTTACTGGATTTATTTCTTAACATACTGTAGGTATACAACGAGAAAAGAGTAGGAAAACACTTGACATGATAACAATGTGGAATTTAGATCATCCCGATAATCGTTTTGGTCTCAGCGAAGGAAGAAAGAAGACCAAAATGAAAAACCATTATCCCAAGATTCTATTGTCAAGGGGGGTGTCTACTGGGTCAAGGGGGGTCTACTGGGTCAAGGGGCAGATACAAAATACTATTCTAACCATTATTTTACCAACATTGGTAAAAAATTACTTTGTTTTCCTATTTATATTTATCCAGTTAATTATTCATTGTAATTAACGTTTTAAAAGACCTACCTTTTATGCACAAAGTCTTTTAAGTTCTGCTTGTAGAGGTTGCTCCATTTGCAGATGATGTTCATGATAGCTTGGTTCAATCTCTTCAAGTCCATGTTCAGCCAGCCGTTGCACAAATAGCTTCCAGGCAGAGCTGCCACTTCGTCGTACATGGCGTTAAACTTATCGATCTAGAATAGAAACAAATGTATTTTTAGACGTGCAAATTAATTAACAAGATAAAAACTATTCTGAAACAATCGGTGTATATCTTTCAATCATCATTAATCAATCAATAATCTCATCTTTAACCCCAAAGATATGAATATGACAAATCCCGACGTATGCAGTGATATACTAAAGTCTGTTCGCGGAGAGTTGATAAATTCAGGGCTTCTTAACTTAAAAACTACTACAATTTTAAACAATTATTAACTGTGTAAAACAGAAAACAACACGCAAACACTCAAAACACTCATTTGAAGCGCATTCCAGAATGGAATGACAACATATGGCCGCCGCATCCGCTCGCCCGTTCGAACTGCGGTTGACATCAACTGCGACCCTCTTACCACGTAAAAGGCGGAAGTGGAAGCCGCCATACAGTTTGCGATAATTAAGCTAAGGTCGCTAGTCGGAGACGAATTATATATATAAAATTTTTTAATTATTTAACATACAAGTTACCATGTACCTCTTTCTGGTATTCCTCCAATTTAGGCTTTGCTTCAGGTGGTTCTGCGCCGTTCTCAAACTTGTATTTGTCAAATTCCTCTGGGGGTATAACTCTGCCATATTTCAAAAAGCCAGACAAAACTTCTTGACGGTCCTCTAACCAAAGAGGTGCATATTTCTCATATTTCTGAAAGTCACGTCACATAATTGAATTTTTCAGTCAGGAGTCCGCATTACTAGCGCTATCGCAAGTAAAGCGACACCGGGTATGTGTGGCATACTCAAGCCCCTCCGTGCTTCGCAAGGCACGTAGTAAGCTGTTAGTCCCAGTTGTCATCATTGTAGTTATCAAGTTATGTCAGATGACTTTAGGCAAGTTAGTCTGAAAAGCTGATCTTAGTGTTCGCTACTTAAATACGAAAGACAACAAATTGAATTTCAAGGTTTCTTTTTTAAATAGAAGTATGTAATTGACTGAAATAATATAGATACAATACTAGTACGTTGAGGTTCCATCCAAATGGATACATAGGTGCATAAAACCTAATTTCGGATATTGATAAGACCACCGTACCCCAGCATACTGAAGAACATCGAAGATGCTCATCTCGATTCTTTTGGATATTTCATGGAAAAGGTCAATCATAGCATCTTCTCTTTCAATGTCATCTGCAACATGTTTAATTTAAATTACTTAAATAAATAAGCACAAAAGCTTTAATCAATTGATCTTACTAAAGTTCTTCCGGATACTGAAAAGGCATACAGAATAACTAGAGCTGGCACTAGCGTAAGTAAAATAATCAATAATACAATACCTTCGTAGGATGCAATAGGCACAATGGGATCTATCCTTTCGAATAGCGTTGCCTGAAGGAACATATCCTTCATCATTTCCCTCATAGTGTCGTATAGACCGTTCTCATCCTCCAACTCCAAGGAAGGGGTAAAGCAAACGTCTGCAAGGAAATATACAAATCCGCACTCCAACCTGTTTTAATTCTGAATTAACTTTATCCTGCCATGGTTTTCCCGTGATGAGCACGATATTATTAAGTAAATACTGGCCAAGTGCGTGTGAAGTAAACAAGTAACAGCTTTATCTTAGAAATTGAAAAATGATTACGAAGTACCCGCAATCCCCTAGCTATCTTAAATCTAAATTCAATCTGCTCAGTTCCACTCACTCTCGCACACTTCGCTCCTCTAGCACTCTTATCCTTGATATCCTTTCGCATCGCACATCATTCATGGGTAAGTCTTTCCAAGTCCAGGCTATCGAGCTATGGAATGCCCTTTCGGAGAGTATAAGAAGAGCTCCCAGCCGTTTGGCTTTTAGTGCGGGAAGTAGTGTCATAAGGTGCAAATTTTGGTATCGGAAGAATTCACTTGGCACAGATGTAATATACGTAAAGTTTCAATTTCAATTTCAATTTATTTATTGCTTTTCACATTATACATATATTAGATTACACTACACAGTCACTTCTTAGGTTAGTAGGTACAACATGAACCCTGTTAGGGCATTGCAACAGAAAATAACGGAACGGCATGCGGATTATTTCTTAGTATATATCAAATTCAATGTTAAAATTATTATGAATAAAAATGTAATTTCTTTTAATTGATGTCTTAAAATTTAATTTAATTTTGGTCATATTTTTTATTTTATTTAATGTGTCGATACTATACTATAATATTTAATAAAGTTAAGCTAATTTAGCCCGGTAGCACCCCCTAAGGGGGTAGGTAGGGGGGGCATTCGAAGTTACTCGCCGCCGCGCTTCAGAAAAAAAATCATATCAGCTTCTTTTTACCTAACACCTCAAGTGTGGTATCATTTTCTGATAAATCAGGCATGAGGAATTCAATTTTGAGTACAATTTTACATTTAATGTAAAGATTAATAGTAGATCATCCAACACTTTTGCTCAAATTCCGTCAGTACGGTTTTGACGATAAATCAATAAACCTCATTCAATCATATTTAACGGATAGGCTTCAGACTGTTGACATAAATGGCATAAAGTCAAACGGATCTCTCGTTAAAATGGGAGTACCTCAAGGTTCTATCCTGGGACCGTTCCTCTTCTTAGTGTACGTCAATGATTTGCCTTACGCGGTTGAGAAACAAGCTGGCATTGTGTTGTTCGCCGATGACACGTCTTTTATTTTTGAAATAGACCGTCATAGCGAAGATGCTACTTCGGTGAATAACACCTTGACGGCCATTTCTAACTGGTTTTCAGCCAATAACCTTATGTTGAATGCAAACAAGACCATACTTCGGTGAATAACACCTTGACGGCCATTTCTAACTGGTTTTCAGCCAATAACCTTATGTTGAATGCAAACAAGAGCATTAGATTTAGTCTTCCTAACGTGAGGCAAGCCAATGTTGATGTGCTACTGAACGGTCAAAAATTAGATCTCGTTGAAAATACTACTTTCTTGGGAATCACAATAGATTCAAAACTTCAATGGGGTGCACATATCTCTAAACTCGCTAATAGGCTTAGCTCAGCGGCTTACGCTATTAGGAGAATCAGACAATTGACAGATGTGGCAACTGCTAGACTAGTTTACTTTAGTTACTTTCATAGTCTGATGTCTTATGGGATTCTTCTATGGGGGAGTGCAGCTGATATACAGACTATTTTTATTTTGCAAAAAAGGGCAATTCGTTTTATTTACGGTTTAGGATCAAGAGACTCCCTAAGAGATTTTTTTAAGAAAATTGATATACTTACTGTACCATCCCAGTACATATTTGAAAATATAATGTATGTAAGGAAAAATATTGCCTTGTTTAATAAAGTGAGTGATTTTACGGATAGAAACTTACGTAATATAAATGATTTATTTACTCCGTCCTATAGGCTGAAAACAGTTAGTAAGTCGTTTATGGGAAACTGTATAAAGTTTTATAATAAATTGCCAGAATCGGTTCTTAGTATGCCAGATAGAAAATTTAAAGTTTATGTTAAGAAAGTACTCTGTGATAAAGCTTATTACGGAACCGATGATTACCTTAGAGACAAAAATGTCTGGCTTGAGCTTGGCGCGGGTCCCTCTTAAAGGTTAGTATTTGTACATTCACAAATGTCATAATTTAAGAACATTCTGTACATGTTTTAGTACAAAATTTACAAATTGACATTAATTTTAAACTTGACATCATGCTTAATTTATAATTATGACATAACAATGTATTCTCAGTCCACATATCTAATTTTAATACCAGTATAATTGTAAGTTGACGTTATTGGAGAAAATGCTGCAGTACAGTTTGTTACCGTTTCTTCTGTACTTGCGCTTTGGAAGCGGCAGTAAACTTAGCTTTAAGTAAATGATCTGACGTCAACATTTACCTTATAAGAAATCGAAAGTAAAAAAAGTGACAATTATCAAGTGATACAAATATCCAAAGATAATTAAATGAATTTGACTTTTAATAGTAAAAAAGGGAAAATATTGACGACAACATTAAAATCGGATCGCATTTTTTTTAATGTTCGATTTCTTTCAGATAGATGTATGACAGCTATATATATAATAAAGTATATATTTTTTTAAAGCTAGATAAATATTCTTTAATCTATCAAACCCCGACGGTTCACATGTGAACCCGTTAACAATAGAAATCTATTGTGTCTGCGATTCCGGTCGTTGACGGGTTAAGATAATATTTTTCGTTGCACAAAATACAGGATTTCTGGTAAAATAAATCAGTTAAAATAAAAAAAATGCGATCCGACTTTAATATTTTCGTCAATATTTTCCCTTTTTTACTATTAATCTTTACATTAAATGTGAAATTGTACTCAAAATTGAATTCCTCATGCCTGATTTATCAGAAAATGATACCACACTTGAAGTGTTAGGTAAACAGAAGCTGATATGATTTTTTTTCTGAAGCGCGGTGGCGAGTAACTTCGAATGCCCCCTACCTACCCCCCAGGGGGTGGGGGATGGCTACCGGGCTAAATTAGCTTAACTTTACGTATATTACATCTGTGCCAAGTGAATTTTTCCGATACCAAAATTTGCACCTTCCATACATTGGATGACACTACTTCCCGCACGCGGTACATAAATTGTTCCTACTGCAGTCCTAGTCCCAGTCATCCTGATCTTATGTTTTTATTAGTATTTATGCTATTATATATATTATATTTAATTTATATTGTATGTGTGTATGTTATGTATAGATATATATTATACCTATGTTTAATAGTTTATTCTTGTAATGTATATGTGTTTTTGAGTATACATACTTATGTACATAAATATATTTAGTATACTTTTCCACGATCTTTATCACGCCAGCCACCCATATTTTCCGCTTGGTCCAATGATTGACCGGGAGAGAATGCCATATGGAATTATTATTTTTTACTGTGCAATAAAGTTTAAATAAATAAATTTCTACGATAACTTTCAATTAGTATGTAGGTGATAATTTACAAGGCTTACTCGTACTTAGCCGTGATAGTTTTCTTTTGAACTTCAGAACATTACATGTACATACTATTACGACGATTTTTAAAAAGTTCTAAAATAACAGTTAAACTTTTAGGAGGGGCTTAACTCGGACAAGAGTTCACGGCTTCTATATCAGGTGCACAACCAAATTTCTCCTTTAAAATAATTGGAAAAAATGTACTCTGTGTTTTTATTTTTCAAAATCTGTCTGTCCATTCTTTTCCGGTTTGTAATTATGTATAAGTGCAATGCAGATAGACATAAAAAATACATAGAGGTTACAGTACGGTACAGTACGAACAAATGACGTAATGAAATGTATTTAGTATGTTTACATTTTTGTAACATTCTCGTATTACGTTTTTGTGAAGAATTGAATCAGGTCATGTCATGTAGATTACGATAGTTTTCTATTTCTATTTCTAATAAAAAAAAATGGATTTGAAATGAGACTTATCAAGCTTACTAGATCAATTTACCAGGGATATTGGCTTTCAAGAAGAAATCTGGGCAACGAAAAACATTCTAGAGGGGACTACAGAATTTTGGAAAAAAGATCAATATTTATTTATTTGAGCCAACGGACGTGCAGAAAAAGATCGCTATGGGTAAATTTATTTATTAAAAGTTTATTGACCATAATGGTACAAAAGGTGGACTTAATTCTAATGCATTGTCTACTAGTTAGCCTTTAGGGAAAACAGAAATAATTTATTTAAATCCTGAAATATATTATGGTGAGGCCCATCGGCCATCTGGCAATTTGATGTATAGCTGTCAAAAATCTGTGCAACAAGGACAGTTTATTTAAATATACTCGCGGAAAAACGAGACGGCAAGTACAGTTTTTTTCAGGAAGGTAAAGGGGCTTATATATGACTGAATTCCAAAGCCACGCAAAACTGACCAATTTTATGGCTCTTAAATTAGAACTAGAGGAATAAAAAAATTCGTACCACAATTATTAAGATTATCTTATACCTTTAAACGAGCAATTCTTGTATATTTATAAATTTCTGTGATCTCGAAAACGGCTGTAACGATTTCGCTGAAAAGGGGTAAACAATCAATCTAGATTAGTCTAATGTTTGGGAAAACGCGTGTTTTCGAGTTTTCATGCGTTTTCTTTTCACGCAGAATATGGTCGCTAATTTCATCGCGCCGGCCGCTATCCGTTTTGGCTTAGCAGTTTAGGATGCGGACCGCTAGAAAGAGTGTTACGGGTTCGAATCCAACTCGGTGACTTACTTTTGTTTTTTATGTTCAAGTTTATATATAATTTTTTATTTTGTATTGTTTTTAGACAAGTTTAAAAAAAATTAGTTAATGTTTGAGATGTAACCGAGCAAAGCTCGGTCGCCCAGGTACTAATCTGCATAAAAAGTTTCAAAACTGAGTATATAGAAATAAGAATTTATATGTTTTGGTAAAGGTGTTTTTGATGACCAAGTTTGTGTTAAAAAAATTGACAAATCATGTAACCACTGCTACAATCATGTTAGAACAGTGGTCTAGTATGCTATTAGCAAGTATTAGTTCCAAATTTCTGCTATTCGCTGAGAAATAAGGGATAGAATAGACCCATTTACATGGTGCGTCCCCCTAAATGGCATGGGAAGAGTTTTAGGTACTAATTCAAACTTCTCAAAAAAACAGTATTACTTTTCACAGGTAGTAAAATATTTCTAGTCCTTACATTTTAATTTCAGTAACAAATTGTCGTTATATTGATGTTTTGTAATTGTAACCTCTCTTTTAGTCGCACTCGATTTACAATGTAGGTAGCTCCTACGTACAACGTGGTCCATGTCCCGTATGCCTATTAGCATTCTTACAGTAGTTGTATGTTACAAGCTGAATATTCTTCGCATGGAAATTGGAGACGCTTCCTAAAAATACGTTATTCACTATAAGAATATCACCTGGGTCCTTCAGCTCCACCTTAATTTCCATGAACGCAACCCTTGGACCTTTTTCCAAGTCTGTTTGGACTTCAAAGAGATCAAGACTCGACTGGATAGCCTTCATTATTTGTTTCGATACCTGAAACGTACGTTACGTGTGTATAAAACGTGGCAGGTAATCACATTAAAAAATACAACAGCTTTTCATATCATACTTTTATGACAAACTGTATAAGAAAGTACAACGATAGAATGAATATCTTCCAAAATATGTTTAGAATGTTTTTACAAAAAAATTTTCATTTTCATCTATTATTATTTTTAGCTGGCACTGAAATATCCCATTCTAACTAATATATATTTATTTACATATTTATTATTATTTACTTCTTCTAAATATAAGAAGTTAGAAAGAATACATGGAAAGTGAGAACTTTGGCGAACTCTTTATCATCGTAACACCGCCATTTGTTCTGACGAATCTATTTTTGTATTAATTGTTAATTCTCGTATTTGAAGTAGGCTGGCCAACGAGCAGCCCTGAAAGCCTATTCCTCCAACACCCTGTCTTCTACACATAATTCTAAATCATTGATCGGAACCTGCGTATACTGCAGTAGAATCTACTATAACCTAATTTGTGGGACTTACAAGAGAGTCCACGTATTCAACGTAGGCTGGCCAGCGAGAGGCCCTAAAGGCCTCTATCTCCATCTCCCTCCTTTCTTCTTCGATATCTGCGAGCTCTTCGGGATCGTCGATTACTTCTTCCTCTTCCGCTGGAGAATCTACTTCTTCTCCTGCAAAATAGTTGTAATAAATAAAATAGACCATACTTATCTTTTTACCCCCGGGCCAAAAAGATGTAACATTGAAGTGTGTTTCGTTTATCTTGCATGGCATCACAACTTCCAAACGGAAGAACTTGGATTAACTTTTATGTTTGTTTAAAACTGAACACAAGATTGTTTAATCCACAATCGTTTAAATAGAATACCTTCTGCTCTGCGTTCGTCCCTTTCTCTCTTTTCAGCCTCTTTAGTTTCTCTCTTTAACCTCCTAGCTTCTCTTCTTTCGAACTTGATCCTGTCGGCTTCTTCTTTCTCCAGTCGCTTCTCTTCCCGAGCAAGCATCTTTTCTTCCCGCCGCGCCGCCATCTCTGCCAATTTGGCGGCGCGCGCTGCTTTCTCCTCGTCGTCGAGAGTCGCCTCGTCGACTTCCTCTAACTCCTCATCTTCCAAATCCGACTAAAATAAAATACATCTAAAGAATATTCTGTAAGTAGTATAGTATAAATCAAAAAATCCTAAGAGCCAGTGCAACGTCAAGGCTATATGACCCCTTTGTGATAATAGGAGACTATTTTATATTATATAGGCTATTTTTAATATTTTGTGATTACAAGAGGCTATTAAAGTGATTGGAGGCTAAACGTCCACTTTGTGATAATATTCTCTTATTTACAATAGATTCTCGATCTGTAGATAATATTTTCTATGATAATAATACCTCTTCCTCATCTTGAATGTTGAAGAATAGTTTGTAATTGTCCACCAAGATTTGCTTGAATTCTTCGTGGCTTGCAACGATTTTGTCTCGTCTGAAACCACAAGAATTGTCACAATAGGTCCGGTAGGCACCATAAACCACGATAGGTTGAAATTTGATTGAGGATTGTGTTAGATATGAAATCAGAAATTCGGCAATAAACCATTCGCCCATCTATAGTTTAGTTAGTGGTATTAATATATAAGTTGTACATGACGAGTATATGTGTGTGTCTGCCTGTGACTTGGTTTGGAGTGTCTAAGCGATCCAAGCTTTCTTTTAGGTGGGATGTTTTTAATTAAGTCCTCCAATGTACCTTTTAATAAATTTGGGAAATCTTCCAGGAACATCAAGCAGCTCCATCTTGTCGGGGTTCTCTTTGCGATTGTGGAGCGGGATGTCGCCCCAGGCCGCGATGTTGGCCAGGCCTCGCTTCACGTTGTTCTGTGCCGTGAGAACTCGCTCTTGTAGCGTGTTGATAGCTGTGTATACTTCCGCCATCCAATCCGTAACTATTGAACACAATCAATTTTTGCTGACTCTCCCAGACACATTTTACTATCATTTTTAAAGACGCAACATGCAAGCATGCAAATACACGGCAAATGAAACCCTCTTAGATGTATAGTATATTAAAATAGTGTCACCAAATTGGTTTAATTGCTATATTTTTTCTATAAGTGAAAACTTATTATTGGCTAAATTTAATAACTATTTGTTGTTAGTTTTCCATAATTAATAAACAAAATAAATGTGAAATAAGCTACTTCAGTGCTTTTTTCCTCCTGATTATATTCTATTTCTATGGTTCTTGCTAAAATTACGCATGTACGACAGTAAAAAGCGCGCGTTGATGTCTTTTCTACTAAAGATTTTTTTTATAAAGTTATAAGAGTTTTAACTCAACAATAGGATTACTATTTTAGAAACATGGTTCAGCAAGTTGTTCATCACATCGTCAACGTACAGTCGTCATTCCAGGTGAGCTCCTCGACGCCCCGGCCGAGCAGCTGGTCGATGGCAGAGATCTCCTTCTCGATCAGAGCCACCTCGGTCTCATGGCTGCCTTCGCGGATCTCGTTGTACCACGCTATAGCACGGTTCAGACGATTCAAATCGTACTGCGGAAACACATTAAGATTGAATAAAAAAACAAGCGATCTTAGAATATGAATAGAATAGAAGACCGAATACGCGATCGAATCGGAAATTTGTAGAAAAACGAAGATCACTAACACAAGAAAGAAAGGACTCGGAAGCACCAAGGTAAACTTTTATATCCTGGCATCAATAAAAATCCACATCTTAAAAAAACAGAGCAAGTGCTTGTCGGGCCAAGCGCAGTGTAGGGTTATCCATAACTACGAATGGAGACTTTGAGTTTACGCAACTAATAACGTCTTAAAACTAATTTTCTATTGAATTTTTATCAAATTCTTTTATATTTTCTATTGAATTTGAATTTTCAAGTATATACATTCATAAAGTAGTCACCTTTAACTTTTTAATTTGTAAACCCTAGTGAGCACTGATAGATTTTCTTCAAATTTCGTTATCAACAACCGTGTTAGTGGGGGGGGGGGGGCACCCACTTTACATATAAAGACTAACAAAAAATAATGATACCATTTAAAAGATGAATTCAATCCGTGATACTGAATAACTTACAAGAAACATCTATTTAAATATGAAAAATGTTATTTTTTTTGGCTTTTCATACATACTCAGATGCCGAAAATATTTTTCATATCTCAATGTGGTTAGCAAAAGTTGTTTAAAATCATGGACTGAATTTATCCTTTAAATAGTTTCAGTAAATTTTGTTACATGTTATGTATGAAAGAAATAACATAAAAAATAGGTAAACATTTTTTCAAGATTTTTACCACTTATTTTGATATTTTAAAAGCGTATAGATATATACATATATCACGTCTTTATCCCTAACGGGGCAGACAGAGCATTTGGTGTCTTGCGGCTCTAAGCAGACAGTGCCCAAGTTCGCAAGACTCAAAGATCACTTTCAGGTTACCACACGAGAAAGTGGAAAAAGGAATTAAATAGTGATGGGTTGCTAGCAGCATCGGCTTTTTCATTTCGTAATTTCGCCCAGTTCCTCGATCGGCTTCTACGATCTGCTAGGGAAGTGAAGCAGCTAGTACATTCTAAGTTTTTCCTTTTCTCCCAGACCAGCATGGAAGAGTATAGATTTCTTTAAAAAACACACACCTTGGGACTTTTATTGTGAATACAAAACTAGAACGAAAACTTTGATAAACGCTACTACTACTAGCGTATATCAAAGTTTTCGTTCTTGTTCTTGTGGTCATAACATGTTAAAAAATCAGTAGATAGTTTGCAAAATTTAAATTCGACATGACTGGCCTAAAAAGAAATAAGCGGCCAAGTGCGAGTCGGACTCGCCCATGAAGGGTTCCGTAGTAGCAAATAACATAATATAAAAGTTTTGTAGTATGTTTTTTTAATTTTTATATTTGAGTTGATTGAATGAAAGGTAAATTGCCGTTTACGATTTATGACGTATTAAAAAAAAACTACTTACTAGATCTCGTTCAAACCAATTTCCGCTGGTAGTTTTCATGGTAATAAACAACATATATTTTATTTAGTTTTATCATTCTCTTATTTTAGAAGTTACGGGGGGGGGGGGGGGGGGACACACACTTTTTTCCACTTTGGAAGTGTCTCTCGCGCAAAGTATTCGGTTTAGAAAAAAATGCTATTAGAAACCTCAATATCATTTTTGAAGACCTATCCATAGATACCCCACACGTATGGGTTTGATGAAAAATAAATTTTTGAGTTTCAGTTCTAAGTATGGGGAACCCCCAAAATTTACTGTTTTTTTTTCTACTTTTGTATCAAAACCTTAATGCGGTTCACATAATACATCTACTTACCAAGTTTCAACAGTATAAGTCTTTTAGTTTCGAAAAAAGTGGCTGTGACATACGGACGGACAGACAGACAGACAGACAGACATGACGAATCTATTAGGGTTCCGTTTTTGCCATTTGGCTACGGAACCCTAAAAATGACGTCATACAAAAATTAAATATACATTACCTGTAATTTTTCATTCCGAGCATACAAATCGAGTCCATCAGGAGGTATCCCTTGCTTGTCTAAATATTTCATGTAACGTATTTCACGCAACAACATCACCAACTGAAAGAAAGTATCTTATTTATTCGTTCGCAACCATATGTTGTTATAACTTAGAGCAAGCATTTTATGGGTATGAATGTTTGGAACTTTCGTCCATAGACCCCCGTCGTACCGTATGCACCATTGACCTGCACCATCGATGGAGCAAACGAAAACCTAGCGATGAAAGTGACATGTAGCAAGTTTTGGTACAAGATATATTAGCCGTTATTAACCGGGCACATATACCATCATTTGAAAATAGGATTTTGAAATTGTAAACTTAATTAATAAGTTATCTTACCTGAAAAAGATGTCTACGATAATATATAATAATTAGTAGATTGAAAACTACTTTTAATTACCTCGGGGCTGAAATTATTTCTCACGAAGGGCGGGTCCCTATAAATAAGGTTCTTGGCCAGGTGCAATTTACAGATGCCTGGCACTGTGGCGCACCACTGCTTGAACTGCCTGTCCTCGAGCACGTTGAGGTAGCCAAGCATTTCGTTGTGCTTCTGCTTCATGTACAATGCGTTTTCTGATTCTATTATTCTTTAAAAGAAAACAAGTTTCGTGTGGTAAATTGTCAAGAATGTGGGATTTTCAATTGTATAATATCTACCATAACATATACATACGGGTCTTCAAACATTATGAAGTCTTCCATTGGTCCCAGGAGTCGTCTTCGCAACTTATAAATCCACCAAATCATACCAGCGACTGGAGGCAAATATGGATCCACCATTGGCCTCTCGGGACCTTTTGTTAATTTCTGGAAATACAAATAAATCATTATAAATGGTCCCATTTTGTGATTATGTCTCGATCCGTTCTATTATAAGACGTGAATTATGCGTCCAAAACAATAAGACCAAGTTTTTGGAAGTCTTAAAATTTGGAAGTCAATTTCAAACCAATTTTCACCGAAATACACCTATATTTCGGTGAAAATTGGTTTGAATCAAGACCTAAAGTTGCTCTGCGGTTTATAATAGGGCGAATGAGTATATCTTTAAATACCATTTTTTACCAGTGTTCTAATATTAAACATATATTTCATCAATCAGGCCGCTTAGCTAGTCACCGCCGATGTTTTCTGTTATTCGAATGTATAAATATAACTAGCAGTCTGCTGTTCGAACGCTGTGAACTACAAGCACCCCACGGTTTTTCATCCAGTTGTAAAAATGGACGAACCATGTCCTGTCCAATCAATATAAAAACCGCAGTTCTTGTAGGATAAATTAAAAATGTGTTTCCATCTCGGATCCAAAATCCACATTCAGATTTAAGGGGACGCACCGTGAAAATGGGCATTTTCTATTTCTTATTTCTCAGCGAATATCAGAAATTTAGAACTGATACTTGCTAATAGCATACTAGAACGCTTTTCTAGCATAATTGTGGTTGTGGATACATGATTAGTTAATTTTTGTAACACAAACTTGCTCGTCAAAAACACCTCTACCAAAACATATATGGTCTAATTTCTCACAAACAAGAGGGACTTCAGCTTTGAAACTTTTTATGCAGATCTGTAATTATGTAATCTTCAAAATTGTGGTTCAAATTTTTTTTTGTTGCTTTAGTTTTAATTTTAGAGCTATTTTTCTATAATTGATCAGTTTTGCGTGGCTTTAGATTTCAGTCATATAAGCCCTTTTACCTTCCTGAAAATTATTGTAATTGCCGTCTTGCTTTTTCGCGAGTGTATTTAAATAAACTGTTCTTGTTGCACAGATTTTTGACAGTTATACATACAATTGTCAGATGGCCGATGGGCCTCGCGGAGCAAGGACGCGTCGCTCTTCACAAAAAAAATGACATTTAATTTCGTAAAATTATTGTCACAGTGTAAAATAATATCACGAATATATATGGGTCGAACAGTCTGTAAACAAACGTGCGAGTAACTTTCTTACACTGTGTCACTTGTCATAATGTCAAAGGAAGTGTCAAAGTATAGCGTGGCATAGATTGATTACCTGACAGACATGGTCGGCATAGATTTTTTTTCATACAAGTACCGTACATACAATATCGATTTATAATATTTTAGTTTTATTTAATTACTAGTTTTGTGGCAATAAATTAATTTTATAATAGCCAAAGAAACATATCTATAGATACTCTTCGGATTTATTTACTTTTAGATTTCGAGAAATATACACGTACATACTGTACCACTGACTGCCTGGCTGGCTGATTGGTTGTTTGACCTGCGCCGTGCTGATAGCCGTAAGGAGTGAAGCTCACTTGCTTGTTGGGGGAGCAGAGTGGGGGGCTTTCTGCTTATCCCTCTAAACAAGCAACCGAGTGAAGCTTGAGGCCTAAGGCAGAGGTCACCTGCGAGGCCGTAGGCCGAGGCACTCCTACCACGTGCTTCGTCGTTCTTTTTTTTGCAAACCAAGATGGCCGCCGAAAGCATTTTTTTGGAATCCAGGATGGCGTCTGGGCTTTAGAAAATTAAACTTTTTTCGTTAGTAACGTCTCACTGGGACTTTGTAGGAGTCTGATTTTTGCATGAGGGGGTAAAGCACCCTGCGGAACTCTAAACTGGATTCAGATTTTGGATCCAAAATGGCCGCCCACACATATTTTTTTTTGTTTTCTTAAGTAACTGGATATTTTATCCATTTTATGAACTGGAAAAATATCTTAGCCTACCTCAACAGCTGAAAGCGCAACGCCTAAAGAGCTAGTATATTTGTTAAAATTGATATAAGTATCGATGACATACATACATACATACTATCACGTCTTTATCCCTAATGAGGCAGACAGAGCATTTTGGGTCTTGCGGTTCTATGCAGAGCCCAGGGCCGCAAGACCCAAAAGCCACTTTTAGCGTCATGGTGGGCGAGAAGATGGAAAAGCAATCAATACAGTGATGGGTTGCTAGCCGCATCGCCTGTTAACATAATTTGCATTTTTGCCCATTCCCTCGATCGGCTTTTACGATCTGCGTGGGAAGAGAAACAGCTGGTACATTCTAAGTTTTTTTATTTCTCCCAGACCAGCATGGGAGTATCGATGAATAAGTATAAAATATCGTTAGTCTATATACTATATTTGTGGCCTTAAAAAACCATAACAATATCGATAGGACTATTGATAATATTGATTACTGATAGTTTACAATAATATTCCCATGCTGGTCTGGGAGAAATAAAAAAAAACTTAGAATGTACCAGCTGCTTCTCTTCCCACGCAGATCGTAAAAGCCGATCGAGGGAATGGGCAAAAATGCAAATCATGTTAACAGGCGATGCGGCTAGCAACCCATCACTGTATTGATTGCTTTTCCATCTTCTCGCCCACCATGACGCTAAAAGTGGCTTTTGGGTCTTGCGGCCCTGGGCTCTGCATAGAACCGCAAGACCCAAAATGCTCTGTCTGCCCCATTAGGGATAAAGACGTGATAGTATGTATGTATGTATGTACAATAATATCGATGACAAGTAAAACTATCGACAGTTTTTAGGGTTCCGTTTTAAACAAGGAACCCTTATAGTTTCATCATGTCTGTCTGTTTGTCTGTCATTCGACGTTTTATTTAGAGACTATAAGTACTAAAAAAGCTATAATTTGGCATGGGTATATTAATCATGCCAAAAAACAGTGAAGTGAAATAGGGAAAATCTTATACCTTTATACGAGCAATTCTTGTAGAGTCTGTGCGGAAAGAGAACCGTCGTGGCGTAAAATGAAACTAACAAAATCTTTTTTATATGACAACCCAACACCCATCTGTCAAATGACAAACTTTACGTCATCTTTGTTTACCGTGTTGTTTTAACGTGATTTTTATTTTAAATCATTTCAAAAATGGGAAATCCTTTACCCAGTCCTACAAGGGAAATAATATTTATTATTATTATAGGTTTTTCCAAAAAGAAAAAGCGGCCAAACACAATTATCGACTTAAACAAAGTCATGGAACGTGTGGCGGCGATGTGCGGTATGTAGAAAGTTATTTTAAATGTTTTAGATTTCCTAGGTAACCCCCAGACACCGACATTTTATATTATGTATAAATTAAAAAGAATTCGCATAAATATATAAAAATATTTGTTTATTTTGTTTGAATCAAAGTTTTTGATAGCAGGTATAAAGAGTGTTGATACTTTTAATTTATTATGCGTTTAGATAAATTTGCCCTATTTTTTTCAGGTTTGAGTAAAGATACAGTATCTAAAATAAAAAAGAAGGTTCCTTAAATAACGGCGTGTGGTGCAAGAATTTATTATAAATAACTGTAACAGATTCGAGCAAATCAAGTTCAGAAGAAGAAAATTCTTTGGATCTCTATAGTCTATCCGATGATAGTTCAAACATGTCCGGCATTGAATATTTAGAATAAGACTTTGATTATGGTTCTGATCAATAAATTAATAAATATATTATTGTTTTAAATTTATTTTTTATGTCTACCTAACCTAAAGGCTAACGATGAAGATAGCATCTGAAAACATATAAAAATATATTTTCATTTACAGCCATTACATGTAATGTAAATAATATATAAAAATATAATTTATCCATTAGCATCCAATAGCCGTCATAGTTTCAAAATATCAAGAACTTTATAGTCGCACTATAAGACAACAACAGTGTTGTCAACATAACAAATACGGATATTAAACACAACTGCGCCCTCAAATCCTACGACGGTTCTCTTTCCGTACAGACTCTATATGTATTTATTTATAAATTTCTATGATCTCGAAAACGGCTCTAACGATTTCGCTGAAAATTGGTATATGGGGGTTTTTGGGGGTAAACAATCGATCTAGATTAGTCTTATGTTTGGGAAAACGCGTGTTTTCGAGTTTCTTCCTACGCAGAATATGGTCGCTAACTTCGTCGCGCCGGCCGCCATCCGCTTAGCTCAGCGGTTAAGGATACTGACTGCTAGAAAGAGTGTCACGGGTTCGAATCCCACTCGGTGACTTACTTTTGTTTTTTTTATGTTCAAGTTTATATATAATTTTTTATTTCGTACTGTTTTTAGACAAGTTTTAAAAAATATAGTTAATGTTTGAGATGAAACCGACCGAGCCAAGTTCGGTCACCCAGGTACTATAATATTGTAGCTCCCATGAAAGTTTTTTTTTCGACTAACCCATCGTGTAGGGTATCGTTAAATAGGTCTTTAAAAATATTTTGAACTTGTTAACATCATTTTTTATTTAAGAATCCGTTTCTAGAATATTTGTATTTAATAAAAGTTAAAATAAAACTATCAAACCTAATAGGGGTTATTGAATTTAAAAAATCATAAAATGAAAATAAAATAAGATTTTAGACGTTTTTGGTGGCGTAGACTTGGCTTGGCCGGACGTTTTTACCATTTGGGTACGGAACCCTAAAAAGATAAAAGGAACTTAACTGTTGTGAAAAAAACCTTAATATGGCTTGTCGCATATATGACACTGAGATGTTTGAATTAGAGTCACAAATCTCAACATTGCAGGCTACCTTAAAAAATATCACAAAAAAATATGAGTTAATTTTAGAAGAAAATAGGGAAATTAGTTTAGTATCTGACGGTGTTCCCCTGACAGTGGTTACGGAATCACCTGTCACGGACTCAACCCCATCCCCTACTGTTGACTGCGGTATAATTCTAAGTATAAATAAATACCCTCATGTAGAAAATGATGTACAATCCAAAATAGAAACAATTGATAATAGCAGAAATAGAAAAATGATTTGTAAAAAATTAATAATATATTCTGATAAGTTAGGTCAAGATCTTAGTAGTATGATTTATAATAACCTGAACAGTAAATGTTCAGTATTCAATGTATGCACACCCGGGGTCACATTTTTAAACCTAATAAATAACATAAATTATAATGACATAGACCAACATACCACAATTTTAATAATGTGTGGTGACAGTTCCTCTATTACAGGAAGGAACTTAAAAAAAGGTATAGACAAAATCAAAGATTTAAAACAAAAAAAGGATTGTAGATTTATCATAAGTGCCTTTCCATATTCAGACAATTTAGACAGTAAAAGTAATAGGCACATACATGATTTAAATGTACATCTGTACAATATGACTTATTGTCACGGTGACTTTATTTTTTATTTAGATATAAATAAATTTATTTGTAATTTTAAGTTGACTCTAGATACTATGTATCTGCCTCCTAGATATAAGCGACTCTTAGCTACATTAGTAGCTTATAATATACAAAGTAGTGTTGTAAATAGTACAACTAGTAACTCTAAATTAAACACAGTACATTGTAGTGCTGAATGTACCATAGCTGGAGATACTCAGTCTGATTTAAACTAATGAAAAAGACAACAGTCAAGGCCAAAGAGTTAAATATTATTCACCAAAATATTCAGGGCCTGACTAGCAAATTATTGCAATTAGAATTATATGCAAACGATAGGGATTTACATGTAGTATGTTTAACTGAACACTTTTTGCAGTCACATCAAGTACAATTTAATATTGATAATTATTTAGTCTCTAGTTTATTTATTAGAAAGATTAATGAAAAAGGAGGCAGTTTAATTTTAACACGTAATGATGTAAAATGTAAAGAACGCAAGGATATTGTGAGCCTGTCGGTTGAAAGTATTGTTGAATTATCCTGCGTTGAACTAGAAAATTGTATTATAGTATGCGCGTACAGACCCCCAAAAGCTGACTTTAATACTTTAGAAACTGTAATTGAAGATGTTTTGAGAAAATTAAGTTCATGTCGCAAAAACATAATATTGTGTGGCGACTTTAACGTAGATTTATTAGCGTCTGATAGCACCGAATGTATTAGATTTTTGAATTTATTGAAGTCATTCAATTCGTTCAATTTATTTTTAGAACCAACTAGAATACAAGGCGACTCTAAAACATGTATAGATAATGTTTTCTGTGATTGCACTGCTGTTGATAAAGCTATAATTTAAAATATAACATCTGATCATTTTGGTCAGTTCGTGAAATTTGCCAACAACGCAGTAGAAGTAGAATTACCTGAAATAACCTACAGAGCTATTACTAAAGATAAAATTAAAAAAATTAGGGATACAGTTTCGAAAAAATTACCGTTAATTGAAGAAACTCGGGATGATCCGGATATTTTGTATAATAAAATGTTCGGTGTGATTGAATCAGAATTTAATGATAATTTTCCACTTAAAAAGGGAAAGAAACGTAATCGGAAAAAGTTTAGCGAATGGGCTACCACAGGGATTCATATTAGTAGGAATAGGCTATATGAATTATTAGCTATGAAAGCTTATAACCAAACACCTAATTTCATTAGTTACGTTAGAACTTACTCAAAGCTTTTTAAAAAAGTATGTTTATGCGCGAAATCGTTATACACCAGGAAAGCTATTCTAGATTCTAAAGATAAAATAAAGACAACCTGGAATATTATTAACACTGAAACCGGGAAAAACAAGCAACGAGTAAATAAAATTGAGTTAAACATTAACAATAAGGTTCTAGACACTAGTGAATATGTCGCACAATACTTTGAGAACTTTTTCACAAACATTCCCCTAAATACAACTGCCCCACTAATGTCCTCATCTAGGAAATCAAAAAAGCTATTAACCAATTGCGTACCTAAATGTAAAGATAGGCTAATATTCAAATACGTCACACCTAAAAATATCATTAATACTTAAAAGTATTAATGATATTTTTAGGTGTGACGATAAAGCTTGAATAATAAAAAAACTGGTGATTTGTGGGACATTTCTGTATCCGTTATAAGTAATATTATAGATGTAATTGCGCCTTACTTAGCTTCCATATTTAATAAATGTGTAGACGCGGGATCTTTCCCTGACATGATGAAGTTAAGTAAAGTTATCCCTCTATTTAAGACTGGTGACAGAAATGATCCAACAAATTACCGTGCCATTTCTATTCTGCCAGCACTGAGCAAAATATTTGAAAAGATAATTTTTAACCAATTATTAGATTTTTTCAACAAAAATAGTCTGTTCCATGGTGATCAGTATGGATTTACTAAGGGTCGATCAACAACGGATGCAGGTGTTGCACTATTACAAAACATCTATGATGCTTGGGAGTGTTGTAAGAATGCAATCGGTGTCTTTTGTGACCTCTCCAAAGCCTTTGATTGTGTAGACCACAAAACCCTTCTATCCAAACTTGAGCACTACGGAATAAAAGGGAAGGCTCTTGAATTGATTGAATCTTATTTGAGTAGCCGAATTCAAAAAGTTAGTATAAATCAAGTAAAATCTGAAGGATCAACCGTAGTGATGGGTGTGCCCCAGGGTTCTATCTTGGGTCCTTTGTTGTTCCTGATCTATATTAATGATTTACCATATTATGTAAAAGATTGTAAGGCTGTACTTTTTGCTGATGACACTTCCCTTGTTTTCAGCATAGATAGGAAAACTGACACCTCTGATGAGATGAATAATATATTGTCGCAAGTGTTGGATTGGTTTACAGCAAATAATTTAGTATTAAATGCAAAAAAAACGAAATGTGTAAAGTTCTGCTTACCAAATGTTACAAAAGTTCCAACACGATTATTTATTGATAAGGAAGCAGTAGATATGGTTGATAACACAACATTTTTGGGAATAACGCTTGATTCAGGGTTGCAATGGGGTGCCCATATTCAAAAATTAGCTGGAAAACTTAGCTCTGCGGCCTATGCGGTTAGAAGAATTAGGCAAATGACTGACGTTGATACAGCGCGTTTGGTATATTTTGGGTACTTCCACAGTGTTATGTCCTATGAAATATTGCTATGGGGTAACGCTGCAGATATAAATACCATATTTGTTCTACAAAAACGCGCTATCAGATTTATATATAAATTAGGTGCTAGAGAGTCTTTGAGGGAACTATTTAAAGACATAAATATTTTGACCCTCCCTTCGCAATTCATCTATGCGAACATTATGTACGTGCGTCAGAATATACACTCATTTAAGAGAAATTGTGATATTCATAGTATTAACACGAGAAATAAAAATAAATTAGCCATCACAGCTTTGCGGTTAGAGAAAACAAAAAAATCTTTTGTGGGTCTCGGCTTGCGCCTCTATAATAAAATTCCAGATGATATAGTAGCATTACCATTATCTAAGTTTAAGACAGCCGTTAAAAATCATTTATTACAAAATGCGTATTATCATGTAAATGACTACTTATCATCATCTGAGAAAAATTCTTGGAAATAGTTGTCTGCAAATTGTAATTGTATAATTTAAATGTATAGCTTAAGTGTAAATCTGTATTGTAATTGTAACATAGCCCATCAGGCTGGGTAGGGACCAATACTGAACTGGGTTTCTTTCGGCGTAATCTTCCCAGCAGTGGTCGTTCCGAAACGCTAGTAGTTTTTAGCTTCTGCACTAAAAAAAAATATTTAAAAAAAAATGACCTTCAATAAGAGATAAATTTATCCTACATTGAATAAAAATTTTTGACTTTGACTTTGACTTTGATAAAAGATCTAGTTTAACTTTAAAAAATTGGGTAAAAATAAAGGACTGAATCACCCTGTCTTGGCACTTGTTTAAATTTTGCCCATCGTTTACAGTAGCACAAGTGTACTATAGACAAATCTGAATACATAAGATTGTTCTCCTAGCATTTACACTACATAGACACTCCGCAAATTCGACGTCAGTTTAAAATAAAAATACATAAGATTGTTCTCCTAGCACTTACACTACATAGACACTCCGCAAATTCGACGTCAGTTTAAAATAAATGTAGTGCCCACAGTAGTGCCAATATACAACGTGGAAGGGATATACCCGTAATAAATCGAACCACGGGCTACACTAGACCACTTACTATAATCAAATAAAAATCACAACGAAAAACTAAAAAAAAATGGCATTTCCATACAAAAGTGTGCAGCTGCCTGGAAAATTTGTATGAGAATGTCAAATTCGGTTCTTTTTTACTGTTATTTTATATTTATAATAAAGTGATCTAGTATAGCCGGTGGTTCGATTTATTATGGGTATGTCCCTTCCATGCTTTTTATTATCTAATTATTTTTTCAACACACTTGCTCGTAAAGTGGCTCTAATTTCATCGGTTTTAGATATATAAAGTAGGTCATAAAACACGCTTGCGTTATAAACATATTAAAAATTACTAAAAACGGCCACTTTTGACACTTTTTGTAAAGGTTTCTAAAGCTGTTAGTATTTCAATGACTTTCGAGGTTCTAATGAAACTTAAGGATACTAGCTTAAAAGTTGTGCGAGGATAATCTCACTTACAAAAAGATAAATTATTTTTTCTGTATTTTCAAGGTCGCTAGCGGTGGTAGCAGCCCTAAAATAAAAATCAGTTTAGATATAAGTGTATTGAAAAACGTCGTGCGATATACGTGTGTATATTAGTTAAAACACTTTCAGCTCTATTACGCCCTCGCTTTCGGCCCGGGCTGCAAAATTTTGCAATTTTAAAAATATTACTTACTTTCATATAAATAATTGAATAATGCAGCTCTTTTTATATAGTTACTTATTTACCCCTTAGTAATTTAGTACATACAGCATGTATGTACTAAATTACTTTTACTTTTCATTGGTTTTGGAAAAAAATCTATTGTAAATAAATTCCTCTATCCATATACTTAATTCAAATTTGTGTATGAAATAAGTTAAAAAAATCGAATCCACGTAGTTACGCCCGATCAAAAACTACCGCATGACCTCGATAATCACCGGCCGGCCGGACGGAGGCGGTGCCTGGTGGTACTACTTATTGATCTCACGATTTTACTTTGTTTTCAATTTTTATTTCGACTAGTTAATTAGTTTTACTAACGACCCTTATAACGTGGCCCTTAGCTACAAAAACAATGAAAAATCACTGTATATTTTAAAATTTAAATAAACTATTTTTGTTTTTTTAAAGGCTGACCGGTAGACAAAGCATCAGCATTAGGTCCTTGTACGGACATGACCTTATTCAATTCTTTACAAAATTATAATATGTTACAAAAATGTAAACATATTAGATTTCATTACGTCATGTCTTCCATACTGTAACCTCTATATATTTTTAACTCTATCTGTATTGCGTTTAGACATTACTACAAACCTAGCGGAAAAGAATGGACAACTTTTGAATCAATTTTGACAGATTTTGAAAAATAAAAACGTAGAGCCAAGCCTTAAGTTCTAAAAACGATACATTTCAGACCTCGTTGAGTTCCCAGTGTAACCTTACAAACAGACGAAGTTTAAATTTTAATGCATAACAAAAATAAATCAGAAAGTTACCGATATTTCTTCATCGAATATCTCCTTGACATCATCAAGATTGGAGTGCATGTAATCGAGCAGCTTTGTTAGCTTGGGTTTCAGCTCGTTCTTGATGATGGGACGGTGGAACAAGTCTCCCACGATTTGGAAGAACTACAAAGAAATTGAAAAATCTATACATATAATAATCTATATCTATCTATACATCTATACATATAATAAAACAGTAAAAAAAGTGCGTCTGTACATTAAATATATTTCCAAAAAAAATATTGGGGGCGATGGAGACGTAGTAAAAGAGTAAGAATTTAAAAAAAAATGTCTTTCTGTTTGTCTGTATGTCTGTTTGTCTGTTTGTCTGTTTGTAACACTAATCTCCGGAAATACTGGACGGATTCGAATGAAATTTTTTTTGTTATATAGCTATTAAACCTGGGAAACATATGGGGTATAAATGATTTTGGAAAATGGAACGCCTGATGCAAAACCATAATGGTCCAGCTAAACTATAAGAGATATAAAAATGCAGCCTTAGTAAAAGTTGTTCAGCCTGATGAGCATTTTCCAGAGACATAAAGTCCACGCGAACGAAGTCGCGGGCTTCGGCTAGTTTAAAATAAAATGCTATTGAGTACTGACAGATTAACTGAAACATTCTAGGTTAGGGTTTAATATTTAGGCAAGGAAAGTCATAATTAAAAACGGAAAAGTTAAGCTAATGAACAACAATAAGTTGAGCAATAGCCAAGCCACATAAATCACCTACGCCTACGTAGTCCATGAGATATCTCAGGTACACCGCAGTAAACGTTTACCTCTTTAGTGGCAAATCCCGATAAACTCCTACAGGTGACCCTTTAGAATGTCAGTGTCGCTTAAAATTTAAGACTTGATGAACCTGAACAAGCCATCCTTTTATTGTTCTACTTTTCCTTAAGAGAAGAGAGGAATGCAGGCATCTCCATACACTTACTCCACCGACAAGAGAAAGCTGTTTTATTTCAAGAAGAGACACGTTACATACCTTGAAGAAATGCTCTAGATTGTGGCATTCGTCCAATCCCTGCGAGAACAAGGAAGCTAATCGTCTGTCAACATCCTCCAGCACCTTCATATGCTTGTCGTAGTCTGGGAGGAACTGGTGGTCCTCGGGGTCGGCTGGATCATACGTAATGTTGCCCAGATTTTGATAAATCAAGGTGTATTCTTCTAGAACCTGGCAAATAGCATAAAAAAATTGTTAAATTTAAGCAGGGAGTTTCAACTACGAGGAAGAGATCCGACTCGGCTGGGCAGCGCAAAGTCTTCTCGTCCAAAATACCTATGTATCTCAAGACTAAAGTCTACAACCAATGTGTGTCACCAGTGACGACTTATGGCTCTGAGATCCCTTAATATGGGTCTCAGCAGGCTCAAGGTCGTTCATCATGCTATGGACAAGGCTATGCTCGGTGT
The DNA here is from genome assembly GCA_963555685.1 of Acrobasis consociella. NCBI lineage: Eukaryota > Metazoa > Arthropoda > Insecta > Lepidoptera > Pyralidae > Acrobasis > Acrobasis consociella. The sequence goes on along the minus strand of OY743123.1, from coordinate 9,709,717 downwards.
TTTTCTACGTGATCGAATCAGAAATGAGGAAATTCCTAAAAGAACAAAAGTCACTGACATAGCCCAGCTGCTCAGCTCGTTGAAGTGTTTTCAAAAAGGTTCTCGAATAGTGACCAACTACTGGCAACCAACACAGGACAGCACAGGGTGGTCTGACGACCAAGGTCGTTGGAATGCGCTGGATGCTAGCCGCTCTAGATCGTTCATTTTGGAATTCCTTGCCCTTGAGGAAAGCCTCCTCTCTAGTACGCCAATGACCTTCTTGTGCGATGAACTTCCAGGTATTGTCAAAAAGTGCTAGATCAACAACACACCACCTTGTTCTAAGGCGATCTCTCTCTCGACGCCAGCCTACCTATAAATAAATGTTAAAACACTTTTTTTTGTTTTATTAATTAAATGTTTGATTATTTCGTACCGATAGGCATTCAGTACTAAGGATCTTGCCCCTCAGCCCGCAAAATTCCACCTTCTCCAGCTTGAGTATCTCCACGGTGGCCTCGAGGATGTTCTCGATCATCTTGAGCCGCTTCATGTATACGATGAACCGCATGAACACGCGGTCGAAGTCAAACGACCAGCGCACCGGCATCACGCCGGCCGGGAAGAACGTGTGCACTTTGTCGCGGTTCATTTCGTACGTCTCTCTGGAGGCAATCAATCTTATAACTAGTACTACTTTTCACATTTCTTCTATCAATAAGTAGATGATTGGAACTAATGCAACTTTAACGGTTCCAGTAGTAACATGGGACAAAAATCGATGGAACTAAAGAGACTGAACTTTCTAGAAGCGGAGCAAGCGTGGGCGAAGTTGGTCCCCGTCTAATACCTCACGGTCTGCACAGGGTTCAGTGAAAGTCCCATGGTACTAATGAGAATGTTAAAGTCACAGTAGTATATATAGAATATGTACAGGTATGCGAGATAAAATACTTAGTTGCTTACAAAAAATGGTGCAAAATGTGGAGAGCCCTCCTCAACTTTAGAAGCTGTTCGTCAGCCTCTCCTTGGAATATGGACGCTGGGTCTATAGAGTTCGTGCATTGTTGGAGCACCAGGTTACAGACTTCGCGGAGTAGAGCTGTAGATATAAAAAATATAATTTTATATCAAAATAGAGAGATGAATAGGTACCTATGTATAGTTACCTACTATATACTACATACCTTCACTTCAAAGTTCGAAATCCCAAAACACTACTCGTGGCTCATGGTATTAAAGTATTTCTTATAATCTTGATTACAAGATTTAAATGTTGATTCAGTAATTAGACCTTTACAGGTATTTTTACTCGTTAATAAGTATAATTTACATTACGTGTAGTGTATATTGAAATTTCTTTAAAAAAAAAAGTTACCGACACCAGCGCTTCGCAACGACAACTGCTGAGAAAAAAACGCCGAAAGAAACTCACTTTCACAGTATTGGTCACCGACTCACCGGCTTTATCATATTAATGTCTTTTTTAATTAATAAACACTTAGAATATTGACATTAAGTGTAACATGTAATGCTTGCGAGTTAACAAACATAAATTACGTAATAAGAATTACAAAGTAGTCAAAAAAGCGAAGCCGAGATGACCAAGTCCCTCCTAGCAGCAGTGTTAACGAGTTGACGCATGGATCAGTCATCATTAACCTCAACCATTCAGGTAAGTACTTCGCGCAGTATGGTTGACCCCTCAAGCGTTTGACGTAAACCAAACCGATCTAAAGCTAAAGCCGAGGCAGATTGGTCTCGCCAAAAACATCGCATCTGGTGAATTGTAAAATACTTCCAGCATACAGGTTCTTGTCTCCGTTTGAATAAAAAAGCAATGGTGCCCTCGAGTTTGCTATTTCCTATTCATGTAACTCTCTAAAAACTACATCAAGGCTACAGACAATAAAGTAACTCACGAATCAACTTTTCCACACTACAATAATATCTTGAATTGCCCCACAACAGCCCGATACAATGGAACATCGGTCTAATCATCGGCTTGGAGTCCATGAAATCAGTTCCTTCGTATGACTCAAAGTGCTGTTGCAGTGGCCTCTGGTAAACGAAAATATCACGGCACTCCACGATCGCTGTAAATCACAACAAAACAGTTTGAGGCATGGCTCGGCCAGAATATTAAAATGTTCCATGCTGAATATTTTATGGTAGATTTTAAACACGGAATTAATATAAGTAACGCTTCCCGTTCCCCGTCCTCGCACCTTTCCCCCGTTCTCACCTTGAGGGGAGTTAAGCGGTCGGCTGCGGGCGCCTGGCCGCCTCGGAAAGGCCGAACAAACGAGGGAGAGGTGCAGGGACGGGAGAAGGGGATTCATTTTGCGCGGGGCCATAAGAGATTCTGTTCTGTATGTAATACTTATATTAATTATGTGCTATAGTATAGGTTTGAAATTAATGTTCGAAATCTCAAGGAATCATGCCTATAGGCGATGCGGCTTGCAACCCGTCACATTCTGAGACATCAGGTATCAAGTCAAGTCAAGTGTGGCAAAATTGTGTGTAATTTATTTCTTCGTAAAAAACAGGACTAAGTTCAATCGGTTCGGTGTGTTACTAGTAATTTAATTATTGCAGGCGTAATTTCTCCGAAGTTCGGACGACGGACGCGCAACTTCAGCAAAAAATGTATTGACCCTAAAACTTGATGTATGTTAGACGAAATTGTTTAGAGATTTTGAGTTTTGGAGATATTGAGTTGAATATGAAATGTGACGAAAAATTTGCGAAGTGTTAATTATGCCTATGTCCTTAGATGAAGTTGGTGGATATATATTCGATACTAGATGAATATCACCAAGCAACAAAAACTTTAAACCAAAGGTACCTCTTAAGTTACTTTCAAAAATAATTTTTACTCATATTTTTACTCATATATTTTACAAATATGTCACTAGATGTCGCTGATACGAAATTATGGTTATGTTACGTCACCGTTTAAAATCGCGGGGTCTAAGACAGTTCGCGGCGAACCACTAGTTTCTGTACTTTACACTATTACGTCTTTATCCCTAACAGGGTAGCTGGAACCTAGGGCCGCAAGCAGTAAGGTGGTCAATGGCGCTTAATAGGTTATGTACACAGGCATGTAGGTACTTACAGGCCACAACATTGGTGAGCATGGACTTGAAGCAGCTGAGGTAGACGCTCCTGGTATCTTCAAGATAATGTGCCATACGTTTCACGCGAGGGTCCCGAAGTTGGGAATATATACCCTCCAGATTTTTAAGTCGGTTTGCGTAGAATTCTATGTCTGCGCTGGGAAGCGGAAACTTTGTTCTTTTAAATGCTGTTGAACAATATGACATAGTTTAGTCTAGCATACTTATATGTGTTACAACACAAAGCTTATTTAAACTAATGGAGCTTAATTAATCAAACATTAACAAAGTGTAAAAAAGGCCCAGGAAATGTACAATGTTGACTATATCTTCGGATTCCCATTTCTTTAGAATTTCGTTTCAATTTCAAACGTAAACTTTCTCCAAAGAACTCTAAAATTACTAGAAAACGGCATGCATTCAGAGTTGATGTGGGCCATTCGTACGCTGCACTCGCTGCAACTTGGCACTATCTCATCAATTGGCCATTATGTAACAGATAAAGAATTTAATCAGAACACCACATAACTAACACGAAACAAGAAAACTGAAGAAACCCTAAAAATAAAGATGATGAAATGTAGAAGATGTACTGTCTAGGTAGAGAAGCCCACACACCTATGTAAGAATCCTCTTGCAACAAATCGTGAACCTGTTGGGCCCACTTTATGATAGCGCCCTCGATATTCGTTTTCAAGTATAAGTCTACATCTTCTCCATCACTGTAAAGAAATTCAAGTATGAATGGAATGTTCAATCATAGAAAACTTCTTGAATTGAATAAAGCCGCTATCAAAAAATCATATTTTCTTCAATATTTGAAAAAAATAATGTTAATTTCACAAGCTCTTCTTTCCTTGCTGACAAATGTCCGAAAGGACATGCAAAAGCTTAGCCATGACCATGCTTATAAACGAAGTGAATAGCGCAGAAAGATTAAGAAAGCTGATCCCGCGTAACGGGAAGAGGCGAGGACTAAAAAGAAGAAGTTTTACAAGCACTGCTGTGAAAAAGAAGGTGAAATACTGGTAGATAAATAAAAATACCTAGAATGGAGCCTTCTAGGTATTTTTATTTACCTAGATCTAATCTAAGAATGTGGTAAAAACTATTTTCTAAGCATACCCTAGACGAAGGATAAGTACCTTTCTCTTAGCATTGATTCGGCATGGTAAATATTCTCGACACCAGCAGGCATAGGCAGCATTACTTGACTAGACATCTCGCCTTTTAGCTGGAATCATAATCAAACATTTAAATAAGATAACACACCACAAACAGTAAACTACTTATATAAATCATGTCGCCTACAATAGTAGGGTATGCTGCTGTGAGTCACGGAGGTAAAAATGACACACTAGATGAGTAGAGGTAGACATTAGTGTAGTGTAGTAGAGCATTAGGGCATTTTCATAAAGCAAATATGGCCGCTAGTAGTCGTTCAAGACAAGCACGTCGCCTGAAGCCTCATCAGTACTGACCTGATGCATAAGGTTCCTCAGATCATTGATGTGTCTTTGCATGTCGTTCCGCACAATCTTCGGCCAGCCCTTCTGGTTCTCCGGGTTACAAAGCAGCGGCCCGATCACTTCGTCGGCCATCACGCTGATGTCCATCAACACATTTCCAGAGATCTCGCCCATTGTTATTGACTGTTGTAGAACATGTATACATGAACAGTATTGACCAAAACACCACGAGCATAAAATTACGACTAAAATAGTCATATAGAATACATATTGTCGTCGCATAAGCACCTAAAAATACTACAAGTACTTATAAGCACTTACAAAAAAAACTAACTTTTCCTGCAAAAGGTTCAGCGATCGTTAACCTATTTCGAAATAGTAAAAATCATACAGGTCTACCCTGCATTATATATGTTATGGGTTATGGACCAACTGATAAATCAAGTCATTTTCATAATACCCGGGTATTATACATTAAATTATGCATAGACAGCTACTTTGAGCGAAGTAATTAATTATAATTCAGCTTCGGCGATAAGGCCGCCTCTTGTACCCCATTACATGTTGCTATTTAATAAGTGTTCCAAAATTGTTTCCTTTTGGTCCAATAAAGTTATTTGTATTGTATTTTATTGTATATTTTGACCTTCCTTGTCTAGTAATATCTTTTTATTTAATGTTTATTGTACATCAAATACAATTTTTACAGAAAAATAGGCTTTATGGTGCGGCATTATAACCATTACCTACTCCTTACATGACCTGGGAGGTCTGCATGACTCTGGAAGGAGACTGTTGGCGGCTATTTTGCCTTAATATGTGTTGTGCATTATAATAATGCCCGGACGGTTTGATCATTTTAATAGTTTTTATGATACTGCCTTCTCATTTGGGCATTTTTAAAACTGCGCGGACTATATAACAATAATGTCTCATTTATCACTTGGTACATAGCATTATTTGTTGTATTGCCATCACTCTAAATTCCTCGATCGAGTTTCTTGAACATTCCTACATATTCGTAACTTTTGCATTATAAACGTAAAAAGAACTATATAGTATATACTTAGTACACCACAAGTATACGTGCATGTGTGTGTAAGTATACTTAACTTTCGAAAATTAGCTTGTGTTAATTTATCATCGATGTTCCTCAGAAAGTAGACCATCTTCCCCCTGCTTATGGGAGGGAAATTCGTCGCACATGTGAGGAGTCCGGCGGTGTTCATGCGAAACACTATGATGTCGTATTTCGGCAAGTCGAAGAATCGGAAAAGGATATGCTGAAAATTTTAATTAGAATATGGTGATGCATAAACAGTATTGACTTAGTATAAATTGGGTGCCTTGGGCTACTGGGGCAGACAGAGCATTTTGTATCATGTGGGTATAAGCAGCAATGCCTCAAGACTTAAAAGCCACTTTTAGCGTGATAGTGGGCGCGTAGATGGAAAAGTTTAAAGCTTTCACTTGGTTTAAAGATTTTTCCCTTTTGTATATTATTCAAATTTACACCGTACTTATATGTTACTAGCTACGCCCCTCGGTGTTACCTGCAGTTAAAGTAGTCTTTGTGTTCATTCAGGGTGTCAGCTTCCTGAATACCAAATTTTATCAAAATTGGTCCAGCCGTTAGCGCGTGAAGAAGTAACAAACATACACACATGTTTTACACCAAATAAAGTATTTTTCTTTATTTCTTTCTTTCGCTCACATACAAACTTTCGCCTTTATAATGTTAGTGTGATAAAATGTCAAAAAAATATTCCTAAACAGTAATACTACGCATAATTCAGTCGACCTTGTTTGTAAAGTTCAGTGGACGTTGTTTGTAAAATTGTGGTTCTACGGAAGATCAAAGCTGCCTGTCTGCTTTAATTGGCGATCAGCAGCTTATGATAAGTGGAAAAAAAAACATTTTTCATCTCATTTACTCGCAAAACGATGTTTTCATCGCAAAACATTTGGAGCTAAAGTTACTGCTGATTTTCACGGTACTAAAAAGTGAAAAAGAAAATCTTTGGGATTAAAACACAATTTAAAAACAGACACGAATGTAATCTACCTATGTAAAATCAAAAATTATGTTTGCAGTCCAGCAAAAAAAAAGAAGAATGTAGTTTTAAAACAATAAACTAGCTTTTCTGTTCTGTTCTGTTTTATATTTAAGTATATTGATGAGTAACATCATAACTTTTTTCTACCTATCTGAACATCGATGATTATGATAATGCACCAGCGAAATGCCTATTTCAAGCGGTTTGTGAATCATACTGACCAGATTAGAAGTTACCTGTCTTTGGGGTGATAAAGTTGGCAACATAGTACAATAAGTACAGTCAGTGCGGTATCTCTTACCAACCCTATCATGCAGTTCACATGAATTGTTTTACGTAACAAGTTTTTTGCTTAACATTCCGAAAAAGGTTAACGTAAATACTTACTCTTTCGTCGCCTGTAATGAACTTGGTCCATTTATCTATCTTCTGCTTAAGAGATTTAAGTAAATATTCGCTGATGAATTCGAGGCGAGTATCTATGTCGTCTTTCTGTAAAAAAATGTAACTTAAAGATCCTCAAAGCTTTCATAACGGGCCAATAAAATACCTGGTGTATCGCCATGTAGTATAAATCCTTAGTCATGGACTCATTTTATAAGTACTTATTTACAGTAGATAGGTAATTTCCAATAAGTATTTCATATCTAATATGATAAATGAGATGAGTTCATAAATTATTAGAAGACAGTTTGGGTGCCTAGTAAATACTTACATCACCCATCTTCAATTAATTTATTTACACCGTAAGTATTATTTAAAGACCACTCTTCATCGCTAATATTATAAAATGTTTTTTACATTATTTTATAAACAATAATATAAACAAACAATTAATGTTTTTCGTTGAAAGATGTTTACTTTCGTTACTATAGAAACTAATTTCATTCCAAAAAATTTGAATTTCGAGCCATTTTCCAGAAATTTATAACTTCTACATTATTTTCTGTATGTTGGCCAAAAATCGATAGCAAGGATCGAATAATATCTCGATTCCGGTCCTAAAGGCGGGTCTCCTGCGCCAGAATTTTCGAAACATTACACAAAAAACATGAAACAAAAACAAAACAAATATATTATTTTTCATACACAAACCGTCTCCTGCGAATAATTTCTGGACTGAATTTTTTTTTAACGTTAGTGTTTATATTCTTTATGGTTAACTTCATCATGAGGTGCTACTTTTCAATCGCGGAGTAACTAAACGAACGGTTTTTTGTATGGAAAAACCATTTGTTTAGGTGACTCCGCGTTTCAAAAATGACACTTAAGATACCTAATAATATTTATTCTGATTACTGTTATCATCATTTCTGCCTGACGAAGAACTAGAAGATGTGTTCTGCGTTTTACCAATTGCAGATAATAGAGATAGGCTCCAAAGGACTCGTACCCAAAACCGTAAAATAATTTAAAAAGAAACCCTTCCCCTCACGCCCCGCGCAGCGCATGTTTTCCACCTTCTTTGGAAAGCAGAAACATGTGTATGCCATAGACAATTGTGTATAGCCACGCGGCCCACGCGGCATGCTATTATCACAAAACGGAACGCAGCCATAGTCACGTTTCTGCTGTCAACTGTCAGAATTACGCGCCAAAAACTAGTTTGGGCTTGTGGGCTGTTGTTATTTTGTTGTGTTAAAAATCGTTTATATTAATATAAAAAAGGTTTACAAATAAGGAACAAGAGACAGGGAAAATGGAAGGGTTTGATGATCCAGGTGTTTTCTTTTCCGATAATTTTGGTGTAGAAGAAAACGAATCACAAGATCAAATTAACCTCCAAGCAGTAAAGAAAAAGTTTAAAGAGTTCATTCGACAATTTCATACTGGAAACTTTGATTTTAAATATAGGTAAAATGTTCCTGTATGATATTTACAGTATATTAACGAGTATATCATAACATTTGATCTATTTCATAACTAACCTTCAAGTGTTGTCTAACTTATCTATTACAATTTTAGGGATGCTCTCAAACGTAATTATAATTTAGGACACTATTGGGTTGAGATAAACATCGAAGATCTATCTAGCTTTGATGAAGTGTTAGCAGAAAAGCTGTACAAGAAGCCTACAGAACATTTACCCATTTTAGAAGAGGCTGGAAAAGAGGTAAAAGTTTCTCTTACTTTAGTTCAATGAAGTGCCTGAAGCATTAATTAATACTAAGCATTTTCCAAAATGCATGTAATAATAACTGATTATTATCATGTAGTAGGACTTGTTACTGCACAAATTCTATACAATTAATGGTGGGTTAGTCTACGGCTGTTGTTTAAAATACGAACTCAAACATATCCTCTGAATAGTTGGTAAGAATGAAGAAACCGCCACTTTCTATGGTTTTAAATCCCTCTAGTTTAATTTACACCCCTTGCTATTAGTGAACGCAATTTATACATATAAATTAATAAATGAATGTGTGTATAGTACCAATCTCTTTGACATGGGTTGTTTCGACATACAGCTTGCTGATGAATTAACAGCACCCAGACCAGAAGGGGAAGAAAAGGTTGAGGACATACAAGTATTGCTGTCTTCAGACGCACATGCATCTAATCTGAGAGAATTAAAAGTAAGTATGAATCAGATTCCGTCTTTCGAACCTTGACATAACATCATGAATGTTTGAATATTAAATCAAAACTTTGAATGTTAAGTAACTAAACTCAATTGTAGAAATGTTACACAATTTTAAATAGTAATAATGTATTTGTTTCAGTCTGAAACTGTATCTAGACTTGTTAAGATACCAGGTATAGTTATATCTGCTTCTGGCATCAAGGCAAAAGCTACTAAAATCTCAATTCAATGCCGCTCTTGCCGGAACATTATCCCCAACTTACCAGTCCGGCCAGGGCTTGAAGGATATGTCATGCCAAGGAAATGCAACACGTAAGTTTTATAAAAAAAATGTTATACTCAGAAAACATTGGTCGGCAAATTTACAGAATTTTTGTGGCATGCCTATACAAATTTTCATCAAAATTATTCTCTTGCTCAGGGTATATTATGAAGAACATTTAGTTCTAGGGATAAGCTGTTAAATTTCCCATTAATGTAATATTAAAGAAGTTCAATGACACCTTTACAGGGAGCAAGCTGGTCGCCCAAAATGTCCTTTGGATCCCTATTTCATCATTCCAGACAAGTGTAAATGCATAGACTATCAGGTGAGTTGTTCTTCAATATTTATTTGTCACTATCATTAATTTAATGACATGAAAACTTTTTTTATTCTACTTGTTTTGGTCAGGTTTTAAAGCTCCAAGAAGCCCCAGAGAGTATTCCCCAGGGAGAAATGCCGCGCCACCTGACAGTGTACTGTGAGCGTGTCTTGTGCGAGAAAGTGGCTCCTGGAGCTAGGGTCACTGTGCTGGGAATCTACTCCATCAAGAAGATAGCAAAGACTGGAGTAAGTGATAAAAATTTTAAAAACTTTATTTGAGGCTAGCTTAATTAGTACCGTTTGTCCCTATATTTATTTAAACAGAATTTTCATTGCCCTATTGGCATACATTTTAGAAGCTAAAGTTGCTTGAAATATTTGTGAATGAACCGATATGACTAACAGTTTTAATTGCACTATCAGTAACTTGAACAGGAATGACTGCAACCATTTTTGACACAAAAAGCATATGGAAAAGATATTTTTTAAATGTTTCACTATGAACGTCAGATTTATCCGATCCATGTATTATGTATCTATTTTTGTAATATGTTAGTATAAATAAATAAAATAAAAAAATCGTGCCCATTTCGCAAGCGTCGGATATTTCCAACAAAAATTCACTGCTTTGTATTGCACAATAACCCATATCTTAACTAAGTATCCACACCTTTTTAGGGTTCCGTAGTAAATAAGGAACCCTTATAGTTTCGCCATGTCTGTCTGTCTGTCTGTCTGTCCGCGGTCCTACTCAGAAACTACAAGTACTAGAAAGCTGTAATTTGGCATGGATATGTATATTAATCATGGCGAAAAAGTCGTAAAGTAAAATCTGTAAAAATATTTTTTTTTAGGTTAGCTGCCATACAAGTAAAGAGGTAGTCAATATTTTTTTTCTCGACAAACACATTGTGTGGGGTGTCGTTGAATAGGTCATTCAAAAACATTGTGAGCTTGTTAACACCATTTTTGGATTTAGGGATCCGTTTCTGAAATATTTGGGTTTAAAGTGAAAATTTTTGTTGGAGGCAAGTGTCCCCCCCTCTATCTGCTAAACGGTTATATATGGCCACGTGAAAAAATTCACAGCTATAGTATATATAATGTAGTTTAAAGGAAAACTATCAGAGCTAAGTAGGGTATACAAATTAAAAAGTTATAGGCAATCAACTTAAAAAATGTACTCGGACAAAGAAATTTCATACAAATTCAATAGATAATTAGTTTTTAAACGTTTTTAGTGGCATAAACTCAAAGTTGGCATTCGGAACTACGGAAACCTACACTGCGCGTGGCCCGACACGCACTTGGCCAATTATTGGTTGTAGGTATTTATTTAAGACTAGCCGAAGCCCGCGACTTCGTTCGCGTGGACTCTATATCTCTGGAAAATGCTCATCAGGCTGAGCGACTTTTACTAAGGCGGCATTTTTATATCTCATATAGTTTAGCTGGACCATTATAGTTCTGCATCAGGCGTTCCATTTTAAATCATTTATACCCTATATGTTGCCCAGGCTTAATAGCTATATAACAAAAAAAGTTTCATTCGAATCCTTCCAGTATTTCCGGAGATTAGCGTGTACAAACAGACAAACAGACATACAGACAAACAGACAGACATTTTTTTTTAAATTCTTACTCTATTACTACGTCTCCATCGCCCCCAATATTTTTTTTGGAAATATATTTAATGTACAGACACACTTTTTTTACTGTTTTATTATATGTATAGATTTACTATACCCATCGTGGGGGGCACGACAACTAATATAAAGTCACACAGTGAAAGGGATAACCCTAAGTAAATCCTGTCTATAAAAATTATATATTAAAATCATAAATTCATCTGATATTGACAGAGAGAAGGTCGCGAAAAGGGTTCCGTGGGAGTCCGCTCGTCGTACCTGCGCGCCGTGGGGCTCACGGCCGAGGAGGGCGTCACCGGCGGCCTGCGGCCCTTCACGGCCGAAGAGGAGGAGCAGTTCCGCAGGCTCGCGGCCTCGCCAGACATATACGAGCGGATCGCTAAGTCCATCGCTCCTAGCGTGTTTGGAGCTGTTGATATGAAGAAGGCTATTGCCTCCTTGTTATTTGGAGGTGTGTATTTACGAAATATAATTATCATATTTCGTTTCCCATACATTTTTGAATTGCTGTGTTTTTAGATTTTTGAATCTCTAAACTTTATCCGTTCTTCCAGAATAACTATGAAAACTTTTAATACTAACTGCCATCCGTAATTTTTGATCTCTTCTTTCTTGTTGGAATATGGTTGTTATGATAGCCTACCATAAAAGCCTTGGCGATGGGACTTTGTCTGTTTCATCAATAAGTCGTTCTTAAGAAAATGTATTGAAAATAAGTGATTCAATGTGTTACTGGTTAAAACTTAATTCTTACATTGAATATTTGCATGTAAGGCTCCCGCAAACGGCTACCCGACGGTCTGACGCGGCGTGGCGACATCAACATCCTGCTACTCGGCGACCCCGGAACAGCCAAGTCTCAGCTGCTGAAGTTCGTGGAGAGGGTGGCGCCGATCGGCGTCTACACCTCGGGCAAAGGATCCTCTGCGGCTGGTCTTACTGCCTCTGTTATTCGGGATCCTGCCAGTGTAAGTCGACTTGACGATGTATTTAGAAAGATATGTTTTACCAGACTTTCTATCCCGAAAGATTAGAGGTTCCTATCCTATTAGGTTAAAAGTATCCTAATTGTTAATTCAGGTAAGCTATCTACAATCTAAATTCCATTTGTTTAGATGTTTTGGTGTGAAAGTGGAAACAAACATTCATACAAAGTTTCTTCATACATACATGCATAATATCCCACCTGTTTCTTACAGGAGTAGGCAGAGACTATGGACCTCCACTTGCTGACAAACCTCTTTCGCTCCATCAACACTTGTCAATCTCTTCATATATGTTCGGTTTTTTTGGTTATGGGTAGTGCTTACCTCTCCTTTTTGACCGAGCGAGCGAAGCGAGTGAGGTCTCTAAATCGAGTTGGGGGCGAAAACAAATTTTATGTATGTATGTATGTATGTTTGTACCGCGATAGCAGCCGAACCGATGGTTTGATTTTGACTAGATAAAACCTTTCTCATTTAAACTAGTAGTTCGCCGCGAACTTAGACCTCGCGATTATTATTCGCAATTCAGTTTCCTAAATAACCCCTAGATGGCGGTATCCAAAGTTAGAACGCGCTATGGTTTCGTTTGCTACATAAACGCGGACATTTTTATTAATATTTCAAAAACTACTAAACGGATTTTGATGCCCAACGAACTTGAAAATTCTATTGATGTTTCCTACATGCCTACCAAGTTTCATCAAAATCAAACCATCGGTTCGGCTGCTATCGCGGTACAAACATACATACATACATACGTACATACATACATACATACAATGTGTTTTCGCCCCCAACTCGATTTAGAGACCTCACTCGCTTCGCTCGCTCGGTCAAAAATGTGAGTGGTTACGCAAAAAGGGACAATATTCTAATTCAAAATTTATAAAAAATGAAACTAATATTTTAATCTTGAATTTCCATATTTTCTATCACCAGCGCAACTTCGTAATGGAAGGCGGTGCGATGGTGTTGGCAGACGGCGGCGTGGTCTGTATCGACGAGTTCGACAAGATGCGGGAGGACGACCGTGTGGCCATACACGAGGCTATGGAGCAACAGACCATATCCATCGCTAAGGTATAAAAATACATAATTCTAAACCTGTTTGGCCATTTTTCGGGTCCTGATATCATAAAGTAGCTTCTAGCTTATTTATAATATAAGTTTATTAATAATTTCGCTAGTGTAGCAATCACGGGCGTGTAGGGGTACTTGGAAAGGTTGACCACAAGTACCATAAAATTACTTGAGCTCCTCCGTGCTTCAATTGGCATTTATCACGCTACCATCATCATTATAATCATTTTAGCCGCATAACGTCCACACCTGGACATAGGCCTCTCCCAAGGATTACCAAAATGACCAATCTAGAGCGGCCGGTATCCATCATCACACTAGGTCGGATACTTATAAAGTAGATTAATTGGATATAACACAAAACTAAAAGAAAAGATTTTTACATTTTTTTAATGAAAAAACTTTGAATGTCTTCTACCAACAGCTTTATCTTCCCGCGCAGATCGTAAAAGCCGAAAGAGAGAGAATCATGTTCATAGGCGATGCGGCTAGCAATCCATCACTATTTCGATTCCTTTTTTGGGAATTACAGCTCTGAGCTCTGTCTGCCCCGTCAGGGCTAAAGACGCGATAAAGCTTATTATAAAACGAGGACAAAATTTATGACTTGGTTAAAACCATTATTCACCCATTTGAAGTTGACAATAACGTAAGAGAAGTAGACATATTGCTTCATCTTGTTTTAGGCGGATAATGGTATAAACCAAATACTAAAGTTAGGGAATGTATCTGTATCCTCCAGGCCGGAATAACGACGACGCTGAACTCCCGGTGCTCGGTGCTGGCGGCCGCCAACTCCGTGTTCGGCCGCTGGGACGACACTAAGGCGGACGACAACATCGACTTCATGCCCACCATCCTCTCCCGGTTCGACATGATCTTCATCGTCAAGGATGAGCACGACCAGACCAGAGACATTGTGAGTACGAACTTGCTTATTGGTGTCCCGCTGCGGGGCAAACGCTTCCCTTTTTTCTTTTCATTCGTCCTTGCTTAGGTAGGACCGTAATCAGCATTGTATGGCAGTTGTTAAGCTATTTAAGATGCCTTTAGACAGCCTGAAAATCTGACACCAGTGTTGGCCATTTACACACACGAAAAACAAACCATAGCCAGTCAGTTATGTATGCATAACTAAAAATCTACTTCACTCCTAAACTACACAACCGATTTTGATAAAATTTAGGATCACCTCGGAAGTATACCCTATCAAAAAAATTATCACAAGGAATTAATACTCCTCCTTTTTTGGAAATCGGGTAGAAATGACGATACTTATGTCGAGACAGTAAGTAGTAAGTAGCATACCTATATAAACCGTACTTCGGAGGGCACTAGCCTAGGTACTAGGTCCCGACTCTCATTAGATGGCAGTTGCCTTTAGCAAGCTTGAAGATAATGCTATTTTAAGCGCGGGTAACACCGCGGGGCGCATCTCTTAGTTCATATAAAAAAAGAATGTTTCAACGACAGACTTTAGCAAAGCACATCATCTCGGTGCACATGGGCGGCGAGTCCACGGAGCGCGAGGCGGCGGCCGGCGAGCTGCCGCTGGCGCTGCTGCGGCGCTACGCGGCGTACTGCCGCGCGCGCTGCGGGCCGCGGCTGGCCGAGGCGGCGGCCGAGCGACTGCGCGCGCGGTACGTGCTCATGCGCACCGGCGCCTCGCAGCACGAGCGGCAGGCCGACAAGAGGCTGTCCATCCCTATCACTGTCAGGTCGGTCACATTTTGACGTATGGGATCCATCCGCGACCTTTTTTGACTACACATTGATGTACACGGTTTATAACGTATGGGATCAAAGGGTTCCACGACCTTTTCTGAAATTAGCCATTCTATACTCCGTGCATTGATGCGCACGGCCGGAAGAATTAGACAAACTCGTTATGCTAGTCTACTTTGAAAATGACTTTTTCTATGTAGGTAGTGACATTATGAAATGCAGGTAGTGTCATTAGAAAAATATCAGAATCATTCACTATCAACAAAGAAATACCGCTACACTCCAACCAGTCTGTCTGCGACCACCAAGAATGTAACTCCTATTCGAACTTTAGATGAAACAAGAAAAAGGTTTGTGCAAAGAGACATTTATATAATATAATATACTGTTAATAATTTGTTTAAAGCGCGATAGTTTAAAAACCAATATAGCATCAAATAGATATGTTGGAAAGACCCCACAGGCTAGTTTTCTAACTGTTTCGGTATCTACTCTGCTACGAATTTTAGAAAATGTGAGCCATGTTCCAAGAAGTTGTAATTTTTTTCAGACAACTAGAAGCCATCGTGCGCATATCGGAGTCACTGGCCAAGATGCAGCTGCAGCCGTTCGCGACGGAGGCGCACGTCACGGAGGCGCTGCGCCTCTTCCAGGTGTCAACGCTGGACGCCGCTATGACGGGCAGCTTGGCCGGTAATTCCTTAAATCTTAACATTAGACTATGTGTCTTCTTTTATATGTATTTGTGAGTGGTTACGCAGAAAAGGACCTCAAGGAAAATATTCTGATTAGACCAAAACAAAGCTGAAAGACTACAGTATCAAAATCCATGAAAAAATCCCTGCAGGTCCCTTTTTGCTTAACCACTAACATTATTATTCTAACTAAATCAACGATTCTTGAGGTGATTTGTGTTCTATTGGTACACCAAGAAGACCGATATCTTTTACGCGCGCAACGTTTAAATAAAACTAAATTTGCTGTCAAAATACTTTTATGAAAATGTACAAACATTCCAAATATTGATTTCTCTAGTCAAATGACCTGTAAATGTGATGTTGCGATACATAAACGACATTGTTTATGTATTTTATGATAACTTATTCTTTTTGATTTCCAGGAGCGGAAGGTTTCACAACCGAAGAAGACCACGAGATGCTGTCTCGCATCGAGAAGCAGCTCAAGCGCAGGTTCGCGGTGGGCTCGCAGGTGTCCGAGCAGACCATCATCCAGGACTTCCTGCGGCAGAAGTACCCGGAGCGGGCCATACAGAAGGTCATCCACACTATGATCCGCAGGGGCGAACTGCAACATCGACTGCAGAGGAAAATGCTCTACCGACTCTCCTGATTACTTTTTCCTTTGTTTAACATTATAGTATTGATTATCTGTAATCTTCAGTTGAATAATAAAAACGCTGAAATAATTTTCGTAATTTTTATTCAGGGAAAAACCAAACGAAAATTCTATAAGTTATGCTCAAAGCATAATAAATTAACATTTTTTCAGTCATTTCATAAAGCTAGACATACATACATGCTCCATGAGCTGTGCATATATCGCATATATCTAGAGCTGTGCACGTTTGACTTAGTCATAGCGTACAACTAGATAAATAAATCATAGTATACTCGGAGGTAGCGATTGACTAGAATGTTAAGATAAGTTTAGCTAGAACGTGCTGAGCAGTTTAAGTCTGAGCGGCGGCCAGGCCGGGCAACTTGAATGGGTATTCGGGATGCTTCTCGACGCCTTTCCAAAACAGGAAATTGAAGATGCGCCCATGTTCCCCCTTATCCAACTTCTTCAAAACATTCATCTCTGCTGGGAGTAATTCGAAGTCATATATATCCATATTTTCCTGGAAATTTAAAAATATACCTTATATATACATTTTGATATTAATCTTGAGCTTCTCTATTACTTCAAAAATATTTTTTCACAACCTAGGTAATTTTTTCACAACAATACATAGTATTCTTTCACAAAAATTTTGTCACTTAAAAATAAAACCTACACCAATCCGTAATGTTCATGAGAGATATTAATTCATTACCTTCAATCTATGCTCGCTAGTACTTTTTGGTATAACCACAATTTGTTGTTTGACCAAAAAATGCAGCAACACTTGAGCAGGTGTCTTTGAATGTTTCTCGGCGATCTCCTTTACTTCAGGTAGCCCCAGTAGGTCAGGAAAAGTCTCCGGACTGTAAGAATAGATAATTGAGTCTTGATTATTGTAAAAATAAATAAGAAGTAAAAAAATGCTAAGAAAATAATTATCAAAACTGTCCACAGAATGATACGAAATAAAAAGCTTAAGAAATAAATATCGTTCAATTATGATATGAAACAAACCTATAATTATACTTGTTGACAAAATGGTCCTTCGCGCCGGGACTGCCCAGCGGCGCATACGCAGTGACTATGATCTCGTGCTCGGCGCAGAACTTGCGCAGCTCCATCTGTTGGAAGTATGCGTGCAGTTCCACCTGCAGCACCTGCGGCTTTATGCTGGCCTCCTTGATTATTTTGGATATCTGACCTTCGTTGAAGTTGGACAGTCCTAAGTTACGAATACGCCCCTCTTTTTGACATTCTTCCATTACCTGTAAAAAAATACCGTAGATAATCTTCATGAAGTTGAGACGAAAAATTGTTAGTATGTATATGTTAGGGTGTATCTTTGTATGTTCCGCGATAACTCACGAACAGTTCAACTAATTTTTAAGATATTGAGAATAAGTGTAGCAACTATTCATACAATTTTCAAGTTCGTTGGGCATCAAAATCTGTTCAGCCGTTTTTGAGATATACGCATTTTGGTGAAAATAAATATTTCACTATAACTTTCGAACTGATAATCAGATTTGGATAAAATTTAATATTTCACGAGAAAGCATTGCTAATTCTCATATGTATATTGGATATGAAAGTATTTAACCGGTTTTGGAGATATTGAGTTCAACCTTAGATATTGAGAAAACCTGGAATATGATTAATTGACGTAGTGTTAAAAACAGTTGTTGTTTGTTTTTCGCATGGTTTTTGGTGTGTATAGTGGCCAACACTAGTGTTAGTTTTTTTAATGATGACAGCCGGGACCTTGCCACCTGCGGTCACCCACCCAAGTGCGGATCAGGCACGTTGTCGCTTTACTTTTCTTTAAAAACAGTTTATCTTCTTAGATGAAGTTGGTGGACGTATATTCAGTACTAAATTAATTTAAATTACTTTCAAACATCAATCCTTACATCCTTATCCTTACTATTACTTGGTAATCATAGGATAGTTTTTACCCCGAAATTCCCACAGGGAGCAAAGCCCACGGGCACAGCTAGTTACATAAAATATATTTTACAAATATGTCATTAGATATCGCTGACACAAAAGTGATTTCTCTGGGCTTACGGGCTCGTTTGTGTGGAGTTTTACAAAATATGTTTTCTGCAACGGTGTCGAACGGACACTGTTTCGTCATAACTAATTCAGTAGATGAATTCACGTCCTCGTATTTTTATCCTCTGACAAAAAGGGAAGTGCCATAAGCTTGACACCAATGTTTGTCTGTCTACCTGTCTGTCTGTCTGTTAGTTAGTAAGATGTCTCTTTATTGTACCAAAAATAATAATACACCGATTTTTTGGATTTCAAATAAACTCAACTATAAAACTGTGATGGACATTGTTGCTTTCCCGAGGCCTTCCCGCTGTTTTTAAGCGGCTGGAGCAGCGTAGAAGGCCCGCAGTCCTGTTCGAAATTTGAAAAAAAAATACAATTTGTGAATTATATACATACATATGTAGTGCAGTGAATATAACTTCACTATTTGCGTTTATAACACGCGAGTATTTTATGGACTGCTATGAATTACTAAAATAAAACTTTACGAGCAAGTGTGTAGAAAAATAATTTTACCTTCCTTTTTCTTCTTAAAGTGTCTATTTTCGCTTATATCTTTCTTTTTCTCGTAGTCATAGTATAAAGTATAGTATGCATGCAACTCATGAATCAAACGGATGAATCATTAGCTTCGCTCAGTATTCTCGTCTATGGCCCTACCTCACTTTAATCCATCTTTTATTTATTCACTAATTCCATAATATACTATTTTCTTTTCTTGGATTATGACGAAGATACAGCGCATTTAAATTTTGGATGATGTCACGATCAGGTACCATTTTTACTAGAATGACGTGAATCACCCCTACTCCGAAACTTCGATACGCTGTATCTTTGAGAATTTTTACTACTTAACTAAACAAAAAAAGGTCCATTATTTTTGGAAAATCTAAACGACAGACTTAATTACAATAATATATTTACCCAGCCCACCCCCTATCGCCGAGCGACTCGTGCTGCATGCGTTGTGTATGGAAGGAGCCTTTAGGACTCATAGCAGTGGCAGCATTAATACAATTTTGAATATTTTTAGGGAATTAGGGCACAGAATCACTGAATGAAATGGTGACTCTCGCTCTGGCTCGTTTTTGGTGCAAAGGACGACCATTGCAATACAGCGTGGTAATGCAGCTAGCGTTTTGGGCACTTTTGCACCAAAAACGATACAGGGTGGGTTTTAATTGTAATAAACATAATAGTTCGACATAAAAAAAATTGAAAATAATCCTTACTTTCCACGTGTCGACGTGGTTGGTCTCCATATCCAGCTCGTACTCGCCGTCAGACTTGACGAGCGGCGTCAGCTTGTCCGGGTCGCAGTGGAAGCCGAATGCCACGTGGATCAGGTACAGGTCCACATAATCCAGCTGCAGGCGCTGCAGCTGCAGCTCGAGGAACTTCTTCACGTCCGACGCCCGGTTGCCCACGTGTGGCAACTACAATTACAAAGTTACTCAATTTTCTTAGTCGCCTTCGTGGCGGATTTAAAAATAGACTGAGTAGGCTAAGCCTAGGGCGGCACATTTTGAGGGAAGCCAAATTTTAGGCCAATTATACCCCCACCTCTACTTCACTTTTTTCGTGCATTGCAATCGAGAAGGACGCTTTTGTAATGATATTCCAAGAACACAGCTTAGGAGCGGAAAAATATGAATATGCTGTGACATGTATGTATATGAACTGCTACAAGGGTAATGCTAATGTAGGTAATTAAAGTAGATGAAAACGGAAGATAGAACCATTTTAACGCAACTAATAGAGGGTTTATATTTCTCGATCGTATGTATTTGTAAGGATCTTTTGATTTGTCAAAATTGTGGGAGTCTTTTGGGTCTTGCGGCCGGCCTGGACTCCCGTTAGATAGGATACATCTATTGGAAGTACCATATAATAAGTATTTGGCTTTGCACACTAAGTATAATACCTGTAGTAGATACCCTTTTTCTTAAATCATTCATCTTTGGATGAAAACAATATTAACATCTGTGTTTTAAAGATCAGAAGCGTATAGAGGGGAGGGACGGACGCGGGAAGCGAGTTTGTTTATACTACCTACAATACCAATATAGTAGCATAGGTACATATTATATTTAAATAAGTATATATAAAGTGTATACTTTCGAGGTGGTTCCATAGAAATTTTATCAAAATCGGTTGTGTAGTTTAGGGGTGAAGTCGAATTTTAGTTTTGAAAAATTATACAAGAATATATAAGATTCATGAGTTTAGATGAAGCAAATTGTCAGGATCGTAGCAAATAGAGGTCCATAGTCTCTGCCTACCCCTGCGGGAAACAGGCGTGATATTATGTATTATGTATATATATATAAAACATTCAAACTAGAATCAAGGCCAATCGATTAACTAACCTTGGTTGTGATAAATAAGTCTTTCCTTGTACCTTTGCCATCACCAATCCACTTCTTTATGGCATTACCTATAGACTCTTCATTATTATAATTAAATGCCGTGTCGATATGTCTGTATCCTAGGTCTAACGCTTTGTAAACTACAGTTTCTATGACATCAGGTGGAGCCTGAAATGAAACAATACATACTTTCAGAATAATAAGCCTTACATTCATATTTCATTCATCCAATGGTATCGATTATGTTACCTGCCATGTGCCTAGACCCAAAGTGGGCATTAAATCTTGAGTTTGAGATAGTGTAACGAATTTCATCTTCTTTAAAATACTAAAGATACTGTGATAGCGGAATGAAATACTAAAAATGAAGCGCACTTGGATTCCACACTTCATATATTTTCAGACTGAAGTTAGGTGTAGTCTTGAGATATTGGCACGGAGCCAACACCGCTCAGGAATGAAATTTTATTCTGTAATGAATTTCAGACTTCTTTCTTCAATATATTATAGCGTAAAATACATAATTCAAAAGCAAGGAAAATAAATTCCAAGTAATAGCGTTGTTTTTTTCATTCCAATATTTTTTTGCATAGGCAGGTATTGATTTTTTACATTCAGGGTCGCGCACGTCATTATTTTGAATTTCGCGGCTTCGCGGTTATGAGTACATACAATATTGCCAAAAGTAAATAGTATTTTTTTTATATTTTTGTGACCTTAGTTTTATTTTATACATGCAATATTCATTAAAAATTGATTAAATAATACGGAATACTATATTATTATACTACCATATTACTACACACTAGATCATAGTACACACTCATTCATAAGAAGGTCATTGACCGTAGTCATTGACAATTGTTTGCGAATCCGATTGGCTAGTGAAATACACACGCCTTATTTTGACTAATGATATAGCTTTATTTTTTCATTGATGGACATGTCAGCCAATCAGCGTAGCTTAGGAATCGATATGAATGAAAATGCCCGTTCTTCGATATTCTTGTTGCTTGTTGTCTATGGTTTTGTTTTTGACATGGAGCGAAAATGAAATTCGATTGATTATTTATCTCCTGGATTATTTCCCGCCATTATATATTTGTGATATTAATTATAGAAAGAAAAGAATAAAATTGGTTTTTGCAAAATTTCTTTTAAATAAAGCGAAGAAATATGGGTGTAAGTATAGACACATTTAGGTGCAAGTCTCATTACTGTCGTATGTATGCATTTGATACACGATTAATTCGAATCTGATTCATTTTAATAAAAAATTTAAATAAATTATTATTTTATCTACTAAAATTAAATGTGTAATGCTTTATTGTAGAATACTTAGTAAGAAAAACAAAACTAACAGTAAATTTATAGGTTATGTTTGGTTGAATATTATGTATATTTACGACATATTTCAGAAAAAAACATTAGTATCTGCTAATAAAAGCAAAGAAAAACGACAAGCCAGGAAAGTAGAGCAGCGTCGCATAGCTGATGGCATGGCCTACGTGAACTCCGCCAACAAGCTGCAGGATCTGTCATCTCTGTGCAAGGAGCTGCTGGTGTACAAGGGCAGCGACTTAGAGGCTGACATGTACATCCAGAGGGTATCCCGACTTGACAAACCAACCCTAGAGTGGGCGATAGACCTTACTGAACGGAATATGAAGAAATTGTAAGTATTTGCTTCTGGATGCACCTATTATTTAAACTTGCCAAACGTCCAGTTAAATAGGCGCTTGAAAAGCACTATAGACGGAAAGGTGTACCAAGGGATGCTCAACAGGGCAACCTACAATAACATGAAAAATATAAAGACATTTCATTACCCAATTGCTTCAAAAAGTGGTCCAAATTATAGTTCAATCTCAATTTCAGATATGAAACTTGTGCATGGGGTTGGAACAAAGAACGCAAAGTGGAAGAGATGACAGATGACTTAGCGTGGTACCTTATTGCTAAAGATAAGAATGGAACACCGCTAGCATTCTCACATTTCAGATTTGACATGGATTTTGGGGAACCTGTCCTTTATTGGTAAGTTTATTATAAATTAAATTTACTATTGAGTTGGGGGATAACTTGCAGATTGAATGAAACACTTAAGAATAGTACAATCTGTACAGTATCTTCTTTGTATGTAAATGTTCTGTTTTGATTTTGGCTGAACTTGTTTATTCTTTGAATCCAGTTTTTGTGTCATTAATTAATTCTCATTGCATAGCAAACAAATAAAAAAAAATAAAGGCAACAAAAACATTACAACAAAATTTTATTTCATAAATATCTTACTCATAGTTATTTACACCTACATTATTATAATACAATCTCACCTAATATTGAGCACTGGTCAATTAGCTTTCACTTTGTACTTCCAAAGGAGACAAAGGAATAGACTTATGTTCCTTCTGAAGAGTTGCTTCTCGAACATTATGTTTTGAGAAGGCCACCACCGTATGCATCTGGTGCAAAGATATCTGAACAGTTTATGTAGTATGTATATGGTCATTGCTGTTAAGACTATGCTAAGACATGCTACATCTAGGAGCATGTACTGAGGGAATGTGAGGTCGAGGGAGGGCGATCGCAGGTGCGCGGCGCCCTTGTGCCGGAGGACATACTCGATCCAGTAGATTCCAGTATCCAATGGCGGAAGAGGTCGATCCAGGAATATGTCTCTGAGCTTGAGAGAATTTTCTTTGTATCTGTTAAAAGAATAAAAATGATTAGACTTAGAGTTTTTCTAAAGTTAATGGCATTTACAAATTGAACCGGTCAAGTCCCGCATAGCATTATATGTATAATGCGGCTTCATTGTTTAACTATTGCGTCTGATATTGGCAGATCTCAATAGGTTAATTTAATTGCAATGAATTTAAAGAAGTAAGTCTCACTTTGGCAACATAGTACAGCTCTTGAGACATAAACTCAGCTTTGCATCTGTGTAAGTGCACAGAGAGTGTAGGTGAGACATCAGCTTGAGGCACAGCACGGTCCGCACCGGTTGATACTGTTTTTTTAAACTCTACTCGAGTCACAGCACGACCCTCGTGCGTCATTTCCCAGCCACGCACTATCCGCCTTCACCTTCACCTTTGTTACCGCTAGCAACTTGATATTTCATTGTTGTTGTGTTTGAATTATGAGTGAAATAAACTAGCATTAATAATAAATAATATTATGAAATAAAATAAATTATCATAATATCGTGTTTTTTTCTAATAAAACATTGATTTTATTTTTATGTTACTTTTTGACTGACTACTTATTGCGCTCACTCACACTAATGCAAAGCTGAGCTTATGCCTCGAGGACTGTAAGAAAGCTATTTGTGTTGGACAAAGAAAATAGTAGTTCAGGTATTGCATCAACACCCTTCGCCTTCCAAAAGCTATTGGCGATTGAAGCACAGCAGCATATCGCTTCATTTTAAAAGCAATATTAGTCTTCTCATCTAAACGTGT
This sequence comes from Acrobasis consociella, assembly GCA_963555685.1. Classification (NCBI taxonomy): domain Eukaryota; kingdom Metazoa; phylum Arthropoda; class Insecta; order Lepidoptera; family Pyralidae; genus Acrobasis; species Acrobasis consociella. The sequence continues at coordinate 9,685,239 of OY743123.1, read as the reverse complement.
TGCGGTTGCATCCTTAACTGTCATACGACAAAGCCCTGGGTGGAAATTTTTAATAAAATAATATCTTTTTTTACAACTTAATTAACTGTACTTATAGTAAAATATATAGTGTTGTTATTTATCATTGTTACAAACGCTGAAGGGGTTATCATTGTGCCACAACTGTCTCCAGCTACATATCAAAGAACCGCTAATTAAAGAAAAATATCTCACTAATAATTGGCCAAGTGCGTATCGGGCCACGCGGAGTGTAGGGTTCCGTAGTTGCGAATACCAACTTTGAGTTCATGCCACTAAAAACAAATTTTCTATTGTATTTGTATGAAATTTTCCTTTTCCGAGTACATTTTATAAGTCTGTGTAAACCGTACTTAGCTCTGAAAGTTTTGCTTTAAACTTTGGTATATATATATACTACAGCTGTGATTTTTTTCACTTATTCTTAAATAACCGTTTAGCAGATAGAGGGGGGACACTTGACTCCAACAATTTGCACTAAATATTTCTGAAACGTATCCCTAGATCAGAAATGGCTATTTAAAAGCTAACAATATTTTTGAAAGATCCATTCAACCCCCAATATTATAGCTCAAACGATGAGCAAGTCAAGAAAAAAAACCACTTTTATGGGAGCTACCCTAAAAAGGATTTTATTTTACCACGGACGGACAGACAGACAGACAGACATGGCGAAACTAACTCTAAAAAGTAGGCATACTGAGGAGACATCATTTATTATGTTAACTTTATAGGGCTTTTCTCTAGCAGCTTTGATTGCTAAGTTTGACTCACTGAATAAAAGATCATTAAAACGGTTCATATACACTCCTCACCTAGGGATTTTCTAATCATCTACGACAATGTTAATGCCTTTAAGCGCCTATCGCTAGTAAATTATTTTTATTTTCCTTTGTACCATTGTGATCAATAAAGATTTGATTATCAAATAAATGATATAATGGAACAGATGAGCATACATACATACATAGCGGCGAAACACATAACCCCCCTTATATCTTCGCTGTAGTCGGGTAAAAAATATAATGATACGCCTCCCGAAATTCCCAACAAACTGTCACATCAAACGAGTGATGAGTCGGAGACGCCGCTGATATACAGAGATCGCTTGTAAAAACAACTCGTGATTAGAGTAGGGGTTTGCACCCAATGCTATCTCGTTTTAGATAGTTTATGCTTATTATTTGCGAAAGATAATTTTAATTGGAGACAACCCTTGATAAAAATATGTGTCGTTGACTTCTTTAATGTCGTTTGCCTAATGTTACTGGCTATGACCTCTAATGACTGACCATTGTTTTATCAAAATAAAAACTCACTTTGGATTTGTAAGCAAGTCATGTAGGGCCTCCGTCCAGGACTCTGTGGAGGTATCCTTCAGGCTGAGCGTTCGGGCCACGCCGCGATCGCTCATGGCGCGCGCGTTCAGGGCCTGGTCTGCGTAGAGAGGCACCGTCAGCATGGGTACCCCGCAGGCCACTGCCTCCTGGGTGCCCAGCAGACCCCCGTGGGAAATAAACAGCTTCACGTTCGGATGACCTGAAAATTACCGATAACTATTTTCACATTTTCATTTCTAATTCAAACGACTTATGAGTAACTGTATTTGTAATATACGCCGTGGTCATATAATGTGTATGTCGTGGTTAATATTTTAATAAACATAATCATTGTTTTTATTGACCACTTTAAAAAGCCAGTAACTAACAATATAAGTATATAAATTAAGAACTATTACCGGTATTGGTCTACGCAGATTTTTTTTCTCTATGTACCTACCGGGAATGGGTATTGTCCGTACACAAGCTCGTATCTCTATCAAACGTCATTATTTACACATAACTCTTTTATTTAATTTTGAAGTAACTTCCTGATTTAGGTAGAATTCCTGATTTAGGAAGTTTTTTTTTAAATTTTGGCCACAGTTTACATAGATACTTTGTGCATGGCAGATAGATGTATAGCTATACTATAAAACTTACATAATGTTGCATATTGTGGTATCCAGTCCATAGTGTAGACATTATCGGGCACGGTAAGGTTCCTGGCCAGCATCCGCCGGTCCATCTTGACGAGCACCGTTTGACTGACGCGAGAAATGGCTTCAAAGATCTGCGCCAGCTTCCCACTGGGAATGGTCTCGATGCGCGACATGGAGCCGAAACTCCAATAAATCACGTCTTCCGTAGCTTCGTCTAAAACTGACTTCAAACCCTATAAAACCAACAGAAAGTTACAAATGATTCGAATTGACAATGACACTTCTTTACCATAAATCTGCATTGAGATTGGTCCATTCGTTTATGAGCTACGATGCCACAGATTGACACTCAGATACGCAGACACGTCCATCTTATAACACCCCTGTTTTTGCGTCGGGGAATAAAAATCGGAGGCCATCAAAGTAGGTCGATTTACTTAATAAAATGATTATGTGCAAATATATGTTTATATGCGTGGTACAGAGTGTAATTTGGCAATAACAGCTTGATTCATTTGACACTATCTGTTATGTCAGAGGGTCCGAGGTCCTGGGTCGCGAGATAGTTCCTGTGCACTTGCCGATGTAGGTTAATGGTCGGCCACACAACGCGCCCCGCTCGGCCCTTTTGTTTGTAGCAGACATCAGACACCACAATCGATGCGGTGTAAGTTGCAACAAGTAGGGAAAATAAAAATCCAAACATGAAGTTTATAGATTTCACCATACTAAATTTACATGCAATTTTATTAGTATAACGGTTCTCAAACTAATTCGGACTAACCATGAAGAGGTAAAATTTCTTATTAGGGTAGGGGAAAGAAACTAACTGTATATAGATAGTATGGAACACCCTACTAGACAAACAAACGTATAGGGTGGTAGGACATTCCCAAAAATAATTTTACTCAGTTTTGTAAGAACATCGTTTGTTTAGCGTTCCGAACCCATAGGGTAAAAACGGGACCCTATTACTAAGTCTTCGCTGTCTGTCCGTCTGCCTGTCACCAGGCTGTATCTCAAGAATCGCGATAGCTAGACAGTTGAAATTTTCACAAATAATAATTATGTATTTTTGTTGCTGCTATCACAACAAATACTAAAAACAAAATAAAATTAATATAGGGAAGCTCCCATACAAAAAACGCGATTTTTTATAAATAATGGTACGGAACCCTTAGTTCGTGAATCCCGATTCGCACTTGGCCGGTTATTTTTCGAATTGTTATTACTATAGTGTACTATAGGGTAGTGGTTTTTATAAACAAAATAATCGTCTAATGTCTGTGCTTCATTTACGTGAAAAATAAGAATGTAACCTAAACGCCTTCAAACTGATATATAACATTAGCAATTATCGGCCCTTCCTTTCTCTTTAATAGTAGATATTAGATAATGACATCGTAAATCACCGTTTTTATCATTTAACTAGCTAATACTCGGTTCTAGAATGTACTGCTACCGGGTTATCACATTGTTGTTGTAGCATCCTCAGCCTCAATAAGTAATGCACATTGTCGATTATTAAATCCGTGAATGATACCTATATTTGTTATGTATATGTTTGCAATATAAAATGTTGTTAATGATTAATTATCACCTCTTCCATGCTGGTCTGGGAGAAAAGAAAAAGCTTAGAATGTACCAGCTGCTTCTCTTCCCGCGCAAATCGTAGAAGTCGATTGAGGGAATGGGCGAAACTGCGAATCATATTAATAGGCGATGCGACTAGCAACTCATCACAAAATTTATTGCTTTTTCATCTTCTCGCCTACCATCACGTTACTGAGAGCCGCAAGATACAAAATGCTCGGTCGGCCCCATTAGGGATAAAGACGTGATCATATGTATTATCACAATCATATCAACAAAAATCTAAACTTACGATCTATACTACTATACGATCTACTCTTGTCTGTCTATATATGTAAGTATCTTTATTGGATTTGTATTTAAAAATGTATATATTTACTGCCCATAATTACTTCTTGTACTCGTATATCGAATACGTTGATTGAGATTGCTTTACGATATTCAGCATAAAGCTGACAATTAATTGCTGCACTGGTGGTTATCGGATAACCCTGCAGACTCCACGTGGAGACGGATATCTCACGCACGATGAGATAGTACATGAGACGGACAGACAGTGTTTAATGATGCAACAAATCGTTACGATCTTTTTTTTTCATTATAGTCTTTATACCTTCTCTTACAGTATTATAGTCACACTTTACAAATAAAAATAAATAAAGTTTAAGTTACAAATTATTATAAACAAGCCGAAGAACGCGACTTCGTTCGCGTGGGCTTTAAAACTCCGGAAAATGCTCATCGGCAGAACAACTTTTGCTAAGGCGTCATTTTTATAATTCTTATAGTTTAGCTCTAGACCATTATGGTCCTGCATCAGGTGTTCCATTTTCTAAAATCAATTATAACTTGCCCGGACTTAACAGCTATATAACATAATAATTTAATTCGAATCCGTCCCGTATTTCTGAAGATTAGCGTGAACAAACAGACTGTCATTTTTTTAAAGTTATTACTTTATTACTATATTTACTATGTCTTTACATATCGCCCCATTTTTTTTTGGAAATATGCTCAATGTACAGACACTTTTTTTTACTGTTTTGTTATAGTTACAGCATACGAGTTCATGCAGCGTCCGCCTACTTCACAAACTCAAATATGGCTATCGAGTAGTATATGACACAGAAATAAGTTCTTCTCATCTAATATCTATATGTATTTGTACTAAAAATTATTACATACAAATAATCTGTCCTATCTAATTTGTCAATCTTACCTTAGGCAATGTTTGGGAGTCGTCTAAATGCAGACCTCCAACTTCCACGAAGCCAGGGACCAAGGGTCGCACTTCATTTATACTAAAGTGGCTGTTAGATAGGACCAGGCTATAGTTCTGCGCTAGGCTCTCCAATTTAGGCCCAGCTCCGAATAGTTTATCGGCTATTGTCTGTAGTAGATAAAGAAAATAGGTTATTGTGCTTCACTTGCTTCAAACATAACGCGATATCTCAATTTTAATGTGTTATAGGTATAATACTGACCTGCGATGGTGTCTGCGACTTGTATTTGTACATTATCTTCGCCCAAATTACTGACATGGTGTTTAAGAACCTTTCGAATAAAGTCATCCGTTGGCCAAACGGCGTCATATAGGCTGGTACATATGCCGTCGCTTCTGGGTTTCCCAGTTGTTCGTTTACCCAAGGCAAAGGCACGCTGGAAAGGAGTCCTACTATTGGCGCCTGAAATCTTTGCCCGAAAGGAAGAAAACACTCGCTTCCAAATATTTCTACTATCACTAAGTCGTAAGTTACTGAAGAGTTAAGTAGAGCTTTGATTGCAGGCAGCCTGGACACAGTTTCACACGCATGAACACATTCTTTCATTATGTTCTCCAGGTTTATCACGAAGTCTGGTTTCAATGAATGGTGCTGCTTCGTAAGGTTGTTGGTTATCTCTGGTATGGTCCCTGCAAGACTTATTACTTCTACGTTCGGTGGGGGATCTTTCTGAAAATAATAATTTTATACATCAATTCACAAAGAAAATTCGCCCGAAAACTGTTTGCCGCCACCGGACGCGTGCCACGCGATAACAGACGTCAAACGGAGAGGTGAAAGGCCGCATGATTCCACGATTTACTACTACTGCGTCAAACAGTATTAGAGTACCATTTACATTAATAAATCGTACTGATATTTAATATTTGAAATATATTTCATATGACATACGAGGTATAAATAAAATCAAAGGTGTATCCCGAACATGGCCTTTGGTGGTTACCCAATGCTTAGTGATCTGATTACGCGTAGGGTAATGCAACTTGTTATCTGGTCGGGTTTGGCCAGCAGTATATATCTTTCGTGCTTCGTAAATAATATAGAATTATTGGTTCCATTGTCATTTCTAGACAGCATCATCATTCTCATCATTTCAGCCGCATAACGTCCACTGCTGGACATAAGCCTCTACCAAGGATTGCCAAAATGACCGAGCGCCTTGCATCCAGCGCCTTCAAGTGAGCGACATTGGTCAGGTCGTCAGTCCACCTTGTTGGGTGTCCTACGCTTCGCTTGTCAGTACGTGGCGCGTGGTCGCCATTCGAGAACCTTTTTGCCCCATCGGTCATCGGTTTGTCGCGCTATGTGACACGCCCACTGCCATTTCAACGAGCTAATCCGCTAGGCTGTCATATTTCTAGATAGCAATTGCCAACAATTAAATTTCTTTATATTGATAAAAAATCTGACTCACATACGCAAACCCATTCACTGTTGCATATTCCAAAGTTGCACCCCATTCTGTACAAGTAAGTAGGTGCTTTTATTTTTAAGAATAAGTACCTAATACAAAAGTGTACAGTCAGCTTAAGAGCCCCCGACCCTAGACTTCTCCATACAAACGTAGTCTACGTTTAATTTTGAAACCACATGTCAGATTCCGGTAAAAATTGGTAATTGTAAAGAAATTGCAATTATCTAGGGTTATAACTGGTTTCCTATAGTAAAATTATGAACTGGAAAGAAAATATAACGATTTAGGAGTTTCCCATACTAATGGTCAAAAATGATATAAAAAAGACGTGTGGCACTCGGGGACTGCCGCGGTAAAGCTATTGTAAACAAGGAAGGACGGCAACGTCGCAAACGGACGACGGAGACGAAGCGGCAACCTACATGGTAGGCGGAGTGGGGAGAGCGTGAGGTTTTTTCGTTACGGAATTTCTGGATTCGATCCCCGCGCTCAAGGCTCGCGATAGAAGCTATGCAATAGCTTAAAACACTTTATTCTATTTCAAGTTCATATTTTTACCGTCGGAAACTAGTTATAAACCTAGATAATTGCAATATCTTTGAAATTACAAAATTTTGCCCAAATCGGACATGTCGTTTTGAAATAAAACGTAGACTACGTTTGTATGGAAAGTTGTATTTTGGTCTAGGGTCGGGGGACCCTTAAAGCGGCAAGATGCAGAGGCCAACATTTAATGTCCCTATTATTAGGGATAAAGATTTTACAGCAACTAGTAACATATGTAGGTTCCCCGTGTATTTTCCTCATATACATTTTTAATATTATTTATTAAGCGCAGTCGGTACAGGGCTGATAAATAATGTTGATATTACGTGAATGACCGGTGATCACCTTGGCACTGGTCGGAGACAAGTTTCGTCCTCAAGTTCGTTGACATTAACTTAATCGTATCGAAGTTAGATTTGACTTGACTGTTGTTTTTGTGACCCTAAGCAGTGGTAAAGGCGTCGCCGGCGCTCGGTCGTTTACCCGATTAGGCCTACCTCTTACGTATGATCAAGCCCAATCATGAACCGTGGCTTTTAAAAGATATAGCTAAAATTATATGATTTTAGTGTCTCGCGGTCGCAAAAAACGATATTAATCGCGGTAAATCCCGTAATTGATTTAAAGATTTTTTTTCTTTTCACGATTTTATGAATTATGGCAGCAAGCTGCCCTATATCGAAAATTGTGGAAGCAGCAGGGGAGGACTTTGCCCAACTGTGTAACATTCAAGAGGCTTCTAAAAAATATGAATATCATAATATAACGCTGGCGTCTAATCGAGGAACGTTTTACTCGACTACGGCAAAGCCAAGAAGAAGGTAATGATCTTAGAATTCTATGTATGTAAATAATTAAACTTATCGGTTTTCCTACAAGTTGACTGGTAAAGAATGCATTAGCATTAAGTTCACCTTTTGTTCCATTTTTGTCAAAAAATATTTTTTAATCTATACCTGTAATAAAACAGTAATAAAAAGTGTCTGTACATTGAATATATGTCCAAAAAATTATTTGAGGCGATGAATACATAGTAATAGCACAGATTACTAATAAGTTACAACGTAATAGAGTAAGAATTTAAAAAAATGTCTGTCTGTTAGTCTCTTTGTAATAATATACACGCTAATCTCCGGAAATACCTGAAACAAAACAGGTTTCATTTGAACCCGTCCAGTTCAAATGAAACCTGTTTTGTTTCAGGCAACATATAGGGTATAATTATTTTTGGAAAATGGAACACCTAATGCATGGTCCAACTAAACTAAAAGAAATATAATAAGCGGCCAAGTGCGAGTCGGACTCGCCCATGAAGGGTTCCGTAGTAATATTTGTTATTTTTATTTTTATGTTTGAGGTAATTGAATGAAAGGTAAATTGCAGTTTATGACATATTAAAAAAAAACTTCTTACTAGATTTTGTTCAAACCAATTTTCGCTGGTAGTTTTCATGGTAATGAACATCATATTTTTTTTTTAGTTTTATCATTCTCTTATTTTAGAAGTTACGGGGGGGGGACACACTTTTTTCCACTTTGGAAGTGTCTCTCGCGCAAAGTATTCGGTTTAGAATAAAATGATATTAGAAACCTCAATATCATTTTTGAAGACCTATCCATAGATACCCCACACGTATGGGTTTGATGAAAAATATTTTTTTGAGTTTCAGTCCTAAGTATGGGGAACCCCCAAAATTTATTGTTTTTTTTCTATTTTTGTGTCAAAACCTTAATGCGGTTCACATAATACATCTACTTACCAAGTTTCAACAGTATAGGTCTTATAGTTTCGGAAAAAAGTGGCTGTGACATACGGACGGACAGACAGACAGACATGACGAATCTATAAGGGTTCCGTTTTTGCCATTTGGCTACGGAACCCTAAAAATGACGCCTTAGCAAAAGTTCTTCGGCCTGATGAGCATTTTCCGTAGTCATAAAGTCCAGGCGAACGAAGTCGCGGGCTTCGGCTAGTAATAAATAAGCGGCCAAGTGCGAGTCGGACTCGCCCATGCAGGGTTCCGTAGTAGAATTTTTTTTTATTTTTATATTTGAGTTAATTGAATGAAAGGTAAATTGCAGTTTATGACATATAAAAAAAAAAAACTTCTTACTAGATCTTGTTCAAACCAATTTTCGCTGGTTGTTTTCATGGTAATAAACATCATATATTTTTTTTAGTTTTATCATTCTCTTATTTTAGAAGTTACGGGGGGGGGGACACACTTTTTTCCACTTTGGAAGTGTCTCTCGCGCTAAGTATTCAGTTTAGAATAAAATGATATTATAAACCTCAATATCATTTCTGAAGACCTATCCATAGATACCCCACACGTATGGGTTTGATGAAAAATATTTTTTTGAGTTTCAGTTCTAAGTATGGGGAACCCCAAAAATTTATTGTTTTTTTTTCTATTTTTGTGTCAAAACCTTAATGCGGTTCACATAATACATCTACTTACCAAGTTTCAACAGTATAGGTCTTATAGTTTCGGAAAAAAGTGGCTGTGACATACGGACGGACAGACAGACAGACATGACGAATCTATAAGGGTTCCGTTTTTTGCCATTTGGCTACGGAACCCTAATAAGTGTCTATGTGGATATATATGTTTGTTGTATGTGGACATCCGAACTGCGTAACCAATATTCACAAATGAGTCAATCGATTCGTTATTTCCTTTCAAATAATGTATTTAGAAAAAAAATTAGAAAAAATTAATGATTAAATTAATTTAATTTATTTTTTATTTCAAATGGGGGCAGCACTTGACCCCGAAATATTCAAGTGCCCCCTAATCCAGTTGTCAGTGCAAAACCAGACACAATAGTAAAACAATGCATGTCGACCGGATTCCGATCTGCACAGACGAGACGTTGAGTGCTGATCCACGTGATTGCTATGAACTACGATTATCGCTAGCTTATCGCCGTCCTCAAATTCACCTGACCGTCTATTTTCACTCATTTTGCGCATGGTCAACGATATATTATATTGCATAACATATTACTGACGACCTCCGTGGCGTATCCACGCTAGTCCGCCACTCAGAGGTTCTGGATTCTGGACCCCGGCAAAGCAATTTTTTCTAATTGTCCTAAGCCTTGACTGTTCATGTAAACCTATATGTATTTATCATAAAATATAGTATCGTAGATTAGAATCCCATAACACAAGTTAAAAACTTACTTTGGGGCAGTCATTGCGACTCGTACTATTTAGATATAGCGGCTTGATGACGAGTTGTTAATCACACTACATTAAAGATCTATATATATTTGTCTTCATGGGATGTTACTATGATTCTTTATTTTTAAAAAGTACTTAAATTGTGATGTTATCATCACGCATAAAGCCCTATCTCTAAAAACATGTACTAAAAAAAGGCTAGAAAAGTATCTGTATGATATGACACTCGTTAACGAAAGCCAATTCATGTCAATAGTTTCATTACGCTTAGGATTTCTCTAAAGCCCACTGAACTGCCGAAAATCAAAGTTTCATATTTATTATATTGTATGCCTTATAGTTCTGCACTTTATGTGTGACTCAAGCTTTTCCACGATTCTTGTCGAGGGTGAATTTGAGAATTAATTATATTTTACTCGAGCTCGGTGGCCCGGCGGGAGTGCGCATTGCTAGCGCTTTCGCAAGCAAAGCGACGGCGGGCGTGGTCCGCTCTTGGATGGGTGACCATAAGTGGCATAAAATTTTCTCGAGCTGCTCCGTGCTTCGGAAGGCACGTATAAGCCGTTGGTCCCGGCTATCCCCATTGAATGACAGTCATCAAGCTATATCAGATGCCTTTAGGCAGCTCTGAAGTAAAATCTGACACTAGCTTTGGCCACTTACACACACGAAAAACCAACAAATTTTGCATTTACATATAAAATAATGATAGAGTATTTATTTTGTCAATTTTTTTTATCACCGGTGCATTATCTGGGTCTGCTGAGCCGTCTAGTGCCTATCACTGTGACGAAATCGCGAGGCTTAAGTTTTGAATGAGGTCTTATCGCTATTTTTTATTCGATACCAGGAACTCCCGATCTTACTCGTTTTGAAAACAATAAAGCTTATGATTTGAAAGTTATAAAAACATTTTCATGTACAGGTTATAAAAAAAACAGATATCAATTATGTTATGACTATCAATAAAACTTCCCATTCTCATGCACATTATCACATATTAAAAATACTGATCTGCTCTTTTCATCCGATATTTTTACTAATTAGCGAAATATCGTTTCATTTATTCGTAGAATTTACTGAACTATTCACTGATTGATGCTTCGTGAGCTTTCTCTTTCTTTTGAGAAGTGTAAAAGCTATCAAAAAATATATCTGTACGTACCATTGGGAAGTGCGAAATGACTGTGAGTTGGTGCTGCTTCCTTGCAAGAGCGTCGACGAGCCTGCCGTACATGGCGTAGTGGCTCCTCGTGTTGGTGGGCAGCACGGCCAACAGGCGCGCCGCGTGGCCGGCCACCGCGCACAACAGCACCAGACAGACCCGCACCTGCATCTCTCTGCTGCTCGGCTCAATTTGCGCAGACGCCGGTCGCCGCCGCTCCACACCCTTTGCCCGATAAGCGGTGACATCACTCACCACCACCCGCCCGCACTCCCGCCCGCCCGTATTGCCCGCCTAATCGCACCGAACTTTCTTCAGTCTATCTCACATTCACCCCATGTCTAGTTTTGTATGACACTGGTCGCGGGCACCAATAACATCGCTGGTCAATGTGCTGCTCGGGTCTCGTGTGAATTCATTGAATCCGTAAAACGTGTGTACTTGGGAATTTCAATGCAATTTCTTGGAACTTTTCATAAGTCTATGTAAGTAATTAAAAAAAAACTTCCAATGAATAGCCACATTTTTATTTGTTTCTTCACCTGATCGAACTATGCAGGAAATTATGTATAAAAATCACGATTATTTTATTCTGTTTTTAGTTATTTATGGTTATAGCGACAACAGATATACATCATCTAAGAACATTTTACCTGTAGCTATCACGGTTCATGAGATATAGCCTGGTGCCAGACAAACAGACAGACAGACGGACAGTGAAGTCTGAGTAATAGGGTCTCGGTTTTTACTCTTTGGGTATGGATCTCTAAAATACATATTGCAAACATTTGTCCTAAATAACTAAAATAGATTTAGGATTTTTTGTTAAGTATAAAACAGTTATAGGGATAACAAACTCACCATTTCCTATTCGCGTTTCAGTATAAACTAAGAAAAATGCATCTACTACGACCGACCACTACTTATTTAACAGACAGAGATTTTCTCTTCTCTGTCTGTTAAATAAGTAGTGGTCAGTCCAATTAATAATATAGTTACATATATCAAGAAAAAATATAATAAAAGTTAAAAATAAAATCATTTATGTTGTTTTGATCGATATAAGAAATAAAATCTGCTAATTAAGAAAACATTGCAAACCGCAACACAGTCCTTATCGACATGTCCATAGGTCAATGCAGTATTTCTTTTTGTATGGCAACAAAGACACAGATACACATAATCCGGTACAAAAACAGTTTATGAAGAAATTTGGTTCCACCATTCAATATTCGCTAGAAATTATCTAAAATTTAACTTCGTAGAAATTAGGTAAGAAATTAAATTTCAGAACAAACTGGTAGGCATACCAATCACCTGTCACCACCAATAGATCAGGGTTCCACTATAGTAGCCCTCGAAATCTAGAGGAGAAGACTTGTGCTTCAATCATATTGAAAAACAAATACTTTACTTGACCATTGAGACACTTCCTACTCAGTACCTAACTCGTACTGAGTAGGAAGTGCCTCAATGGTTTAAATATTTGTAGAATAACTTTATCCTTTCCTTTTTTGTTTAAACACGTTTGCAATTAACCCAAGAGCATCAAAATAGTTTAGATCTCATTCAGGAAAGCAGTATGGATTATGAACTACCTTCTGCAAACATTATTTTTGTACAACTCTCATTCATGTCGAAATGGAGGCAGGTGACTGGCACAGCCTGTGATCCAAAGATGCCAATGAAACCATAATAAGACCAGTGATGCTCTACTACTTCTCCCTCACCTTGCTTACCACAAGATTATTTATTCTATTGCATTAGGATTTAATAATTGAACTTCAACATAATACATGTTTGTATATATTATAATTTGCCATCTAGCATGGTTTAAGTCAGTCTTTCCCAAAGTGGGCGATAACGCCCCCTTGTGGGCGCTGCAGGTCTCAAGGTAAGAGACCCAGAAAGAAAATGTTTTTTTTTTTTGCTAGGAGCTTTATTTAGCTAGGAGGCCTCTTAAACAACGACTGCAAGAGCTCTCGACTCTCAACAACAACTTGTGAACATCAATTGTACCCTGGATTGTGGTCAATCGTTCAACGATTCTTGATAGCATTCTCATCCTCATATTTGTGTGAACGTGGATTTAGTGCTGTGACAACACTGCTTACTAAAAAGAGAAATCGTTTGCTTGTTGCCGAACGTGGCGACTTGCGACTGTTCTTGAGTAAATTGGAACCTGATATCAACAAACTTATTAAACAGCATTAGATTCATCCTACACATTAGTTTTTATATAAGGATTGATTATTTTAGGTATATTTTTAATAAAAGATACACTGTTTTAATACTATAAAGTTGCGTTTCAATAATCATTCTTATTGGCAGGTGGAGCCCGTAAGAGTTAACTTGAGACCTAAGCGCCGTTGTATGTTACCTACTGCGCTCAGGTTTCAAGTTGCGGGTTATAGTAAAAGTTGCGTTTAGAATTCTCCGTTAATATACATATACAATGTCCTTTTTAATTAAGTACAAATATTTTAAGGGGTGGTTCAGTCCATCATTTTGAACAACTTTTCCCAATGAATGTATATCGAAATACGAAAAAAAATTTTTTATTTTCGATAGTAATGATATCACGTGACTACTTCGATTTGTATGAAAACCTAAAAATTTTTTTTCGTATTTCCATATACATTCATTGGGAAAAGTTGTTCAAAATGATGGACTGAACCACCCCTTAAAATATTTGTACTTAATTAAAAAGGACATTGTATAGGTCACAATAATTAATTAATTTAATTTGAAGTTATAGTGGTTTTTAAATAGGTGAAAATATGGGGGCGCTAAAAAAATATTTATTCTCAAAGTGGGCAGTAGACAAAATAAGTTTGGGAACCACTGGTTTAAGTGGTCTGGAGTTTAAGATTTCGTAGTAAATCGGTTTCGGTAAAAACGTCCTGGAGAGTCAGCGACAGACTTAACTGATTTTACCACAGACCAAAAATGATTTTACACACAATGTTTACAAATCTACACCTAATAAAGCAAATGAAAATAGAAAATTATGTCGAATTAAAGCTTTGTGTATGTATGAAATACGTATTTTTAAGGGAAAGGGTCCGGCGATATTCGCTTACTAAATGTTATATTTTGTCACCAGCTACGAAGTACAAGTGGAGGCAGCGGGGCGGCGGCGCGGGCTGGGGCAGCGCGTGCTGCGCGTGCTGGAGAAGCTCGCGCACGCCACGCGCATGCGCTTCGTGCGGCTCACCGCGCTCACGCACAACGCCTCCGCTGTGGCCTTTTTCAGAGCGTGCGGGTCAGTTCACATTATATTAAGATTAACCAGCCTATGTCAGTTCACTGCTGAACTAAAAGTTTCCTTAAAAGTTTTGTCCATACTTAAGTACCAAGCTGATTTAGTATACGGCTAACGGTGTAAAGTTGTTGCACAGAGGACGTTGCCGTTCTCTGTTACATTCACCTCCCGTAACCATGTTCTTAACTAAGTATACTCATGGAGAAGACTAATATTCTACTCTGCCGTCACCGCACGACACATTATGTGAATTAGATAAAAAAAATCTCTCAATTTCTATTTTAAATCAGCATAAATAAAAACAGGCCCCTATCTATTTAATAAGTTCGTATCAATTACGTTGTTTACAGGTACAGTCTAGACGAGACCAGCCCCCCTAAAGAGGAAGCGGCACATTACGAGATACTCAGCAAGGAGATGCAGAGCCCAGAGGACGGTAACACCGACCAGTGCGCGCTCAGCGACGGCATGCGCGCCGTCAACGTCAACCCGGCGACCTCATAGTATTTAGAGTAGCATGTAGGACAGGTTACAGCATATACGGTAGAGCTATATCTCCGACGGGACTTGTCGCCAACGATCGCCGGATTCATACGATGATATTTTATTCGATATTTTTACCATAAATAAAAATTAGAAAGGTGTAGGGAACCACATACATACATATAACCACTAAAAGGTGAGAAGGAAAATCTTACAAGCTAGTAGGATAACAAAAATGAACTGGTTTCCATTACTAATCAAATAATTTGGAGCTGATGGATTTTCACAGTGTATTAAGACAAAGGAATGACCGTCAAAAGTTGGCACAAGCTTGGTTTGTAGCGATCTCAAAGATGGCTCTTGACTATATAATTGTTTCGTACATAAGGAAAGAGACGACCTCGACCATAATTTGAAATTCCAGTAAATGATTGATGACGTGTATGTGTGCGTAATAAATGATTTATGAATGAATTTGTCTGTATATACGGTCTTGCAGTAGAAATTAAGCGCAACATCTCAAACGCGCATTAACGAGTATCTGATAAGTTAAACATTTTTGCGTTATCTTATCATAGATTGTATTTGACTAGGAGCACGGTAGCACATCTATACCCATCCTTATAGTCAGTCATGTCTATCAACGAATAAGTATGACTACGATCGAAACATGTAATAAAAGCCAGACCAGCAAAAAGACCAGTTACTAAAATAATGATTATTTTTGTACAAGTTATCACGTATTTTATTAAAATGACCTGCCACAAATAAATTCTTAAATATTTTAAAACAATCATTTTTATAAAAGTGACATTAGATCACAAGCAGAAAATATCAGGAAAAGCTTTGCTCTATTAGAAATATTGTTTGCGCAGAAATCAGGTTGATTTATACAAAAATAAAAGCCCTATCACACTTGAATGTACCGTATGGTTGTCCACGTCCACCGATACCAAGGTGTGCTAGGGAGATAAAAGTGCGATCACCCTTCATAATCTGCGGGTCAAAGGTAGACACTGCTCCAGTAGGTACATGGAACTATGCGCTAGGCAATGTTCACTGACCCGGCCGGCCACGCGCTCGCCTCATGGATGAGTACTATGCTATGATTCAGTTGAGTTGACGTAGCGCACATAAAACTCGGTCTAGGCACAGAATTAATAAGAGTATTACATGGTCTAGGTTTAATCTTAGAAATAAAGTTTTAAAGGTAAAATGTAACTCATGGTTTATCCTTTAGTGATGAAATAATGTAAAATAATAAGTGAAGAGCGAAATACTCAAGTGAATTCGCATGAGCATTTAGATTACTACTCGTAAATGTTGAATAAAAACTTTTATTTTTAAGTTTAAATCAACGTTAAGTTGTGTATCAATGGAATTCGATATTTTTTACATGAAATGGTAAATATATGTACTTTGCAATATAAATTGAAAAATTTAAGTAATTGTATCTGATTCAAATTACAAATATGCACCAAAAATATTTGCGTTAAGTACGTGAATTGTCATAAAAATACTTCATAATAAACAATTTGATATTTTTACATACTTATTCCTTTATTTACCAGACACCTTTAGTATAAAAAAATAACCCGCAATCCATAAATTAAAAGTAAAACAATTCATGGATTTTAATATGATTAATGGGACAGGGAATCAGTTAAGTTTTGGGATCGTCTCCTCGCCGCTCGGGAACCACTGATACTCCCATGATACCCTCAGGAGTAGACAAAAAAAAGCTTTTGCCCAACAGCAGGTTTTTGAAAGCTGATGATGGTCATAAGTCAAGCACTACATGCAAAAAACCCCGTTGATGCTACGTTTTGATGTAAAGACAAAGACTTTTCATTTATTATGTATATGAAGTAAGTAAGAAATAAGTTTCCGCCTAAACTTTTATCAATGGCCATTAAACTAAAATGTTAGGTTACGATAATACCACGCACGAAGTCATTAGTAGATAATTTAAAAAATGAGTAACACGAGTCGGCGTGTGCTCAATGAATGGACCCAGCCGAGCGTGCGTCCCCAATACACTGGAAACTAAACGGCAACTAATCTATTGCACTACGAAACTTGAAGAATGTGCCGATTTACTGAACTTTAATGTTTATGTCGTGACTTCCTGTCTATCTAGTGACTTGTGCTTGAGCCGAGCACATCACCGACAGGAACAATTGGTTATAATTAAATTTTTTGCTCCTGTACTTTTATCTCGCATTTTTGATCATTCCTATACAACTGTTGCATTTTTTGCAAGTATTTTATGCAACAATTGTATAAGAAGGATCAAAAAATGCGAGATGCGTAGGTTACGATGCGGGCCTTGGTCGTCGATAAGATAAATCAATACGCTTTCATTAAGGACAATTATTTGATTTTATTAATAAATATACTTGTACAATTACACACTAGCAAATATCACAGAATTAGATTACATAGGTACCTTACACACAAAAACAACTAAGATTACATAAGCAATATGTGCATTGGTAACATTATATCTACCCAAACAAATAATTACCAAATCAGTAGGTACTATTCGTCGATGCTTTCAATGTCAAGAGGAGTTTCAGATCTATCACCAGCCGGCGACGCACTCCCGGACCGGGAATAACACGTAGAACGCCATGGAGTCGCCGTTAAATCATAGGGCGTCCCTCTATCTACTCCCTTACTTTCATAGGTGGAACCTTCAGGGTTTAAGTCTAAGGAACTGACAGTAGTCCAAGTGGAAGACGCCAAGATCCGGGGTGTCGGCGGAAGGGTCACTTCTCTTGGCGGAGCGATGCTGGCGCTTTTCTCTCTTCTTTCACGAGCTCGCCGATTTTGGAACCATATTTTTATCTAGAATAAATTAAAGCATATCTTTTGGTATGTACCTACATTACTTACTTAAATATTAACATTGTTTCTATGCTGTTGTTGGAGTAAGGAAAATCTTAATAGAATGTACCAGTTGCTTCGCTTCTCGAGCAGATCGTAAAAGCCGATGAAGGGAATGGTCGAAAATGATAACTATTTTGATTTCTTTTTCTTTTGCGACCCTGGGCTCTATATGCCCCATTAGGGTAAAGACGTGATAGTGTATGTACATTACATGTATGTAACAGGTTAGAACAGCCTATAAAACTATTCTTGAACTTTGTTGTCGCAAGCACTTCTCTTCGAACACTTTATTGATGTAATTTCTAGAAAACACTTAGTTATTAGTCTATCGTCACTGAGCTGAAAAATTACTACAGCATGAGTGGAGTAAGGTAGATAGTCCGCACTGCCCCGTGTGGTAAATGAGCAGTCTAACTTACTCTATCGTCTCTTAGTTGAAGAGCCGCAGCCAGGGCGCGTAGCGCTGGAGGAGCGAGGTACGGAGCCCGAGCATAGGCGGCCTCCAGTGCGGCCGCCTGCGCCGCGGTGAACGGCACCCGCGCGTGCCGGCCGGAGCGACGGGCTCGGCAGGCGCTGTTTGTTGATCCTTGCAACAAAAAATAGAGATAAGTTCAATAGGTGAGACACTTTTTTGCACTTATTTCAAAATATGATTACACTTCTACGAAATTTTATTTACTCTATCAACTAGATATTTTTTTGTGCTGTTAGTAAATATCATTGACTAGGTATATATTGCCTTCGAACAAAATTCTCGTACGTATCTAATTTTCAATGATGGCAGGTATTTTGAAATAAGTAATGAGGCTTTCATCGCTCAAGCATATGTACATAAGATATTTACAGCACAGCTGACACAAGAACCCACGGATATTAGAGATTCTTCAGAACTTCTTCATCATCATCATCATCATTTTAGCCGCCTGACGTACACTGCTGGACATAGGCCTCTCCTAAGGATTTCCAAAATGACCGATCTACAGCGGCCTGCATCCAGCGCTTTGCAGCGACCTTGGTAAGGTCGATAGACCACTTACATCACCTTAAATGTCTGCAACTACTGAAACCCCAACTAGATAAGCACTAACGTGGAACTCGCGGAGGCCTGTACCGCGTGCAACACAGCCAGCTGGGGACCTCCTCGCTCCCTCTACTTTTGGAGTCATCGCTCAGGATCCTCTCAATGCTAAAATCCGAACTGCAGCGACCGGACACCGGAGACACGTCCATTGCACCAACTCAATACTATTCAAACTAAATCTACATCTAAAACCCTTAAAAGATATTTGGATGAGGGGTGGACCGTACGTAAGCCACGCCCGAAGGGATAAATGCGCATCATCCCCTAAACTTGTAATTGTATCCGAAATAGATGTTTATCAGCCACCGCAATCGCGGAGCACGCACCAATAAGCTTACGAGTGTTGTGACGTCGGCCCATTCATACGATTCACTGTTCAATGGGAAATGGATACTGTTTGCACACAAAGGAATGTTATTACTTTAAGGGTATGTGGGAAAATTAATTTGTAACTTATACTGTGCACACATTGTGCGAGATTAGTCGTAACTTGATATCGTTTTGTGGCAGCAAATTCAAAAGTCATTAGAATTACCGAAGCAATTAAGAATCAATTTAACCTTTGGGGAATAATTAGGACGATTCATATTTTGTTTAATTAGTTTTCCTATTATAAATTTAATGACCATAGATATAATGAAAACGTTGGTGTGGCTGCTCTTGCTACAGAGTCGGGGAAAATATGCAATGGGCCTGGCAGCCAATCATATTTTATTACCTTTCGCGATGCAAACGAAAGGTCCTTGGGGCCCAGAATCTAAATTATTCTTGAAAGCTTATCGAGGCAATGCGGCGGGAGCTGGCAGTTATTTTGCTCAGCGTTTTAGTCTCGCAACTCGGCGAGGAAACTGCCAGTATTCGGGGCACGTTGCCTTGATATAAAGCGTTACGTTAGTGATATTTTTGATGTATAATTTAATTTAATTTGTAAAAATTGACTTTTATTTCCTTAATAAAGATTTTTAATATGAAAACGTGAACAAATAGAACACTTAATAGGTAGGTAGGTAGGTGATCGTTAATGGCAGAGGTACAAAGGTTGGTACTAAATATTCTGCAAATAGAAATAAGTAGGTTAATACTACTCGTAATAGACTTACTTCTTTGTAATTACATACCTACAATAGTAAAATGGACTGCCTATAAAGTAGCTATTGTCCACATGTTCACGAGGACTCAATAGAATTGTTTGCGTTTAAGAGATAATCGGATAGTTAAAGTGGCGTTATAATCGTTAAGTTTGTGCAGTTGAGATACCGCCCGCAGATAATGCGATTGAGTCCTTTTTATAAGTACCTATCCTTTTAAATGTAAACAAATGCATCGCACTTTATGTAGGTTACACGTAAAGCTTTACGTGTAGCAGATGTTTAATATTTGTCCAAGATATCCTTCTATGTGATTTATTTTTAAATTATTGAAAAAAGGTCTGGTCGTTTTCCTGTTCCGCGGGCTAGCCGCAGTTATGATTTAAAACTGAGACACGTCCTGACAAAAAGTAAGGGCTTTATAGTCATAAATAATAACATATCTTTCTGTGCTGGTCTAGAAAAAAAAAAGGTAAAACGTAGAATGTCTTCCCGCGCAAATTGTAAAAACCGATCAAAGGAATGGACGAAAATCTGAATCATGTCAATAGGCAATGCGGCTAACAACCCATTAATATTTTTTTACCTATCTTTTCGCCAAACATCTTCCTAAATGTGGTTTTCAGGTCTATATAACAGTCCTAGGCACTATAATCATCATCATCCGAGCGTATTTACCCGATCGCATCCTCAGCTGTAATGCTTCAGAGCCCGGGGTCCGCTACCTTACCAAGAAGATTTGACTGGGTTACTGGTTTTTTACACGAGCGACTGCCGTCGGATTTTCGGTCCATGCATCTTCGAGTAATTTTTAATGGTGGCCACCATTATTAATAAATTGAGGAACTAGGTTCTTGTCGGTGGAGTATTTTCCATTTCTCCCTATTTTCCGCTTAATGCTTGACCTCCCTATACGACACAACTTTTGCCTTTTCTTTTACTTTATCCATGAACGACCTTCTTGATCTTCCTTTTCCTCTCTTGGCTTCCACTTTCCCTTCCATTATGTTTTTATGAAGATGTCATGCCGCATAAGGTGGCCAAACATCCTTACTCGTCTTATTTCTATTGTATGCATTATCGTTCTGTTCTCATTGACAAGTTCCAGCACTTCTTTGTTGGTTTTTCTCACTGTCCAGCTTATACTTTCAAAGCGCCTACAACACAACACCTCAAAGCCTTCTAGTCGTTCCCGATCCGTTTAGTTCATTGTCCATGTTTCACATCCGTAAAGTGCAATACTCCAAACGTACGTTTTAATGAGTCTATTCTTTATTTTACGTGACACTTTTGAATTAAATATATACATTTTGTCGTTGTATGCTTTTTTGCAATCGATATCCTTGCAACTAATATACATAAATAAAACCCGCCAAGTTCGAGTCGGACTCGCACAGGTAGAGTTCCGTACCATTTATAAATCTGTAAATAATCGACCAAGCAAGTGCGGCGCGTCGGGCTGTCAGGCCACGCGCAGTGAAGGATTCCGTAGTTGCGCATATTGAATTCATGGTTTTTGTTATATGGTTCGGGTTTGCTGACACAATTCTGTTGCTGGAAACATTTCTCTAACAGAAATTGCCACTTTAAAACCAAATATTTACAATGGGACTAAAAATGGTGTTTACAAACT
The DNA here is from genome assembly GCA_963555685.1 of Acrobasis consociella. Taxonomy (NCBI): domain Eukaryota; kingdom Metazoa; phylum Arthropoda; class Insecta; order Lepidoptera; family Pyralidae; genus Acrobasis; species Acrobasis consociella. Next base: position 9,663,608 of record OY743123.1, on the reverse strand, counting down.
CACAATATTTTTCAAAAGTTCTATTTAACGACACACGAACCCCACACTATGGGTTAGTAAAAAAAATATTCGCAATTTACATGTAATAATGGGCAGATACAATTTAAAAATCATGATTTTATTTTACCACTTTATCGGCGTGATTAATATACCTTGCCCATGCCAAATTACCGCTTCCTAGTACTAATAGTCTCTGAATAAAACCGCAGACAGACAGACAGACAGACCGATATGCCAAAACTATAAGAATTCCTTGTTTACGGTATAAAAAAATACTAAATAGTGCAATAAAAAATACGGAATAAGTATCTACACTACTTTTTATCTGCACGTAGGTACCTACTAAGGAAGAAACCCAGCTCTGTGTTTTTGTTGACAAACTGTTTTGCGGACAAGGTTGCGAATGCTGCAGCCTTGATGAGGCGGTGGAATTTTATTGTGCATTCACTTAAGTTAATTATTTGTATGCTATAAGGGCCCCGACAAGATTAAAACAACATTTTCTTGTAGAAACACACATTAGGGAACATATACTACCGTGACATTTATAGAGGGGGTCTTCAAAATACCACGCTTGGTTACAGATACGATACACAATACAATACTTACTAGGTACTTTATATTACAAGGCTGCGAATGCTGCTGGCCTTGATGAGGCGATGGAATTTTAGTGTGCATTTACTTAAGATAATATTTATTTGTATGCTACGATAAGACTATTCATTTGAGCCGAATAAGTCGTCTTCTATATCAGGAAAAGCAATTATAATGTTCGTGTATACGTAAACCGGTATCTGGCCCATAATAACAGCACTAACAACACACCGGCAAAACTGTCAAGTCAAGGCTGCATGCAGGCAGTTGCGCGCGCGCCGGTCACCGATCTCTCGCATTGTGATTTTATCCTCAACACAACACACAGCCTTCTAAATATTTATTTTATTTAGTGTTGCTTTATAATGGCTAATCCTGAATATTTTGTGTTGGAAGGAGGAGATCGAATGCCAAGGATCGGCTTTGGGACATGGCAAGTAAGTAGGTCAACATATATTTTATTTGAGCATTTTGTAATAAACATCAAGTTGTTTTTTCTTCATTAAAATAGGATTTATAATGCATGATATGTCTCTAAAATGGGATAACTAACTGCTTAGATTTTAAATTCGTGCGTGATAGCTTTAAGAGTCCGGCGACCCTAGACTTTCCATACAAACGTAGTACACGTTTAATTTTGAAACCACATGTCAGATTCCGGTAAAAATTGGTAATTGTAAAGAAATTGCAATTATCTAGGGTTATATTGGGTTTCCTATAGTAAAATTATGAACTGGAAAGAAAATATAACGATTTAGAAGTTTCCCATACTAATGGTCAAAAATGATATAAAACACTATATTCTATTTCAAGTTCATATTTTTACTGTCGGAAACTAGTTATAAACCTAGATAATTGCAATATCTTTAAAATTACAAAATTTTGCCCAAATCGGACATGTCGTTTTGAAATAAAACGTAGACTACGTTTGTATGGAAAGTTGTATTTTGGTCTAGGGTCGGGGGACCCTTAAGTCCTACGGACTATAAATCAAAGGGACTATACAACGTGGAAAGGACATACCCGTATAAATCAAATAACGGGTTATACAAAAACAAAACAAAATCGGCACTTCCATACAAAAGTGTGCAGCCGCCTGAGCAATCTTAAGGGAATGTCGTTCTTTTTGTTTTTTGGCTGTTATTTTAATATCCTTATACTCTAGCGAGCTTATGTTAATTAATTGGAGTGAATGTACTCGTGGGAATTTAAGACACTATTTCTCACGTAATATTTAATTAACTGACCATGACAAGTATCATATACATTTAAACATAACAATACAGTTTTAGCTCGGGTTTGTCTCCGCTAGATCACCCTGTTTCTCTTTTAGGGGGTTTTTAATTCTTTTCTTCTTCCTTCTCTTAACGCGACGCTTTACGAACGTTTTGAAAGTTCTCCATTTAGACTTAGTAAGTTTTGTCGAGGAGTCTGCGATCACGAAAGGTTTGTCAAAGATGCTTGGGAGGACTTGGAAGCATTCAGAGTCACAGGAGCAAACGTCGTCGCAATATGAACAGTGGGCTCCGGTGCAGTCTCCGCTGGACCGGGTAGGTACCCCTCTGGAGGTGGTGGCTTGGTCGTTATCGCAACACCACTGGTTCACTACCGAACGTTTGCAGGATAGTTCTGAAGACATACTTCCCGAAGAACACCCGTTTAGCGTACGTTTCTATCATGTTACCCATTTTTTTTATTTCTCATATGAGGTCAACAAGTAATTTTTCATTGTTAAACGAGGTTTATGTATCCAAAGATTTAGGAGTCTATTTCAAAGGTCTATTTTATTTCATGATTTTATTATCATAACAAAGGTTTCAAATGACTTTTGACTTTGTGTCGTCAATCATATTTTTTTTGTAACTCTTTGGTTAAGGTCATGGGTCATAGAAGTTCAATGTAATGATAGTTAAAACTTAAAAGATAAAGATTGAGAAAAGCCCATGAAAAGCCTCTGCCGCAAGTTAAATTTTTTAAACTTACACTAATCTTCTACCTTATAATGATCAGATCTTTTTTAGTCTCCACGGCAGAAGGAAAAGGGTATTCTGTATACAACCAGAGCCACAGAGCAGTACCTGGCCAGAGCAGCCAGATTATTTGGCCAACACTTTCCTCGCTGGCCAGACGGGTCGGAGAGGCCTCATTGATGTTTATAAGCTTTGTTTAGCTTGTAATGCCTAAAGCCTTAACGTGAACATTTTTCCTGCTTATGAGATCCGGATATGCTTTGAGTACAAGCCCGTCGACCTAATTTAATTTTAAAATAGGTACTACCTACACAATGAAAGAAACTAGGCAAAAATAGAATTGAGAATCGCTTTCCAATGTCCTTTCGTAACGTAAATTATAAAAACCTTTTTTAGGGTTCAGTAGTAAACGACGAACTCTTATAGTTTCGTCATGTCTCAAAACTATAAGAACCTACTAGAAAGCCGTAATTTGGCATGAATATATGTATTAATGATGACGAAAAAGTGTATTAAACATACATTTAAAGTGTTAAAAAAATTATTGAAAAAATATTAGCATGTGCTGTTTTTAAACCGGTAACATATTATAGAACTGAGCTGTCGACGAGATATTCCTTGTGAAATAACCTTTCTCTTTTCACTTGGCGTTGGTAAGAATGTCGCGAGTTCAATAGTTTAGTTTTTAGGGTTCCGTAGCCAAATGGCAAAAACGGAACCCTTATAGATTCGTCATGTCTGTCTGTCTGTCCGTCCGTATGTCACAGCCTCTTTTTTCCGAAACTATAAGACCTATACTGCTGAAACTTGGTAAGTAGATGTATTATGTAAACCGTATTAAGATTTTGACACAAAACTAGAAAAAAAAGCAATAAATTTTGGGGGTTCCCCATACTTAGAACTGAAACTCAAAAATTTATTCTTCATCAAACCCATACGTGTGGGGTGTCTATGGATAGGTCTTCAAAAATGATATTGAATCTAATAAGTAGTTTTTTTTAATACGTCATAAATCATAAACGGCAATTTACCTTTCATTCAATCAAATCAAATATAAAAATTAAAAAAAATATACTACAAGACTTTTATATTATGTTATTTGCTACTACGGAACCCTTCATGTGCGAGTCCGACTCGCACTTGGCCGCTTATTTTTTGTTACGTAAATTCGTCCTTCATAACTACGGAACCCTAAACTGCGCGTGGCCCGACACGCACTTGCCGGTTATTAATAACATCTTGACAGTTACCTACTAACAATTTATTTTTGACTTTAGTAATGATTTGGTAACAGGCATCGGACGAGGTACTAGAGAAGTCCGTGGATGCGGCGCTGGCGGCCGGCTACCGGCACTTCGACACCGCGCGGGCCTACGAGAATGAAGCGGCGCTAGGGCGCGCCCTGCGGCGCTGGGTGGGCGCGGACCCGGCTAAGAGGAAAGAGCTATTTGTCGTCACCAAACTACCTCCAGGAGGTTTGTTGTTTCTTTTTGAACTGCACATCAAGAATCAAGAAAATTAAACAATTTCCATCAGGCGGATCGTTTTCCACTCCCTAGACGTCATCGTGTCTTATACAGGGTGACTTTTAACCACTGCCCTTTGTGGTAGTTCAGTAGTAGGTATATGAATAAAAGTAGTAAGTACAGTAAGTACACTACTTAATTTTTTGTTAAAAAAATACGAAAAATTAAAAAGTGTTCGGCTTTTTATACAAATCAGAGCTCGGCCAAATGGATTTTGTATGAGAGGGTGAAAACCGAACTTGCTACAAAAATTTGATTTTGACCCTGCGAATAACACAAGGCTTTATTTACCCAACGCTTATACGGAACGTATTCAATGACGACATTAGCCTTCCGCGTCAGAGACAAGCTCATTCCTATTTAATGCTAATCTATTATGCCCAGGGAATCGCCCGGATTTAGTACCGGAATACTTCGAGTCCTCGATGAAAGACCTGGGTCTGGATTACGTGGACCTGTACCTCATGCATACGCCTTTCGCCTTCGAACACGTGCCGGGGGATCTGCACCCCAAAAACCCTGATGGCAGCATGAAGATTGACCATTCAACTGATCTCATTGCTGTGTGGAAGGTGAGAAAAACTAAAACAACAACTTATAATAAACACTCATCTCTAACCTTTACCCGCTGTTAGGTACAATTTAATATTACTTACTACCTAGTGGCTCTGTGACTTGTAGAGACCTCGCGAATTCCCCCCACCCGTTAAAGTTTATCGGATAGTAAATTTGTTCAGACAAATATCAAGGTTTCAACCCCCATATATTCGCCATTTGAAAAAATTTCGAAAAACTGCATTGACAAAAACAATTTATATAATTTTCAATCCTTCTCAGAACAGGCAGAGTGACAACCAGACAGCCGGACAAAAGTATCCCATCAAAAACAATACTTGTCAAAAAAACCAAGTCTCGCAACTCAGTTGTTCTGCGGTAAAAAGTTGTGAGATCCATGTAATACCAAGTCGGTTATTAATTTATTCAGTCTCTACTTAAGCGACTTTCTGTCTTAATACGTCCAGTCTCTAAGACCACGATCGTGGTCCATAACAATTGAAAATCAATTGTGTCTGGAATCTCCGTACTCGAAGCATTAAGTTGTTACGTAATAATTAACAGCATCTTATGGCCAAGTCTCAATATATTCATATAAAACATTAAAGAATTTTAATATTGATATGTGTCACTATAAGATGCTGTTAATTATTACGTAACAACTTAATGCTTCGAGTACGGAGATTCCAGACACAATTGATTTTCAATTGTTATGGACCAGGATCGTGATCTTAGAGACGGACGTATTAAGACAGAAAGTCGCTTAAGTAGAGACTGAATAAATTAATAACCGACTTGGTATTACATGGATCTCACAACTTTTTACCGCAGAACAACTGAGTTGCGAGACTTGGTTTTTTTGACAAGTATTGTTTTTGATGGGATCTCATTTCTTTTTGTATTTTGTAGACAGTTCTACTTTTTTCCTTTTCGGTACCTTCTACTTATTGTATATATGTATATCTACCAGCAACGAATTTTCTTAAAGCCCTCTCTCTGACTTATGAACTTTTCTTATTTTTGTAGGTAGCCTTCGTTGCTCGATTTGGCAGCACTACCATGCGCCTATATTTATATGGGACTAGCTTAAATCCGCGGTTTAGCACGCAATAATAATAACTGCCGTAAAACATCGTTACGAATAAAGCCAATATTGAAAAATTTAACTGAAGACTTGGCTGTATGGGCTTAATTTTCTTTGCGGTCTTATCTAGATTTTTTAGTTTTTCCTTGATTCATACACCAAACACTACTTATATTCCAAATTTGAAGCTTCTAGGTCTGCTAGAAGTGCCTTAGAATTTTGATGATCGGTGAGTCAGTGAGTGACAAAATTAAGAAGTTTGACCCGTTATAATTCTTAAAATACTGGTTCAAATTGAATGAAATTTGAAATATACCGTGTCTTTACAATGCCTGCATGGTTACTGAAAATTTCAGTCTTCTAGTTTTATCCACAACAAAGTTACAGGGGGTCGAAAATGGTCTGAATTGCTTCGAGAAAAGGATGGTACGGCCGTGACGCTTTTTTGCTCGACTTGGTGGGGGCACTGCCGTGCCCCCAGATTTTTGGCCAATCTCAAAATTAAGACTTTTCGCTCGCTCAGTCAATTAGATCCTAAAAACGCTGACCCAAAAAAAAACTAATTCGTTTCGTTTTCTTCGTAAGTTCGTTCAATTATGTAGGTCTTAGGCCATATTACCAGATAGGTAATTAGATAGGATAAAATACAATTTTACCTATATTAAGCTTATCGACTGGCGTAAGATTTGTAAAGAATTCTAACTGGCATTTAAGTAAAGATTCTTCACACCAAACAAAAGAAATGTGTCAACACTCCTTTTTACAAGTTTTACCCACAGCCCAGATGGAAATTACACAAATCACAATGGAGTATACACACCATTTGGTTTTAAAGTGCAATTTTTTGTTAAGAGTCAATAGCGGCGACCAACTTACGAGTTTAAAATGTACCTACTCGAAAAATTTAAATTTCGTACAAATTCAATGGAAAGTAGTTTTTAGGTTTCCGTACCCAAGGGGTAAAACAGGGCCCTATTACTAAGACTCCGCTGTCCGTCTGTCCGTCCGTCTGTCTGTACGTCGTCCGTCTGTCCGTCTGACTGTCACCAGGCTGTATCTCATAGTGATAGCTAGTCAGTTAAAATTTTATATTTCTGTTGCCACTATAAGCAGCAAATACTAAAAACAGAATGAAATAAATATTTAAGTGGCTCCCATACAACAAACGTGATTTTATATAGATATAGTGGTATTGAACCCTACACTGCGCGTGGCTCGACACCCACTTGGCCGATTTTTATTTGTAATTTTTAATACCTACATACATTTATTGCATTGTCACCCGACAATACATCGATTGAAATTTCATTTGTAAAAATTCGATAGGCAGTTCGGACGTTCCGGTGGAACAGACACCGTAATACATATATGTATTACGTTTTCCGTATTACGGTGTCTAGACTGCTAAAATCATTACCCTTACTTGTGGCATAGGTTGCGTAGTCGAATAAAAAGGAAATGTCACCAGCCGCTATCTTTTTGCATAGATTCTGTCTTTTCGACAACTGCTTGTCAAGTTTATTGAAATACCTTAGTCTCAAACGCAACTGAAATAGTAATAAAATTAAAAAGTGGATAATAAGACTATTAAACAAATCTAAAAGAATATTTTATTCACTGCTCTTTGTTTCAAATTCACAACTCAAATTCAATACTTATTGAATAAGTGCTTACATAATATATAGTAAAAATATAAATCATAAATCTCAGAATGGGGTTATCTTACATAGAAAATTATAAGATTGACTATTCAGATGAAGAGAAATCTCAAAATGACGAAGTCCAAACTATAGCAATGAATGCTATTTATCGATCGGATTCTATTTACAAAGATTGTGTTTATCCCGTCTCTCTAGCTGTAACTCATAAGCCGAAGACTAACAAACCCAAAATAAAATATACTGACGTCACTAAAACTGAAGAAAAGAAAGAATCAACTAAAAACGAAGAAAATGTCACTAAATGCACTTGGTCTAAAGTTTACAAATCTCCAATTATTGTCAAAAGAAATACTGACGACAAGCGTTATATACTGGAGAATAATGAAAAACGGATATCAAATTCAATCGATAACAATAAAACAGAAAAACCTAATGATTTACATAGTAGGGCAAATATTGATTTTATAAATCAAACTGTCGGCACTTCTGTTACTTCCATTTTCGTTAACCAGCCATTAGCGAAAAAACGTGCTTGGCGCGCTCTACCAAAATTTGTATGTCCTTGTTGTACTGGTGAAGACAATGCTCTAGGACTTGAGCCCGCGTACGCTTATAAAAGTACTGCAGAATCCTACGAAACCATAGACCTAAAAACAAATTTCGATTCGACGCCGTCGACTTCATTAAATTTGGATGCTTCCCTGATGAGCATCATACGTTTACATAGAAATATGAAAGCAAAGAAGACTCCTAAAGTATACGCGAAAATAGTAAAAGTTATCTTACGCAACACTTACAAGAATGCTGCATTTATATTGGAATCACTAAGGGCGGTGTAGTGATAACATAAGGACTCATTCAAAAATATAAAGAGTATAAAGAAAAATAACGATTAATAGGTATTGACAGAATGTAGACAGACAGAAATAAACGTCAATCGAGTTACAAAAATTATGAAACAAAACATACGTTTATAAATTATAAATATCATATACTCATAATAATCATGTCGTAATTAAAACAATTTAACCCTAAGAGTAAAATGGATTCTACAAAAAAACAAGAAGTCATCAAAATTGAGTAAAACTAGTAAAATGAATAAAATATAATGAAGTGCCCTAGAAGATCATGTCAATTTGCAAACGACTAAGAAGATGTCTATACATATGTTTCTGTTGTAAAGCCTGTAAAAGAAGGAGATGTGTATGTAGAAGAAAAGGCGGAAGACCTAGAAGTATTACTCGTCGAGAAGCTCACATCGAATACAAGAAAACAAGACCGAAAGGCAAATGCAAAAGAGATTTACATAGCCTATCGGCCGTCGACAATACCACTAAGGTATTTTTTTGCACAATACAAACAAATTTCACATCGAAACATTTGAAAAATGAGAAACAACATTTGCATCCATCGGCTACTTCAACCATAAAACACTTGAATCATGAGGTTATTTCCAGAAGAATCAAAAGCAGTAAGCAAATTGACCAATTACAATGCATCTATAAAGTAGATGGTATCGGAATGCAATATCATTCTGCCGAATCCAAAGATGAGATCGATTCGGCTCATGAATTACCAACCTTTGCACATTCGCATGTGATTCCTTTAAAACCTACTAAGGCACAAAAAACGAAGAAAAAATATTTATCTAATCTATTCTTTTTCTGCCTAAGAAATGAAAAAAGGAAAAACAAACGCGAAAATGCTCCTACAGAAGTTGCACATAAACCGTTTGACTTATCCTCACAAAAGCGGATTACTAATTGCCTCGGCAAAAGAATATTGCATTACTCAAGTTCTGAACAAAAGGGCAATGAAAATTTCGGTTATCACAATGCATTTACTTCAAGCCATAGTGTAGAGATTGTGTCGCAGCTACTGACAAGTTCCGTTTCTAAGCTATCCACTGAAACTATTGCAGATGAAGTTAGACGAAACCGAAAGCAAAGGAATAAAAAAGAACCTAGTTTTTATGTACTGGTTAAAAAAATTATAAGGAAACGAGAGAAAACCCATGCCGCCAAAAAAAAACATAAAGTCATAGTTCTCCGCTTGCCTAGGAAATCAAACCATTCTTCTGCGGTCACGGTGCCCTCCGGCGGCGGAATCAGCAGAAAACCCGAAAATCGCAAACAGAAATCGGTAAAGATTGAAAGACCTTTGATAATCAGGGACGATTCTGCGGTATTCCCCGACGACGACTCCGCCATCATGCCCGACATTGTAGAGAGCAGACGCTACAGCAAAATATGTGGACCAGGAGAAATTATTATTCGGCGAAACATATATTAATACTTTTCTATTTTTACAATATTCTGTATTTAATGTATCGAAATTAAATTACCAATGAACAAACTACGAGACTCATTTCGACAGTTATCCTACTTCCTACTATACTATTTCTTATCCTATCCTACTTCCTACTAATATTATAAATGTGAAAGTGAGTTTGAATATTTGTTTGTTTGTTAGCTTGTAACCTCTTCACGCTTAAACTACTGACCCGATTAGGATGAAATTTAGTATGGACATAGTTTGAGACTCGGGGAAGGACATATGGTACTCTTTATCCCGACATTCCCACAGGGAGCGAGGCTCGCGGGTACAGCTAGGATGTTTTAATTTAAAAAATAAATAGTTAATATTTCAAGAAACTTTAGAAAGATAATGTCTCAGATTGAGAAATACGGGAATCATACACCATAGGATACACCATACGATATACCGACGTAACTATAGCAGTAAGGTACGATTAAAAAAAAAACAGTAAGATATGCTTAATCACATGTGCATTATGAATTAAGATCATTTGATGATACATATTTTGCACAATTTCAGAGCATATGTCAACTAAAGGAATCTGGTCGTGTCCGGCACGTGGGGGTGTCGAATGTGAACGAGGAGCAGCTCGCCCGGCTGTGCGCAGTTCAGAAGCCGGCCTGCCTTCAGATCGAGGTGCACACGCTGTGCCAGCAGCGGGGCATGGTGGCGGCCGCGGCCGAACTCGGCGTGCCCGTCGTGGCCTACTCGCCGCTCGGATCTAAGGCGTTGGCTGATGCACTCGCCGCCAAAACCGGGTATGCTTGAACCTTCCTCCTTCTTCCTTGCCTTTTCCTTATTTGGGGTCGGCTTTGTATGTCGACTCCTTCCGTAACCTTCTATCTTTAGCCATCTGTGTACTGATCCCCCGTTCCCCCATATCCGAACCATATTATATTGAGTCATATTATACTAATTGATATGAAACTATAAAAGAACCCAGTGGCCAGACCAGCCAGGTATATGGCTGAAGCAGTTGTTTTGATTATGTGTGGTACCTATAAAGGTTTCGTGTTTGAAAAATATCAGGAATATCAGGACTGTATTCCAAACCGTTTGTGATCCAGCAAAAGGCCAAACATTTCCCCAGCGGAATTTTGAATAACTTCGGAGGCCTATGACACACAAAGTCCATTTGTACATAAACATTTGCCTCTTATGATACATTGATTGCTCTACTAATTGAATTCTGGATCCCTGACAAAATTCCGCCAGAGGAACGTTTCCTTGGCGGAATATGTTTGTGACGAATTTCTCAAAAATTACTGAATACACAAATTTCAAATATTATTCGACACTTTTCCGATGGGGATATACCAAGGACCACAGATATAGATGTAATAGATAACGCACGTATCAAGATTTGTATGGAAACCAAGCGTGCCAGCTTTTTTAATGCCTACTGTGACGTCAGACGCAATTTTAGTGATGGGAAATTCAAACCGATTCAAAGAAACCGCTCACTACGATTTAAACGATTTATTGAAGACGCACGCCGCCGCCATGATCGTCTCGCTCATACTCATCGATTTTATATCTGTGGTCTCGCTCGCTCACTCCGCGCTCGCTAACCATACGATCGATTAACATTTAAGTTAATCGATTTGTGATAAAAATCACAATCGATTTTCTGATTGACGAATGATATGAAATTGGATAAACAAATGATTCTAAACGGAAAATTGTTTGATAATAAAGAATAAATATTTGCACTCAAATTATTTCAATTTAACTAAAATTTAAACTATACCAACTTATTAAAATTTAAATTAAAACTAAAAATTACAAATAATGTAAATATTTTAATTGAACTTTAAAAATAAAACTATTATTATTCTTAAATAACCGGCCAAGTGCGAGTCGAATTCGCGAACGAAGGGTTCCGTACATTATCTATAAAAAAAACACGTTTTTACCGATTTCAATGCGTTTTTTAAATGTTGAAGCAACTTCCCTTGCGGTCGTTCTTAGCCATGTCAGGCTTGTCTCACTCCGCGTAGAGGTATCGAAAATATACCGCTTCAATGGGGAAAATGCAGTATGGACGACTCACTAACGAGCAATGAGCAGTGACGCACGCGCGGTTTTGTTCACCAACGTGTGACCAGTACCAGTAGTTCAAAGAGCGACCATATTATATACATGAACTCTGAAAATATTACCCTCGTTTTCTAAAGTGTAAATTAGGAAATTAGCTTGTTTAAATCTATTAAATTGGCTCTTTAATAATAGTTTATATCATTCGTCAGTCCGATATCGATTAAAATCGATTATTGGTATATGTTGTAGAACGAACTACACTAGTCGCTAAATTTTACTGACGAATGAGAAATTGCCGGTACCACGACGTCGTAGCGATGCGCGACAGTATCGCTTGTTTCGATATACATTGCTTCTTAACACACAACGTCGGATCAAACGCTCAAAGCAAACGCGGCAATGTAATGTGAATGTAGTTTTTAAACCTTAATCTATACTTATTTAGGTATAATCTTGGAATCACCGCTCGGAATGCTTAAAAAATTGTTTTAAAATGAATTTACGCATATTTTTCTTTTTAAATAACTTAGCTGTGATAGGAAATATGTCCTTGACTTTGGGCGCTTGCAATTTTTGGGCTGTTGCAGTTTGTTATCACGCTACGAGGCATTTTTTTATTTTTCGCTGCCATCCGGCTGCAATCACAGACACGCGCGGACTGTCAGTAACGGCGGCCAACCTCGACGCTTTGTCTGAGAACTTACACGCGAAGTAGGTGCATTTAAGTCGTCTATCTATATCTATGTCTGTGCCAAGGACATACACACTACTTTTATAATACGCTCGTAAAGCCTCATTTTATAGATACCCCACACAACTGGTAAAAAAAGATTTGTTAAATCCATACAAAAATTTATGATTTTTGTATGGAAGTCCCCACTGTACACAAATTCAAGATGTAAATGGAAATAAGAATAAAATGGTCCAAGGGTTCAGATGTTTCACTCTGCATTTTTGTCGTGTAGACGCGCTACATACCATAGGCGAAAACCTTATAAAATGTTTTGCAGATACAGGGAGGACACTTATTAGCACTTTAAAACCAAATATTTCAGAAACGCATCCCTAAATCGAAATATGGTGTTTACAAGCTCACAGCATTTTTTATAAACCTATTCAACGTTACCCTACCCGATGGGTTAGTCTAGAAAATAATAATTGGCCAAGTGCGTGTCGGGCCACGCGCAGTGTAGGGTTCCGTAGTTGCGAATGCCAACTTTGAGTTCTTTCCACTAAAAACGTCTAAAAACTAATATCTATTGAATTTGTATGAAAATGTTTTTTTTCAAGTACATTTTATAAGTTGATCGCCTATAACTTTTTAATTTGTATACCCTACTTGGCTCTGATAGTTTTCCTTCAAATTACATTATATATGCTATAATTGTGTTTTTTTCACGTGGCCATATATAACCGTTTAGCAGATAGAGGGGGGGGGGGACACTTGACTCGGAACAAAAATTTGAACTTTAAACCCAAATATTTCAGAAACGGATCCCTAAATCGAAAAATGGTGTTCACAAGCTAACAATATTTTTAAAAGATCTATTCAACGATACCCCACTCAATGTGTTTGTCGAGAAAAAAAATATTGACTACGTCTTTACTTGTATGGCAGCTACACTGAAGAAATTTTTTTTTCCATATTTTATTTTACGACTTTTTCGCCATAATTAATATACAAATCCATGCCAAATTACAGCTTTCTGGTACTTATAGTTTCTCTATAGGACCGTGGACGGACAGACAGACAGACAGACAGACATGGCGAAACTATAAGGGTTCCTTGTTTACTACGGAACCCTAAAAAGATCGCGACGTATTGACCTCCTCCTTTTTGGAAATCGGTTAAAACTAGTTCAGTTTTAAACATGTTATTTTAAATTAATCTAAAACAAATTAACCTGATTGACTGATTGATTAACTGAGTATAACATTTTCAGCCGCGAGTACCCCGACCTGCTGACACTGCCGGCCGTGCTGCGCATTGCGCGCGCGCACGCTCGCACGCCGGCGCAGGTGCTGCTGCGGCACACGCTGCAGCGGGGCCTGGCTGCCATCCCCAAGAGCACCAACCCAGAACGTATCAAACAGGTAAGTAAAGGTGGAAAAGTTTGTGGACAAATTACACTGATTGAGCTAGCCCCAAAGTAAGTTCGAGACTTGTGTTATTATAAGATACTAACTCAACGATACTATATTTTATAACAAATACATATATACAAAAACATCCCAGACCCAGGACAATTTGAAAAAGGTTATTTTCCATCTTGTCCTGTCCGGGGATCGAACCCGGAACCTCTGGGTGGCGGACTAGCATGGTAACCACCACGCCACAGAGGTCGTCTAGGACGTCTAAACTAAAAACAAGACGTTGTCCATAACACAGATTAAAAACGTTAGGTAAAGCTATCATTTTCAGAGGCAATTTGAAGTCGTGTTTTTACTTTTTACTAGCCGCGCCCCGCGATGTTACCCGCGATACATATACAACCTGGATGGGACATACATATCCTTAAAAATCGAACCACGGGCTATACTAGATCACTATAGTATAAAATTTATTAAAATAACAGGAAAAAAATCGGCATTTCCATACGAATATGTTCATCTGTCCGGTCAATTTGTATGGGAATGTTCAATTTTTTATTTTATTTTCGATTGTTATATCATTATACTATAGTGATCTGGTATAGCCCGTGGTTCGATTTATTACGGTTATCCCTTTCACATTTTATAACAAGTAGCCTATGTGTAAATCCAGGGAATACTATTATTAATTCTGTGTCCAGGGTGTCTGCTTCCTGCATACTAAATTTTATCAAAATGGCCGGCCAGCCGTTTGCGCGTAAAGAGCATGTAACAAACATACACACATCACTCACAAACTTTCGCCTTTATAATATTAGTGTGATCAAGACTCCAGAAAACTGGGTGGCACAACGAGGTAACTATGCCGTTTATTTTAAGATTAAAACTAATTCAACGTCCTCTCATCCACAGAACATCTCCGTTTGGGACTTCGAACTCAGCGAGAGCGAGATGTCGGAGCTGGCGGCCCTGGACCGCGGCGAGCTGGGCCGCATCTGCGATTTCTCCTTCTTCGTCGGCATGGACAAACACCCTGAGTTCCCTTTCAAGAAATAATTACTTACCCAATAAAATTATATAAGTATTTGCATTAATATATTCAACGTTCAAATGTAAAAAACAAACAGTATTTTTTAGATTATTATGCCGATAATATAATGGACAAAATTGTACAAAATTATCCTAATATATTCAAAGATGAAATTTTATATTTATTTTATTTTATTTCAATATATATAATCCAAGATAGAATAGATAAGGAAAAGAGATCATAGGCCTAGTTTATATAAGAGATATTAAATGTGAATAAATTAAAAGTCAATGCAAATTCGCAAAAATTAAAAGCAAGAATCAGGCAAATGCTAGTAACTCTCGTTTGTTGTCATCCACCGACCCGCTCTGGTCATGATATTGATTGTTTGAATTTGACTCTTCAAGGTTGGTTGAAAGGTTGATGGCCTAAAAGAGCGCTGTGAAAATTACAAGAAAGTGTTCTATTACGATCAATTTGGTATTAAATCTCAGCATAAGAAAACAATTTGACCATGCTCTATATAATATAATGAACTTATAACAATACTAGGCAAATAATAGTTAAATGAGGGTGATTATTTCACAACTGCCTATAAGTCTAGACACACGGCAGTTTGGCAGCCAAAGTGTGACGATGCATCGGCGACGATTTTGAACAATTTTTATTCTGTTTATAAAACGTCGTTGAGAATATCTGAATATAGACTTTTATAATCTGGATTCAACTTCTTACAAGTTTATTTGCCAGACAAATTGAAAAAGAACCCCCGAATATCAACAACATAGGTAGCTAACCATATACGATGCCAGTGGCATCATGCCACAGACAGATTCAGAGCCTAGCAAAAGACATTGGCGTCAAACTTATAACATACCTAACACCCCTCTTTTTGTCAGGGGTTGTAACCCCTGACAAAAAACAGAAACACAACCCTCCTTTTGGTTTCACCGTAATTGGGTAACATTCAAAGCCTATGATCAAAGCCGTTTCCAGAAATCATAGAAACTGATAGAAATTTGAAATATGTCATCGTGGTAGATAGGTAATCTTTTAATATTTTTTATAAGGTGTGTTTTGCAAAATATTGCGAAAAAACTTTGCTGGCTTTGTTAGTTGAAATTTGCCAAATCCCATCTTTGTATTGTTTATTTACATCGAAGTAATTTTCTTTTACTGCGAAACCGACTTAGTAAACTGACTTTACCTGTCCCTTTTCACATTTTATGTTTCAATATTATTGCATTAAATTAACCGCATTATATGCAATACACTGAATTTGCATGTATCACATTAACTTATGATCCCTTTACGCGCGTATCAACTTCAAAGTCATTCATTATTGAAACAAGATAATGTTAAGTGCCTCGGGCCTGTAGCCTGTAGCCTCACCTGTGAAGTGATCCCTGTACTCGAACTTTGCGATACGTGACGTGAAAAATGTCCGTGATATTAAAAGGAGCTATGAGGCTGTATTATTACCTCAATGAGGAAATTGCTGGTAAGTCTTTGTCTCAAATTAACATAATAACCGACAAAGTGCGAGTCGGACTCACGCACGAAGGATTCCGTACCATTATCTATAAAAATCAAGATATTTTATTTTAATTTCTTTATTTATTATTAAAATAAAAATACAACTGAATATTTTGTGAATATTTCAAGTTCCTACCTGTTGCAACAGGTAGGCTGTTGCCATTATGATATCGAGCAAAAAAGGGAAAAAATCGCTTTTGTTGTATGAGAACCCCACTTAAATATTTATTTTATTTTTAGTATTTGTTGTTACAGCGGCAACAGAAATACACAATTTGTGAAATTTTCAACTGTCTAGCCTGTCGCGGTTCTTTAGATACCTACACTCTCTGGAGAGCCTGGTGAAAAACGGACAGACAGCGAAGTCTTAGTGATGGGGTCCCGTTTTTACCCTTTGGGTACGGAACCCTAAAAAGGTTTTAATTGTTTCTCACACAAAAAAAAATCTAATTCTTTGCAGTTACTTTCTTATTTCAAAAGTAAAATAATTGGCCATGTGCGTGTCGGGCCACGCGCAGTGTAGGGTTCCGTAGTTGCAAATGCCAATGAGTTCATGCCACTAATAACGAATTTTCTATTGAATTTGTATGAAATTTACCTCTTCCGAGTACATTTTACAAGTTGATCGACTGTAACTTTAATTATAAATCCTACTTAGCTCTGAAAGTTTGCCTTTAAATTCCGTTATATATTCTATAGCTGTGATTTTTTACGTCTTTATTTATAATCGTTTAGCAGATAAAAGAAAACACTTGACTCTAATAAAAATTTGCAACTAAAACCAAATACGTGGGGCGCACTAGTAAGTTTCCGGAATGAATATGAAAAAATACTATTAAAGGTACAAAATTAATTTATTGTTTTTCAAAATAATCTCCCTTGGCGTCTATGCACTTTTTCATTCGATGAAACCAGTTTTGAAAACTTTTGTGCCACTCCTCTGTGGTGACCTCTGAAACGTGTTTTTCATACTCCTCGACAGCCTCTTCTGGTGATGAAAATCGTTGACCGCGTAATTAGTTCTTAATTTTTGGGAACAGAAAAAAGTCACAAGGTGCCAGGTCGGGACTGTATGCAGGATGACTCATGAGTTCTACATTTTTCGCCTTAAAAATGTCGTTTGTCTGTCTGGCCGTGTGAGAACTAGCATTGTCGTGGTGCAGGATGATACGGCGTTTACGGTTATTTTTACGGAGTTCGTCAATAACTTCCGGCAAACAAATGGTCGTGTACCAGTCACTATTCACTGTACGACGATTCTCTAAAGCAACAGTAGCCACGTGTCCAGTTTTATTAAAAAAAGAAGCAATCATCCGCTTAGATGCACTTTTCACGCGCGCCACTTTGGTTGGTTTCGGCTCATCTTGAAAGACCCATACGCTCGATTGCTGCTTTGTTTTGGGATCGTAGCAATAAATCCGTGTTTCGTCACCTGTTACTATGTCCCACACCAAATTTGACGCACCTTCGTTGAATCTGGTAAGCATGGCACTGCACCAAGTGACGCGGTCCGTTTTTTGAGCCTCGGTCAAGTTGTGTGGGAGCCACCGCGAGCATAGCTTTCTCACACCCAAATGTTTGTGTAGGATTAATTGTATTTGACTCATGCCTATTTCTAAGGATGCGCGAATTTCATGGTAGGTCACATGCCTCTCTGTTTCAATCATACGGCGCACAGCATCGATGTTTTTGTTGGTCACAGGCGGTGGACGGCCGACCATCGCGAGATTCGTCACTGAGATTGATACGACCACGCTTGAATTCTGCAAACCAGCTATAAACAGTTGTCTTGCATGGTGCTTCATTGCCAAAAGCTGTTTCAAGCCGAGCGATGCTCTGTTGAGCTGTCAAATTACACTTAAAATCGTAGAAAATCATACTACGAAAATTTTCCCGAGTTAAATCCATGTTGATGCAGACACACAATTTTTTAAATGGCGCCACAAGGTAAAAACAAAAGACAGTCAGATGAAACAAACTGCATTCTACAGCCAAAGAGTTCTATTTTCAAATGTTGCAATAAATTTTTAAATATTGTTTATGTAAGTGGCCAGTTCCGGAAACTTACAGTGCGCCCTATGTATTTCAGGAACGGATTCCTAAATCGAAAAATGGTGTTAACAAACTCACAATATTTTTGAAACAGCTATTCAACGATAGCCCATACCACGGGTTAAGCAAGAAAAAAATACTCCCACTTTACTTGTATGGGAGCTACCTAAAAAAATGATTCTTTAAGATTTTATTTACCACTTTTTCGGCATAATTAATAAACATACAATCTATACCAAGTCACAGCGTATTTATAGTCTTTGAGTGAACGTCGATGGGCAGACAGACAGACAGACATAGCGAAACTGTAAGGGTTTTTTACTACGGAACCCTAAAAAAAAGGTACTTGGAGCGAGCCACCAAAGAGCCACGCTTGCGGGCGCACCGTGTTAATCAATAGATGCCACACTCCGAATTATAAGATCTATTTGACAAATAAATTACTTATTTGAATTTATTTCCGATTTTTTCGTTCAATTTTTATTTCAAAAATAAGAAGTTTTGCCGGAATTATTGTAGGACCAAGTAGGTACATTCTACGATGTTTGAGAAAAGACTCAAAACTCAAGAATTTCTCCTGTAGACGAAAAGACACAAAACTGGTTCCTGATGCGGACGCCGTGGCCAGGCCTGGCGTTCCTGGGGCTGTACCTACTGACGGTGAAGCGCTGGCTGCCGGCTTACATGAACACGCGGCCGGCCTACGACTTGCGGCTTGTCATAGCGGCCTACAACGTCGTACAGATACTAGCCTGCCTCTACATCGTGTATCACGTGAGTACCTAAAGAACCAAATGCAAATTGATTCGACGATTTGGAAAATTTTATAAATGTGACCAAACAAGTTCGACCTCGGCGAAGACTATAAAAAAAGAAATATCTCTTCCATGTTAGTCTTGGAAAAAAGAAAAAACTTAGAATTTACCAGCTGCTTCTCTTCCTGTGCAGATCGTAGAAACTGATCATGAGAATGGGCGAAAATGCGAATCATGTTAATAGGCGATGCGGCTAAGAGAACCACCCAGCACTATTTTTGATTCCTTTCTACATCATCTCGCCATCTTACGGTCCTGGGTCCTGTCTGCTTACACCCGCACGACCCGCAATGCTATCTGCCCCATTTGGGATAAAGACGTGATATCGAGAAGAATCTTTTGTCAGGTCATCCAATCCAAAAAAGGAAAAAAGGTTTTCAAACTAGACTCAGTTTCGCCTAGATGCAGCTTGAGAAATCTTATACCAATATAGTCAGATAAGCATGTAATGATCATTTCATACAGAGCCTGACGCTTGGCTGGCTCAGCCATTACTCGCTGGTGTGCCAGCCGGTGGAGGACGGGCCCGGCGCCGTGGAGTACGCCTGGAAGGTCTGCTACGCTTACTTCGTCGTCAAGATGGTCGATCTTCTGGACACGGTAAAATTTATTAATCTTTGTCACATATTAAGTAATCTTTCGAATATTGAAAGTAGGAGATAATTTAGCTCGAGTTTTTTCGTATTGAAATGCCTAATAAACGGCAGAAGCCCTACTTTATTTTTAAGTTTCAAATTAAAAATTAAATTTTCATATTAAGACCTGATTGTTATAGGTGTTCTTCGTTCTGAGGAAGAAACAACAGCAAGTGTCGTTTTTGCACGTGTACCACCACTTCGGGATGGTGATGGTGGCGTGGGGCATCGTCAAGTGGGTGCCAGGTCTGTTACGCATTGTAATTCTTATGACGCGTTCATTCTTGATCTAGATTTACATATTGTATAGCTGTAAAAAAATCTAGGTCTAAATGGTATAGCTTGACCAAACGACGAGACCAAATTCTATAAGGACCAATTAATTTTGTAAGGGATATACTCTTAAACCTTAAGACCCAAAAGCCACGACCGCTATCTAGGTACTACAAGCACGAGTGCCACTAGAGTGAACTACTAGACAATAAGGAAGTTTCCTGAACCCCATAGAAAATGTTTGTTTTGACGTTAAGAAAAAAAATCTGAGTTGCCAAAAATGCTGGATGTACGCCTCTTTCATAGGTGACTTTGAAAATCCTTGGGGACGGATTATTGTAACGTCAGGTGCCAGTAGATTTTTGCGCATGAAATAATGTATGTGTGTACAGGTGGGCACGGCTCGATGCTGGTGGCGGTGAACTCGTTCGTGCACATCATCATGTACACCTACTACCTGCTGACCACGTGGGACGACGCCTACAAGCAGTCGCTGTGGTGGAAGAAGCACGTCACGCAGCTGCAAATTGTAAGTTACTGATACTTGACGCAGTAGCAGGACGAGACGAGAGATTTTAAAAGTAAGATATACAATAGATAGTGAAGGGGAAAATAAAGGAAGAAAAGGAAAAGGAAGACTTAGAGATAGTTTTAAGAAAACACTGTAGGTCAAATCAATGTTTCATTCAACCTGGAAAGATGTAAGGAGTTGACGTTGATATAGATAAAGGGCATTGGTTGCTCTACTGACACGAGCTTAGCTCTTTAATAAGCAGGGCAAGACCAAATTTTATGAGGACCAATAAAAGTTCGCCTAATATTCACTGAAAACTTACAACCCAAAGGCCATGATCAGGTTCAACCACAAGCATGAGTGCCTTTGGACCACAAGACCATAGGCCACGTCGCCACCGCTCAGCACCAGTGCAGACTAAAGTGATTGAGGTCCCAATCCCTACTTCTAACCATCTTCTAACTTCTGAATCGGCCTTTTCGGCAGCATAACATTTTATCTGCCGAATAAAGGTTTTCTTTTATTCTATTTTATCGAAAACGCAGCGAACTTTAATTCGATTTAAAAGTTTCAATTTGGCCTTCTGTAAAGGCAATAAATGTTCTTTGGCATAATAATTGGACGGAGTTGAATGTACAGGCAAGTATGTAAATTTTACATATAATATCCTGTGTGCCTCCGTACGTAGTGCATTATGTAGGCTGACCTTTCAATGTAGCATTATGAATTGGTTTGTAAATGTTTTATAAGCGAAATTGTACAAAATATTATAAGGTAGGGCGAACGTATCGTAACGTGACTAAATGGCATATGACTCCAACGTCTCTGAAGTCGTACCGCAAAATATCAAAGGTCAAAAAATTCGTATGAGCACTAAAATCCAATACGCATTTATACCGATGATAAGTTACCTATTTATACTTTTGCTTCATTCCAGATTCAGTTCACGATACTATTTTTCCACTTCGTGTCGCTGGTGGTGACGCCGCAGTGCTCGTTCCCGCGCCAGCCCGCGTACCTACTCATACCGCAAAACCTCTTCATGGTCATACTCTTTGGAGATTTCTACTATAAGAGCTACATTAAGAAACCTAAAACTGCGTGACCTTAATCGCTTTCCTATTTAAATGATATTTTATATAAAGTATTTTTACAAGACACTATACTAGCGCCCTGGTTTTCCTTTTTATCTGTGTAAGTGGACATCACTTGTCAGATTTTTCAAGCAGCCTTTGTCAATGACAAACGACGATCCTCATCTAATGATGACAAGGAGCAAGCCTTTCGAAATAAATTGTGTTAAGTTGAGGCTTAATAAATACAAAACTTATATTTAATACAAGAATATTTATATTTCGAAAATAGAGTTTTATATATGAAGAGTTTATCTACAAGCTTTACTATTTATTATTGCATGAGTATGTACTAAACATAATTCTACTATGTAGAAAACCTTACTAATGAAGACACTTGGAGTTCCTATAATAATCATAATAAATATCAATGTAACGCGTACTTAAATACATAAAACAATATTTATCAAAAGGGCATAACGAATTTTAGTAAAAAATATGAGACATACTTTGGCAGTATTTAACCACACCATGAAATCTGTCTAGTCCAACCTCTACTTACTTGAATCCAATCATTGTTTCCTTTTCAAATAACACAACACATCAAAATAAATACCCACATTCAACACTATAAATACATACGTATTATGCATAATACTGACAATGAACACTATAAATACATATGTATTATGCACCATAACTTTACTTCGCAAAAATATGCGAATTACCAAATTATAAAATAGCAGTCTATTGCTGTATGCCTAGAAAATATTCCGAGCATGAAGTCCCTCACTACAACTACAACCACAAACAGTCATAAAACATGTGTTTTCAATAAGTTCGAAAAAATATATAAAAAAATATGAGATAGTTTTATATAGAAACCAACCATCCAAATCCGCAAAATTCGTTTAGCATCCTGACTACATCTTAACATCCTCGAAAACCTTATCGAATAAAGTTTTTAACATACTTATAGTAATTTTTTTAAGCAGCGGTGACAAAGCGTTTTTGAGATCAGACTTCAAACCTCACATTAACTATTCTGGGTTTGGTGACTAATACCTAAATACTTAATAATTTTTGTGAAATGAATAATAGCAAACCACTGTCTCTGCTAAAAATCGACAATGGGTTGGTCTTGTGGCGGTTTTACACATTTGCCACCAGTGGGCTATGCACAATTTGCCGCCCTAATGTCATACGTCACAGCATGACAAGTTGAATATTACTTGCCCTTTGACCAACCAACATGACGAAGAACTTTGGACCTTTGATATTGGATAGGCGGAGGGTGCAAAAAGGAATTGCTTGAGCTTGACTCATACCAATAAGTAAATTAACTACTAAAAAAAGCTAAAGCGTAGCTGTAATCTACAATCGAGCTACCTATCTAACTCAGTCTACTTAGCATATTCTGCTTAACAAGATCTATAACGTTGCTCTGACTGAACGCGTCTATCACTGCCTTCGTCAAGCAAAGGCTCGCCGTCGTGCCGTCCACCTCATCTTCGTCAAGAGACCTGTTCGTGTTCGCGTACTTCTTTATATTCTCCTTAATCAAGTTAATGAGATCTGCACTAGTAATACTTTGGGCTACCTCCAGTTTGTTGGCAGGGTCTCCCATGAGGGCCTTCAAGTCGTATTCCTCGGCGTCCGTAGGCGCAGGGTCCTCTTCGCACGTTTTCTGACGTTTAATTCGGCGCGCCTTTCGTTTGCTGTCCAGGTACAGTTTGGAGACTGTCTCCAGTTGGAGAAATAGCACGGCTAGTGGTGTATCCGCGATGTCATCCTAAAAAAATATTTTTAAAGCATAATAATAAAATAAAGACATTTTATGTCTAGAAAAATGCTTGACATGTCCATGTTGAGAGTAATGCACAAACAAGCTCATTCGCTCCGCTTATGAGGCGTGCAATTTATAAGCATAATAGATAGAGATACATTTATGCCAAAACGCATTTAGACATGTTGTTTAGGTAATCAGGATAGCCTTCACCCAGCATCCTTGTTCCACATATCAATTATTAAATACTCTTACATTTTTCAAATTGACAAGGAAAATACTGTAAAATTTCATAGACAAGGTTGGCTGGATCACCCAGCCATTTTTTTGCCGCCAGACCAGCATAAAAGGTAATAATAAAAGGTTATAAAGTATAAGTTTTCGTTATAGAATCACAATCGGTCGACGTGACAAATAATCACGCAAAGTGATGAGACGATCACGAGCAAGTTATGAATAAGTGTGATGTCAGGATCATCGTGAGCATGAATCATCAAATTCTCTATAATTTCCTGAGGTCATTCAGTGTGCATCAAATGTAACCTTGGCTTCAGTGACTTTATAGCGGTAAAGCAGGTATGAAGAGTTTCGCAACAAGTTGTTATACTTTACGATATTTATTTATATAAAATGGCTTAAATACTATAAAACCTTTTACTTTTACATGTCATGATTCATAAGATTTCTATTTAAAGATAAGTTAATGATAAATTATAATAATCGTCGCAAAGGACTAATCATTGAAACTACTTCACCGGCAAGATAGAACTTTTTAAATTAGATAGATAAGCCATTATTAAAATCTTAAAATAAAAACGAGTAACAAATTATAATAAATACTTAAAATAATTTCATCCATTTTACACCTTGGTGCAAAAAAAGACTATGTAAAAACCGTAATATACCCACTACTACTCCTTGAACATTTTATCCTGCTATGTCAAGACTCAACCTAGATTTTGTAGTTTAGCCATCCTACTTACCTCATTTGGGTTAACTAGAAGCTTTGCAGTTTCTTGCGGCAAGTCCTTGCATACTTGAGCCACTAATATTTTGATCAGAGCTTCCGAAACTCGCGCTGACGCATCTTTTTCCTGTTAAACATTGAAAAAACATACTTATATCGGACTAATATTATATCCTATCCTACTAATATTATAAATGCGAAAGTGAGTTTGAATATTTGTTTGTTTGGTTGTTACCTCTTCACGCTTAAACGACTGAACCGATTTGGATGAAATTTGGTATGGATATAGTTTGAGACTCGCGGAAGGACATAGGGTACTCTTTATCCCGAAACTCCCACGGGGAACGAAGCCCGTGGGTACAGCTAGTACTTTATATTTATAACTTTCCAAATTTACAATATACATTTGTCTTAGTAGATAAACAACCACACATATGTATGGATGTATACACATACACACATATGTATTTATTCTATTTAGTATTCAATACACAAGTTTAAGCTTACTTTAGGGCTAGCTCAATCAGTGTTATGTATCCCTATATATTTATTTTTTACTAGCTGTGCCCGTGGGCTTCGCTCCCCGTGGGAATTTCGGGATAAAAACTATCCTATGTACTTCCCTGGGTATCAAACTATATCCATATTAAATTTCATCTAAAAAGGTTCAGAGGAACAGAACAAATATACAAACTCACTTTCGCATTTATAATATTAGTAGGTTAGGATAGGATTAGTAGGATTGAAGAAGCTGACTAGTTGTTGAAGTTGACTAGTATGTTATGTAGCGACATACCGTATAAGTAAGATGGCACAAACAAAACATACTCACCTTGCTTGCTTACAAGGAGTGAGTTCTTTGATTATTACAAACTCATTAGTATGACTTTGTAGGAGTAGATACATTTACATATGATTGTCACAAAGAGAATAGTGTAAAAATCTTAAATATCCAATTTGGTTAATATTGCCTGGTAATAATCAATATGATCATCCAGTTGAAATCAGGCACTGTTGTCACATGCATAATGGCGGTTTCAAAACGCTAACACAAGAGTATGAGAATTGCTAGGTACTATATAAAGTAAAATGCATTACATGAGGTAGCCACACGTTGAGTGCGACGTTCAGCGGATCCAGGTTCATCACGAAATGCCACCAGCCCCGCGGCACCAGCAGCGCGTCGCCGGCCGACAACTCCACCACGCGCCCGCCGGATAAACCTTCACAAACAAAATGAGCGCAGATACTAAAGTGAAATTAACTTAGCCCAGCTCTGCTTCGATGGGAACACAATCTAAAAAATTTACAAACAAGTAATTACACTGCCTAGTTGACTTAAACTTGTAAGAATGGTCTAGTTTTTAAAAAATTGGAAAGATTTTTTTACTCCAAAAGTAATAATATAAACAATATTTTTAACTGTTAGACACATCTGCATATAAAAATGCCACTTACCATTGAAAACACTCAAGTTACTAGGGCAGTAAAAATTAAGTTCACTGTAAACACTAGACTCTTCATAAGGGACTCTTGTAGGATTCATTCCACCTGTTTCAGGGGGGAAGAGGATCCAACGTTTTCTAAAACAAAAAATAACAATTTTCAAGTTTCATTTTTAGAACTCTAAGTAATTTTTTTATTTTTTATATATGTAAAAGAATAATGTGGAAGGGACATACATACCCACAGACATAGATATAGATAGACGACTTAAATGCACCTACTTCGCGTGTAAGTTCTCAGACAAAGCGTCGAGGTTGGCCGCCGCTACTGACAGTCCGCGCGCGTCTGTGATTGCAGCCGGACGGCAGCGAAAAATAAAAAAATGCCTCGTAGCGTGATAATAAACTGCAACAGCCCAAAAATTGCAAGCGCCCAAAGTCAAGGACATATTTCCTATCACAGCTAAGTTATTTAAAAAGAAAAATATGCGTAAATTCATTTTAAAACAATTTTTTAAGCATTCCGAGCGGTGATTCCAAGATTATACCTAAATAAGTATAGATTAAGGTTTAAAAACTACATTCACATTACATTGCCGCGTTTGCTTTGAGCGTTTGATCCGACGTTGTGTGTTAAGAAGCAATGTATATCGAAACAAGCGATACTGTCGCGCATCGCTACGACGTCGTGGTACCGGCAATTTCTCATTCGTCAGTAAAATTTAGCGACTAGTGTAGTTCGTTCTACAACATATACCAATAATCGATTTTAATCGATATCGGACTGACGAATGATATAAACTATTATTAAAGAGCCAATTTAATAGATTATAAACAAGCTCATTTCCTAATTTACACTTTAGAAAACGAGGGTAATATTTTCAGAGTTCATGTATATAATATGGTCGCTCTTTGAACTACTGGTCACACGTTGGTGAACAAAACCGCGCGTGCGTCACTGCTCATTGCTCGTTAGTGAGTCGTCCATACTGCATTTCCCCCATTGAAGCGGTATATTTTCGATACCTCTACGCGGAGTGAGACAAGCCTGACATGGCTAAGAACGACCGCAAGGGAAGTTGCTTCAACATTTAAAAAACGCATTGAAATCGGTAAAAACGTGTTTTTTTATAGATAATGTACGGAACCCTTCGTTCGCGAATTCGACTCGCACTTGGCCGGTTATTTAAGAATAATAATAGTTTTATTTTTAAAGTTCAATTAAAATATTTACATTATTTGTAATTTTTAGTTTTAATTGAAATTTTAATAAGTTGGTATGGTTTAAATTTTAGTTAAATTGAAATAATTTGAGTACAAATATTTATTCTTTATTATCAAACAATTTTCCGTTTAGAATCATTTGTTTATCCAATTTCATATCATTCGTCAATCAGAAAATCGATTGTGATTTTTATCACAAATCGATTAACTTAAATGTTAATCGATCGTATGGTTAGCGAGCGCGGAGTGAGCGAGCGAGACCACAGATATAAAATCTATGAGTATGAGCGAGACGATCATGGCGGCGGCGTGCGTCTTCAATAAATCGTTTAAATCGTAGTGAGCGGTTTCTTTGAATCGGTTTGAATTTCCCATCACTAAAATTGCGTCTGACGTCACAGTAGGCATTAAAAAAGTTGGCACGCTTGGTTTCCATACAAATCTTGATACGTGCGTTATCTATTACATCTATATCTGTGTACATACCCGTAATAAATAGAACCAAGAGCTATACTATATCACAATAGTATAATAAAATTAAAATACTCGTAATTTTTTTTTAAAAAAAACGTCGTTCTTTTGCAAGTTGCCCTGGTGGCTGTGCAGTTTTGTAGGGAAGTGCCAATTTTTTTTGTTTATTGACTATTATTTTAATTTCATTATCCTACAGTAATTATTTATCTAGTATAGATCGTGGTTCGATTATTACAGATATGGTATGTCCCTTCCAAGTTGTATTTCATGAAATTAATCTATACATATAATAAATTAGAAAAAAAAATGTCTGAAAAAATACTGGACGGATTCGAATGAATCTTTTTTTGTAATATAGCTGTTAAGCCTGGGCAACATATAGGGTATAAATGATTTTGGAAAATAGAACGCCTGATGCAGAACCGTAATGGTCCAGCTAAACTATAAGAGATATAAAAATGCTGCCTTAGTAAAAGTTGTTCAACCTGATGAGCATTTTCCAGAGACATAAAGTCCACGCGAACGAAGTCGCGGGCTTCGGCTAGTCCTAAATAATAATTCATTTTCATTTATTTCCATTCATTTACAATTAAATAGTTTGTTTTTTTTTCTTAATGTTTTATACATTGTTTAAAACTTGTTTTAATATGTGTTTTTAAACACGTGATAAAAACACAGTTTTAATTAAAACTGTTTCAAACACTGTCTTAAACATATGTTTTAAAATCAGCTGTTCTAATCATGCCAACCCTGCGGGAAATACTTGATACTAATGGATTCAAATAAAACTTTAAGCCTGGTCAACATATAGGGTATAATTGATTTTGGAAAATGGAACACCTGTTGCAGAAGAAATATAAAAACGATGCCTTAGCAAAAGTAGTTCAGCAGAGAAAGTCCACGCGAATGAAGTTGCGGGCTTCGGCTAGTACTATATAAATATAGGTAAGTGAATGATAGGTGTGTGAATCATCCCCTTATATATTAATTGAAATATTTCTAAAACAACCCTTATTAAAATCAAATACAATAGTACCAAATACATAATCTTTTTTTTAAACCAAAAAATAATAACAGTTTGACTTGACATTGTGGTAAGAGCATCTTAAAATACTTAATACTTCATACAGCTTCCTTCCAATTTGTTACTTTTTAACATATTATGTACTTATAAATTAAAACATGAGTACACAAGTGCACCTGACTTACTTTCCATGTACCTGTGCCACAATATTGACGCCGTATGTGTCCTGGTGGGCAGGGGTGTGCGCGCCACTGCTGCCCACCCACAGGGTGGTGTCTGTGGCACCTTTGTCTGGAAACCCAAACTGCTTCCAACTTACTTCCTGAAGCAAAGAGTTCTAAAGTTTATTATTTTCAAAGGTAATCATATACCTCAATGCATCTAATTTTTTATTCAATGAAAATTTAAAAGAGACATCAATATCATATCATATCCCTGGGCTCTGCATAGAACCGCAAGACCCAAAATGCTCTGTCTGCCCCATTAGGGATAAAGACGTGATAGTATGACTGTATGTATGTATCAATATCATTCTGAGGATCTGTTAACATTTGTCAGCCAATCTAAATGCAATTCCTACCTTGAACAATTCAGTGTCTACATTAAACCATTGATGCAAGTATTTATAATCAAAATACATCCATTCGTCTGAAGTGTCTAAAATGTTAACAAATTCACTGAATGTCATGAACTTAGTTCCACATCTCCGTTCCCAGCAAGGCTCATCAGAAACAAAGTTCCTCTTCAGACATCGAAATGGAATATCCTTATCTCCAAATATTGCAGTCCATTTTTCTACTGTCCATTGGCTCATAGCCCAGTTATTTACAAATCCCCTGAACACCACAGGCACATTAGAATTGCGTACTAAAGTACGAACAACTTCTTCATTTAGAGCAGACATGTTTATATATCACAGACAATTAAACTTTTATTCGTACTGGGGGGAAAAATCCGAGGAAGATCCTCAGGTAGGTGATATCGATTGACTGAAACAACCAAAGATAACATGTACGGCTTAATAAGTGTATAGTTACAACCATTGAACATTCATTTTGCATTTGTTAATCACAGAACATCGGGATATAAATGCTGACTGTAAAGTTCCTGATACTCTATACTACTCTACTCTTTCTTCTTTGTGATAATAACAGTTTAAACAAGTGGTAAGTATTCAGAAATCGGAAATGTAGCCATTGCTTCCATTTCGTCGAAACTCAAAAATCCACCGAAAGTCGGACGAAAGTCGAAACCACAGGTCGAAACAAACTCGAACGAAACACATTGCCTTCTATTTTACCTGACTGACAGTTACGGCTGTCAAGGTAGTATTGACATTGACAGTTACAGTACTTACAGCTTTTTTCGTGGACAAAGAGCAAAAAAGTTAAAATAATTTTAAAAAGAAAAAAAAGGTATGTTGGTTGGTTGGTAGGTAGGATGTAAGGAATGTATTGTTGTTGTATTCATGGGTTGTAGTTTGTAGTATTGTATTGTATGAATTTGTATGTGAGGCAAAAAATTCTACTTCTATGGTGAGGGGTAGAGATGGGCGGCGGGTAAATACCCAATCTACCCATTTGGGAATATACCCGGTAGATTGGGTAAATACCCGGTATATACCCGTATCTACCCATTTGGTGGGTAGATTGAATTTTATGAGTAATTACTTCGCAATTCGTGTCGGAAAGTGTGTGCAAGCGCTGTAATATGCTTAAAATGCAGGTAGACGTCAAATCTGACATTAAAGTATATGAAACCACCATACTAATCATACTTTGATAATAGGCTTTTTTGATTTATTATCATTTTTTTGTTGGGAGGTGCGCAAAGACATACTTAAAAGTGGTTAAATGAGTAAGAAGATATAAAATGCGATGTCAAAAGATGGGCACCCTCATACATGTATAGAGAGTAGGTATCTTTGACTGCTCATCCGAGAGCCAAAACTACTGATTTCAGGGTTGGTCTCGGAACAAAAGATATACGTATAGACGAGTTCTTGGATACCCCATCAACTTGTCATAACATTTCCCACAAAATAGTATGCCGGGTATTTACCCGTATCTACCCGTTGTATGAAAACATACAAATTAACAAGTCAAAATTTACATTATTTGCTGGCAAACGTAAGAAGACCTAATAAGATGTGAAAATGAGCAATCAGACATCAAATGCGATGTCAATATACGAGCACCCTCATACATGTATAGAGATTAGGTATCTTTGACTGCTAATTCAAGAGCCTAAACTACTGAGTTCGGGGTTGGTCTCGGAACAAAAGATATTCGTTTAGACGAGTTCTTCGATCCCCCATCAACTTGTCGTAACATTTCCCACAAAATAGTATGCCGGGTATTTACCCGTATCTACCCGTCGTATGGGAACATACAAATTGACAGGTCTAACTTTATATTTTTTGCTGGCAAATATTTTTAGAGCTAACTAGATGTTAAAATGAGCAATCAGACATCAAATGCGATGTCAATATACGAGCACCCTCATACATGTATAGAGATTAGGTATCTTTGACTGCTAATTTAAGAGCCAAAACTGCTGATTTCGGGGTTGGTCTCGGAACAAAAGATATTCGTTTAGACGAGTTCTTCGATCCCCCATCAACTTGTCATACATTTTCCCACAAAATAGTATGCCGGGTATTTACCCGTATCTACCCGTTGTATGGAAACATACAAATTAACAGGTCTAACTTAATATTTTTTGCTGGCAAATATTTTTAGAGCTAACTAGATGTTAAAATGAGCAATCAGACATCAAATGCGATGTCAATATACGAGCACCCTCATACATGTATAGAGATTAGGTATCTTTGACTGCTAATTTAAGAGCCAAAACTGCTGATTTCGGGGTTGGTCTCGGAACAAAAGATATTCGTTTATACGAATTCTTCGATCCCCCATCAACTTGTCATAACATTTCCCACAAAATAGTATTCCGGGTATTTACCCGTATCTACCCGTTGTATGGGAACATACAAATTGACAGGTCTAACTTTATATTTTTTGCTGGCAAATATTTTTAGAGCTAACTAGATGTTAAAATGTGCAATCAGACATCAAATGCGATGTCAATATACGAGCACCCTCATACATGTATAGAGATTAGGTATATTTGACTGCTAATTTAAGAGCCAAAACTAATGATTTCGGGGTTGGTCTCGGAACAAAAGATATTCGTTTAGACGAGTTCTTCGATCCCCCATCAACTTGTCATACATTTTCCCACAAAATAGTATGCCGGGTATTTACCCGTATCTACCCGTTGTATGGAAACATACAAATTAACAGGTCTAACTTAATATTTTTTGCTGGCAAATATTTTTAGAGCTAACTAGATGTTAAAATGAGCAATCAGACATCAAATGCGATGTCAATATACGAGCACCCTCATACATGTATAGAGATTAGGTATCTTTGACTGCTAATTTAAGAGCCAAAACTAATGATTTCGGGGTTGGTCTCGGAACAAAAGATATTCGTTTAGACGAGTTCTTCGTTCCCTCATCAACTTGTCATAACATTTCCCACAAAATAGTATGCCGGGTATTTACCCGTATCTACCCGTTGTATGGGAACATACAAATTGACAGGTCTAAGATTACACTTTTTGCTGGCAAATATTTTTAGACCTAACTAGATGTTAAAATGAGCAATCAGACATCAAATGCGAAGTCAATATACGAGGACCCTCATACATGTATAGAGATTAGGTATCTTTGACTGCTAATATAAGAGCCAAAACTAAGGATTTCTGGGTTGGTCTCGGAACAAAAGATATTCGTTTAGACGAGTTCTTCGATCCCCCATCAACTTGTCATAACATTTCCCACAAAATAGTATGCCGGGTATTTACCCGTATCTACCCGTTGTATGGGAACATACAAATTGACAGGTCTAACTTTATATTTTTTGCTGGCAAATATTTTAAGAGCTAACTAGATGTTAAAATGTGCAATCAGACATCAAATGCGATGTCCATATACGAGCACCCTCATACATGTATAGAGATTAGGTATCTTTGACTGCTAATTTAAGAGCCAAAACTACTGATTTCGGAGTTGGCCTCGGAACAAAAGATATTCGTTTAGACGAGTTCTTCGATCTCCCATCAACTTGTCATAACATTTCACACAAAATAGTATGCCGGGTATTTACCCGTATCTACCCGTTGTATGGGAACATACAAATTGACAGGTCTAACTTTTTATTTTTTGCTGGCAAATATTTTTAGAGCTAACTAGATGTTAAAATGTGCAATCAGACATCAAATGCGATGTCAATATACGAGCACCCTCATACATGTATAGAGATTAGGTATCTTTGACTGCTAATTTAAGAGCCAAAACTACTGATTTCGGGGTTGGTCTCGGAACAAAAGATATTCGTTTAGACGAAGTTTTCGATCCCCCATCAACTTGTCATAACATTTCCCACAAAATAGTATGCCGGGTATTTACCCGTATCTACCCGTTGTATGGGAACATACAAATTGACAGGTCTAACTTTATATTTTTTGCTGGCAAATATTTTTAGACCTAACTAGATGTTAAAATGTGCAATCAGACCTCAAATGCGATGTCAATATACGAGCACCCTCATACATGTATAGAGATAAGGTATCTTTGACTGCTAATTTAAGAGCCAAAACTACTGATTTCGGGGTTGGTCTCGGAACAAAAGATATTCGTTTAGACGAGTTCTTCGATCCCCCATCAACTTGTCATAACATTTCCCACAAAATAGTATGCCGGGTATTTACCCGTATCTACCCGTTGTATGGAAACATACAAATTAACAGGTCTAAGATTACACTTTTTGCTGGCAAAAACTTTAAGAGCTAACTAGATGTTAAAATGAGCAATCAGACATCAAATGCGATGTCAATATACGAGCAACCTCATACATGTATAGAGAGTAGGTATCTTGGACTGCTTATCCAAGAGCCAAAACTACTGATTTCGGGGTTGGTCTCGGAACAAAAGATATTCGTATAGATGAGTTCTTCCATCCCCCATCAACTTGTTATAACATTTCCCACAAAATAGTATGCCGTGTATTTACCCGTATCTACCCGTTGTATGGAAACATACAAATTGACAGGTCTATGTTTACATGTTTTGCTGGCAAACGTAAGTAGACCTAATTATATGTTAAAATAAGTAATCAGATAACAAATAAGATGGCATCTGTATATTTAATATGGAAAGCATCAGTGATTTTAATCTTTGATATTTTTTTCTTTTGGAGATATTCATTGTTTTATACATTATATAACCTTTTTGTACATTTCTACACATAAATAGTGGACTCACACAAATTTTTAAATAAATATTCCAATCTACCCACCCAAACGGGTAGATACGGGTATATACCCGGTGCATATCGGGTAAATACCCAAGCGTGGGTAAATACCCGGGTAGATGCCCATCTCTATGAGGGAGGTCAGTGATGTTATGGTTTGTAGTAATTGTAGTTATAGATTAAAAATAAAGATTAGCTCTAAAGGACGAGTATCCAGACCAGACGCATAGAACAATTTAAAAAAAAGTTGTCTGTCGCTGTCAGTCAGACTGTCACAGTCACAAAAGTACTTTAACTAGGTACTTTTTGTTTGTTTACCGCAAGTTTATCGTCCGTCCTACGTAAAAAAACACCATTTTAATCTTTTTCTGAATCAGTGATCATTTCCTTATGTAAGAATATATATGTATTTTACATGTCTTACGAATCATTATTTAATATAACGTAAGTTTTAACATTTATAGAGTTTTAACATATATTTAGAGAAAATGGAACCAGCACCTGAAGTGAAGTCATCATTTTTCGTACCAGAAAATAATACTTTTAAAACGAATGACGTAGCGGATGAGTTCCTTGATTTGATTGACCAATTAAATAATTCATTACGACATTTGCAACTTCCGAATAAAATCGAGTGTATTTATAACCCTACTATTTATGCGCGACACACATTTGAAATGTATGTAAGAAAATATTGTAACACAAAAAAACCCATTATGTACTTTGGAATGAATCCTGGACCTTGGGGCATGTCTCAAACCGGAGTAAGAGTTGCAATATTATTTTGTATAATATACATATACCAACATTTATGGTGTGTGGTAGTTAGTCTTATAATTTGTAACGCATGGTTCTTTATTTTACTTCCTTCTTCTGATTCTACCTAATTACTTATTTATTTATTATGTTATTTTTTAAGAAACAAAACAATAGTTTAAATAGCAAAATATAATAATGGTCATTTAAGTATATGTATAAAGAAAATGCTTTTAAGCGTAAAAAGCTTAAAATTCTTCATGCTCATTTTTCTGTTAACCTATTTTACTATATATATGTATATAAAAACGCAAGTTCACAATCTGAGCTATAATCGTAAGGTGTATATATATAATATAATGTTAAACTGCTGCAGTTACTGTACTCTATCCTGATCCTCTGCTAACTGTCTATAATCCATTTGGTTAGGTATTTAAATAAATGTAAACAATCTTGATATGTCTTTTTATTGAAATATACACTTTATAAATCAATACCTTTGCAAATCACAAAGTAATTATGTAATTTATAATTTATAACATAATTACTTTGTAATTAGCAAAATTATTGATTTATAAAGTGTATATTTCAATAAAAAGATGTGTCAAGATTGTTTACATTTATTTAAATACCTAACCAAATAGAGTATAGATCTTTGCATGTTAACAGCACTTTAAAATTAGTGTTTAAGTACATTTTTGTCCCATTAAATGAACTTCAGTTTATTACATTACTAGGTAATAATAATAATAAGCCCTTTATTCAGATTTTTTACATGTTGTGTCACTGTTACATTTAGTTTTTGTTTTAAATAATGTCACGTAATTCAGTGTGCCTCTCCTCTAGCATTTTCCACTGTCTTCTGTCGCGTCTTTTTTCTTATCTGACTACTTCTTATTTTGTCCCTTTTTCTTGTACCCATCATGCTTCGCTCCATGGCCCTTTGACATCGCTCCAGCTTTTCCCTATGAAGTATGGTGAGTGCCCATGTCTCGCATCCACAGGTAATGACTGGAAGTATGCAGGTGTCAAAAGCTTTTCTTTTTATTGTTAAACTGAGCTTATTTGACTTCATGATTTCCTTCAATGACCAATACTTCTTCCATCCATTCGCTATTCTTCTATTTATTTCTTTGGTAGTTTGATCTTCCAGGGAGATTACCTGCCCTAGGTAGATATATTCTTGTTCATAGTCAAGTGGATGGTTGCCTAATTTTATTGGTATCAATTTGGAATTTGTGAGCAGTTTAGTTTTGCCCATGTTCATAGACAACCCTACTTTTGAGCTTTCCTCTCTGAGTAAGTCAATCATATCTTCGAGGCGCTTGGGGTCTTCTTCAAACAATATTACATCATCAGCAAATCTTAGATGATTGAGCTTAATCCCGTCTACGTTTAAGCCGAAGTCATCCCAATTCACAACTGTTCTCAGCTGTTCTGGAGAGCATATTCCGCAAACTGAATTGGGATGACATTACTAGCTATTACCTGTATTTTCAAAGGGTATTTGCCAATCCCATGGGAATCTGAAATTTTTCCTAGCATTAAAAGTTTAAACCCTGGTATTGAGCTATCTAATGCCTATTATTATTATTGGCTTTTTATTCCCACATGTTCCACGCTCTAGCTACAATTTTGGTTATTTATTTTTGGTTTCTTGGACATGCAGTCCCTTTAGGGTAATGGCCTCCTCCATCTTTTTCCACCTTTCACTAATCTTGGCCGTTTCCATCCACTTTTTCCTGCCACTTCTACAATGTCATCCACCCATCTTTTTCTTGGTTTTCCTATCCTTTTTTTTCCCATTAGACCAAGCCATTTCGTGACTTGATAAGTCCAGTCCTTGACAAAAGCCGAGAGAAACGTAAAAGAGATAAAACAGAGTCACCTGTAGAAATCAGCCATCCCAGGAAACAAGTGCCTAACCCCACTCTAAAGATGCACACTTCAAATGCTACTACTACAAAAGAAATAATAAAGCCCAACATACTCAGTTTTGTTGCACGAGGAAAATCTTCTTCCTGTCTACCCCTACCAGAGTTGTCAAAAAACTAGCATTACCCCCTCGACACCGGAACCACATTAAATCAACTTCAAATACAACAACAATAAAAAACTCCCCAAGCCGGCTGGTCACCGAGGGGGAAAACGACCAAAACCCTCCAACCCTCTAGATGCCTAATTTCATCCTAATCCATTCAGCTGTTTTGGTATGAAAGTGGAACAAACACCCATACAAACTTTTACATTAATATCATTCAGCCACTGAAATAAAATTTTACCAGTTGCAGCATAACTTACTCAGCTGTGACTGCTTCCATTTGTTTTTCAAAAAACCCTATTATGGTACATCAGAGACCTATGTCCTTCTTGACCTGTGTCTTCTCATGTATGTATGATTGATGATGTTACAAGTTTGTTTTTGTATAACAGGTCCCTTTTGGTGAAATAAGTGCAGTTAGAGACTGGCTGGGCATCGAAGGACCAGTTGGAAAGCCTCCAGTGGAAGCTCCAAGTCGGCCTGTATTGGGATTCCAATGTACCAGGACTGAGGTAACATTTGCAGAGGATGTTAAAAGTGTAGAGTATTTATAGTACATTACATGGTTGGTGAGGCTGGTAAATTCCGCCTCATGTGTTGTTATACATGAGGTGGAATTTACCAGACTGAGTCGAAGGCGAGGTTGTTATAGAGCTGAGTGTGTTTAACGACGTTTTTCAACACACTTCCGAGGAACATAACCTTAAATAACCGGCCAGGGCGAATCGGATTCGCGCACTATGTAAGGGTTCCGTACATTATAAACTGTACCAATAAACTGGTGCAAACAGACGCTTTCCCGCCGTTTTACTTTTTCAAATCAGCGCGGCGCTCTGCATACTGGCCGGCGCGTGGCGCCAAAGGCGGTGGCGCAGACGTTCGAACTTTGAAAAAAATAAATAAATAGAAATAGTGTGGTTATAGAGGTTATAGAATATAACTTCACTATAAGCATTTGTAACGCACGCCTGTTTTATGAACTGCTTTATATATCTAAAACCGATGAAATTAGATCCACTTTACGAGCAAGTGTGTTGAAAAAAATATTTTGAAGCTACAAAATAGCAATAAAAGAGTTTTAGATATGCGAATTAAAAAAAATTTAAAAAACTTTGTACTCTCCCCTACTAAACAAACTGTTGTTTCATAATAATAAAAAAAGAAAACATCTAAAAATGCATAACAATAATCTTCCATTTCAATGACACCACCCCCTACACTGCGGTGAGCGGGGAGGGCAACGTCAGCGTGTATACAGGTTTTATAGTAAGTAAATTAGCCATTGCTCAGAAATTTTAGATAACTTTTTACAAAAAATAAGTCCTTACGGTTATGTGTTCTAATTCCAAAACTTAAGTATTGGGGTGCAAACTCCTGTTACTATAAAATATATTACCACTGATTACAGGTGAGCGGTACTAGGTTCTGGGGTCTGCTTAAGGACATTTGTGGAACACCTGACAATTTTTTCAGGTCTAGTTTTGTCTACAACTATTTGCCACAACAATGGATGAACAGCAATGGAGCAAACATTACTCCAGGAGAATTTTCTGTAAGTTGGTGAAACTTTTTATATACCTACATATAAAATTGCACTCGATAATTGACACATCGATCATCTAGGCATTCGATTATTTGCAATTTGATCTTATAAAACATCGATCTAATTAGCTTTTGATCTATTGGCATAGGGAGCTATTGATCTATCGATTATTTGTCATTCGATCAAATGGCATGTCGATGTATGGCATAGAAAACCCATACACTGAGTAAATAAAACGGAAGAAACCAATGAAGGGAATGGGTAAAATAGGCGGCGCGGCTAGCATCGCATCAATATTTTGGTTCCCTTTAGGGTAAACATAGAACCTGTATAGTTTCGCCATGTCTGTCTGTCTGTCCGATTTTACTCAGAGACTATTAGTACTAGAAAGCTGAAATTTGGCTCAGGTGTGTTGTGTGTGTCTCTACTAACTAATCCATGGTGTGGGATGTTGTTGAATACTTATAGAACGGGAGGTCACGACAAATTTGGTAACGATAAGGGATATGACTGACTCTGGTTTTATAGAATAAAGAGCACCTCTCTGATGCTTAATATGTTGGTCTGCCTGCGTGGAGTGGTTGCGTTACTTAGATATGGCGCCTGAAAAGTTGGTTATCGTAACCAAAAAAAAATGATAAGGGATATGGCTGACTCTGGTTTCACAGGATTAAGGGCATCTCTCTGATGCCAAATATGTCGGTCTGCCTGCGTGAAGTGGTTGCGTTACTTAGATATGGCGCCCGAAAAGTTGGTTATCGTGACCAAAAAAAAATGATAAGGGTTATGGCTGACTCTTGTTTCACAGGATGAAGAGCACCTCTCTGATGCTAAATATGTTGGTCTGCCTGCGTGAAGTGGTTGCGTTACTTAGATATGGCGCCTGAAAAGTTGGTTAGCGTGACCAATAAATAATAAGGTAAATGGCTGATTCTGGTTTCACAAAATGAAGAGCACCTCTCTGATGCTAAATATGTCGATCTGCCTGCGTGAAGTGGTTGCGTTACTTAGATAGGGCGCCTGAAAAGTTAGTTACCTGGACAAAAAAAGAAAATTATAAGGTAAATGGCTGATTCTGGTATCACAGGATGAAGAGCACCTCTCTGGTGCTAAATATGTTGGTCTGCCTGCGTAAAGTGGTTGCGTAACTTAGATATGTCGCTTGAAAAGTTGGTTATCGTGAATAAAAAAATTATACCGTAATTGACTAACTCTAGTTTCACAGGATGAAAAGCACCTCTGTGATGCTAAATATGTCAGTCTGCCTACGTGAAATGGTTACGTAACTTAGATATGATGCCTGAAATGTTGGTTATTGTGACCAAAAAAATGGTAATGCAAATGGCTGACTCTGGTTTTACGGAATGCAGAGCACCGCTCTGATGCTAAATATATGTCAATCTGCCTGCGTGAAGTGATTGCGTTACTTAGATAGGGCGCCTGAAAAGTTAGTTACCTTGACAAAAAAAGAAAATTATAAGGTAAATAGCTGATTCTGGTTTCACAGGATGAAGAGCACCTCTTTGATACTAAATATGTTGGTCTGCCTGCCTGAAGTGGTTGCGTTACTTAGATATGTCGCTTGAAAATTTGGTTATCGTGAACAAAAGAAAAAATAATAACGTAAATAGCTGACTCTAGTATCACATAATAAAGAGTACCTCTCTGATACAAAATTTGTCGGTGAAGTCTTGTTTGTTTTGTCGGTCTGCCTACGTGAAGTGCTAGTGTTACTTAGATATGGGTATGGCGCCTGAAAAGTATGCTATCGTGATCAAAAGTAAAATTATAAGGTAAACGACTGACTCTGAACGGCTGCATATCGAGCAAAATACATCTATCGTTAGTATCCGATATTATATATACATGCCGCAGTTTACAATTGTACTAACAACAGATTTGTCAACTTTTCAGAAGAGCATTTAATTTAGAAAGTTTTCTAAAGTTTAGTCTAGAACGGCACAAAAATAATTACATAATTTCACGCCTATTCAAGAGTCTAGTCCTTTGACTGCATTATATCCAAAAATTGTGGTATTATAGTAGTCTAATTTCAAAAATAGTAAAATAAACTTTAGTCCATTTGTGCACTAAACCTCATTATGTTAACAGGCAAATATTTTATCAAAACTAAAAAACACTTCACCCCCAAACTACACAACTGATTTTGATAAAAGAATTCTCCAAATCGGTGAAGGCACCTTCAAATAATCGGTAACAAATTATGCACTTGCATAACTTTAACATGTGTGTAAATGTTCTAAATGCGTATGATACGCCAAACTTTGAAATTTGGTTGAAATCAGTCAATACTTGAAGATTGAAATAAAAATAAAATTCCGGCGTTAACAATAATA
Source organism: Acrobasis consociella (assembly GCA_963555685.1). NCBI lineage: Eukaryota > Metazoa > Arthropoda > Insecta > Lepidoptera > Pyralidae > Acrobasis > Acrobasis consociella. The sequence continues at coordinate 9,622,902 of OY743123.1, read as the reverse complement.
CTAATTATTGTTAATGCCGGAATCTTAAAAAGTACAACTGTAACACTAAGTTTTTGGTAGAAAGAGTTAATTTATCTGGTACTAAAAACGTACAAATCGAAAATTTTGTAGTTAGTACATTTGTGAACTACAGTATCAATATTAGGGTGACACAGGGTAGACAAATTCATGTGTTTGTATAAACGCACGCTACTGTATCTAAGTAACGCAACCACTTCACACAGTCAGATTGACATATTTAGCATCAGAGAAGTACTCTTCACCCTGTGAAACTAGAGTCAGCCATTTACCTTATCATTATTTTTTCATCAGGATAACCAAATTTTTTGGCATCATATCTAAGTTTCACAACACAACCATTTCACGCTGGCAGACCGACAAATTTTGTATCAGAGAGGTACTCTTTGTTCTGTGACACTAGAGTCAGCTATTTACGTAATTATTTTTTTCTTTTGTTCACGATAACCAACTTTTCAAGCGACATATCTTAGTTATGCAACCACTTCACGCAGGCAGACCAACATATTTAGCATCAGAGAGGTGCTCTTCATCCTGTGAAACCAGAATCAGCCATTTACCTTATAATTTTCTTTTTTTGTCCAGGTAACTAACTTTTTAGGCGCCCTATCTAAGTAACGCAACCACTTCACGCAGACAGATCGACATATTTAGCATCAGAGAGGTGCTCTTCATTATGTGAAACCAGAATCAGCCATTTACCTTATCATTTATTGGTCACGCTAACCAACTTTTTAGGCGCCATATCTAAGTAACGCAACCACTTCACGCAGGCAGACCAACATATTTAGCATCAGAGAGGTGCTCTTCATCCTGTGAAACAAGAGTCCGCCATAACCCTTATCATTTTTTTTTTGGTCACGATAACCAACTTTTCGGGCGCCATATCTAAGTAACGCAACCACTTCACGCAGGCAGACCGACATATTTGGCATCAGAGAGATGCTCTTAATCCTGTGAAACCAGAGTCAGCCATATCCCTTATCGTTACCAAATTTGTCGTGACCTCCTAATCTATTAGGTATTTTAAAAATATTGTAAGTTTGTGAACACCATTTTTCAATTCAGGGATCTGTTTGTGAAATATTTGGTTCGCAAATTATTCTTCAAGTCCATTGGACACATATGGACACGTGAAAAAATTCACGGTAATAGCATATGTAAGGAAAACTATAAAAGCTAAGCAGGCTAAGCAAAACGTCGTTTTGATTGGTGCCGTGAAATGGTTCAAAGATTTTAAAGGTGACTCAATTTTTTTCGACATACGTGGGTGACAAAAGTTGGATTTACTGTTAAATTTTCCGGGGTCCAGTGGCGCCCCGATTTAAAATAAATCATTTGAAAGAAAACGGAGATATCATTTGAAATTGTGTCTTGACCAAGCTCTAGATAGAATTTTTCAAAGAATTTTTAAACTACTTTTTATAGTTTAAAGTCAGAATGCGAAGCTTTTCTACGCACATTTGCGAAAAACGGCCACTTTTGGCTAATATGCGTAGAAAAGCTTCACGTTCGCACTTTAAATTATAAACAGTAGTTCATAAAATAGTTAAAAGATATCACCGTTTCCTTTCAAATGATTTATTTTAAATGAGGGCGCCACTGGACCCCGGAAAATTCAGGTAGCCCCTTAAGATCCTGTAACTAAAAGATAGTCTGCTGAGTGGGTATTCCCTTCCGAGGAGTTGCCAACTAGTGAAGAGAGGTCGCAGCTTGGGAAAAAAAATTGGTGGCCTTGTTCTTCAGAAGGACAGCCTAGGTCATTACGCAAAAATTGTTTGCAAGGATCAAAAAACAGTTACTGCAGAATGGTACCCTAACAATTGTTTGCCACTTTTCTTGGAAAAAGTTCGGGAGAAAAGACCTCGCAGTAGGATCCTCCTTCACCTCGTCGCGTACCGCCAAGCAAACGATCGACTATTTGGTGACGTCAGACGTGTGTTGACAACACGGCACCTTGCGATTTTTATTCTTGAAAGTAAAAGAAAAACTTAGAGGAAAACGTTTTATGGACGCCGAAAAAGCAGCGCCACTCTAGTGGGCCAAAGTACTTTTGTCAGTGGTACCATCGGATACAGCGATGCATGTATTGATGGTAATGGACACTATTTGAAAATATATAATAAAACTAATAACTAGTTTGTTAGTTTTTCGATTCTCTAGGAACTTTCAGTGTCGCCCTCGTAACATTCATACTATTTATCTGTATCATATTCATCATAGTGTATGAACGAAAATTTTCTGACTACATAATTAAATTATTTACATTTCAGATGGCACAGATGACGCCACTGTTCAATGTTTGTGATCCTGCATTTATCAAAGTCCTACAACTGTATGAAGTGCAAATTGTAATTGCAATTGGAAAGTTCTGTGAAATGAGAGCCCAAAAAGCTTTGAAAGCCTACTTACCTCATAGTCCTGTTAAGGTATGTTTTAAGTTTATACGCGTCTGTTGCATGTTTCATTTATAGTGTGTATGTGTACCTATTAACATTGTTGATGATTTTTAGATCCTATATTTGCCACATCCAAGTCCAAGGGCTGTCAATAATACAGATTGGAACCAAAAAGCTTATGAATGTCTAAAAACTTTTAACCTACTGACATATTACACTGAGTAGTTTTGGACTAACAGGTAACAATATTTATTGTTGTTATTTTTGACCAGGGTGATGATCATTGTTTTGTTATTCGTGTGTAAATTCTTAACACTGGTGTCAGTGTCACAAGTGTCAGATTTTTCAGGCTGCCTAAAAGCATCTGACCTAACTTGACTGCCATTCAATGATGACAGCCAGGACCAATGATACAAGCTTAGGCCTCAGCTCCAAAAATACTAGTCCTAAAAAAAATTATCTAACATGTTTATCCCCCTAAAATGATTCGTTTGGAAAACCTGAAAGAAAATATATGAAAAATAGTACATATGTAACTGCAGAATTTTTATCTTTTTTTATTTTATTACAGATTTTAAAAAATTGTGCAATAATTTTGTAAAATTATTAAAATGGTTGATTATATGAGAAGAGCTCTTGAGCTGGCAATGGAAGCTATGGCCGCACAGGAAGTTCCTGTCGGATGTGTGTTCACCATCGACGGGAGTATTGTTGCCGAATCACGGAACACTGTTAATCTCACCCATAATCCAACAAGACATGCAGAAATAAACTGTATCGACTCAGTATTAGAATATTGCAAGAGTAACGAAATAGATTATAAGGCTTATTTTAAAATGATAAGTGTCTATGTGACTGTGGAACCGTGTATTATGTGTGCAGCCGCATTGAACAATTTGAATATAAAAGAAGTTGTCTATGGGTGCGCCAATGATAGGTTTGGAGGAAAAACTGTTCTGGATGTTGGTAACCTTTATGGTCAGTCATATAGTTTAACTGGCAATGTTTTAGCAGACGAGGCCATGGATTTATTGAAGCAATTTTACAAAGGTGCCAACCCTAATGCACCTGAATCAAAGGTGAAGAAAAAGAAAAGCACACAATAAAAATTAATGCTTCATTTGTCTGACATATGCATAGGTCAGGTAATAACAATTAGTTCATAAGTCTATCGCAATATCCTGAGTTATTCAATTTCTAAATGTTAAATTATACTTTTGCCATATCTTTAATTTCTGTACAAAAATTTCTCGATTTCTTCTTCATAACCTTGTCTTTACAAATGTCTTTTATAAGTGATAAGGATTTTTATTATATTATTGTATGTAGGTAAGACTTGACTCAGAATCTTAGATAATTTTTATATGTATTATATTTTTTTAAATTGTATTAGTGTTTAAATTGTATTTTTTAAGAGTACCTTTTCTTTTTTGTAAAAACTAATAAGAATTGTGTTATGTTCTTGTTTTTCTCTGTTAGGTTTGAATGGATGAAATTCAGATGCTGAATTTTATACATTTTGCTTTATCAGGCTTCCAAACCCAAAGGGTAAAAACGGGATCCTATTACTAGGAACGTATTACTGTCAGTGATCTTATAAAACGTGATAGCTAGGCAGTTTAATTATTTGCAGATGATGTATTTCTGCTGCCGCTATAACAACGAAAACTAAAAACAGAATAAAATAAATATTAGTTGGGCCCCCAAAAAAAAAACGTAATTTTTTATACATAGTTAATGGTTTGGAACCCTCTGTGCGCGAGTCCGACATGCATTGGCCGTTTATTTGATAATAATTATCGTTACATATATCATAATTATCAGATTTTAACATAGTCTAATATTTTCATGCATCAATTCTTTCGTTTAGTTTGCGCCTATTATTTCGTATCAAAACTAAGTAGGTACTGAGCCCTTTAAACTTTGTACTGTGTAAGAATGGTTAATAAATAATTATTTTAAAACATGTTTTATGTCTTACTATGTTTAATAAGTCTGCAAATTATTACAATCCCTGTTATTTATGTCTAAATTATAATAAAATAGTTATACCTACAGCACTATACTACTTGACACATTCCATTTGGTTTAAAACTAATGTAGACAATCATACTTAACAAACGCAACAACAATTATATAAAATATTAATATCCAATCACTAAAATAGGTACATAATTATATTATAACTTTCCATACACTTTTGCTTAAAAGTAACACACCCACTGTTTTCACATAAGAGTGAGATCCTATTTTGGATTATGTACATGTCAAACAAACCACTATTAATAAAATATCCACAAGGATATCACAGAAATTTTTCACTAAACCTAATTTTTGAGATCTCACAATTACATTCCCACAGTGAAATAAAATAGATTTTTGTACAATAACAGGGTTTAATTAAGTATGTATTTTAATACATATTACTAAATTTGTAAATGTAGGCAAGTGACTAAATGCATTATGCTTAATGTTCCCACTACATAAACATTATACCAACACTGGAATAAAGGTTGTATATAAATGGTGATCAGAAAAGTCACAGTATATACCAAGTACCTCCACCTTAACACTTTAAAATCTTTAAGAGTGGATAGTATCAAACACTACCTACTTGTTTGTGATATATCAAATAAGTTATTTTTCTTTCTTTACCTACACATTATACAAATATGAATTAAATAAATACAAAATTAATTTTATGAATTTTAAATTTTTATATAAATTGGTATCAAACAAATAAAGTCACCATAGCCGAAAACGGCCAGGGAAAGATGATGTGATGATGATGATGATACGAATATGTGTACATATACCTATCTTTAAATAAAAATATCTTGTAAAGGAGTTTGAGCCTTTCGTTTTATAGTGGTTCTCAGATTAAAGAACAACATGTTCTTTAATTGGATGGTTCTCAATTTGAACATGTAGAATTGTAGGTATATAGTTATATAGGTTTTCATTTTTGTTCATAATATCTCATCAATATAATTAATATCTAGTATTTTTATGAGGTAAAGAAAGTGACAGGTTTGTTTGTACACACCATGCCTAGTCTGATCACTGAAATTACAGCAGCAAACTCAATTTTCTGGACTATGAAAGCCATTAACAAGTGGGTATGTAGGTTCCAATTCTTCTGTCTCTACCCCATTATGCTCATGATCTTGATTTCCATTGGGCAGTTCCAGTACAGGTTGAACTGTAGGCTGGTCCACAGGGCTCACACTGCGACTGGAAGTGCTGCAACTATCAGAACTTGAGGAGCTGTCACTTTCAGAGTCTTCACTAGAAGATGCTTGGGACCTTTGGCGTAGGTGATCATTTTCCAATTGCAACTTCTCATTTGTAACTTTAAGTTGCACAATTTGATCTTCCTGATCCTTTAACCGTTGCATTATATCAGTAAGAGATTGTTCCTCGGCTATGCTAGACACTACAGATGTTCCAGATGTGTCTCTCTCAGTAATCATGCTGTCCCTATCCGTTGCTGATGTATCCTTGTCAGTTAAAAGGTCATAATTATCCATGAATTTGGGCTTTGAGCGTTCGGTTCTTTTAAGTAGATTATCATACTTAGCCTCTAGTAAAAGGTACTCTTGAATCAATTCATTTTTTGACATGTTAGACAAACGCTCACACTGCGCATCCTCATACACACTGGAAAACTCTTTAGTCAGATACTCTTCTTCGTCTTCCGGCAGAGAAAAAAAATAATTTTCTTCTGAATCCACACTAAAACTGGAGTCGCGGGTACGTGCGGAAGGAGTACGCAAAATATGAAAAGAATTTTCCGGTTCAGGTTTGTGTATTTCCATTAAAAATTGATTGTTGTTGAAAGGTGCACGCGTTTTTGCCAAAACAATTTTTCGGAAACGATTGTTTCTTTTTGTTTTGTCATTTTTTCGACGATCCTGCCAAGGGGCTTTTACAAAAGGTTTTAAAACTTTGCGCTTAGATTTCCCGCGTCGCCTCTTTTTCTTGACATTTCCTTCAAGCTTGGGTTTTTGCATTTCAACTACAGATGGCGTATTGACCAAAGAAGGTCGCGTCTCGTCGCCATCTTTTATTTCCGATATAATGTTATTTACTTCCATTATGTAGAATGTAAATGATTTTCAGATGAATATAATATCGAATACTACACTTACAGTTTTTGCTTTGATAACTTCCAGATGCAGATTTCAATAAAACTCAGTTAAGACACAATTAAATGCAGAGCTCGAAACAGTACCACAGCAGTTCAGCCATTTTTTATTTATTTATTTATTCATGTCATGTTTCATTTCATGCGCGTTTCTGATAAAGTAAGGGTTACTATTACAAAAAAATATGAACAATGTTAAACGAAATCAAAAAAAATTGCAATCATCATCATTACATACCGATAATACCTATTTTTTGATTCATGAATCATGAATCTAGGACTAGGTACATATTATAAAATTTTAATTTTGTTTTTAAAGTAGAACCTTTATTAAAATGATAATCATTCGTTCTGCGTATGGCAACTATTTGTCTGTCAATGTCAATTAAATTAAATGTCGATGTTAAATGTTTGTTTGTTTGTCAAATGAAAATAGTGTAAATCTGTAAAAAATAGTTAATTTTGCAAATAACTAAAGTACAAACATATAAAGTTTGTTTTATTATTTTAGAAGAAGCATCGTAAAATTAGGACTTATACTTAGTTGTATTAATTAGTTTATTAGTTGTACATACATACTTCATTTATTTGTTCAAATATTTTTACAAGAACCCATAGCTAAATATTTTGTCATGGCTGACGATATTCTTTTCGAATTACTACATTCAGAAATTATAAACTATTCTCTTGAACAATCAAAAGACAGTAATGATAAAAAAGTAAGTCTATATCCTTCACTCATGCAGAATCGTTTGGTTATTGTTATCTCTATTGCTTCGTTCTTGTAAATAAACTTGTCCTATAATAAGGCACCTTATTTACTTCCAGGAGACAGATTTATCAGTAGTTGAGTATATTGGATTTGCAGCAGGTTATAAAATAATGGAACGACTTACACGGGAATGGCCCAGGTTCAAAGATGAATTGGATACAATGAAGTTCATTTGTACAGATTTCTGGACTTGTATTTATAAGAAACAGATTGATAATCTGCGCACCAATCATCAAGGAGTTTATGTGTTACAAGATAATGCTTTTAGATTCCTCACTAACTTCTCTAATGGACATCAGTATTTGGAATTCGCCCCCAGAGTAAGAATTACTCATTATTTTGATTCATTAATGAAAATGAAAAATGAAAAATCTTTATTTACGAACAGGAAATTCATGAGACAATAAACATTAGCTAACGATGACACCTGCAGTGGTTAAATGAATAACTACGCACAGATGTCAACGCTCACCTCCGAAATAAAGTTACAATTTCTCCTAGTTCTTAGAACATTAAGGTCAATATAAAAAAAATCCTACATAACTTACTATGTAGGCTTTATGTTTTATGCTATATTTGTGTATTATTTACATGTATGTTTATGAATGCATATATAGGTATATATAAATAAAATTATAGTAAGGATTGTTTTCAGTACAATTTTAATTAGGTAAATTAGAATGTGTCTTGTCATCCAAAATTAGCTTTTTTTTCAGCATGGTAGAAAAGTCCGCCTATTACAATTTTTGTAATAAAGTTCAATAAATAAATAAACTTACGTTTATCCCTTTAAACGTCGGACGCCCGGAGCGGGCGTCTGATGTATTGTTTTACTATTGTGTCTGCACTGACAACGTTTGAAGGGTTATTTAAATATTTTGGAATTATTTTAATGAACACATGTTCTCATAAGATTTTAGTAATAATTTTCCTCATTTGTACTTTGATGGGCATATTCATAAACACATGAATGTATTAAATCTTACTTTTGTTTTGTTGCAGTATGTGGCATACACATGTGGACTGATCAGGGGAGGGCTGGCAAACCTGTGCATCAACAGTGTGGTCACCGCAGAGGTGCAAAACATGCCTTCGTGCAAGTTCCATATACATGTACAAAGAACCTAATTTCCTTCTTAATCCCTGTAACTAGTGTAGTGTGTAACTTGATATTATCACAGAAATGTATAGGGCTAGAAACATTTCCTTTTATTTATGTATCTCTTGAAAAATTACTACATTTTGGAATTTTGAGAAGTCATAAGTAATAATTTTAACAAAATTACGTTAATGATTGCTATCACCTGCACTGCAACAAGCACAAGGTGATAAGAGTGGCTTCAAAGAACATACTTGGAAGGCCACAAGCATATTCAACAACAATGTACAGTATTGTTGTGTAAGCACTGTCTGCCCCATTAGGGATATAGATGTGACAGTATGTATGTACAGCATTCTAGACCTAATACAGCTGTGCTTACCTTTGTTATATTTATGAATTTATTTCCATATTATCATTTTAAATAAAAACATAAATCTAATATTGAATAATTTTATTTCAAGAACAATAAATCCACATTTTCTGTACCTACCTACAGTTTACTACCTACTGAAAACAAAGCTTTCGGCGTTTTACTACGCGGAAAAGCCGAAAGGCTTGACATCAAGTCTCTTTCAACCTTCCTCCAACCATTGTTGAGTGTAGGTCTCATATGCGTGCCATTTTCTTCGGTCTTGGACTTTTCTCATACGTGGGATATGACGTCGGCCCATCTCAACGCTGGTCTTCCTACGCTTCAGTTGCCCTATCTCGGTCTCCATTCCACTAATCTCAGACTTCATCTTCCATCCTCCCCCCGCCCACTTCCACTTCTCTGAGCGAAAATATGGACTATGTCTGGAAGTTTAGTACGCCTGTGAATCTCCGTGTTTCACACTCTGTCCAGCAATGTAATAGACATCAACTACCTAGTTTCTTCTTTCCGCTTCCTCTTTCAATACATGAATTCGATTCGAATTCGAATGAGTGCTATTTTTCATTGAGGGACTCACCGAAACATTAAATAGTTAGGTAAAAATACCATTTGGCGGTATTTTTGAAATCGTCGTGTCAACTCCCATGCTGGTCTGGGAGAAACGTACAAACTTAGAATGTACCAGCTGCTTCTCTTCCCGCGCAGATCGTAAAAGCCGATCGAGAGAATGGGCAAAAATGCGAATCATGTTAACAGGCGATGCGGCTAGCAACCCATCACTGTATTGATTGCTTTTCCATCTTCTCGCCCACCATGACGCTAAAAGTGGCTTTTGAGTCTTGCGGCCCTGGGCTCTGCATAGATCCGCAAGACCCAAAATGCTCTGTCTGCCCCATTAGGGATAAAGACGTGATAGTATGTATGTAAGTATGTATGTCGTGTCAGCAAAAAACAATAATTAAAACAATAATAATTTGCAGAAAACTTCGAAAATACGTCTATGGTTTTCTGAAAATTTTACCATAAATAAATAAATAATTGGCAAAGTGCGTGTCGGGCCACGCGCAGTGTAGGGTTCCGTAGTTGCGAATACCAACTTTGAGTTCATACCACTAAAACGTCTCAAAAATTATTTTATTTTTAGACAGACCGACATGGCGAAACTAGGGTTCCTTGTTTACTACGGAACCCTGAAAAGCAGCATGAATCGGACTGGAGTAAAAGGTTTCTTTGACATATCTCTACGCAAAATTTGCAAATCCCATGCGATGCTGCGAACCATTCGTAATGTGACTAGTTATTTCAAAAATACATGACTGGATGTTTAGACATTGTCGTCCGACATTCAATCGTCTATGAAAACAAGTGGACTGGTTTAAGATTGTCACCAGAAGCCTAGAAGCTCCCTTGAAGCAATCAAAAGACCTACACCGACCTTTGATTGTAAAACGTAACGAAAATATACTTAGCATTGTTTTATCATTGTTAGCTGTAAATGGCTCGCATAGTCGGATATTATAATATACTAGCAGCCCGTCACGGATTCGCACGGGTGGACATGATTGTTTTTAAATTTTTACCTTTTATTTATATTTTTTTTTGTTGTTTTATTATTCTATTTTTTAAATGCAGTATCGCATTGTCTATGTATACTTACAATCCGAATTTGTTCATCGTTTTTTTTATTTAAGTAACTTATTATTAATCTTATGTGTGACACATATTACTTAGTAATTTTTCAAAACATTTTACATTTTTATCCCATCCTACCAATTAACTTCCAAGCTTTTGTATATATTTACATTATTTAGTAAAAAAAAGTTTGTTGTCTTTTTTAGGGTTCCAGGACCCTATATTACTAAGACTTTGCTGTCTGTCCGTCTTTCTCTCAAGAACCGCGACAGAAATACATATGTATTTCTGTTGCCGCTATAACAACAAATACTAACAACAAAATAAAATAAATATTTAAGGACAAATCACAAAAGCAATTTTTTATAGATTATGGTATTGAACCCTTAGTGCGCGAATCCGAATAGCACTTGGCCGGTTATTTTATATTTTTACTTTTTTGTTGTTTTAGGTGTGTGTATTTATTTTTAAGAGTTATTCTAAGTCATTGTAATTTTTACATTTCTGTCTTTATTTACTGTCGGTTACGTCCGATGCGTAGGGAGCTTGAATGAAATTTACGATTTAAAAAATTCTAAAAGTAATCTACAGGTATAGAAACAATTTTGAATACAAAATATTTTTTTGGTAATAAAAAGGTATTAACAACGTGCACAACGCGACAGCGTTAATTTTTTCTATTTCTGACTTATTAAATTCGAAATATCTATTGAATGGAATAGCCGATTTGAACAATTCAAAAAGTAATCAACATGAATTGCAACAGTCTTGAAAACAATATGATTCATTTGGATAAGGATTTAAACAGAAGTATGAATAACATGGTCTAATTTTGGACGGTATTTCTATCAACTTTTAAAATGTAAAAAGTGGTTATTGTGACATAACGATAATAGTTGGACACGTAAGTAGTATGGTGAAGTTTTCTGTAGTTATTGATATGTTCTTAATATTGTAGAACACACTTTTGTTCTATCATCAATAGTTTCCGCAGCGCATGCGAAAGATGTTTTATGGCATGTTTTTAGGGTTCCGTAGCCAAATGGCAAAAACGGAACCCTTATAGATTCGTCATGTCTGTCTGTCTGTCTGTCCGTCCGTATGTCACAGCCACTTTTTCCGAAACAATAAGACCTATACTGTTGAAACTTGGTAAGTAGATGTATTGTGTAAACCGCATTAAGGTTTTGACACAAAAATAGAAGAAAAAAACAGTAAATTTTGGGGGTTCCCCATACTTAGAACTAAAACTCAAAAATTTATTTTTCATCAAACCCATACGTGTGGGTTATCTATGGATAGGTCTTCAAAAATGATATTGAAGTTTCTAATAGCATTTTTTTCTAAACCGAATACTTTGCGCGAAAGACACTTCCAAAGTGGAAAAAAAGAGTGTCTCCCCCCCCCCTCGTAACTTCTAAAATAAGAGAATGATAAAACTAAAAAAAATATATGATGTTCATTACCATGAAAACTACCAGCGAAAATTGGTTTGAACAAGATCTAGTAAGTAGTTTTTTTTTTTTTTAATACGTCATCATCATAAACGGCAATTACCTTTCATTCAATCAACTCAAATATAAAAATTAAAGAAAAACATACTACAAGACTTTTATATTATGTTATTTGCTACTACGGAACCCTTCATGGGCGAGTCCGATTCGCACTTGGCCGCTTATTTACACCTTGGATTACGTTTTTAAAGTTTTAGTAAAGATCTCTTATCTTTTTTAGCCATAAATAAATAGCCTATGTTACTCAGGGTGAATGTAGCTTACTAATGGTGAAAGAATTTTTCAAATTGGCACAGTAGTTTTTTAAGTTTATTCATTACAAACATACACACAAAAATACAAATCTTTCCTCTTTATCATTATTGTAGATGTAGATGTAGATGTAGATTAGTGTAGAAGTGTATAGATCTAGATAAACCTACATTACTATCACTCACTGACAGAGTTGTTTGCCCTGTTGCGGCGTGGGAGGGGTTTATTGATGTGTGATCGTAAGGATGCTCCAGTGAGTATCAGAAAAATCTGACATTTGAAGATCTGCAGAAACCTGATGTGGAAGGGGTACGGCCTCCAAAAACGATTGGGGTTAGGGGCGTGATTTTTTTTCCAAAATGTAGGGGGTTGTAATCAACTTGACGAGCGTCATTTGTTTTTTTTTTTCAAAATTCAAGATGGCCGACAATTTCTCACTATACAAATTTTATACCAATGACCCCCCCCCCCCCCCAAGTAATTTGGCGCAGCCTGAGACCGAAGGCCGAAGGCGAAGCCCCCATGCGAGGCCTCAGGCCGAGCTCCCCCTTTCCTCCCCCCTTTGACCCATCCACAAAGATGCGAGCCTCAGGCCTGCGGGCGAGGGCGAAGCCCGAGCCATAGAAAAAAAGAGCCACGTATTTTTTTTTAATTTTTGGAAATCCAAGATGGCCGCCGAAAGTCAACTGCTTGCGATTTGGCTAAAAATCTATATGTATTTTGAACCGAAAAATCCATATTTGAAATTTTTTTGGAATCCAAGATGGCGTCAGGATTTTAAAAAATTAAACTTATTTCGTTTATAACGTCTCACTGGGACTTTGTAAGTCGTAGGGACCTGAAATTTTACACGTGGGGCTAAAGAACCCCGTGGAATCGAAACTGCAATCGGATTTTGGATCCAAGATGGCCATTTTGATGTTTTCTTTACTGACTGCAGTTTTTAACCATTTTCTCAACTGGACATATTATTTAGCCCACCTCAACAGCTGCACGAAAAACCGCGGGCTGCTTGCAACCCGCGCAGCGCCCGAAAAGCTATTTAGTTTTTTAAACGTAAATCTTGTTTCGAGTGGGTTTGAATTGCAGTAGACAGCGCCGCCGCCGTAGAAATCTCGCCCAGGGCGCTGTTAGTGCTAAAACCGGCACTGGTTATAAGACCCGTCCTTTTGTCAGCAGCGTTTAATAAAACCGGTTGTTTTATTAAACGCTGAGTGAGTCATACCAGAGCGCGCGTAGGGTTCCATACCATTATCTATAAAAAATCACGTCTGTTGTATGGGAGCCCCTCATATATATGTATTCCCTTTGAGAATCACGGGTCTTTTCACCCCGCGGGTCTACCGCCTAACTCAAGGCGATAGACGTAGCCATAGCGATTGCGATAGCAATCTTGTTGGCATTGCTATAGCTTTGAGTGACCGCCTAAAATTACCGAGCCCTTGCTATCGCGATAGCTATCGTGAATGAACGATTGTCTTGCGTTTTGTTTGCCAATATTGGTGTAAAATTATGTTATGTTTTTAATTGAATATAAATAGAAGATTTATTTTTAAATGACTACATTTTATATGAAACATCTTTTATTTTAATTTTAGTAGATAATTTGAGTTGTTAGTACATAAAAATCGACAATTTTGAAATGAAAAAAAAAAAAGTTTAAAAACAAAACGCGTTGGCGATTGTCAAACAGTGAAACAGCTGTTGAATTGATTATAACCTCTACTTATCTTCGTGATTAATACGTATTTATAAATATTTTTGTGTTGTGATGTGACTTGTGTTATCCTTCGTGTTCAATAAGTTTCAAAATATGTAGGTAAGTGTTATACTCTGGTATAAAGTCAATTTAAGTCAATATATGTAACTACTCTGTAAATGAAATTCAAAATAGTTTCCTTTTTGAACTGTAGGTTTTACGAAAGATAAGAAGCCTTAGTTTTATGGTGTTTTAGTTTCTTTTAACGTATTTCAGCATAAAGGAAAATCTCGGCCGTACAGTTAAGAATTGGTGATGTGGATGGATTGGATTGCTAGCCAGGGGGACCTAAGGACTCACACGCAAAGCAAGCCTCCAATTGCCAGTCGGAGGAATTGGCCTCCCGGCTAAAAGCAATTAGAGGCATTGGCTCTAAGACTGCCAAGGAGTGGCGGCAAGTGAGTAATACTTTATCACAGTTAAAAGTAGAATTTACTTTTTATAATTGCTTACAACAAAGCTTCAGTACGACACTTCTATTTGTTGTCTTTTTATAGTGGAGTGAGGTGAGGACTGAACAAATCGCAGTCTGTGTTTTGCTTTTGTACTGGAGTTACCTTAAATGTAAGGTCAAGAGGAAGGGGTCACTTTTGCGACAACATGGCAGTGGCACATAGGATGGCATTTTGACTCCCAAAGATTACTGTCCCTCATGGGAGTCCAAATGTTATACATACATACATATTTTCACGCCTGTTTTCCCATGGGGGTAGGCAGAGACTATGGGGAATACTATTGTCAATATCGAGGTTGATGTCTGTTATTCTCTATTTTTTATTATTATATTATTCTTGACTTTTTTTCTACAGGTAGGTTGATTAAGTAGGCTACATGATTTCTGAAAAAAAAATTGATAATGGGAACCATAGCTAATTAATTAACAATTTTCTTGTTATTTTCCAGATCGGCTTAGATGATTCCCCATCTTAATACAAAGAGGCGAGGCTCTAAATTGGAGCAGACACGGTTAGTGCAGGAGGGAGAAAGGACAGCATAGCCAAACCAAACATCTGAGAGAAACATTTACAGTGCTTTCTATAACTGATTTGAGTTGTTGGAAAATAGGGAATTATATACTTAATAAATATTATAAAACATACAAATTCATGTGTTATTCACTTCTATTTATTTATAATTGCAAGTAATCCCCTAAGGGGCAGGCAAGCAGCAGCCACTATTGCAATAGTTCCCATTCCCACTCCAAGATAATGCGCAAATGATAGATGGCAGGAATAGAGAAGCCAATTGACTACAATAGTTTAGTGATACAAATTCAGATTATATCCTCTTAACACCCATGGAAAAAAGTTGGGATTATTATACCATATTAAAATTTCCTTTTTTTGACCTGTCTATCTCAGCACCTCTAGTAAAGTTAAATCCATTTATCTTAATAAATACTGAACTATTATAAATAATACTACTTACTAGAAGGTTTTAAAAAAATATACATATAATATTATGAAAGTTTTTTATTTTTACATAAAGTTAGATTGTCTGTTGCTCTTGTTTCCGTTACAGTAGATACAGTTTGGTTTGTTGAACTATTGGCATGTTTAACTAGTTTACAGTAGATACAGATCAATAAACAACAATTGAATTCTTAGATTAATAATAAACAATAATTGTTTTACATCATAATCGAAATCCCTTTAGTCCCGCAGTCTTTTTCTTCCCTCCTCGATTCATTCTTGATACTTGCTTTCCTAAGGTCTTTAGGTCAAATGATAGCGTTGTGAGTGCCACCAATACAACCTATGACCCCAATCATTTACTGAATCTGCAAAAAAATCTTATGTAGGTAAATGTATTTTGACTTAACTTTTATGAGTAGGTACAGAAGCTAAACTATACATACCTTCTTGATACTGGTTCATTGGTTGAGGGCATCTGGTCACCTCTGCCAGACAATCAGATAAAGATGTCTGTGTTAAACAGAGACTAAAATCATTGCCCACTCTTTTGGTAAGCCCCACTAGCGTAAAATTGTAATGCAGCCAGAATCTGTAACAACAGTTCGAAGACTTATGAAAGAAATCTACCAAGTGGTTTAATAAACGTAAACATTTCATTTGATCAATAAATAGGTACCTTAACCTCTAGCTTGGCTTGCTAGTTGTTCTTTGCAAGGGTGTAACAAAGGCATCAAGTTCACGCAAAACGCGCGGATGTTGTCCTTTCCTACACCGAAATTATCGACAAACGTCCGCTTCGGCAGCACCATGGGCAAGCTGTTCTCCTGCAGCTGCCGTCTTCGCAGCGTCAGCATCTCTTTCTGCCTTTCCTCCTCCGCTTCAACCAGCAAAAGCATTCGCACCATTTCTCACAAAAACCACAACCAAAAGCAGTAAACACAATTAATTAATTTCTAAATCTCAAAACTAGAAAAAAATGTAACTTAATACGAAACAAAAGATAATAAAATCTTAAATAATTATGATAATGTTACGAAAGCAGTAAGCTGGGAGCAACAGCTATCATGACAGATAGTCTAGCTTTGGTGAAAGCAATGCGGCCATCTTGTATTTCTTAGGCGGTAAGGTCTAGCTGTCAAATACATACCTTTATCATTCGTTCATTGCTTTCAAATTGTCTTGGTCCACAGAGTACATGTGAAGGCAATATCGCTTTGCTAGGCGGTTCGAAATGGCGGGATGACGTCATAAACTATAGACGTAGCGAAAGCAATCGCGTTAGGCGGTAGACCCGCCGGTCCTTTGAGAGGCTTGCGTGGGGATACAGATCCAACACAAAGAGGCCCTTTGGAGAAGTTGTTGTCATGTGGCGCTCCCGCCAAAACCTATTCCTGAATATACCTATGAAAGGTGTACCCTTGAATAGGTTTTAGAATAGGCAAAAGAAAAATCTATTGCATGAAAAAGAGAAAGTTTTAAGGGTTATGGAATTAATTAGGATGGACGGATACTGGGTTATTGCAACAGAAACGTCATCTGCCATAATCATGATTAATGACTATTGTAGGCAGGTGGTGGCTTGCCGCCTACTAGATGGGCCCCTCAAACGCGCCGACAATAGTTGCCGGCAAAGGAGCAACACCGGTGCGGGCGCATCAGGGACAGTGGCGGATTTACCAATAGGCTGAGTAGGCTGAAGCCTAGGGCGGCACATTTTGGGGGCGACAGATTTTTGACCAATTGCACCCCTCTACATTTTTCGTGCATTGCAATCGAGGAGGTTGAAAGGCGC
The DNA here is from genome assembly GCA_963555685.1 of Acrobasis consociella. Classification (NCBI taxonomy): domain Eukaryota; kingdom Metazoa; phylum Arthropoda; class Insecta; order Lepidoptera; family Pyralidae; genus Acrobasis; species Acrobasis consociella. Next base: position 9,605,727 of record OY743123.1, on the reverse strand, counting down.
TTTTGTAATGATATTTCACTCTCTCAGGGGTGTCGAGAGGTGTGCTGCGCTTTCTCCGAATTTACTCGCGTCGTTATGCCCTTTAACACTTCCACCCCTGGAGCAACAACTCTAATGACTCCGCTCTGCACAGCCAATTAAGGCAATGCAGAGCTGAGAGCCCTGCGAGCCCTCTTCGGTCTCCACCCCGACCGATGAAGACGCGTTGGGGACGAAAATCTGATCAGCTCTCTGGAGCACTTGGGCTCGTGGTGTCGTTACTCACCAACAGCTCGCCACAAGCTGCCCTGCCCTTATAAAGTTTTTTGTATTTGTAGAGCAGCAACAGAAATATAATCTAGCTATCAAAGTCCATGAGAAATGAGATACAGCCTGAAGTGCTATTTTTGAAACGCGGAATCACCTAAACGAATGATTGTTCAATAGAATAAATCATTCGTTTAGTGATAATATCTTTCTAATTTGTGGTTTAGTGACTCCGAGTTTGAAAAAAATCCTCACCTCTAGTCACAGACTGATAGATAGACTAGCGCTACGCTAACGCTAACTGTCGATAACTTGACTATCGACAGTTGACTTCGAAAAACAGTAACAAAATCGATATGATATTGAAACTATCGATTGTCAATAAAGGTAAAAAATATCGATACTCAATAGTATTATGATATCGATATTAGATAAACTATTGCTTCTTATCTGAGTATCGATATTATAATACTATCGATAGTTAATTATACAAATCTTAGATACAAATAGTACCTTTAATATCAATACTATCGATTGTATTTTAACTCATAAAAACTTTTAAAAAATAATAATAACCGACTTCAAATCGAACTGCACTAAAAAGCAAAAAATAATAATTATTTATATCAGATGACCCTGAAGTTCTGGGTAAAAAATCTCTATAATACTCATTATTTATTTGGAGTCGGTGCCAATCTAAGTACCTATTTAACATTGAAATCATTCTTGAAGTACTTTAGAATACGCCACGGGAATCGAAATAATGTGAAAAACACATTTTATCTGCAAATAATATTACATTACATTATTAGGTAATTATTAATTTAAAATTGCCTAAGCCTCAACAACTCAAAAAAGAGCTCTATAGCAAAGAACACTCTCGATTTAATTACTTTTGTAACAAGAAAAAATCAAATCCTTCTATACCCTTCTTGTGAGTAATTGTCCTATCTTCTTATTCGCCGGTTGACTGGAAGAGATTCTATTATGGGATAAGTCCGCTGTTGTCAATTAATTCTATTGATTTTGTATGTAATTGTGTTTTTTCGTAGTACAATAAAGTTATTACAAAAAAACCAACAAACAAACAAACAAATTCGGTTCATCGATTTGAGAGCTACGGAGCTACGACGTGGTATTACTCGTACATGAACTGGACTCTGAGGCAGGAAGATTGGCACCGACTCCAAATAAATAATGAGTATTATAGAGATTTTTTACCCAGAACTTCAGGGTCATCTGATATAAATAATTATTATTTTTTGCTTTTTAGTGCAGTTCGATTTGAAGTCGGTTATTATTATTTTTTTTAAGTTTTTATTTCACATCTTTTAGCAGGCAGAGAACTAAGCTCATTGCATTTATTTATTGTATACTGAATGTTTTTTTCTGGAAATCTATACATATAATAAAACAGTAAAAAAGTGTGTCTGTACATTAAATATATTTCCAAAAAAAATATTGGGGGCGATGGAGACGTAGTAATAGAGTAAGAATTAAAAAAAAATGTCTGTCTGTTTGTCTGTTTGTCTGTTTGTACACGCTAATCTCCGGAAATACTGGACGGATTCGAATGAAACTTTTTTTGTTATATAGCTATTAAGCCTGGGTAACACATAAGGTATAAATAATTTTGGAAAATGGAACGCCTGATGCAGAACCATAATGGTCCAGCTAAACTATAAGAGATATAAAAATGCCGCCTTAGTAAAAGTTGTTCAGGCTGATGAGCATTTTCCAGAGACATGAAGTCCACGCGAACGAAATCGCGGGCTTCAGCTAGTATTAAATAAATAGTTATCAAACTAGCCCGAATGGCCCGATCGGATCGCTCGACAAATTTCAACCTTATTATATTAACATTTAAGCAGAGTTCATTTAAGCGGACTGGGTCATTGACCTTGGTCTGCGAGGTTACCAAAAATCACTTTTCAAAATTTAATTGACTTTAGGGTTACTTCAATTAAGTAGTTATTAAATAAATAAATAGGCAATAACATAAGCTGGGATTACCTCCAAGCGGTGAAGGTGGTAACAGTTTCACTTGTTAACTGGCTAAAACTCCCATACAAAAAAGTATACGCCTTCGGGCTTATGTTGTTGTCTTTCTTGTTATTGTTTTATTTTCACAGACAGAAAAATTAACATGACTAGGTATTGTGATCTGATGATTTCTCTGTTCCATGCGCTTGAACCAACGGATTTATGACATAACATATTGTTCTAGTGGGCCGTATGCTAGTTTCCCTCTTGGCATCGTGGACGGCTGTGTTACCTTGTCACAAGATGCCACAAATATATCTGCAGTAGGTATATATTAAAAAAAACACAAATCATAAACTTTGCACTTTTTACAAGTGCTTGTTGTTTTTCTTTCCGGAGTTTTATTCTCCAGATCCAAAACCCTTCATCAGATCTTCATTCAAATTATACTACATGAAATCATTAGACGGAGAGTGATATGAGCATACAAATGAAGGTATTATTAATATTTGAGCTGCAGTTGTCTGTTGAGGAACTTCGTTCTCCAGATCAAAGATCTTTTCTCCGATCTTAAAAAAAAAGAAATTACATGGGACCAACCTTGCAATGCATTCTTTAAAAGGACACATATATTTTTTAAATCTGTTCATATTTGACGGAGTTATGAGGTAACATACACAAATATTTGAGCAGCAGTTGTCTGTTAATAAGGAATTTCGGTCTCCAGGTCCAAGACCTTTTCTCCGATCTTAAAAAAAATTACATGGGACCAACCTTGCAAAGCATTCTTTAAAAGGACACATATATTTTTTAAATCTGTTCGTATTTGACGTAGTTATGAGGTAACATACACAAATATTTGAGCAGCAGTTGTCTTTTTTGAGGTATTTCGGTCTCCAGCTCCAAGACCTTTGTCCGATCTTAAAAAAAATTACATGGGACCAACCTTGCACTGCATTCTTTAAAACAAAACATATATTTTTTAAATCGGTTCATATTTGACGGAGTTATGAGGAAACATACACAAATATTTGAGCAGCAGTTGTCTTTTTTGAGGTATTTCGGTCTCTAGCTCCAAGACCTTTGTCCGATTTTAAAAAAATGTTCATGGGACCAACCTTGCACAGCATTCTTTAAAACAAAACATATATTTTTTAAATCGGTTCATATTTGACGGAGTTATGAGGTAACATACACAAATATTTGAGCAGCAGAGGTATTTCGGTCTCCAGCTCCAAGACCTTTGTCCGATCTTAAAAAAAATTACATGGGACCAACCTTGCAATGCATTCTTTAAAACAAAACATATATTTTTTAAATCGGTTCATATTTGACGGAGTTATGAGGTAACATACACAAAACATATATACACGTCGAATTGATAACCTCCTCCTTTTTTTGAAGTCGGTTGAAAAGTATCGATACTATCGCTAGGTTTACCTTTCGTTAAAAGCTATCTATACCTAACCAATGGTATCGATAGTCCTATTTGATATTAATAATGTTTTTCAAGGCCACATTTTATACTATTGGTTGCAAAACACAGATGGACTGTTTTTTTACCCTTTGGGTAAGGAACTCTAAAAAACTATTTTTTTGTAACTCCGTGTTTCAAAAATAGGCATTGGACCCTTCGTAACTTGTTTTGTCTATGGTCAAAACTTCTGACGCAAACTTTTGATTGGCGCTCTTCGTTCTTTCAATTTTACAGAAAATGGCTTCCGAGGAGTTGGTGACTGAGCAGTTTCAACTTTTGGGAATAGATGTTGAAAAAGAAGTTTTAGCAAAATGTAAGTAGTTAATTACTATACAAATACCAGAATGAATATTGGTTTCATTAGAAACAAGTTCTTTGCAATGTTATTGTTTCTTCTTTGGTACCGCTAAGAATATGAATGTTCAAGGCTATTCACTAATCACGTCTTCCCCCTAGGTGTAAGTTTATGTGAAGAAAACTGCGTCGACGCAGAAACTTTCATAGAACGATGGATGGCATTCAGTTTGAACCATTTGAATGGCGCATCACCGACCTTGGAGAACGTAGATCTACTTGCAAGAAAGGAATTTTCCAAACAAGCGGCGGAAAGAGCCAACGCTCCCGCTAAAGAAGCCTCACGGATAAGTACCGGCACGAGTTTGACAGTTTACGGGGCGCCCGTTACAGAACAGTATCCTTTTTATACGTTTATCCACGTGTTCTATTTGTATGTGAAGTTTCTTGGAAAGTTCAAATTTATAACCTGAGTGTAATTAACACGTAATTGTTCATTGTTTGTGGCTCTGATATAACGTCGAGAGCATCGTACCTACTTGTTACGTTTGACATCTGTAAGGTGCCCACCTACTTCAGTTATGGTGGACAGTGATAATAATAATAATAATAATAATAAAATTCTTTATTCAAGTAATTAAAACTCATACATTTTGTTAGTAAAATTCTTATACACTATGTTAGTAATAAGGTGAGCCGCAAGACTCAATAATGCTCTGTCCGCCCCATCAGGGACAAAGACGTGACAGTATAGTAATTTTAGTTAATTATATATTGTGATACTGTGCTTCTATTATTTATAGTACCACTAGATATCTACCTATGATCTGCTTAGTCTTATATCCACTTGTATCATAATTATACACGAAATACTTCAACATCAAATAAATCCTTAATTGACAGACCAGATAACAATGTCCTGTCCAATTACATGACCACAACTCCTAAGGTATGTACTTTTACACTTACATTATCCTATCATTGATCCTTACCGTTGATAGGTTGGTTAATTTGTGTAAAATTAAAACTCAAAATATGATTATTTTTATTTCGTGATTATTCTGGTTAGTCTAGTTGCATGTGTTGATAATTTGTCTAAAGCTATTGAAAGATGTGCAGTTCACAAGAAGTGCTGTTATGTGTATAAAGAGCACTATATATGTATAATATGTAATAGCAACATATATACACGCTGACTTTTCATTGGTTTTGGAAAAAAAAATGTCGTATAGTAAATAAATTCCTCTATCCATATACGTAATCCAAATTTCTGTATGTCATAAGATAAAAAAGTTGCGTAAATGATTTTCAATCGAGACCACGTAGTTATACGCCGGCCGCCTACTACGTAATGTCGATGACCCCGGCCGGCCGGCGGGCGGTGTATGGCGGCGGTACTACTAATTGACCTCACAATTTTACTTTCGAGTTTTAGTCAACATTTTTTGTTTCTGAATTTTTATTTTGACTAGCTAATTAGGTCTTACTAACGATGCCTATGAAGTGGCCTTCGGCTTCAGAACCAATAAAAAATCACCGTGTATGTATATTTTCATAACATACATCTCATATTGATATACTAAACAAATTGCTGTAGCGATGTAATATTTTCATTGGATCAATAGTACTACAAGTTATCCAAATACACTGCACTTTGTATGAAGATAAAATTGAGACTGCTGTTGACTACAGTTTGATATTTACCATACAACATGTCTCAACAACACCTATATGCACTTTTTAGTTCCTTGTTGGCACTGAACTTGGAAGACAGAAGAAATAAGAAGAGCTCCCTCATTGCAGTTGATGAGTATAGGTTTAGTGCCGCAGTGTTTCCATTCTGTGACTAGATCTACACTCATTGATTGCTTGCAGGCTCATCTACCATCTGGAAGCCATAAAGGGGTTGGAATATTTAAACTTGCTATGGGGAAGCATTTCAGCTAATGTCAAAACTAAATCTGCTGTTTACACAAGAGTTTGCTGGATTCTTAAGCAATGTACAAGACACAAGAATAAATCCACATATAATTTTATCTTGCAATACATATATTCATACTATTGGTTGTTGTTTGCTGTACAATTTGAACAATCTGTACTAAAAAAACTAATGAAAATATGACTTGATGATATTTGTGGGCGAGTTTGCTTCTGGTTCATGTGTTTACCTATCATGACTAGATCCATACTCGTCTGCAGCCATCAACTCAATCACCTGCTACACAGAAGAATTTATAACAGCATCATAGTCAGGCATGATGTGTACTTGGAAATGTATTTAATCAAAAAGGGAAGTATTCGTCAATTTAGCGAATCACATTCTGGACTGTATTTGTCAATGAAACTAACTGATTAAGTATAGAAAAACCCATGTTATACTTAATCAGTTAGTTTAATAACATTTCATTAACAACACTCACTCAACCATTTTTATTGGCATCAATTGGCTAGCAATATTGACATGGTCACTCTAAATTTTAATTTATTTCAATATTTTTCTGCCAGAATTTATTTTTCATACATAACTACTATAATTTATTATTTTTACAAACTGTCCTTTACTAACTTGGCATGGCCAACATACCTAACATATCAAAGATGAAAGGCAAATAGCTTCATACAAACATCAAGTTAGTCACTGAGTGACTTCATTTTGTGGGATTAACTTAACAACTTTAGTTTTTACTGAAAATAGATATAACTGGACATATTACACAGATTGAGCTAGGCCCAAAGTAAGTTCGAGACTTTGTGTTATGGAATATTAACTTAATAAAATATTATTTTATAAATACAATATATGTTATATAGATAACCAAGACCCAGGTCAGTCTAAAAAAGATCATTTTCCATCTTGGCCTGACTGGGGATCGAACCAGGGACCAGGCCTGTGTCACTCCCTGTTTAGGTATCGAAAATATACCTACATTATTACAATGCGCGGCGACCACTCCGCAGTGGTAAAGACATGAATCTTATATCTAGAGTAATAAGAATGAAATTAGCTTGCAATGCACTTCTAGGTATCTAAACGAAAAGATTCAGAGTTCTGACGCGAGCTAAATTAAACCATATTACTAAAGACATTAAGTAGATATTTTGCTGAGGAAGACTTCTTAACGTAAGTACTATAGTACTTAATTCTGTGCCAGAACCTCCAATGTCACAGCCTGGCATGATGACCACTAGGCTACTGAGGTCGTTATATTATTCAAAATCAATACTGCAAAAATTAAAAGTAAGGTGTAGATATTGTATGTGATATAGCTGAATATGAATTTTACATGGTTTGGGAAGTGCAAACATAGTAAATTCTACTTCATTGTAATATGCATTTGGTTATTTAAACTTAATTTATGCATGTACAACGGTAATGTAAATGTTTTGTAACTAATATTTCATATATTTCAGAGGGTTAAAGTAGATCCAGATGCAGTTACGGCTCACACTGAACTGCAGCCGGTCACATATTCGCCTACAACGTTAGTATGCATAAATTCATTTCTCAAAATGAGAGTCAACTGAACTTATGATAGAATTGAATAAGCATCTGATACATGTTGTTTACCTATGCTAGTCAGTCAGTCGATACAAAAATTACTAGATGACACAATTAATAAAACATAACTTGTGGCTCAGACTTTGCTGAAGCCATTGACTTTATCTGAGGAAAAAACAATAAAACAGGGATAAAGTATATCACACTAATATTATAAAGGCGAAAGTTTGCCATGTGATTTCCGGTAGAGTAGAATAGGACTTTCACATCACGGTAGGACTTGCGAATGCCAAGTCCTCCAGTGGATGTTGTAGACGGCGACTTAGGAAACAAGCCAAACAAAGCTTATAAACATCAATGAGACCTCTCCAACCCGTCTGGCCAGCGTGGAGTGTAAATAAATAAATAAATATATAGGTACAAATTACACTGATTGAGCTAGCCCCAAAGTAAGTTCGAGACTTGTGTTATGGGATACTAACTCAACGATACTATATTTTATAACAAATACATATATAGATAAACATCCAAGACCCAGGACAATTTGAAAAAGGCCATTTTCCAACTTGCCCTGACCGGGAATCGAACCCGGGACCTCTGGGTGGCGGACAAGCATGGTGACCACTACGCCACGGAGGTCGTCATAGGCAAAGTATGCAATAGTATAGTAGTCATTTGTAGGCAAAGTCCTCTGGCTGCTCTGGTAGTACAGAGAGGCACATGCTCCTGCAGTGGAGATATAAAGACATGGTGATGATGAAAGTTTGTAAGTGTGTGTATGTTTGTTTGTTCTACAGGCGCAAACGGCTAGACCAATTTTTTAAAAGTTGCCTGGACAAAACTAATATAATTACTAACGTAACAAATACCCAACGCCATAAAAACTATTGGAAGGCACGTAAGTAGGCAAAACTGGAGTTGCGAGTAGGCATGCAGAGAGTTGCGGTTTACACCGCAGGGCTCAGCTAGTTTTATATAATTTGATTGCCGTTTTTTTGCTGCGCGCGTGTGCTATGTGTCACCTACCTGCATACCAAATTTTTGTCAAAATTGGTCCAGCCGTTAGCGCGTGAAAAGGTAACATACACACAAACTTTCGCCTTTAAAATATTAGTGAGATTTCTTGTTCTGATCATACCTGGAAGATTCAGCTGTTCTAGTCCTTAAGCTTTCATTGTTTTATTTCTTTGCCTAAGTAAGTTTTAATAAGTCTGTTAGATTGCAGATAAACTAATAATTCTTCAGAAGAATTTTATTTAGTTACTTTAATACCATAGGTCTAGTGAATACAGGGCTGACTCAGTGCTGAGCTGACACATATCCTTTGGCTGTTTAAAACATTGTTTCGTGACGTATTTTTTAATAATTTCAGCGGAAAATCGGCGAAATATGCTACGAGGGCGAATCAAGGTACTGTTGTGCATTCCTATGGCGACGAAAAGATATTGGAAGAGATATCTCATCCAAACAGTCTGACTAACATCTTGAATCTCAACATCACTCAGATGCCCAATGAAGATGGAGATGTGTATAGCAAGGCAATGTGAGTTAGCAAGTAATAAACTTGAAAAAAATTATAAAACAATGTCTTTGTTAAGACACGTTACACCCCTCTTACAAGTCCGGGGTTCAATAATGCTACAAAATTTATAGAAAGTATGGTAGATTTTCACGCTTGTTTCTGACCCAGTAGCATGGCCATCGAGGAATTGTCTATTTAAGTATTTATCGCGAGTCTGACTAGTACCATCTCGTATTATTTAGTTAGGTATATTTATGTCGATAACTAAAGCAATAGACATCGTTATATTGCGTAAAGTAATTGCTAATTTAACTGTAGCATCATTTTTCCTATTGCTAGGAAGCTCTCCCTCATTTTTCTCCTATGTCTATTAGGAGCTACCTTTAGCCAGGTCATCATTTTGTGGTTTTTATTTTAGGTTTGGCTTTGAACTTTTGCATGAAAAAGCGAGCATTTTTGACAACCACATACGATACTTATCTCAGTGTATAATGCAAAAAGCGGGCATCAAAGAAACTTCCTCAACTAGACATAAAACACAGGTAGGTCTAAATCCACATAGATTAATTTTCCTACACCTTTACATTTCGTATACATAACAATGTCTTAACTGAAACCATACAATTACATTGGCAATGACAACACCTCTTATCGCCAAACAAACGTTAAAATACGTTGCTATTACCAGTTTTAGTATGAACAATTGCACCACTAGTTCATGTTTATACATAGCCAACCTGTAATTTGCTATGCTATTTCTACCTATCTTTTTGCAAACTTTTAGACAGAAGTATGTGTAGCCGGTCGAATAGAGTGCGACGCTGATGCGCGGTTGAATCCAAAGAGCGTGGTGCTGCAGGGCACTTGGGAGGAGTCGCTCAGCCAGGCAGTACCCGTCGACGTCGACAAGTATGTAATCAACTCTTCTTTGTGTCTTGTTTTATGGCTAACATTAGTGTTTAATTATAGATATGTAACCAGTGACGTAACTAGTGTCAGGGCGGCACACCCCTTTGGTTTTGACAAGTCACGGTCGCGGCTGGTGACATCCGTGAATTGTTTTTCACAAAAATCATAACAAGGCGGCAAACTTAAAAGACCAGTGCGGCGACGCACCGGGAGCCACCTATGCTAGCTACGCCACCTTATGTAAAATACATACATACATATTCGTCATTAAATATCAAATGTGACTTTGATGATTGAAGTTGGTAGGAAAGAAGCTGAGATACAGCAATAGTAACTTTAATGCACCCACCCCAGCGGTCCGTCCGTGCTTTCCATGGATATGTGTGTGTTAAACAATATATACAACACCATTTACAAGAAATTCTGCAGGCTGTCAAAATAAAAGATATGATGATGTTTTGCAGTTTAAAACAGTACTCTCTGTTCCCTGGGCAAGTAGTGGTGATGCGCGGCATCAACCCCCGAGGGGACAGGTTCGTCGCGCACGAGGTGCTGTGCGACGCGGCCAAGCCCGTGCCCGACCACAACGGCGACATGATGAGCACTCTCCAAGGTATGTATTTGTTTGGCGCTTGTCAAGTGTTTGATACGCCGCGTCCACCTGCAGGGGAATAGCTCACGCCATGCGACTGACCTCTACAACCAATGTGTGTTACCAGTGATGACTTATGGCTCTAAAATTATGGGCTCTTACTATGGGTCTCCTAAGAAAGAAAAGAAGTAGAGGGCTATGCTCGTGACCGAATAAGAAATTAGGAAATTCGTAGGAGAACAAAAGTCATACATAATGATATAGTCCAGCGGATTAGCTTGTTGAAGTGACAGTGGGCGGGACACATAGCGCGATGAACCGATGGCCGATAGGGCAAAAAGGTTAAGGCATTACAGCCATGAACTTGATCATAAGTCATACGGGTAATTTTTTAATTTATCAATCAAAGTAGACAACTGTTTTGATCAAATCAAGCTTTGCTACACTCGTTAATTTGATCATTCCCGTCTAGGTAAACTGACGATGGTGTTTGCGGCGGGCCCCTACACAACCTCGGACAACATGCTGTACGAACCGTTTAAAGACCTCATCACACACGTCAGCACGCACCGGCCACATGTAGTAATACTCACAGGGCCCTTCATAGACTCTGAGCATTCCAAAGTTAAAGACCATTCCATGGCGGAGACATACAAATCCTTCTTTGAGAAGCTAATGGACAGTTTAGCTGAATTGCAGACAACAAGGTGAGGATAAAAAACTTAATTTTGTTTCTTATAAATTCACAGACAGTATCTATCTTGCCAAATGCATTTCTGTTTTTACCTTTATTTATTTTTATTTATTAAAATACATTTCACAATACCGATAAATGTAATACAGCGCAATAAAATTGCACTAGATATTCACCGCCCGGATGAAGACCTCCGGATGAGGTTGAAACATGTCGGCAGTAGCTGACTCTATACGTGAGTAACCCGTTTACTGAATTTAAGAATGATTGCATCTCACGTTTATTTAATCAAAAAATCATTCTGTCTGTTTTAAAAAACAAAAAACAAATAAAGAATAAAAAGTTTGCATCTATCAGTTAGGCATACACACGAAACAGGCTTAGCCATAACCACAACCGGTTTGTTAGTTAGTGGTTGATGAAACAAGCGTGTGCGGTGCGAATACACGATGACTTTTTTTCCATGTTCGTAATATAAAAAAATATGTATAGACCATATATTATTTAGTTTCAGGGGTTCTATAATTTGTTAATAAAGTAATGTTTAAGTTTCTTATTAATATATTTTTCTGTTATTGTCGTTTTTAGATGGTTTGGCAGCTGATTTATTAAAAATAGTATTTTGTATAATATCAAAATTTTACCATAGGAGTTGTTATACCTAGGTAATACAAGTTTGGGATTTAATCTATTCCTGGTCATAATAATATTATTAGTATTCGAGGTAGCCGGGAATCCGAATCCCTTTTGATTGGCGATGCGGCTAGCAATCCACTATTTTGATTCCAATTTTCCACGTTCACGCCCACCCTCTCTCAAAAAGTAGCTTTTGGATTATATGTACAACTGTGCTCTAGTTTGTTTTTGTGTGTCATAGCTTGAAAACTTATAATGATGACAGCCGGGACCAACGGTTTAGTGCATTCCGAAGCACGGGGGAGTTCGAGAAATTTTTATGCTACTTGTAGTCCCATCTAAGTGAGGACCACGCCCGGTGTTGCTTTACTTGCGAAAGTGCAAGTATCAATGCACTCTTCCGCCGGGCCACCGAACTCCTCTTTTTCTAGTAATAAAGACCTATTAGTACATGTCTTGTCTCATTCTTTCTCTACGAGTTTAATTAATTAAAAATGTTTTCAGCCCATTTACAAAGATCTACATAGTATCGAGTCTGAAAGACGCGTTCCACGTGAACGTGTACCCCACGCCACCTTACTCCACCCGCCGCAAACATCCCAACATATTCTTCTTGCCTGACCCTTGTACGCTGAACATCAATGGCGTTGTCGTGGGAGTGACCAGCACTGACGTATTGATGCACATCAGCCAGGAAGAGATATCTTTGTGAGTTATTTTCTTGATTCTTTGCAAAAGTTTTTAAGTTTTAAATAAAACCCCGATAATGTTGCTGTACCTATAAATACCAGTATGTTGAAGGAATAACACTAATTATATCAGTCAGTATCAGTAAAGACTGAGCCCATCTGGGTGTTCGGACTGTCAAATATTTTGTGAACTTAATACGCTTTTTTACACCTGTGTTCTGAGAAAATTAAAGCAGGCTAATTTCCACTTTGGTGACACTGCAATTAGATCATGCGAATAAGGCAAACACCAAATCAGAATAAATATAACTGTATTCGTTTTTGTTATTTTTATTTAGTACCATTTAAAAGTATTTTTCCCATGAACCTATCTTTCCAGGATAACCATTTGCGATAGAAGTTGCTTAGCTTTGATAACATATAACCAAATATGCCACCCTTATGAGTTCATTCAAAGCACAACCAAATAGGTTCAATCGCACTGACATTAAGCGTGTAAAACGCACGCGTCAGTGGGGCCTTGACGAGGTTGGTCCTTCCGTGCAGCACATCCAACAACTGCGGCTGTTCTATTCTTAACGAGCAACCACATACGTCAAGGTCTCTCGCTGATGCAATGTTGTCGCCGACAGAGGCACGACGGGCGACAAGCAGTCGCGGCTGGCGTCGCACGCGGTGAGCCAGCAGAGCTACTACCCGGTGCAGGGCGGCGCGCTGCCGCTGGACGCGGCGCTGTGGGCGGCGCACGCGCAGCTGCCCGCCACGCCGCACGTGCTTCTGCTGCCGTCCAACTTCAGATACTGCGTCAAGGTAAAGATGATATAATTACTGACGTAACAGATACTCAACGCCATACAAGCTATAGGAGGGCCTGTAAATAGGCAATACTTAAGTTGCAGGTAGGCACACAGAGATGGCAGTACATACATATGTCTAGCAAAAAAATGACAAAGGAAGTGTTGAATACGTTTTTTAAATGAGTACTAGTTAGTTTAAATAACAGGAATAAAAGATTTTAATGTTTTATAAAACGCCATATAGTTACAAGGAAGATAACTAATTATGTTTGTATGGCGATGGGTAGGCAATGGTCAAAGTATGAGCTTACGAGGTCAAAAGGTGGCGACTGCACGTGTGATACTTAGTCTAGTATGGAACAAAACAGCACATATCATTCCTTTTGGCCAAAATATCACTCACTATAAGATTGATTCTATGCTTATTGCAATTCCATCAAAGTATAAACTTACGTACCTAGTTTGGGACAAAACAGATCTCTTTTATTTTGGTCAAAATATATAAGATTGGTTCTTTGCCGAACCTTATAAGCCAGGCGCTAGTACATCATTAACCGTTCCGTTACCGCCAATACAAGACAATGAACGTGGACATTTATTAATGTCGTGCGGGTCTTTTCCGGTTAATAAAAAGTAGCAAAAAAGTTTTCCATACAAGAAAATACTTAGATTATAGAAAATATTTTGTTTGAAATTGAAATATTAATTAGGTACTTGTATTATTTGCAGGAGGTAAACGGGTGCGTTATGGTAAACCCCGAGCACCTGACGAAGGGGCTCACGGGCGGCACTTTCGCCAGGCTGCACGTCACGGGGGGCAGCAAACTACACATTGGCGCGCAAATATTGCGCATTTAGCACGAAACATCTAAAAAAGTATTTGTAACTTTGCATTTAAGCTTTTATAACCTAGAATAAAAGTATTCGTAATTTTAACAATTAGTTTTTATTTATAACAATGCATTACAATACAAAAGTTATGCTAAAAATAGAAATTACAAAAGGTACTCTTATCGGTAAAAATTACAAAATAAACTCACTAATGTTAATGCTACACAGCATAGATAAGGAATGTTTGTAGTATTCGTCTCGTCAACGATAACATTTCTTTTCTCTGCATAGATTGTTTCTAACCACTCATGTACCGATGTACTAATTTAAAGAGTATTGCACATTTTTTATTAAACGCGCTTGTCTTTTGTATAAAACAAACTCACATTACTGTTCTACATGCGCAAAATCACGCCGACGTGACGAACAAAGAAACAATTTCCTAGTCAAACGTAATTAGGTACATAGTATTATTATGATTGCTAGGATTGTTTTATCCAAATAGAAGACTAGCAATTTTGTACCATAGCGATAAGGCCTAGGCCACGTAAATTGGGTCATCGAGCGACACCAGGCCGCCGGGGCCCGAGCGCAGCGCCATCTGTATGCCCATGCGCGGCGAACTGCCCGCAGACCGACGCTCCTTCGGGTTTGTCAGCTGCCGATAACTGAAATGGAATTACATTCAAGTAGGTACATAACTTTACAGGAAATTTATCATTGTATATGTCGCAGTTGAATTGTATAATCCGTTGTTATTCAAAAACTCTAGCCGTTTGGCAATACAGCTCGGTTTTGTAAAATAGCTGAAAATATTTCAGCAGCGGATTATACAGTCCAACTGCGACATATACACACGACATTATTTTTAAATCCCGATGAAAAAGAAGGGTGTCATCATACGTATGGCGCTAATGTCTGTCGGTCTGTCTGTCTCTGGCATCGTAGCGCTCAAACGGATGGGCCGACTTCGTTGCGGTTATTTTACGTGAAAGCAAATTCACTTGTGGTGGTTCTTGGTGTTTAATGAAAATCGGTTAAAAAGATATTGGGGATTAACGCTTGGAAGTCAGGGCTTTCCCTAGCAAATAATGATGGCACTACGGATGGCGAAACTACCGATACGACTTCAGTAGTTCTGCTACTCCTCACTAGATGGTGTCCTTGACAAGGGGTTTTTAATTTACTAGCAAATCAACTTGTTACATAGTAGAAAAATATTACTAAAATATAATAAATAATTAATAATATGGTACTTTACAGCGGATTAGCTCGTTGAAATGGCAGTGGGCGCGACACATAGCGCGACGAACCAATTGCCGATGATAAAGGTTTTTTGAATGGCGACCACGTACAGGCAAGCGAAGCGTAGGAAATCCACCCACAAGGTGGTCTGACGACCTGACCAGGGTCGCTGGAAGGCGCTTGATGCAAGCCGCTCTAGATCGGTCATTTTGGAAATCTTTGGGCGACTAAAGCATTGAACCTTATGCGGCTGAAATGAATGAATGAAAAAAATATGGTACTATAATAGTTTAGATCGAAAGTGTCAAGAGTATTATGAGCTATTATTAGCTTATCAACATCGTTAGTTTCTTTAAGAGCTAGCTCTTGTAACTTACGACTTTAGTGTTTTCAGTGGTTCTGTTCCGGCATTTCGCACTCCAGTCTCTGGATCTATTGTGGTCATTATGCATCTAGAAAAGTGAAAAAAAAGTAGACCTTAAAATTGATATCTGGAGAATAGTTAGGTAGTACTGTGCTAATGCAGCAGTTAACGCAGAACTAATTTGAAAGAAAATCTAATTCTATTCTATGACCGACTGAACCAAAAGCTGATGAAAATACAAACACATAATAAATAATAACCAGTAAGTAGCTTATAAATTGTTTGGATGCACATTGACCTAATTACAGCTTTTGATCTTAATATATTTACATTGTCGGTTTTGTTTTGATCTATCAGTCTTACGTTACAAATCTAGCAATGTATATGAGACTAGCTGTACCCGCGGGCTTCGCTCCCCGTGGGAATTTCCGGATAAAGAGTACCCTATGTCCTTCCTCGAGTCTTAAACTATATCCATACCAAATTGATTCAGTACTTTAAGCCTGAAGAGTTAACAAACAAACAAATATACAAACTTATTTTCGCATTTATAATATTAGTAGGATATAGTAAAATTGACCATAGCGTAGGTACACACGTGTATCTATTGTCTAATCCATAGACCTAGATTTTTTCTTAAATCTATGGTCTAATCGTGATGTGCCAAATGAAGTAACTTGCCTGGTACACGGCTTAATGATTTCGAACACGTTGTCGCCGATCTTGACGAACTTCCAGTTGTCTTCGTCGTAGGCCTTCCCGCCCTTGAGCACGAAGTTGGGCCGGAAGTGGCGGTGCGACACCTGCGACTCCTTCAGCCGCGTGTTGAGATCTTCCACTGACGCCTCGTTGATGAGGTTGAACGGCACCTCGTCAGGTAATGCGCCCTGGTAACATTTACAGTTTGTTAAAAAGGAAATATGCATCTTTAAAAAATTGGTAGGTAATTTAAAGTTAAACGTAATATTTACCAGGGACGTTTACATTATCATTCTTATCTCAAACTTCCGGTAAAAGTTGGTATAAGTAAATGTATACAGATAAACTTCAGTTATATTATATGTATTATTGGAACGAAGTTCCTTATCGAGCGTTGCGAAAGGGGGCTAGACGGAAAAAATTAAGACCAAAAGTTGTAACGACACTTCTTGCTATAGTTGTAAGCCGTGCGGCGTGCGCGTGTTTCTCTGTCTGTCTCTCGAACTTCATTCCATCCGGGTGTCCCTTGACACCTCTCAAGTTTTTTTTTTTTGGTTGGACATTGGTTTGATTTTATATATTAAGTACTTGGAGATGATTCGAGATTTTAACAAATAATAGTTTCAGTAGTTACACTTCTTACCTTTTAATTCGCAAGAAGGCATAAGTATACCTACCGTATCTTTCTCCGTGAACTTGTAGATCCTGTTGGTGCTGTCTCTCAGGCGTCGGCATTGCTGCGAGGCGTAGAGCACCAGCCGAAAGTTGAGCGACGACTTGTCTAGGAGCCTGCACATACGAGTATGTTTATAAGCCTTTGTACATTAACAAAGCTATTATATAGGTAGAAATCATCACCAAAAAAACTTACTAAAAATATACCTACAGGATCTAACAAAATATACTGATACTATTTTAAGGGTGAATTAAGTCCAGGATACTGTTTCCCCAAGGAAACACTAAAAAATGTTTGGTCTCCCATACAATTTGATCCGAGTTTCCATGAAATTATTTTATCGTATATTCATTGGACATAGGCGAGGAGGTAACGGCATGTCATATTCTATGGAATTATAATATAGGGCAAAAAAGGAAGGAAGAAAGGGAAGAGGAAAGGACAGCTATATAAAGCTACTCAAGAATAAGGTGATGGCAATGGCCTATCAAGATGGTTAAGAGGTTGAAGGAAAACAGGAAATAATGTTAGAAACTTAACTGAAAAGAAGACTTAAATTATTGTTTTTTTATTTTATTTGATAATCAAATGACTGTTCAATTCGTAAGTATAGATAGATTGTTATATATAGCTTGAAAAACCTACGAAAATTGTAGGCCACATATCTTATACCTTTAAACGAGCAATTCTTGTATATTTATTTATATATTTCTGTGATCTCGAAAACGGATCTAACGATTTCGCTGAAAATTGGTATATGGGGGTTTTCGGGGGTAAACAATCGATCTAGATTAGTCTTATGTTTGGGAAAACGCGTGTTTTCGATGTTTGAGATGTAACCGAGTTAAGCTCGGTCGCCCAGGTACTACACACTTAAAAGAAAAACAGTAGGTTCAATAGCAATGTGATGGAATCGTTTGTAGATCTCAAGAAAAATAAACATTTATGTCTCGCAACAGCAGTCATTTTATTATCAGGCGTACGATAAGCGAGGTTAAAAAGTATAATTATTATTATCGTACATATTAATAACATAAACGGACTTCGTCATCTCGTTTATTTTGTCTGAATATGCATAGTACCAAAGTACCTTAATATGATTAATGAAGCTTTACAAAGAAGACCGTAGGTACCAAATTCAATGTAAGTAAATGCCTGACTAAAGACAACGTAGGCTACGTCGACAGCAAAAGATTATATTTCAGCATTTTTTCTTAGAGAACTAAAGTAACTCACCTGGAGAACCATTCGCTCGCTTCCCACCCGCAATCGTACACAGGCACCGACACGCCCCACACAATGGCTTTTTTGGGCGATTGGTTTTCTATCACCTGGAAAAATAGATCTTATTGCTCACCAACCATCTAAGTCGACTCCTTCGTGCTTTTGAAAGGCACGTCAAGCCGTTAGTCCCGGGCGGCTGTGTCATCATTGTTATTGTCAGTCGATGTCAGATGTCTTTAAGCAGCTTAAAAAATTGACACCCCACGTGCTCACACAAAAGTTTGATAATAGTCGTGCCTTGTCATAAATAACGGTCTCTGACAACGCCCGGCCAAACATTAAATAAGTCGTCGACGTCTCAAAATGAGAAATAATGTAACCAAATGATACGTTAATGTTTTTGTACCATAAGAACACAATACTTATACTGTTGAGTACATTGCAAAGTATTATTATGTATTTAGTACAGTGTTCAATAAAGTTTTTTTCAAGATTTTTACACTGGTATATAAATTTGCTTTTGTACTGATAAATATTATACAGAGTATGTGGTGATTATAATGAATTAAACAAGATGCTATGCTGTGGAGCAGTCCACATTGTTTTCAGAAACTCTAAATCAAATGTCTTGAATTTAGCCCAATTAACAAGGTCTCTGTAAACTTGTATATATATATATCAGTGAACATACTGACCTCTGCCAAGTTAACATGGAGCGCCTCCATGTCACCGTGCTGGAGAGTGAGCACCGAGCTCTTGACGGACGGCTGCACCAGCAGCAGCTCGGGGAACGCCCGCGCCGTGACGAAGTTGTTCTTGTTGTCCACTACCATCAGGAATCTGGTGAAATACATAGGGCGCACTGTAAGTTTCCGGAACTGGCCACTTACATAAACAATATTTAAAAATTTATTGCAACATTTGAAAAAAGAACTCTTTGGCTGTAGAATGCAGTTTGTTTCATCTGACTGTCTTTTATTTTTACCTTGTGGCGCCATTTAAAAAATTGTGTGTCTGCGTCAACATGGATTTAACTCGGGAAAATTTCCGTAGTATGATTTTCTACGATTTTAAGTGTAATTTGACAGCTCAACAGAGCATCGCTCGGCTTGAAACAGCTTTAGGCAATGAAGCACCATGCAAAACAACTGTTTTTAGCTGGTTTGCAGAATTCAAGCGTGGTCGTATCAATCTCAGTGACGAATCTCGCGATGGTCGGCCGTCCACCGCTGTGACCAACAAAAACATCGATGCTGTGCGCCGTATGATTGAAACAGACAGGCATGTGACCTACCATGAAATTCGCGCATCCTTAGAAATAGGCATGAGTCAAATACAATTAATCCTACACAAACATTTGGGTGTGAGAAAGCTGTGCTCGCGGTGGATCCCACACAACTTGACCGAGGCTCAAAAAACGGACCGCGTCACTTGGTGCAGTGCCATGCTTACCAGATTCAACGAAGGTGCGTCAAATTTGGTGTGGGACATAGTAACAGGTGACGAAACATGGATTTATTGCTACGATCCCAAAACAAAGCAGCAATCGAGCGTATGGGTCTTTCAAGATGAGCCGAAACCAACCAAAGTGGCGCGCGTGAAAAGTGCATCTAAGCGGATGATTGCTTCTTTTTTTAATAAAACTGGACACGTGGCTACTGTTGCTTTAGAGAATCGTCGTACAGTGAATAGTGACTGGTACACGACCATTTATTTGCCGGAAGTTATTGACGAACTCCGTAAAAATAACCGTAAACGCCGTATCATCCTGCACCACGACATTGCTAGTTCTCACACGGCCAGACAGACAAAGGACTTTTTGAAGGCGAAAAATGTAGAACTCATGAGTCATCCTGCATACAGTCCCGACCTGGCACCTTGTGACTTTTTTCTGTTCCCAAAAATTAAGAACCAATTACGCGGTCAACGATTTTCATCACCAGAAGAGGCTGTCAAGGAGTATGAAAAACACGTTTCAGAGGTCACCACAGAGGAGTGGCACAAAAGTTTTCAAAACTGGTTTCATCGAATGAAAAAGTGCATAGACGCCAAGAGAGATTATTTTGAAAAACAATAAATTAATTTTGTACCTTTAATAGTATTTTTTCATATTCATTCCGGAAACTTATAGTGCGCCCCACGTATTACCATTATCATCATCAGATCTTAGATATCACTGCTGGGTATAAGCCTTTGTCTGTGCCCTTGTTTCGTATTATTTCGTATACTCTTCCAGTACTTATGAGCGAGATTCTAGTGTTAACAGGTTACTGTAGTTTAAAACATGATTATGTAGTAAAATGTACTTTTGACTTCATCATGTACCCTTGTTTTCAACACTTCCTTGCTTTGACTCCATCCATAATATTAAAAGGTCCTAATTATATAATTACCTAGTGGCATGGCATATACAGGTAATAATAAGATATGTTTATCTGACGACAGTTAGTGTTGGTCTAGGTTTAAGTGCACTTACACACACGAGAAACAAACAAACTTATGATATCATATCTGTTGGCTGTTGGTTGCATCATTTAGCTGTGTTTGAGAGCTTGGAGCTGCTGATATTGAAAACTATTTTGATTACGGTTTTACAGTTTACAGCCGTCCGCCTGACTAACGTCAACTTTTCTTGCTTGGAAATGCAGTTGTTGTTCGAGATGTCTGAAGCTTAGTGCAGATCGTAAAAGCCGATCGTGGGAATGGGCGAAAAAGTTAATCGTTAATCGGCTTATTCGCAAAACGTCTCTATCGCAAAACGTCTCTTTCGCAGAACGTCTCTTATGCAGTACGTCTCTTTCGCAGATTGTCTTTTTCGCACAATGTCTCTTTCGCAAAATGTCGCGACAGGGACTTGGAATAAAATTATGATTTTCAGAGCAACATCGTTTATTATATTAATCATAATTTAATTAAGTATTGCTAATAAAAAAAATATAGGTACTTATTCAAAATTTGGATTAAAAAAATCAATACTGTTAGTAACCACACATTAGATTTTAGTTACTTCATAAACATAACTATGTTTTCATTAACCCCTTGCGAATCAAATTATTATTTTTTATATTTTTTTAAATGATTAAAAAAAGTAATTTAATATTAAAATGTCAAATAAATAAATTTCAGCATTGAAATTTAATTTAGTTATCAATCATTGTGAATAAAATATATTTTTAATCATTTTCATAAATGATAGTGATAGATAGAAGTATACTTTTTTATTTGCAAGTAAATTTAAGTACAAAAATTATGATTAATAAATAATGTTGCTTTGAAAATCGTCATAAGTCCCTATCGCGACATTTTGCGAAAGAGACATTCTGCGAAAGAGGCGTTCTACGAAAGAGGCATTATGAGAAAGAGACGTTTTACGACTAGGGGACATTTTGCGAAAGAGACGTTTTGAAAATAAGCCTGTTAATCATGTTAATAGGCGATGCGACTAGCAACCCATAATAATATTGATTTTTATTCCATCTTCTCGCCCATCGTGCTAATAGTGAAGTGACTTTGGAGTCTTGACGCCTTGGGCTCTGTTTGCTCAGAGCCACAACACAGAAGTTTTTAAGCAAGATACAAAAAGCTCTGTCTGCACTATAAGGTAAGACCTGACCTGGTATGTATGTATGTCTGAAGCTAAGTGCCTTGTGATTGATCTTTATAATAATATGATCTTTGCTTCACCTTACATCTTGGTCATAACATACTGACCTATCCCTAAGCCATCCGTCTTTCAATCCCAAAAGAGAGATCTCCGCTTTCTTCATAATAACTGGTCCGCATGACTTGATGGGGTACACGTAGATATTCTGCACTGTGCCAACTTGCGTCCATTCCTCGGGGATTTTCACCTTCGTGTACTCCTGGTAAAAGCGGTAGGCGCAGTACGCTCCGCCGATGGCCCCTGCGGTCACCACCGCCGCGGTCAGATACTGACCTGTACATACAGAATATTGTTTAACACGTCTGATATATACTGATTGTTCTACCATTACTACAGACCATGACTGCATGTAATTCGGGGGTCGGTCTTTATCAGCTCTGCTTAAAGTAGTGTTCGTGGCTCGTGCATGGTGGCTGCAGGAAAGAACCTAACCATTAAGTAGTGGTGGGGTGCAAACAGGAGTGTATCATGCGCGGAAGGGTAGGAACAATTTTACGCGGCGCTTCTTTATTACTTCGCGACCTTTGAGCTGCGCCAATACCCAGACACAATAGTAAAACAATGGAAGACGGGAGGAATTCTTCCTAGTGACAGTGGAAAGGATAAATGTTGCCGAAATACGAAAATAAAAAACATTTTCCATAGTAACGGTATCACGTGACTAGGTACTCCGATTTGTTAATGATCGATGTTAATTGCGATAAAGTGATGGGTTCCCATACCAAAATAAATATTTAGGGAGGTAATCTTAGAATCTAAGATTACCTCCCTAAATATTTTTTTTGTATGTATTTTGGTATGGGAACCCATCACTTTATCGCAATTAACTTCAACGATTTTCATTCCCCATAAAACTATTCGCAAATCTTATAATACAATATTTAACAAATCCTAAAATCTCTTGACATCGAAATTTCATTTACTCGATTATTCGTTATTTGCAAACTCAGTCTATCGTTATTTATCAATTTCATATTTTATGTATTTTATCGAAATAACGTAACATCAAAGTTTTGTTACCCATAATTTTGTTTCAACGTAAGTTTCAGTTTGCAAAATAATTGAAGCATTTGAAACGAGTGCTAGAAAACTTTAATATATTTTCCTAGGTTAGGGCAAACCTATAGGTTAAGTTATGTTAGAACTGCGACCAACACATTAGGTCATATGTTAGTTATTATGTGTACCGTTTAGAGATGGGTTTCGGCCCGGGCGGAAAGTCGGAAATAATATACGCCCGGTATTCGACCATTTACGCCCTAAAAATGCCCATTTCACTGGGTAAAAATTTCGAAATGGGTGTCTAGTAGTACTAGTTTTCTCTTAATAAAACGAATAGTTTATCATCGCTTTCATATTATAAAGACAAAATTAAAAATATATATATATTTTAAAATGGTTTTCTTTAATAGAAAAACGGTATATCGAACTAACATTTCATATAAAGTATTAAGTTATCGATAAAACTGTTCATAAAAACATGTTTCAATATGTAACGGTACACATAATAACCAACATATGTTCTAATGTGTTGGTCGCAGTTCTAACTTAACCTAACCTATAGGTTTGACCTAGGAAAATGTAAAGAAGTTTCCTAGCACTCGTTTCAAATGTTTCAACTATTTTGCAAACTGAAACTTACGTGGAAACAAAATTATGGGTAACAAAACTTTGATGTTACGTAATTTCGATATAATAAATAAAATATGAAAATAAATAACCTTAGACTGAGTTTGTAAATAACGAATAATCGCGTAAATGAAATTTCGATGTCACAAGATTTTAGTATTTGTTAAATATTGTATTAAAAGATTTGCGAATAATTTTATGGGGAATGAAAATTGTTGAAGTTAATTGCGATAAAGTGATTAGTTCCCAAAAGTAGGCTGCCCGCCACTTCTCTACGCCCGCGCCGCGTAGTACTACCTACTTACTAGCTATGTGCCAGCTGCCAGCTGCTTCTTCATTCACGCGAAAAACCCGTTGTAGGGTCATCATATTATTTGCCTAGGATGAAGGGCCGTGCTAGGTATAGTTAGGTACCTAACTACCTACATAGATAATGGACATAGGAAAACAAGCTTTTGTTTATAATTAACTGTCAAAGTTAGGTTGGAAAGTAATAAATAATGTACTTTTAGAATATCACACGCTGAGACTCATTTACCCGGTGCCGAATTATAATACGGCGAACTTTTAACACCAACTAAATGATATAGGTAAGTACTATGTTAAAAAAGTAAATTGCAGATGGTCAGATACGCATTTCACGCATGTGGCCACTGTAAGTAAGTACCTACCTATGTATTAGACGACTTTGAAATTGCTTTGTCCATGATAATTGTAATAAATTAATAAAACACATTCATTAGTCCCTTTTTCAACGTAAATATTCGTAAAATGAGATGTAAACAAATTCTTACCGTTGTTCGGCATAACTGATTTTGATCTAGTTGTTTTGATCGCGATAAATGGGTCAATAGATACGCGTACCGTAGGCACAGCTATTCCATAACCGCGCCGTGGCACGACTGCCGCTGCCGCCGCTGGCGGCCTTTTTTTTTTTTTTTAACGGAGGAAAGATCCCTGTTACGGATACCCATCAGCCTGCGGGGTAGGCTGTCGGGTTATGTGGGACTCCACGCCACAGTGACGTGCCTACCCACTAAAAAACCTCCGGAGTTGCGGCCTGCCGCAACGCAACGCAACGCAAGCTTGTCGTTTTTACAATACGTAGGTAGGTATTCTAGTCTAGTACTACAGTATGTAAAGTTTGCCGTGTGGACTCAGTGGTTCCCGGCAGAGTAGAATAGGACCACTCCAAGTCTTCCTGTGGATGTCGTAGAAGGCGACTTAGGAAATATAAGCTAAACAAAGCTTATAAATATCATGAGACCTCTCCAACCCGTCTGGCCAGCGAGGAAGTGAGACCAGACCAGTGAGAAAGAAGACCAAATCCTCTGGCTGCTCTGACGAAGTAGGCTCTGTTAGTGCAGAGAGGGTCGGGCTCCTGCAGTGGAGATTAAAAGACCTGGTGATGATGACAGTATGTAAAGCGTTAGTTTACGTATAATATGTAACCTGTAAAATTAATTTGCCTGTATTATGATTCTGAATTCCTGATACGAATATAACTACGGATGGTAATATAATAAACTGACTGCGGAGTGCGGTAGCTTAAACAGATCAAGCATTGTTTCTAATTTTCCACAAATTAGAAGCCCACAAACTATAAAATAGAGATGATACTCATTCCCTGTCCTATATTTGTTTCTAGGTGTAGGTACGTATACGAACCTTGCGGTCCAATAGTTTTGACGAAGAGTACATTAACTCACTTTTAAAGTCGGTTTAAAACAATTTTTAAGCTTCTTGGCAATCTTTATAAACACACATCGTACTGTCAATGTCAAAGTAACAGCAACGTCATTGACGTATGACGTTCGTTATGTCAACGTGTCTGACTGAGGCTGTCTTTTGGAAACCGACCGAATAAATATCTTTCTACATCTGCAAGAAAAATGTGCTATCATTATTGAACTTATTCAGTGAAGCTCTACAGTAATAAACTTATAGAAAAGGAGAATTTTCACAGTAAGAATGGTTCTCCTAGGCAACGACGAGGTATTTTATTTGATTGTATCTTGCCATGCAAATTATGATATAAAATATATCAGGGTTTCAATTCGTTTCTAATAAATATTTTGTATTTTTCAGTTTCTATCGGAGTTAACTAAGCTTTTTCAGAAAGCACGTAGTGCTGGGTCAGTCACCATGACTATGAAAAGATGTAAGTAATTAAACACAAATTTGATATTTATCTATTTTTTATAACCATATAGACATCTTAAAACAATTTTTTAAGTTTTCATTACTTTGCTGCTATGTTTTAGATGACGGGCGAACAAAACCAGAACCAAGAGACGGTAGCCCAGTTGTGAAGGATCCAAAATACAAATGTTTAATAAGGGCACAGCATAGGAGTAAAAAAATATCAACAGTCATTGAGCAGAGAGATGTGGAGAAATTCAGTACAGCTTATTCGAATCTGCTCAAAACCAGTGTCAATGGCCTGAAGCGTTTAAAAAAACCTAAGAAGAAGAACGTAGCAACACAATAAAGATGGGAAGCAGAGACAATGTGTCAAGACTGAAAATATTGTGCGCTTTGAAGTGATGAACGAAGTGTAAATAGTGTGTACCACCGTATGTCCTGGCGCGTGGGACGAGGTCCATTGAACTGTGCTCTTCTCTTGCGAGTGAGATGTGAAGAGTTGGAGTCGTGCCTGCCATTGCTAGAGATGCAGGCGCCATTTAGTCATTGACCATCTGTCCAATGCACATTTTGTATACATAGACCTAAGTAAACATTTTCAATACATTTTATTTACTGTATTTGGCCTGGCAGCAGTTTATTCATTGTAATCTGGCATTTACCCTTTTTGTTTAAATTTCCCAAAAATACAGTCAACGAAGAGGTCCTACTAGAAATAAAATTTTCTATACATAATACATATAAACATCTTTTATTATTCTGGACATCTATTTGTATAACATTATTATTTTATATACTTAATATACATTTGATATCACAATATGAGACCATATTACACACCAATCCAAATAAAAGTCTAGTTCCACATTTTTATAAAACTTTTTTTTGTTATGAATACTAATTTAAAAAACTTGCAACAACAACCAAATAAGCAATTTGTATAAATATTATTTGTTTGAATTGAATAACCAAAGATGAAATGTATACCATGATTTTAGGCTTTTACATTCACATGACTATTATTAATGTTACTAGACTAACAGTGATCGATTTGAGGTTGGGAACCTGAAACCATGAGTCCTCATGCTACTGCCCATAGGGTTGTTGAAATAACTAGTCCATACTTTTATTGCAGTAAATGCTGTAAAGGTAATGTATATCTATAAAACGTAGGTACTGTAAGATGCTCAAAAATTTCAGGTTTTTCACCAAACCATTTGGTCATGTTGTTGACAGTAAATTCAAAAAATGCAAATAAACCAATATACTAACATTAAATAAATACTTTATTGGGTTAAATACTGTTATAGATATCTAAATAACTTAACAAAATAAAAAGAAATATATATAAAACATGACTGAAGTCTTAAAGCGATAAATCACAAATAAATGTGTTTATTCAAAGCTAACTTTTATAAACATTGTACCCTTTAACCGCGAACGTCGGTTTTATCTGACAAACATTTTCGTGCACATTCACAGTGAAAGGGTTTAATTTGGATTTGATCTTTTACTAATGTTATATTTTGGCTGAGCCTAATATAAATCATAAATGAACACAAATAGGAAGCTTATCAACATCATCATATCACAAAAAATATTGAAGCTCTTATTTAACATTAAATAATATTTTTCTTAACATATTTGGTTTTGCTTACATCATTAAAGTTTACAAAATCTTATGATAAATGAGCATATGATAAACAAATAATCACAATAAAGTTTAGAAACGATAGAGATATTTTCATTTGGCAAATACACTTGGACACCAAACAATCTAAGCTCTGAGCAATCTTAAAGAAAATAAAGCATACAGTCCTCATTTTGCTTTAATTTTAAGCACCGTTTGCAAGCAGGCATTTGTGACTTCGTTTCTGTCTCGTCTTGCTACCACCCAGCAAGAAAACAAAAAAGTTTTCATTTCGATTTTGCTGTTAATGAACGTTCTAAGAATGTGTCGCTTCAAGCAGGCATTCCAGATTTGATTGTAGTTGAACTGCTCGACTATTTCAATAGTGTTGACTCACAGCAAGCCTCATGCCAGTTCTCATTTCCTAGTTTCCTGTCAGAGACAGTGGCGGATTTACCAGCAGGCTGACTAGGCTGGAGCCTAGGGCGGCACATCTTAGGGGGCGGCAAAATCGAAAATTTCCCACCCTCCCCTTCCACATACCCCCAGTACCCTGAATAAGGCCGGCATGATCAAGCCTTCCGATGTTTTTACTATGATATTCAGTAATCAGGGAGTCGGTAACTATTTCAAGTGCGTAGGGGCGGCGAAAAATGAATAGCCTACTGGCGGCAAATTTGTAAATCCGCCACTGGTCAGAGAACATTCTTAGAGGTGAGTCGTTTCAGGCAAGCGTTTCTCACTTGCTCATTTCCGAGGCGCTCGGCCTCTTGCAGCACCCTCCGCAGGTCGTTGGTGCGGTCGTGGCGCGCCGCCAGTATGTATGCGTTGCTGACGTTGCGGCACGCCAGGTAACAAGATATCTGAAACAAACGAACCGTTTAAGAATCCCCTTACCCTAGACTTCTCCATACAAACGTAGTCTACGTTTTATTGGATAGGGTAATTTTTTTTTTTCCTACTTAAAATTATGAACTGGAAAGAAAATATAACAAAGTAGAAGTTTCCCATACTGATGGTCAAAAATGATATTATTTCTAGATTATTGCAATATCTTTAAAATTACAAAAATTTGCCGAAATCGAGCATGTCGGGCAAGTGTAGTTTGGTCTTGGGTAAAGGGACTCTAGGACTCATTTGGCAGCACAGGCTATTCTTTTCTGCCATTGAGAACTGTCATTTGCTAGAGCAAGAGACGGACGCTCGTTTTAATTATTAAGAATTTACATACAATAGCTGCCAGTAGCAAAACGAAGTCTTCTATAAGTTATTCTATTCCTTCTAATACGCACTACACGTACTTTATTTAATAGTAAATTTTAGCAGTTTCGCTATCTGAAAATTCTATAATGAAATCTGCGGGTTAAAGGCGCTAGAATCGTTTTTAAGTCGCATCTTTGAAAATTCACTAAAGTCTAGTGAGCGAGTCTAGTGACTAGACTCACTCACTAAAGAACCTATCGCAAATCAAAGTATTCACTGAAAAGTGCTCACCTTTACTGCAACACTGTGTATGTCGCAGATCAGCAGCTCGGCTTGCTCGTCGTATAACTGCCCGCGAGCCTCGCATCGCGCTACCACTGCGTTCACACCCCACTCTAGAACTTGGTCGCTCATCAAACTACAATTAGAAAAATAACCACAAAATAATTTATTATAACCAACCAAAACGATCGATTTGAAGATCGCGATGTAAATCGCTCAAATCTGGTCGTCCTTTCCGACTTTATGAAGTAAGTTTATAGTTTTAGTGATAGAACAAAACAATAAGATTTTTTGTTTTTTATTTAAAAAGGTCTTCCAAACATCATGTCACTTAAGTTTCATCATTTTTTTTAAATAACACGTAAAGCGGAAGGGCAAAAACAGCAAACATATTTATTTCGGTTTAAATATTCAACAGTAATTTTTTATTTTGACCTCAAGAGTTTCAACAGTATTTTTTGGGTCCTCCACACTAGGGTACATTAGATTTTATAATGTTTGAAATGGAAAAGTAGAATGCAATGGCAAACCGCACGTTATCTCTGTCAAATTGTAATTTTTTTGACAACAGTTTATCTCTAAAACGAGAGAGAGAGAGAGAGAGAGAGAAAAGAAAATGTACTCACTTAGCTGCGGTTTCTTTAGAAGCTCTGATACACTTCGCCAGCCCCTTCACTTCCATGAACCTGTCCACCTGCACCAAATACTTCGCCACGTGTGTGTATATGTTCATCGAGTCCAACTTGTGCTCTGTTATTACTCTGAAAACATTGCACATTCTTTAAATTGTAATCTATACATATAATGAAACAGTAAAAAATGTGTCTCTGTCACGAACTATACGTGTGACAGAGACACGGCATCACGCAACATATCTGCTATCTCTCGCACGTAGACTTTGTGACAGAGATAGTCATGTCATCGTCCCGCTTGACGCTGTTTACGCCCATGGTACCGGCTTTTTTCCTTTACTTTGCATAGTTCTCGGCATCTTTGGGCAAAGTCGGAAAGCGCTACCCGGGCTTAGAAGCAGTACAGTGAAGGATGTATGGGTTAATATAGAAAATGTATGCGCGCGCAACTGACAACGACCATCGCTTACTAGAAGAAAATAAA
Source organism: Acrobasis consociella (assembly GCA_963555685.1). Lineage (NCBI taxonomy): Eukaryota > Metazoa > Arthropoda > Insecta > Lepidoptera > Pyralidae > Acrobasis > Acrobasis consociella. Next base: position 9,575,681 of record OY743123.1, on the reverse strand, counting down.
GAGTTTAGATAGCAAAGAGTATGAATCTTAGCTAGTTAAACAAATGAGTGGAAGAAGCCCACAGATGCAACCGGGAACACTCTAATTAGTCCGTTTTTCAAGGGGAAAAAGTACGCCAATTTTTAGTTCAGCAATGCCACTTGGTACGAATGTTATACACGTCTACCCAAGCCCAAAACGCCCGGGAGCCAGATTGATCTCCGCGTCAGGAGGAGGGGAGGGGGGCCCAAAGAACAGAGCTCCCGGCGCTCAGAAAAAAAATTCTGGCAGATTTTTTTGGACTTTTGAATTAAGTTTGGTGTCGTTTTCAGGTAACCAGATGATGCCTAGTTCATTTCTCATACCAGTTCTTTTAGGGCTCCGTAGCAAAATACGACGCAATACTTAAAATACTAAACTTTTTGTAGTAACGTAATGTAAACAAACCCTTATATTTTTATATTTTTGTATGAAACTTGGTTTATAAAAAATACTGTCCGAGAGCCCGTTTAATGCAAATTATAAAAATATAAACAATAAATATACTTTTATTTATTTTCAATGTAAAATAAAATAATTATTGCTTATACCTAATAGAGCCGCATAGAACGGTTTATCTTCGAACTACTATATGAAACTTTTCATTTGTCCTTTCTGGCTATCACGACTGGTAGCGTTGGATTCCTTGTAACGCTCAAAACCCGAAACTCTCGGTTATAGACTGCTTAAGGGGCGGAGGGGGGAGGGGGAGGCAATCAAAGATGGCGGAAGAGCAGTTTGGTTTTCACGCCATAATTCCATAAGTACTGGACTGATTTCCAAAATTTAAATGATTTCTCAAAGGTAATCATATGCTCCATGTTTTGTCTATACACATCTTAGATGTATTTATTACAGTTGATGAGTTATGTTAAATGAAATGTTGAAGCTACAGAATTTGATTTACAACAAGAAGTGCCCGCGGGCTTTGATCCACATGGGAATTTCAGGATACCACTATCCTATGTCCTTTCCATGGTCTTAAACGATATCCATGCCAAATTTCATTTAAATCGGTTCAGCCGTACACGCGTGATGGCGTGACCAAGGGAAATAGGGATTTATTTATACATATATAGATTTCCTCCACAATAAAAACGTGCTAGCGTTTGGAGCGATTACATTTGGTACTGCAAGATTTCAAGCATCTATATCTAATCAATTCTAAGCATGCTTGAGCAGCCATAGGACTTTGGGTCCACAGTGGCACCCAAACTTTTCCTTCTTCTTGCCAACCCCATTCATATGGGTAAGGAATATTCTGATTTTTTATTAGAAAAATAAATCATTATTTACAGTTATGATGAATTCTTTACCCATTCGTAAGTGCTTGTTTACCCATGTTTGAGTCACAATGTGACGACAAAAGATGATATAGCTCTTCTTTGTTTGATCCTTCACGAAGAAAGTTAGCCTTTTGGAATCCTTGTATGTTCGCTAACTATTGATTGCGTGGTTGTAAGCGTTTGCCAGAACCGCGTTTTTCTCGAGCTGCCATTCTTCAAACTCCAGTCACCAATCACGTCCAGTCTTTTGACATTAGATAGTTCTCTAATCAGAAAGGATGAAAATGCATTGGTAGCATAATCCCCAAATATTTTTGACGGTTATGGGCTCAACATATGAACTAAAGCCGAACCATCTAGTATCTTAGCTGTTACTCGGGGAGCTGTTGGATAAGAAGGACAGGCAAACCGAAAAATTGCCTCCTACAGAGGCTGCTCTCAAACAACATACCTTAAGGGCAGTTTTACAAGCTGTTTAGGTTTCGGGGCAGTGCTTATGAAAAATCTGAATATTCCTTGCCCATCTAAATGGGGTTGGCAGGGAAAAGGAGAAGTTTGGGTGCCACTGTGGACCCAAAGTCCTATTGCTGCTCAAGCATGCTTAGAATTGATTAGATGTAGATGCTTGAAATCTTGCAGTACCAAATGTAATCGCTCCAAACGCTAGCTTGTTGTTATTGTGGAGGAAATCTATATATGTATAAATAAATCCCTATTTCCCTTGGTCACTCCATCAAGCGTGTATGACTGGACCGATTTAAATGAAATTTGGCATGGATATCGTTTCAGACCCGGGAAAGGATATAGGATAGTGTTATCCTGAAATTCCCATGTGGATCAAAGCCCGCGGGCACTTCTAGATGTAAATAAAAATTCTGTAGCTTCAACATTTCATTTAACAAAACTCATCAACTGTAATAAATACATCTAAGATGTATATAGACAAAACATGGAGCATATTATTGCCTTTGAGAAATCATTTAAATTTTGGAAATAAGTCCATTACTTATGGAATTATGGCGTGAAAACCAAACTGCTCTTCCGCCATCTTTGATTGCCTCCCCCTCCCCCCTCCGCCCCTTAAGCACTCTATAACCGAGAGTTTCGGGTTTTGAGCGTTACAAGGAATCCAACGCCACCAGTCGTGATAGCCAGAAAGGACAAATGAAAAGTTTCATATAGTAGTTCGAAGATAAACCGTTCTATGCGGCTCTATTAGGTATATGCAATAATTATTTTATTTTACATTGGAAATAGATAAAAGTATATTTATTGTTTATATTTTTATAATTTGCATTAAACGGGCTCTCGGATAGTATTTTTTATAAACCAAGTTTCATACAAAAATATAAAAATATAAGGGTTTGTTTACATTACGTTACTACAAAAGGTTTAGTATTTTAAGTATTATGTGTCGTCTCTAAAACACATAGTGTAGAAGAAACGATTGTATGATTTTACCTTTATTCCAGATAATCTTTACCCATAGTGTGAATTTTCCTCTGCTTGTCTTCACCAGTAAGTGCGCGTCGCTTTCTGAACGCAGCTTTTTCATAGACAATGACGCGGCGCGCTGTCAACTACATAGCGTTTGTATATTTTACCGGCAAAATCACGTTATTTTTTCTTCCGAGTGAAAATTAATGAATAAGCGTGTTTTTCCAGATAAAATAGAAGTAAGACAATTTGAAAGTGTGACCATCGCGTCCCTAAACGTTATTCAGTTCCGCGTCATTCGGTTTTTTGTCTAAATGAGTGGTGAAAGTGTGTCGGACGCCGTCGTTGCTCCGGACGGAGAACGATCGGGCCAAAAAGACCTATCTTCGAGCGAGTCCTCCTCAACTTCGGAAGGCGAGGAGGGTTTCGCATCTCCTCCACCAAACAAACGACGTAAGTACTCAAATATTGTTTCTGATCCCCGAGTTGACGCACTCGTAAGTCAAGTTAACTATATTTCGGGTTTCCTAGCCCAGATGCCTTACGTGTCCAGGGGACCAAGTGAGTCCGCCGCGACCGCTGGCCCTAGTTGTGTGCAGACACAAGAGCTAGTTAATCCGTTGTCGTTGGTGAAACAAGGTTATTCTTCTAACCTATTACAATTAGGGGATTTGAACACTGAATGTGATTCAAAAAGGGTAGTAACACCTGCTAACAAAGGTCGTCTTGAAAAACTGAAAATCCTTCAGCATTTTGATGCTCCATCGTGGAAGACACTCCGCTACAAAAGTACAATGCAATCATATGCAGCTACTCCTGGCTTTGTCGCACTAAAAGTTAATGAGGAGTTATGTCACTTTAATAAGTCTAAAGATTACCTTCTTACTAATGATAATGTTTTAGCTGCATTGACCAATGCTGAGTTGGACAGACAAGAGTTATTAAATGAAGGTTTACAGAACCTTCTCAACTGGGCTGCTGCTAACCCCAATGATTTAAATCCAAATTCATTATATGAAAAGGTAGTAGAATTTGTGGGCTCTAATTCACCAACACATAAAAGTTCTGAGAAAATCATGCAAATAATCTGCGGCAGACGAGCAGATTGTATTGAAGTCCGTAGGGAACGGATCTTAAAGGAAATTAACAATCCAATGTTAAAGGTTACTTTGCGAGGTGTTCCTCCTAGTTCAGAATATCTTTTTAGTCGAGAAGCACTACAACCAGTGATTCAGTCACTAGGAGGTACTCAGACTTGGCTGAATAAACCAGAATATATTAAAGAAAAGGAAAAAGACCAAAATAGAGGAAAGTCAAGTGATTCTAAACATGTTAAAAGATACAATAATAATAATAATTTCAAGAAGACAAGTTCTTATCAAAAGAATAAACAAAATAGTACCTTGAACTCTCAGAAACGTCATTTCTTTCGAGGAAAACGTAACCAACAAACTAGCAATGATCAAGACAACAAAGCAAAATGACTATATAAGAACTCAAGCTGCTTTCAGGGGAGGTTGCTTGCGGCACCACACAGAAGGCTGGCTACAACTGGGTGCCAACAGGTTCATCATGAATATTATAGAGGGATGCCGAATACCATTCAACAAAAAACCTCCTCTCCACCAGTTAACACCAGAAGTAATAAAGAAATACAACACAAGAACTTCTCCGAAGATGTCGTTAGTAATACAGCAATTAAAAGATACTGGGGTATTAGAGACCCCCAAAGAATTGAATCCTGGTATAATATGCAATATGTTTCTGGTCCAGAAACCAGATGGGGGTGTACGACCGATTTTCGACCTGCGATATGTAAACAAGTTCATACGCACCAGAAATTTCCAATTAATATCCCAGATGGAGGTAATGAATTTCTTGCAGGAAGGAGACTGGCTGTCAAAAATCGACCTGAAACAGGCCTATTTTCATATTCCAATGGCAGAGAGTCACCGGCGTTTCCTAAGAGTTGTGTATCAAAACCAACTACTTCAACTGACAGCACTACCTTTTGGCCTGTCTTCTGCCCCCCATACTTTTGCTGCAATATCGAATTGGATAGCAGAAAGATTACGGGAAAAGGGTCTGAGAATTATTGTATACCTAGACGATTATCTATTGGCCAATCAGAACAGGGTCACACTGCAGATGCAGATAAACGAAGTCTTAAATGTGTTACAAGGATTAGGCTGGCAAGTAAACCTTCAAAAGTCAATTACAGTACCGACTCAAAATTTGGAATACCTGGGCCTGCAATGGAATACAGAAACAAGCAAGATAAGCCTTCCTCTAAAGAAAGTAGAAAAGACAGGGAAGTTATTGACAGAAATCCTCAAAAAGAATCGGTGCTCTCTGAAGGAAACTCAAAGGCTACTAGGCACCCTAAATTTTGCTTGCCTTGTAACACCAGGAGGTCGCCTGCACTGTCGATTAATACAGAGATTCCTAAGAGGCTTCGCTCAGACAGCAACTCGGATCAGAACTCTGTCTCCCAAAGTGCAGCAGGAACTACACTGGTGGCGGAACGCCATTGGCCGCACCTCGGTGGCCCTGCACAAAAAAGAAGTGACACATTTTCTGACCACAGACGCAGCGGATGCGGGCTGGGGCGCTCACTTGAACGAGAAATACATGACAGGCAGGTGGGCAGCGCACCAGAGATCTTGGCACTCCAACATGAAGGAGCTATTTGCAGTGTTCGGTGCAATAAACCGCTGCCGAAACTTTCTCAGGGATGCTCACATCCTAATACAATCGGACAACCGCACGCTGGTAGCATACATCAGAAACCAGGGCGGAACCAAGTCAATTTCCCTATTGCAGTTGACAATGAAGTTAATGGAATTGACCGAGCAACTGAATGTGACGCTGTCGGCGGCATATCTCCCGGGGAGATACAACGGCATAGCCGACCGCCTTTCAAGAAATCGACCGGTGCCGGAATGGCACCTGTTACCCCCGGCCACGGAGGCCGTATTCCGAATTTGGGGTACACCAGACGTCGACTTGTTCGCGTCCAGAGAAAGCGCAGTCGTAGACCAATATGTAACTTGGGATTCGACAGATGGCTCCGCCAATTTTTGCGACGCCTTCAGTCGTCCTTGGCATTACAGGTTGGCATGGGTGTTTCCACCACCAAACCTCATACCACGCGTCCTGCGTCACCTGAACACGGCAACCGGGACTTACATTTTAATAGCACCAAATTGGAGTCAATGTTTTTGGTTACCAGACCTGAGAGTAAGGACCAGGGAGGAACCAATAGCCATACCAGATCTTCAGACCAATCTAATAGATTTGACGACAAACAGAAGTCCCCCTCAGTTGGAGAAACTCGAGATGTTAGCCTGGAAAGTTGGGGGTGGGCCAATCAAGTAGCTCACTGGTCCATAGAAGAGAGGAAGCTTTTGAACAAAAGCTGGAGAAAGTCCACTTCGTCGACTTATAAAGCCCCTATCAGACGATGGCGTTTATGGTGTCAACAGGAGCAAATTGACCCAAGAACTCCACATGGAAATGATGTTGCTAGATTTTTAGCCAGTTTATACCTAAAGGAGAGCATATCTTATAGAACCATAATGTTACATAAATCAGCTATAGCTACTTTCTCTGCCACTGCAGAAGAAATATCAAAAAACTTTTTTGTACAGCAGGTACTAAAAGCCATTGCTCTGCATAAACCACCAGAACGTAAAGCTCCTATCTGGGACACAAAAGTTTTGTTTGAATGGCTAGAAACCACACCAACAACAGGAACCCTTTTTGACATAAGCAGAAGAACTGCCACCATTCTACTGTTAGCCTCAGGACGTAGAGTCCATGATTTAACACTATTAGATTTATCCGAAGAAAATGTGATCTTTAATGATAGAGATGGCGAAATAACATTTTGGCCAATATTTGGATCTAAGACGGATAACGCAATGAGGAGACAATCTGGCTGGTTACTCAAGACACATCCTAAGAGTGCACTATGTCCAGTAGGTCACATAAAAAGTTTAATCAAAGCTACAGATGACAGAAGGTCTGAGGGTAATCATATTACAAACCTTTTTATCTCGGTAACTGGAAATGTTAAACCTGCAACACGAACTATACTGGGTGGCTGGATAAGGACGGTCCTAAGAGATGCAGGTATAGATGCTTTCGCAGGAAGTGTACGTTCTGCTGTTGCTTCGAGAAGCTTCATTGAACATAGACCAATACAAGAAATTCTAGATAGAGGAAATTGGAAGTCTCTCCAGACATTTAAAAATCATTACTGTCGCACAATCGAGCAAGTTGATTGTAACAGAAGTGCAGATCATTTATATAAAAACTTTTTAGTGATTTAAGTAAGCTAATTATAATAGCCGATTTTAAACTATCAGATGGGAAGTATTGTACTAGTAATACTACCATTTTTCAGAAGTGCAATTTTAGTTTATTTTTATATCTAAGTAATTAGATAGTATTTTGTTGTTGATAACGTCTTTTATGATAAAGAATTACTTTATTTTATGTTGCTAATCTCAGTAGAGTTTAAGGTGTAAAAGTCCATTTAATTTTAAAATGTGAGAATTTTATTATGCTGGAATTAAGCCTATGACTGGATCTCAACTTAATTTCACAATAATTTTATTTGATTCCTTTGACAGGAATAAACTATGTTTAATTATTTTCTGTTTTATTTTCACATAGCGTTTGTAATCTTCACCAGCAGATATCAAACAGGTCTTCTACACTATGTGTTTTAGAGACGACACATAATAAAACTGTTTTGCATTACAACAAAACAGCTATTATGTGAGTCCTAAAACACATAGTGGCTATAGCAGGGCTTGCTGATGATGAGGTGAAGACTATGAAGTTGACAGCGCGCCGCGTCATTGTCTATGAAAAAGCTGCGTTCAGAAAGCGACGCGCACTTACTGGTGAAGACAAGCAGAGGAAAATTCACACTATGGGTAAAGATTATCTGGAATAAAGGTAAAATCATACAATCGTTTCTTCTACACTATGTGTTTTAGGACTCACATAATAGCTGTTTTGTTGTAATGCAAAACAGTTTTATTGCGTCATATTTTGCTACGGAACCCTAAAAGAACTGGTATGAGGAATGAACTGGGCATCATCTGGTTACCTGAAAACGACACCAAACTTAATTCAAATGTCCAAACAATTCCGCCAGAATTTTTTTTCTGAGCGCCGGGAGCTCTGTACTTTGGGCCCCCCTCCCCTCCTCATGACGCGGAGTTCAATCTGGCTCCCGGGCGTTTTGGGCTTGGGTAGGCGTGTATAATATTCGTACCAAGTGGCATTGCTGAACTCAGAAAAGTATACCTCTCCTTATAAGAATTCTCTTTAAAAAACGGACTAAATATAAGAAGGTTACGTACTTGAAGGCGAGTTCAAAGCCTGTCTCGATGCTCGCTGTCGTCGCCAGAACGATCGCCACCAGTCTCATCTTATCCGTGTTGGAGCCGAACAGCGTCAGCGGCCTGAACTCGTTGCTTTCCGTTTCCTTCCTTGCGTGGGGTAATGGTATCACCTAATGAATTGTGAATAGATACGTAAATAAAAAATAAACACGTAATCACTAACTAAGTTAGTGGCCTTGAAATAATGACGCTACCGGTTGTTTTTAGGGTTCATCGTATCCAAAGAGTAAAAACGGAACCCTTTTATTAACACTTCGCTGTCTGACCGTCCGTCTGTCCGTCTATCTATCACTAGGCTCTATCTCAAGAACCGAGATAGTTAGACAGTTACGCGATTTTTTTATAGGTAATGGTACGGAACCCTTAGTGCGCGAATCCGATTCGCACTTGGCCGGTTATTTGAATCTGTTTTATGGACGGTCTCATGTTAAATTTAGTTCCGATTTTTTCCGCAATATGGCGCGGCCCACTAACTTAAATCGCAAACGCGCTCGATTTGACTATTTGGTTGAAACTTTGAACCTACGTGCCCGCAAATAGACACGCAGATATGCTGATAAACCTTTCTATTTTCAGAATCAGAATTTATTGCAAATCCGTCGGGGGTTAAAAATAAGTTCATGGTGTGGTGTTACTCATGTAAGGCGTCACGAGACGAATTCACAGGTAATCAGTAATAGTTACGTCAACGGCCGATAGAGAGGAAGGCTATCATTTTCTAAACATGCTAGTGACCAACTAAGCATAGTAACAAATTACCTCATTGACAACTTTCTCTGTGAGCCTACCACTCGCTTCAGCAGCAGCTAGATAGTTGGCCAGCTCTATCTGACGGGATATGGTGGTCATCAGGTTGTCTATGGTGGCTTTGTCCAAGTTGAAGTGGAAGGATTTCGGGTCGTTGGCTTCTAGAACACAACAATTTTTGCTTTGCTGTAGCAATAAAGTGCCGTACCTAAGGCCCCGACTTTCAAGCGTTCTCTTCAATTCAATTCATTTATTGCTTTTCATATTGTACATATATAACACTTTAGTACATAGTCATTTCTTAAGTTAGTAGGTACAAAATGAGCCCTGACAGGGCATTGCAAAAGAAAAAATATGGAACGGCATGCGGTTTTATTTTTCGTTAGTATTTATATAATATAAAATTAGTTAGTAATTATTTAAATAAAGATTGATTTGTTTAGTAGTTTTTTAATACGAGTAGGTAATGTCAGTTTGTATAACAAAGTCAGTATTTTAATTCATTCAATATTAGCTATATTTGTGTATTTACTCGTATATTTATGTCCTTTACATTTATATTGTTGGTTTTATTCTTTGAAATGTCAATTTTCTTTTTATTATTATCATTTATTTTTTCCATTGTCCAATGTACTTATAATATATACGTTATTCGTCATTTATTTTATATTTTTTCAAATCTTTATCATTAAAAAACTCGTCCAATGTGTAATAATTTTTTTCTACAAGCAGTGCTTTTAATCTTTTATAAAAAATGGTATCTTTCTTCTCTGCTCTTAGCAGATCTGGAAGGGTGTTATAGACTTTTATTGACATTGCAAGCGGTCCGGAGTTAAAAATTTCTAAATTACGAGTAGAATTTGGCCTAGCTAACATATTCTTTTTCCTTGTAGGATAGCGTCGCGGTAAGTCGTCTTTTTTTGTGTAGTACTGGGGGTATTTTCGTACAAATTTGCTGGTTTCGAAGATATATATGCATGGCAATGTCAGAATTTTTAAATTTTTAAAATACGGCTTACAGCTATCTCTCTCCTTAATATCAACTATAATGCGTATACATTTCTTTTGGAGGATTAATAGTTTATTCGCATCGGTACTGTTACCCCAGAGTATAACCCCATATGTGAGCCATGAATATGCATATGCATAATATGCTGTTATCGCCGTTTTTTTATTGGTGGATTTTTTCAGTTCCCAGAGTGCGTATGTGAACGTAGATAATTTTTTTGCTATTTTGTCTATATGATCTTTCCAGTTAACGTGTGTGTCTAACACTAATCCGAGCAGTTCAAAAGATTTTACAGATTCAATATCTGTCAAATTATAACTAAATTTCATATTTAGAGATTCTTTTTGGTGTGGCCTGAATTCTATTATTTTCGTTTTGTTAAAATTTATTTCTAAATTATGATCAGTCAACCACGATGTTACTTTGTCCAAATTTTCTGTGAGCATATTATTTAAATTGTCAGGTTTCGTGTAAGGTGTCAGTAATGATACATCGTCCGCGAATAGTACACATGTCTGGGTCATTGTTTTAGGTAAGTCATTGATGTAGATAAGGAACAATAAACATCCGATAACACTTCCTTGGGGAATCGAACATTTCACACATTCTACATCTGATCTTACCGTAGTAATTTTCCCGGTGTCGTGGTCATAGTTTTCTACTTCTACTACTTGTTCCCGATTTTTCAGATATGACGAAAACCAATTGTGAGCTAAGCCCCTAATACCTACTCCGTATAACTTGTTAAGCAATATTTTATGTAAGACTTTGTCATATGCTTTCGTCATGTCCAACATCGTACCTACAGCATATTTTTTATTATTTATTGTATTTAATACTTCTTGCACGTAATTATATGTTGCGAGGGTAGTTGAGCGATTTTTTCGAAACCCGTTCTGACATTCGTCGAAAATACAAAATTTTTCACAAAAATCGTATGTTTGTATTCCTATTGCTTTTTCGAATATTTTTGACGCAGTGCAGGGTATTGCTACTGGACGGAAGTTTTCTTTTTCGGTAATTTTTCCTTTTTTATGTATTGGCTTTATTAATGATTTTTTAAGCCTATCTGGGAAAGTGCCTTCCACAAAGGATTGGTTCACAAGTAAGGTGAAAGGAAGGGTAAGTTCATCCGCGCACATTTTAAATAAAACTGGTGGAAATTCGTCAATACCGTAACTATGTTTACTTTTTAGTTCTTTTAGAATGGTGTTTATTTCCGCTAAATCTACCTGGCGCAAGTACATGGTGTTGTCAGGCGGGTGCAATACCGGGCGACCTTGAGGCTGCGTTCCGCTCGGTATGCCCACTGATGCAAAATATTTATTAAATGTATTAGCAACTATCTTAGGGTCAGAAATTATTTTATTGTGGACATTCAGTTTCATGTTTTGTTTCCTTTTTTTTGTGATTTTGTTTGTTCGCTCTTTTATAATATTCCACATTGTTTTAACTATATTTTTAGACCTTTTTACTTGTCTAATATAGTCTAGTTTTTTTGATTTTATAACGGTTTTCTTTAATGTTTTTTCATATTTTTTATAATAGTTTTTAAGAGTCTTACTTTTCGAAGTGTTTGTCAGTATTTTTAATAGTCTTTTATTTTTACACGAAATTTTTATTCCCTTGGTAAGCCACTGTTTTTTCTTGTTTGGTTTTATTATTATTGTTTTTTTGGGAATGCATTTGTCTAAGATTTTTTTCAAGGCATCGTCAAAAGCGTTGTAGTTTTCATTTATATTTTGGTCAGTTTTTATTATATCGCGCCAACATATATTGTTTAGTTCTGATTTAAAGAGAAGCATATTTTTTTGATTGTAAATTCGTGTTTGTTTTCTATATGTCAATGGTTTGTATTTTAAAAATAAGTCAGTCTTTATTGTTACACACATATGGTCACAGAATCCGTAAGCCAGCCCGTATATTTTTGTCCCTAAAATTAGTATAGATGTGGTCAATACATGTCGATGTTGTTTTAGTGACCCGTGTTGGGTCTTTAATGACTTACTTCTAGGTTTCACGTAAAAATTCATAAATATGGTTTTTAACCATTTTTGCAAACAAATAGTAAAAAAGTAATTATGGTTCATATAAGTCTGCTTGCCGGGTGACGTCAAGAGTGCGTGCATGTATCTTAATTAAAAGTTAAAAAAAAAAAATCTTAAAAAAAACGTTGGAAAAAAGATCTTCATTAAATGATTATGTGCCTGAAAGTTTTAAAAATGCTAAACGCTATGCACTGTAATTTGAATATAGCTTAAAAAAGCGTGATATTTCTAAAGAGGATATTTACTACGTGACGAAGACCTAGACCCTCGTCATCTGTGACCAAGCGTGGTATCCTAAAGCTTAAAAGGATTAATATAATTAATATAATATAAAAAGAAATAATATGAATTACATACAGAACGGAATCTCATCCCCTGTCCACGTCCCCGCACCTCTCTTCCGTTCTCGTCTTGTCGAGGCGGCCAAGCGCCGACCTCTCAACACCCTTCACAAGGCAAGTAAAGTACGGGGGAGAGGTGCGAAAACGGGGAATGAGGACGCATATTGCGCGGGACCTTAGAAGATTCCGTTCTGTATGTGATACTCAAGTTCAGTTCCCTTACTGGTGGAGACGGGCACACACTGCGCGAGGTGGTGCAGCGCGGCGGCGAGGTGGCGCTGGCGCTGCAGCAGCGCGGCGAAGGGCGCGGGCGCGCGCGGCACGGGCCGCGAGTACAGCAGCGCGCACGTGGCGGAGGCGCGCGCGTGCTGCGCGCTGCCGCACTGCAGCGCGTACAGCGCCTCCAGCCGCTTGCTCATCTCCAGGGTGCGGCAGATGTGCATTATGTAATCCTGAAACATTTTACTATTATATCTCATATTCATAAAAAATAAAAATTTACCCTTTCACCGCGAACAAACACCTTTAGTCGCATAAAGTCCACTGTGTCAAAATGTCCCCTGTATCAAAATGTCACCAGTATCGGAATGACCACTTTAAAATGTCCCATTATCAGAATGTCCACTGTATCAAAATTGTCGTGCCCATTTCGTGAGCTTCGGATATTACCGACAAAAAATCATTGCTCGTATTGCAAATAAGTTAACTATCCACATCCCTTTTTGGTTGTAGGTATTTATTTCAGATTTACCATGCCTAGCGCTGGGGGCACGACAAATAATATAAAGTCTAGCGGTGGAAAGGGTATTTCCGTAAGAAGTATATTATACATACAAATACAAATATTACAAATGCATTTATTTAACGAACTTCTTAAACTCTTACATGTCATTACTAAAATCCCTGGACGGTCCTATAAATCAGAAAGCCATGAAACGTTCTTCATTTTTATTAGTCCCAAATCGGCAATATAGTGACTTACTTGACGCATTAAAAAACAACCGTCAAACACGCTCGCTACTAGACTCAGTAAAAAAAAATGAAGTTAATACTTACCGCCCACATCTCCAAAGTGTTATCCATATCCGACATGGCCTTCAGCAACTCATTCACTTTGTCCCTCTTTAAACACTCCATATACACCGACTCAGTAAACGTTTCCTTGTCGACTAGATTATCGTAACAATATTTTATGACCTCTCCCATATTGCTATGCTTCATAAAGAATAAAATATTCGCCACATGGGATCCGTAGTTACTCAAGTAATAGACACATTCCTTGAAGAAAAATGGGTCTAATCTCTTATGCTGATGGTTTATTTTCGGTTCTGGGTGATGACTGTTCCGTCGTAGTAGGCCTTGCGCTAAACTTTTCTTTGGTTGTACGACGGCAGTCTGAAAGTCGCTGTAGTCGCCTTGTTTTATTTTTTTCACACTGGCCAATGTATGCATTATGTTTAGAGCCGGTTCTATTAGTTGAATTTTTTTTTTGTTGGTGTTCATTGATGTTAACTTTTCATTGGTTGTCTGCAAAACATAAATATTGAATACTTCTTGCATCCTTACACATGTAGTAATAAAAATCTGGGTAAAATTTAAAATGAGGCAGTTTGGAATTTGACATTAGTGCAAGGCTCTAACCTTTTCCAAATTTTTTCCTGAATATTAGGAAGGGATATTGAAGTTAAATTTTAAGAAAGAGCCTATCCGGAATACCCGTTTGTTTTTTTATCAATAAATAATTACCTTTATAGTCTCAGCTTTCTGCAGTAACTGCTGGTTGACGGGATAGTTCATGTCTTCCAGTAGACTGATGATTTCGTTCAGCAAGGGCGGGTTGTTCCGCGGCCGGCCGTCCGACTGGACACTCGACATCGAACTAGACCTCTCCGAGTAGCGTAGACCATGCACCCTTCTGTTCACGTACTGCGACTCCGACGCCTCTCTCCCGTATTCGCAGTCCTCAGCAACATCCACACACACGTTCACGGTATTTTTAAAGCAGTGTGCGAATTTCTCCCGCGCTTGTTTGAAGCAGCCCGCTTTCAAGCACGCTTTTCCCCACGCGGCTAACACACTGTTGCGCGGCAGACCCGATTTGGTGGCGATCTCTAATGCTAACTCCCATTTTTCAGCTTCTAGCAAGGAGCGTACTATTTGACCTGTTAATAATAAAGGTGTTAAGGCAAAGTTGTTCCCACAAACATTAGAAAACTACAGTAAGTCAAGAACAACGAAGTAGTCTTCAAAAGTTCAGGAATAAACAGGAGTATTGAAAAAACTGGAGTGCCCAGCAGTGGGTAACACAATAGCTTTAAAAAAATGAACCCCAAGCCTTTATGTCTGTATGCAAATCTAGAGTGCCCAGCAGTGGGAAGCACGGTGGCGTTAACATTATTAATGTTTACAGGTAAGACAACGCAACCCAGCTTGACAAGCCTGTACACTAGGCATGTTACGAATATTCGCATTCGCATATGCGAATGGTTCGCATCGTTTGAAACATTCGCATCGACCTTCGCATTCGTATCAATCAGTGCGAATGTTTTGCGAATGCGAATGTATGCAGGTCTTGACATGTTTACCGCCCGCGCGCGCCACCGCGCTTTTCGGGGATTCGCATGACGTGACGTTACGACCAGTTTCACGCGAGTTTTTTGTGATTGCTGGGTTTGTATTGTTTGAGTTGCAGTCTGCTGTGTTTGCTCATTAGGTAAACAAATAGTTTATTGTTTTTTTTAACTATTTTGGAATAAAAAGACAGATTTTTGATGGCAACGGGAATGAAAAGTAAAATATGGCGAATTTTTGATTAAAATTGTTAATTATTAATTCATATGTATGTTTTTTGTAAAACTTAATGTTTACATTCGCATTCGCATATTCGCAGCCTAAAAAAAATTCGTACTCGCATTCGCGAATGTAGCAAATTTGACATTCGTAATATCCCTTCTGGACACTATCAGTAAGTTATTATAAAAATAAATAAATAATTACGGACAAATTACACAGATTGAGCTAGCCCCAAAGTTCGAATCTTGTGTTGTGGGATACTAACTCAACGATACAATACAACGTGAAACTGACATACCCGTAATAAATCAAACCACGGGCTAAACTAGATCATTTTAGTATAAATAAATTAGAATAACATTCAAAAAACAAATTCGGCACTTCCATATAAAGTGTGTAGACACCCGCGCAATTAGTTTGGGAATGTTGCATTTTTTTGTTGATTTTTGATCCTAGTGCCCTAGTGATCTGGTATAGTATAGCCCGTGGTTTGATTTATCCCTTCCAATTTGTATAGATAAACATCCCTCATGTTCATAAAAAAGTTTGCTAACCTATTTTAGTTGAAACATATTTCGTCCCTTTCCTTCATTTAAATACTTGACAATAAAAGAAAACTTAACTAAGTTTAGCAAACGTTTGTTAACTTTTATGAATAAGAGGGCCATTGTACAAGAATCGTCGAAACGTGTACGGAGTGTAAGGCGATTGGCATATTGCTCCGCGCTCCGCTGTGTCGCGCGCGGCCTCCATACAAAAACGGAGCAGAGTGCGAGTCGTCTAAGGCGTAAAACACACAGTAATTGCGTAAGTTGAAGATGCGGAGCAGACGCGCGCAGGTACGAAAGTTTTCATACGAAATGTATGAAAGCGGCACGCGATGTTAATTATACCGAAGCGACACGGCGCAGGCGCGGCACACCGGCATGCCGTTTGCGCCTTCGCCGTATCTTCACCGCACGCAGTCTTTTCGTGTTTTACGCCTAAAGCGTGCGGCGCACTGTGCGTGTGTGTGTATTTATACTATATGGAGGTCAGTGGTGTGTACTGACTGGGCGGCGCGGAGTGGTGCGGCACGAGGTGCTGCGCGCGGTGCCGCACCAGCGTGGCCAGCGCGTCCGCGTGCGCCAGGCAGCGCGCCGCGTGCGCCGCGCCCGTCTCCGCCACACGCATGCTCCTGACATAGTATATTTCTTTTATTTTACGCCTTTGCCTAGCAATGGGATCTAGCGGGCGCTAAATAAATAAATAAATAATATATTTTGGACTAGCTGGTGCCCGCGACTTCATCTGCTTTTCAGGATTTTAATTCACACAATACCTTTATAAATTGTAGCCTATGTGTTATTCTGATGTATAAGCTATATTATTGTAGTTTCATTAAAATCCATTCAGTAATTTTTACGTGAAATAGTAACAAACATCCATTCATACATACAAACTTTCGCGTTTATAATATTAGTAGGATTAACTTAACACATAGGATACGTAAAAACAAGCAGTGAAAATTCGATCTAGCGAGCAACGCCGCTGACATCGGCTAGTTTTGTTTTATGTATAAGCCATTTAGTTGTTATCAGAAGAGTTGGGGTCATTATTTCTGTTTTCTTTCGGCCAAATATTTACTAAACAAACAAATATAAAACGTAACCATTTTATAAACCTAGACAAAAACAGTTACTTACGCCTTCTCATGTGGAGTTCTAGAGTAGAGTTCCGCAGCAGCGAGAAGAAGCGAGCGACGCGCCCGCACCAAAAGACGAGCGTCGCCGCCGCTAGACAATTCGCGAGCGATTTCGTCGCTTCGGTCCAGAAGAAATCTGTAATTAAATATAATTAAGTATTTTTTTTTTTTTGATATTTACGAAATAGTCTTTTGAAGGGTTTTTCTTTTACAGTTTACATATTACTATTTACAGTTATCATGTTTTAACCCTGTGGTTTCCGGCAGAGTAGAATAGGGCCACTCACCACTCCAAGTCCTCCCGTGGATGTCGTAGAAGGCGACTTAGGAATACAAGCTAAAAAAAGCTTATAAAAATCAATGAGACCTCTCCAACCCGTCTGACTAGCGTGGAAAGTGTATCCAAATCCTTTGGCTGCTCGGGCCAAGTATGGCTCTGGTAGTACAGAGAGGTTCATGATCCTGCAGTAGAGACAAAAAGGCGTGATGATGATGATGATGTTTTTATCCCTGACGGAGTAGACGGCCGTTAGACCCAAAGGCCACGCGCGTAATGGTGAGCGCTACGATGTAAAAAATATTTTTTTTTCTTTTCTGCCAGACCAGCATGGACAATAAGGCATTTCTTATCGCAGTAAATTCATTCTATTCTATAAGGTGATTAAATTCTCAATGAACATATATCAAACATAGATAATAGAAAGGAAAGCTGATCAGTATCATAAACAGGATCTGCAACAAAATTATGTATTTTTGCTACTAGGTGGTCAGGCTCACAGCTCACCTGGGATAGTCCAAGTTGATGGAATGCATCTTCATAATAGTGAGACACAGAGTCACGTTCGGCGTGAACTCGAAACTGAACTCCGTCCTCACAGCTTCGTTCTTCGAAGCGTTGGTCGACAGGCACCTGTCATAATTTCACCACCATTATTATTGTATAGCCGTGCTATAACTTGCAATTAATTCATGTATTGGATTTTTCAATCGACTCTCACACATCCTCCCACACACACACACACCCTCACCCATTCGCACACACATACACACCCTCACACACACACATATACACCCTCTTCACAAATGTCTTTATCCCTAATGGAAAATAAGAGCATTTTCATTAAGACTGTTTTAGTAAGCATGTTTCATAGAGAGTTGTGTTTAGAATTAAAAATATACTAGCTGCGCCGGCATTGATACCAGCGCCTAAAGTAGCCTTTGTGTTAATCCAGGGTGTCAGCTTCCTGCATACCAAATTTCATCAAAATTGGTCCAGCCGTTTGCGCATGAAGAAGTACCAAACACACACAAACTTTCGCCTTTATAATATTAGTGTGATACATACCAGTCCATGCAGGTTGCGCCGCTGCCCGCGCTGTCCGACTGGCTGCTCATCATGAGGTTGTCGTGGTCAGCAGACGAGCGCTTGTTTACGGTCTGCGTGTAGCAGTCGTCGCACACGCGGAACTTCACGCCGCTGGGGTACGTCGGCACCTGACACACACTCGCGTATATTAGCCACCCGACCGAACCCAATATGATGACTGTTAAACATGCGGATGCTTTGGTTTAAGTAAATAAACAATAAACAACAATAAACAATTGCATATTGAAATCTGATAGTTTTTTTCACCGCACATGCTTTATACAATTTTACGCAGGTTCCTGAACATTCCATTTCTGTAAATATCTTTACGTATAATAAAACAGTAAAAAAATTGAGCCTGAGCATTTTTGTACTAGCGAACGAAGTCGCGGGCATCAGCTAGTTTATGATAAGAATGTCCCAAAAACCAAAAGTTCTGACAATGGCCAAGAAGACTCAGCTCTTACCGCCGCCTCTGACGAGCCGATGTAGCCTCTATTTTCAAAGTCCCCGTTTTTTCATTAGACTATAAATAACAAAAGTTCACCTGCATCCGATGCCTGGAACACGCGTGACACACCAATCTCCCGCAGCGGCGGCAGTGATGTCGTCTGATGATCATGGAGAAGATAGACGTGTGGCACAGCATGCACCGGTCAGCAGAATAGTCCTCCACCCACTGCTCCTTGCTGGGTACCTCGACTGGCATCACAAAAGGCGCGGACGCCGCCTCTATATTTATAGAATCTATGGACTGAAGCAGCGAGTCATCGGAAGGTCTCGGAGGAGCAGGACAAGAGTTTCGAGAATTTTTCATATCCAAAGCTTTCTCCGCGTAGAACCTCAGCAACGCATCGACCGCGTTTCGAGAAATAACAAGACTTTCTATCGTCTTTATGTTATAGTACAAATTATCGCCGCTCGTGTCTTTCTTTAGATTTGGAGCTATTTTGTTAATAATGATCACCAATATATCTAACTTTGCATTCATTAGGAACTGCTCGATCATGAGCAGCGGCTTCTCGATCAGATCCCAAAACATATTTCGCATATTGATGTCTATTTCGAGCATGATTTGCAGTCCAATTTTAATGTTTTCGAAAGCTTTCCAGTCAAAGGAGTTTTCGGAAATAAAGTCGACGCACACCTGCAGTATCTCGACATTCCTGACTTTAGCCATTTCTTCCTGGATTAGGTCCATAGCCTGTTTTTCCGGAAGCCTCTGCAGGAGCTCCGCTACGAAAGCCGGCGTCGCCTGGTCGGTGTACTCGAATAACTGACGCAGGAGGTTCATGATAATAAGATTTTTCATATTTTCAGACAGTCCTTGGACATCTGCCCACTCCAAACATAATTTAAACTGTGGAAAATTAAAAACAGAATAAAGGTCTCTTTTTCTACAATAATAATTTTGATAAATTGAAAGGAAATTATGTTACAATAATGGTTTACCTGCTGACTATCCAGAAGGACTTCAATGATTTCTTCAGGATTATTTACAGACTTGTCATAGATATCGTACCAATGTCGTCTCTGGCCTGGGCTCTCTCCCATTATTGAAGCTATCTAAAATTAGAAAATGTTATTAAGATAAAAAAAAAATTGCCAACACAAGAACAAAAGAGTAAGTAATCCACTTTGACCGCGGCAGAACACGCCGTAAGAGTTTTCATTAACGCAAAAGACGCACGGCTCGTTTTTCCGCAGTCGAAGTGACAACGTTGAGTACCTGATCGTACAGCGGTATTTTAGCCATCCAGTCACTGCATTTTTTATACAACCCTTCTTCTAAAACATCTTGATTCAGCAGGAATCTCAAATAATCTAACACTTCCAAAGCGCCCTCTGCCGGCCAACTTGACAAATTATTCAGAACTAGGTCAACTTTTAGCTCTAGGCATTTTAGATACTGACAGTATTTCCAATTGTTGCTCATCTTTGGATTAGTGGAAAGTTTGAACAGAATTAAGTCTCTGAGGTTGCCGAGGTTGGCGCTGCACATCTGCTGGCGCTCCGCCAGCGCCTCGATGATGTTCAGACACTTGAGGATCTTCCCCTTCTCCACCAACTGCCGCATGTATGGGAACAATTTGTCTAAGTCGATAGTGCTGTGCAACGATGCCAGATATTTATTGCCGTCAAATAACACCTTGGTACAATTGAATCTTTCCAACTCCATGTAATTGTTCAAGACTTTTGTGCGCGCATCCATGCTCTGCTGCAAACTGTTCTCGTTGGGAGAGGTGTGGATCTTTTTAATGATGTGCGCTAACACCCAGTTGTGCAGCACGACGTACGTGAGACACTGCGGGTCCGGGGGTCGCGGAGCGGGGGCAAAATTAGTCATTGGTTCTAAAAACAAATTTTCCTCTGGATTTTTGAAGTCATAAACGACTTGAAGAAGGCTGTTAAAGTTTACTTCTGAGGCTTCTTTGTGAGGACCTGCTAGCGTTATAGATGGACAGAAAGTCAGAATGAGTTTTGGTATCAGATTGACATTTAATTTTTTGGATATTGGTTCCAAATTCGCAACTGGGACATTTTTTCCGTGGATCATTTTTCCGAATATGTCATGTAGTTGCCTCTCTAGGACTGCGAAATAGGGCAGATCTAGATTCGTTGCTGCTGCGTTATCTAAACGACTGTCTTCGAGTTCCAGTTGGGAGACAGTTTTGCAGTACATGTAACACATCCTCAGATACGGTATTCTAGTTTTTTTGGTGCCATGGCGGCAAACCTCGTTCACGTTACACACGTCTTTGTCAGAGGCAGCCACGACGTTCATGTAAATCTGATGGTATTTTTGTAGCAAATTTTGGTCTAAATCCTGCGACTCTTTAGGGTTGACGATGTCTGTCAAGTCCTCGCAAGCCTGCCTCAGCTCTTTAGAGAGTTGATTGAGCTTACAGAATTCTTTGTGTTTGATGGGCACCCGGCAATCTGAGATCAGCCCACAGATATTGTCGATAAAGTCGAAGGACTTCTCTGTATTACCGAATATTTCAAAAGTGACGCTCGCTATGTCTTCAACGAAACGGATATAATTTGTTTTCTTCACCGCAGCTATATCTGTGCAGCTCCTTACTTCAGCCAGTTTTCTTTCTACGACGTTTATCAAACCGTATGTGATCTCCCTATTAAGGCCACTGCTCAATAGAATATCTACTGCGTTAATAAAAGGGGCGTTTTGATGACTGTATAACTGTAAGTGCGGATGGCGGGTTGCCAAGTCGATTATATCAAAGGAATTTGGTGCCCTGTTAGACGCGAGGAACCCTTCTACAAGGCCCATGACTTCTGTTGAGACGACAGATAGAGCCGATAGTTCTTCCGTGGGATAACGGGTGTCGTCCCTGTAGTATATGATGTTCTTTATTTTAGTCACCAGATGGCGCAGTTGTTCAGTGAAAGTTACTTCTGTTGCTATTTCTGAATCTGCGAGATCGAACATCTGGAAAATAATAAATTCATTTATTAACATTTGGAATAAAATATAGCTTATGCTATTTGCACGCTTAATACAATTAGGTCGATCTAATGCTTTATTTTGATTCATATGATAAACTTGAAACAAGAAGGCGGAAGGGAAGACCAAAAAGGTCTTTTATGGACCAAATAAAGGAAACAATTAAAATCGTATCATACTTATATTGAGGTCAAAAAGATGGCCGAGGATAAGGAGGTATGGAAAGTATTCCACGAATAACTACAAATTTCTTTAACTATGGATATGGATCTACATCGCATACTATCATCTACGTAGAGAAAAATATATAATGAATTTATTACTTATGCTCTTTGATAATTAACTTCATATCATCATAACCAAAGAGCAACAAAAAAATTTGATCATAAACCCAAAGAGCATTAAATTTATTTTGCCTTTTTAACTTAAATCAGTCACTTGCAAGTCATTTCGACAGATTTCGTCACGAAATTTGTTACATTTTGTAAGGACAAAAGATTTTTATAAATCAACGTACCTATATCGCGGATAAACATAAAATGTATTGCATCATAATAGCCTTGATGGTATCGAAAACGAATAGTCTAATTCTTCAAGAACCCTACAATATTTTACTGAAAGACGATACAGACTACAAGATTGAAGAATCTATTGTAGAAGAGGAGTATGAATTGTACGATCCGTCCGTTGGCCTCCGCGCCAATGGTAGCTTGGAGGAAAATCAGATAACAAACGACAGTTTTCATAATCTGGTCGCGGCCAAAGAAGACATTTTTCGCGCTACAACTTCTATGAAATCGGTAAGTAAATAGTTAGAGAACAGATACTCGTATGTATAAGGATATAGACATTCTACCAAGAACTTAATTTGAAAATGGGAGCCAAGTTCAAATGTTATGATGTGCTGGTTGTAGACTTCACTGAGGAGAAAGAATACAAGAATTAAGATCTAAATGGATGCCAAGTTCTGAAGAGAATCTTGAATTTTATTTATAACAATCTCATCATATAACCTAGGTAGAGTTAAACCTGCCTAAATATATATGTAAAATAATGGAACCTTAACTTGCTTAAGTATAACATAAATATGATAAGTTGACTAGCCAAATGTAAGACAACTAGTATACTTAAACTTTAGCCAAGTCAAATGTTGAGATTCTAATGAATACATTTCAGGTTTCTCTTCAGAACTTGGCTACATACAGATAATCTATACTCTTAGCTGTTCCTATTGGTCAAAATGACATTGGAATGAGGCATTATCATCGTTATTATGTATATTCTAATGTAGCAAAGATTTGTTTACACCTACAAGCCTGTTTACCATTTTAATCTAAAGTTATATAACTACCTATACATATATCCAGTGAATACCACACTTACATAAAATAAATATTGATAGCGTTATATTAATGCAGGTTTTATAAACATCGTATAGGAAGGAACCGTGTAAATTATTGTGGTACGTATGTAATGTATCTGTTACATTATTTTTATCAACATCCCAATGTTAATGACATATGTAGGTCAATGACTGCTAAGTCAACACAGCTGGCAACATGACAATACGTATTAAGATTAATGCATATTTGTTAATAATACTCAATAAAATTACCGCTAGGTACTTCATCGAAATGTAAACAGGAATCAAATGTTTCAGAAAATAAATAACAAAGAAAAAATAAATCATAGGCATTCACCACAATGATGACTAAACCCAGCAGTGTCTGTTGAAAGAAATATGAACTATATTGAATATCAAGTTCGCACAATGTTAGTCACGCTATGACTTGATTAATTTAATCATTATCAACTTTACATGTTCAGGCAGGGCGACACGAGCGTGTATCCCAAACGGACGAACTGTATTTTTTGTAAGTTAAGAACTCACTAAAAAATGCTACAGGGTCACACGAGCGTGTATCCTAAACGGACGAACTGTATTTTTTGTAAGTTAAGAACTCACGAAAAAATGCTACAGGGTCACACGAGCGTGTATCCTAAACGGACGAACTGTATATTTTGTAAGTTATAAGAACTCACGAAAAAATGCTATAATTCTAGGTATTTTTAAACGGGAGTTATGAATTTCTTTCGCGACAATACATGCAAATTAATCACGTCTGTATTTCTTGCGGTGTAGATAGAACTAGAGCCATGAAACCGAAAAGGCTTTTAATGTCATGTGACAACATACTTGATGATGACTCAACATATTAAAAAAATATCGTATATAGGTTTCCCGCATTGCGTGACAACAGCGTATACCAAACGTAATGGCCGTGTCTACTTTCAGCGAACAAGATATTGGCGGAAAAAAGGCACACCTAAGAAATATATTTACATAAACAACGAAACTGACTACACTTTGATTGCCTATGAAGATTTTTTGAAAGAACACGCCGCAAGCGACAGAGGCGAAGATGAATTGAGTAATCTAGCAAGAAAAACAGGTGTTATTATTTCGCATTTTTATTTTTTTTTAAGATGGATGTCGGGGAAATACCTATAAATAATTATTTAAATATAAATTACAGTCACGAACAGCACCGATCTCCTGCAATCTATGAAGTCTATATTAACATTTGACACGCACTGCAAAAACTGCACCGAAGAAGAGCTGAAACACATCGGCTTCAAGGCTCTCTACTGCTTGTTGTTCGACTACCAAAGGGGCGAAGCACCCCGGGTGGTGGCGGCGCGCTTGTGGCGGATCGTCAAGCTATGGACGCTGGTTTATATTGCCGTGGCGTTGCCGCTGTGGTGCATGAAAGGTATCAAATATATAAGCTAAAGCTAAAAGACTTGTGCTACGCTTTTTGACTATTCATTGCTTGTTAGGGGCGAAAGTTGACGAAAACATCTGTGGCCTAGTGGTAAGCGCCAGGCAGTCACACTGGAGGTCCCGGGTTCGAACCCCCCGGTCAGGTCTTAAGATGTTAAATGATTGGATGTTTATCTATAACATATATGTATTTGTTATAAAATATAGTATCGTTGAGTTAATATCTCCACAAGTCTACAACTTACTATGGACTAGCTCAATTAGTGTGATTTGTTCGTATAGTAAGACCGATAATCCAGCCTAAGTTCACTGCGAGATATGGATCCTGGTTTATTTTTGGAATCATAGGCGAATTTCTCCTTATTAGTCCAGGCCTAAGGCTGCGTTTCCACACGCGAAGCGGAGCAGAGCGGAGAGGAGCATAGCGGTGCATGAATTGACCAATCACACAATGCTCGAAATCTCCGGTCCGCTTCATAGTGATTGGTCAATTACTCATTACCCTTAGGAAGTTCCAAAAAAGATTCCAGAGTTGCCATTATAAAACAGGATGGTGCTGTTGCTGTTTATGCTGCAAATTCTTCAGGCCACGCCAGACCATCGAGGAAGCCAAAAAGTACTTCTTGAGGAATCCGCCGGGCGTGCTCAAGGTCAACCGAAACGAGATACAGTACGAGCCCCGCGAGGAAGAAAGAGATGCCTATGAAGAGTTTGAGCATCTCTTGAGGACTATATAAAAATACGAGCTTGCTTGCTTTCGTGTAAGTGGCCAACGCTTGTCAGATTTTTAAGCTACCTAAAGGCATCTGACATAGCTTAACGACTACCATGTAATAAAGACAGCCGCGACCAACCGCTTTTACGTGCCTTTCGATGTGGTCTCCAATCCAAGTACGGACCACGCCCGGTGTCGATTCACTTGATAGTAATGGGCATTCCCACCGAGCCACCGAGCCACCGAGCCACCAAGCTTGGACTTATAAGTATCAGACAAAATTTGATATTACTTAGAATCTTAGGTCGAATTGTAACTAAAATGCTTGTAATAAATAAAAAATTTAAAAAAAAATAGAATGAAATAAAAATCAGACATTTTTAATTGATTGCTGCACTTTATACTCATTGTTATAATTTAAAGCTCCTATCGCATTATCTGTCTTTAGTATAGTTCCAAGGCTATGCTGAAGGCTTAGGCGTCGTAACAAAAGCTGCCTGTACCTAACTGCCTAGCACTCAGTAATTCTAGTCGTAATACCATCTATTATTTCACATCCCTGTCTCGATATCCCAAGTTTAGTAGGATTGTTGGGTAGTTAGGTACACGCACCCTGTATTAGGACTCCGAATCCTCCAGTGCACCTAACACTTCAGTGGCGACCCCGACGTAATATCGAAGTCCTATGCCTCGTTGCTACGGTTTAGTGACCCTACCGTCAAATCGCTACAGTTTTATACAAAAATAACTAAGAAAGTAATCAGGCTGTTTTAATGTGTTTTTAACTAACATGTCAAGCACTTCTTTTCGAAGTAAATGCGAAACTTTACATGTATAATATTCTAGTAACAATAACTACTGGCCTGATAACACATTATACATACTGTTGCAATCTAAATAAATACCAATTTTTTATGACGTGAAGTGAAGTGAACAGGTTAATTATGCAGTCAGCATAATTAACATGTTAATAAAAAGATTGCATTAACGGTATTATGAAGCCATATTTTTATTGAGACTTAGTTTATAATAATCATCTTACCTCTAAGATTTGGTTGGCCTTCGAAAAATCGTTGCTGTACAATGCCAGAGCCACTAAACAGTTCGGTTTCGCCAACATTGTAGAGATGAAGTCAATAGCATTTCCCTTTGTGGATAAAAATGCTGAAAAAAATGTTTATAACTTAAATATACATAAATTATAAAAATCTATTAATCTATACATATAATAAAACAGTAAAAAAAGTGTGTCTGTACATTAAATATATTTCCAAAAAAAATATAGGGGGCGATGGAGACATAGTAATAGAGTAAGAATTTTTAAAAAAATGTGTGTCTGTTTGTCTGTATGTCTGTTTGTCTGTATGTCTGTTTGTCTGTATGTCTGTTTGTCTGTTTGTACACGCTAATCTCCGGAAATACTGGACGGATTCGAATGCAACTTTTTTTGTTATATAGCTATTAAGCCTGGGCAACATATAGGGTATAAATTATTTTGGAAAATGAAACGCCTGATGCAGAACCATAATGGTCCAGCTAAACTATAAGAGATATAAAAATGTCGCCTTAGTAAAAGTTGTTCACCCTGATGAGCATTTTCCAGAGACATAAAGTCCATGCGAACGAAGTCGCGGGCTTCAGCTAGTAAGATATAAAAATCTATTACAACATGTATTATACATGTTTGTAATAGATTAACATACCTTCATCATTGGCTGAAATCGTAGAAGCTAACATATGGTCAGTGTCATGCCTATTGTTTGTGTGTCTTCTTCTAGTTTTAGGTTTCTTCCTTGATGCTTTCACGTCAAATTCTCGTTCGTCATCTTCACTACTCTCATCTACTTCTACATAATCTAAACAAAGCTTCAGCTGCACAGGGCTTGGGTCAGGAGACAGAGTAGAAACAAGTTGGAGCTTCCAGATAGAATGATTGACTACTTTCACCATTTGTTTCAACCGTACCATTACATTCTGGTCAATATCTTCACCAGTACTGTCCTCCAACTTTTCTAAACATACCTTCAAGGTATTCAGCACCAGTTGCGTAGTTAAAGAATTGCACATAAACCCTGAACTATTACTCTTAACATTATTGGGGCTTGAAGCTAGCTTTTTGGAATAGAAATAAGAACATTCAGAGTGAGTGCCACATGGAAATTCTTGATTATACTCATAACAAGAAAAGTATTCAAATCTTAAGAATAAGCAGGCAAAGATGTTCTCTATAGCTTCAACACAATTTTCCAAAGGATGAATTGATAACACGAGTCGTTTAATTTCATCCAATGCAGAAGTTGTGTCCTGGGACTCGTCGGAACCTTCTGATAAACTTAATATAGTATCTATTATCTTTGTTATTGCACAGTAGCTGTTGTATGTCACCACTTCCCAATTAATTTTATTATCCGCCTCAGTTTTAGCCTCACTTTTGTTATTCAGCATAGTCAGCTCCTTAACAAATTCATTATTTGTATTTAACAGTCTTGATACCTTATATCTATCTACTTTGGACAGCCGACACACCTGAGATATCACAGCTAAAGCACTCTGTGTCAATACTTGACTAAATATTGAGGTTGTCATAATTTTGTTATTGTTTTCTAGACAAAACTTTATTATAGTTAATTCTCTTTTAACTTCTGTCAAATAAAAATGTAGATGTTCATCAGCTGTTGTGTATGTGTCTAGTATTGAGAAGATATTAGTGAGCTGGTGGATCAGTGATGGCAAGTCATATGTTTCGGCACTGTTGGTCAGATCAATGAGAACCATGATCAATATCTGTTTTGTGAAATTATTAATTTTGAATGTTACAGTTTTCATGTCATGCAGTTGATGCTTATAAACCTGAGCAGCCTTCAGCAACCAGTGAGTTTGGTCCTGGTAGCACAATTCTAACATATACTCCGGTGTTAATTTAAACTCCTTGTGTGGTTCATTTTTTTGCATCTGGTCTGACACAGTGTTGAGTAGTTCGGGTCTGTCATGTAGTATGAGGCTTATCAATATTTGTTTCCGGAATTGTCTATAGCCATCCTCAGTCAGTGGCATAAGTATGTGTTGTGAGAACTGTGGTAAATATTTGTCCTTCCATCTTACTAATGACAACAATATTAAAAGTTTGTCTGAACAATTGTTTTCTTTTAACTCAGTTTTTAATACTTCTAAATAAACTGCTTGTATTTTGTCACAGTCCAGCACATTTGGGAAATTTTGTTGAATGAAATTGATCAGGGTACATGTTGTCACAGGGTTACTCTTGAAGCTGACTTTCAGGAAATTAACCACCTGATCTGAAAGTCTTTTAGGTTCTTTGGAGTCTTCAGTGTCATAGTACACTTGTAATATTTCCTAAAAAATATGAAAATATGTCACACATCAACAAATAATATGTAGGAATGTAATCAGGGACTTTTAAATAAAATTAGCACATTATAGAAACTAAAATACGATCTATGAATTACAATATAAAATACATGCAAACCTCAAATATATCTTCATTGATGTCATCAAGCAGCCGAAGCACATACTTTAGTTCCTCCTCTTTCATTTTACTACCAACAGACATGTTTCTGTAAATAAAGAACACAAAACCTGTATCATAAATCCTTATCTAGCTACCCATTACTATTTTGGTGCTTTTTCCATCTTCTCTCCCACCATCACGTGGCCTTTGAGTTTTGTGGGCCTGAGCACTGTCTGCTTAGAGCCGCAAGATGCAAAATGCTTTTTAATATTAGCTTAGTATTAATAGCTTTTAATAAGGAATAAAGACATGATAGTATGTATGTATTACCCACTTTAAAAGAAAAATATTCCTAAAAGTTCATTAGTTGACCTGTTTGACACATGAAGCAGATACATTTTTACGTCTTTATCCCTGACGGGGTAGACAGAGTCCTTGGCCGTAAAAATCAAATTCTATGTTTAGCTTGATGGTGGGAAAAGGAAACAAAATAGTGATGGGTTGCTAGCCGCATCGCCTATTACAAATTATCACTGGTTAATACATGGATGTGGAAGTTTTCTGACTAAGCTTAGAGTTCCAATTTTGCAGCAACAGTTTTGAGTTTTAGCAAACAACTAATTATGTCAGCGAATGTTTATCAATGCCACTCACCCTAGACAAAGATAATATAATTACTCTGGGTCACAAGTCATCGACACAAGATTCAGAGCAACTTTGTTACTATGAGGAACTATTTGTTACTATAAGGAACTAGGTATAATATTAATAGACCAAATAATAGGTACTGTTGCAACTTCAAGTCCATTTAATTTATTGCAGTTGTTCTGAATTAATGATTAGTAAGTTTTAAAACTACCTACCTCAGAATAATCAGCAATGATTAATCAAACAAAGACAAGTAGGGAAATAAAATCAAAATGAGAGTACTTACCAGTGAAATAGCTTATAAATCATTTCATTCCTGAGCAAAATAGTCACTACACGTCTACATAAATCAATTGAATAAGCACAATTAAGAATGAATATTATCTACAGTATAACTAGATCATTACAGAATCTTTCTTCTCACAATAACTTTAGAATATGAATATTATAAATCACGGATAAAGGTAGGTAGGTAAGTTTTCACACACAAACACAAAACAGAAAATATAGTGCAAACCTTTCCGAACGAGAAACAATAACAAATGTCAATGTCAATATTATGTCAGGGTATTTAATATTGTGATGTCAGTACGTGAAATCAAAATAAGCTACTAGCCCAAGAAATAACTTTGTAGGGCACAGTGCCTCGGGCTCGTACCCAAAAAGAACGATGTTTAAACCACGGAGTCACAAAACGAATGGTTATCTAATAGTCAACCTTTGGGTTGTTAGAGAAATTTATATGGGTGTAAAATAATGGGATGAGAGAGGAGAAAGTGTTCGGGTATTATTTCAGATTAATATTAATAACTAGCCGAAGCCCGCGACTTCGTTCGCGTGGACTTTGTCTCTGGAAAATGTTTATCGGGCTGAACAAGTTTTGCTAAGACGTCATTTTTAGGGTTCCATACCCAAAAGGTAAAATCGGGACCCTATTACTAAGACTTCACTGGCTGTCCGTCTGTCCGCCTATCCATCTGACCGACTGTAAGTCTGTCCGTCAATGCGAAAGCTAGAAAGTTGAAATTTTCACAAATTATGTATTTCTGTTGCCGCTATAACAACAAATACTTAAAACAAAATAAATTATATATTTAAGGGGGCTCCCATACAACAAATGCGTTTTTTTTGCCCTTTTTTGCTCGATATCAATAATGGTAACAGGACAGGCACTTGAAATATTCACAAAATACTTAGTTGTATTTTTATTTTAAAATATAATATCCCCTACAAAAAACTTGATTTTTATAGATAATGGTGAAGAACCCTTCGTGCGTGAGTCCGACTCGCACTTGGCCGGTTATTTTACTGTTTTATTATAAACTAGCCGAAGCCCGCGACTTCGTTCGCGTTTAGGACTTTATGTCTCTGGAAAAGGCTCATCAGGCTGAACATCTTTTGCTACGACATCATTTTTACATTTCTTGTTCTGTAGTTTAGCTGGACCATTATAGTTCTGCATCAGGTATTCCATTTCTCAGAATCATTTATACCTACCCTCTATGTTGCATAAGCTTAACAGCTATATTACAAAAAAAAGTTTCATTCAAATCCGTCCAGTATTTCCAGAGATTAGCGTGTACAAACAGACAAACAGACAGACTTTTTTTTTAAATTCTTACTGTATTACTATGTGTCCATCGCCCCCAATATTTTGTTTGAAAATACAATGTCCTTTTTAATTAAATAAAAATATTTTAAGGGGTGATTCAGTCCATCTGCATCATTTCGAACGACTATTCCCAATAAATGTATATCGAAATACGAAAAAAAAAACATTTTCGATAGTAATGATATCACGTGACTACTTCGATTTGTATGAAAACCTAAAATTTTTTTTACGTATTTCGATAAACATTAATTGGGAAAAGTTTTTCAAAATGATGGATACCCCTTAAAATATTTGTACTTAATTAAAAAGGACATTGTATATTTAATGTACGGACACACTTTTTGTACTGTTTTATTATATGTAATAATGAATACAGGGTGTAATTGAATTCGTTGGCAATATTTTAGGTATCTACTATAGGTACCCATGATACATAGTAAACATGCGTTAGACTCTTTGATAGATATCATTACTGTAATTATAATTAAAAAAACTTATCGTCATTAAATTCATGAAAAAGAAATTAATTGTAATAGTATCAATTTCGTCGCGTCGTAGTAAGCTAACATTCGTTCCTACTTCAACGTACCTACACTATCCTCAAGCGTTCGTGTGACACGAGTTGACACGACCCATCCCCACTCGACTTTCAACCTTATTCACGTAATTTAAAGTCTACTTTTGTATGCCGGCCGCGCCCGCCGTTCAGATGTATTGCAGCGGGTCGCTGACCTAGCTGCTCGTAGGTAACAGTGAGCGCGCACGACTCACGGTGTTTTGATACTTTGGTTATTTTTCTTGCTTTTTGATTACTGCATTAATTGTAGTGTTGTTACCGTACAAAATATCCTTTATGTGAGTATGTTAATAAGTTAAATTATTGCTAATGATTTCAATTGCACCCTGTAGATGTATTATGTTTTGACATAACATAATTGTGTAATAAAGTTTTTTCCGTTTTTTACCCCCGAGGCGCAAAAAGAAGGGTGTAAGTTTGACGCCAATGTTTGCTGTGCAAAATCGATTTAGTCCTTCAAAAGTTATAAGGAGTTTAGGAAGCCGAGGGTTTGCCTACATGTTTTCATACAAAAAGTTTAAAAAACCGTTCTGGTAGAGACATCGCGTTTCAAAAATGGGTCCACAGAGATTTTTAAAAATATTATTGTATTTGACATTAGTAGGGATGTGACATAACTGACAAGACATAAAAATCGAAGATTACATTTATTATCTTAAAAATATTATCAATAGTTGATTATTGATTTAATCGATTATTATCTTATATATCGATTGAAGAATGATTTAGAAAAATAATCGATTTTGTTAATTTATGTTTTTCAACTTGAAGTGAACTGGACTTAACGAACTATTTATAGTAAACGCCCTAACATAGCAATAATACTTTATTCATTTAAAAATACAACGTGGAAGGGACATGCCCGTAATAAATCAAAACACGAGCTCTACTAAAACGCTATAGTATAATGAATCTATATATATTATATATCTATACATAACATAAAACAGTAAAAAAAAGTGTCTGTCTTTACATTAAATATATTTCCAACAAAATATTGGGGTCGACGGAGATAATAATATAGTAAGAATTTAAAAAAATGTGCTGTCTGTTTGTACACGCTAATCTCCGGAAATATTGGACGGATTCGAATATAGCTATTAAGCCTGAGCAACACATAGGGTATTATTGATAAAAAAAAATGGAACACCTGATGCAGAACTATAAACTATTAGGAATATAAAAATGAGGCCTTATCAAAAGTTATTCAGCCTGGTGAGCATTTTCCAGAGGCATAAAATACGCGCAAACGAAGTCGCGGACTTCGGTTAGTTTAAAATAAAAGTCAAAATCTAAAAAAAATGGGCATTACTATACGAAAGTGTGCAGCCGCCCAGGCAATTTGTATGGGAATGTTGATTTTTTTGTTCTATGTCTCTTATTTTATTATGCTATAGTGATCTACTATAAGCCCGCGTTTTGTTTTATTACGGGTGGCCATATTTGTTGTATACCTTATCGGAGGGTATATTTGTTGTAATGACACTCGGGGGTTACTCCATAAAATAATAAATTAGTCGTACGATAGTGACGTCCTATTTCTATATCAAACCAGAGACTTTAATTTATTACGTTAATGCTTAATGTTCCTTGACAATGAAACTTGGATACGCAGTAACGTCCGTCTTGCGTACCGCTTTTGGAGTAACCACCATGACATCCACAAGCCACTAGTGGCAGAATTCCGTACTAAATTCTACAATCTTACGTTAGGTATTTTGTTAAACGTAACACATTGGACAATCTAGCTGAACAATTTTCAGCATACAATTCAACTGCGACATATACAAAATACAATTCATAATAAAAATTTAATCTCAATAAATCAAATTAAAAATATTAACATGAATAATATTATTATGGTATACTTAATTGACACGACAAATTACTTTTAAATCATATATTATATTAGTATTACATTCACTACTAAAGTAGTTGGCGTTGCTTTTAACAATCTTTTAAAAATCGCTCCAGACTCTGAATTGAGGGGGGAAAGTGTTGGGGAGGGTAGGGGGAAAAAACTCACACAAAAAGGGTAAAATGTGACCCTATTACTAAGACTACGCTGTCCGTCCGCCTGTCTGTCTGTTACCAGGCTGTATCTCATGAACCGTGATATCTAAAGGGTTGAAATGTTATCAGATGATGTAATTCTGTTGCCGCTATAACAACAAATACTAAAAACCGAATAAAGTCCATCAACAATCGGTTCGTTTAGACCGTGACCTGTCGGACTGCAAAAACCTTTCTTTAGGTGTACCACAAGGAGGTATTTTGTCACCCTTGCTTTTTCTCTCTTTATTAATCTTCTCTCTTCTACGATTGGCTGCTCTTACCATTTTTATGCTGATGATCTCCAAATTTATGCTCAGGCACCAGTAGACGATATTAACACGTGTGTAGCTACCATAAATTCTGCTTTATCTTCAATTTTGCCTTGGTCTGAAAACTTTGGAATTAAAGTTAACCCCTCTAAGTGTCAGGCTATAATCGTGGGTAATTCGAGGCAAGTTGCTCAAATTGACACTGAATTAATCCAACCAGTAACTTTTAATAATAATATTATCCCTTATTGCAACTCCGTGAAGAATCTTGGCTTACAAATTGACTCCACCCTTAGCTGGACCACTCAAATAGCTGCAATTAGTCAAACCATCACTCTTAGTCTTTAACAATTAAATCACCTCAGAAATTTTCTACCTGTTAAAACAAAGATCTTACTTGTCCAGTCTTTATTTTTTCCTATCTTTGACTATACTGATGTGTGTTTCCCCGACCTCAATGTAGATCTTCTGAATAAACTTGATCGACTCTTTAGTAACTGTATTCGTTTTATCTTCTGTCTTCGAAAATATGATCATGTGTCTACCTATCGTTCTGAACTTAATTGGCTTCCTATTCGCCAACGTAGGAAACTTCGATTACTGTGTACTCTTTTTTCAATTCTCAAATCTCTAAATTTACATTTTAACGTTTAACATTTTAACGTCAACTTCGTTCTAATGAGACTCGTCAGCTCTTTATTCCCCTTTTCCGGACAAATTTTATGTCTAACTCTTTCTCTCTTCAAGCCTCATGGCTCTGGAATGCTTTACCCGTTGACATCAGAGAAATTTCTACCAAATTCTCGTTTAAAAGAAAAGTTCACGCCCACCTCTTAAACTCCCTTCCTTCATAAAGTCATTATTATTTTGTTCTTCTCTTGTTAACTATTTAGTACCTGGGCGACCGAGCTTTGCTCGGTTACATCTCAAACATTAACTAATTTTTTTAAACTTGTCTAAAAACAATGCAAAATAAAAAATTATATATAAACTTAAAAACGAAAATTTTTTTGCGTATTCATTATTTTTCCCTTCCCTAAAAATAGCCATTTGTCAAATTGAAGTTTGTTTTGAATTGGGGTTTTTAGGTTATAAAATGATTATATCGATGTGTTAGGTTTATTACGCCACTTTATTCTTCTAAATGTAAACTTTCTATATAAATACATACTGTCAAACACTGATTTTAATGGAACAATCAATATGAGGTTTTTATCACGGTGTGCCGTTCTCAGACTTATAACAAAGCGATTTGGAAACGATATCTGTAGCAGAGACATAAATAATGTTACTTTTCGTTCTTATGTGTCTATTAGCGCAAACAGGAGATTGGCATTGCGAAATCCACCAGTAGTAATATCCACAATATGTGTTTATTCGTCTGAAAACAAGAAACACTTCTTGAATTTGGAGAAAAAAGCTGACGCATTCAAAGATGTTTTAGAGCAGAAAAAAGAACAGTTAAAGGATACAGAACAGAGGTTACGTCTGCGGGGTGAAGAAATTGTTAGAGACATAAAGCAACAGAAAGAAATTACTGGACAGAAACTTAGAGAAAAGAAGGAACATCTGATCAAAGATATTTTGGAAACTAAAGCAAAAGTTAAAGAGAAGTTAGAGGTAGTTGTTGAGGTAAGTAAATGCTGAAGTGATAATTGTGTCGCTACCAGAAGATGACAAATAAAGGGTACCTATGGTTTTTTTTCATTCAGTATTGTGATTATTTAAAAATGTAAAAATATTGATTTGGCTCTAGTATGTCTAATATGTTTGTTACTAAAACTACACATTATAAAAATATGAATACAATGTCACCAGCAAAACATAAAAATGTACTTACTACTTACCTAGTATGATTCTCATTGGTTGTGCCATTAGGTATCTTAATTATTGTGCAGTCAAAGGAAAATCTGTCATAAACATGAATTTATTAGCATGTAATTATATTTTGACCCTGCACAGTTGCGCAAGATTTGTGCCTTGGTTTAAAATGTTGTTTTAGTTGTACTTACCATGTCTTACTTTATGCTTTGCTTAGGCAAGTTGTCTCATAGATATGTGTTTGATTATTCAGAAAGAAAATGTGTTCACAATCCCGAATATCCTGTGTATGGCAAGGATAGCCATGTCTCCATATTTGGGCTATGTTATACTGCAAGATAACTACACTCTGGCTTTGGGACTGATGACATTTGCTGGAATAACAGATTTGGTAAGTAAAACATTTTTTGTAAGTCTTATTAAAAATGTGTGTAATGTAATGTGACTTTCAAAATTCTTAAGTTTGTAGATAAATTAAAATAGCATAATTTTTTGGTGTAACTTAAAGCATAAATATAAGTATCCCAGTGATAGAAAAATAAGTCAAGAAAGAAAAGTCACAAAATGGGACAACAAATGCATATTGACAGAGTCACAAGATATACAGAACAGTGGAATTGCCTAGACGAGGCCTTTGCAGAGAGGCACACTGAGCTTGGGGACATCATCTTACAGGGAAAATACAAACACAGCTTATATACATAGATAGATAGAAAACAAATTAAATATATGTAATTTAAAAAGCACATTAAAAGGGCGAACTTATTGCAGGTCTATGGAGAAGTGTCTATGATCGCCATAGATTTTTTATATAAAAAAGCACGTCACTTGAATGTATTATTTTCAATTTCAGTTAGATGGTTGGATAGCAAGAAATTGGAAAGGCCAGTCATCAAAAATGGGGTCTTTTCTAGACCCCATGGCAGACAAGGTGCTCATCGCAACCCTCTTCATATCACTGACATGGCAAGACTTGATACCACTGAACCTCACACTACTTATAGTGAGCAGAGATGCTGCGCTAGTTGCTGCAGGATTTGTCATAAGATATATGAGCCTGCCCCCACCAGTGAGTGTTGCATATCACCTATTACTTACAACAACCCATTCTTAAAAGATTATAATAAGGATCTCCGAAACTCTTCTGATCAAATTTTGAAGGTCAGTTTTGGGGATGGAAAATTGATCTAGCTCAGTTAAAATATTGAGAACCTTTTTTTTTGACGTTTTAATCGAGTGAAGCCGGCTTGTTTAGCAACATGTTCTGCAATTTTTGTATGATTTTAGAGTAAACCTAATAGTTGGCTCACAGGAGCCTATGGCAGTATCCCTACATTTAGGATATAACTGAGTAAAGTAAAATCCTTCCATCCATACATATAATAAAACAAAAAAAAAATGTTTGTACATTAAATATATTTAAAAAAAAATAGGGCTATAGAGACGTAATAACTCGTAATTAAGTAAGAATGTAAAAAAAATACTGTTTATCTGTTTCTACACGCTAATCTTCAGAAATACTGGACGGATTCAAATGAAACCTTTTTTTTTATATAGCTGTTAAGGTGATTGCGAACCTTGGTCTTCCATACATTTTGTTTTACAGCAATTCTCTTAATGTGGATAGTGTTTCTCATGTTACAATCGATTTTCCAATTTTCATGAAGTTGTAGTGCTCGCCTTTACAATCTTTCACAATAATTTACAGTACTTTACAAGAAAAACGATATTTAAAACCAGACAAAAATTAACATTTCTATCAATGTGTGTGTAATAAATAGAATTCATTTTGGAGTGACATCTGGCAGATTTATTACAAACTACTGAATTTGTCTACTTTGACAGCTCACTGCTTGCAACGACATACTCGTACTTAGACATCATCTAGATGGCGCTGTAATAAAAAGGATAGCCACTATCCACCACTAGGCTAAGTGTATTCTTCTCAAATTAAAAATAATTGTTTTCTTAGTTTGATACCATACTCAAATACTATTATTTAATAAGACATAGTTCTTATCTATTTGGGTAAATAGGTATATATTATATGTTTTACATAAAATAAGCTTAGAAAATAAGTCAGAAGACTCAGCGTGAAAAGTATGCAACGTTGCCGTTCCAGCAGCAGCAGGCAACGCGCAAAGTCTAGTAGGTACATAGCGGCACGAGACGGCAACGCAGTTTGCTTTTGAAACCGAATGCATTTCTCTCCAAGTCTCCACAATATTTCTCATTTCTACGATACCAAAGAGTGCGTTCTGAAACTGAAACAAATATTTTTTTCAAAACATATAACTAGTGGTTCGCCGCGAACTTAGACCTCGCGATATTATTCCAAAACTAAACCAGTTTTAATGTCCAGTGAAACTGTGATTTAATGACACTGTGATACATTATTCACTACCTACTGTATCAAATTCAATATCCCAAGACATTTGATTTTTGAAAGAGCAACGTATGTACATCCAGCCGCCAACTATTTTACGCCTACGTCTCATCATCATCATTATCATTTCAGCCGCATAACGTCCACTGCTGGACTGGACATAGGCCTCTCCCAAAGATTTCCAAAATAACCGATCTAGAGCGGCTTCCAGCGACCTTGGTCAGGTCGATAAACCACCTTGCGGGTGGGTGTCCTACGCTTCGCTTGCCAGTGCGTGGTCGCCATTCGAGTACCTTTTTGCCCCATCGGTCATCGGTTCGTTGCGCTATGTGTCCGCCCACTACCATTTCAACGAGCTAATCCGTTGGGCTATGTCAGTGATTTTAGTCTCCTACAAATGTCCTCATTTCTGATTCGATCGCGTAGAGAAACACCGAGCTTAGCCCTTTCCATAGCGCGTTGCACCTTTAGCCCTCTTATGGGATCCATAGTAAGGGACCACGTTTCAGATCCATAAGTCATCACTGGTAACACACATTATTTGTAAACTTTAGTCTTAAAAACTTAGGTATTTTTGACGAGAAGACACTGCGTAACTTCCCGAACACTACCGTGCCGAGTCGGATTTGTTGAAAGACCTCTTCCTCGAAGCTGAAGCTTCCTGCCTGGATCAATTGACCCAGGTTACCACTTCGAGAGTGGAGCTCCCAACACAAACAGATAGGAGCGCAACATGGACATTCGACATTACTTTCGTTTTGTCCATGTTCATTTTAAGGCTTATCATCATAATCATCATTTCAGCCGCCTCTCCCAAAGATTTCCAAAATGACTGATCTAGAATAGCTTGAAGGCGCTGGATGGAAGCCGCTCTAGATCAGTCATTTTAAGTCTCACCTGTTGGGAAACTCGGTTTAGGTCTGCGAGCATAGTACATACATACTTAATGTCGCGGTCTGCCATCGATTCCGCCATGACAACGATATCATCGGTAAATCGAAGGTGAGTGATATACTCGCCATTGATGTTAATGCCAAAGCCTTTCCATTCTAGAAGCTTGATCTTCCAGTGCCAACCGTGAACAGTTTCGAAGATATAACGTCTGGTTTACACCTCTATGCAGTGGAATTGCCGTGACATAGTGCGTTACTGTAAAAGCATTTCAACACTTCGATATACCGATAGTCAATACGGCATCGCTGGAGGCTGAAGCACGGCCCATGTTTCGATCGAATGGAAGGCTTTTTCATAGTCTACTGTCCCCAAGCATAACGGCCAGTTATACTCCCTCGTCTTCTCTATAACCTGCCGCAGCGTATAAATGTGGTTCATGGTGCTAAAGCCCTTGCGGAAACCGGCTTGTTCGGAAGGCTGGAAGGCATCAAACCTGTTTGCGGAATGATTCGTGTTGACCCTCGAAAACAACTTATATACATGACTTAGACACGTGATAGGCCTATAGTTCTTCAATAGAGTGTTATCTCCCTTTTTGAAGAACAGGACCACAATGCCCCTGTTTCACGCTTCTGGCGTTACGCC
Source organism: Acrobasis consociella (assembly GCA_963555685.1). Classification (NCBI taxonomy): domain Eukaryota; kingdom Metazoa; phylum Arthropoda; class Insecta; order Lepidoptera; family Pyralidae; genus Acrobasis; species Acrobasis consociella. The sequence goes on along the minus strand of OY743123.1, from coordinate 9,536,190 downwards.
CTCGAGCTGAATGGAATTAAGGAGCCTCTGAAGGACTTTCAGTAGCAGCGTTCCGCCCGCTTTCAGAAGCTCTGGATGATTCCATCCTCGCCCGGCGCCTTTTTGTTTTTAAGCTGTTTAAGGGCCATCCTAATCTAGTACAGGCTGATGTCCGGGACATTTTCGGTATAGTGTCGGATTAGTTTGGCTCTTGGGCAAACGCCAACGTCTACGACTACTTTATTCAAAGTGAGTCCTTGCGATTTGTGCACATTTATTGCCCAGGCAAGCGTTAGTGGAAATTGCGTCCGTAAGCATGACACTTGGCCAGTCTTCCACGATCGGGTCATGCGTGGGATGGGAACTATGTACTGGTAAGGATTCTTGCCCTCGAATCTCCACAGCGTGCTCACGCATTGAACGCTAGCGCTTTAAGCGTTCAGGGTATAGTTCCTGATTTCGTACTTCCCTTGCGTACTCACGCTGTGAACACAAGCGTTTGGAGCGTTCGGGCGAAGTTTTTTGCTGACAAAGCTCTTATTGGCATGAGAAGTACCTACTAGCATATTCCCTTAGTTGCGACTCTACGTAAAACTACTTCGCCGGCTTTGGTTGCCGTTAATCTCTTGTTAGTTTGTGGCATTATTACTAATACTACAACAGAAGCACAGACAAGTAGCGATATCGATTGTACCAAAGTTCGCTCAAAAAATTGCTAAATTTAGTAAACTACCTAGTTTGCCGCGAACTTAGACGTCGCGATTATTTTTCGCAATTCAGTTTCCTAATTATCCCCTAGATGGTGCTATCCAAAGTTAGAACGCGCTATGGTTTCGTTTGGTCACACAATCGCGGACATTTTTATTAATATTTCAAAAACTACTGAACCGATTTTGATGCCCAACGAACTTGAAAATTCTATTTATATTTCCTACATGTCTACCAAATTTCATCAAAATCAAACCATCGGTTCGGCTGTTATCGCGGTACAAACATACATACATACATACATACATACATACATACATACATACATACATACATACATACAATGTGTTTTCGCCCCCAACTCGATTTAGAGACCTTCGCTCGCTTCGCTCGCTCGGTTCGCTCGGTCAATAATTCAAATAAATAATAATAGGTATATACTTAGTAGGTAAACATGTACTTATTCATAAACAAAAAATAAATACTTACTAATGTATGTATTGATTACCTACAATGAATACTACCGAAAAATTATTCTTTACTTTTTATTTAGAATTTCACAATAAACCTACGAACTTCTGAACGTGACTTATCTAATCTACTACTATGAACAATCAAATTAGCAATACCTGGACCACCTGGACATAGTTCATAAATTCGTTGTTTAAATTATTTTATGGGATATTTATATTAAATATCAAATATTCATTGGATATATTATATAAAAATCTGCGATCGTACCTATCTTCTCGGTATTTATGTTCACGCCAAAGAAGTATTACTTCTAACTAACGCGTGTAGATTGTACATAAGTACACGCCATCGAGTACACACACTCTTTTCTTAGGGTTCCGTACCCAAAGGATAAAAACGGGTCCCTATTACTAAGACTTCGCTGTCTGTCCGTCTGTCTGTCACCAGGCTGTATCGCAAGAACCGCGATAGCTAGATAGTTGAAATTTTATAATAACAATAAATACTAAAAACAAAACAAAATAAAATAAATATTTAAGGGACGCTCCCATACAACAAACGCGATTTTTTATTGCTAATGGTACGGAACCCGCATTAGTGTTAGTATAGTGCGTGAATCCGATTCGCACTTGGCCGGTTTTTTTGTTTGTTCATGTGTGTAAATGGCCTACACTGGTGTTAGTTTTTTAAGCTACCTAAAGGAATCTCACAAAGCTAAACGACTTTCATATAATATGGCTTATAACTGCCTTCCAAAGAACCGAGGAGCTTTAGACATTTTTGTGCCACTTCTGGTCACCCATCTAAGTGCGGACCACTCCCGGTGTGGCTTTACTTGCGAAATCACTAGTAATGTGCACTTGTTTGTTTTGATTTCTAAGCGCACGGTAGTGTGCAGGCCAAGTTCCAGCAACAGGCTGCGCCTATGCCGTGCACTATTTACACGAACCGTTTCGACCCCCCTGTAGCTCAGTGCCTATTGCAGGGAGAGAGATAAAATTGTACCTACGTAATCATAAACTAGTACAATTTCTAATTTTCTGAAATACGGTTCACAAGATTCCTGATGGTGCATACGCGCCATTGTCCTTATTGCCCTTTTTTTGAGATCTGAACGCATTTTGAATGTTGTAGAGATAACTACCTCCCCAAAAAAGTACGCTATAGCATATTTTAGACTCGACTAGAGTATAATAATCCATTTTAAGGTGAGTTACATCAATTTCATCTCGGAGGCTTCTTAGCACATAACAAGCAGAACTAACATTTTTTTTAATGTTAATAAGTTCCAGTTTCCAATGAGAATAGGATGAGGAGGGTGGAGGAGGATCGGGGTATAAAATATTGTCATGTATTCATAATGCACACTGTATAGCAGGCGTGGCAAAAAAAGAAAAAAAGGTAAGATTTCTTGAAAAAAGTATTGAAATCCCACCCAATCCCAGGTTAAATAAATTTAATTTTAATCAAGTGTTACGTACAGCACGAAAATCTACTAAGTTCAAATTTTGAATTATTATTCTTCGATACTTGGCATTGGACTGGATTTCAACTCTTTTTTAGGCGAACAATTAGCCAATAGGAACTTGGCCCCCTTTTTAACAGGTATGTTTTTGGTGGGATTTATATCTACCAGATGTTGCCGGTAACGGCACATCTCTAGATGTGCTATATTATAATTTCGGAATAATGGCTACCAGATCGGATAGGAAGAAATATCAACGGCGCGTATATTCGGGACCGTTAAAGTCGAGGGAGCGAGTGCTTGCAGGTTTGAAACGATACCGATAACGATTTGACATAAGTTGAAATCATTTGAATATTGAATATAATTTATTATAGGCAAGTTGTATCTAGTTGAGATTCGTTTACGTCGCCTGGGTGTCTGATAGTAGTGGTGACACGCTACATGTAAGTATACACATTTCAGTGGTCGCCGCAGTATAAAACCGGCTGTTTAGTCAAAATTACATAAGGCGGCGAGCAAAAATGCCTTCATCCACGGCGGTGCAAGAAAAGTACGGATGTCACGGATGACGTTTTTGCCAGGACTTCTTGTCTGCGTGGTTGAACGGACTCGCGATATTTTGTAATATTGTTATTTGTACGATAATATACGTGATTCAACATTTCATATTAGAATCTGTTTCAAAATGTTTTCCTAAGTTGCAACTTGCCGCCATGTTTGACACTTATTTTTGAAACACAAGTCTCGAACTTGTTTTGGGTTTGATTGATTTAAAAATCTGTGTGATTTGTCCGTATATATTTTTGTATAGATACTTATATTTATATTTAAAATCTATTTCAGGTCCATGGGAAAATACGTATCAGGAAAATGCAGAAGTGTTTCTTATTATGTTTCACTTCTATTACATAAACTCTAACAGAGGTTTGCTGTCTCCATCATCCAACATTTCAAGTTCAAACATGCAATAAACTACTTATAAAGTTTATTTTTAGTCATCGTGCACAGAATAATGACTACAATATTTAGCAATTTATCTCGGCAAGAAATCACTATCATTATGTACTTATCATTATTTCTGTATGAATTGTTTTTTATTTCAGTAATAAAAATTAAACTTCAATAAAAAGAAAATTCAACAATGTGTACGATTTAGTTTTATTTAAAAAAATAAAAATCTACAATGCATGTACATTATGACGACGTTTGTTGCGCGCTGGGTTTTCCTTCCACCAAAGAGTGCCCCGGCCCGATACAAAGCTTGATTAGCTATACGAGTCAAAGCTGTGGTTGATAAATATGCAATCTGAGATCATTTTTTGATCGCCGGCCGTGTTTAAAATGATTTTCGGCTGTTTGAAAAAATAACTGAAAATAAGCGCTATCCAGTTGTTTTTTCTAAAAAGTGCCATCTAGTGGCGATACTCAAATCTATAACAACGCCATACGCCATCTTCATGCTTTTTGAAGCTCCTGTCGTAGTGTGAGTGAGTGAGTAGAGATACGAGACAAAATGACAGATTTTATTTTGGAGCATTTTTCTGAATACATTGACTGAAAAATAATAGCATGCCATAAAATAAATAAAAGAGTATGTTACAGGCTCGCCGATCAAAAATGTTTGCCTACTAGTAATCCATTACGCTAGAATTTTAGAAAAACCTGAAAATATTGAAATCAACGCCATCTAGCGGAAAAAGTTTAATGAAGAGCCCTTTGCATTCACCTTAAGCCTAGGCAACTTATATAAGCTATAAGCAAAATAAAAATGACATCTTAGAAAAAAATGTTCAGCCTGATGAGCATTTTCCGGAGACGTAAAGTCCACGCGAATGAAGTCGCGGGCTTTGAGTAGTACAAAATATAATTTGTTTTAGCAACTCTGTATTTTAAAACTCTATCTACATAACAGGTCACCACCTTCAACATGCAATGTCAGTGTTGCTTGTTTAGACATAATTATTTGGAAAAAGATACTACCTTTCATATTTTTTTAAGCACTTAGGTGCAGTATGTTAATTGTAGTTTATGAAACTGTATAATGAGGGGTATTATACGAGAGTGGGTGTTTTAAAACAGGAGCAGACAATTATTTTAATAGAATCACACAAGTGTGTTAATACAGAGTTATGTGCAGTTTCATACACTATTTTAACTAATCTGATTAATATGGGATAGAAAAACTATTATGAGTGTAGTAATGACATTACATATGTATAACACTAATTAGAGTTTATTGAGATTCAATGTTAACTGTGTTCATCATTATCACCATATCAGCCACAGAAAGTCCACTGCTGGAAATAGGCCTCCCCCAAGGATTTGACCTGCATCCAGCGCCTGTGTTCATAAAGCATGCTAATATAAATTGGTTCAATCAAAGTGTATAATTCGAATTTAACGTTATAAGAATTTGTTCATTAACTTTATTACAGAGAACATTAAGCAGATACTTCGACGTGACGCACGCCACTGCGCAACTAGCGCCAACATTTATTAGCAAAGTGAACACAGCCGTGCAACTCTTATTTGTGAGTACATTAATCTATTCTATAACATAATAAGATTGCATGCAGGAGTATGGAAATAGTGAAGTTAATGTTAAAGAATCAATTAACTAGGTACTGGCTTAAGAAGAGAGACTTATGTCTTTCATTTTTGTAGTATTATGGACAGTGTAGTGACTTTTAGTTTACCATGGTCCATAAACAACCAACCATTAAAAAAATCTAGGTCTGTAGCTGTGATGCTGCCCATTTGTTTATTGTTTACTCCAAGAAGAAAGTATTTTGTGGCATGTTTTTTATTAGGCTGTTAGCAAATGAAAAACTCTTTCATGCTGGTCTGCGAGAAAAGAAAAAACTTAGAATCTACCAGCTGCTTCTCTTCTTGTGCACTTGAATCATGTTAATAGGCGATGCGGCTAGGAACCCATCACTATTTTGATTCCTATTCCATCTTAACGCCCACTATCACGCTAAGTGTGGCCTTTGGCTCCGGGCTCTGTCTGTCCCGTCAGGGATAAAGACGTTAGAATATATCTGTATGTTAGCAAACTATAATATTTTGATTTCATATGAATTAGTCATCATAAGTATTAATGATTTTATTGATTTCCAGGTCGGGACAACCCTGGCGTCGCCGGTGTTCGGCTACGTGGACCACCCGGCCCTGCAAGCGCTGTGTGCGGTCACGGCCGTCTCGACCATTGTATCGGCACTCAGCTACTTAGTTAGTAAGGACACATACAAGTTTTTGAAGAAGAAATCATGAGTCTCATAAATGTATGAGCCCTTGGCTACAGTAATGTACTTATAAAATCATATGTCTATATCCCGTACTGAATAGACAGCGCCTCGGATCGTAGCCAACAAAGTTGTTTTTAACGGGTCCTTCGAGCCGTTAGACACATTACTGTCGCCAAGATATACGGATATCCTGTCTTCCAAACTTTAATTTGTGACGAGTGGTATTTCGAAATTGTGAATAATGTAAATAAATTAAAATATAAACCTACCTACATTCGTTTTATTTTGACTAGCAAATTTTTACTAACTAAACAAATTTGTTTCTTAATATCTTACTAACGATCCTTATGTGATGTGGTCGTCGGCTCCAAAACCAATAAAAATCACCTTGTATATGTCTAAGGGGAATGAATCTATATGCATATGTATAATTGTATATAAACAGTAGGTATTGAGTAGGATAGGGTTTAAATTTGAAATAAACATATCTACATAGAAATGGAATCAGTTTATTTCCGATCTATTCACATGAATAAATTGTTCGTAATTTATATGAAAATTACTCAAGTTATAAAAATATGTAATAAAATTACAAAATTAAACTTTTACTAACGGAAAATATATGGTTTATATAATATCTATAATAAGTTATCGGTTGACAGGCATTTCTAAAAAAGCAACATCAATATTTGGTATGTACTATGAATTTATTTGAATAAAAATGAGAATAATTAGGACAAGACAGTATTTTTTTCACATAAAAGATCTATAAAAATAACATTGTGGAATGTCGAATAACTTGTTTAGTGATATTAGCTTGTAAGATTGCCTTCCTTCACGTAACAATTTTATTTTTTTTTATTTAAGAAATTAAAGATAACATGAAATTACTTGACATACTGAAATAAAAAAAATGAGATTTGACAAATAAAAGTTAAAAACACATTATAACTTATGATTAGGAATCTCAATGTATGGACAGAATGGATGGTGACTGTTCAATTTTAAAAGGCACAAATCTCAAGTTTTTATAATAGTTATTCAGGTTAATAAATTAATGATCAATAAAGTATACTTTCATAATATTATTATAAGGTACCTCTATATTTTTGGTATAGTATTTTGTTTCTGAAATTAATTCTAAGTAGTCATTATAAAGCATTTTAATAAATTAAACCAGCTGTAGTTTCGAAGGGAAGGAAAAATCATTTAGTGAATTTTAATGCAATTTTAGTAGGTAATCTATTATTGCTTTTAATTTTATTAACTAAAGCATTTTACAAAAAGCAGATATTTTACTTTATTTATTAGTTGATTTTATATAAAATTACTAGCTAGCCCTTTTGAGAATATTAAAAGACTAGATAATAACTGAAACTCGAGGCCTGGTGCTTGTTTGCCTTACAATATTGTTTTACATGAACTTAAGTATGTCTCGATGTTTTATAGATGTTAGTACTTAAAATTAAGATAATATAAACACTTTTATGATTACAACTACAATATTAAGCACATACGTAACTATAAATTCTTTATATATAAAGGAATTTCAAAATCAAATATGGCAGCTAGTGTTCATTAAAGAGAAGGAATAGGTAAAAATGCAACTCTACTCCTTCAAAACCTTGAAATCCTCCAAAACATTTTTGTTTTTAACATTTCCTTGATTTTTCAGCTCAAACAATCTCATAATTCCAATTTTAAAGCAAATTCATATATAAGCAAGATTGACTTTTTATTTCCATAAAATTTATTCATTTTTACTTACCACTAGACATCAAAGAAAAATGAATACTGAGCTAAATAATACAAAATTAATTATTATTATTTTCCAAATAGCTGTACTGAGAAAAACAACAGCAAAAATGTCAAAAATTATAAAAAAACTTACACTAAAAAAATGTACAAAAATAAAAAAGGACAGATTGATTGCACTAAACATTACAAATAATAATTACAAATACAATCATGTAAAAATGATACTTAGAAATGGTAACAGCACTTGCTTTCATACATGGGTTAATCATATTAATTTTTTTCAGTAATGTATAATGTATACTATTCACTGAATTAAAATAATAGTTATCTGGATACAAATATAAAATGCATGTTATAATAATGAATGATTTAGGCAGTTTAACCGACCTTGTTAATGAGCTCATCACATATGGCTGTGAGTTCTTCATTATCTTTGATTTTCTGGGCCAAGGACTCCTGCAGCGAAGAAGCGTGTACTTCACTCTTCTTTAGCATGGCATTCAACTTTAGAATCTCAGCTTGGTGGGCCTTTTTCACAGAGTCTAACTCAGCATTGGCTTTGTTCAGTTGCTGCATGGCATGCTGCCTTAATGTTTCATACCTAGCCTCTAGTTTCTGAATAGCATCATTGTTTTCCTCTACTGTGCGCTTCAGAGTCTCTTCATTACTTTTATATCCTTGTATGATAACTTTGCACCTTTCATACTTTGTATGAACATCGTTGAATGCATGTTCCATAGACGCCAAATGAGCTGCAGCCTCATCTCGCTCACGTACCAGGGTGGACCTTTCTTCCACCCACCTCTTGTTTTCAGCTTCTCTTTCACCAATTAATGAGGAAATGGTCCTCTCATATTCCTCCATAACTACACTCATTTGTTTATTATTTCTGACTTTTTCAGCCACTCTTTGAGATAAATTTTTCTCTTTTTCAGCATACTCTTCATTTTGTTCAGTCAGTTTCTTTATTTTTGACTCACAATCCTCTAGACGTTCCCGTAACTCATGGTTGAGATCTCTTAGATTTTGTGCCTCTTCTTCTTGCGCTGTCAATAACTCTTTGACAGCACGGAGTTGCTCTACAGTATGTGGGTCCATGTCAGCTGGACGAGTGATGACAGGAGGAGGTGGGGGTATATTAGCACCAAGGCTAAGAAGGCGGTCAATAGTAGCTATAGCCGGGGATACCGTAGTACTGGACTTTACTGGGGTCACTTTAACAGCTGCCTGACTTCGGTTGACAGCAGGACTGACCACTTGAGTAGGTTTCTCAGTAGGACCACTGATACTTGGTTGCATGGATAATTGTTGCATAGAGTTCACTATATTTTGCTCTGTACCTGACATGGTACTGTCTACAGTTTTCACTGTTCCCAAAACCTACAGTTTTTGGATTAATCGTGAACACATGGCTTCACCTGTAAACAATAAAAACATAATAGGTAATCCCTGCTTCTTTCAAGGGCAATACACTGAGTCATTAAGGAAAGCAATGAACTTGGGTGTTTTGTGTGCTACTCATTTGTATCTACATGTAATTTTGTCAGTGGTTTGCTTCATGCTTCGTAATGCAGAGCAGAACCAAGGAAAGTACTGCAAAGATACGTGCACTCCACATATCTAAATGCACATCCCACGCATGGTGCAACGAATTCGGACAAAAAGGAACGATTGCGTTATTGCGTGCACATATACGGCTCTGCAACCTACCACAAAGTTCTAGAATCACTGTTCGCGGTCACTGAGGACAGTAAGAGCAATAGTATTTGTTAATTCGTTGAGAATTCTGTATTTAGGCCTCCAGTAATTAAATAAACTCGACTTATATGAAGAAATTACAGAAATTACGATGATGACATCAGTCACTGGCCTTCCGTTTTGACACTTTTGACAGTTGAAGTTTTTTTTTTTTTCTTTTCTTGATTATGGCGATCAAACTTCGTTGAAGCTTATTTTGCCAGTGTCTAGTAATATCTCTTTTATATTCCTAATCCTAAATCCTTAAATACAATCAAAGGTTGGTATAGGTCCTTTGATTGCTTCACGGGAGCTTCTGGCGACAAATCTATACGAGTCCACTGGTTTTCATAGCCGATTGAGTGGCGGACGGCGCCCAAAGACGCCCACCGCAGTCCGCAAATAAATATTAGACCGATCAAAATACCACAACCTGGACATAAATAATAAACTCGTTGTTTTCAATATTTTATCGGATATCAATATTGAGTATCAAATATTAATTAGATATATTATGTTATTTATCCGCGGTCGCAACCGTATTATATAAAAATCGTGAGATTTTGTACACTACTCAACTTTTCCCTAAAAGCATAATAGGTAACCAAAGACCTTGTTAGTTTAACTTTTAGGTGCATTCAAATGCGATCACTTAATAGCAAAATTAAACTGACCCCACTTTTGTTTATACATTTTTTTTCACAGTTTTCACCTGATCTCGATATCTAGTTAGGCCAAAATGATAACCATAATGTTTATATCTTTATAAGCTATATTGTGTCTTTTTAGACATTAAAGACCAAAATTAAACATCATTTTTTAATGTTTTAAAATTAATGTTTTTCTCAGTAGCCAGAAATAGTAACTGTGTTATTTTTGTTTAATTATAGTTTTTTGTGTACTATAATCACATTTTCATCAAAATTAAACACATTAACGTCTTACTTAAAACAAAAATTATTTGATTGAAAATACGCGAGAACATGTCGTGAAGCGGGATGCTTGCGGTGATTGCGGTGCGGTGCGGGGAGAGAGAGCGAGGCACCAGCCGGGTGAGCGCGCGGCTGCGAACGAGTTTATACGTGTTTTCAACCGATCGCGCCGTGTGCTTACGAAACATATAACTCGTAAATATGGAATTTTGCTAATTGTAGGATTGTTTTGATTGTGCCTTGAACTTTAAGCCGTTCGCAACCGCCAATACCAGACACAATAGAAAGACGATGAACGTGGGCATTTTAATGCCGTCCGGGTCTTTACGGGTTAACGTGGTGACACAATGAACAATTTCAAACTCTAAAAACAATATAAGTCTTGTAATACTCTTGTTGTCACGGCAAACCCGTACAACATGACAGCCCCTGGACTAATACCGTTCCAAAAATGGGCCCCTGCTGAAATATTCCGTTTCCCATGACATTGCATATTAATGGGATGTAACATAAGAAAAAATTAAATACATAAATATATAACGAAGTTTTTATGCTGTCGTACTAAAATGTAGTTGGGTATTTACAGAGTGCAAGTTGCGCCGTGCAACTTAAGTTTCATTATGTTATGCGCTTACATAGTGTCGCTAACGAGATAAATGTAGAATATTCACGAGCAAGAACTCTGCTGGCGAGATAGATTCGGAATGTTCGCGAGCGGAATGGTATATAAAAGACGTCAGGATAATGCAAGCGAAACTAGGCCTTATATTCTTATAGCATAAAGGCTAGAGTTCTTTGAATGGTCGTCGGCTTAGTCGCACTCACACACACATACCGGCGTCTCGATGTTTCCCGTCAATCGAAATACATTCGTCAAGATATGAGAATATTCGAGAATAATGTAGACCGCTGTATCGGCGCTTATAAAAAGGCGATCGAGTGCACGTCCCGCCAGTTCAGTATGAGCTACGAAAGCGATAACTTCGAAGCGAACCGAAGCGAAGGAAACCTACCTCAGTGCGACAAGTGAAGTACCTGCGACTAATTTGGCGAGATACCTGGACCTCAGATGCTACGCGACTTGGACTTGGACATCAGGAAGACCATCTTCACGTGTCAACCTTTGGGTTCCGTAGTGAATAAAAACCCTCATACGAACTTTGGCGTTTTTCTCCAAATCTCGAACCCAGTTTCGTAATAATAGCATTTCACACAATTTCTACCCACCGTTCACACGATGCGACGCCCAAGTTACGTCTCAACGCAATTCGCACTGCACACGTGCTCGCAAGTGCCCGCACAGAGGCCGTGTAGTGTTAGAAAGCAGGACTAAAATGTTTGACATAGATAGACTTATTTTTAACATAGACCTTGTCTATTAGACTTCTATGGGAAATGGAGCATTTCACTTCTCTACATCAGCTGTCTGAAAGAAATTATCGCTATTAGCTATAAGAGCACCCACGCCCATTGGACATTTTAATGTCTTTTTCTGTGTGCTATCTAAGTATTATTACTATTTATTATGTCGTATTATAATAAGCGCTATGGAAGTTAAACTCAGTTGCTGCTTTTTAATGCATAAATATAATCAGTAAAAACCAAAACGAAAAAGTATAAAATACTATTTTCAAACCACTACACGACACTAGTCACTAAGTATCGACTGGCCAGCTTGTTCAGTATGACTTCATCACATGGCCAATTAATTCCTAGCGTGGTTCATCTAGGTATCATGTAATGAGGTTCAATGAGTTTTTTAGTTAAAAAAAGTAGAATTACAGTCACATAAAAATTAATTATGTCAGTAAAATAATTATTGGGTTTGGACCAAAAATGACGAGAGCGATTGGACACATCTAAGGCTAGGTAATCCCGCAGAGGCCGTGCTTTAGACTTTTTGAAAACCATTTGAGGCATAGACAAAAGTGTTTTTTCATCCCATCTACTCATAAAACGATGGTTTCATCCCAAAACATTTGGAGCTAAAGTTACTGCTAGTTCTCGGGATTAAAATGTGAAAAAGAAAATCTTACGGGATTAAAGCACAATTTGAAAATTGAACACGATGTTATCTATGTAAAATCAGCTAAAAACAAAAGAATTAAGTTTTAATACAATAAATAACTGGAACTGTAAAAATGTTTATGCTCTTTGCTTCGAAAAAGGAAAAAAGAATAATTAGCGCAATTTTTGTCTTCGATTCAAAGTAATTACAGATGTTTTAGGTTATATTGTGTTAAAATTAATTATTTTGTGTAAATTTAAATCCTTTTTCGTAAGTTTAAGCCGATAGTGCACATTAAATTTATTGTTATTATAAAAATCTTAAAATATGTAGGTCCACGCAAACAAAGTTACGAGTTTATGAGTGAACAAACATTTTTTTTTAGAAGTTGGTTCTTAAAAATTATTTCTTAGTATTTATTGAATGAAAACGACACTAAATAAAGCTTAGTACTTGTCGGAGCTTTGATTAGGTATTGTAGTTGTTCTACTTTCTCCATATTCTGTTTTGTATCTTTTTGCTAGTTTTTCTCATGGATGGCGATGTAATGTGTGCTACTTGCGTACGGTAATATTTTTGTCTCGGGCGTTACACACGAATCCCTCGCTTCACTCAAGATTCAATCGTAGTATCACTCGCTTCGCTCGTGATTCAACTGAGGAATCCTTCGTTTTGCTCTGGATTCAAAGTAGCGCACTCGACTTAAAAGTATTACCTTTACGCCTTGTAGCACAATCTACTATTAAACTCTTAAAAAAAGGTATGTATAAGTTAAGTATCCAGGCTCGTCAAATTCGCATTCAGTTACAAGATCCTATAAACTTCATTCGGTTGGAAAAAATCCCAAAGTAACCCTTTTTTGTGATATTTTTTTAAAACTACGAGTAAAATACTGATATTTTACATAAAAAAATTGTACTTAATTAAAGCCACTTAATATTTACAAATAAATTCGCTGAGTTTGACTTGATATAATTATTTTCTTAATAATTATATGAAATTCGCAAGCGCGATGACTTGAACTCGGCAGGCCCGATTAGACGCGTGCTAGCGCTTACTAACATTTTACCAATAAAATAACTAAAGATCGCTACATGTTTTTACAAGCTTTTATTTAACTTGCAATGTATGTATAAATGTAAGTATGTTTGTTCGGGTGGAATCTTCGAACTCAATTTTCAACCAGTTATCCTTAACCAATTTAGCTGAAATTTTGTATACTTTTGTAAGTCGGATGATAATACAATATTATGATGTCAATGGGCTGTTCTGATGATGGAACCGGGAGATATTCGACGGAACTCAGTTAGAACCTCATCGAGTAGGTCTCGTTTGATTTGTCTTGACGAGTACTTTTTGGAAGACGATGCTTATCTAGGATCTGATTACGCAGACGGATGGTGGTCAATAGAACTCAGTTATAAAACAACTTAACACAATCGAGTTTGGGCTAATTTCTAACCTTTAGGTACGAAACAATAAAAAGACTTTTTAGCTCGTGTCACTTTGAAATGTAAGGATTCTAACGAAACGCCATTCCACAGGTATGGCACTTCATAGAAACGAAGTAACAAATATACCTAGTTCTACTACAAACGAAATAATATATCTGTGCATACGTCAAATGTGTGAGTTAAACAATCAGGGTCGCTACCACAGAATTTGTTGCTTTGCTTACCTGTTTTCATCACTCGGAAATCTATAAAATTTTCGTTCTTTGTTGTTTTTTGTGGATAAGCAATAATAATATGCGCAGTTTCTCACCAATATTATTTCAATTACCCTAAATGACTCGAGGAACGTCAACGTGCGACTAGCAACAACCCTATTTTACAGGCGCTTACAAGGTCCAAAAACGTGCGAGTTTCCGTTCTGTATGTAATACTATTATCTGCTCTGTGGCCATACATTCAAATCCGTGGCGACATTAAGGAGTAAAGAAAATCAAATACATTCAACATACCTACATACATGCATATACAGGGTGGAATTGAATTCGTTGGCAATATTTTAAGTATCTACTATACCCATGATACAAAGTAATTTAAGACTAATAAAACTTCAATCAAAAGTCATCATTTTCATATTCAAGAAAACCTCTAAACATGCGTCAGACTCTTTGACAGATACCTCTACTGCAAACATTCGTTCCTACTTCAAACGTACCTATCGTCCTCAAGCTTTCGTGTGACACGACCCGTCCCCATTCAACTTCAAACCTTATTCACGTAAATTAAGGTCTATTTTTGTATGCCGGTCGGTCGCGCCGTTTGGCTGTATCCGTCCAAGGTCTTTGACCTTGCGGCACGTAGGTTTTTTTTACGCGCGCACGACTCGAAGTGTTTTGATACTTTATTCATTTTTCTTACTTTTTGATACTTTTTAATTACTGCATTAATTGCAGTATTGTTACCATACAAAATATCCTTTAGGTGAGTATGATGATAAGTTAAATCAATGCTAATGATTTCAATTGCACCCTATAGACTATATATTCGTAATCTCCTTCTTTGCAAGTCGTGTGAAAAATACTGGGATCTAGGTGAGACCCATGTTTTTTAGGTTCAGTGTTGTATCATAGATAGTAAATAACAAAACAACATAATACCCATAAGTTTATATTCAAGCAAAATAATAAAAACCGACTTTGAGGTGTTTACTCCTAATAAATTTTGAACGGCTGAACCAATTTCTAATAAATATAGCTAAGAACTATGACGAAAAGTCAGTTTTCAAATAAAAAAATTAAATTTTCGTTCAGGCCTTACGATGCCATTAACAGACACCTAGATACACAGACATACCGACACGTCAACCATTATAACACTCCTCTTTTTGTCGGGGGTTGAAAATAAACAAAGACACTAAATAACGACTTTGCAGGGTTATTTGTTTCTATTAATTGTTTATTAATAAATCGCTACTTTCAAATTATGTTAATAGGCGATGCGGCTAGCAACCCATCACTATTGATTTATTTTTTGATCACGCTAAACCTTTGGGTCTTACGGCCCTGACTACCCCGTCAGCATTAATATAAAATAATGTAGCTGTATCCAACACTACTTTAAACAAAGTTTAATCAAAATAAAACTATTCTACTGCTTATTTCTATACTGTGTCGCTGGCGGGGTCACATGTGAGCTCACCGACGCAGCGTCCACGCGATGCAAATTGCGGCCGGGGCAACATTAAATATCTACATTAGTAGGAATACCCGGCTTTTACGATTGTTTCGTGAACTTTCATGAGAAAACCCATCAATTAATTGAATGGGTCAAAAGAACCGGATCGATTACTCACAACAGTTCAGTATTGGTTTAGACATTAAGCATTAAAGGAACAACACATCTCTAATAACCAACAATACTATCGATAGTTTGTGTACTATTGATAGTAATTCCTGTTTTAGGGCAACAATATGGATAACCAACAATACTATCGATAGTATCGATGCTGATGACGAATAAACTATCTATAGTATTGCGTTTCATAAACTATCGATAGTATCGATTATTTATTTATTAGAAAAGCAATACTATCGATAGTTTGTTCGTCGTCAGAATCAATACTATCGATAATATTGGTTTTATTCAAAATACAGATAGTCTATCGATAGACTAGCGATAGTGTATTATCGAGAGGCAACACTGGTCATCGCAGTGTTGTGCGTCGCGATCGCGACTCGTTAGGTACGGGAATGAGGCTCTTCGCAGTCGAGTTTCATGCGGAACGGTAACAACGCGTAGGTACGTACCGGTAAAATTACCTTTAAATTTTAACAATACCTATAACGTTACTATTACTACATAAACGATACCCGTACTATACGAGTATTACCCTTAAAATTTTAACATAATGAAAATTCTGTGACTGGTACTTAAAATGTAAATTTGGTACCAGTAACAAACCCTGGGGATAAGTCCGCCGTTGTACGTTTACTTTTCTGATTTGTGTCTGTGTTCTTTACTATGTACCATAAAAAGCTTTATAAACAAACAGTAAAAGCTCAACAATGTAGTTATTATCAATCTAATAAACACAATATTTCAATAAATCTCCACCCTAGCCGATCCATGGTTAGTAAAAGTTCCCACGTGCTTATAAAAGTTTGACAATCATTGACTACAAATAAATGCATAAGACGACGCGACGAAACTACTGTACACGAGTATCACTCGCGACTCGCTACAGCACGGTCGGGAGTTGAGGCACAAACCAATGACGACCTTATTGTGCAAGAAATAACGTTCATATTAAAACGTAAGTAAGAAAAAAATAGAAATAAATTATAATCGTAGATATTTTTTGTTTGATTTGTTCCTTATAGTATCAACAATATGTTGACGGCTTAAGTTAAACACTTTTAAAATAGTTATGTATTTTGGCTTTACAAAAAATACAAAAATTTGTAAATGTAGAAATGCGTAAAATGAATTTATTTAATTTTTAATAATTGATCAACACACATAATATAATATTTAGAATAAATTGTTGAAATACAGTAATCTTTAATTTCTGGTGAGATAAGCCTGAAAATTTGTAACATACCGAACCTTCTTTATTAACGATAGTGCTAATTGATTAATTTGTTTAATTTAGATTTATTCAACTGGAATGCACACGTTATAATATGGTAGAGGTAGTTTTCCAAAGTTATTAATTATGCTGTACTATAAAATCAAAATTTGTTCAATTTTCAGTTTTTTGGTTTTTTTACACTGACGCAGAACCCTAAATTGTTTAATTCGGTTTATTTTAACTATAACTAACATTACTTTATATCATACAAAAAGAAACTTACGGTTATAGCATTATGTCCAGGTACAGCTATATTTACTGGTCTATATCACTACAACCGCACTATGACTGTCCACTTTAAACATTTCACATATTGTCCATGAGAATGAGCATTTATAACACCAAACTACACCAATTTCATATTATAAAGTCCACTAGAATCAATTTGCAAAACAATTTAAAGCAAACTCCAACTGGACCCCTTGACTTCCCGCCAAAAACTCCGACAGTTGAAGTTGGTTGACAGATTTTTTTAATAAATACACTTCGGCTTCGGAAACGTTCTCATACACACTCAAATAAATAAACTTTAGTAGTAATATGATGCCAGCATGACTAGAGATGGGCGGCGGGAAAATACCCAATCTACCCATTTGGGAATATACCCGGTAGATTGGGTAAATACCCGGTATATACCCGTATCTACCCATTTGGTGGGTAGATTGAATTTTATGAGTAATTACTTCGCAATTCGTGTCGGAAAGTGTGTGCAAGCGCTGTAATATGCTTAAAATGCAGGTAGACGTCAAATCTGACATTAAAGTATATGAAACCACCATACTAATCATACTTTGATAATAGGCTTTTTTGATTTATTATCATTTTTTTGTTGGGAGGTGCGCAAAGACATACTTAAAAGTGGTTAAATGAGAAAGGAGATATAAAATGCGATGTCAATAGATGGGCACCCTCATACATGTATAGAGAGTAAGTATCTTTGACTGCTCATCCGAGAGCCAAAACTACTGATTTCAGGGTTGGTCTCGGAACAAAAGATATTCGTATAGACGAGTTCTTGGATACCCCATCAACTTGTCATAACATTTCCCAGAAAATAGTATGCCGGGTATTTACCCGTATCTACCCGTTGTATGAAAACATACAAATTAACAGGTCAAAATTTACATTATTTGCTGGCAAACGTAAGAAGACCTAATAAGATGTGAAAATGAGCAATCAGACATCAAATGCGATGTCAATATACGAGCACCCTCATACATGTATAGAGATTAGGTAATTTTGACTGCTAATTCAAGAGCCTAAACTACTGAGTTCGGAGTTGGTCTCGGAACAAAAGATATTTGTATAGACGAGTTCTTCGATCCCCCATCAACTTGTCATAACATTTCCCACAAAATAGTATACCGGGTATTTACCCGTAACTACCCGTTGTATGGGAACATACAAATTGACAGGTCTAACTTTATATTTTTTGCTGGCAAATATTTTAAGACCTAACTAGATGTTAAAATGTGCAATCAGACATCAAATGCGATGTCAATATACGAGCACCCTCATACATGTATAGAGATTAGGTATCTTTGACTGCTAATATAAGAGCCAAAACTAAGGATTTCGGGGTTGGCCTCGGAACAAAAGATATTCGTATAGACGAGTTCTTCGATCCCCCATCAAATTGTCATAACATTTCCCACAAAATAGTATGCCGGGTATTTACCCGTATCTACCCGTTGTATGGGAACATACAAATTGACAGGTCTAACTTTATATTTTTTGCTGGCAAATATTTTAAGAGCTAACTAGATGTTAAAATGTGCAATCAGACATCAAATGCGATGTCAATATACGAGCACCCTCATACATGTACAGAGATTAGGTATCTTTGACTGCTAATTTAAGAGCCAAAACTACTGATTTCGGGGTTGGTCTCGGAACAAAAGATATTCGTTTAGACGTGTTCTTCGATCCCCCATCAACTTGTCATAACATTTCCCACAAAATAGTATGCCGGGTATTTACCCGTATCTACCCGTTGTATGGAAACATTCAAATTGACAGGTCTAAGATTACTTTTTTTGCTGGCAAACGTAAGAAGACCTAATAAGATGTGAAAATGAGCAATCAGATATCAAATGCGATGTCAATATACGAGCACCCTCATACATGTATAGAGATTAGGTATCTTTGACTGCTAATTCAAGAGCCTAAACTACTGAGTTCGGGGTTGGTCTCGGAACAAAAGATATTCGTTTAGACGAGTTCTTCGATCCCCCATCAACTTGTCATAACATTTCCCACAAAATAGTATGCCGGGTATTTACCCGTATCTACCCGTTGTATGGGAACATACAAATTGACAGGTCTAACTTTATATTTTTTGCTGGCAAATATTTTAAGAGCTAACTAGATGTTAAAATGTGCAATCAGACATCAAATGCGATGTCAATATACGAGCACCCTCATACATGTATAGAGATTAGGTATCTCTGACTGCTAATATAAGAGCCAAAACTAAGGATTTCGGGGTTGGCCTCGGAACAAAAGATATTCGTATAGACGAGTTCTTCGATCCCCCATCAAATTGTCATAACATTTCCCACAAAATAGTATGCCGGGTATTTACCCGTATCTACCCGTTGTATGGGAACATACAAATTGACAGGTCTAACTTTATATTTTTTGCTGGCAAATATTTTTAGAGCTAACTAGATGTTAAAATGTGCAATCAGACATCAAATGCGATGTCAATATACGAGCACCCTCATACATGTATAGAGATTAGGTATCTTTGACTGCTAATTTAAGAGCCAAAACTACTGATTTCGGGGTTGGTCTCAGAACAAAAGATATTCGTTTAGACGAGTTCTTCGATCCCCCATCAACTTGTCATAACATTTCCCACAAAATAGTATGCCGGGTATTTACCCGTATCTACCCGTTGTATGGAAACATACAAATTGACAGGTCTAAGATTACTTTTTTTGCTGGCAAACGTAAGAAGACCTAATAAGATGTGAAAATGAGCAATCAGATATCAAATGCGATGTCAATATACGAGCACCCTCATACATGTATAGAGATTAGGTATCTTTGACTGCTAATTCAAGAGCCTAAACTACTGAGTTCGGGGTTGGTCTCGGAACAAAAGATATTCGTTTAGACAAGTTCTTCGATCCCCCATCAACTTGTCATAACATTTCCCACAAAATAGTATGCCGGGTATTTACCCGTATCTACCCGTTGTATGGGAACATACAAATTGACAGGTCTAACTTTATATTTTTTGCTGGCAAATATTTTTAGAGCTAACTAGATGTTAAAATGTGCAATCAGACATCAAATGCGATGTCAATATACGAGCACCCTCATACATGTATAGAGATTAGGTATCTTTGACTGCTAATTTAAGAGCCAAAACTACTGATTTCGGGGTTGGTCTCAGAACAAAAGATATTCGTTTAGACGAGTTCTTCGATCCCCCATCAACTTGTCATAACATTTCCCACAAAATAGTATGCCGGGTATTTACCCGTATCTACCCGTTGTATGGAAACATACAAATTGACAGGTCTAAGATTACTTTTTTTGCTGGCAAACGTAAGAAGACCTAATAAGATGTGAAAATGAGCAATCAGATATCAAATGCGATGTCAATATACGAGCACCCTCATACATGTATAGAGATTAGGTATCTTTGACTGCTAATTCAAGAGCCTAAACTACTGAGTTCGGGGTTGGTCTCGGAACAAAAGATATTCGTTTAGACGAGTTCTTCGATCCCCCATCAACTTGTCATAACATTTCCCACAAAATAGTATGCCGGGTATTTACCCGTATCTACCCGTTGTATGGGAACATACAAATTGACAGGTCTAACTTTATATTTTTTGCTGGCAAATATTTTAAGACCTAACTAGATGTTAAAATGTGCAATCAGATATCAAATGCGATGTCAATATACGAGCGCCTTCCTACATGTATAGAGATTAGGTATCTTTGACTGCTAATTTAAGAGCCAAAACTACTGATTTCGGGGTTGGTCTCAGAACAAAAGATATTCGTTTAGACGAGTTCTTCGATCCCCCATCAACTTGTCATAACATTTCCCACAAAATAGTATGCCGGGTATTTACCCGTATCTACCCGTTGTATGGAAACATACAAATTGACAGGTCTAAGATTACTTTTTTTGCTGGCAAACGTAAGAAGACCTAATAAGATGTGAAAATGAGCAATCAGATATCAAATGCGATGTCAATATACGAGCACCCTCATACATGTATAGAGATTAGGTATCTTTGACTGCTAATTCAAGAGCCTAAACTACTGAGTTCGGGGTTGGTCTCGGAACAAAAGATATTCGTTTAGACAAGTTCTTCGATCCCCCATCAACTTGTCATAACATTTCCCACAAAATAGTATGCCGGGTATTTACCCGTATCTACCCGTTGTATGGGAACATACAAATTGACAGGTCTAACTTTATATTTTTTGCTGGCAAATATTTTTAGAGCTAACTAGATGTTAAAATGTGCAATCAGACATCAAATGCGATGTCAATATACGAGCACCCTCATACATGTATAGAGATTAGGTATCTTTGACTGCTAATTTAAGAGCCAAAACTACTGATTTCGGGGTTGGTCTCAGAACAAAAGATATTCGTTTAGACGAGTTCTTCGATCCCCCATCAACTTGTCATAACATTTCCCACAAAATAGTATGCCGGGTATTTACCCGTATCTACCCGTTGTATGGAAACATACAAATTGACAGGTCTAAGATTACTTTTTTTGCTGGCAAACGTAAGAAGACCTAATAAGATGTGAAAATGAGCAATCAGATATCAAATGCGATGTCAATATACGAGCACCCTCATACATGTATAGAGATTAGGTATCTTTGACTGCTAATTCAAGAGCCTAAACTACTGAGTTCGGGGTTGGTCTCGGAACAAAAGATATTCGTTTAGACGAGTTCTTCGATCCCCCATCAACTTGTCATAACATTTCCCACAAAATAGTATGCCGGGTATTTACCCGTATCTACCCGTTGTATGGGAACATACAAATTGACAGGTCTAACTTTATATTTTTTGCTGGCAAATATTTTAAGAGCTAACTAGATGTTAATATGTGCAATCAGACATCAAATGCGATGTCAATATACGAGCGCCCTCCTACATGTATAGAGATTAGGTATCTTTGACTGCTAATTTAAGAGCCAAAACTACTGATTTCGGGGTTGGTCTCGGAACAAAAGATATTCGTTTAGACGAGTTCTTCGATCCCCCATCAACTTGTCATAACATTTCTAACAAAATAGTATGCCGGGTATTTACCCGTATCTACCCGTTGTATGGGAACATACAAATTGACAGGTCTAACTTTATATTTTTTGCTGGCAAATATTTTAAGACCTAACTAGATGTTAAAATGTGCAATCAGATATCAAATGCGATGTCAATATACGAGCGCCTTCCTACATGTATAGAGATTAGGTATCTTTGACTGCTAATTTAAGAGCCAAAACTACTGATTTCGGGGTTGGTCTCGACACAAAAGATATTCGTATAGATGAGTTCTTCGATCCCCCATCAACTTGTCATAACATTTCCCACAAAATAGTATGCCGGGTATTTACCCGTATCTACCCGTTGTATGGAAATATACAAATTAACAGGTCTAAGATTACACTTTTTGCTGGCAAACGTAAGAAGACCAAATAAGATGTAAAAATGAGCAATCAGACATCAAATGCGATGTCAATATACGAGCACCCTCATACATGTATATAGATTAGGTATCTTGGACTGCTTATCCAAGAGCCAAAACTACTGATTTCGGGGTTGGTCTCCGAACAAAAGATATTCGTATAGATGAGTTCTTCGATCCTCCATCAACTTGTTATAACATTTCCCACAAAATAGTATGCCGGGTATTTACCCGTATCTACCCGTTGTATGGAAACATACAAATTGACAGGTCTATGTTTACATTTTTTACTGGCAAACGTAAGTAGACCTAATTATATGTTAAAATAAGTAATCAGATAACTAATAAGATGGCATGTGTATATTTAATATGGAAAGCATCAGTGATTTTACTCTTTTATATTTTTTTCTTTTAGAGATATTCATTGTTTTATACATTATATAACCTTTTTGTACATTTCTACACATAAATAGTGGACTCACACCAATTTTTAAATAAATATTCCAATCTACCCACCCAAACGGGTAGATACGGGTATATACCCGGTGCATATCGGGTAAATACCCAAGCGTGGGTAAATACCCGGGTAGATGCCCATCTCTAAGCATGACAGCATGACATTACATGATTATACAAGTAGTTGTTTACGAATGTAATGTAATGTGTCTCTGTTCATATCATACACATACATGGCATGGGCACAAAAAGAAAGAAGAATAGAAGGCGTATAATAAAGGTTCATGTGGTGGTTAGGGTTTACGAAAGAGGGCCCCTGACTTAGAAAATTATCGAAATTTATTAATTTGCGGATTAAAAAACATTAGTAGCGCCCTGCGCCACTATTTATTTCAGGTACCTAAAGTTATTAACATTTGATAATAAAAACATAAATAAAACCGACCAAATGCGTCATCTCGCCACGCGCAGTGTAGGGTTCCGTAGTAGTAGTTTCAAATGCCGTCTTTGAGTGTACGGGATAACGGGACTAAGATCGTCAAAAAAACTAGTTCGCCTTATTTTGAAGTAAAATTTGTATAATAATTTTACTTTTCCTATATCCCATAATCCCATCATAAAACAAGTCTCAGGCTTACTTTAGGGCTAGCCAGCAGTGTATTTTGTCCGTATAAATTTATTTAATTCTTTTCTATGTTAGTCGCCTATAACTTTTAATTTGTAAACCCTACTTAAGTCGGTGCTTTATTTAAACCTCGTTATTATATGTCGATAATAGTTAACCGTTCTTCTTCTTATCGTGTGTGTTAGTCACTAACACTAGTGTCAGAGATTTTAAACCGCTTGAAATGCCTCTGACATGGTTTTAGGTAACGAACGACTAACGAACGACCAATGTCAAAGACATTAACCGGGCGGGACCGACGGCTTAACGGTGCCCTCCGAAGCACGTTGTTGTTGTTGCGGTCAAGGCGTTCGCCTTGTGATCCGGAGGTCATGGGTTCGAATCTTAAAAGAAAGAGGGTTCCGTGTTTCGGAAGGCAATGCAACCGAGAAAATACTCTCATGTGATGATGATGAACCGGAACACACATAACCCCAACAAAAATTTGTTCTGAACCAAATATTTATAGTACCTACCTTACCCTAAAAATGTATACTACCTACGTAGCTCCTTCTTCCATGCCATGCAGATCGTAAAAACTCTTACTTTAAATAACTTATGAGTGTGTAAAACCTTATTTGCGAGCGTGGTACGGGTACCTTGGATATTTCGACATTTGGCTCTGTCTACCTACCCCCTTATGGTATAAAAAGTGATATGATTTCTCGGGGTGAAATCATTTTTCATCAATGATATCATATTGCATGCCGTGCACATGCAGCTGGAGGCTTCAAATCTTTATTCCTGTTACAGCCTGCTCAGTTCTAAGACTTCTAAGTTGACAACAAGTTGACAACCTTTTCCCTACATCTTAAATACACACATTGGGAAACAAAAATACATCTGATTAGTTACGAAATTACTTCTGATTAGCTTTGCAATTTTAAAATCCCGGGATTTTATTTTTTATAAAAATGTCAATATGTTGAATGTGTGTATTATGTAGGGAAAAGGTTGTCAACTTCTAAGTTGACAACAAACTTTTTTTCGATAAAATAGTGCTTTCCATATTAGCCAACATCTCAACTTTAGGTAAATATGCACTGGATTATCCGATATCTGGTCATTATTGTCCAAGTGACATAGGCTACAACTTTTATGCAATTAGCGTTGCCAGGCGTCCGGATAAAGCCGGACACAGTCAGGCTTTTTGGTTGCGTGTCCGGCCAAATTAGAGCGTGTCCGGCCTGTCCGGCTTTTGTTAGGCTTTTTACATTTCATGAACGACCAAGCGCCGAGCGCGGCCGAGCGCAGGCGACGAGAGTCGAATGTCGCGTCGGTCGCTCACGCAGGTCGAGGGGCGCCCCGCCGCCGCCTGTCGCCCGCCCCCCTGCGCTCTGTCGTTATTGTTCATTTCTCAATTGATAGCGCACGTGCCGTACGTTGCGTTCCGTGGCGGCAAGATTTATGATAATAATCAAAAAAGCTTGGTTTTACATACATTTTTTTTTGTTGTACCTAATGCTGAGACAAAATCCTCAATAATGTAGGGTGTCCGGCTTTTCTACCCAAATGTCCGGCCAAACTGGCTGGTCTGTCCGGCTTTTAGGTTTGGCGACCTGGCAACCCTATATGCAATAAATGCGTGTAACAAATGTTACATACAAATAATTGGCCAAGTGCGTGTCAGGCCACGCGCAGTGTAGGTTTCCGTAGTTGTAAACAAACTTTGAGTTCATGACACTAAAACGTCTAAGTATCTAGTTATTGAATTTGTATGAAATTTTCTTTTTCGAGTACATTTTATAAGTTGATCGCCTATAACTTTTTAATTTGTTAACCCTACTTAGCTCTGATAGTTTTCCTACAAACTACATTATATATACTATAGCTGTGTTTTTTTTCACGTGTCCATATACAGGATGATTTTGAACTCCCTAGCTTTATTTAAGGAAAGCACTCTATATGTGATATAAAAAATACATGTTGAATTACTTTTAACTCGTTTCATAGTAAAAACCAAAGATATCAGGCGTCAAAGATATCCCAAAAATAAACGAAATTATTTATTTATTTTTATTTATTTAACTTCATTACAATATACATGTAAATGGCGGACTTAAGGCCAGGGGCCTTTTCTATCAGTCAACCAACAGGTGATGCTGAGAAAGTAATCTTTTGGGGTAAGCAACAGCAACTAACTAAAAAAGACAAAAAGAAAGAAGTAAACTTATAATTATTAAGTAAGTACATATAGTCGTATAATATATATCGTGGATAAACCTACACATAAATATACATAAATAATAATTCAAAAATAAACCATACATAAACTACATAAATACTACTTATATAGCCGGTGACAGTTTTTGAAGACAATGTGCACGCACTGCTCTCTTAAACGCAAGACGAGATTCAGCTTTCCGGATACTGACTGGTAAGGCGTTCCAAAGCCGTACAGCTTGAACGACAAATGAATTATTATAGAACCCCGTCCGGGAAAGTGGCATATCAAGAAGGAGATTGCTTGAAGAGCGAAGAGTTCTGACGTGGGAATTACCTAGAAAGGGAAATTTGGTTTTAAGATAAGCCGGAGTTTTAGGATCAAAAAGTATGGAATACAGAGTATTGAGGATATGCAGACTACGCCGCTGTCGAATAGGTAACCATTTTAACTGAGACCGGTAAGCCGACACATGGTCGTACTTCCGCAAGCCAAATATGTATCGGATACAGTTGTTTTGGATACGAGCAAGCTTGTTGAGGAGATCACAATTCAGTCCCGTGTAACACACATCCGCGTAATCCAGAATTGGCAAAATAAGAGTGTTCAATAGTATTTCTTTAATTTTTATAGGTAAAAAATGTTTTAATTTATAGAGTGCCCGGAGTGCACCCGTGACTTTACCAGCAACCTCAGAAATCTGCCCACTCCAAGAAAGTGTAGAATCAATACACAGCCCCAGATCTATAACGCTACATGTAAAAGGTATTTCAATATTGTCGTAGCAAACACGTGAAATGGAATCGTCATCAATCCGGTTCAAAAGTCGAGAGCTACCAACTATAATGGCCTGACATTTAGTAGGGTTTACTGTGACTCCAAAGCGTCTCGACCAATTACTTATGGCCAGCAAGTCTGTATTAATTTTAGCAACGGCATTGTTGAGATCCTCCACTTCAGTCTGTGTGTAAAGCTGCAAGTCATCAGCGTACAGATGATACGAACACTGAAGATCTTTAGTGATAAAGTCTATAAAGATGGAAAACAACAAAGGAGAAAGAATACCGCCTTGGGGAACGCCAGTGTTAAGATTACTCCACTCCGACGAACAATCGTCAAGTTTCACCGATTGCTGACGTCCCCGAAGATAACTTGAGAACCAGCCTAGTGCCAAAGGGGAAACTAAATGATGAGAGAGAATTGCTAAAAGGATGTCATGATCGACGGTATTAAAAGCGTTCGAAAAGTCCACTAAAGCCATTACAGTGACTTTAGTGTTCTCCATACCATCTCTAATGTCGTCGGTCACTTTGAGGAGAGCTGAGATTGTGCTATGTCCAGGCCGAAAACCGGACTGTAACGGATTAAGTAAACCGTTAATATGAAAGTAAGAGGTGAGTTGCTTATGAGCGCAAGCCTCTAATACCTTGGACAGTAGCGGGAGAATAGAGATGGGACGAAAATCTTAGGGATGGGAGGGATTAGAGACCTTGGGCAGAGGACGAATAAAGGCTTTTCGCCAGAGCGAGGGAAATTGAGATGTCGATAGGGAATAATTGACTATATGAGTGATCACAGGGATAATTGTGTCGAGAATGAGTTCAATCATACGTCTATTTATCTGATCTACCCCCACGGCTCTGGTTTTTATTGACAAAAGGATATTTTTTACTTCGTCTTGACTGACTGGAGAAAATATGAATTCCGAAATATTGGGGGTAGGAAGAGATGCGATATATTTAATAGTGTCCGATTTCGTTAAACGGTCCAACGGTGAAGAAGTGGAAAAGTGTTTATTAATATCGTCTAAAGAAATTGTGGATGGGATTTCAGAGTTACTTGATTTGCCGATACCTAAGGAACCCAAAAATTTCCAGATATCAGCAGAAGATGAGGAAGAGATTGTGTCTAGGATCAAGCGGCGTTTAGCATCACGAATCATTCTGTTACACCGGTTCCTTGCAGCCTTAAACAGAGCCCAGTTTTCATCTGACCGATCCTTCCTAAACCGACGAAATGCCCTGTCTCTCCGTCTCATGGCCATCCGCACACCACGAGTTATCCACGGCACAGGAGGCCGCTTGATTCGTACTTTCCGTATTGGTGCGTGCTTATCGTACAACCTAGTGAGTATTTGATTGAATACATCAACCTTTTCATCAATGGTAGCAGCAGACCAAACAGTATTCCACTCCATATTTGCCGCGTCAGATAAAAGCTTGTCTGCATTTATTCGTGCAAAGCTACGTAACTTCCGCACTTTAGGAGTACATTTGGGTGGTTTAAGGTTGTACGAACAATGAATGAGAATTTGTCGCCCGCGCCGCGCCCTTAGTGGTAAAGGCCGCGCGAGACGCGTTTACGCCGCAAGGTCATTGATCTTTATCGTTACGTAGCTATTGTATTACGTTTAATATGGGTAAAGTACCTGGGCGACCGAGCTTTGCTCGGTTACATCTCAAACATTAACTAATTATTTTTAAACTTGTCTAAAAACAATGCAAAATAAAAAAAATATTTAAACTTAATCATAAAAAAAAACAAAAGTAAGTCACCGAGTGGGATTCGAACCCGTAACACTCTTTCTAGCGGTCGCTATCCTTAACTACTGAGCTAAATCAAGGCGGTCGCGGCGCGACGAAATTAGCGACCATATTCTGCGTGGAAAGAAAAACGCATGAAAACTCGTAAACACGCGTTTTCCCAAACATAAAACTAATCTAGATCGATTGTTTACCCCCGAAAACCCCCACATACAAATTTTCAGCGAAATCGTTAGAGCCGTTTTCGAGATCACAGAAATTTATAAATAAATATATATATACATACAAGAATTGCTCGTTTAAAGGTATAAGATTCATTTTGATGCTCAAATGGCTGCATAAACCTCGCGTTTCTACCATTTACACGGTAACACGATCGTGGTGCGTATTTTATTAGCGTTTTCGCATGTTAAGTAGCCCTGGGTGTGCTATACCAGGATGGGTGACCGTAAGTGTTTAATAAAAATTTGCAACCTCCTTCAGCTGTCATCGTTAGATAGCGGTCGTAAAGCTGCCTGTAAAAATCTTGCAAACAGTGTTGGCCACTTTCGTAAACACACGATAAACAATAAAGGAAGGAACTGAATCTGGTCTTAATTTTATACCTAATCATAAGTCGCAATTTCCCTTCTTACTTTACGGGTTTAGGACCGTCAAAATACTGAAGCTGTTATTAGTTGTTATTGTTACTAAGCAAGGAAAAAAACATAAGGTACCTACCTAAACACTAATAAAAATTATAGGTACGAAGATAGTAGGTAATTAGTAAAGCATTTACAGCTTCTGCATCGCCGAGCTGCATCTCGCGTGCTGGCTCGGGGGTTCCGCTCGAAAAACTCTAAAATGTCATCTTCTATCTCGACGACTAGACGTGGCGCTCGGCTTCCTCGTGCATGGGATGGTATCTCGAACTGACCATAGTCAAGAAGCTGATGGTTTGCGGCCAAAATCGTTTGGCGGTCGGTGAGGCACTGTAGCATTCGTTATGCCTTGAGCACGAAGTCGAGGAATGCTCTCACTTTCGTAGAGCCTCCTGGCTACGTGTAAGTTTTCCCCACTTAGAATGTCATGCGCACCATTTCGTAATACTCTCGTGCGGAATACGACATTGTTATGGGTAAGAGATGCGCGCGGGAAAAGAGCTATCGCAACATTCGCAACCTCCCGTGACGCGAGGGTTTTGCCGACTGCCGGCCGACTCGTGGCGCGTGCGATCGGTTGACTGACTGCGACAGGGTGGCGCGGGCGAGGCGGGCGAACGATGGTAGCGGCGCGGCGGGGTTGCACGAGTGAATCAGCTGTGTGCCTGTGCGTGTGTGCGGCTGTGCGGCCGCCCGAGCGAGTTCATTCATTATTCGGTTGACCATTTATTGAAAATTTGCGGACTTTTCGTGATATTTTTTTTAAAACTCTTTTATTACTTAATGAATGACAGAAATTACCAGACATGAATTACCAGCTTTCTTGGCCTCATCGCAGGGGGTAGTTGAGCTCGTCACTCGTATTTTGCCGCCACACGGTGATGACTTTTCTTTGCCCTTTGTAGATGAGGCTCTTGTTGAATGGCAAGTTCGGAACACTCGTCGTAATATTCCTGACAAGCCACGGATTCAAAGACAGTGGGATGATATTCTAGCTAAGAATAGCGTTGACGATCTTTTAAATAACAATTCTGGTGTAGACTTGGTAAGGTTAAAATCAGTTTTATCTCCAGAGTCTGGTGCTTGGCTTCATGCGCTGCCGTCGCCGCAACTAGGCACTCTCATGGACAACAACTCTTTACGTATAGCGGCAGCTCTCAGAATTGGATGTAACATATGTGAGCAGCATCAATGTACCTGTGGTGCGCGTGTAGACGCCAAGGGTCTTCACGGTTTGAGTTGCATCAGGTGTGCTGGAAGGTTTCCCAGACATCATGCACTAAATGATATCATTCGTAGGGCTTTGGTAAGCGCCAACATTCCTTGTGTGTTAGACGTACAGATGGCAAAAGGCCTGATGGGTTGATTTTGATACCATGGCAAAGAGGTCGCTGCCTAATATGGGACGCAACTTGCGTCAGTACCTTCGCCGCCTCCCACCTCAAGGACACTGTCAGAGATGCAAGATCGGCTGCTGAGAATGCTGCGAAACTAAAACATAACAAATATGCTCCCCTTGAATCAGCCTACATTTTTGTGCCTGTAGCTGTTGAGACCACGGGTGCTTGGGGAACTGAAGCTCGAAGATTTATTAGAGACCTGGGCAGACGCATTTATGAAAGGACCAAAGATAATCGCTCTGTATCGTTTCTCGCTCAAAGGATTTCTATCGCTATCCAACGTGGAAATGCTGCTAGCATTATGGGAACCTTTGGGCCAGGAACGATTCGGAGCGGTTTATTGGATTGATAATTTTGACGAAGCATGTTGCGGATACTTTTTTGTAATTAGGTAAGTACAACTTTTGACGAAGCATGTTGTGGATTCTTTTTGTACGTTTTTTGACGAAACTTGTTGCCGATGAATCTTTATTGTAAATCTATTTCTTTTAGTAGTGAAGTTGTATTGTATA
Source organism: Acrobasis consociella (assembly GCA_963555685.1). Classification (NCBI taxonomy): domain Eukaryota; kingdom Metazoa; phylum Arthropoda; class Insecta; order Lepidoptera; family Pyralidae; genus Acrobasis; species Acrobasis consociella. The sequence continues at coordinate 9,505,242 of OY743123.1, read as the reverse complement.
TTGTGTTTTTATAAATAATATTACTTAATTATTTTTTATTACGGTTTTGTGTTCTATCAGTGATTCTGATTCTAAGATTTCAATAAAGCTAGTGGGTATAAAATCATCCTGTATAACCGTTTAGCAGAAAGATGGGGGGGACACGTGACTTTAACAAAAAAAACACTTTAAACCTAAATATTTCAGACACGGATCACTAAATCGAAAAATGGTGTTCCCAATCTCATAATATTTTTGAAAGACCTATTCAACGATACCCCACTTAATGTGTTTGTAGAGAAAAAAATATTGACTTCCTCTTTACGTGTATGGAAGCTACCCTAAAAAAAAATTTTTTTTATATTTCATTTTACGACTTTTTCGCCATGATTTATATACATATCCATGCCAAATTACAGCTTTCTAGTACTTATAGTTTCTGAGTAGGACCGCGGACGGACGGACAGACAGACAGACAGACAGACATGGCGAAACTATTGGGGTTCCTTGTTTACTACGGAACCCTAAAAAGTGCGAGACAAAAACTCATTTTTTTTGTTTCTAGGAATTTATTGTTGATTATTATTGATATGATATTTATTGTTGAATTTATGTACATAGGAATTTACTATTGTTTTTGTTAGAAAACAAATAAAAATAATAAATGTTATCATTATCAGTGTTTTTTTTCTTTTTTCTTATGAAAACGAGTTTCACTTTAAGCTATAGATTAGGATTTAGCAACATTCCAATCATGCCCAAACAGACATTTTTTAAAAAACGGGCCAGTTGTACCCTAGTATTTTTACGAAGTTATTAACTGGCCCACAACCGAGGCTTTCGGACCAGATAATCCCTAGAATTTGAAAAAGTTATTAACTCGTCCGCGGACCATATTTTCTTAGGGCCAGTTAATACCCAACCCAGTGGCGGATTTACACATTTGCCGCCAGTAGGCTAATTATATTTTGCTGCCCCTACCAGGCCTGCCTGTGTCACTCCCCGTTTAGGTATCGAAAATATACCTAGAATAATGAAACTCGTGCCATTCGATAGTTCTATTCATCCTCTTAATAATTAATTTAGGTTGCCGGCCCCATACCTAAAGTTTTTCTTAGTCGGCCGAGTTTTATGTTCAAACAAAAATTGACTAATGCAAGAACAACGTGGAATTGAGTCCAGTGGATGGTGAATGAGGTTGATAAGATGTAATGATTTGCTTATAAACATCGATGAGACCTCTCCAACTCGTCTGGCCAGCGAGGAGAGTGTAGGCCAAGTCCTCTGGCTGCTCTGGCCAAGTATGGCTTCGGTAGTTCAGAGACGGTCGTGCTCCTGCAGTGTAGACAAGAAGACCTGATGATGATGAAGATGATGAATGACGATCATATGTTGGTTTATATTATAAACAACCTTGAAGAGGAGAAAATACAAATTGGGCCCAAAGTCAAAGGCTATCATTTTTATAGTCAGTACTACCACAAAGTAATAATATACTACGTACAAGTTATGTACAAGTACTACTAATGGTTATCATTTGTTAGTATGGCAAGAAACCTGTATGGGGTTATTCCATAACTTTTTAAAATAATTACTTTTTTGCTGACTGTACAAAATGCTCCAGGTTAGGCCCAGGCAACCCTGTACATTAAGACATATTTTTTAATATGAAACACCCTACATATGTTGCATTTTGCTACTCGATGAGGTAGGGTTGCTTACTGTCCCCTCTTGGTCTATCAGGGTAGCGGTCGATGGTGCGCGGAAGGGGCAGGGTGGGTAATATTCGATATTGCCGCCCTAGCTCCAGCCTACTTAGCCTGCTGGTAAATCCGCCATTGATCCCCAAAAATGTCTATCAACTCAAAGTGTGCGTTACTCTACCAAGAAAGTAGCTCCTAGAGAGATATGAGTGGAAGTTATAATTAGTACCTAATATGCTGTAAATGTGCCCGGCATAAATAATTTGTGGGGGTTGTCGTTTTGGAAAAAAATGGAAAAAACGATTCCTGCTAGGGTAACGTTGTTCCAGCAGGAAAATTCTAAACTACCTATCGGAGGCAGTGACAATATCCATGGTCAGATAGCTTATGTATGTAGAAGTATGTGCGGCGAATATGGAATATGTGATGGTTCAGGTTTTTAAGATATCGAGTTTCCTGCTGGAGTAACGTTTAGCGAAATCGGTGTGCTCTAAAACTGTTACATGTGCGGATTTAGAATAATTTGACATGAGTAGCTCTTAATTTGTGCACATGGCACACATAATTGGATTTAAGAGAGTACTTATAATTTTCAAGTAATAGCGCTTTTTTGAAAACAAGAAAATAATTCGTAGCTCCGAAATGAGATACCGTATAAGCTCACTGAAAACTGCATTAGGTCCATCTTGACGCCTATTATGACTATAAAAATATTGGAAAGTGTAGTTACATCAGTTATTAAATAATATGTCAAAATTCACAATTATCCTATCATAATTTTGACGGTCAATATACAAGAAAACGGGTCAATCCTAAACGTGCGGGTATGAACCAAAAATTAGTACCTAAAGTCAAATAACGCATTGCGAATTTTCAGATAAAAATGTTTCGTATATAAAAGGATATAAACAAAAAATAAAACCTGGAAACAAGGACTGATAATCCGACCAAATTTGAGTGACTACAAAAAAGCGGCGGTTTCATACATATCGATGACCTTCTTCATTGAACGTCATAAACCTAAACCGTTGTCCGTACAGTCGCGTTCAGAGGTATTTCGGAAATTCTGTTTCTTTATACCCGAGCGTTTTTGTTGGCAGTTTTATAACCTTAATCTTAAGAATTAATTATAATTGACATGGTTTTCTGCCACACTAGGGAGGCGATGCCGACAACAACGCATCACTATTTTGATTCCAATAAAGAAATCTTTGAGTATATATATTTAAAACTCTCCTTTAAAAGACTTGGGGGAAGGGGGTGTGTGGCGTACCCAAATTAACATAAAAATATTTTTTATATACAATATTAATTTTTATTAAGTACAAATAATTTAAAGGTTTCCGTTCCGTTAAATTCCGTCATTTTGAACAACTTTTCCCATTAATTGTATAACGAAATACGTTTTTTTTTTAATTGAAGTAAAGTAAGTCGTTACTTTAGATTTCTTTTTTGTATTTCGGTATTCATTTATTGGGGAAAGTTGTTCAAAAAGATGGACTGTATCACCCTTTAAAATATTTGTACTAAATAAAAAAGGACATAGTATAATTACCGTATATATTTAGTATATCACATCAAACTACACTTATAAAATAAAACTTTACATTAAAACATAAATACTTACCTACCACTTACACCTCACCGTCATGAATCGTTGAGCGTAAACTATCATAGCAAGTACCTACCTGCGTGGGCCCGGCCGGCATCGCACGCAAGCAGGCAAAGCAAACTAGCCCGAAGACGAATGCCCCCGATTCCTGCTACGAATCAAACGATTCAACAAGAGCAGCCACCCTGATCGTCTTTTTTATACTCATAGATTTAACAGTACCTGGGTGACCGAGCTTTGCTCGGTTACATCTCAAAAACTAATTACATTTTTTTAAACTTTTCTAAAAACAATACAAAATAGAAAATGATATAAACATGAACATAAAAAAAACAAAAGTAAGTCACCGAGTGGGATTCGAACCCGTAACACTCTTTCTAGCGGTCCGCAATAGTCCACATCCTTAACCGCTGAGCTAAACGGATGGCGGCCGGCGCAAAGAAATTAGCGACCATATTCTGCGTGGAAAGAAAAACGCATAAAAACTCGAAAACACGCGTTTTCCCAAACATAAGACTAATCTACATCGATTATTTACCCCTGAAAACCCCCATATACCAATTTTCAGCAAAATCGTTAGAGCCGTTTTCGAGATCACAAAAATTTATAAATATACAAGAATTGCTCGTTTAAAGGTATAGGATTTATGGTCTCGCCTGCTACACTCATTTGATTATTCTAATGTAATTTCAAAAAGTTTATTTTTTATAAGCCAAAAATGCCAAAATGTATAAATAATAAACGCGAAGTGCATATACTTTTGCGTGATCTAGTTACTAGATAATGATAGGAACCTTTCGTGTGCGAGTCAATTCGCACTTGGCAGATTTTTAGTATTTGTTGTTATAGCGGCAACAGAAATACATCATCTGTGAAAATTTCAACTGTCTAGCTATCACGGTTCTTGAGATATAACCTGGTGACAGGCAGACAGCGGAGTCTTAGTCTTCGTCTTCTAGTCGTTAGTCTCGTTTTTACCCTTTGGGTACGGAACCCTAAAAATAGAATAAAATAAATATTCAAGCGGGGCCCCCATACAACCAACGTGATTTTTTATAGATAACGGTACGGAACCCTTGTGCGCGAGTATGACTTGCACTTGGCCGGTTTTATTTTTGCTTAGTTATTTTATAGGCAGTACATAATAGGAAAACCATATTCATATTCTTGACAATTATTATGTGTTTAACCTACAAATTTATATACTGTTAATTTGTCTTTTCTACTTCAGTGTACTTCGGCTAAACACGTTTAGACCTGTTCGTGACTAAGTTAAGAAGGTCATTGATATGTATGAAACCACCGCTTTTTTGTAGTCATTCAAATTTGGTCGGGTTATCAGCCCTTGTTTCCAGGTTTAGTTTTTTGTTTATATCCTTTTATATACGAAACATTTTTATCTGAAAATTCGCAATGCGTTATTTGACTTTAGGTACTAATTTTTGTTTCATACCCGCACGTTTAGGATTGACCCGTTTTCTTGTATATTGACCGTCAAAATGATGATAGGATAATTTTGACTTTTGTAATATTATTTAATAACTGATGTAACTACACTTTCCAATATTTTTATAGTTATAATAGGCGTCAAGATGGTCCGAATGCAGTTTTCAGTGAGCTTATACGTTATCTCATTTCGGAGCTACGATTTTTTTTCTTGTTTTCAAAAAAGCGCTATTACTCGAAAATTATAGGTACTCCCTTAAATCTAATTATGTGTGCCATGCGCACAAATTAAGAGCTACTCATGTTAAATTATTCTAAATCCACACATGTAACAGTTTTAGAGCACACCGATTTTGCTAAACGTTACTCCAGCAGGAAACTCGATATCTTAAAAACCTGAACCGTCACATATTCCATATTCGCCGCACATACTTCCACATATATAAGCTATCTGATCATGCATATTGTCACTCCCTCCGATAGGTAGTTTAGAATTTTCCTGCTGGAACAACGTTACCCTAGCAGGAACCGTTTTTTCAATTTTTTTCCAAAACGACAACCCCCACAAATTATTTATGCCGGGCACATTTACAGCATATTGGGTACTAATTATAACTTCCAGTCATATCTCTCCAGGAGCTACTTTCTTGGTAGAGTAACGCACACCAACTCAAAGCATCTGCCAAAGTTAAAAAAAATGCTTGGCTTATTTATTTTTTACTCCTTAAATATTCTAAGTGGCTTGTGTATTGTCTTTTCTGTGCACCTTGCCTCAAATACCTACCAAATAATCTATGACTCTCAACTAAAAGAGCTATGAAATTATATCTAAGTACGCTAAGTCAAGCCTTGTGGTAGTTTTATCTGAGAGTTGGTAGACATCTCTAGTGACAGTAAGACACAAAAATTTAAAAAAAGGCAGACTTAGTTAAATTATAAGTATTTTATTACTAAGTACTACTAATTTATAAAACAACTATACACCAACAATAAATTTATCTGTTTTGTACATTTCGTAAGCGAATTCTTCGTCATGTGTCGGGTCGAACTCCAGTCCTGCAACAAGGAAAATTACACAGGTTTAACAGCGTACTTTAATCGACCGACGTTTACATCGTTACTAGGCCGAATGCACACTAGGGACTTCTGTTGATGTCCAAGGACGATTAGGACTCTTTATATTAGGGGCATTAGGGGCGGTATTATTTATTAGCTAATACCTCAGGCTAATACATGAAACTAAAATTTAAAAATTCTGTTCATAATTTGGTGATCTGTTTCGTCATAAAACATAACAAAGTTCACCCAATAAGTACTATAGTAAACTAAGGGTCAACCTCACTGGAAGAGAAGCGAAGATAAGTTTTATTGTCAAACCATATTCACCTTTATTTCTGTATGCACAATACACAGTATAGCTTGAACAACAAAAGCTTCGCGACTTCTCGCGACTGCCAGCGGCACCAAGCAGCCGATTTTTTTAAAGCCATTCTATGCATTTCTTAGACAGAAATAAAGCCTTCGCCTTTCTTCCGGTGTGAGTTGAGCCTAATATTACCGTGCTAATTAATATCTAAAAAAAAAACGTAATGTGGTGTGTGCATGTATGTGGGTATGTAGGTAAAGTTTTTATGTTTGTAAAAACTTTATTGTACACAACAAAAGAACAGGCGTATTTATTGACTTTCCAGTCAACAATGATCTCTTTTTCAGTTTTTCTTTTCAATGTTTTCCGTGGTTATAACTTCAAGTGGTGGGTATTTAAAGTTTATTTTTGTACAGGCATGGCGCCTCCCTCGCCCTCGGTAAGTAATAAATCAAGCTTCTAATGAAGTTTTCTATTTCAAGCAAGGACTATAGAAACGAAACTTACTATTTTGTGTTTGTAAATAGTTTCAAAGTATAGCTATTTCTTCAGGATACCTGATGAAAAATATCATAGAATTACTTCTGTGAAGTCAACCTATTCATTATTTTTTTTAATACTGAACACGGAATTATATGACAGTATATCTAACGAGGTTGAAACTAGGATTGCGTGGGCCTAGAGGTAGAAAGCAAAGAATTTCTGTTTTTAGAAAAAATTCTTTTTAAGCTATTGCATAGCTTCTATCGCGGGCCTTGAGCGCGGGGACCGAATCCAGAAATTCCGTAACGAAAAAACCTCACGCTCCCCACTCCGCCTACCATGTAGGTTGCCGCTTCGTCTCCGTCGTCCGTTTGCGACGTTGCCGTCCTTCCTTGTTTACAATAGCTTTACCGCGGCAGTCCCCGAGTGCCACACGTCTTTTTTTTATTTCGAATGTAGAAATATCCGAATGACTTTCATTTATTGACAAGTGGATACATTTAATCCCCAGCTAAAAAAATTAAAAGAGAAGACTGTCGACCATGTTTTGTCGAACAAAAATTTTTCAATTTTTATTAACACGTGAAATATTTTCATGATGATTTCGCGGATGCCGCATACATATTCCGTTGGACTCGCCAAGTGAGTCGTCGGCACAATATAAATTGTAAGAAATCGCCAGGCGAGTTCTCTGGCATTGGATGTTAGGATAAACATTATTTTTGTTATTTTTGTGGCTTAATCAGTCTCCGTTACGTTTATATCGGAAGTAACGATTGTTCAGTGTGTAAACATGGTAAAAAAACTTACAGGATAAAGTAAAATGTAAGTTTGTTTCGTAAATTAGACAGTGGTTCTAAATATTTTATATAGTGGTTATTGTTAAAGTTATATTTTGTTTTAAAAACCTTTATAAATAGCAAATGAGCCTTGAATATTTAACGCTATCTCCTAGTTCTATAAATATGGTATCAACTTCTATAAGAATACAATTTTCGTTGTGAATGTGACATTATTTTTATAGAGAATAGAAATAAATAAATTCATTTATGTTCGTATATTTAAAATAATTTAATCTGAAATTACTTAACAGTCTATTTAACAATAATAGATAATATTTTTGATAAAACAATTGAAATTTGGCAATAAGTACCTACCAGTTTTTTTTAGTGTGATTTATAATATCCAGTGAAAGACCACTAGTATCATCATCTGGTTGTTTTTATCTCGCCTCCTTGTAAGCCAGTATCAAATATCACCACATCTACCAAACAACTACCTACACTTTCTGGCGACGTGACTTTGAACCTTCGGCTATGAATCATGTTAACAGGCGATGCGGCTAGCAACCCATCACTGTATTGATTGCTTTTCCATCTTCTCGCCCACCATGACGCTAAAAGTGGCTTTTGGGTCTTGCGACCCTGGGCTCTGGATAGAACCGCAAGACCCAAAATGCTCTGTCTGCCCCATTAGGGATAAAGACTTGATAGTATGTATGTATGTATTCGGCTGTGAACTCGCCTAGAGAGTTCATGGCATTGAAGAATATTTATTTTTCTTTGAAATATAAAAACGTTTTGTACATCTGGGCCACCGTGTTAACGTTTCAATATCATCATCTACACTGAAATTTTTAATAGAATATTCAGATGCGCCGCGTTTTGGAAAAATAACCGAATAACGCTGAACTCGCCACGCGAGTCGCCGGTACTAGAATAAAACTGACGTGAACTCACATAGCGAGTCGGCGGCACTGAACGTGTTAAATGGTTCTAATACTAGCATAAGATAATACTGTTAATGCTTACCAACATATTCAATCTCCAAATCAAACCTCCCTGGAATCTTGTCCCCGCAGGCTATGCCGAAGTGGGTGACCCTGTCCAGCCGTATCCGATTCTGTTTATCTTGTAGCCGACCTTTCGAGCCCATTACAAATTTCGAAAATGGTATCTGAAAACAAAACATTACATACTGTAAAATAGGTACCCGAGAGAAAGAGGGACATTGGTATCTATCGATTTATTTCGATTTAACTGCTTATAGCTAAGCTAAAGCGCGTTTAAGAAGTGGACGAAAATTAAAAAAGTATTATTTATACGTATAGAGTACGTTACAATATGACACCTAGTGGCGGTTAATTGAATCACTTATTAAAAGAGATGCTTTATAGTATAATCGTACTTGTGTTTAACCCATACTATCACGTCTTTATCCCTAACGGAGCAGACTGAACATTTTGGGCCTTGCGGCTCTAAGCAGAGCCTGCTTGCTAGCCGCATCGCCTAATAACATGTTTTGCATTTACGCCTATTCCTTTGATCGGCATCTACGATCTGCGCGGGAAGAGAAGCAGTTCCAGACCAGCATGGAAGGATTAATAAAGCATAAATATTTTTACAATCATCATCATCGTCATTTTTACAATAAATAAATAAAATAACATGACTGATGTTTCCTTTTAAATGTGCAAAAGTTTACGACTGTTTGATTCAGGTATTATCCTTTGGATGAGGTATAGTGGGTGATGATCGATGGAAATAAATATGTTCGATATTTATACTGTTAACTATCCAGAAAACCAGCTGCATTTGATGATCTATACTCCATTTGGTTAGGTATTTAAATAAATGTAAACAATCTTGACATGTCATTTTAATGAAATATACACTTTATAAATCAATACCTTTGCAAATCACAACATAGCGCGACGAACCGATGGCCGATGGGGCAAAAAGGTTCTTGAATGGCGACCGCGTACTGGCAAGCGAAGCGTAGGGCACCCACCTACAAGGTGGTCAGATGACCTGACCAGGGTCGCTGGAAAGCGCTGGATGCAGGCAGCTCTTGACCGGTCATTTTGGAAATCTTTGGGGAGGCCTATGTCTAGCACTGGACGTTACGCGGCTGAAATGATGATGATGATGAAATCAATACCTTTGCAAATTACAAAGTAATAATGTCATTTATAATTTATAACATAATAACTTTGTAATTAGCAAAATTATTGATTTATAAAGTGTATATTTCAATAAAAGACATGTCAAGATTGTTTACATTTATTTAAATACCTAACCAAATGGAGTATAGAAAGAGTGGTAGATATTATTGTTACTAGTATAGGTCAAATAATTTGTAAATCAATACCTTAGAAATCTGCCAATAGGGGCCCCCTCTAGTATACAGCACATAATGGTAGATATCATTCCAAGTTATATCATAGTAGCCTTCACAGGATATATTGAGAAGGTAGGACCTGCCGTCGCCTCGCACTTTCAGGACAAGGGTGTTATACAGGTGCCAGTCGTAAGTAGAATCCCGTTTGAAGGATTTCTGAAAACATCATTTTCAAAAAGGTTACCACTTGCACTGTTGACTATATCTGTGCTGTTGACTCATTGCGAATAGTTGCAGGTATTGTAGGCTGGGGCGCCTCTAGGCACGAAGCGAAAACAACGAACATCGATTGGCTGGTAGGGGCTTATCTGTGCAGCTAATACTCACTTTGATTTGAAATACATAGTACTGTTAGGAGAGAACACTTTAGCGGCTATTTTGGAGGGGAAAATCCGAGTAGAGGGGAAGCGTCTTTATAAACTGTTGCGCGTCTCATTAAGAGAGAATTTTCGTAGTGACAACTTACTAAGGGAAATCTATGCCCGTCAACTTGCCTTTTCGATTTTGCCTTTTTTTTCTTTTATTTAATGTTACATTGATTACTTAGATTAGTGATAAAAATAATTTTGTAATTAGTAAATTAAAAATCGAGTCTTCAGTTCAGTTATTTGTTTTTTTTAAGCACCCGCTTTCTGAGTTCCTAACATCAGAAGTGGGATGCGTACTCATTTCCCACTATTTTGTTTCCGTTAAAAGGCAGATTGACGGTTAATAACGTGTCGCAGTGTGTTTAAAATTGGTAAGGTGTTGTTGTGTACTTACTGGGCTTACACATTGGTGAGTACGTTCCAATTTTATTTTAAAAGTGTTGTGAGTGCATATCTTTTGGCATCATTGCAAATTTCCGGTTTTCGTGGTTAAATTAACTGTTTTTCCCATTTTTGTTTTGTTTTTTTTTTGTTTTTGGCCTACCCTCACAAAAGAAAAAAAAAATGCCTAATAGCTATAAAAGTAGAAGCCGTTCTAGAAGTTATGTTCCGCGAACTAGGAGCCATGGTTCTCGGAGCAGGAACCGTTCCAGGGAGCGGAATACTCGTGCCAGGGACCGGGATTCCCGTTCTAGGAGCCGAGATTCCCATTCCAGGGGTCTCAATTCTCGCTCTGAGTACCATGGGTCACGTTTAGATCGTTCTCACACACGACGTAGTCTCCCTAAAAATGCTTTAACCGAAACAATGGATGAAATTCTAGTTCGACTGACGTCTTTGGAACAACGTCGGCGCTCGCCTTCGCAGCGACGACGCGAGCCGAGCCCGATGACTCCACCACTACCACGTGCGGCGGAGTCTGCGGCAGAGCATCGCGGATCTGCAGCCGAGCGTCGAAGCAGTGCGAGAGACCGTCGCGGGCCGGTGACGTCATCATCGCCAGGTCGCTCCGTGAGTGCTGCTGCGAGTGGCGACATGAGTGCAACGGAGCGGATCATCGACGCGATACGACTGATCAACACGTCGGTGAGATCAAACCAAACTTACTTTATCTCCAATTTTGATCCGAGCATCAACGATATAGATACCTGGTGCGATGAAGTAGACCGTGCTAAGACTCTGAACCATTGGAACGATAACGAATGTCTGTCTCGCATTGGTAACTGTCTCAAAGGTGATGCTCGGACCTGGCTAAATGAATGGGTCACTAACGACCGTAGTTGGACCAATTTTAAGAAAGAATTCAAACCGCTTTGCCCTAAAAAGCCGGATGTTGCTAATATCCTATTTGAAGTCATGAGTTCTAATTCTGATAAATATCCTACTTACGCTGACTACGCTCGTCGGTCGTTATTAAAATTGCGAATAGTTAAGGGCTTGAGCGATGAACTCATTTCGGCAATTGTCATACGGGGCATCACAGACCCGCAAATTCGTGCTTCTGCTACTAACGCAAAATTAATGCCAAATGACTTAGTCGAGTTCTTTTCTATTTATGTCAAATCAAACACTGTTTCCCATAAAAAGCCTGACACTCCCAATAGTGAAACAGGTCGCAAGCGAAAGTTTGAAAGTGGAAAATGCTTTTCCTGCGGCCAACCGGGTCATAGACAAATTCACTGCACGAAGAAACCCAAACCGGGGTCTAGGAACGATAACTCCAACAACAATATTCAGAAAAGTACTTTGGTTCAAAATTCAAATAAAACTGACCCATGCAGTTATTGTAAAAAACCTGGCCATAAGGTCGAAACGTGCTTCGCAAAATTAAAAGCACAATCACAAAACGCGAATGTAAATTTATGCCAGGAAAATCCTGATAATAAGAGTAAAGATATTGTTGTTGCGGTTATACAAGGGGTTCCCGTCGATATCCTTATTGATAGCGGTTCTTGCATATCTTTGATTTCTTCTTCCATGCTTAAACACTTCAAATGTGCACGCAAGCCCGCCTTTAGGGTTTTGAGAGGCATTGGTGGACGTGAAATCGAGTCTACTTATTTTGTAACCTTGCCCATAGAGTTTAATGAGGTAACCCTAGAGGTGGACTTGCATGCGGTGTCTCCTGAACTTATGAACACCCCGATCATAGTTGGGACCGATGTGTTAAATAGAGAAGGCGTTACTTACGTTCGTACGTGCGATTATCAATACCTTTCCTGTGAACCCCGTATTGTGCATGATGTAATGTGCACTGCGTCTTCATCGCAAACTCCAATACAGACTGCCTTGATTGGTAATGATTTAAAAATACTGAAAAGTCTGATTGAAGAATTTTCTGATTTCTTCATTTCTGGGACTGCTACTTCAACGGTGAATACCGGTAGCATGTCAATCAAATTGAATAATAGCACACCCGTGAATTATAGACCGTACCGACTATCATATCCAGAGATTTTAAAGGTTCGAGAAATCATAAAAGACCTGTTAGAAAAGAAAATCATACGTGAATCTGTATCGGAATATGCGAGTCCAATTCTGTTAGTGAAAAAGAAAGACGGAACCGACCGCATGTGCGTAGACTACAGGAAATTAAACTCGATGACGATTAAAGACCGTTTCCCATTACCATTGATCGATAGCCACATCGATCGCTTAGGCAAACACAAATACTTTACGAGCCTTGACATGGCAACAGGGTTCCACCAGATCCCCATGGATAGCGATTCGATTGCATTTACTGGGTTTGTTACCACGGAATCCCATTATGAGTACCTGAAAATGCCATATGGCTTGGCTAATGCGCCTGTTGTTTATCAGCGAATAATGGCAAAAACTCTTCGTCAGCACCTGGAATCTGGTGAAGCCCTGGTGTACATCGACGATGTGCTTATTATGAGCAACACGATTGCGGAAGGTCTTGTATCTCTTCGCAAGGTGCTCCAGACCTTGACCGATGCAGGCTTTTCTATAAATTTAAAGAAATGCTCTTTTTGCGCTACCAAAATTGAGTACTTAGGACGCACTATAAGTCAAGGTCAGGTGCGGCCGAGCAAACAAAAAGTTCAGGCTTTAGTAGAATCGCCTATTCCAAAGACCGTGAAGCAGGTTCGCCAATTTCTGGGGCTGGCTAGCTATTTTCGCCGCTATATAGCTGGTTTTGCCACTAAGACCGCTCCCATTAATAAATTGACAAAAAAAGGCGAACCTTTTCTTTGGGGTGATGAACAAGAAGAAGCACGCCAAGTCATAATCTCTGAGCTTACGAGCGAGCCCGTATTGGCTATTTACGATCCTGAACTACCTATTGAAGTACATACGGACGCTAGCTCTCTTGGCTATGGTGCAGTGCTTCTTCAAGTTCATAAGAATGGTTACAAACGGGCAGTTGGCTATTTTAGCAAGCGCACTCAAGGTGCCGAGCCAAGATATCACTCCTATGAGCTCGAGACCTTGGCTGTGGTTAAAGCTCTTCAGAATTTTAGACATTATCTGGTTGGAGTCCAATTTACGGTCGTCACTGACTGTAACGCTCTGAAGTCCACGCAACAAAAGAAAGACTTGTTGCCTCGTGTAGCCAGATGGTGGATATATCTGCAGGACTTTGACTTTAACTTAGAATACCGGAAGGGGACCTCCATGTCACATGCTGACTATTTGAGCCGCAACCCTGTTAACGTCTGCGAGGCTCGTAGACAACAAAATTGGGCTCAAATAGCACAGGCGTCTGATGAGGAAACCCAGCAACTCATTCAAAAATTAACAGATGGACAACTAGATCCTAATCATTATGTGCATAAGAACGGTCTGCTATATTACCGGTATTCTCCCGTAGGGGAAACTTCTATACTTCTTTGTTTTGTGTCAAAAGGTCATAGACTCAGCCTACTCAGAATTTTTCACGACGAGCATGACCATCCTGGTGTCGATAAGACTTTAGAACTTATCAGGAAACATTTCTGGTTCCCCTCACTAAAATCGTTTGTCCAGAAATATGTCAGCCATTGCATCATTTGTATCATGCACAAAAAGGTCCCAAGAGCTCCCTATCAGCCCATACATTCTTGGGAAAAACCATCTATCCCTTTTGAAATTATTCACGCCGACGCGTTAGGTCCATTGCCCCTGTCTAATGGCTTCAAATACGTGCTTATTGTAGTCGATGCTTTTTCAAAGTATTGTCTCCTATACCCGATGCATGGCCAAGACGCATCTGAGCTAAAAGTACGTTTTACAAACATAATATCACTTTTTGGTACACCAAAATTACTTGTAGCCGATCGTGGCCGTATGTTTCAGAGTAATGAGTTCACAAAACTTATAACTGAACTGGGCATTGATGTACATCTAATCACGCCGGAAATGCATCAATCAAACGGTCAGGTCGAGCGATATTGCCGAACGCTATTGAACCTGGTTCGTATCGAATGCAATCATCGCAAAAATGAATGGTCAGACGTTATGTGGCGGCTTCAGTTAGTTTTAAACATAACTAAGCAGAAAACGACTCAGCTATCGCCACTAAACTTACTAGTAGGCATTGAGGCTGCCACACCTCTTATACGTCATCTCATCAGGGATGTTGCACTTGATAACTTCAGTCCGAATCGTGAAGCGTTAAGAGTTATGCATCGTCAGCAAGCTGCGGAACGTTTGAAAGCAAATCAAAACCAACAAGATGCGACTGTTAACGCCGATCGAAGGCCACCTCGATCATTCGAAATTAATGCTTTTGTTTTTGTCATTAAAAAGGCACAATCGACGGGCAAACTGGACTCTGGCATGCGCGGGCCATATCGAGTGGTTAAGGCGCTTCCCCATGGCCGGTACGAGCTAGAACTGCTGGCTGGCTCCTATGGCAAGTCGACCCAGGCTGCCGCGGAGTATATGGTGCCGTGGCGAGGGGAGTGGACTCCAGACGCCTGTGCTGCTTTTTTCGAGAGTAAGCTGGAGACTGGATTTGTGCGATATACTGCTGTAGTGACTGTGTCACTTGGATGGAGTAATATGCGAACATGCCTATGTTACTTACGATTATCCCCATGCCAGAGACCTAGGAAGGTCTGGCATGGGAGGGAATTTTTACTAAATGGGATCGAGGTGTCTCTGGTGACGACCGGAGTCCCGATCCCTCCATATTTTTCTCATAAACAAAGTCGAAGCATCTCCAGTAACAACTGGAGATCCGACTTCTGTCTTACTATTACCTGGGCTGGTGATGTAATTGAATTGTCTGCAGCATTTCTTTAACATCACTAGCTACAAATTTAAATGTTTTTGTTTTTCTTTTTTTTTTGTAAGACTTTTCATACGTTCCCAGGTGCAGACCCAGACGATGCAGAGTCCACCCCTGAACTAGCTGCTACGAGTGATGTGCTCCCTGTAGCAGAGCCTCTGCCGAGTACCTCCAGTCAGACAGCGGCATTGCAGCCAGAGGAAGAGGAGCTCGAGGACGTTCTCCCAGCAGGAAGGCCGTGTTAGGAGAGAACACTTTAGCGGCTATTTTGGAGGGGAAAATCCGAGTAGAGGGGAAGCGTCTTTATAAACTGTTGCGCGTCTCATTAAGAGAGAATTTTCGTAGTGACAACTTACTAAGGGAAATCTATGCCCGTCAACTTGCCTTTTCGATTTTGCCTTTTTTTTCTTTTATTTAATGTTACATTGATTACTTAGATTAGTGATAAAAATAATTTTGTAATTAGTAAATTAAAAATCGAGTCTTCAGTTCAGTTATTTGTTTTTTTTAAGCACCCGCTTTCTGAGTTCCTAACAGTACCATATAGTCATCAATGCCTGTCAATCCGCCCCACAAACGACTGTGAGAACTACCGATGTTACTGAGTATGGCCCCCTCATCATCCACTCAAGTTAGAAAATGGCCTTTTTTAAATTGTCCTGGTCTTAGATATTTATCTACATATGTATTTGATATAAAATATAGTATCGTTGAGTTAGCATCCCATAACACAAGTGTCGAACTTCTATGGGGCTAGCTCAATCAGTGTAATTTGTCCCTATATATTTACTTATTTTACTCTGTCACGAAATTGGCGCAACCAGCGATAGCGGCGAGCGGCGGGGGCTAAGCGTGCCGCGACTCCGCGCGCGACGTCACCGGCAACAAGAAACATATTGGCGACTAGGTTACTCGTTTGCAGGATCATATCGTTTACTCACCCTTATTCGAGTAGATCTCATTGCGCAATAGCCCGCCTTTTTGATGCGGCCGTCCTTAGGCACGCGGAGATCCAGGTTACCATGGAATCGCGCCCGGCCCGCGCTGCTCATCTCCAGCTTGCATGTACTGTACCCCTCGTTGTGGTCGCTATCGCTGGTCGTCACGAACTTGTCCAGGACTTCTGGCTTGTTGAAACACCATATAAGATCTGTCTCGCCTGAAATAAGCAAATAGATAATAACTTACCTATTACATCTGTCTATTTTAAGTACTTTCATCAGTTTGGTCAAAATAAAAAAATCTATATTTTTTTTAATTTAAAGAATATATTTTTTTGCTTACCATTTCATTTGAAATAATCTTTCAAAAAATTAAAGAAATATCATATAAGTAAGTATACATATAAGAGTAAGTATCATATAAGTAAAATACTGTTGTAAGTCCTATATACTTTATTCATAAATTGCAGTCGAAATAAAGCGGAGAAAGTAAAGGCTCCAACACACATGATAACATTCAAATAAAATATATGCTGAAGATCACAAAGTTGCTAAATAAGTCACAAACACAGATCCTACAAATGTCTATTCAAATATTGATGACAACACCCATGCCCAGCACTGGGCAGCAAATGGGTCTACTACTTCACTTAAACAAAAAAATTTAACAATCACCATCACCTAAATAATTCTTAAAAAATACTGGTTAGAGAAGTCATATAGTTAGTATTTATGGTAAGTAGGTACATAAATTAGAATCTATTTAATATTATTGTTAAATTTATTATTGTCAGATCTGTTTTAGAATCAATATATCAATCTAACAAAAATGTCAAACAAATTGTTATCTCTGTACAAATACTGGTTTTGAGATAAAATAATATGGCAAATGGTATATGCTGATTGATGTATGAAAAAAAAGAAACCAGACCTAGTGCAAACTACGATTTTATTCTGACTTAGCCATTATCAACTAGTGATAAGATTTGTTACTGCTATTTTGGACGAAAATGTATATAATGTATTTAATTACATAAAAAACGCTTGATAAACATCATAGTTTGCTGATCTATATATTATTATTTGCACAGGCCTGGCTTTTTATAGACTAACACATTTTCAAAGTAACAATTTACCATCATATTCTTTGACAAAATAAATGTACACATATAATTAAGATTATCAAGTCAAACAAGGATTTAAATTCCGAGATTATTACTTAAAAATCAAATAAATGGCAATAATTAAGTCTTTAAAACAGAAAAAAAACTATTTCACAGAATTCACAGTACACATTCAAACATCAATAATTATTAATTATTTAACTAGATAGAAGAGTTGCTTTGATCACAGAAGAATTTAGACAACATTGGACATCACAAATTCCAAATTATGTCTATAAGAGAAAAGACAGCACCAAGAACCATGGCAAGGGAGATATCCACTCAACGCACCTCAATGATTAACTGATCACATATTCTGGTTAACTCTTCATTGTCTCTCGTTTTCTGTGTCAGAGACTCCTGGAGAGATGCAATAGTGATTTCATGTTTCTTGATTGTCGCATTAAGCTTGGCCACCTCCACATTGTGGTTCTTTTTGATGCTTTCCAAAGTTTCATTGGCTTTCGACAAGCTGTCTGAAGTAACTTCCTTTAGATTATTATAAAGCAATTCATACTTTTTCATACCAATTTCATAGTCTGATATGTTTTGCTCAAATACTTTTTCTCTTTCTCTGACTTCTGTAATCACACTTTTACATTTCTCGTATTTGGCCAGAAGGTCATTGAAGGAGCTCTCCATGCTTGTGAGGTGATGCAAAGCCTGATCTCTCTCTGTCTCTAGTTTTTCTTGCATTTCTTGAGACTGCAATTTGTCACGCTGTTGCTCACATATCAAGGAAGATATAGTTTTTTCATATTCCTCCATAACAATGCTCATCTGCTTGTTGCTCATGGCTTTTTCATTAATCTGCTGCATTAATTTATTTACTTTCTCTTGCAAACTGTCTTTTTCATCAGTTAATTTTTTTACTTTCGCCTCTAGGTCTTCAGTGACTCGAGAATGTTTGTATTCTACATCTTTCAGTGCTGACCTTAATTCCCTGTTTTCCTGTCTTAGTTGTAGCACTTCTTGGTCTTGTCTCTGAAGAATTGTCCTGAGGGTTTGTAGACGATTCACTTCCTGGGTACTATAATTGCTGAAGCGTGGGCTACGAGGAGCAGCAGTGGGGGGTGTGCTACCCGAAATACTTATCAGTCTCTCTGTGGCTACTTGAGTTGGGGTTAGTATAGCGGAAACACTGCGAACCAGAGCTGGAGTTGACCGTGTCTGGGCAGCACTGGTTTTAGGTGCTTCACAGTTGATTACAGGAGGCACTACTTGCATTGGTTTATCTTTTGCAGTGACCAAGACCGAACCAGTTGACTGTGAGTGTTTCGGGGAAGCCACATGATTGTCCACAAACACAGAAGCAGCACTGCCTGTTTCATACCCTATATCCAATTCAGAGTCAGCAATAGACTCACTTTTCGTTGAATCAGTATTGGCGAGCTTTTGCCTTGCATAAAGTGGGTCGAATTTCACAAACAGGCTCTCCTTGCCTCGGTCGATTTGGCTCTGATTTCGATTCGACCCGGCACACTTGACAAGGTAGTCCAAACTAGTTGCGTCTATGAACATGTCGTCGTAAGCAGGCAGTTCCTGCATCGTCACGTCGCAGATGCTATCGTAACCAGTAAGGAGATCCCCTGTCACATCGGGCTGTTCGGATAAATCTGCAGATGGCTTTTTCGGCGACAACGCCATGAGGTCTCCCATGGACGACACTGGAGTTATAAAACTATCGTCGGACGCCGTAGTGCTTTCCCTGGAAGACAACATGTTTTCCGAATCTATTGTCTCCCTACTAGTATCTCCTCGTCCCAAGAAACTTTGAAATTTTTGGTAAATATTTTTCAAATTACTCTTCTCAGTCGGCGCTGGACTGCTATTCAATAGATTTGAAAACATTCGCTGTGTTCCCGTGAGGGCTTCCGACATTCAGTATCACGAAACTAATAAAAACTACTCGTTTGTGCTATTTTTGTGCTACTCAACTCAAATAAAAACAAAACAGAAGAAACCAAAGAATTAAAAATATGTTCAACGACTGGAGTCAACGGACATTCATTTGAAAACATGTCAAAATTGTCAATGTCAAATGGATGAAAAACAAAAATCCAGAGACAATTTGGTTCTTTACCTTAGTGATGTACCTATATGGAAGTTGACAGATGATACCTAACCTAATCGATCGATTCATCAAAAATACATAATCTTGTTTGTGTTTTTTACATACAAGGGTGCCACTTTTGAAACGCTGAGCCTCTAAACAAGACAAAAAATTATACTTTTCATTTATACAACGTGGAAGGGACATCACATCTGTAATAAATCAAACCACATGCTATACTAGATCACTATATTACAATGATAATAAAATAAGTCATAAAGCAAAAAAAAAAACGAAATTTAGCATTCCTTGTATAGGAATGCTTTTGTATGGAATTGCCGAATTTTGTTTTTAGTTTGTGACTGTTATTTTAAATTTATTATACTAAAGTGGTCTTGAATAGGCCACGGTTGAATTTCTTACGAGTTGGTATGCTTCTTCAACGTAGTATAAAAACAAGCTTGTTTTTAAATTTTCTTATGTACAAGGTTTTATTTTGGGGCCAAAGTACTTACGACTGTAATAAGCCTGGACTTATGGTATTTCGTCATTTAATTACTGAGTTCCATCGATCACCTCCCGTCTTCCTTCTCTATGATCAGACCATATAGATATCATCTACCATGAAGTGCTCCTCAAGACATATCAAACGAGTCCTAGTCAATAGGGTAATATTGTTTTAAAACTAAGATCTGTTGAATGTCTCCCGGCTCCATCATCAGAAGAGCTCATTACCTTTATAATATTGTATTGTCATCCGACTTACACAAGTATGCAAAATTTCAGCTCAATCAGTTGTTGCTTACTGGTTAAACAAATTAACATTAAGTATACAAAAGATTCCTTGCCAGTTAAATAAAAGCTTGTAAAAAATCCACTAATTTAGAGATTTAGCATTTTTAAAAATGGCACTCCAAGATGTTCATCCTTTTACGGTTACGAGGTAGACAGAGCCTAGAGTTATAAGATCCAAAGACAATTTAACATGATGGTGGGTGTTTGTGAAAAAGGGAATCAAATTATTCATGTTCAATATAATTTCAATTTCAATTATTTGCCTTATTGCCAGTATAAAACATAAAAAAATACAACATTTTTCTATCAGGATTGCCTCTACTGCACTAATGGATCAAAGTGCGATTTTTGAAATGCGGAGTCACCTAAACGAATGGTTTTTCCATACAAAAAACCGTTCTTTTAGTGACTCCGCGTTTGAAAAATCACACCACAGCTCAGATTTCTGGTTTATTAATTATTTTCAATAATTTGTGATTCCCTGTGACTTGTATGCATATTATTTTACAAGTTTATTGGTACATATGAATGCTTATGGGTCATGCATACTTCAATTAATTCTGTGGTCACACTTAAGACATTATTATTGTCCCTTCCTCATCATCATCATCATCATCATCATATCAGCCACAGGAAGTCCACTGCTGGACATAGGCCTCCCCCAAGGATTTCCAAAACGACCGATCGGAAGCGGCCTGCATCCAGCGCCTTCCTGCAACATTGCGTAGGTCGTCTGACCATCTAGCGTGTCATAAATGTTTTGGGCTACAGGCTAACCTGATAAAGTACTTAGGCAAATTTAATGTGTATCTCATTAGGGTTCAGTGTAAAAACATACAATTTAAATGCGTTATAATGACATAAGTGTATATCACTACCGATTTGCAAGAGAGTGGAATGCTAAGAACAATATAAACAATTCTTATATAAACAAAAACTGACAGCAACACTTACCTGGTCTTGCTACTAACAGGGGGTCGGTTACAATCAACTCCCTAATTTCTTGTTTCAATAAACCCAGTTCATGCTTTAATTCTTTGAAACCGGACTTCAAGTGTTCCAATGTTGATATCTTCGTCTCCGTATCATAACCACCTTTTCTATGCTTCTCCCAAAACAGTAGACGTTTCGGTATATATTGTATAGAAGGTTTACATCGTTTTAAAATTATATCAGCATTTCGAGACCCAGGAATAGTAAGGAAATTCACTATATTTTGAAACACTGTTTTCTTAAATAAAGCCATCACGGTCGGGATTTAGATTGTTAATTCCATTACTGTTCAATGAAGCTTTAGCTGAAATAGTAGTTTTCTCAGTGAATATTTTGTTAAATTTAATAAAGCACCGAAAATTCTAAAATCTAACCTATATATTATTAATCATTGACAGACATGACAAACTGACAACATCAGAAATCAGCTGGTCAAAAAAAAACCTCGTATTCGTAGAAAGTTCAATCGTATTCCCTGCACTTATGGTCTTATATTGATTGTATGTTTTGTTTTGAGTTTTGAGTATCGTTTGGTGTTTGGTACTTTTCTGTGATAATAATGAAAAAATGAAATTAAAAAAAATGATGAAATAAAAAAAAATACTTTTACATTTGTACGAAGAATAAACAATTGATTGAATTACATACATATGTACATATATATAAGTTAATTATAAATATTTTTTTTGTTTTAGTTAAAAATAATTTAAAACGAGAGTTTAAAAATAAAGAGCAAAATTGATTGGACCAAAGAGAATATAATCACTACGATTGGACGTTTATGGTTAACGGTGACAGAAATTTGACACATCAGCTGTTTGTTGCTTGATAGATTTGAAGGTTTACTTTCACTCACTTAATCAGAATATGTACTGAATCTGAAGTTATGTTATAACATTTGCGGTGTAAAACGTGTGTACTAATCCGCTCTCATTAATATAATAAAGTATAAGATTACACAAAAATCGTAGTTAGGAATTATAATGTATTTTATAATTTAGTGAATTTTATGAACTAAAATCATGGGTATGGAAAAACATATTAATAGTGCGGTGAGTGCTTAACAGTTTTACTATTAATAGTAAATTGTATGTAGAACACTAAATCTTGAAAAAGTCATAGACAGGTATCTAACTAAAAGCTAGCTTGTTTACATATGCATTAATTTGTTATGTTGTTTAAAAATAATCTAAAACTGAAATGCAAAATTATTTAGAAGGGTCGCTAGCTATGCCACATTTTATTACGTTGCTACATTTTATAAGCTACATCTTATAAGCACTTCCCATTAAGCTACATTGTTGAATAAGAATGAACTTATTAAAATATAGTATATAATTAAAATATAGAAATAATTGTTTATTACATATGTTGAGAGCGATTTTTACATTTGGTTTTGGGTTAAAATTATTTTTTTGTTGTTCATGTACAAAGTAAAGTTATACCATCTTACCACAAAATAGATAAACATATCATTATCATCATTAAAGGGTGTTCCTGGTAGAATCCTTAGCAGTAATGCTCCAGAATCCATGGTCCTCTAATCTAGGTGTTTGACAAGGTTACTGGTTAGACACTAGCCATTAGATATAGATAGCAATAATGATACCAAAAATAATACACACTTGTTTAAGACAAGAGTCAAGTAGACCAGTGTGTATTATTTTTGTTTAACAGATATGTTTATCTTTTTTGTGGTAAGATGTATCGTGTTTAAGTCTAATCATCAGTATTTCAGCCGTATAACTTCCACTGCTGGACATGGGCCTCTCCCAAAGTAGAACAATGCAATTGATAAAAATATGTTGTACATTTCTCAGGACGGAAAGTCCTCAGAGTATCTCTATCCACCAGAGATATTACAGAGGCTAAACTTTGACAAGAGTCCAGCGGTATTCAAACCGAAGATCAGTGCCGCCAACCCAGGAGAGGACTGGATGGTGGTCAGACCTTTGCAGAGAGCAGACTATGACAAAGGATTCCTACAACTTATGGGCCAGCTGACCAGTGTCGGAAATGTCTCTAGGAAGCAATTTGATGGTAGGTTTTCATACATATTAAAAGCTTAACTTGTGAGACTATATATTTTGGGCCTATGATAAAATATTTTATATATATATATATATATATAAAATATTATAGTACCTTAAGGTCCCACATATTGTGGGGATACTTGAATTTTTTAGGGTTCAAGGCTGCCCACATTTGAAAGGAAATTATTTCAAATAATATTTTAAATGGGGGCAGCACTGGACCCGGGAAAATCATTAATCCCCTTGAAATACAGTGTTAAAACATATTACACATCTAAAGATACAAATATATTGTATTCATCTTCTCAATTTTATTATTCATTTCAAATGGGGGCAAATGATGAAATAAATCTTATACCTTTAAATGAGCAATTCTTGTATGTATATATATTTATAAATTTCTGTGATCTCAAAAACGGTTCTAACGATTTCGCTGAAAATTTGTATATGGGGGTTTTCGGGGGTAAATAATCGACCTAGATTAGTTTCATGTTTGGGAAAATGCGTGTTTTCAAGTTTTCATGCATTTTTTTCCACGCAGAATATGGTCGCTAATTTCGCGCGCCGACCGCATTGATTTTAGCTCAGTGGTTAAGGATACCGACCGCTAGAAAAAGTGTTACGGGTTCGAATCCCACTCGGTGACTTACTTTTATTTTTATTTTATGTTTAAGTTTATATATAATTTTTTATTTTGCTTTGTTTTTAAACAAGTTTTAAAAAAATTAGTTAATGTTTGAGATGTAACCGAGCAAAGCTCGGTCGCCCAGGTACTATACTTTTAAGCTGTTTGTCCCGGTTGTCATATTAGATGGCTTTCTTTACTGTTGTACCTCTGTGGCCTAGTGGTCCCCGCTGTCACACTGGAGGACTTGGTTTCATTCTTTCGTAAGGTCAACTCAAGATGGAAAATGATCTAATTCAGATTGACCTGTGCCTTAGATGTTTATCTATATACGTATTTGTTATAAAATGTAGTATTGTTAAATTAGTATCCCATAAAACAAGTCTCGAATTTAGTTTGGGGTTGGCTCAATCTGTGTGGTTTATCCGTAAATAGGTATATATTTATGATTTACTAGCTGACCCGGCGAACTTTGTTCCGCCCGTGCCCACTCCCGTTTCCGCTCCCATTCTTGTTCCAGTTAAAACCTTCCATAGGACTTAAAGAACTGCTAAAAAGACAGCCAAATCGGTTCAGCCATTCTCGAGTATTGCGCTTATCAACATACATTTTTATTGATATAGACATGAAAACAAACATGAAATTAAGGTAAAATTTACCAAAAATGTCCTTAAATGTTGTCGTCAAAACAATAGATAGAAGTTATACATTATTATCTCCTTTACCCTCCTTTATCTCAAATCACAGCAGACATAGGAAGTTATTGTATGTTAGTTATCATTGATAACACCAATATCTTAAGATTACCTATAAAGTATAGTAGAAAATTGATTGGGTAATAAGAATTGGTTTTCAGGTCTTTATCATTATAAGATAATAATAAAGACTATTTGCGTAATTTTCAGCCAGTTTAAAACCTTTGAATATCGGAAAAGAAGAGAAAACACGCAGTTGGTCAATAATTTAACCATTTCCATAACACTATTGTTATTTTTACTGTTCCTGGTTGAGTCTCTTCCATGCTGTTTATGGAGAATGTACTAGGTACCAGCTGCTTCTCTTTCCGTGCAGATCGTAAAAGCCGATCGAGGGAATGGGGGAAAATGCGAACCATGTTAATAGGCGATGCGGCTAGCAACTGTTTTGATTACTTTTTCCATCTTCTCGCCCACTATTTGATGGCCTTTGGATCTTGTGGCCCTAGGCAAAATGCGTGCCAAGCCAGCAACCCATCACTATTTTGATTCCTTTTTCCATCTTCTCGCCCACTATTTGATGGCCTTGGATCTGCGGCCCAGGGCTCTATCTGCTTAGAGCCGCAAGACCCAAAATGCTCTGTCTACCCCATTAGGTATAGAGAGTTATATACTATACCATACTATAGTTTAATGTATCTGGTTGAGTGTCGCGCAAAATATTAAATGATACCTACTTATTGATTTAATTCTAATACCTATACTAGACAAAAGCGGTTTACCAATAATAGCTTTAAACTGGTTATTGAAATGCCGATACACATTGGTATTTGAGTAGGTGACCTTGCGGCGGCCGGCGCTCCGTGTCGGAATGATAATGACCTTTCTGTGGGCCTTTATTTTCTTCCTGCATGTGTGTTGTTTTCGCAATACATACATTCTTAAGCTTCCTTACTTTATGCGATGTATATTTACGAATCTAAGGTCTTTTAAATAAATGTCTATCATCTAAACTACTTCAGTAATGTCTGAATAATCGCACTGATCTTCCAACAGGTATGAATGTTGGTTGTCCATTTAACATTACTATGGCATTCTATCTTAAACTCCTCAGTGTTTTGGATTTGGAAAGCATAATCCTGATGCCTTTATACATAGTTTGGAATTTCGACACTAGTTAGTGTAAGCTACTATTTTATTCAGCCAATTAAGTCCCATAGTTGGGCAAAAGTCCGGTTTTCTGCTGTGGAGTCTCTTACACGATTTTTCTTTAGATATTCTCAAAGTTTTTATTAGTAAGCTACGACTGGTCCCGTGTTCTATCCCAGGTTGGGTCAAGACGGAAAATATTTTTTTCGTATTGATGTTTATCTATACATATATGTATTTGTTATACAATACAGTATCGTTGAGTTAGTATCCCATAACACAAGTCTCGAATTTACTTTGGGACTAGTTCAATCTGTGTGATTTGTCTGTATATACATAAAATGATGTACTAAAATTTGAATTTCAGACCGTTTCACGAAAATGAAGCAGTCTGGCGGGTACTACGTCACAGTGATCGAAGACACTCGCATCGGCAAACTGATCGGCGCGGCGACGCTCACCGTCGAACAGAAATTCATACACAACTGCTCTTTGGTACGTGTAACGAAATAGTGAAAGTATGCTAAATATAGTAATTGAAGAAAACTATTACGTTACGTACTAGGTATGTCGAAATATAGAGGCTTTAAATAAGATACAGGGACATCACGTCTTTATCACTAACGGGGGAGACAAAGTTTAGGGCCACACGATCTACTGACTTTAAAAATAATAATGTAGAAAGATTTTCTTTCAACAAGTTAGCAATAGCAATAGGAGACATTTGCTGCAGCTAATACAATACTATCAATATCAACACATACATACATACATATATACAGTAAAAATCGCATGTCTGTACATTTAATACGTTTATGAAAAAATAGTGTGTGCGATAAAAAAAAGTAATTGAAAACAGAAAGAAAAATGTCGTCCTTATGTATGTTCTAATCTTCGAAACTAATGGACGGAACGTTATGCTCAGCTTAGACCAACAAATTGGCTTTATTTCTTTGAAATCTGATAATAGGAAAAAAGTTGTCGTCGTTTTTTAATTTCCCCAGCACCAGTAGTAGTAATAAATATACGTAACGTTGTAAAGATACATCTTTGTATTGTATGTGCATTGTGCGTGTAAATTCATCAAT
The DNA here is from genome assembly GCA_963555685.1 of Acrobasis consociella. Lineage (NCBI taxonomy): Eukaryota > Metazoa > Arthropoda > Insecta > Lepidoptera > Pyralidae > Acrobasis > Acrobasis consociella. The sequence continues at coordinate 9,478,334 of OY743123.1, read as the reverse complement.
TAATATTTTTCGACATTTTACAGCGCGGGCGGTTAGAAGATGTAGTCGTCAACGACACGTACAGAGGAAAACAGCTTGGGAAACTGTAAGTGCAACTCTTTTACAGAATATACAGTAGTATGCAGTCAACAAAATGGGTTGCCAATAAGCGCGATAATAGATGTCATTGACCATGCATTGACCCATATTTATGAAATCTAGTAAGAACTCCCTCAGTTTATTATACTTACATTATTATACTTACTTTGACGATTTTTGACCCCCCCCCCCCCCCCCCTCTCATAGTGAGAAATTACATTCAACTTGATTCTCTCCACCCCCTAAATTCCTTACCTACGTAATATATGACGCCCCCTATAACAATGGCTAGATTTACGCCCGTTTTAAAATCATAAAGTTTACATTGTTCATTACAACATACATATCAGGAACATGATTATTCTACATACTTATATTGTCTGAAATTCAGGTTTGCTATAGGGTTAACATTTTTTTTAGAATTGTGGTGACAGTGTCGCTGCTGGCTCAAGAAGTGGGATGCTACAAAATGTCTCTCGACTGCAAGGATAAGCTCATCAAGTTTTACGAGACCCTCGGCTACAAGATGGAGCCCGGAAACTCCAACGCTATGAATATGAGGTAATATTAAACTTAAACTTAAAAAATGTTTTCAGTCTGAGTCTCAACATGACGATGAACAGCCACTTGCTCCCACATGAGAACATGGCGGGAACATGACGATTATTAAGAGATATTATAAATATCCTATGATAATAAAGATATATTTGAATTGAAATGAGCTGAGCTGATAATCTTCTCACCTCTCATCACAACACCCTTCTCATTTACTATCAACAAAGTATGACGCGATACAGACAGAAACTACTGCATTAGTTCCCTCTTTTTCTATCCCTCCAAGAACATGATTGCGATTTTCTCAGATGCCACTGCATTTTAGGATTTTCGAATTTTCGACAAAAAAAGTTTTTCGAAAAACCTAACATGCAGTGGGCTTTCTAGGATTTTCGAGAAACTTTTCGTTTCTCTGGCGGCTTGTGGCATTTTACACCTGCCATCAAGGGAATGATATATAATTCTTCAAAACTAATAATTGGCCAAGTGTGTGTCGGGCCACGCGCAGTGTACGGTTCCGTAGTTCCGAATGCTAACTTTGAGTTTATTCCACTAAAACGTTTTAAAACTAATTATCTATTGAATTTGTATGAAATTATGTTTTTCGAGTACATCTTATAAGTTGATCGCCTATAACTATTTAATTTGTATAACCTACTTAGCTCTGATAGTTTTCCTTTAAATTACATTATATATACTATAGCTGGGAATTTTTTCACGTGGCCATATAAACGGTTAGCAGATAGAGGGGGATAGAGGGGACACTTGCCTCCAACAAAAATTTGCAAACCAACTTTGTTTTAAACCCAAATATTTCAGAAACGAATCCCTAAATCGAAAAATGGTGTTAAGAAGCTCACAATGTTTTTGAAAGACCTATTCAACGACACCCCACATAATGTATTTGTCGAGAAAAAAAAAATTGACTACCTCTTTACTTGTATGGCAGCTAACGTAAAAAAAATATTTTTCCAAATTTTTCTTTATGACTTTTTTGCCATGATTAATTTACATTTTCATGCCAAATAACAGCCTTCTAGTACTTATAGTTTCTGAGTGGGATCGCGGACAGACAGACAGACAGACATAGCGAAACTATAAGGGTTCCTTGTTTACTACGGAATCCTAAAAACCTGCTTCATCACAAACTACAAAACCAATTTTGATAAAACCACCTAATAAGTATGTCCTTTTAAGCAAAAAAAGAATGTTCCAAATCAGTTTAGGCGTCTTCGAATAATCGGTGAACATACACAAAAAATAAAATAAAAGATCGTGAAGAATTGATAAACTCCTCCTTTTTTGGAAATCGGTTAAAAATTGTATTTCCTGCGTGCGATAAAAGATTAAAGGCCCATTTAGACGGTGCAACTTTCTTGCGTGTTGCATACAATTTTATTGAAGCAATAAATGATTTGTATGGCTGACATTTCGTTTAGACCATGCAAGTTGTCTATTGCTGCAATAAAATGGCATGCAACGGGCAAGAAACTTGCACCGTCTAAATGGGCCTTAAAGCCTCAAATTGCATATTGATCCACCTCTCTAAGATAAGGATCATTCCCCCGTAATCACAAATCTCAGCCACTATCCCGATAACACTCGGATGCATTTAGGTTTATAATGTCGTAGGTATTTCTCCAACTAACCAGAAAGTTTGTTACAGGTTCGACGACCCCTCTTGACAATTAGCCGCTGGGGCATCCGACCTGCGCTCTAAGCTGTAAGTACACAACCGAAGCCGAGCAGTTTTCACCAAGCACTCACATTCATCGTAGCACAGTTTATTTGCGCTCTTTTATTTTATTTTTGTTAGCTTTTATAGTTGAGTACCTGTATAAAGATCGTAGCTCATTAACACAACCATTGCAAATTAGTGCTACTTGGTTCTATTTGTTATCATTTAATATTCGTATCTTGACTGTGCAAAATCATTGATAGATTTTTTTTCTACATGGGAGCGGTGCGCGTTAAATGAGCTGCCAACTTTTAAGACAAAATATAATGCTCGATTTGAAATAAGTCTTGTTTCCGGAAAGCACTATCTGCTAAATGCTACAGACGCATTTCATGTACATATTTCAATCCTTAAGTCATGCTGTCTTTCTAATCCCATTACCTAGGCAGGGACAGTGTGAGATTTAAGGGTTCCACTAATTAAAATGCGATTGAGTAATGTTCGTTCAACTAATACAAGCACTGCCAGGCCAATCAATTAGTAATTTTTTGGCCACTATGATATTGACTGTCATATTAAATTGTAACTTCAGTAATAAAACTTTGTACCTACTACAGTAACAAAAGAGTTCCTTAAAATGTGATTTCTGCTTGGTTTTGTGTAGTTACGGTTCGCAGGGTCAATTTTTCTATCCATCAAAAGTTGTTAATCACATTACAGAATATGTGACTAGAATGTTTGATGGGGTGACTAATTGATTTCTGGATATTCCAGCACATAATGTGTTATAGACGATTGTAAAAACGATATGGAAATGCGATATTTGGATTGGCGAGATTATTTTTTGTTGATATTGTCACTAACATTAAGGCCCATTGACATAGTTCATGTTTCTTGTCAGTTTCATGCAAAGATTAAAAGAATCTATGATTCGTTCCAAACAATTCGTAAACCATACAATTTATTGCTTTTAAGTAAATTGTATGCAACATGCAAGAAACGTGCAGTGTGTAAAATGGCTTTACTAATATGTTTTAATTACAAATTAGTTATGTTATTAAGTTAGATTTTTATTTTGTTAATTGCTTGTGTACTTAATTCATGTTTTAACATTAACTAACCAGTCGTGTTAATTGGCCCATTAAATTGTTTTCGCTTAGTTTGTGTTTCATTTACCATCGCATTAGAAACCATAAATTAAACAACTCGATTTATACATTTTTAACTTTTATTTACAGAAGTGTAAACTTTAGCAGATAGAATAAGAATTTCGTCACAATTTTGAAAACAATATTGGATTTAGTAAAGGACTACTGGAAAACATACTCTGTGTTTTAGTTGCAGTATTGGCATTATAAATAAATATATTTCCTATAGTACAAATATGTACAGCTTCCCGCAAGTATGGCATCGGCAATAACTGAGTTATCGAATAGCCACTATCTATCTGAGCATAATGAGCGAGATGTGATTGTACTAGTCACGCGACAAACTTTGTCAATCGTTTATCTACCATGCCATACTACGGGGGCTAAAACGCTTCAGGATTAATTGTGAATTTAGCAATAAGTAAAAAATAATGGTTAGTAATTGGAATGTTAAAATAGGAAATATAATTCATTCTTAAAGTACATCAGATGCCTAGATGTAGTTTTCCAGCGCTTTACAATAAAAGTACAGAACAAGATATGTAATTGTACAAGCACTGAGAATCAATACAGCATACATACAGACAACATCAAATCTTTTTGACAGAAACAACCAGTGACAAAGTGTATGTATGTAAAGATTTTTCAGTGAGCTTTACATAACAATTCAGTCCATTATACTAAACAACATTTATAAAGGTACTGCACATTGAATTATAATACTAGAACTGTAGCGGAACACGAAAATATGTCTTTCTATTTGCAATCACCTTTTTGCGCATGGTATTAGAGGCAATCTTTTGCATTTGACTAAATGGTTAGAAAATTGCTAACATTATGTAGGTATCATTATTTGAATATTTATGTAAATTTCATCTATAGGCTCTTAGAAATGTATGCTTAAGGTGTTGAAAGAAAAAGAAAGTAAAGCAAAATATATGTCTAGGTTTGGTATTCTAGTAGAATTACACAATATCTGCTGATTTAGTGATAAAAAAGATAGATTTCAAGCAAATTACAATTGAATATGGTTACTACTTTTAGTCTGAAAACTATATTATTTAAAACTTTAATTTATTTATACTCAAGCTGCATAACAATTGCAATTAAAAGCTGCATAACAAAAACAGTACTCATTCAACAATACTGCCTCCTTGTATCATTTACACTTTTCATATTGTAACTCAAGTAATTCTCAAACAGCATCTGCATACCTAAACTATGATTCTGCTATATTTTTCTAATCAGATTTGATTTCTCGGATCAATGATAAAGCGTATAATTGGATAGGTTTTTATAAAATTGTGAGCAAATTTAAAAGAAATATCAGTAGAGTGAATGACTGTAGCTAATTGATTTCCTTTATTTAAAATTCTAAAAATGGACTTTAGTATCGAATATAATTTAATCTTTAAAAGGTAGTAAACAAAATAATTATTTTAAGAATAATAAATTATTGTGATTTAGTTAAAAATCGTAGACCGTCTCAGTCTGGTAGTTGAAATCTCATTATGTGTACTTACATATAGATACATACATATAATTGGCAATAAATACTATATAAAGATTTCCGACACACCACTTGAATCAGTCAGTATCCGATACTAGAAAATGTACAAATATAAAGAGAAAGTACTGCATTTTCAACATTTATTTATTCATTTAGTAAATGTGTTTAAATGTACATGGCATTATAAATATTTCCGAAAAGAGGGTCAGACTGCTTTTATGATCTTCAAAAAACATAGAAATATGGACAACACATATTAAAAATTATCCATGCAATATGTTTTGTATTTCGCGTGTAATTCAAAATTCAGATTTTGCATGAGAGAGATCGTCATTATTTTTTAATCTGTGTAGTGAGATCTACAAATAAACCGCTGCTCTATTGATAAAAAATATAGTATAACGCTAACAATTTAAGTAGCACTAATTTGTCTGTGTATTGAATAAATCGTATGCACTTCTTAAATTGGTAGCATATTCACTATACGACTGATTTATAAAGGCAATTTTTTTGTGACTGATGAGGGTCGACATTTTAGAGAATACCAATTAACCATATGGTTTACGTGTACGTGTGTAAAAAGTTATTTGTATATTTCCTAGTATCAGTTCTGGGATATCAGTACAACACACGTCGACGTTACAAGCACTTATTATAAATTGACACCCTCATATCCCGATTGCACGCAATCCCGTAACACAGAAAGCAAACTTTCATTCTGTACACAGATATTTAAATACGTATACTATACAAGCTAGAGAAAAATATGGCCATGGAATATAAGACTTAAAAGTGACAAGACTGTTTGCCTTCAGAATACATCTATAATTTTTTCTCACTTACGATACCATATATAAATCTATCGGGTCGATAATACCGTAAGTACAATTTAAAAAATCACCGTATCGTCCAAAATAGTTTATAATGCCGGCCTTTTACTGCGAGTCAAAATAACTCCCTTAGGGCCTGTGTCGACGAGCACGGTTTCAACTCGGCACGGTGCAAGTCCGGTGCCGTGCATGTCGTAATAGGCGACTTAAAATACTAAGCACAAACATGTTACGCTAGTCCTGAGAGCGAATTCCGAAAGCTTAAAAGAGAACGCGTTAAGTTGAGTAGCCTGGACCGAATGTCCGGACACCATCCAAATATGAGATGAAACTGCAGTGACTTTTAGAAAACTTTGTCTCAAAAAAGGGCTCTTTTCTCGACTCGACCATTTTTCCTCGCAGTGAAAAACTAGCATCAGGTTCCCGAACTAAGTATAAATTGAAAATATTAATTATCACCTTATTGGCGTAATCTCACTTGAGCGTTCTATATTTGGTGCATCGTTTTACAAAACTTGTTCCCCTAACTCCATTCGGCATAAACAAATACATTGTGGAAAATAAATTTAAAATATGTAATTAAAATAATGATGATATGATATAGTAAAATTAATAAATACAAAGGAAACTTTATCACACCATTAACTATTCCAGCTATAGAAATAAGTATCACTAAAATTATTCGAATTATTTAGTTGTATAACAAAACTCGAATCATGTAGCATATAATAACGGTATACACTGGAACAACGTTATGTCGAACGCTATAGCGTTATAATAGACCTCATTAGCACTATGGAACACTTTACAGTGAGGCAAGCGGAGCGCGCTACAAATATTTTCTGGGGTTCCAATAAAAGTTAGAATAGGAATCCTGTTTTTACTAGGCGGATAGCAAAGTTTTGGATTTCTGAGCTTGATACAGTTCTCAAGGCGTAAGCTCAGCTTTGCATTTGTGCGAGTACACATAGATAGTGTAGTGAGATACGGCTTGAGGCAGAGCACACGTCTTGCGCATGGCTGAAAACCGCCTTATACTGGTTTTTAAAACTTGGCCAAGGGCGCGGGCTGTCCCTCGCGCGACATCTCCCTGCCGCGCACTTTCCGCACTTCACTTTTTGTACCGCTAGCAGTTTGACGTTCTAATGTTGTTAAAATTATAAGTGAAATAAAGTAACATAGACCGGGGTGAAAAGACTCTTAAATTTAAAAGAAATGTAAAAAATATGTAATAAAATCAAAAAAAGTTATTGTTTTGTAATAAAACATTTAAATTTGGAACAGCTCTCAAATTCAAATGGGTGTCTATTCTAATATCTATAGATATTAAAGCAGTTATCAAGACGTATGCCAAATTCAGTAATTTTTTATTTAAATCGCACGACATTTGATTTCGAGTGACACAAGAATAGGGGCGTTCATTCGTTTGTCTATGATTTAGAAAAATGACAGATTCGATCGAATTTCGAAACGCCGCCATTCCGAATTGTCATTTGTTTGTTGATGTTTTACTGTTTACGAGTATTTATGAAAAGTTGAAACGAATTAAAATAGTTGAAACTATCTTAGAGCCCTATGATAATTATGTGTGTAGATAAAGTAGTGTATACAACTATACATAATTAGGCATTACAACACCCATGTGATGTTATTATGAAACTCGCCTTTGGCTCGTTTAACACCATAAACCCACATTCGTGTTGTAATGCCCTTCATTATACACAGTCGCATAAACTACTATTGACGAATGATTTTATTTCTATGTAATTTTTTGACTAATTAATTTTGCCAATCACTCACACAAATGCAAAGCTGAGCTTACCTCTCGAGGACTATACAGTACCTATTCTCTAATGTTTGTACCCCTAGTGTTGTGCGCGTTCCGTGTCGATACAAATCCGCTGTGACGCCGGCCGGGGCACTAAAAGGGCGGCGGCGCAGTGGTGAGCTTGGTGCCGAGCTTCATGGGCCCTTGCCCGCGCGCGTTACGACGCGCCTCCATCTCCCGCTGCCGCTGAAGTTTTCTCTCCTCACGCTTTCTTCGCAATTCGTCCATTTTTGAGGCGTTGTTTTCTGCAAATTAAATATACATACTATCATGTCTTTATCCCTAATGTGGCAAACAGAGCATTTTGTATCATGCGGCTCTAAGCAGTCAGAGCCCAGGGCCGCAAGACTTACAAACCACTTAGCATAATGATGGACGAGAAGATGGAAAAGCAATTATAGTGACGGGTTGCTAGCCGCATCGTCTATTAACACGATTTAAATTTTCGCCCATTCCGTCGATCAGGAATCAGGAAGCTGACACCCTGGATTAACACACAAACCGCGCACTTAGTCACGTTCGCGTTATGCGGCTGTAATGACGTCACTCACCGTCCGCGTCCTCCTCGATGGGTTCGAACTCGCCGTCCTCCCAGCCGCCGAGCGAGTCGTTGCTGTTCTGGTGCGCGGCGGGCCGGTGCTCGAGCCGCGCGCCGCGCACGTACGTCGCGTTCGCGTTCATGCTCGTCCATTCCGAGTTGTTCCACGTCTCTGACGGACTTGCTAGCTCGGCTTCTGCGCTCTGTTGTACAAATTGAGCGTCTATCAGCTATACAATATTTAAAGAGGTGATTCTGTCCATCATTTTGAACGACATTTCTCAATAAATGCATATCGAAATAAGCAAAAACATTTCATATTCCATAGGAACGATATCACGTGACTACTCCTTCTACGGAGGAGCTAGGTGGCCCGGCGGGATTGCGCATAAGGCCCAACGCAGACGACAGACTATCAGTGACGCACTTTTTAGTGTATTGCTACTATGCGTGTGATACTAGCACTTTCGCAAGTAAAGCGACACCTGGCGTGGTCCGCATTCGGATTGGTGACCACAAGTGGCATAAAAGAAATCTCGAACTCCTCCGTGCTTCGGAAGGCACGTATAAGTTAGTCCCGGCCGTCATCATTATTTGGCAGTCGTTAAGCTATATGTCAGATGCCTTAAGGCAGCTTACAGATCTGACATCAGTATTGGCCACTTACAAACACGAAAAAAAACAAACAAAAATACATTTGGTTTAGCGACTCTTGTCTGCCTTAATATGTAAGAGGTGTGAGACACAAACCGGCTGCTCTTGCAGAGTGCCCCACTCCTCGTTGTCCCACTCGTCTTCGCAGAGCGCCGCGAGCGCGGGCGTGGCCTGCGCGCTGCCGCTGCTCGGCGGAGACTTTGCGCTGGCGCCGGTGCCCGTGCCAGTACCTATACACAACATTACAAATACAATATTAACACTTTATTGCACAAAAAATCGTCATCGTTAGCCAATGTTTATTGTTTCAAGAATTTCCTGTTCCTAAATAAAGATATTTCATTTTCATTTTTCATAGAAAACTGATGGGAATTATTGTATGCGTCAACACTCCTCAGTCACATAAGTGCGACCCTAAAAAAATATAGTTGCATGGGTGCGACAGTGATGGGTACATGCGACGGATACAGCCCAAACACAACTTCAAATTATTTATTCATATTACTTCAGAGTCTGGAGTTAATCCGCTTTGAGATTTAAGAACCTAATTAAGCGCATACTTTTAAATATTTTTACACTGTGGTTTAACCAAATTACGAATAGTGAAGTTAATAATATTAACTATTTCTTTCAGACTGCCATCATCTCAAAGCTGTGAAGACAAACAAGTCTGTAAAATCGATTAGTTTTAATAGAATATTTTAGAAAAAATAAACATTTTCAAAGACCAAAAATGTATTGTTATTTTTGCCTAAAATACTGAAAATATTAATCTGAGCATTGACACAGGTGTTTTTGGCAATGATTTTTTGACATTTGAATTTGCATCAGAAAGTGTAGAGCCTCACCAGCACTGGAGTCGATCTCTCCCCAAGCGGCCATGTCCCAATGCTCAGGGTCGTAGTCCGACGCAGACTCACTGTGCTCTAGTGACGTCATAGACGTCACGGAGGACGTTGTTGTCGACATACTGCTTGATGATGGTTGCTCTGAAAATTTTAAAATATTGTTACTGATTTTTGGTACTACGTTATGTCGAGTACCCATAACCGGAGAGCATGCATGAAGAGTAATGAGTGTAAGAAAAGCGTAAGAGGTTTGCAAGGATCGTAGCAAGTAGTGATCCAGTCTGATGACGACCTCCGTGGCGTAGTGGTCACCATGCTAATCCGCCCCTCAGAGGTCCCGGGTTCGATTCCCGGTCAGGGCAAGCTGGAAAATGGCCTTTTTCAAATTGTCCTGGCTCTTGGATGTTTATCTATATATGTATTTGTTATAAAATATAGTATCGTTGAGTTAGTATCCCATAACACAAGTCTCGAACTTACTTTGGGGCTAGCTCAATCTGTGTAATTTGTCCCTATATATTTATTCATTTATTAGTCTCTGCCTACCTCTATGGGAAACAGGCGAGGTGTAGAAATTGTACATAAAAAATTCTCACAATGTGGTCAGATGACTTGGCCAAAGTTGCTAGAAAGCGCTGGATGCAGGCCCCTTTAGATCAGTAATTTAGGGAATCCTTGGGATTAGGAGGAGCCTATGTCCAGCAGTGGAATTTATGCGGCGGAAATGATGACGTTCTAAATTATACAATCACGATTATTTGTAATTTTCGTCAACACAGGTGTCAGATTTTTCAATATCATGCATAGACGAGGTAGGCATTGGTAGGTTTTGTTGTGAAAACACATTTACAAATACTATACAATCTGCCGTGGAGCACCTATTGTTACTGCAGATTGTATGCTAAATTGTATCGAGTGCGTGTATACCTTTGCCTACCGAGCCTGAGACCGCTGTGACCGAAGCATTGCTATGTAGCTAAAACGAGAAATGTGAATGAAGTCCATACCCAGCGAGCCAGGCTTGGAGAGCGCGGACTTGGCCGAGTGCTGCACGCGCGCGGTGTCGGAGTGCGAGCGGTAGAACTTGGCCGTGACCGCCGTGACGGCCCAGCCGGCCCATGTGGCCGCGGCGTTGCTGAGTGACGGCGTGGCTGTGTGGACGTCTGCCTCTGTGTAGGTACCAAATAGAAATTTACTACACAAAAAATCCAGAGCGCAAACATACATGCTTGACATTTTTTTTTAAAGTTCAGTCCGTGATACTGATCATATTTTATTAAAAAATTAAGAAAGAAGAAATATTATGTATACATACAAAGGCTAAAAAAACTCTGTGCTTGTATGTTGTTTGTTTGCACGAAAACGTGTGGTACAGGGGGAAACAAACATATTGATTACACTCAGAACCACAAACAATGAAATACTTGTGAAATTAAATATTTGCTAAAATTGAGTCAAGTGCCTCTGGCTGATGGAGAAGCCCATATACGTGTGAGGCTTATTCATAAAAAAAATTAGTCTTGCGGTAGTTTAAAAGTTCAGCAACAACGATTTTATGTATTGACATATAGAAACTTCCATCTTACCCATTCCTTCTTTGAGACTTGGATCCTCCGATACTTTCTCCAATTTACCGAGAAAGCCCTTTATAGTTCTAAATGTCGCATCGCGAACCTACAAAAAAATAACATACTTTTAATTAAAACATCGGGCATCCACGCATGTTCGCGATAAAAAGCTTTAACACTGTAATCAGTACGTAGTTTATTTCAATTTGTAAATTGGGTCATTGTAATGGGTGTGGCTTTATCGCCATTTAGGTCAATGGACACAAGTGAACTTGTTGAGTTGGTTTCAAACAATTGATATTTAAGTAATTGAAGTTGATATGAGTTTTTATATGTATGAACATTTACATGTGTTTAGTACAAGACAAGATATTTTTTCAAAACTTAAAACCAACTTCAACGCCAAACTAGACAACCGATTTTGATAATATTTGATGGGACAATCTCGCAAACATGTTCTTTCAAACAAAAAAAAAATAAAAAAATTCCAGGCGTCGAGAAAATATTATGTACATTCGAATTGACAACCTCTTTTAAGGAAATCGGTTAATATATTTTTATTTTCGATTTTCCACTGCGGAATTTCAGAGCAAACAGTGGAGTGTACACCTCTGGCACCTGATATGGATTTCGACCAAGGAACTTCGGCGGCGAGACTGAAGACGATACTTACTTTCGCCCAGATTTAAATGACTTTTGTTTTTTTATTCCTATCTACTAAGTACACAAATATAAATGGTTTAAATTCCACTAGCGTTGGGTAGCCTTTTATGGCAATATACTGGGGTGTCCCAGAAGTAAAGAGACAAAATGATTATAACAATATTTAATTAAAAATAATCCGATAGTACATGCATTTGGAATGCAAATGCAAGTAGATCTAATGTTTTTTTAATATCTATATCAAATTTGCTCCAGCGATACCTTTGTATTCAATTTTTCTTAAATTTATAGCAGCACGTTTCATGTTCGCATTTCCAGCTATAGCTGCTACTCATTTGGCCAATCTAGTCCATCAGTTTTTGAAAGATATCAATGTTTGTGGTTTATCTGTGTAGTTTTTATACTCTTTTTTACATAGGGCCTAAAACATTCCAATACCTCGAGCTTGAGGAACATTTGGGCCTTTGGGACATTGTCTTGTCTAGTTATAAACTCAACACCTGCAGTCTGTAAATACTGAGTAACTTTTAACTCGTAATGACATGAAGCCAAATCCGGCCAAAACAAAACTTCTTCTCTCAGATAATGCTTGTCTATAAAAGGTATTATTCGTAATAATGCATTCTTTCAGATAAATCTGGGAGTTCATAGAAAAGACCCTGTATGATGATAGGGTTCGGAAACATTACCGTTTTCATCCATACCTTGCCAAACAAGGTATTTTTTTTTAAACTAAGCCTTTAGTATAATTTTTTTGTTATAATTAACATGCTCACGACGGGTTGCATGGAAATATTGTTTCCCAGATACATCACTCAGGTCAACTGATACGTATGTCTCGTCATCGATTATGAAATTTTTTTTTTCTAATCTTGTTCTTAAACTTTACTGCACCCTCGCTTCGCACGCGCCTACTGGTCTGCGACATATTTGGGGGAGGCTAATTTTACATAAGCTTTCAAGCCTATATCTTTACATTTAATTCTAGATACGCTGGATTTAGAAATGTTCAGTTTATCTGCCGCAACTATCACCGTTGTTGAACATGCCTATTCAAAAACCTTTTTTACTCCGTTTATATTTCCACATGTAGATACTGTACGTGGTCTTCCCGGAATCTTTTTAAAATCAGTGTCTTCTGTTTCTTCGTAACGTTTTTTAATTCTGTACAGACTAGTTTTTCTTCCTCCCTCTTGAGTAAAATAGCATAATGTCTCAGATTTCCCATAAAACAAATAGTATTGAAAAACTCTCTTTGATAACAATGCTTTTTCAGCTCGTTTCATTTTTAAAAAATACAAGGCGGCTATATAACCCGCATATTTTAAAAGATATGTAATCTATAGTTACCATGACAAGCAGTTTTTTTATTTATGAAAACTTTTTCGTTGGCCAGTTTGATTTTGAAAATTGTCTCCTTACTTATGGGACACCCTTTACAAATGTTCGATATCCAGATATTATAGTAACGTGCGGCACGGTGCGCGTGAGCTCCAAAATAACTTGGTGCAGTGCATACAAAGCCTGCCAGAATTTAAATAATTTTTCGAACGCGTATAACGAGCCATAAAAAATGTAAGCCGGTTGCAACCGATTCGTCAGGGATTGCGAGCGCACGGGCTGACTTTCGAAACGAACGTCAGAAACGGTTTCCGTACGGAAAATCTACGAAAGTGTTATTAGCTGTAGATTTTGTATGGAATTTGATGGGTTCGAATGGTTCGAAAAGCAAAACTAATTCGGAAATCGAATCCGGAAAATGTATGTCTGTGACCGGCCTTAGACCACCCACCTGTTTCTCAGGATCCGCAGTAAGAGGACACAGCGCAGGCAGTATTCTGTTAGCAACTTCGACCAGTAAGAAGTACTGCTGGGTGGCCGCTAGCGCCAGCACCCCGGCTTGGCGCGCGGGCGGGAATGCGTCGCGGGTGGCGCGGACGAACGCTGATACCAGCACTTTTTGCCGGATTTGAGGGTGCAAGTGTGCGGCAATCTTGCCGAGACACACTGTCGTGTTCGTTCTGTGAATAATTAATGAAGAAATACGTAAAAAATATACACTATATCCTTTTTATTAAGTACAAATATTTTAAGGGGTGATCAAAATGATTGACTTAATCATTTTGAACAAATTGACCCAATTAATGTATACCGAAATACGTTTTTTTTTACGTTTTCATACAAATCGAAGCAGTTACTATGGAAAATGTTTTTTTTTTCGTATTTCGATATAGGTACATTTATTGGGAAAAGTTCAAAATGATGAACATAATCACTCTTTGAAATATTTGTACTTAATAAAAAAGGACATTGTATAACTTCTTGATTTTTCTGTCTGCAGTTTCTCCAACATTAGCGAACAATGAGCAAATGATTGTCATTACTTAATATGCCTACTCGAGCATCCAGCAATATGTAGAATATTCTATTCGGGAAATAAATAAAACTTTTTTGCTACTTTTACGTGAGAGTCCCGCTATCCTTCTGTAAAATATTTAAGCTATAAACATGTAAGTGTATGTAGATCAGTTACCCGTCGAAAGGTTAAAGACGTGAACCGAAATTATAAATGAACAGAACATACCTTATTCCGCCCTGGTCATCCTTAGCTTGCAGCCGCGCAAAGTGCTTCAGTACTTCGACATTTAGATTGTTGTAGTTGAGCTTCGGAGCCAAATGCACGATGGACTTCACAGTCTGCTCCCGAATGACAGCATTCGTGTCCAGAAACCCGTTTACTACTTGCGGGAATATTTGGTCGTTCACCTAGAAATAGAGAACAATATAGTAAGAACAACTAATGAGGACGCAATATTGTATGCACAATGTGTTGTGTGCGTTAAATTGTGTTGAGTTTGACGACCTCCGTGGCGTAATAGTCAACCACATCGACTTCGGAAGTCCGGAGGAGAGTGGGTTCGATGAAGTTCGATCCCAGCTAGGGCAAGTGGTTTTTTAAATGTTATGTATAAACTTACTTTGGGGCTAACTCAATCTGTGTGAGCTGTCGCAAGAGAAGCAAGGAAATATGTTATATGTTCGACTACCATGCTGGACTCAACAGTGCAATTGTAACAGTACATAGTATTTCTGCCGAAATAAGTTGAAGTAGAAGTGTCCACAAAAAGGCACCCAGCACTCAGGAGACATTTTACAGTTTGGTTTTATATAAAGATAAAATACATAACTCGTAAATACGTATATAATTCACCAAATTATTAAAAGTAAGAAAAAAAATCTTACAGTAGCATTTTGAAGATGCATAATAAACTGGTCCAATTGCTGCAGCAGTCGTGAGCGAGTTGTCCTGTCATTGGACGCAAAAAGCTTGACCACACATGGGACTATTTGCTTCTGGTAGTCAGCCTCTTCCAGGAGTTTGCCCAACTGAAAATAACTTCAGTTATTACTTCTACTCTATTATTGATGTACCTTAGCTGATTTAAGATTCAAAAGAAATTGTAGTAACATGTGTAATACTTTTTTGTGTTTCATGAAATCCTATACATATAAGAATAAACATTAGTAGTAATAGGACTACTTTTGTGTTTTGAACAAAACAAAAGCGCTCACCCACTGTTCAGGCAAAGCCGAACATTTTTATAGTTAATAGATTTTACAAACGTAGCACCTAGCTGCGACCTAGATTTAATACACTGACATTGTGACAACTCAAATAAGTAAGCATTTAACTTTTAGTGTAATAAAAGCATTCGACAGATTCGCTCGTTTTTGACTTATACATATTCTTAGTGACCAGATGGGATGTCAGAGTTGTCTGACATCTCTGACATCCCATCTTGACATACATTAAATGTACGGAGCCTCTGCAGGGACCCGTAAATTTTGGTCCTTCGAGCCGGATAATGAAGAATGTTTAGTCGGAAAAGATGATATAATGTCCATAGTTCCGACGTAGTAATCATACACTTGGTTTTACATATTTTTAGTAAAGTATTCGTGAGATTTGTCAAGATAAAGTTTAAGTTGGTTGTGATTGGAGTCAAATTCTTTCCAATAGTCGTCAAGTAATTCCAATCTCTGCTGAATGTAATCTTCCTATCAGAAGAATCTTTTTTAAAGTTGGTGTTAATTTTCTCAAAACTTTTAATGATGTCTTCTTGGCGTTTAATGATGTCAAAAAATGCGAAAAGCAATACACTCACTATACAAGTCCATGCCAAAAACCACGCGAAATCGAAAAGAAATAGCCTATAATATAACAATAAGGTTTGCGCTATTCTTTTTGAAATTTAAATGTAATATTTTACTAATACACACCTTAAACATAGGAGCTAAAACAGCAGAGCCAGCGTCACCATAGTGGAATGCAGTGAGCAGCTGCGGCAATATTTTGTGAACACATACAGACTCCGGGAAATTGTCAAGGAATGAGTTGAGTGTGGAAAAAAACTTCCCTTTCTCCACCTTGTCCTTGATTTGGATTTCTTCTAAGAACAACATGGTGTCTATCAGATCGTTTTTGAAGTAGCCACCTAATTTGCGACACCTGTAAAAAAGACATAAGTACCTACTATTCCTGTTCTAATGACCGGGTGAAGTATACTGAATATTTTGAGTAGTAAGTACATCTTATACCTTTAAACGAGCAATTCTTGTACCTCTATATATATATTTATACATTTCTGTGATCTCGAAAACGGCTTTAACGATTTTGCAGAAAATTAGTATATGGAGGTTTTCGAGGGTAAACAATCTATCTAGATTAGTCTTATGTTTAGGAAAACGCGTGTTTTAGAGTTTTCATGCGTTTTTCTTTTTACGCAGAATATGTTCGCTAATTTCGCCGCGGCGGCCTCTATCCGTTTGGCTCAGCGGTTAAGGATGCGAACTGCTAGAAAGAGTATTACGGGTTCGAATCCCACTCGGTGACTTACTTTTGTTTTTTTATGTTCAAGTTTAAATATTATTTTTTACTAAACGTATTGTTTTTAGACAAGTTTAAAAAAATGTTGTTAATGTTTGAAATGTAACCGAGCAAAGGTCGCTCAGGTACTCTTTTATTAAATCCTAAAGCAGTCAAGGACCAAATTAACTACCAAGATGGATTATGTTCTAAGAATCCTGGCAATAAGGATGCACAATCATTTTTTAATAATTTACAGGGTATCACTATTTTGAATCCCTATTCTACCTGTGTAGGAGGAATAGGTAAAGCTTGTCTGTCTGCCAACTTTCAACTTTAGGTTATTATTGCCCTGGGCTTGTTTAATTAGTAAATGGGCACATACCTGGTGATAATATCTGCAGGGTTTGGTCTAGTAGCAGGGTTGGCACTGACCAGCTCACAGTACAAGGTGCTTAGCTGTTTCGGAATGAGGTCTGTGGTCTTGAGAGCTGGCTGGTTCTTCAGGGGCCCGTTGAAGGCTTCCCAGATTAGACAACCCAAGCCCCACATGTCTGATGAGCTGTTAACCGAGATGCGATTTATTTGAAATACTTCTATTTAAAATGCAAATACAAAATGCAAAATACCTATTTTACATTTTGCATTTAAATGCCTTTTCGTAAAAAACATTTTGTATTTTATTTGAAATACCTTTCGAGATGTATTTTGCATTTTTAATCATCATCAATAAATTTAAGAACATTTTTTATTTTTAATATTCATTTCAAAATGCAAAATTCTTTGTGGTTAAGTTAAGCCAACATTACAAGTCAAACAAAATAAAATGAACGAAAGACCGATAGAGGCGCCTGCGAGACATGCGCGATGCGCGCCCTTTTTTTCTTTTTTGGTCAGAGAGCGCGATGACCAAAATGTCATGCAAAATGTGCCATGTTATTGGACGTTTTTGTTCAGCTAGGCATTGTGTCTTTATTTCTCATGATAAATACCTAAAATAAATAAAAATGTCTGAGATTTGGTCAAAAGGTATTTTATTTTGAAAAAGTATTTTGCATTTAGCATTTGAAATACAAAATGCAAAACTATTTGGTATTTTGCATTTCAAATAGTAAATCTGAAAAGTATTTTGTATTTTGTATTTAAATGCTTTTTTAAAACCATTTTGTACACCTCTGGCTGTTAATGTTAATGATAAACAAAAATGTTATCTGTCAAACATGTCTATGATAAATTCATTAACCAAAATTATGCCTGCTAGACAAATAAATAAGACAAGGATCACTTTTCCCATGTCAGTAGCCAAGTTTAGGTTGTCTATTGTACATCAATAATTGTTGTCTATTGCAGATTATATTATGCTTGTATAACAAACTGGGATCGTTGTAACTGTGGAGCTGTCTAAACTATGGCCCACCTACTGACAGGTCCCAACTGCCCAACCACCTGTACATCATCATCATCATCATCATCAAGTCTTTCAGTGTCCACTGCAGGAGCACGACCCTCTCTGTACTACCAGAGCCATACTTGGCCAAAGCAGCCAGAGGACTTGGCCTACACTCTCCATGCTGGCCAGTCAGGTTGTAGAGGTCTCATTGATGTTTATAAGCTTTGTTTAGCTTGTATTTTCTAAGTCACCTTCTACAATAGAAGATTTAAACTCAGTTAATGACTAAGGCGTAAATGTATGCTACACATTGGCCCACACTCATTTAATAATATGAATTAGTCCATTCCGACTCCTTGAGAAAAACAATAAACTGGAATTTTCCTGTTTTGAAGTACTTACCATTTTGTAACAGATTTCAACTTAGCAGGGTCTTTCTTCTCTGGCGGGTCATATATTTCTAAAGCTGGCAATATTTTGATTGGAATAGAACCACTTAAGTCCTGTCCCTGGTTTGCTAGGAATTCAAAGCCACCTAGCTTCCACTCGCCGGCCAGTGTTACAAACACAGAGTATAGACAAACATTGTTGTGTCTCATGTTCCCATCATTATTTAAAAAAGATAATGCCCTCTGAAAAAAAGTTAGTGCTTACTCTTCATACAAATTTATCATAACAATAAAAGTATTGTTCTGGAAGTAAAAGAATATAAATCAATGTTTGAAGTGTGCTCAATCATAAAGGCTCATTTAGAGGGTGCAACTTTCTTGCCTGTTGCATTCCATTTTATTGGTTAATTGGTTAACCTTTTAACCGCGAGTGTCACATATATGTGACAAACATTGTCGGGCCCAATCTGCGAAGGTTGCATATTTGTGACAAAAAAAAAATGCTTGTATGGCACATAACTTACGTATCCATATCCGTTTTTGGTTGTAGATAGGTATGTTAGATTTACCATGTCTCGCGCTGGGGGCACGACAACTGATATAAAGTCTCGCGGTGAAAGGGTTAATAAAATAAATTATTTGTATGGTTGATGTTTCATTAAAACCATGCAAGTAAACTATTGCTACAATAAAATGGTGTGCAACAGGCAAGAAACTTGCCCTGTCTAAATGGGCCTTTACTCTTGAGTCTATCTATCCAAATCAGATATGAATGTGTGTATCCAATGAATCAGAATATCTGAAGTAGGTGTGTTATCTTTATTTGTTAGATGTAGACTTAAGACTGACATCTAGTGACAACATTCATTATTATTATTAGCTTCACCAAAAATAGTGATGGCTTTTAAAAATTGCCATAAGTGAATATAAACTTAGAAGTACAAGATGCAGCTAGAGAAGTTTAAACTTTCATCTCACAGACGCTTAGCCATTGGCTATAGGTAACACTTTTCCGCCACAGTTTCAAGAAACAATAAAGTAGAAATAATACTTACAGTAATTTGGAATATACCCCAAGCCAAAAATAATTCTCTTTGCTGCCCCTCAAGCTTCATATCCTCTATATGAGTGGCTAAGGGCTCCACATATTCAGTAGCTACATATAAAAATTTCTCAGTTTCACAACTATCTAAGTAATGTAAAAGGCTAGGGTGTCTCATAGTCTTTAATCTCTTCAAAGAGGCCTTTGCTATGTCAAAAAGGGTCTCTGAACTCTTCTGAACATCAAAAAGAAAAATTGACACCTCATCTTGAGTGCCTCGTTTTTTTCCCTTGTGAAGGGTCCACACAGTCCGATCCTCTAAGCCCCGCACTGGATCTCCTACCTCGTACGGGAAATCCTTTGTAGGATCTCTTGAGAAAAAAGACCACATATTGCACTTATTTTCAGTAACTGTTTACAATTATTTGCTTGGACTCCTCTCCAAATATTTTACACTAAACAATGAATATAACATAGTAAAGACCGAATTAAAATTGTACAAATTTGTATTTTTATGGAAGGTACTACGTTACTATAAAATTAGATAAAATTGAAAACTATTTTCTATTTTCACAAAAACTGATGGTGAGTGACGACGATTGTGATGACAATAATGACAGACAATGACAGTATTTTTTAATCACAGACTAAAATACTTTTTTTCCTAACATGGAAGGAAAGCTTAAGTTTATGATTATACTTATGATGTATGATTGTAAAATGCGGTGCGGACTAGAGATGGGCATCTACCCGGGTATTTACCCACGCTTGGGTATTTACCCGATATGCACCGGGTATATACCCGTATCTACCCGTTTGGGTGGGTAGATTGGAATATTTATTTAAAAATTTGTGTGAGTCCACTATTTATGTGTAGAAATGTACAAAAAGGTTATATAATGTAAAAAACAATGAATATCTCTAAAAGAAAAAATATCAAAGATTAAAATCACTGATGCTTTCCATATTAAATATACAGATGCCATCTTATTTGTTATCTGATTACTTATTTTAACATATAATTAGGTCTACTTACGTTTGCCAGCAAAAAATGTAAACATAGTCCTGTCAATTTGTATGTTTCCATACAACGGGTAGATACGGGTAAATACCCGGCATACTATTTTGTGGGAAATGTTATAACAAGTTGATGGGGGATCGAAGAACTCATCTATACGAATATCTTTTGTTCCGAGACCAACCCCGAAATCAGTAGTTTTGGCTCTTGGATAAGCAGTCCAAGATACCTACTCTCTATACATGTATGAGGGTGCTCGTATATTGACATCGCATTTGATGTCTGATTGCTCATTTTAACATCTTATTAGATCTACTTACGTTTGCCAGCAAAAAGTGTGATCTTAGACCTGTTAATTTGTATGTTTCCATACAACGGGTAGATACGGGTAAATACCCGGCATACTATTTTGTGGGAAATGTTATAACAAGTTGATGGGGGATCGAAGAACTCATCTATATGAATATCTTTTGTTCCGAGACCAACCCCGAAATCAGTAGTTTTGGCTCTTAAATTAGCAGTCAAAGATACTTAATCTCTATACATGTATGAGGGTGCTCGTATATTGACATCGCATTTGATCTCTAATTGCTCATTTTAACATCTCATTAGGTCTACTTACGTTTGCCAGCAAAAAGTGTAATCTTAGACCTGTTAATTTGTATGTTTCCATACAACGGGTAGATACGGGTAAATACCCGGCATACAATTTTGTGGGAAATGTTATGACAAGTTGATGGGAGATCGAAAAACTCGTCTAAACGAATATCTTTTGTTCCGTGGCCAACCCCGAAATCCTTAGTTTTGGCTCTTATATTAGCAGTCAAAGAAACCTAATCTATATACATGTATGAGGGTGCTCGTATATTGACATCGCATTTGATGTCTGATTGCACATTTTAACATCTAGTTATGTCTTAAAATATTTGCCAGCAAAAAATATAAAGTTAGACATGTCAATTTGTATGTTCCCATACAACGGGTAGATACGGGTAAATACCCGGCATACTATTTTGTGGGAAATGTTATGACAAGTTGATGGGGGATCGAAGAACTCGTCTAAACGAATATCTTTTGTTCCGAGACCAACCCCGAAATCAGTAGTTTTGGCTCTTAAATTAGCAGTCAAAGATACCTAATCTTTATACATGTATGAGGGTGCTCGTATATTGACATCGCATTTGATGTCTGATTGCACATTTTAACATCTAGTTAGGTCTACAAATATTTGCCAGCAAAAAATATAAAGTTAGACCTATCAATTTGTATGTTCCCATACAACGGATAGATACGGGTACATACCCGGCATACTATTTTGTGGGAAATGTTATGACAAGTTGATGAGGGAACGAAGAACTCGTCTAAACAAATATCTTTTGTTCCGAGACCAACCCCGAAATCAGTAGTTTTGGCTCTTAAATTAGCAGTCAAAGATACTTAATCTCTATACATGTATGAGGGTGCTCGTATATTGACATCGCATTTGATCTCTAATTGCTCATTTTAACATCTCATTAGGTCTACTTACGTTTGCCAGCAAAACGTGTAATCTTAGACCTGTTAATTTGTATGTTTCCATACAACGGGTAGATACGGGTAAATACCCGGCATACAATTTTGTGGGAAATGTTATGACAAGTTGATGGGAGATCGAAGAACTCGTCTAAACGAATATCTTTTGTTCCGAGGCCAACCCCGAAATCCTTAGTTTTGGCTCTTATATTAGCAGTCAAAGAAACCTAATCTATATACATGTATGAGGGTGCTCGTATATTGACATCGCATTTGATGTCTGATTGCACATTTTAACATCTAGTTATGTCTTAAAATATTTGCCAGCAAAAAATATAAAGTTAGACATGTCAATTTGTATGTTCCCATACAACGGGTAGATACGGGTAAATACCCGGCATACTATTTTGTGGGAAATGTTATGACAAGTTGATGGGGGATCGAAGAACTCGTCTAAACGAATATCTTTTGTTCCGAGACCAACCCCGAAATCAGTAGTTTTGGCTCTTAAATTAGCAGTCAAAGATACCTAATCTTTATACATGTATGAGGGTGCTCGTATATTGACATCGCATTTGATGTCTGATTGCACATTTTAACATCTAGTTAGGTCTTCAAATATTTGCCAGCAAAAAATATAAAGTTAGACCTATCAATTTGTATGTTCCCATACAACGGATAGATACAGGTAAATACCCGGCATACTATTTTGTGGAAAATGTTATAACAAGTTGATGGGGGATCGAAGAACTCGTCTATACAAATATCTTTTGTTTCGAGACCAACCCCGAATTCCGTAGTTTTGGCTCTTGAATGAGCAGTCAAAGATACCTACTCTCTATACATGTATGAGGGTGCTCGTAATTTGACATGGCATTTGATGTCTAATTGCTCATTTTAATATCTTATTAGGTCTTCTTACGTTTGCCAGCAAAAAATGTAATCTTAGACCTGTTAATTTGTATGTTTCCATATAATGGGTAGATACGGGTAAATACCCGGCATACTATTTTGTGGGAAATGTTATGACAATTTGATGGGGGATTGAAGAATTTGTCTAAACGAATATCTTTTGTTTCGAGACCAACACCGAAATCAGTAGTTTTGGCTCTTAAATTAGCATTCAAAGATACCTAATCTCTATACATGTATGAGGGTGCTCGTATATTGACATCGCATTTGATGTCTAATTGCACATTTTAACATCTAGTTAGGTCTACAAATATTTGCCAGCAAAAAATATAAAGTTAGACCTGTCAATGTGTATGTTTCCATACAACGGGTAGATACGGGTTAATACCCGGCATACTATTTTGTGGGAAATGTTATGACAAGTTGATGGGGGATCGAATAACTCGTCTAAACGAATATCTTTTGTTCCGAGACCAACCCCGAAATCCTTCGTTTTGGCTCTTATATTAGCAGTCAAAGATACCTAATCTCTATACATGTATGAGGGTGCTCGTATATTAACATCGCATTTGATGTCTGATTGCACATTTTATCATCTAGTTATGTGTTAAAATATTTGCCAGCAAAAAATATAAAGTTAGACCTGTTAATTTGTATGTTCCCATACAACGGGTAGATACGGGTAAATACCCGGCATACTATTTTGTGGGAAATGTTATGACAAGTTGATGGGGGATCGAAGAACTCGTCTAAACGAATATCTTTTGTTCCGAGACCAATCCCGAAATCAGTAGTTTTAGCTCTAAAATTAGCAGTCAAAGATACCTAATCTCTATACATGTATGAAGATGCTCGTATATTGACATCGCATTTGATGTCTGATTGCACATTTTAACATCTAGTTAGGTCTACAAATATTTGCCAGCAAAAAATATAAAGTGAAACGTGTCAATTTGTATGTTCCCATACAACGGGTAGATACGGGTAAACACCCGGCATACTATTTTGTAGGAAATGTTATGACAAGTTGATGGGGGATTTGAAGAACTCGTCTAAACGAATATCTTTTGTTCCGAGACCAACCCCGAAATCAGTAGTTAAGGCTCTTGAATTAGCAGTCAAAAATACTTAATCTTTATACATGTATGAGGGTGCTCGTATATTGACATCGCATTTGATGTCTGATTGCACATTTTAACATCTAGTTAGGTCTACAAATATTTGCCAGCAAAAAATATAAAGTTAGACCTGTCAATTTGTATGTTCCCATACAACGGGTAGATACGGGTAAATACCCGGCATACTATTTTGTGGGAAATGTTATGACAAGTTGATGGGGGATCGAAGAACTCGTCTAAACGAATATCTTTTGTTCCGAGACCAACCCCGAAATCAGTAGTTTAGGCTATTGAATTAGCAGTCAAAGATACCTAATCTCTATTCATGTATAAGGGTGCTCGTATATTGACATCTCATTTGATGTCTGAATGCTCATTTAAACATCTTTTTAGGTCTTCTTACGTTTGCCAGCAAAAAATTTAAATTTTGACCTGTTAATTTGTATGTTTTCATACAACGGGTAGATACGGGTAAATACTCGGCATACTATTTTGTAGGAAATGTTATGACAAGTTGATGGGGTATCCAAGAACTCGTCTATACGAATATCTTTTGTTCCGAGACCAACCCTGAAATCAGTAGTTTTGGCTCTTGGATGAGCAGTCAAAGATACCTACTCTCTATACATGTATGAGGGTGCCCATATATTGACATCGCATTTTATAAATTCTTACTCATTTAACCACTTTTAAGTACGTCTTTGCGCACCTCCCAACAAAAAAATGATAATAAATCAAAAAAGCCTATTATCAAAGTATGATTAGTATGGTGGTATCAAATACTTTAATGTCAGATTTGACGTCTACCTGCATTTTAAGCATATTACAGCGCTTGCACACACTTTCCGACACGAATTGCGAAGTAATTACTCATAAAATTCAATCTACCCACCAAATGGGTAGATACGGGTATATACCGGGTATTTACCCAATCTACCGGGTATATTCCCAAATGGGTAGATTGGGTATTTACCCGCCGCCCATCTCTAGTGCGGACTGCGGACGTGCGGAACTTTTTGGGAACTTTGGTGCCAATTTTTAAATGCGAAGTCATTTAATGTATGAAGAAACCATTTGTGTGTGTGTGACTCCACGTTTCAGAAATGATGGCTTTTGAGCCTGTGGTCCACTTTTTCAAACAAGGAGTCACTAAAAGTTTTGTTTTTATGGGAAAATCTAGAAAAAATATAAAAAATATGACTCCGCGTTTCAAAAATGGCATTTCTGTAATAACTTTTTTCTTAAGCCATGACTTTGTTTGGAAGAGTGGAGTGACAGGTGACAGTGACAGTCTAAGATTGTTTTTGAGGTTATGGATATTATTAGAGGATATAAATAAATATTTCTTATTATTTAATTCACGCAAAACAGCATAGAGTAGCACATTGTTCATATTATTGTTTTTATATAATCATGTCTAAATCTGTATCTCGATTAAAATCTATGAAAAAAGTTGCGGACAAGATAGATCATTCCTCTAAGCTTAGGACCAATGTTCCTGCTGGTATGGCTGCTCCTGGGCCTCCGTTGGGTCCTATGCTCGGTCAGGTAAAGGAACTACCCAATTTATGCAACAATCGGTCGGAACAAAATATAATTTACTCATCTAAGTTCACCTAACCCAGAGCATAACTTATTGAAAACCTATGAATATACAGTACAATTTCTGACTATTATATATTTGTTTCTAAATATTTGATGTTTCATTTCAGCGAAACATTAATATAGCAGCATTTTGTAAAGATTTCAATGAACGAACGGCCAACATAAAGCCAGGAATACCATTGCCAGTAAGAGTAAAAGTAAATGCTGATCGTTCATATCAGCTTGTTATCCATCAGCCACCAGCATCCTACTTTTTAATGCAAGCAGCAGGCATTAATAGAGGAGCTATGGAACCTGGTATGTACCTACTTAAAGTAAATATTTTATATCACCAATCACATAGCTACTTGTAATATTTATAACAAAAATTCTTTCAGTTAAGGAGACAAGTGGCAAAATAACCTTCAAGCATGTATATGAAATAGCAAAAATTAAGTCTCAGGATCCAACACTAGAATGGAAACCTTTGAAGGAAATCTGCACCATGTTGCTCGCCACAGCCAGAACTTGCGGCATTGAAGTTGTTAGAGATTTAAATGCTGAGGTGAATATACTTTAAAAAAAAATAGTACTCTTTAGAGTGGTATGGTATAGTGTTGCAAGCAGTCATGTAAAATATTGATAGTCTATTGCTACTATTGCAACCTCAGAAAGCAATAACAATATTGATAGTAATACTCAGAAATAAGTTTTTAATGTAAATCAAGAGTAAACATATTTTGTACTAGCCGAAGCCCGCGACTTCGTTCGCGTGGACTTTATGTCTCTGGAAAATGCTCATCAGGCTGAACAACTTTTACTAAGGCGGCATTTTTATATCTGTTGTAGTTTAGCTGGACCATTATGGTTCTGCATCAGGCGTTCCATTTTCCAAAATCATTTATACCCTATATGTTGCCCAGGCTTAATAGCTATATAACAAAAAAAGTTTCATTCGAATCCGTCCAGTATTTCCGGAGATTAGCGTGTACAAACAGACAGACAATTTTTTTTTAATTCTTACTCTATTAATATGTCCCCATCGGCCCCAATATTTTTTTTGGAAATATATTTAATGTACAGACACACTTTTTTTACTGTTTTATTATATGTATAGATTTATATACTTGTAATAGTTATAGTGTATAAGCCTTATTTAAACTTTTTGTATTTTCTTCTGTACTTCTGCCTTCCTATAATAATACCTGCCCTTTGTTTCTCTGGTCGACTGGAAGAGATCCCTTCTGGGATAAGTCCACCATTTGTACCGTTGTTTGTAATTATTTGTGATAAATGTTTGTTAAGTACAATAAAGTTTTGAAATAATAATATAAGTAAAGGTACTATTTGATATATAAGTAAAGGTACTATAAATAACTATTTAGATTATTATCTAATATCAATATTATTGCAATATCTATAGTTTTCCATATTGATAGTTTTTCATAGAAATAGTATTTACAGTATGATACGTCAATAGTATCTAAATACAATAGTATCAATACTATCTATAGTTTTCCCTTTTATCAATAGTATTGATATTGTGACTGCATTGCTTCTATGGTATACTGGTTTATAATTATTTGTGAGGATTAGACACTACCATGATCTACAATGTTTTGAGTTTGAGTGACATAAAGTATCTTATTCATTAAAGTTAACAACTGTCTGTTGAACCTATTTTAGTTAAAACATGTTTTGTCCCTTTCCCTCTTTTCATTATGTGACATAAATAAACGAGACAAAACATTTTAACTAAAATAGATTTCGTAAATGTTTGTATTTTTTTTATGAATAATATGGTTAGTATTTACATTGACTTTAATGTTATGATATGCCTAAAAAATCCTTGATACAAATGGTAAATAAATAATAAACAACTTTACCTATTCTTATTTTTCCAGGAATATGGAGAATTTCTAGAAGAAAGAAAGAAGGCTGTTGAAGAGCAGAAGAAAATGTTGCAGGAGAAACGAGAAGCAAAGATGTTGAGAACTGCTTAGATTGTGGTATTGTTATTTTAGTTGTGAATATAGTTAGTTCAAGTAAGTATCATTTCTTTTTTCTTTCATTATCCATATTCTCCAGCTTAGAGGTAATAATGAAAACATGATCGCAATGATTGTTAACCTCCTCCTTTTCGGAAGTCGGTTAAAATCGTACGAAAACGTGAAGTTATTCTTGGTTTACAGTGGCAGGTGATAAGATATATAAGTAGTAAAAAAACAAGTCTTTCACAAAATATAATATTCTTTATTGTTTCTATTTGAGGAGTGCATAGTTCTAAAGCAGCAGCTAAAATGGCACAGTTTGCGTCTCTCAAGGTAACCATCTTACCTCTTTCTAAGCAAAAAATATGTAAATAAGATTTTTTTAGTAGGTGATTATCTTAAAATATTTCTGTACAACCATTTGTTCATGGTACAACATTACAAAAATAATAATGTTGGCAGAGTCTTAACACTAAAATGAGTCTTACGTCTATACACTATAATACACTATAACACATTACCTACATGGTATTAATAGCACTCTAAAGAAGGGTACATCCAAATATTTTAACACAAGCTTCTTTCAAGATCACCCTCTACTGTTTAGAATAAAAAAATTACAAACATGTACTTTACAAAATTGTAGATTACACAGATGTTTCATAGCTGAGGAATCACAGAAAGTTGAGGAGATTGACGCACGCAGTCATATCGACCAATTCTGACTCACTAGCTTTCCACCTTTGTGATTTCTCATGCACAGTCAGAATTATCTGACTACAATCTAAGATAGATCGCTCTAGATCGGTCATTTTTAAAAACTATGGGAGACGCCTATGACCAGTTTTGGACGTTATGCGGCTGAAATTATGCTGATGATCAATCTAAGATAGATTGTAGTCAGACATATTTATGAAAGTATGTATGTCAATTTCTGTTTCCGACATGAATATATCAAACAACAATTTATCAAAATTAACGAGCATTGAGCAGACTAGCAGTAGTAGGTACGTTAAAAACGAGTTTGTGCGTGTCAATATCAGGAGGTACCTATAACATTTGAAACTTACACAAACTAAAACAATCCCATATACTTTACCCAATAACCATACCATTATCAGATAATTTATATATGTCAATTCACCAATACTATAAAAATCACAAAAAATATAGCTCTTCATCAGATAAACCATTTGATTTACCCTTCCTAGAAAAAGCACGTGTTTCCCGTGTATCACGAGATTTCCCTTGCATTCTTTAGGTTAGCTCTAAATGAAAAGGTTTATCTGTAGATATAAAATAATAATTTAAGACTTACAATTTGTTCCTGTGAAGCCTTCAATGGCAATTTACTTAGAACTACATTAGGATAAATTCGACTATTCCAAAACTATTTTTAATTTAATGCAAAGATGAATTAACTACATATCACATGAAACAGTCTTGAGAAGATGCCTTAACAAGATACAACCAATAATAAATATTAATATTAAACAGTACTGATAGGAACAGTTAAACTTATAAAGAGTTTTGCAAGAAAAATATGAACTTTTGAAAAAATCTAGGTATTATTTATTTTATTGTGTTACCTGCCGTCTCATTTATATTGAAATAGAACTTTAAAATCGTTGTAGAAAACGTTTTATGTACTTAACATACATAACATGATATAATACTTGAAAGTTAACGATTTTAAATAGGTACGTTTAGGTTCATTCCGATTCAAAGGATAGACAAAACATATTCAAAACCTACATTATGTATGTCTATAGTCTATTCTATCCATATGAATACATTCTACTTAACTATTTTGCTAATTCAACTAAATTGTGCAATAATCAACAACCAATATTCACAAAGAAAATGATAAAAAATAAAGATCCTTAATCTCGCTCGTTAAGATTGTGCGAGTCATTTGTTATAGGAATTTGAATGGTAACTTACAACTAAATCCTTGTACTTTTAAATACTGCTCATACAGATCCTAGGTCCCAAAAAATAACAAAAAAGAAGCGCAATTGCGGCCATTATCCATAATCCATAACAATAATCAAACAGTATGTATAGTATAGGTAAGTATGTAAAATATAGCTCATCAAAGTACAGTCGGCTTATAAAAATGTTGAGCATTTTTGGACTTATGACTTAAAAACTCATATAATGTTAAAAATATTTTTGTTGACTGTAATACGTAAAGCATTATATGACATTTACTTACTAAAAATTTTAAGTTGTTCATAATTGTTATAAGCTTGTTTTTGACGGAATCATCAAATGCAAAAAGTGTCCACACCACATATAGAAAAATATTGACTGCATTTATCTAAAATGAAACAAAATTCATGTTCAATTTGCCGATACAAACATTCAGAGTCAATTTCCTCTTGTTATTCAGAGTTAATTTCCTCTTGTCATATTATATTACCTTCCCTACATCAAAGCATGCAGAGTCAATGACTCTTCTTAGCCGACTGTTTGGATGTATAAAAATATACAATTTGCAAAATATAGCTCGATACGAGTGGTTGACAAAAGCTATCAAATGCTGCTCACTAAGATGCGCTTAGGTGAGTGCGACGAAGTTGGAAAATACCGACTTTCATCAAGCTATATTTTTATAGTAGGGGTATTTACATCAGCATTCCTTCGCCGCGTGCGCCCGTTTTAGCCGCGGCGAGTTCGGTAACACTTCTGGTAACAATGTTACTTTGTCGATGGTGAAGTCTGGCAGGTCTGAAGATTCTTCGTCCTTCTGTAGCGGGATCCATACAGTGCCTGCCAGTTCGGCTTCCTTTCCACCCTGGAAATAAAGAAATAACACTATAGACCTTTCCTATTTCCATGCTGGTCTGGGAGAAATAAAAAAACTTAGAATGTACCAGCTGCTTCTCTTCCCACGCAGATCGTAAAAGCCGATCGAGGGAATGGGCAAAAATGCAAATCATGTTAACAGGCGATGCGGCTAGTAACCCATCACTGTATTGATTGCTTTTCAATCTTCTCGCCCACCATGATGCTAAAAGTGGCTTTTGGGTCTTGCGGCCCTGGGCTCTGCATAGAACCGCAAGACCCAAAATGCTCTGTCTGCCCCATTAGGGATAAAGACGTGATAGTATGTATGTACTCGTATGTACTATATAGACCTTTTCCAAAAATACAATATTGTAATAAATGCGATGATTCAGGGTTAACAGCTTCAAAAAGCTTTTTACTAGTGGTAAATTATGTTATACAGGTAGCGGCTAGAAACTCTAACGATGATCCTTATTGCGCAGAAGTCAAAAATTAATACTGTACCCGTGCGCAGTATCCCCTCTCACTTCACTCTTTTCTCATTCACTCTGCCGGCGCTAAACTTACGTGCCGCTACTTGTACTAATAATTATAAGGTACCTAACGATTTTAAATTCACTTTTAATCTGTATTACATATAATTGTTCCACGTAATTAAATCGGATAGCGTGAGTTTATCAATCAGCTGTATGATCAAGGCGAAAGGTGAGTAAAGGTCACTCGTTGACCGGTCTACCGAGATGCGCAACGTGATCTGCTGCATGACTTTGCTCTCGTGCTACAACACGCGTAAGGATGGTAATTAGCAAGTTCTACTCGATAAACTTCCTTTTATCGATTATGACACGTGTTCCGTGTCAAATCTGTGTACATATTATAACGAATAAATATACACTCATTACGAATAAATCATACACACATAGAATAAAATTACATTATGAGAGATGGGCCCGGAATGCAACCATATGGGTGCCAGAAGGGTGCAGACGTAAAGGCAAACCACGTAGGAGAGTCGAGACGACATCGACAGCTTCATAAAAGAATGGCAGAAGGCTGCTATGAATAGGGATCAGTGGAAAACATGGGGAGGCCTTTGTTCAGCAGTGAGACACATCGACAGGGTGAATAAAAGTATCATTTGTACGTTTGTTCAGGAACAAATTTTGCGTACGTAATACGTTAACATACCCCACAATAAATAGCATGGTGTGTTGCTCGACGTTATTGAAAAAGGATTGTATTTCATGACTATGTTACCTTGATATCCGTCTCCAACTTGTCGCCAACCATGATGCAGGAGCGCGGCTCCACGTTGAGCAGCTTGCAGGCCTCCAGGAAGATCTCCTGGTCGGGCTTCTCCCACGGCAGGTCGCCCGACACCAGCAGGCAGTCGAAGTACTTGCGCAAGCCCAGCCGGTCAATCTTCTGCCACTGGGCTCGCGAAGGCCCGTTCGTGATCAGACCCAGAAGGTAATCCTCCCTGTGCCACATTCATCGACCAGCCTTTCGTTATTTCCTGCTGCATACTATGCTGTAACTCAGCACTGATAAACTCCTGACAAAATACTCCCGAACGATTTTTCCCTCAATTTATTAATACAGTTTACAAATCGTGCAAGAGCATTGAATGAGCTGAAACGATTATGTGATTGTGTTATTTGTGACACATATAATTTATATAATGCAAATATTATGCATATAAATTATACATGCAAAAGCTTAAAACTAGAATAGTGCGATGTTTGAATTGAGAAAGCTTGCTGTTTAATATTATTGAGAACATGATTTTATTTACTCTTCAACATAGCACTATGGTTCAGTCTTATAGGGACAACCATGAGGATATTTCCCCTCTTGTTTTATTTTTTTCCTCTTTTAACTCTTATTTGTTTTAATATTCTCAAAATAATTGTTTTTTTATAAAAAAACAAATTCTATAAGGCATGGTTGGGCCATGACTATGAGAATCATCGCCATGGTTGGTTCAAATTTTTGAGGTAGTGGTTTACCTTCGCCGTGATGTACTCCCTCATAAATTTACAAATACAATCAAACCTAAGTGACGCGCACGCGGCGCCCCGAGTTTACTCACTCGTTGAGCAACAACTGTTGAAAAACAAGTCATTAATTAGCAACATGCGCTCAAAGCCAGCCCAACACAATCACGAAGGCATTTTTACAACCAATTATTTTATACTTGTGACATTCAAGTTCCTTTGCATTATGTTAATGATGCCTTCATGACACTTTGGCGCTGACTTTATCATGATAGATTCCAAAAATCAGTATTCAACTGATATTCATAGTATTATGTGGCATGCTTCCAATGAAATGATCACAAATTAAAGATGGTCAATCTAAGAGATACACGTGGGTACATCTAAAATAAACACATAATGGGAGTGACCTATGTAATGGATTCTAAGGCGTATAACGAAATAAACAATTTTGATTACCACATAACACCATGCACAAATAAAGCAGATGAAAATAATACTCTGAGATTCAAAATAGACAATCGGATTCGAGTTCACTTTGTGCGTACTTTGTAGTTTACATTTACGCAATGATTTAAAGCGACAACCCAATCTTAGAACAATATTTTGCTCTGCCACATTATAAAGTTATTTCTTTGTTATTCTTTGATAACGCATTGTAAACACGACCTCTTTTATAAAATTTAGACCGAGGTTTCATTTGAAACAAAGAAATATCTTTATATAAAAACTATGCAATGTAATATTATATTATTAAATTAGTATTATATCATGAAGAAATATTATGAACCTACACGCTTTGAATGATGTTGCGTCAGACTTAAATATTTCTGCATAACATAAAATAATTAAGAGTTGGAATAAAACTTACCGGAGTGTTTCCAACAGATGTATCACATCATTAGTCAATGCCAAATACTGAAACCTTAATTTTAACCATTCGGCTGATATATTTTCTGGAACAAGGAAAATAAACATTTTAAGGTCAAAGACAAGTATTTATAATCTTACAATTTTAATTTTCAGAATTTATGCGATCTTCAATGTCAAGAAATAACATATTATTTTTTCGTTATGAGTTTCTATTAAACTATTACTCCCTATATTACTCTCCTTTTTGCTATTGCTGTCGACCTATAGAACGAATAAGAGCCGTTGATGTATTCAGTACCATGTCAGTAGTTTGTGGATGGTAAAGTTATGCCCTTTATTCCGTAATATCAAGATAGAACCTTCCAACGGACTGGTCTGTATTTGACAAATAAACTTTGTAAATAAGTCTGCATGCATCCTTCATTGTGATACCTTCCTCTATCACCAGAACTAACTGGGGCTCTTAACAAAGCTTTAGATTCAGCATTGTATGCGTATACATATGCGTAGACACTAAGAGGTGCAAAATCATATAGGTATACCTACCTAGGTAACTAACTAAAATGAAATGCAAGCATGGTTGGCGTGGTCTCAAACGCATTTGTTGGCCACTTACTACTCGCATAAAGCAATCAGTGTCAAGAATATTAATTGTATAAACAAATCCTAAACACCTTGATGAAAGTCAAAATATAGTTAGCCTACGCCGAACGAAGGGCTCATATAATACATTTCTGCGAGCTCGATCGCTCAGCGAATCGTGCAAGTGCGAGATCTCCGTGCTTCGAAAGGTCTTTATCGATAAGTCTCGTTCAGGTATTAATTCTGTGGTTCAGGTGTGTCCAATGCTTTTAGACATCTTGAAAATCTGACAATAGTGTAATTTTAAGAAAGAAAGACCTTTAGTCACGGTATTAATTCAACGAATTGATTTGTTCCACAGATAAGTATCACAGTTTGTATACCTATAGGTACGATCATGTGCAATAATTCAAGTTTTCAGTTGTGTTGCCTAGTAGTAGGTATTTGAAAAGCAACAACAACTACTAAATGACCGCTACACGGCCAATAAATTTCCTAGAGATAATTAAAGTGATATCGTCATTTCCATTCACATGTGCGTAGATTTATCTGGCGCACGTGAGCGGGCCCGTGCTCCTACGAAACTCCTACAACTCGCCGGCGTTCCAAAATACATTAAAGAGAGTATGTACAGAAACAATACTTTATTTAATACTGTTTTTACCCGACTGCGCCAAAAATAGGGTTATTTAAAATGCGCATATGACTACTCGAGCGTATGTTCGACAGCGCGGCAAGGTTTTATGCTGTACTTGCATAAAAAATTCACCAGTGTTTAATTTGGCAGGTAGATGGCTTCACTTTCGAGTAAACAACTGTGCAAAAGGAGAGTGTGACGAACGCAAGTGTTAATGTGCAATAGAGAATCTTGGTCTCAAACGAATCCGTAAGCAGACAAGGATTCCATAAGATCCATAGGTTACCCTAGCTTCACGACTTGACTTTGTTGAAAAACACGATCCCTTATTCCCACTTTGACATTCAGCAGTCAAGAAAGAATGTAAGTGAAGCTATCGTTCTGAACTCTGATGTTTGTTTCGCCCACGCCGATGAGGCAACTGTTTACGCAAACGATGATGAAAATATAAACGAAAAGCAAGTGTTTTATAAATATTATCACTTCTATAATTACTTTGCGTCTCAGAGTACTACTGCTTTTACAGTCAAGAGTTTAGACCATGACTAGCCGCTTGGTCGTCATCTCGTAATGATTAATGGCCATTGCATTTAACTACATTTTGGGCTTAATGCCAAATTGTCCACGTTGACACGAGTAACGCATATAGAGCTCCATATTATTATTTACTCTTTACATGGTCTTAATAAGATGATATAAATATACGCCGAAATAAGGTTGATGACTTACCTACCATATCAAAATTGACATTCTCGAGGCCTGTGTCATCATCACCTACGTCGAGTCACAAAGATAAGCGACTTTATTGCATATTATAGCTGTCTTATCAATCATAACATTCATAATATAGGAATATTTTGGTGAAGTTCACTGCGCTAATTATTATGCAACGATATAACAAACATTGCATAAAATATACAGGTAAGTAGCTCAGTATTCATAAAATTAATTCTATCCATCTTTTCTTCGGTGTGAGTAGGTGTTAATTTTTTATTGAGTCTAGAAGATTTGTGCAGTTGTGGCTTAGGCTTGGCTTAAAAATTACCATCAGGTAGGTGGTCTATGCGCTTAAACATACTCATTCAAAAATTTCAAAGCTTTTTTTCGATGGTTGTGAAATGCCACGTTCTCGTCGCCATCACGACACAAGACTATGTGATTTGAATTTCTTTGTGTGACCAGTTAGACCAGCCACCAGTTAGTTCATGCAAACTTGCAGGCCGGCACCAGAAATCTATTAACTACCTCCTGTAATGTTTGATAGAAGCATGATTAGCACAACGGACGAAGCGGAGCCCACCCAGACGTCACCTGACATGACGTCATAGTAAAGCTGATCTACTGACGACACTTACTAGCGATATGTTTGTAATTTTTCGGCAAGCAATTGCGCCATAAGTGCGCCGGCCACTCATCAAGCGCGAAGGAGTCATCGTCAGGGCGGGCGCGGAAGGCCCGGAGGAAGTTAGATGCGCTCTCCACTGCCACATTTTGGGGGAGGCCGTACTCTTGCTGCAAGATCTCCACGAGCTGAGGAAATAAGAAGAAACATTTACTTATTTTTTTTTTTAAATAGGCACACATGCCTTTTTATCGTGGTGGGCAGACAGGGAAGTATGTATCTCCACTTGCAGCAATCTTTGTAAATCTTATTTTGTTGCTGGAAAATGCTGAGCATTTCAACGTTGTGGCGTGATGTGATGAGGTACCTACTGAAATAGACAATGCGTGCTCATGAAGTGCATAGCACAGATGCCGCAGATTAAGTGGCTTATGTGGTTGTCTGTTTAATGTTCATCAGAATAACACCAGTCAACAGGTGATGCAAAGAAAAGTGAGAACAGAATATCTTCTCCTCGCCTTATCCCAGTCTACATATAGTGTAGTTGGAAGTCTGCGACTTGTCTAACACATTCCGGGATACATACCAGAATGTGTTAAGAATCTATTTAAAACCCTCTGGTTTCTAAAAGCCATTTCCTTGATAAGGCAAAGGAACAAAGAAGTTGTTGGCGGCACTAAGCAGTCTTGGCACCTTGTCACAT
This sequence comes from Acrobasis consociella, assembly GCA_963555685.1. Taxonomy (NCBI): domain Eukaryota; kingdom Metazoa; phylum Arthropoda; class Insecta; order Lepidoptera; family Pyralidae; genus Acrobasis; species Acrobasis consociella. The sequence goes on along the minus strand of OY743123.1, from coordinate 9,441,686 downwards.
TTAATATTTTAGTACCTGGGCGACCGAGCTTTGCTCGGTTACATCTCAAACATTAACAATTTTTTTTAAACTTGTCTAAAAACAATGCAAAAAAAAAAAATATAAACTTAAACCTAAAAAAAAACAAAAGTAAGTCACCGAGTGGGATTCGAACCCGTAACACTCTTTCTAGCGGTCGCTATCCTTAACCACTGAGCTAAATCAAGGCGGTCGCGGCGCGACGAAATTAGCGACCATATTCTGCGTGGAAAGAAAAACGCATGAAAACTCGAAAACACGCGTTTTCCCCAAACATAAAACTAATCTAGATCGATCGTTTACCCCCGAAAACCCCCATATACAAATTTTCAGCGAAATCGTTAGAGCCGTTTTCGAGATCACAGAAATTTATAAATCTTATACCTTTAAACGAGCAATTATATATATATATATATATTTATAAATTTCTGTGATCTCGAAAACGGCTCTAACGATTTCGCTGAAAATTTGTATATGGGGGTAGGGGGGGAAATTAGCGACCATATTCTGCGTGGAAAGAAAAACGCATGAAAACTCGAAAACACGCGTTTTCCCAAACATAAAACTAATCTAGATCGATCGTTTACCCCCGAAAACCCCCATATACAAATTTTCAGCGAAATCGTTAGAGCCGTTTTCGAGATCACAGAAATTTATAAATCTTATACCTTTAAACGAGCAATTATATATATATATATATATTTATAAATTTCTGTGATCTCGAAAACGGCTCTAACGATTTCGCTGAAAATTTGTATATGGGGGTTTTCGGGGGTAAACTATCGATCTAGATTAGTTTTATGTTTGGGAAAACGCATGTTTTCGAGTTTTCATGCGTTTTTCTTTCCACGCAGAATATGGTCGCTAATTTCGGCGCGCCGGCCGCCATCGGCTTAGCTTAGTGGTTAAGGATGCTGACCGCTAGAAAGAGTGTTACGGGTTCGAATCCCACTCGGTGACTTACTTTTTATGTTTAAGTTTTTTTTTTATTATGCATTGTTTTTAGACAAGTTTAAATCAATTTAGTTAATATTTGAGATGTAACCGAGCAAAGCTCGGTCGCCCAGGTACTAAATATATATATATATATACATACATACATACAAGAATAGATTTTCTCATAGTGGAATCTAAAAACGATGTTTTTTTATTTATAGCGATGATTTCTCAAAAGAAGGAATAATGTCATTACATCAACTGTGTTTACCTGTTACATTAAATGTTGTCCTTTGATTTTATATGATTGTGTAGGTATTTATATGAGTTGTTATAATGAACAGTAGATTTGTATTTTAATTAAAACGGTACAACCAGGAAACAATTATATTTGCGGTGTTTAGTACCTTTTTGAAACGGATCCAAAATCCAAATACTGGTACACTTGAATGACATTAAATCAAAGGAAGTATCTGTGCAGTACAGGAATAGCGCCGGGTCAACGTTCTGCTCGCACCCGCGTTCACTCACCTGATTCCTTGGCAAAGCTCTGGATGAAAGCTAATACTTCAGTACGAAACGATTTGTGTATGTTTTGCAGGTGGGCTCATATAAAAATTCCATACTTTAGGCATTGTCTGATGGAAAGTTTAAAATGTGTAGTTTGTTGCAACGTAATAATTTTCAATGCAAATTCAATTTAATGTCATAATGAAAACAGCAATAGTAGATTCAAACTGAGACTGCTTTATTGAGTAAATATTCTTTAATTGTTAAACAGTGTAATACTAACTGGTAATCGTGTAAGTTACTTACAGAAGTGTAGAAGGGGTAAGTGTTATTCATCAAGAAGAAAAGAAAGTTAAGTGTTTAAATTAAGTACATATTTTAATACAAAAATGTAAAACAATTTGACACTAGAATAGTTAGGTTAACACAAATAATAACATATTATACAATCTTAATCTCCAAACAATTTCTTTCCTAATTCCATCAATCGGTGGTTCCTACACATCTTCAGGGCTCCACCCTTCTTCAACACTGGTATTGCAGCTTCATTAGAGTCTACTAATCTACAGAGGAAGTCTTCAAATGCTGATTTTACATTTGGAGGTAGAGTTCCAACTTTAACTTTGACCAGCATCTCGGCGATTCCCTGCGCCCAGCCACTCTCGATGGCAAACTCCGATATCCATGGTACCATGGTCAAAACTCCACTCATGGTCTGCATTCCCAAGAACCATAAGTCAGCAATTTCATTCCAGTGTTCTTTGTAAGCCATAGCAACTACTAAAGCAGTGGGGTCATTTGATTCATCTACATTATATGCATCCCAGAGGAATCTGATTGTAGACTGAATATATCTGCATATTGAGAAGTCATTCTTCTTTACTTTGCTAGCTTGCTGTTTCAGTAGAAGTAGACCGAGTACAGCCAAGTGACCATGAAGAACAAGATTTTCAGGAATATCTTTTAGTTCTGGTAAATTGTTAAATATAAACTTCAAAAGGGTATTGAACAATAAACTGTTTTCAACTACTTTAGGTGCCAAGACAGTCAGATTCATAAAAGTGTTGCAAAGGCTGACCATGGCAGCTCTGGAGTCCTTCATGTCTTCTAATACTTGGGGATCTAACTCAGGTTCCGGCTGAGTTCTGACTTTTCCTCTTTCAGATTTTGGTATGGGAGGCTTTTTATAGTGCACAATAGACCAGTGGAAATTCATAGCTTCGTAAAGAATGTCTTCCTGCTTTAAGTTCAGGACAATATCTCTAGCTTTATCTTCAACTACCAGATGGCACAAAGCAGGCAACATTAACCTCAGCAAATCAATTTGACCCATCAATGTTGTTTCCATTTCCATAGGTTCACCATCAGACTTATTCTTTTCAGCCAGTTTCCTTGCCCGATGTGCATGGAAGGAATCATTTGCAAGTGAAAACATAAATGGAAGCAGTGCATAGATCTGTTCTCTCATGGCTGTTGTTTCTTGCGCAATCCATGCTACTAACACTCTAACCATAGCGCAAACAAACACTTTCTCACCATCTGGTAATTTGTCCCTGTTCTTATCATTAGACACTTTAGTCAAAATAGATACAACAGCATTGAACGCACCCTTCAGGCTGGTATAAACGGACTGTTTCTCTTTTTGCTCCAAATCCAGCTGGTCAGTAGCCATGTAATTTATAGACAGCTCCAAAACAATGAAGCAAGCGGTTATAAGGTCTGCGTTGGCAAATGCCTGTTTGAAGCTCCTGTCATCGAGTTGCATTCTAACTTCAATAGCACATAATTGAAGGAGCAAAAGGAAAAATTTCTTTGGATTTTCTTCATCACTCAAGGTCCACTCTATACCAAGTAAATCAACAATGTTGGCAGCTAGTTTAAGGGCAGGATCTCTTTGATTTTTGCCTATTTTACTGGTAAGGATATCATAGAGAGCTTTATATATACTCTGCGGCCAGGTCTCATCTGCAGATCCAGGTATAACGGTGGCTTTGTTACAGCTGTACAGCAATGCACTAAGAATGGTGGCCAATTCAAACTTTCTCTCGGAGTGATCAGTAGCAAAATCTAATGCAATTTTATTTACCAATGCATGAAAAGGTTTGGGATCATTACCCCATGCAGCTGGGCCATATCTGCTTACAAGTTTCACAAGAATATTAAGTGCTTCATCAGTTTGGAAACTTTGGTGAGAATAAATTTCTGACATCTTAGCGATAGCGCCAACTTCAATAAGAGCCTTTTGTCCTGCTTCATGTTCAGCAATGCACTGTAAGCAAGTGAAAGCTTCACTGATGGCAATAAGGTTGTCATCATAATCAGCATTGTCCGAGATGTATACTATGTCAAGGAAAACTGGTATGTTGACAAGCATCTCAGGATGTGTGGCCAGCTCTGGATCATTGCAGAAGTTCGTAAGGATGGAGAGCGCCACTGATTTGTACAAAGAAGCATCCTCTGCATTAGTGTTGGTAAGCATCTTCTTCAGGAACTGGAAACCGATGGCTTCGAACAGTGCTTTTTTTGCGTTCGTTTTGCAATCTTTGCTCCTCACGAGTTTGGTCACCAGGAAAAGCGCCGTGAACTTTTCCGTGTCGCTTTTCGCGGCATTGAGCATGGAGATGCATTTTTTGATAGGTTCCGATATATCACCCATTTTCACAACACTTGATGCGATCACAAAGCGCAGTAGTTCGCGCTCCACTGAGTGCTCGGGGCCGTAGTTGAATCGCGCGACGGCGGCACGATCTACATCACGTTTATAATTAGCACGAGTTCTCTTCCAAAATATCTAAATCTGGACGTCGAGCTCGCCTTCTCCAACTATGAAAATACTATTTATAACCACACACACTGGAACGCTCAACACGAGAGGGTGCAGCAGCTCGGAGAACACCAACGACGTAAAATAAAACGTGCGTTGACAGCGCGCGCACTTCGTTCCGAACTTTCATCCATGACCGTGGCAATGTCAATCGAATCGAACATATTTTAGCAAAAATACGACTTACCTTGTTGCAGGCCTTTGTGTCACCCTTTCTCGTTTGAATTAATGTATTATCTAAATCGAACAATATTGCCGATACATCATTATTTTCATCATAAACACTAGCCATAATCTTTTGTTTAACACAGCTCAATACGAGAACGGAGAACGAAACACTTGGTAAAAAAATATATTTCACTCCGTTTTTACTATCAGTCAGTCAGAACGAAACGTGACGAAATGATGACGAAATGTTTAGTATAAATGTTGTGTACTCACTCTAACATGTTAAATTCAGTGGAGGAAAAATCTTCTGTCTCGTTTTATCTTTATTTCTGCAAATAAGCGAAATAGAACAGCTAGCGCCCTCTGTTGTACTGCTATTGTTTCAAATAATAACTCAAATCCGGTAGAAGAAATAGACGCTTGTTACGTTTTATCGATAGTCCTTAGCATTATGTATAGGTGGCGCTATACAAAATTAGAACCTAGATTGCCATTGCTTGCATAATGTGAGATACCTAGATCGGTATCTCATATTATGGGGGCCAAAAAAGAAAAGGGGAAGCTGCGGGATACAACATCTGGGTAATATAAAAATCATAGGAAGGTAGGTACTGTCAATAAATAATGACAGTTTTTTTTAATAATAAAAGTACTTAGAATATTTTTCAACCATCGACAATAAATATATGACGTAAAAATATGTCTTTCTGCGTGTCTCGTCTGTGGCATCGTAACTCTTGAACGGATGGACCGATTTCGATGCGGTGGTTTAGCTTATGCTTGGTGAAAATCGGTTCAACCGTTTAAAAGTTATTTGGGGTTAAGGTTTAAAAGTCGGTGTTTTTTAATTTGCCTGGGAAATAAACTTGCCCTAAACAACAATATGGTAATATAATAGCCAATACCGCTAGCTCTGTTTGCTGGGCATTTTGCTAGTTATAGTGTTTATACAAACACACTTTATTATTATCTCCTAATGGAATCATGGGTATTTTTACCCCGGTTCAGTGCCGGTTTTAGCACTACCAGCGCCCTGGGCGAGATTACTGCGGCACGCCCTACATAACTGCAATAGGCACGACGAATGGAAAAATATTTTTGTCCATCGGTTAGGTTATTAAAAAATATTGTACATGTATTTTTTCTTTTCCCTGAGAAACCAAAAATGACAAAGATACAGCGCATATAAATTTCGCGTGACGTCGCAGTCTCCACTCTGGAACTTTGACGCTCCGTACCTTTGTGAATTTTTACTTTTTTGGTAAACTGAAAAAAACAGGTAAAGATAAAAATACAATATTTTTGGATAATCTAAAAGACGGACTAATTACAATCATACTTTTCGGACCTTGTCGTCACCCCTATTCAAACGCATTTGAAAACTCTTTATTGCACCAAGAAACTAATTATTAAAAAACTAAAAATATACGAATATAACCATTATTTTGCTAAGTTGTAGGAGGAGGAGCTTAGCGATTGTTGTGAAGTTGTAGTAGGAATTCACGAGTAAAATAGGCTAGGAGATTATACAGCGGCGGCCGCGGCGCCCCTTTATATCCGGCGCCCTGGGCGGTCGCCCATCCGCGCCCTACCCTAAAACCGCTACTGCCCCGGTTCTTTGGGAGGTTTGCGTGGGGATACAGATCCGAAACGTAGAAGAGGCCCTTTAGAAGAGTTGATGTGGCGCTTCCGCCAAAACCCATTGTTGCATATGGTTATGTAAGGTGTACCCTTAAATAGGTTTCGATAGGAGAAAGATCTATTGCAAGAAAGAGGGACAGCTCTACATGGGTTATAGAATGAGATTGGGATAGACTGATGCTGAGGTATATTGCAAAAGATAACTAACTATTGAAGGCAAGTAGTTTGCCGCCCATTAGATGGCCCCTCCAAAGAAGCAACAACGGTGTAGGTAACTCAGGGGTGTCGAGAGAAACGCAAGTGGATTTTTGCAATTTTATAGATTAGGGTAAATATCAACTCGCCATGCAGTTTGGTCGCTGGCAGCTCGCGCTTGGTGTTTATCTGTCTTATTATAAAACGCAGACTATCTTTATTACTAGGTTTAAACCATTATCCGACCAAATCAAGTTAACATTTTCAGATGAGACAAAGACGTATTACTAGATGTCAACTTGATTTGGTCGGATGGTGGTTTAAACTTAGTATCAAAGATAGTCTGCGTTTTATAATAAGACGGTATTAGTTTTGTGATGCCTACCTACATTAACCGATTTTTATAAAGTTTATTAATTATGTACAGAATTACCTAAGTGAATACCTATGTAATTCTTGTGACTAAATAAATTCTTTAAACCCAAATATACATCGAATAAAATATGTTTTCGCGCCGATTTGGAAACAAACCCACATATTTGGGTTACCCTTCACTCCGAGTACTTAACAAAGTTCAGGCTGGCTTTGAAATAAAGTCTCCCATCAGCTCGTAGTTTGGTGATAAAATCTTTCATAATAATTGAGTCGAAGCAAGTTTGTTATCGTTGTATAAGCCGAAGAGCCGAGAGGAAAACAACCAGCCTCTTATTAACATTAAGCAAACATCTGCAAAGTAAGGATGTTTGGATGTTGCAGTGGCTGCAGCGTCACGCAAACAAGAAACCGGCGGAAGCCCAAACTTGCCGTTTTGTATGCATCGAAATCGCAAAGCTGCTTACTCCGAGTAGGGGCCTGAGTAAGTATAGAGTCTAGAATCCTATTTCTATCTTTATTTTAGAAAAACACATTTTAGCACTACCATATTTTATTATGTTGATTCAGATATCTACTACCACCCCGTGTCTACCATAGATTCCACGAAAGTTCACGGGTTCGTTCCCCTCCCGGCCGGACTCATAACATAACCTACAATCTGTAGTCTCATATTGTGTCCTCTACAATATAAGTTGACGATCGGCATGTGACAGCAGAGTAGAATACAATTTGTCCTTCTTCCAGAGGCGCGGTAAAAGGCGAATAAGGGAGGCAAAGGTAACAGAAAACGGGCAGCACCAGCGACCATTTTACAGACATTTCTGGGTTCTCAAACTCGTCGGCGTGGTGATTATTATATGATCATCATCCCTATAAACTCGTCAGCGTGGTGATTATAATGAAAATCCTCGCTATATTGGAAAAGGTTAGTCCAGCAGTGAAACGACACAGGGATGTAGAAGACTGTAAGAAGCTCATCCACTGCGGATGTTCCTTCATGCTGCAGCAGTGCATAACCACAGCGTCGGATAAGGCAGGTGCAAGGCGCCGATAACGCGTGCGATGTTTGCCGGCATCAATCAGGGCGGCACCGGATCGGCGGCAGTCTGAATACTGTTTGCTCTCAAGGCCCCAATACCGGATTGCCTAGCTCGAGATTGATGCCTGTGCTATCTATAACTGTGGACTGGACCGATGTAGCAATTTAGCCGCTCCGGGCATTAATGTATTTCGCCGCTTCACACTAATATTATATAGGTAAGTCATTGAGGTAGGTATGTGACATTTCTGGTTTCCATATGTATTATAAAATCTCCGTCTGTACTTAGTAAATTGCTGGGCTAGTTAATTACATTAATGGGCACTTGGGCAGAGCATTTCTCTGTCACTCGGTACGAAGCCTGGGCGACTCGCTAGTTGTATAATATTCACATATGAAGTTATATTATTCTCATTATACCATTCAGTACAAACAAAATCCTGGTCAGGGCGTCATATACTGAGGTCATATACTTACATTTAAACATCTCCTTTTTATCGGAAAGCACTATGTCTGCATGAGTGAGTTCATACTCCTACTCGCACCCGGTCGGCTGTGACCACAGCCGGGCTAAGGGCTGAAACCGAGCGTGACCGCTAAACATGGTATATTTTATAAGATTTCCATCTCCTATACAGAAAATCAAGAAGTGCGTGTCTATCAATAACTCAATCAGTGTAATTTGTCCCTATATATTTATTTATTATTTATTTATTTATCAAGTGCCCTCAATGGCGCCCCCAATTTTTGCCGCTCTAGGGCAAGCGCCCGGCCTTTAGATTGGGCTCTGACTGTGGATTTATGTTTGCTCTCCGCTCTGTTGTTAGTGTTTGCAGGGAGCGAACAACATTGAAGGCACTCACATCGTCCAGATTCAACGTCATACCAATCTAAATTAGGTTTGATATTAAATTAAAATATTTATGTGATCTTATTAATATATATTATCAAAAAGCCTTGAAGTTAATGACTAAAAAAAGTTTACCATAGATACCTAGTATCTTTCAAACATAAGTCAAACATTTTCATATTTTTCTTTATTTAATTTTAAATTTTAATAGTATGCAAAGTAGTAAAAGTAAGTCAAAAAATGCTCGATGGCTTCTCCTTGCGATCTTATGATGCTCGCTGAAGCTCGCATCGTAACCTGCGCGCCACTTGCCCTTCTTATTCAACTGTTGCATAAAATAATATAAGACGTTGCTTTGTATTTCAACATTTATTCACTGCGTTATGATACAGAATAATAAACGCTCAGAAAGAAAATACGGCCTTATTAACTAAAATCCCTTTCAGGCTTTTTCTTTGAATCGCCAAGAAATTATACTTAATGGCAGTAACATAAGCGAGAGCCAACAGAGCCGTAATTAAAAAGCGACAATCCCGTAAACAGCCACATAATAGTGGGTCGTGGAGCGAAAGCTAAACGTGGAAATCACATTGCCAGCTGCGTGCCGCTGCCGCCGTCAGCACATTAGGGACGTGATACACTAAATCGAGCCCTAGTTCCACTTGGACCCCTTCAATAGACTAAATAGAATAGAGAATGGAGAAATAGCGACGAGAATTTTAGTTAACTGGAGATCTTCTAGAACTATTTTGGAACCTTTTTACAGGGTGCGACTAGGCATTTAGTATAACCGTAGATAAGTATATCCTAGCCAGAGCTAGAGCTAGCAAAATTATCAGTTTTGACTTTTACTACTTGCGCACAAAAAGTAGCAGTAAAAAGATGAAAAATAGACAAATATCAGTAAATGAAGAGAGTAGAGGTACATGCATTAATTTATATTTATGTTTTATTTGAAAATAACAACTTCTGTTCACCTAGAGCAGGCAGACAGTGTTTTGACGATTATTCGAAGACGCCATGACCGATTTGTAAAATTATTCTTTTGTTTGTAAGGGTCTTCCGTGGTAGTCCCATCGAAATCAGTTGTATAGTTCGGGGGAGACGTTTGATTTAATTTTGAAAAATCATTAGGAGAAAAGTTTAGTTTTCGTCAGGGCATTCTCTTTACCGATTAAAACTTTCGAGGGCTATTACTTAGTTCACTTTAGGGCAAAAACTCATAATCATTCCGTCTCCGTATAGGGGATCCAAGTGGAACAACAGAAATCGAGGTGTTCAAAGAAAGTTGCCTCAAGCCGGCTCGGCTGGATTACGGGCGTCGAATGAGAACGGGCTGCTAATGAGCATGGCGAGTTAATTGCCGCGAGGGGGCGCCACTGCGCACTACTGTTTAAGGGCACCCTGAATGCTGATAAGAGCACAATGCCAGTCTTTAAATGACTTCGGGTGAAAGAAGCCAGCCAGAATATGGACTCGACTGTATACCTATAGGTAGGTTCACTTTTGAATGAACTTGAATCTGAACGGACATAAAACAACTTTTATTTAGCTATTTTCAGTCCGTCTGCTAACGTTTCACTATATTCTCTCCATTGTCAACAAGCATGTCGGCCGGGTTTAATATAGTTTAAATGTATAATAACGGTCGACATATGCTTGAAAAGATGACTATTAGTAGTCTGTCATTATTAACTTTTCACACGGAAATCATGCCAAGTCCTCGAAAAGAAAAACTACAATGTTGTTTATCTAAAAAACTGTTGCGGACCGTACAATATATATATATTGCAGTTTTTACGTAACAAACTATTGTACGAGTAGAATAAAGGCTCATTTACCTACACACATGACTTGCATGTGCATGGGCTAAATAAATCATCAACCATACAAATATTTTATTACTTCAATTAGCTTGTATGCAACAGGAAAGAAACACGCAGTATATAAACGAGCCTTAATTCTAAGTAGGTATATATTTGTAGAAATACATAATGTATGGAACAATGAAGGAACGGAAAATATAATGACGGAACAAAATGTTTACGCAAGATATTGGCATCGGCTAGCAATGTTTGTCAAATAAGGAGTGTGGCCGGTCCGGTCCCAAGTGTGACAGGAAATCTAATAACCCTGAACGAGAGCCACGTATAAATTCCTTACACAATCGCCTTGTAGCCCTGAAAGGGATTCGGTTAGCATCTGTTCCAGCCTGAGGAAAAGTACCCACTGTGTTAAACATCCCAATAGACTAATCATATCACCTCCCCTAGGACGCGTACTCGTATTTGCAAAAGGATCTGATAGGGATAGTGGACTGGGTTAGAAAAGTGTTACAGTTTTTAGTCCGTCTCTTAGGTGATCCATAAATAATGGACCCATATTTTTATAATAATACAGAAATCAAAGTTCTGGAGTTGGCTTGTAATGCCACCAGCCTTACAAAATTGTACGAGACAGTAATTCATGCGATATTTAAATGCGTATCTTTTGATTAAAACTAACATGAGAAGCTTATACACAGGTAATTAATAATTAAAAAATTAGGTCATTAAGTTGACCCGTTTTTAAATATTGAATGCATTCCTAGTAGGGTTGATATCTGGCAGGCAGCTAAATTACGTATGCTTTGGCATTCTTGGGTAACCATTGATATGTTTAAAATATTTTGAGAAGAAAAAGTGGGAAAGTGAACCCTGGGATCTGAAATATGCTCTGAAAGGTCATTAATATTTCCTTTTATTCAAACTACTTATAAGGCGAACCCTGGGCTTTGAAATACGCTCTGAAACATCGTTATTTTTTTTATTCAAACTACTTGTAACATTGCTGACAGAGTAAATTGCAAACGAGATCCTTGAAAATAAAAGTTGTAAATAAGAAATGAACTTCGTACTGCGGGCGTATTATCGCGGCGAAACAATGTTGATAAAAGAATTTCTGAGGGAATGACGTGACGTGACGTGATCGTAACTCATCCCGGCTACTGGCTACTCATATTACTGCCGCATGTGGCGGAGGTACGACTTACCGTTGCCGGCACTACAAAAACCAAAAGCGATGTGTCATCTCGGAAAAATAATCCCACCACGGGAAAAACATTTGGTGTGGCTATGAAAAAAGATGGAACTTGGACTAAGAAAATTTTATTACAATTTCAAAAAAACTTTCCAAAAAGACACTTTAGTATTTAAATCAATCAAAATAAGAATTCGCTTTTATGACATGATATCGTCTGTCCAAAATATAAAATTGCCGATAGCAGACGAAAAGAAAGAAAGTTTCTTCGACGTTCGTAGCGCTACGCTACACAACGGTGTCAGTCACTCAGTCTTACTTACCGTCCTACGAAATGCTACAACTCGCAGGAATGTGTTTGTGCCACGAGCTACGACGACGTAGCATCGCTACGCCGCGCCTGCCTTGTGCAGATATGGAAATATTTAGCATTTCTAAGCTTTTTTAACCGACTTAAAAAAGAAGGAGGTTATCAATTCGTCGCATTCTTTTTTTATTTTTTGTGTATGTTGTCCGATTATTTGAAGACGGCTGGACCGCTTTGAAAAATTCTTTGTTGAAATGGTAAGTATCCTTGCGAGGTGATCCTATAGACATTTTGTCAGAATCGGTTGTGTTGTATGGGGGTGAAGTAGGTTTTTAGTTTTAAATTTTTTTAAGTAAATATAACTTTATTAACTTTATTGACTTTATTAATTTTATTAACTTTATTTTATTCAACAGTTGCAAAAAATGCGAGTGGCGCAGGTTACGATGCGAGCCGAGCATTTTTTGACATACTTATACAACGTTGCATACAATACTTTTTCAACGACCATATTCACTAATACACAAAAATAAACAAAGAAAAAATGAAACCGTTTGACATGTGTTTGGAAGGTATTTAAAATACTAGGTATGTTTGGTATTTTTTTATTGATATCTTCCTAGTAACTATGTTAAAAATCAGTCTATGGCTAGGCGTATTTTTTGGCGAAATAACGACATATGAGCTGTAGAGACTATAGACTTTCCCGACACCATAAAATTAACGTCAATAATTTTCGTGACTATTTTAAAGGCAGATAACAGTGGAAAAAGTATATTTAGTAAGACCTTACTTGAGTACTTGATACATTGTAAACTGTAACACAAATAGATCAGCGCACCTCTAATCCCGAAGCAACAGCCAGTAATTTGTCCGGGGCGGGCGACAAGCGCATTTTTCAGTCTTTCAAACTGAGCGGCGAACGGAAGGGTAGTCGTCTCCGGAGCCTTTATTTATTGCGGCCCGATCGTCACAAACTTTGCGCTTTTTGACTTTTTTTGTAGTAAACCTACCTTAATTTTTTTAATTAACCTGTACTGTCCCACTGCTGGGCAAAGGTCTCCCCCATCTCCTTCCAAATATCGCGATGTGTGTGTACCTTTATTTAAAAAAAAAAAAACAAAGGAAAAGATGTATGTGCATGCTATGTATAGTATTAATAGGTATCATATAAATGTATATCATAAAAAAGGAAAAGGAAGACCAAGAAGGTCGTTTATGCATGAAGTAAAAGAAAAGGCAAAAGTTGTGTCGTATGGGGAGGTCAAGCATTTAGCAGGAAATAGGGAGACATGGAAAATACTCCACCGACAAGAACCTAGTTCTTAAATTTATTGATGATGATGATATAAATATATAATAATATATACTTATATATAGGGTCTAACAAAATATACCGAAAATATTTTAAGGATGAATTCAGTCCGTGACAGTGAACAACTTTCCTCAAGAAACATATGTCGACATGTGATAAATAATTTTTGGTTTCCATTAAAACTCGGATCAGCTGATAAGTCAACTTGAATGGAAGGCCAAAAATTATTTTTCATATTTCGATACGTGTTCCTTGGGGAAAGTTGTTCATTATCACGGACTAAATTCACCTTTTAAATATTTTCAGTATATTTTGTTAGACTTTATATATATTCTAGAATCATGGACTGAACTTGCTTCAATGATCTTGTTTGTAATTAATTTGTCATCTATGTTACAGATTAACGTCCCGTCTGTTCACAGATCGAAATCCGGTCGACATCATTGTTTTACTATTGTGTCTGGTGTTTTGCACTGACAACAGGTGTAAAGAATTATTGCCATTTTAAGGGTCCTCCCCGCGCTAACGACCTTGAAAACACAAAAAAAATAATTTCTCTTTCTGTAAGTGAGATTACCAGAAACCCTCGTACAGCTTTTTAGCTAGTATCCTTAAGTTTTATTAGAACCTCGAAAATCATTGAAATAAAATACCCTGAATTTTCCTTTGCAAAAAATACTAAAAACGGCCATTTTTGACTCTTTTTGTAAAGGTTTCTAAACCGGATAGTATTTCAATGACTTTCGAGGTTCTAATGAAACTTCAGGATACTAGCTAAAAAGTTGTACGAGGGTTTCTAATAATCTCACTTACAGAAAGAGATTTTTTTTTTTGTGTTTTCAAGGTCACTAGCGCAGGGAGGAGCCTTAAGGGGGTTTGCCGCTTTACTACGGCCATATGTCTCCAAAAGTTTCAAGTAGGACTGTCATTCTAAAAAAGGGCATTGCCCTGTGTTGCCCCCAGCTCTAATCTAAAGACCTTGAATATCTACTTCACTAAGGCTTCTTCAAAAATTGTAGTAACCTTGGCAAAACAGAAAAAAGTAAGTCAAGTTACAATAAGGAGTTATCTGAAGTAGATCTCAAGTAGGTTGGCCTACTTTATAAGATTAAGGGTAGTGTGCCGTGGTTCGTGCTTCCTGAGCATTACCTACCTAAAATATCGAAGTTACAGAAAGACGAGTATATTTGACGATAGCTTACCATTATCAGTTATATTCTGCAGTTTAAGCGGAAGGCGTTTCCATCATCAAGTCATTTAAGCTGCATAATGTCCAACCTAGACATAGGCCCCAAGGATTTCCAAAATGACCGATCTAAAGCGGCGTATCCAGCGCTTTCTAGCGACCTTGGTCAGGTCGTCTGACCACCTTATGGGTGGGTGTCCAACGTTGCGCTGTCCGGTCGGGGCGGCCGTTCAACAACTCTTCTGCCCCATCGACCGCAACCATAGGTCTTCAACAAGCTAATCCGTTGGTATAATAAGGTATCAACATACAATATAATACCTAACAACTTACATACAGACGCAGGTGGATAGCAAGGTTGCAGTAAAAGTTGGTCAGATGCAGGTCGCTTCCAATCGGTCCTTAACGAAAACCTTGCGAAAACCTATGTCCAACAGCCTTCCTGTCGTTAATATGATAATGATGACATAGCATAAAATGACTGCTCTGTTCTCTCTTCAGTTTGTGTTTGGGACGGGTGTGTTCTGGACATGAATGTATTGCGTACACAAGGTGAGGCATGTAACGGCAAGTCCTCGGCCGGCGTATCCGGCATGTCCACGACCGTCCGTCTGCTTTGGCTCGATCGTCGTTTGTCTTCACATACGAAGTCTACATACATGTATCTAGATTGAGGAGGTCGGTGGCCCGGCCCATTACTAGAGCTTTCGCAAGTAAAGCGACATCAGAAATGGTCCATACTTGGATAGGTGACATTAACTATTGCTTCAATAAAATGGTGTGCAACAGGCAACAAACTTTCTCCGTCTCTACTAATTAAATAATGTGATAACGTAAAAAAAAAGTATATTTATTAGAATAAAATAATTTCCTAAATTCACTTTATACTCGTACTTACTTGAAACGGAGACAACTTTCTGTAACACGAACCTGATCGCCGCAGCGCTGCCAGCGTTATGAAAGACAAAATATAAACCATGTTATTCGCTAATAATGTAACTTTCTACAGGTGAAATAATTTTTTAAATAGGATCAATACCTTTTGAGTTTATCTATTACAACAAAAATCTACAAACAACCCTTTTTTTTGTTGAAATTTTATTTAAAAGTATAAAATAGTTTCTAGTTTGTTTCTAGTAAGTAAAAGTAGGTCTCAACAAAGTGTGGCGGGGTGACAAAGAAGCATAGTAAATAAATTCGCCCGAGGCCCGCCCTATAACTAAGAAGCCTGTATTAAATTCCTAATTGCTTGTAACGATTAATTTTTGATAATGGAATAGCGTACACTAAGGTTTGCTTGTTTATATTTGTTGTTTCACCCAGCCATTGGAATTGGAATTTATTTATAACTAGACTTCATAACGAGGTTGATGTTTGATACGCAGATACTACTGTTTTCGTACATTGGCAAGTGCGAGTATCTTTTAACACATTAGTTGACGACACCATTGTTTTTTCATAAAATTTATTACTTCTTACTTCTATGTGATACTAGTTACTTATGCTTAAAAAATATGTTTCTCAATTCAAATTATTGTAGTCAAAACTTACAAGTAAAATGAACTAAAATTAATTTCATTGAATAACAGAAGCAGAGTTGTGGATGGGAATGCGATGAGTGCTGTTGTCGCTATGCCCGACTAGCCCTATTATACTACGAGACAATATTGCCCAATTATTGACGTGATGAATAATTAGGTAATATTCAATTCGCAATTGATTACGCAGCTAATCAACACGAATGGTGGGAGACTAACGTACTTCAGTTTTTCATAAATAGTAAAAGAGACAAGGCTTATACAAATAAAGTACCTGGGCGAGCGGTTACATCTCAAACATTAACTACATTTACAAAACAATACAAAATAAAAAAATATATATAAACTAGAACATAAAAAAAAACAAAAGTAAGTCACCAAATGGGATTCGAACCCGTAACACTCTTTCTAGCGCTCCGCATTCTTAACCGCTGAGCCAAACGGATAGCGGCCGGCGCGATGAAATTAGCGACCATATTTTGCGTGGAAAAAATAAACGCATGAGAACTTGAAAACACGTGTTTTCCCAAACAAGACTAATCTAGATCGATTGTTTACCCCCGAAAATCCACATATTCCAATTTAAAAAAAAATCGTTTATGATATAAACGTGTTTTTTAATTTTTTGTAAGTTCTTAGAATCATAACTAACAAAATCGACCAAAATTCATTCTATTGAACAACAGCATAGAGAGCGCCGACAACGAATGAGGTTGTGGATGGGAAACGATGAGTGCCGCTGGCGTTTCCATTAACTGCCTGTTCCCGCTGCCCGACTAGCCCTATTGCAGTACGAGACAATATTGGCCAAATATTGACGCGATGCATAGACAATATTTAATTTATTAACGATTACACAGCTAATCAAAACGAAATTTCGGCATCTAACGCACTTTGGTTATTGATTTATCTACTTTCAAACATTTATAGTATTTAAGAATTTAGGGTAAAGGGAATTCAGAAATGTATGAAAATATTTTATTAAACTTAGCAAAGGACGAACGGGCATAAAATTGTACAACCGACATATGACTTTCTTTTGGATTCCTAGTGATTTTAAAATGTTGATATTATAAGATTAGCATGTATCAAACGGGTTACTCACGTAGAGAGAAGCCGATATTTTTCGACCTTATGCGGTGTACATTTTCAACAGAGGTGCTATTTTTCAAACGTGGAGTCACTAAACGAACGATTTTTTTTGTATGGAAAAACCATTCTTTTAGATGACTCCGCGTTTCAAAAAAAGCACTTCATGGCAAATGTAAAAATGGTACTCGAGACACACTGATGTTAGCGGTGGTTTGTTGAATTCGTGCTTATAATGTCTGTGTCTCACGTTAGTTTAAACTAAAAAATATCGATAAGTATTGTCTGGTTTATTGGTCCTTGTCTAATATCAAGGCCCGATGTAAGTATAGTTGTTATTTATAATACGCGACGAAAATCAAATTGAATAATTTCAAACCACTGAAACAGACTATCAATAAAAATAAATTAAGTTAGATATTTAGAAATAGTTTATTTAAACAAGTTTTTGACGACCTCCGTGGCGTAGTGGTCACCATGCTAGTCCGTCACCCAGAGGTCCCGGGTTCCATCCCCGGTCAGGGCAAGTTGGAAAATGGCCTTTTTCAAATTCTCCTGGGACTTGAATGTTTATCTATATATGTATTTATTATAAAATATAGTATCGTTGAGTTAGTATCCCATAACACAAGCCTCGAACTTACTTTGGGGCTAGCTCAATCAGTGTAATTTGTCCGTACATATTTATTTATTATTTATATTTATTAGCTAGGCAAATTTAAAAAACCCGATTTTCAAGAACGCCATCTCGTGATGACTGATGAGTAACAAAACTACCGATACGACTTGATATCCGTAGAGCCATCTATAATTTGCTATCCCTGACTTACAAGCTTAACCCCAATAACTTTTAAACGGCTGAACCGATTATCATCAAACATAGGTAAGAACCACCGCGAGGGAACTTTCGGAATTGGTCTATCTGTTTAAGCGTTACCGACAGAACGACAGACATCAGCATCAGACTTGTAATACCCCTCTTTTTTGTCGGGGTTTAAAAAACGTAACGTCAGACCTAATTTATTAAAAAAACAACAAATAAGTAAGCCTCATAAAAAAACTTAGAATGTACCAGCTGCTTCTCTTCCCACGCAGATCGTAAAAGCCAATCGAGGGAATGGGCAAAAATGCAAATCATGTTAACAGGCGATGCGGCTAGCAACCCATCACTGTACTGTATTGATTGCTTTTCCATCTTCTCGCCCACC
Source organism: Acrobasis consociella (assembly GCA_963555685.1). Lineage (NCBI taxonomy): Eukaryota > Metazoa > Arthropoda > Insecta > Lepidoptera > Pyralidae > Acrobasis > Acrobasis consociella. The sequence goes on along the minus strand of OY743123.1, from coordinate 9,423,469 downwards.
ATGACGCTAAAAGTGGCTTTTGGGTCTTGCGGCCCTGGGCTCTGCATAGAACCGCAAGACCCAAAATGCTCTGTCTGCCCCATTAGGGATAAAGACGTGATAGTATGTATGTATGTATGTACAACAAATAAGTGCATTAGCACTTTATATAGTATATATCGACTCGACAAGATGAAGCACTTAATATTCATCAAAGGCTGTTGTAGCTTTGAGTTTATTTCGACGCCTTTTTGCTACAATACAGAGAAAATTGAAAATATTGCAGGAATAATCATCTATTGATGAATTTATCCGCGCGTTATTCAAGCACTATTCAAATCAATCTTTGTAATTATTGAGTTTGTGTCAAACAGACTATAATTAATTAAAATTGATGAGAGACGAAATGTTATCGGTATGATTAAATCTCAGCTCTAAATAATTGCCAAAGCATTGGGTTGATACCTACTTCGTCTGCAACTTTAACCTCCCAGTGCTTTGAATAGGCCTCTTTATATGTGACGTTCTAAGGACGGCTGCTCTCGTCCGAACTTAATCCACGATCATTTCATATTGTCGACCCATCGTGCCAACCAACGACATACGCTCTGCTTATGAAAGGCCACCACTACCTACCTTACCCTTACAGCTACTTTATTTATTTAATAAAACAATTGTTTACAATAAAGCGTTCTCTCTTAGTCAACCATGTGGATAAACAGATAAATTGTTGCGGCGCAAAAAAAACAATAAAGTTTCAACACAATATACTTAAAATTTAATATGTAGTACATTTATATCATATTATATATTTATTATATATAATCACATATATACCTTAGATTAAAATATTACAGATACATAAACAAATATCAAACATACAATATACACACACATATACCTACATAACATACGTAACTTATATACTAACACCTACTATGAATGACGATGGTGAAAGAACTTATTACAATTATCTATCTTTATCAAATTTATAAGATGAGAATTACATTAGGTTAGGTATACTTACAAACAAAATATCATACGAAGTTATATAAAAAAAAAAATTGCCTACATAGCAGGCACAAAGATATACGCCGAGAGGCAATTTCTTAAAAGCAGCCTCGAATTTATTTCCGCATAACATCTCAATAACCTGCATAATATCTCGCATCAATACAGGGGTTTGAATAGCTTAAAATAAATTACATACCTATACCACCAATACCTATGCTGACGTTACAGGTTATACAAAAAACATCCCTATCTCTATTAATGTTGAGTACGTTTTAGAATGGAAGAAACATAGTAGAGAAATATCCAAACTTTTTAAATAAACAGCAGATATAAAACACAAATCGGCGTTATTGAATAAATCAGAGACGATAAGTGTTTGAGGGTGCGGTGCGAGTGAATATTCGGCTTGTAGTTTTGCTGTAACGAGGCATGCTCCGCGTGCGCGGCATACTCGCGGTAGATGCGGCTTAGCGAAATTAAACATACCGAAACTTGAATCAGACGGTATGCGGCATTTCCAAGTATAAATTTAACAGTTAGTTGAACACGATGCCTGCGTAGCGTCATTAAAAGAGAATAGCTGCAGCGGTCGGGAAAGAATGTAGCGAATAAAATGCTGCAAGCTGCAAATAATGCCGAATCTAGTGAGAACGTTTAGCGCGGCGCGGCCGGCTCGTGCATTCTTTATGCTGAATCGCGCTTGCAGCGTACCCGATGGAACTGTTGCAAACTTTGGAACTCTTAAGCTTAGAGCACACCTTTGATGGTGTCTCAAACAGCGTAGGAGACTTTCAAAAAGCTGAATGAGAATTCAGCTTTTATATTTATAGTTGTTGGTTGTTTAGAAAGAGGGCTAATTATTGGTAAGGCCAATTAGCTTCCGTACCCATTTTAAATTAAAGACGTTTTGCTCTTAGAGTATTTTGTATTGCGGTCAAAGTGCACCCAAGGTCATTTAGCTTTTAAAATCTTCTGATCCGTAAAGTTATATTTTACACACGCTGTTAGGTGCTGTCGCTGTGTCATGCATGTGACACTGAAATCCCTAATTCATCGTTCCATCGCTCAAAAACATCTCGCGCAGAATTTCTACTGCAGTTTGGTTCATACAAAAGGGATATTCACTCGTGACAGAAAGCATTTCTTATATAGAGCAGAAATTACGCAACTGATTTTCTGACTCAAAAAATTGCACTTATTTAGCTTAGTCCCTGTGTAAAAGCTATACATTGGTTCTTTCATAACTTATAATAACCATCTATGTAACAGTGAACAAAAGCTCCTGTAAATGTACATAGCTTGACCTTTAGTATTCAACTCATATTCACTATAACTATTTTAATAACTTTCTAAAGTACCCCATTCCGCCATTTTACCGAACACCTACTCGTATACTCATTGTCTAGACATTTCAAGAGTGCTTATATGCGTGAAATCGTTTGCTAATAGGCATAAGTTTGTTCAAGCGATTTAGAACAAGGACAAGTCATTTTGCCTAGTACAGGTTCAGAAGGACAAACGTCACTCAACCACGTTCCTGCACGTTCCTAGTTTCACAGAGTAATAATATAGTACCTAGTATCGTATAATTCCTCATTAACTTAAATAAAATTAAATTTATTTATTTATTTAACCTTTTTTGTACAAAATACAATTATTTATTGTTATTTACAATTCGTATGATACAATAGGCGGTTAATGTTAAAAGCATTATCTAACAGCCAATCTTTGGGTTGTTAGAGAAATTAGGTGGGTGTAAAATAATGGGATGAGGAAAAGGGAATAATTTTAATAAGTACATTTCATATATTATACATGATTTACTCATAAACCTTTGTACTGTAAAATCTACGACTTTGTTCACTTCTTCTCCGTGCGGCTGTCTAGACTGTGCAAGGTTTTACATACACGGAAGGAATAATTTTAACAAATGGACTAAAGTTTGCTGGAACGAGCTTGGAACAAGCAAATGTTATGCTTTTTAGTGAATTAGTTGCAGGGAAGTGAATACTGAGCATACGATTTGAGTCTCGGAAGTTATTAACTTAAGTGTTAACTGTTGTTAGTTAGAAAATGTGTTCAGCTTAAAATAATAGCCCACAACCCACAGCACTGAAGTCGGAATAGGTAAATAAGTTAATGAAATATGGATAAAAGTGTGCGTAAGTGAGTCAAAAAATAAGTCGGAAATACCCACATATTATTGCAATCTCCGCGGTAGGAAAAACACATTCTGGGTTTTTATTTTCTCTCAGATTACAGCAAGTGTGTATGTTTACTGAGCTATGGTAAACAAAAAATCCATATCTATTTAGGTATGTAAAATATTTTTTCTAAAAACTGACTTCTAACCTAAACTACACCACCTATTTGGAAAAAAAATTAATGGGACTACTTCGCAAGTTTCTTTCAAATTATCTATTTTAAAAAATCGGACCAGGCTTCTTCGAATAATCGGTAAACACACATAAAAAAATAGATCGCGACGAATTGATACCTCCTCCTTTTTTGGAAGGCGTTATTAAATACTAGTGCTACGTGTATCTTCAACTTTAGAAGTTTTGTCAAGTATACCTTAGATCTGCTTGGCTTATTTGTTGAACAGTATAAAGGCGCTGAAAACCGCAATGTTCCAAGATTAGAGCGACGTACTTAAGACGGATTAGCTATTTTGTGAGTAAAACTTGGTAACGCTACTCGGAATACAGATTAAGACTCAATGAGATTAAACTTGATAAACCTATTCCGTCTCACCTGATTCACTTTCGAGTTAAGGCGTCGTAGCTTGTTGTGAAGGATAACATGGGAACTATCTTAAGGTATGTGCATTCCTCTAACCTGATTTGCCCTGCAAGTATCTAGATTGACTAAGACTAATGAAAGCCTAAGTTTTGATTCACAATATAGCGAAAGGTGGATTATATGTGGTATGTCGTTTGGAACTTTTAACAGACAATAAATAATTTATTGCCAAATTCAGTACACAGATTTACAAAGATTCATCAGCAACAAGTTTCGTCCAAAAGGGTACAAAAAGAATCCACAACATGCTCTGACGCAAGTTGTACTTACCTAGTTACAAATAAGTACCGGCAACATGCTTCGTCAAAATTATTAATCTAATAAAAAGCCCTGAATCGTCCCTGGCCCAAAGGTTTCCATTGTGCTAGCAGCATTTCCACGTTGTATAGCGATAGAAATGGAGCAAAAAACGATACGGAGCGATTATATCTTGTGTGTTGTGGGAACGGTTTCGAAAGCTGCCAAAGCTTGCCAAGCGACACAAATATCTTTTTCTTAGTAAGGATTTCATATTTGTGCAGTTGGGTGAGGACCATGGAGGCCCAGTGTGAGGGCCTTCTTCAAAAAGATCTCCGCGCCTTATCACCACTTCTGGTGACAAGAAGGTTGGCTGTTTCTCTGCTCAACGGATTAGCTTTAGGTAGATAGATAGATATAACATTTATTCAAAGGACAAAAGCAACACAATAATTTCATAAAACATTCTAAAAGTACAGATAAAATTCTTTGTCCCCTAAAATGGTCTCCAACTCAGCATGTGCTAGGTTTTGCGTTAACGAAACCCCAGCGCTGATCTTCCGCTGGAGCCATCATTGGTGCTTTCACGGACATTCGCACGACTGCCAAAAATATTTTTTTTCTATACTCTACACAAACACACACAACACAGCTTTGCTATTCAGAGAGCAAAACGCAGCCAGCTTTCTTGGCCCCAATTATCTTTTAGTTTTCTAAAGTTTTATTTTACGGTTTAGTTCATATAGTATTTATTGTTGTGATCTATAATTATACTGTAACGAGGTCATTGCACAACAGAGAAACAACGCGCGAGCCCTGTCTCGCCGCTCTCGGCAGATTTTAATTTAATCAGACCCCAAACAACGGCACAACTTTGAACTTGGCTCGAACGTTGTTTCACTGGCTAGATTGCAATTGCCAATAAGTAGATTATAAAGCATAGATAAGTTAATTGTTCGATTCAACACCGCAAACACATGAAAATAGGAATGTAGTTGTTTTAAGATGGTTGTAAGAATGTTTTATTTGTAGTAGGTACTTGTTCTTCTTCTACGCTAGTTAGGGAGAAAAGAAGAAAATCGAATGCTTTTCTTTCCGCGTAGATCGTAAAAGCCGATCGAGTGAATGCTTGAAAGAAAATGCAAATCATGTGAATATGCTATGCTGCCAGCAATCCCATCACTATTTTGATTTCTTTTTCCACCTTCTCGCCCACCGGTCTTTTGCAGCTCTGGGCTCTATCTGCTTCGAACTGCAATATTCAAAATGCTCAGTCTGCCCCATTAGAGATAAAAACGTGATAGTAATTGGGATAATTTGGTTAGGTACGTACAAGTATGTTCCATAGAAATCTGGTCATCATTACCTGTATAGGTAAGTATAGAGTAGAACTGATTATTGTTGGTGCTGACAGGTTTCGAATATCGACTACGTACGGCGTACGAGTATTGTTGGACATCCTTGTTGGAGGTCTGAGTCTACCGGGTGACGTCATGATGCTGAAATGATGAAGATGATGAATGATCTATATTTTATGACGTAAAAGTGGATTTTTTATTCACTTGCAGGATTAACGCAGTTGATTCATCATTTAACCTTCACTTCAAATTATTTCGTAACACAATCTCCTAAGCTTCATATACGAGCTTAATATTAATTTCAATCTACAAATTCAATACATGCGCATACTAACTTAAGCAAGCTTTCAGTAATCCCTAATCAATTAATCCACATGAATGAGTGGACACTCCTCACCAGGAAGCGGGGTCTAATTAATGCTGTATGTTGTAACTTATTTATGCTAAACCAGTCTTCGTAATATTATAATTTGATTGAAGTCTTTCAGAGTTTGATGATTTATATGGATGCAGCGTTATAGGGTATTATTTTTAGGGTTATGTACCCAAAGGGTACAAACGGGACCTTATTACTAATACTCTACTGTCCGTCCATCTGTCTGTCACCATGCTGTATCTTATGAACTAGTAAAACACTTGAAATTTCTCAGATGATGCATTTCTTTACCGCTATAACAACAAATACTAAAAACAAAATAAAATAATTATTTAAGTGGTGCTCCCATAAAATGAACGTGATTTTTTATAGATAATGTTACGGAACCCTTCGTGCGCAGGTAAGATACACTGTATAAAGGTGCAAAACATGGAAGGTTACCATATTATCTCTAAAAAGATCTCCGTCGGACGCCTATGGGAGGCGTAGTAGGAAATGCTAAGTGACAAGCAGATCATGCGCTGCACTTGGGCATGGATAAGCCCCACACATATCCTGAGGATAATCCCTAAAGTAGATTCTCCAGGCCAAGCGAAAAGTTGGCCCGTCCAAGCAGACTTGGCGGCGCGCAGTTGCAGCGAAGTTGGAGATAATCGGGATAACCTGGCCCAAAGAAAAGCGTGTAGCCAAAGACCGATCGAGAAAGACTATTAAACCATCTGCCCTAGCCGCGGGCGCCTAGGTTAGTATAGCAAACTACAAAATTTTATCTTAATATTTTATTTACACAACAAAAGACTAGGCTTATAGATTTTACTTTTTTTTAAACTAGCTAAAATAAAATAAAAAATAGGAATAGAAAAACGTATTCTTTATTTTCTATTTTTAACCCCCGACAAAAAAGGCTAGGCTATATTTAGTATGATTAGTATGTAGGTATTTGAGTATCACTTTCATCTTAGCGCGTTCACGTATCTCTTAGTATTTAAAGCATTATATTATTAGGAAACAATTGCTAATATTTTCCTAAAAAAATTACATATATTCTATATCAAAATATCACCGACATAAACTTCGTCATTTGATAAATAACCCAATTAGCTAACTAATATACTATATATATATAAACTAAAATGATAGCGCCTTTGACTAATAATACCTTACCTGATGGGATCAAACTTTAATTGAATGAAACAAACGATATTTTTATTGCCCGATGTGCTCGTAACTTTTATTATTTTTACGATTTGATTTCTTATTCAACCACAATATACACTTTTCTTGTTATTTATGAATAAAATTAAGATAGACTTCATACATGAGATGAAATCCTATTTGTATAACTATTTGAATATTTTTGTAATCCAAAAAGTTGGGGAAAAGTTAGAGATATTTTTGAATTCCTACACGTTTTCAAGCTCCTGTTTTTTTAGTGTATTTCTTAAAACTAAATAATTTATTTGATTAAAGTTGGTGACACTTTACCAGCTGCTACATAGGACTATGCGGAAGTCGGTCACAAAAATCTAAGCTTATTAAAACTCAGCATGTCGGAATTCCATGAATGTATATGACGTAGGAGGTAATGAATAACATGCAAATGGGTCGCTTTTAATGAAAACCGCTCGCACCCCTCACCCCTCATGCCTCCTCGGCTCCATAATCACGAATGTGTCGTATTAATTTGTCGAAGTGAAGTATATTCACCTATGTTTCAAAACCCAGGCTCAATCACGGATAACTGTAGTCACAGTATAAACCGGTATTTGCATCCACACAGCAGTAATATAGATGTCGCAGCTACCTGGTTAAATCAGCCATCCATCTTGACGCCTAGCGGACTTTCAAACCAGACTTCCAATAGATTGAACGACTTCTAGCCGAGTCATTTAGTGAAATTAATTGGAGATGTGATATGTGGTTAGGGTTTACAATTTACATATTACTGATGACTACTTTTTAATTAACCAGATGTCTGCAACACATTATATCTTGTCTAACAATATTACATTCTGTAATATTATGTAATTTACCACAACATGGTAGATAATGTTATAATATTTATACTTATTATAAACACCCCCACCATTCCCCCACCACCTCCTCCGGGTATGAGCCGAACGCTCTAACCACCACACCACGGAGGCAGTTAAGAAGAAGACCCCCACTACGGTTTACATATTTTTTTTAATTACTTTTTAATGTTATGCTTAAAAGAGTCCATCTATAGAAATTACATGTCAGATATAGGTAAAATTTTGTAATTTCAAAGAAATTGCATAAATCTTGGCATATAACTAGTTTTCAAATTTAAAATATGAACTTGAAAAAAAATATAAAGGTTCATAAGTTTCCCATACTAATGATATATAAACTATATTCTTCTTAAAGTCCATATATTGACTGTAAAAACAGTTATATGCCTAGTGCCTACACATGTGCAATTTATTTGAAATTAAAAAAAATTACCGATATACTACACGTCGTTTTAAATTAAAAGCTAGCCTACGTTTTTATGGAAAAGTCTGATTCTGTCTAGGGTAATGGGAACTCTTTTAACTTCCAGTTTAGTGTACCTACCTATGTTAGGTTGGAAATTCTAAAGCCGGGGTTTTTAATTTCCATAGCACATATAATTGTGTTGAATCTTACATTTCGAATAGGAGTCAAATGTTTGTAGTCGCAGACAGACTCTCAAATTCTACTCTGTTCGAAAATTATACAAAATGCAAAGCTCTTACGCCTCAAGGACTAGATCCTTAGAGCATGTAAATGCTTTAAGCCTATATCTATTCACACGATGCGGAAACCCAGAAAGGGCGTTGTCTTGGCATTTTCGCGTAGGAAACGTATCTGTCGATAATGCCTCGGCCCACATCAAAAAAGATCTGAATAGACCGGGAGATGGAGGTGCCGCGTCCGAGATAACAGCTCTTCAAAGGGGAGAAATGCTAAAACAAAATTCAAAAGGGAGAAAGGAAATATCTACCTAAGTAAATTATAAAAGTGCGATGAGGGGCCTTTGTTTTCGGTCGCTACTGTCAGTGCTGCGCCATTTTTAGCCATTTTCAAACTGACTGCCGGTTTATTTGTAACAGACGCCGGTTTTTGTAAGGCGAGTTGAGATTTTTGAAGGCGTAATTCATTCACTTTCTTATAATTACTTGTTTATGGTTTGTTATAAGGAGGTTGTGTTTTTATACATATCACGTCTTTATCTCTAATGGAGCAGACAGAGCATTATGGGTCTTGCAGCTCTTAGCAAACAAAGCCCCGGACCAAAAGACCCAAAGGCCACTTGTGGAAAAGGGAATCAAAATAGTGATGGTAGCTAACCGCATCGCATATTAAAATTGAAAAGAAGCACCTGATACATTCTAAGTCATTTCTTTACTCCCAGACTTGCATGGAAGTCCACAAATGTCATGTTAGTCATTACTGTTAGACTAGTAATACATAGATTCAGATTTATCAAGTTATCAAAAGGGTATTTTAGTACTTCAAGTAGATACTAACGAAATTTTAATTTATCAAAACTAAAAACCGACTTCACTTTGAAACTACACAACCGTTTTGATAAAATTTCTTTGGGACCACCTTGGAAGAAAAGCATACAAAAAAGAACTTTCCAAATCTGTCCAGGCGTCTTTGAATAATCGGTGAACATACGAGTACATCAAAAAAGGTCGCGACGAATTGATAACCTCCTATATTGAAAATTACATAGGCACTAATAACAAGGTAAAAGTCATTTTCATAGTTAAATTTTATTCAGTTTCGTTCCCTCTCAACCACTCCAATCTCCACTTCATACATGTAACACATACGATTAGTTTAATCATACAAAGTTGCTTCCAAAAGTGAGTGCATAGAGTAGGTATACACTACTTATACATAGAGCGCCAGTTTGTCGGATATGCTTGCAAAGAGCGGATCCAGCCTACGATCCAGGGGGGTCAAGTTAGAAATTTATATGATCTGTCAGCTTCATAGATCAGCCCGTATGTATATGTTGCAGCCATCTGGTTAAATCAGCCATTCTGGACTGGACGCCTAGCCTAGACATTCAAACCAGGCATCCAATTGAATATCTAAACGACATCTAGCCAAGTCATTGAACGCAACGTTTAACCAGATGACTTAACGTAGTAAGTATAGTCATTTAGTTAAATTCATTGGGAATGGATGAATTTGTGTTACGTGGTTAGGGTCTACAATTTACATATTACTAACGACTACTTTTTACTAATGCCTAACACTTAGTAACTAGTAATAGGGAAATATTAAAAAAATGAGTTTTAAAGAGATTTATGAATAAAAATAACATTCACAGTCACAACAGCTGTTTGAGTTGCTGACGCCATATTTGCTTTGGTGCGCTACTACGCCGCAGAGGAAAAAATCTAACTAAATTTATCACTTGGCTGGCTCTTGGTCAGTCATACTTAAAGGGCTGACTTTCCATACGCAAAGTCGTTAAACGTTGAATGATTCTAGTTCAATTAATTACCGGCCTAGGCATTTAATTGCATGCCTAGTTTGAATGTCCGGGCTAGGCGTCCTGGATGGCTAATTTAACCAGATGGCTGCGACATACATATTAGCGCCTACGCCAAACTTATACTCGTATGTAATCTAATCTAATCAATACTAATCATGGATCACACTTGCTCATGCTCAGCTCCTCCATGCTTTGGGAGGTACGTGAAGCCGTAGAGGACTAAGCGTAATGAAAGGAAACCTACACTTTGTATGTAACTTTATAATGTACGCATCACTTCCAACAGTTACAATATGATAGCTCGATTAAATGAAAAATACTTTTTAAGGGAGTTTCACTCGTGATCTCTCATATTCCCCTCCACTGGTTCCACCCTTGTATGCTTGTAATTTGGCAAGTTGCGCGCTGACGGAGTTTCGATTGCCGACGAACTTGTCGCTTAAACATTCCGGTGTATCCCCACTATTAGCACAGTATAGTCTGTGTACTAACTTACGTAACACATGTTTATGATTTTACTCAAGCCGGTTAGTACGCGACAGTTCCTGTTCATGCTGTAAATTTATATTCAGTTTAAATTATGATATGAATACGAAATAAGTTCTTGTTCTGCACTCTGTACTAAAAACTATGCGGAACATTGCTACAATGACTACTTTTTTATCAATTATTATAAGAACCCATAAAATATGATGTCTAATGTGGAATACAGATTCCAATAAAACAAAATATTATAATCTGTCAACATTATATTATAAGTATTTATAAAAAAGACGTAATAAATATGACAAAACTCTTCTGGCGAGTAGGCGACGAATTCTGTGTAATTGATTATTTTTCGGCGTTTCTTTTCAGTAGTGCTCGTTTCGAATGCTATTATCAGCAGCTTTTTTCAAATAAAATTTTTTAATGTACACTTCACGTAATGTTTTTGATGAGAAGGAAGTCCGGCAGTGGAATGAAACAGGCTGCTTTTGAACCGATTAAGAAACATTTAATATTGTTTTTTCGATTTTATTTCTAGATTCCATTTTAGCCAGCTTATATAACTACTCAAAAATACGAATAAGCGTTAGGAGAGCGGACGCAGCCGTGCTCGCTTGAAACTTTGTGTCGACAGCCTGTCCCGAATGACCCATTAAAATTCTACTTCCCCGACTAAAAATAGATTCCTTATCTCCTCTCTCAATAAAACATATTAAGCCATTTCCCGTTAAAATTTAATTGAAGCTGAGTTCAGTGCCGACGTGACTGGAAATGGGACTAATGGCGGACTGTGCAAGAATATATTAATCACTATATTTTGTAAAATGTAGCCAGACTTTCATGGCATCAGCTAGAAAGCTGAACCATTGAACCATTTAGTTTCTGTCTAAACTATTTAAAAACCTTGAAAAATTGGACAGAATCCTCTAGGTGAGTGGGTAAAATCGACATAAATATGCAATAGGTATTCGAGTATGAAGCGGTGGTGACAAGGCACTGGTTGTATGTATGTTAGTCACGAATTCGATTATTACTAAATACGACTTGTACAGCTTGTACTTATGTACGGTAATTTGCAGCTACCACTTGCTTCCGGCGAAGGAAAACATCGTGAGGAAACATACGCACTAGTGAGTAAAAATAGAAAAAAAACTGTTGTGATTAGATGACAACCGACTACCTTCCAAATCTCGCGATCGAGGGCTTTTGAAGATCAATCTAGCGAGTCAAGAACTTCCCGCAGTCCTTTTTGTGCTTGCCCAGCTTTCTTTAGATATATTAATTAAATATACTTATTCATAAAAATAATTATAAGCTTTCTTTACGTAATTTAACTAAACGAGGTACCTACTCGTACTTCGCACAACCTACACGGATAGAGAATGAAATTATCTCGATCAATGCAGCTGTACTCATACCTACACATGAATACTCCGATCCGACATTGATGAGAAGATAATATACAAAAAAAGCATACGGATGAGAATGGACAGTCGGTTGATGATCTCATTGTGGGTCACCAAAGATATTTGAGCGAATTAGGTAATAGAGCACACATTAGACAAGGGGACTAAAATACTCGTTTAATTATATTCAACTAACGGCCCACCCCGGATTTGCGATACATAAAACATATCCGTTTTACATATAAACTTATCTAAAAAGTTCTATTATTATATAGTGTTTCATATTAACTGACTGTGTGTTGCCAAAATAAAATAAAAGTCTGTAAAATTAAGATTCCCAGTTTATCGATTATAGATACAGAGTATATATACAATGTTTAACCCAAAAGGGAGTAAAAGTACTAATCAATGTGAACTACTTTTACTATGGGACCGTCCCTGAAATCACAAAAAAAATCTACAGCTACATACAAAATTGAATACTTACCAACCGTGCCAAAATGTATCGAGCTGCAGATTTTTTCCGATTTCAGTGATGGACCCACAGTAAAAGTTGTTCACATTGATTAGTACTTTTACGACCTTGCGGGTTAATATAGTTTCAGATTGTATACCTATATCCTTCTTTATATTATGTTAATTTTATTAATACTGTTCTCTTTCACATTTTGCGGGCTTTTGACGACCTCCGTGGCGTAGTGGTCACCATGCTAGTCCGCCACCCAAAGGTCCCGGGTTCGAACCCCGGTCAGGGCAAGTTGGAAAATGGCCTTTTTCAAATTGTCCTGGGTCTTGGATGTTTATCTATATACATATGTATTTGTTATAAAATATAGTATCGTTGAGTTAGTATCTCATAACACAAGTCTCGAACTTACTTTGGGGCTAACTCAATCAGTGTAATTTGTCCCTATATATTTATTTATTATTTATTTATTTAAGCTTTGGTTTCCATTTTTAAACTCATCACTTTTCTGTAGCGTATTTTTTTTAAACAATTAATTCATAATGTAGTTTAAGTATAAACTGTTCCAAAACACCATTCTGTCACACCTCTTTTAAATCTCCTTGCGGACGAATGAAGCCCTTTGTTCTCTGCACCTATAACACGGCGATTTCTTTTCCATTTTTAAACATACCGCTTCTCTGTAGCGTAATTTTTCTCTTCACCAATTACTTTGTTTCTGCGCTCGAGGTATTGCTCCGGACTTTTCCAGCACGCAGTTTCCGCTTGCTTTTTCAATATTCAGTTAGGTATTTCTAATAAATCGTACCGTTTTGAAACTGAAAGCTCTCGGTGATTCCTGTGGTTTTTTTAGAAGTTAAAACCGCCGAGCATGGTTCGTACGATATTTGATTATTTTACCTATGCGGCATATCATCATTTCAGCCGTATAACGTCCACTGCTGGACATAGGCCTCTCCCACAGATTTCCAAAATGACCGATCTAGAGCGGCTTGCATCCTACGCCTTCCAGCATAATATGTATGACAAAAATAAATATTATGTATTACAAGGAAGACCGCACATGCGTTGGTGTAATGACATCAAAAAGACAAATACAAATACAAATTTCTTTATTTTGCTTAAAATGTGGTACAAGTATAGGTTTTATATATCACAATAAAAATTCCTCACATTTTACCAGGCACTGGCATGCAAAAAAATATCAAATGAGAATATTTAAAATGAAAATTATAAAATTGTTTGTCATACTGGGCAATAATGTCAAAATTATGAATTTCCTAATTGTAATTTGAACTGTCAGAATTTTAAATAGTAATGTCGATATGTGATTTAAAATATCATTCAATCAATTTTAAAATAGTCAAAAAACTCATCAATACTATAGAAACAGTTTTTAATCAGCCAACTCCTCAACTTTCTTTTGAATACATTAAGGCATAGAGACTTCATATCTTCATTGTGTGTATTATATATCTTTACAGCCATTTGGTAGCTGTTGTTACCAAATACGGCTGTAGTAGATCGCTGCAGATTGAGTCTATTGGGGTCCCTACAACTGTACTTAAAAGTTTCACTCCGTTTCATGAATAGGTTAGGATTATTTTTGACAAATACACATATTTCATAAATGTACAAGCAAGGCACTGTTAGAATTTTTAATTCTTTAAAGAGAGATCTACATGAAGTTAGTGGATCGGTATTACTTAAGGCTCTAATGCATTGTTTTTGAGCTTTAAGGGCACGATCAATGTGACATGAATTTCCCCAAAGGAGAATACCATAACGGATCACTGAACCCACATAACCATGATACGCCTGAAGGGCAACTGGTCTACTACTTATTTTTGTTAATCGCCATAGAGCATATGAGAAAGAATTAATTTTCTTGCAAACTTTGGTGACGTGTGCTTTCCATGTACACTGGTCATCTAGTGTAATTCCTAGAAATTGGGTTTGATGCGATTCCTGGAGACTTTTGTTGTCATAAGTAATATTAAGATTACGTTTATTGCCATTTTTATTTATAAATTGCATGAATGTTGTCTTTGTGAGATTAACTTTTAAATTATTATCATGTAGCCATTCTATAATTTTGAAAATTGTGTGGTTAATATCACGATTGTACTTGTCAATCTTTGTACACGGTATAACGACAGATACATCGTCGGCAAAAAGGATGCAGTCATGATTTGTTACATCAGGCAAGTCATTTATGAACAGCAGGAATAACAATGGTCCCAATATACTACCTTGAGGAACGCCTACTCTATTTGGTTCCATTGAGGATTTATATTGATTGAGTTCATTACAGTCATTTAGATTATTTATTTCTACATATTGCGTTCTATTACTGAGGTAACTTTCAATCCAATTATTGGCTATGCCTCGTATGCCATAAGTATTACATTTACTAAGAATTTTATGCGCTACAAAATCGAAGGCACTACTCATATCAAAAAATACTGTCGTGACTGGTACGCGTTTATCCATCAAGGTTAGTATTTTATTAATAAGATGAAAGGACGCGAATGACGTGGATTTGCCATTTTGGAAGCCATTTTGCTGTGGTTTTATTATTTCATATTTATCTAAAAATTGCACAAGGCGCACGTGCATGGCTCTTTCAAATATTTTTGATATCACCGGTATGAGTGATATCGGTCGATAGTTATTGACAACGTCCCTAGGCCCCTTTTTAGGGTTCCGTAGCCAAATGGCAAAAACGGAACCCTTATAGATTCGTCATGTCTGTCTGTCTGTCTGTCCGTCCGTATGTCACAGCCACTTTTTTCCGAAACTATAAGACCTATACTGTTGAAACTTGGTAAGTAGATGTATTGTGTGAACCGCATTAAGGTTTTGACACAAAAATAGAAAAAAAACAGTAAATTTTGGGGGTTCCCCATACTTAGAACTAAAACTCAAAAATTTATTTTTCATCAAACCCATACGTGTGGGGTATCTATGGATAGGTCTTCAAAAATGATATTGAGGTTTCTAATAGCATTTTTTTCTAAACCCAACACTTTGCGCGAGAGACACTTCCAAAGTGGAAAAAAGTGTGTCCCCCCCCCCCGTAACTTCTAAAATAAGAGAATGATAAAACTAAAAAAAATATATGATGTTCATTACCATAAAAACTACCAGCGAAAATTGGTTTGAACGAGATCTAGTAAGTAGTTTTTTTTTAATACGTCATCATCATAAACGGCAATTTACCTTTCATTCAATCAACTCAAATATAAAAATTTTAAAAAACATACTACAAGACTTTTATATTATGTTATTTGCTACTACGGAACCCTTCATGGGCGAGTCCGACTCGCACTTGGCTGCTTATTATAAAGAGGCCTAATCTTCGATATTTTAAGTTGTTTTGGAAATACTCCAGTAGTGAATGATAGATTCACTAAATAAGTTAGGACAGGTGCAATCTCATATGCGCAGTATTTTAAAATATTTGTTTGCATGTCATCATATCCGCACGAAATTGTGGATTTTAACGATTTAATTATTTTAACTATTTCATACTCATCGACCGGTGTCAAGAATATACTAGCCTGATTTGACTTTATATTTGATGTGTTCGTTTTTTTATTATTGTCATGTTTATTATTTGTCAAATTAATAAAATATTTGTTAAATGTATTTGCAATATCGATCGGATCATCAATTGAATCATTATTATTTTAAAATTTTTCTATATTTGAATGTATTGCCTTCTTTGTCGTTTTGGTTTTTATCACTTCCCACGTGGCTTTACACATATTTTTAGATTGAATAATATGTCTTGAATTCACTAATTTTTGGGACATATGTATACACTTTTTTAATAACTTTGAGTAGTTTCTATACTTTGTTTTATTTATAAAGTTAGAGTTTTTATAGAAGCTAAACCGTAAACGTCATTTCGTAATAGCCGATTTCTTTAAACCTTTCGTGAGCCAGTTAGTTAAACCTCTTCGTTGCACTCTAACTTTTACAGTTATTATTGGAAAACAAAGATTGTAAAAGAGCTTAAAGGTATCATAAAGTTCGTCAAATGACCTATTCATGTCACTTTCTCCATACACAGTATTCCATGACAGACTGTTTAAACACTCTTGAAATTTTATAATATTTTCAGGGCTATAGTCTCTTTTCTTTCTATACCAGAATGTTGGTTCTTGAACTTTAGTTGGTACTGTAAATTTAATGTACTGTGCAGTGTCATGATCTGACAAAAATAAGGCATGAGTCCCACTTTGGCGTACAGGGAAATTGCTTATTATGTGATCTATGCATGTTTTTTGCGTGTTGGAGTTGTAATGTGGAAGTTGAAATTATAGTTTGATATAATATCACGAAGTTCCCAAGATTTTTTTTCATTAAGTAAATCAATGTTAAGGTCACCTGTTATAATAATTTCATATTCTGTTTTTAATTGTAGTTTATTAAAGAGTTTCTTTAATTTCTCGTAAAATAGTGTCAAATTGGACGAAGGAATTCTGTATAGACAGACTACAATGCATTTGATTGATGTAATAAGCGTTGCACAACATTCAAATAAGTAATCTTCTGCAAATTCATTTACTAAATTACATTCCTGAGTTTGAATACCTTGTTTACATAGTATGCACACACCACCTCTTTTTTCATGATTCCTTGAATATGACGCAGCCAGACTATATCCTGCAATATGTAAATTTCCCTCACTACCGGATTTCATGAAAGTCTCACTGAAACACAGTATATCATAATGGTGACCGTTTCTTTCTAGTTCTTTTAGATTAAGTAGCAATAAATCTGATTTATCAAAAAGGCCGGCAATATTTTGGTAAAATAGTGATAGTTCATTTTTATTATTTACATATTTATCTGTATTTATTTTAATGGCACTACCAGAATTATCTTTATTTTTAATTTTACTATAACGCTCATCATTTAAATTTCTGGCATTTTTCTTTTTAGTTGTTACGAAAAAACGTTTTATTAGACTCTAAACTCGTTCTTATAGTATCCCGCTTTGTGAAATAATTGTGATAGGTTTTTGCACAGCTTTCTTTACATTTTGTAGGGGCCATGACGATTCGTGGTTTTTCCTAATTATTTGGAAATAAAATGGTATGGTCCCTTTTCTGTAATTATTATTTGTATTTGTCTTGTTAACCTTGGAACTATTATATATTTTACCATTACTATTTTTGAAGGATAAAAATTTCTTTTTATAGTAAATAGTGTCAACAATTATATTAATTTTATACGTCAATTTAGATAATAAGTCTCCATCGTTATAGAAGTGGCTTGGATTAATAAATTTACAATTGTCAAAATTTTTACAATATGTGGCTAAAGTAGCGTTTAGTTTCCTTTCATTGAGATAAATACTGTCTTTTACACCTAATACAACAACAGTTAATTTGAATCGACAGAAGGTTCGAAATGAATAGATCGAGAACGATGGTATTATCTGGATGAGGTCTGTACCTCGGCGCGGTCTAGAATGGCTGAAAAGAAAGAAAGAAGAGCGTAAAATTAGTTAATTCTGCTATTGCAGTGAGCATTACGATTAAAATTTTGGCTGCTGGTGCTTACTTGTATTTGTATAAAAGAAAGTATAACTTCTCAATACTTTATTTTAAACCTAAGAAAATGTCGGCCTTTTCATGGTGTTCTATACACCAAAATGTGATCCATCAAAATGTTTGGTTTCCATAAGAAGAAAACATAAACAAAAGGTGGCTTATGGGCTTACATTGAAGTATCCCTTAGAAGATAAGACTCGGGTCACGTTTGGTGCGAGGCCCTAATCAGTCAATCTCGCTACAGGAGAAGTGAATCTGCAAAATGACGGTCGCCGTATAATTAATTACGGAGTTCAATGGCGGCGGTAACAAAAGACGATTGTTTGCTGCCGCGGAGGCGATGGCGACCGAAATCCGGATAATCTTGCCCTTTGTATCTGTTTTATGAAAGAAATAAACTTTTTATTCCTTACAATTGCTTGCTTAGCCGTAAATATTGAAGGTATTTTTCTCCAGCAGTTGATTAAACGGCTTATATTAAATTCTTTGTTGCAAATTCTTGGCAAACATGCTTTTTTTTTATTTTTGAAATGTATTTGGTTTTAAGTTGTTTTTATGTCAATAAAAAATTGATTGTCTGGTGGTGTGTGCTATTCGACTGACTTTACTTATATTTTTAATAACTAATACATAATACAACAGTCTGCAATATTGTTAATAAGCTATTGTGTACCTATACCTATTGTTATTCAGTAACCATGATCTCGATGAAAGAGTATTATGGTGTCCCTAAACTATAGGTTAAATTTAAGTAAGTACTAGATATCATGATTATAAGAACCGTTTGCCAAATAATTTTTAGTGCCAGTCCAAGTACTTACTTGGCTACCATCATCATAAGGCTAAAAGACCTACCTAAATATATCTGTATTTTGTACCTAGGAAATTAGACACATGCAATTTGTTAGCATTTTCTCCTACATTTAAGAGCCAAGCTCTTGTCCGTATCATTGTATGGAAAGACGCTCACATAAAGTCAATTTTTGGCAGAGATAATGGAGTGGTTTGTCTTTGTTCAACATTACCCTTACTAAAATAACTAAGTTCGTCTTGGTAAGAAAAATATGTCGGGCTAAAATATAGCTGTTGTTTCGTTATCAGCTCATAATAGTCCGCAAAAGAAACACGAGCAGGGAGAGAAGTGTCACAATTTGCTATCACACGTACCACGAAAAAGTGGCAAATAAACAGTTACAAGCAGCAGCCGAGGACTTTGTTGTGCAAAGCTAAAAAGGCTGCTCTGCAGATAACGGGCCAGCACAATGGCGCCCTCTCCCGCCCACCGCCGAATATGAACTTCATTGTCTACTTAATTACAACGGGTGTCTTTGAGATATGGTTGGTACACATTCCGACACAAAGCCTGTCACACACAAATAATATTTTATCGCCGGCGCAGTGTTTTCTCGTCTCAAAAGGCAATTATTGCGTCTGGGCATCGATCAGAGCAAGCATTGAGCTGCACTCCGCAATAACGGTACAGTTCCCGAACAAAAGGTGGAGATGAACCATTTTTAACACAATGTTAGGTGATTTTCTTTCGTTTGATACGATCTGTAAGAGTGCTTTGTTACAGTTATTATTTTTTGATGTACTTAGAGTGTATTTAACGTAGAATGTTAGAATTTGAGATTCTGATTCGTTTAATTTTGCCCGCGAGTTCATCTGCGTGAAACTCTAAAAAACCGGAAACTATTCCAGATTAAATTATTTATGTAGGTACTGTATAAATATAGAAAAATTCTTGTCTAAAACAAAAGGCAATTATTGTAGCTGGGGTCGATCTGAACATGCATTGAACTCGCTAACAATTCTCGAACAAAAGATGAATTGAACAATTTTTAACACAATGTTAGGTTAGGTTAGGGTTAGGCCATTGCCCAGCAGTGAGACAGTATAGGCTAGTAAAAAAAAAGTTAGGTTATTTCCTTTGATATTTGATATGATCTGTAAGAGTGTTGTTGATGGTTTTGTTGTAGTCATAATTTTTTATGTACCCAGTAGCTATGTTATATAATAGTAGGATTTGATATTTAGATAAACTCATTGTCGCTCTACGGAATCTAGAGGTAATATCGTGGTTTTTTAAAACACTAGCATTGCAAACACTTACTTATACATGATGCTGCACTAGATATTTCTTTTCAAGCTGAAGCCTAAAAATAAAAGGCAGGTGCTTTATGCTAATCATACGTAATCAATACTTTAATTTAAGTCACAAATCGAACCACCAAAACAATCACCCATACAAATTAACATGCACAAGCTTTCCGAACTGATAAAATATTATGATCCTCTTAATAAAAATAAAAGGTTTGCGATAACAATAATTTTAAATTAGATCAATTTAGGACGATAACGGCTCGGTTATTATTTCCATCGCGGCGATAAAGCTTGCGAATGGTTTTCCAAACGCCCCGGCTGCGGGCGGGTGTTTTTATTGCGGTATTTGTCAAGAAATTCTCGCTAAACGGACTATAATCGAGCATTTTACGTTTGGTAGCCATACGCTTTGTTTTTGGCTTGGCGTGGTTTTCTTACGTCTTCGCAAAATACACTGAATGCGTTTTCGCCGAACTTCCTCCAGTTCGAATTTTCGATTCAGCCAAAACGCAGCGCATAACATTGAAGGTGTTATTGTGCCGCTGAATTTCATCACACTCTACAATTTTTTTGAAGTATTTTTATTAATTAAGTCATTTCAATACACGGGAATGATGGGGAACTTAAAATTTTATTTATAATTATATTTTAATGATTTTTAGCTTGTTGTAAATTTATGTATCTTCGAAAATCTAGATTCTAGATTGACCGGACCAGTGGCAATCGACAGGATATGTTACATGGCTTTAGACAGGTTAAAAATGTATATAACACCAGTTTTGGCCACTTACGCATAAGAAAAACAAAGCAATAAGGGATGAAAATGTAATAAATAGTTTGTGCACTACACTCGTATACACTCGTACAACCATTTTACGTATGCAATTATTTCATTCTGATCATTAAGTTACGTCTCCTTATAGATTGTGTGCAATAGACTCAACATGTTTATGATTTAAACTAGTTTCTTACAATAACCAACAAACAATTGTTACAGACTCGAATGAATTTTTATACTATTACTGGAGTTTATTTTATTTTATTAAGCTTTATTGTTCCAAAGTTCAAATAAACTTGTAACAAATGGCGGCGGTTTAAGAAAAAATATGCGGCACAAAAAAGCAATAGAATATACTTACATTATTAAATATTACTATATAATATAAAATTACATTATGTACCTATCCTTTCCGATAAACAATCCTTTCCGCATCCATCGAATGTGCATTTGATTTATAATTAAGTATTCTGTAATAGTTCATAGCAGATAATGATGATGTCAGCGGCAGAGTCATACTCGATGCTCGTTGCTTCATCGACTATTCTCCACAAAGCAGTTTGATAGTACTCGTAATCTGGACACGATTACCTAAAGGTGCGACTCAAACTACAACATTTTACAGATTTTCATTCTTTTCTACAAATTGCACTCGAAACTTTAGCTACATAGGTACTTGGTTAACGTTATGCGTGCCTAATTTATTTATTAAAACTTTATTGATCAACATTTGTTTACAATTGGCGGACTTAACGCTATGAACGTTCTCTTCCAGTCAAAAAAAGTCAGTATACAAATGCAGAAGTCTTAATATAATGCTAATTATTTGTAATACGTACAGAATAGCTGCAAATTTAGTATCTCTGAGTCACGTGAAGGTCTCTATAGACACAAGCAGTTTCAATCCCTTGAGATCAAAGCCGTGTTCGGAATCAGACCTTTACCCGTCCAATATTTGTCAGTTATTGCTCCGACGAAATTTATTGAATTAATTTCTCATGCCGAAACAGTTGTCTAATCTGAAAATGGAAATCGCGTACAATTCTTCGTAAATAAATAATACAATTGTACATCATTTGCATAACACAATATTGTGAGGTAACGAGGGAAGGAGCGGGGACACGGTTATGAACTGAATAGGTATAACTCAGCACTCGGTGGAAACTTGTTTCATTAAATTTAAATTTAGCGTCTGCTTATTAATTCAAAGAAATGGCCGTCGTCAAAAAAGAGTTTCTGCGCTCTGGCAAATCCTGTAACTCAAGAAATATATTTCTGATTGGATTCTATTTCATATTAAAGTTTAATTGATTATATTACCTCGCACCGTCCCATCTTCAGGTCACCAAGTCAAATGCCGGCGCAGCAGCTGCCGCAGCAGAGAGCCTCAAAAGCGTAAATATGTAGATATCGGAGAAAACTACATATTTGAGCCTTTTGGGGTAGAAACTTTTGGTCTGTGGGGTCCTTCCGCCCATAGTTTATTTAAAATTATTTCTTAACGTTTATTCGAGGTATCGCGTGACCAAAGGGCTGGTAACTATTTGGCTCAAAGAATCAGCATTGCCATACAACGTAGCAATGTTGCCAGCCTTTTGGCCCCGTTGCAGAGGGGTTATATTTTAGTGGGACTACATAATTTGTAATTTTTAGTTTTAATTTTAGTTTTAATTTAAATTTTAATAAATTTGTATACTTAGTTTGAATTTAAGGTATTCTTTTTTCCAAATAATTCATCATTATTAAACAAAATATTTTTATAACTAATAAGACTTGCAGTAGTTAAGTAGTTCAATGAACGATTAGCAGCTGTGAAATTATGCTCCATACATAGTGATTAAAATATGTAAATAAATATGTTCTGTGTTTAGTTTATCAAAGATTCATGGAATAAAAAAAACCTGCTCCATTTTTTGAGATTAACCTCTGGCCGTTAATTTTGTCGTTGAGGCGATGAAAGATCATGCGAAAGAAAGTAGGCAATTAAAACACTTTTGAAGTACCTCAATACTCGCTATTAATTTCAGGTGTAGTGTACCAAATTACTCCCATAAAATAATTTTTTTCTTCCAAAAGGTCTAGTTTGGCATTTTAAGCTTATTACTTCGAAAGCGGCCTTTAGAATACCATTAATTAATTCCTCCGTTACTTGCTCCGGAAACCCTTCAACTGTTGACTGAAGAAAATAATTATTTTGACATTATTTCGTGAGAAGCTACTTATTATATTTGGCTTAATTTTGTAATAACCTTTGCATAGAAGATGTCAATAACATATGCTGATTTATTGAAGTTTGTGTATGCTTATACATGCGTGAGTATTATTTTTTTAAAGAAGATAACCGATAATATGAATAGTACACTCTTTTGCATAAATGTTTTTTTTATATATTTTTGTATTTCACACATTGCGATTTGAAAAAAATATATATATAAAGCTATGCGAAATTCCTAAAACAAGCTACCAAAAGGCAGTTTACTTAAGTATATATAAATATTTTTTAAATGAACTTAGATAGAGACCTGAGTAAAAATAATCCGTGTTCAGTGTTCACTGCCACCATTCGATTCGACCCAATGACACAGATCGAACCCGATCACGATTCCATACGTGTCTATGGGCGCAAATTTGCATGTTTAATGAAATCATTGTATGTACACGGCCAGTAATTGGACTACTAAATCCATTTACTTGTTTATGCGTTCCAAACTCATTATTAGTATAGTAATCTGCACTATTTTGGGCAGGTTGCCTCGATGTGGCGCTTTTGATGAAATTTTCTATTTACAAGTTACAAGAATAGTTTTATGTAATGATAAAGTTAAAAATTAGTTTATTTTTTTGTTATAATGTTAAATAATAAAGTGTATATAAATTAATAAATCTGTACTGTTGATGTTTACACGTCTAATATCGCTAATTTTGCTTGTTTTTTTTACACTTTGACTGCCAAAATCACACTGTATAGGTATGTTTTCGTATTCACAAAACACATATGCATTTTTTCAGCAGTAGAAGTGTTTGTTTCGAATACTGTTGAGCGAAGCAAGCGATGTTCTACTAACAGTCTTGGACAATTCGACGTCTGTCTTTGTGAACAGGAGGCGGGTGAGATCAACCAGACGACCTTGGGCCCCGGGACAACCCACTCAAGGATGCAACAGCAATCAATCTTATTTTCGTGGTTTGAACATGAGTCAAATCGACCAAGTTTTTACTGAGGTATGTTGTTGTAAGAGAGTCTACGAGTTCACATTTCAGGCAGATTATTATTACTATTTACTAGTATATTGTTTTGTTTGTTTAATTCTAATCTGATATTATCTAGATAAATAGACAATATATATTAGTCTGTGTCAGTCAAATCAGCTCTGAGCCGTGATAGTGCTTCTTCTACATTTAGCCATATAACGAAGGTGAAAAACCTAAAAAACAAAATATTGTGAATAAAATGACTCCCTTTAAAGATTTACTAATTACAAACCTTATTCCAAAGGTACGCGTAGAGACTACATTCCGAATGCAAAAATGCATCGAGGACGGTCATACGGATAAACTGGGCAGCCAATTTCCGGCGGCAGGAAGTGGCTGCGATTAGTCGCAGAGTCACAGGAAACGCTGTTCACCGCCAACTTTCATAAGTGGCGTATAAGGTGAATTTGCTATCGACGTGTTTTAGAGTTAAATAATTTGACAAAAAAAAAATATAAAATATTAAAAACTATAACATAAGAAGACTGTAAGTAAATAATAGAACTTAGTTTATTTATATTCATGTAAAAGAGAGTAATTCAGAAGAATTTTTTTGTTTTGGTTTTAAACTATAGAAAGGTTTAATTTATTGAATGTATTAAGAACCTAATAAATATTAAAATTATAGTTTATATGCTGTTTATTAATTATATACTATTATACAATTCTAAACATGCAGGCCGCTTCGGATCGGTCGTTTTGGAAATCCTTGGGGGAGGCCTATCTACAGCAGTGGACTTCCTGAGGCTGATATGATGATGATGATGATACAATTCTAAACACGTAATATAGGTTTAAAATAAAAAGATATACCTGTAATATATAATAAAAAATTAAACTGAGGAACACACAACATTGCAAACCAACAATCCTGAAAATGATCACACTCATGTAAATGGATCCAAGTTTCTATATTCCTAGCAAACCAATACGGCGACATGCTACATGCATTTAACTCGGTCAGTCGGATAAACTGGCCAGCCAATTTCCGGCGCTGAGAAGTCGCAGCGATTAGTCGTGCCGTCACAGGAAGCCTGTCCGCCGCATTCAGAAGTGCTTAGATGAAGGAAACTTGCATTAGAAATGTTAACCTAAATTTAAAACTTACAGACACGTAATACCTTTATTCCTTTTTAAAGGTTAACAAATAAGTTAGTTGGCCTCACCATATTGCTAAGAAATTGGAACTAAATTTAACATGGGACTGCCCATAATATAGTTTAATAAACAACATGGCGCCAACATTTCAGGCCCATAACTTAGTGCCACCTTAAAAGAAACGAGTGCCGTGGAACACTCGGTTGGAAAGAAGTTACAACAATTGAAGCCCCTAAAAAGCCCCCAAAAATTCCAGCCCCTAAAAGATTTCGTGACAGAAAAATCTTACACTTTTTTTGCCTAGCCCACATCAGCCAAGTCCGTACCGTCCGAAAAAAAACTTTGTTCCAAAAACATATTTTATTATTAACCACCTACCTTAGAACCATTCCGCAAGATCTATGAATATTATCGTCTAAATGACGCTCATATAAAAATACTTTCCTTTCATGAAAATATATAAGTTAATTAGTCACTTTACTGCAAAGTTTACAAGTAAACAAAGCGAAACGAAGATGATAAGAACCAAATAATATCAAAATAATTGGTTCGGACAACAGTTGAAGGAAATATCGGGCGAGTAATGGAGGAATTAATTAATGCTATTCTAAAGGCCGCTTTCAAAGTAATAAGCTTAAAGTTTTAATTGGCCAATCTAGACCCTTTGGAAGAAAAAATATATTTTATGGGAGTAATTTGGTACACTACGCCTGAAATTAATAGCGAGTATTGAGGTACTTCAAAAGTTTTTTAATTGCCTACTTTCTTTTGCAAGATCCTTTCATTGCCTCAACGACGACAGATTATGAAATTAACGGTCAGAGGTGAATCCTTGGATATATTTTCTGGTACTTAACGAAAATTTCAAACTAATTCTTTATAGTATGTTATTAGTTATTAATCGAGCTGTCTAAAGACATCTGACGTAGCTCAATTACTGTTACTTAGTGACAATAGGCATAGTTACATACTAGTTTCCTCATGATGTTTTCCTTTACCAGCAGCAAGTGGTGGAAGTTGAAAATAAGAAACTCAGTCGTGCCTAGAGCCACCATCGGTTAGAATTTCCAATAAAAACAATTGTAGATTACTTACTTAGCTTGAACAGAAAGGTTTCAGCGTTAAAATTGCTATTGCATTAACAACATTACAACATGTGACATCTTGGAAAAATAAATTGGTATTGGTTATTAGTTAACTACGATGTACTAAAGAAAGTTAAGTAACTTATTAAAAATATGATTTTCTGGGTATAATTTACGTATGGGATTGAGTCTAATAATATTTGTAATACACCAGTATGAATTTTAAACTAAGCAAAATTGAGCAGCAGGATCTGCCAGAGCGCAGAAACTCTTTGTGAGCGCGAACTCGCGAAGACGGCCATTTCTTTGAATTAATAAGCAGACGCTAAATTTAAATTTAATGAAACAAGTTTCCACCGAGTGCTGAGTTATACCTATTCAGTTCATAACCGTGTCCCCGCTCCTTCCCTCGTTACCTCACAATATTGTGTTATGCAAATGATGTACAATTGTATTATTTATTTACGAAGAATTGTACGCGATTTCCATTTTCAGATTAGACAACTGTTTCGGCATGAGAAATTAATTCAATAAATTTCGTCGGAGCAATAACTGACAAATATTGGACGGGTAAAGGTCTGATTCCGAACACGGCTTTGATCTCGGGGGATCGAAACTGCTTGTGTCTATAGAGACTGTCCGGGCGTCCAGCCTCTTTGCTGACTGACTGAGACTGACATAGACTCGCACGACACATGACAGAAGAGAAAAAAAAAGACGACTGGAGACGTGACTGAATTTTTTCCTTGAATGCAAGGGTTTTATTTATAACTGGACAAAATCCCTTTTAAGACCGTTCAAGGTGGTCCTTCGAGCCATTTACAACCAGACCTATGAAGTTACGGTCGGGCGCAATGACAACGCCCGCGACCGCGCCTGTTGCTGCCGCCGACCTGACCGCGCCGGGCCGACAGCCCGCCAGAGGCAGCCGCGCGTCGTCGCCAGCGCTATCTGCTCGTTCGGACTCCAGCGACCTAACAGTGCTAACAACACGTCGACAGCAAATACTGCGACTACAAATAGAAGCCGCTGAGGAACGCGCTCGGATTTTAGAGCTAAAATCTCAACTTTTGGAAGAGGAAGACCATGCCGCCGGCATGTCCCGAGCGCCATCGCAAGCATCCGTAAAACAGGCTTGTGACACAGCCGCTACTGAGACGAAAGAATGTAAGTCACTGCACTGCGGTTTAACCGTGTCTAAATTACTATCGAGACAGACATCGGCGAAGGAATTGCCGCCTTTCGCAGGTGACCCAGAAGATTGGCCGCTCTTTTATAGCCAGTTTGTATCCTCTACTAAGCTGTGCGGATTCACTGATGAAGAAAACATAGCCCGTTTATCACGATGTCTCAAGGGCCGAGCAAAAGACTCTGTATCTGCTCTCCTAGTAAGTGCTACAAACCTGAAAAGCATCATAGACACATTGAAATTACGTTTTGGAAGAACAGATCATATTATAGAAATTTTATTGACCAAAATTAGACAGATGCGCGACATACGACATGATGATGTCAACCAGCTAATCGAATTTGCGACGTCAGTTCAAAATGTGACAGCTACAATGAAAATGACTGAAGAGGTAGGACATCTCACAAATCCTACACTCATACAAGAGATTGTTGGTAAATTACCATCAACATTGCGACTTCAATGGGGAATGCACGCTTTTAAACTCTGCGTGAAAACAACCACACTCTCGCATTTATCAGATTGGTTAATGAATATAGCGAATGGCGCTGCTTATGTCGCTCCTGTTACTAAAAGCACTTGTACATCAAAGCAACATCCACAGACAAGGCCAGATAATAGATGGAAACCCGTGATGACTACAACCGCATCTACTCGTACGTGTTTACTCTGTGGTGCTGCGCACACTCTCGAACGTTGTGAGGAATTTAAGAGAATGACGACCGATGATCGTTGGACTCTCGTCAGTGACAAGAAACTGTGTTTCTCCTGCCTTTCTGAACGACACCAGTTGAAAACTTGTAAGCGTAGGGCAAGATGCTCAGCACCTGATTGTACCCGAGTCCATCATAGATTGCTACACGCTCCTCCACGCACGGCGATAGATGAGAATGAGACGGCACATGATAACAGTTTGGTCAACACCTGTACACTAAAAGAATCTCATGTTTTATTGAAAGTGGTTCCAGTCGTAGTGTCAGGTACAAAAGGTAACATAATCACATATGGCTTATTAGACGAGGGTTCAGCTTTGACGTTGGTGAGCTCTTCATTGCTGGAGAGAGCTGGTATTGACGGACCGACGGCCAGCCTCCGCATCCGTGGCGCCTCCGGCATGATGACTACAGAGCCAGACTCGAAGACAGTGTCCTTTCCTATACGTGGAGTGAACGAAGATAGAATCTTTATTGTCAATAATGCGCGTTCTGTACGCAATTTAAATTTATCAGTGAACAGTTTTTGTTATAAAAAGATTGTAAATAAATATCCATACTTGACTGACTATGTGACTAATGACTTTGACATAAGACAAGAAAAAATTGAGATTTTACTAGGACAAGACAACATAGACCTTATTGTTACTAGACAAGTTATACAGAGACACAAGACTGGACCGATAATTTCTAAAACTAACTTAGGTTATGTCTTTCACGGCAACGTAGGACTGGGTGGGACTTCTGACGACAACACTGTTCTCCACCTCTGTGAATGTGAAGGACTACATGACCTGGTCAAGCTTTCTTTTTCTACGGACTCGTTTGGCGTCAAACAAACAAATAACTTTCCTCTCTCTCGGGAGGATCAGCTGGCGCTGAAAATTATGGAGCAGACGACAAAGCTTTTGCCTGAAGGTAGATGGGAGACTGGCCTGCTCTGGAAGTCTGAAAGTATGGTGCTTCCAGACAGCCTTCCACAGGCAAAGAGGCGCCTGACTGCTATCAACAAAAAGATGGTAAGAAATCCTGACTTTGCTTTACAGTACAGGGCGAAGATTGAAGAGAATTTAGACAAGGGATATATTTCTAAGATCGGACCTGAACATGAAGCGGCTCAGACAAGAATTTGGTATCTCCCACATTTTGCGGTGTTCAACCCAAATAAACCAAATAAGCTGCGGATAGTTCTGGATTGTGCAGCCAAGACCCAAGGTAAATCATTAAATGACTTTTTATTACGTGGTCCAGATTTTTTGAAGCCTTTGCCAGCAGTTTTGTTAGGGTTCCGGACAGGTAAATATTCGGTGATGGCCGATATCCAAGAGATGTTCCACATTGTCCTGATTAGAGAAGAAGATCGTAACGCCCAGAGGATGCTTTGGGACAACAGCACATACGTGATGAACGTGATGACTTTTGGAGCCGTATGCTCGCCGTCATCAGCGCAATATGTAAAAAATCTAAATGCCCGCAGGTATGAAACGGTACACCCCGAAGCTTTTAAAGCGATCATTGACCACCACTATGTCGACGATTACATTCATTCGCTTGACAATGAAGATGACTTGCTCAAATTGGTAATGGATGTAGTCCAGATTCATGCCTCCGGTGGATTCAATTTGCGGAATTTTGTGACCAACTCCAAACGGCTACTGCAAGAGCTACCTACAGACAAATTGGCTCCGAATAGTCTTAAGGTCATCACTGACAGCAAGGACAACCACACAGAAAAGGTTCTTGGTGTGCATTGGGACCAAGAAACAGATTCCTTTAGCTTCCTGCTAAAGTTCCCAAAGGTAACTGAGGAGGTAAGGACAGGAGTCAAGCGGCCCACCAAGCGAGAGGTTTTAAGACTAACCATGTCCATTTTTGACCCAATGGGCTTCCTGCTTTACGTGACAGTAAAGGGGCGGATTTTGTTACAATCGGTGTGGAAGTCCAAAGTGGGCTGGGACGACGAGATTGAGTCCGGCCATTACGACAGGTGGCAGGACTGGCTGGCCCAACTTCAAAGTGTGAGTAACTTACGAGTTCGCCGCTGGCTGTTTACTGAGACGTGGGACAAGCAAAGCCCACCAGAGCTTCACGTTTTTTGTGATGCAAGCAGTAAGGCTTTTGCGTGTGTGGCTTATTTAAGGGTCAAGACTACAACTGAACAATGGCATGTAGCCCTTGTCATGGCACGCGCTCGTGTGGCCCCGCTCAAAGTTCTGAGCATCCCTCGTTTGGAACTTCAGGCCGCGTTGATGGGTGCGAGGCTGTCTGACACCTTACGTAAATATATTAATGTGGCTAGGTGTTTCATGTGGTCTGACTCAAAAACTATACTTAGCTGGATTCTTTCTGACAGTGGTCGCTTTAAGCCTTTCGTTGCCCATCGCATCAGTGAAATTTCCGAGTTAACGGACGTCTGTCAATGGAGGTGGGTACCATCGGGCTTAAATGCGGCAGACGATGCCACACGTGAGACCGCAATTGACGATAATTCACGGTGGCTGCATGGTCCGTCTTTCTTACAAGAGGCGGAACAGTCCTGGCCATCTGAGAGCCCTGAAACGATGCTCGAAACGGAAGATGATGAGCTTAAGGTATGCAATCTCACTTTAGTAAACAACGACTTTCTTGATGCAAATCGCTTCTCCAAATATTGGAGGTTTATCAGGAGTACTGCCTGGGTTCTTCGGGCAGTCCATATTTGGACCCACGGGAGCGGTGAGCGACAAGGTGAACTGACAGCAGAGGAAATCATGGCTGCAGAGTTGGTGTGTATCCGGCAGAGCCAAATACGGATGTTTTCGGCAGACATCGAGAGCGTCAAAAAAAAACGGGCCACGTTGACAAAACTGCTACACTGCGGCAGCTGACACCATTTTTGGACAAAGACGGCATTCTGCGTGTTCGGGGGAGGATCTGCGGTGCAGATGGTGGTCAAGATTTTAGGCATCCCATCATTTTGCACCCAAAAGATATGTATACAAAACTTCTTCTAATGCAGTACCACGTGGATTCTGCGCATAACGGCAGGGAACGCGTGGTATTAGAAGTCAGAAAACGGTTTTGGATAATACAAGGACGTAATGCTGTCAAGGCCACGTGGAATGACTGCCAGTATTGCAAAAACCAAAGAGCAAAGCCCTCGCCACCTCTTATGGCTGATCTTCCGGTCATCAGATTAAAAGAAGTAAGCAGAGCCTTCACCTATAGTGGACTTGACTACTTTGGCCCAGTAACCGTGAAGGTTGGACGTCGACAGGAAAAGAGGTGGGTGGCCCTTTACACGTGTTTGACAGTACGCGCCATCCACCTTGAAGTCGTTCACGACTTGACGACTAGCTCAGTTCTGATGAGCCTTAGAAGATTAATCGCACGACGAGGCTGTCCGAAATTAATTTTTAGCGACAATGCTACAACGTTCCGTGGCGCTGATCGTGAACTTAAGCAGGCCGTTCAAGCGATCGACAAGGACGAACTGATCAAATTTGGCAGCATTCGTCAGATGGAATGGCGTTTTATAGCTCCCAATGCGCCACACATGGGGGGATGTTGGGAACGTCTAGTAAGATCTGTAAAGACAAGTCTAAAAGTCACGTTAAAGACTAGAGCCCCTAGTGATCAAACGCTTCAAACATTGTTAGCCGAGGCAGAGTTTATGATAAACTCACGACCTCTGACATATGTACCTATTGACTCTGAAGACGATTTACCTTTAACTCCAAATGACTTTCTTCTGACAAAAACTGATTTTGTTGACCATCCTTTTGGAACCTTTACCGACAGTGACTTCCTAAGACGCACATGGCGGGAATCCCAACGTCTAGCTGATCTGACATGGAAACGCTGGATCAGGGAATACCTGCCGACTTTAACACGACGAGACAAATGGTACCGTGACAGTGACAGACCACTGGCTGTAGGAGACGTGGTGGTGATAGCTGACGACCAGCTGCCCCGCAACCAGTGGCCACTTGGCAAGGTCGACCAGGTCTTCCCTGGCAAGGATGGCCTGGTCCGAATTGCTCAGTTTAAAACAGGACGAGGACTCTATACTAGACCAGTGACGAAACTGTGCCGGCTGGACGTCCGCTCCTCAACTTAAGTACCAGCCTTCTGGTACTGGAGGTGGGGATGTCCGGGCGTCCAGCCTCTTTGCTGACTGACTGAGACTGACATAGACTCGCACGACACATGACAGAAGAGAAAAAAAAAAGACGACTGGAGACGTGACTGAATTTTTTCCTTGAATGCAAGGGTTTTATTTATAACTGGACAAAATCCCTTTTAAGACCGTTCAGAGACCTTCACGTGACTTTGGCGTTACTAAATGTGCAACTATTCTATAACTAGTACAAAGAATAAAAATCTGAGCTTTTATATTCAGAGCACGCGTTACGGTGAGCAAGTCGCTAAAGTTTCGAGTGCAATTTGTTGGGAAGAATGAAAGTCGTTGTGTCTTGAAGTCTCGATACGCGATCTGCCGTCTGATATTCCAAGCCACATTTTTAGGTTTCGTGTCCAGATTTACCACCTGTAGGTAGTCGGACTGCTTTGTGGAGAACAGTCGATGGAGCATCGAGCATCGTTTGTGGTTGTGGCATCGAAATCAGCTATGAATTGACAAAACGAAGAATTATTTTAGTTTTAATTAGATGAACATCGAAAAAATATTACCGAGATAATCTACCAACTTTATACTCACTCTATTTTATTTGCAAATATATATCAAACACATTTTACATAAATTCTTTTGATTTTATAATAATTTATGTAAAATGCGTTTGATATTTTTATTTGCAACTTAAAACATTATACAATTTAAAAAACGTGAAAAAGAATTGATTAGTTTTCGTCATGCTATCTATTACTATAGGTAAACAATACTTAACCGCAATGGAATATCCACAGTATACGGTAATCTGAAATGGTGGTAACTTGGATTACCTAAAAACTACGACCTGAGGAGAAGCAATTGGTTTAATTTTACTTTTTGGTCTTATAAGGCAGATGTTTATCATTTGCACTAAGCTACATATCGTAGAAAATTCCTATGTTTTAGGTAAGTAATAAGTTTTAATGACATTGTAGTTAAATCGGCTAAAGGCTATGGAATAAAATTAATTAAAGTAGCGACTATATTCAATATGAAAAAGCCGTTTTGCAAGGTGGGCGCAAATATTTCCAATCTAGGCCATCGAATCGCATCGGGCGGGATAGGGTTGCCAGGCGTTAAATTTCAAACTCGGGATTCAAATTTTAAATAGGGCTGCGTTTTAGTTCCTGCTCTATAAATTAGTAAATCATCGAATTTGCTGGTTTTCTGCACAACATCTGGTGACATGATTTCACTTTGCATTCATATACATATTATAAATTGAAGTCACCGAAGCATATTTATGTCTGTTGAATAAACCGAACGCGTAAAATTTTATACTTCACCAATTTTGATGGGGTTTTCGCTTTAACGTAAAACATTTAATTTGAAGATTTATACCTACAATATATTAATTATATAGGGTAACTTTTAAAACACTATAACAACGGTTTTGGTGCAAGTTCAGTCCATCATACGTTCTATAAAAACAATTATTGAAAAACGGAAAAGATTTTCGGCTTTCCATATAAATCAGCGTTCAGCCCAATAAGTTCTGTATGTGAGGACGAATTTTTATGTTCTTAACGATTTTCAATAAGTTTATTGAGAAAAAAGTAATAACAACAAAAAAAACTAAACTAAACTATATTAAACTAAGCTATAAAATAAACTTATACTAAATTATGCTAAAATAAAAAAATCTCATCTTGTCCATGCGGCATGGTTGCAAGAACGCTGGCTGCGTTTTCTCGCTGGATAGCAATGCTGATCCGTTGAGCGAAAAAACAGCCAGCCCTCTTGTCACCTGCAGCGGCTATCAGTCGCGGGGAGATTTCCTTAAAAAGTCTCCTCGCGCCAGGGCCCCATGGTCCAAATGTTTCAACACCAAACGGCACAAATATATAATCTCCACTGAGAGATGAATATTTGCGCCGCTTGGCAGCCTCAGCACCTTCAGCAGCCGCCCCGGCCCTCAGGGCTGACTCCCTGAGATGGGAAGGCGCCAGTGTGTCCACACATGTTGCGTCCCACACTAGAGCTCTTCCGCGTTCCCAGGGAATCAGCGACATCACATCTGGCCTCTTGCCATCATTTCGTGATACACCCCGGGGTTCCAGGGTGCAGGGAACGTTTATGGTAGCAAGAGCCCTTTTGATGATGTCATTTAAAGAGCCGTGGCGAGAAAGTCTACCTGCGCTAAGGTGACAATATAGGCCGTGGAGCCCAGACCGATCGACGTCACTGCCGCATGGACAACGATGGGGCGAACATACCGGCGTTCCTAGGCGGAGACCAACTGCCGTACGGAAACTATTATTGTCCAGCAGTGTACCAATGTTGAGGGATGGAATAGCATGCAGCCAGTGGCTAGACTCATTGGAAGAGACTGCTAGAAGCCGAGCGCGATCGATGTCACTGTGGAAATTTTGAGCCAAATCTTTCAAAGTTTTCTCCACTAAAGGGGTATCCCAGCGTTTTTGTTGGTTTAATTCCACTGGAATACCTTCTTCAGGGCAGAGAACTGACCAGGTTTCCTTTGCCTCAGCTACAAGGTCAATTGCGACATCGTCTTTTTTTAAAATTCCTTTGCATAGTTCTAAGACACTGTGAGCAGAGGAAAGGAAAGCTGGAAGGGCAACACTAGAAATTTTCCTGATGCCTATGCCACCGTTTTTTATTGGTAGAGTTAATTGGTTCCAAGAGTTATCGCTAAAATGTAAATTTAGAATTTTTTTAACGGCGGCATAAAGGCAAGCATCTAATTTGTTTATTATTTCTGAATGTTTCCAATTTCAATAAGTGCATTTTTTATAGAAAAATGTTTAGTATCATGATCTAAACTTGCTACAAAAATTTGTGCTGGCCTTTAAAAATAACCCTTTACTTATCATCTCTTTTTAATAGATTTGTTGAATTTGAATTTCTTTTCTATTTGCCTAAATTAACAAGACAACAAACACATGCGTTCCATAACAACACAACGATAATCACAGCGAAAGCTTTCTATACATTTGATTTCGATTTGGTTACCCTAGGCGAGGCAGAGAATGCTCAGTGGCACAAAATGATTCATGGAATTGCGCGGTAATTGAAAAGAATATGTTATTGCTATTTGACGTATCGCCGCAGAACGTCTACGGGCGAATATTTCGAAACCAGCCATATATAGAGAAACTGCATACCTTTTGATATAGAGGTTTCTACAGCCGAATAATTTAACCTAGATTTGTGGTCCCAAAGAAATATCAAAATCGGTTTTGAAGTTTTTGAGTGATGTCGGTTTTTACAAGCTTTTATTTAACTTGCAATTTATCTTGAATGTTTGTTTAGGGCAAATTTTGCAACGCAATTTTTAACTTGTAATCTCAATCGATTTAGCCGAAATTTTGGGTACTTGTGTAAATCAGATGACAATATAATATCATCAAGACAATGAGTTTTTCTGATGATAGAGCCGGGAGATATTCGACGGAAATCAGTAATAAAACAACATATTTAATTAACCCCATTGACTCGTTCGATTTGTCTTGGCGAGCACTTTATAGTAGACGATGACTAGGGACTCATCACGAAGACGAGAGGTGGTCGATGGAACTCCGTAATAAAACGACGCGATTCTGTCTAGTTTGGGCTTATTTCATTTGTCTTAGTAAGTACTTTGGCCTCGTGATAAAAGCTTGTACATAAATTTGACTATTTTCAAAATACTTATTAATTTTAATAAATTATAAATCTACACCTCTTATAATTATAAACACACATATATAAGTTAACGTTATTCACGTCACGTCTTTATATCTTACGGGATACACCATAACGGTCATAAGACACAAGGGCTCTATTTGACGTACCTATTGCTGGGGAATGACTAAGGATGGGTATTTCATTTTGGTGTGAGTAGATTTTATGATATTATGTTATTTTGTGCTGTGGATAAGAGGTTCTACCACTGGAACGCATTAAATTGTTGAGTTCGAAAAATGTCAGAAGCATTTAGCAAGTCTTTTATTCTGAAACTATGAAAAGTAAGACAAAAATAATAATTTAACGCGGGTGAAATTCAGAAAAAAGTCGTAAAACCCTATTTTAATATGAATCATGTTCCCAAACTTTCTCTAGGAATTGCGTTTAGCGTTTTTTACTTTGCGCATGGGAGATTCCCGGAATTCGCTCCGAATTATTCGGAAATTTTCGGCCGATCCAGTCAAAGTGAAACTATCTTTGTGTGTTTGAACGTTCGCTTTGTGAATATGCCACTGAAACTGAATTTCTTTTATGTGTTTCGCGGCATATGAAAATAAAAAAATAGTGTGGATAAAAAAAGAGCTTCAAAAAACTTTTTTCAAAAATGATATAGATAGAAGACGAAAATTTTCCAGAGCGTTTGCAGGAACTTGCTTAGGCACTTATGACGACTTAGTAAGTAGGTACTCTGTGATGCATTATGAATATATCTAGCAAATTCATTTGTTAATTCAGTACATAGAATCATGTTTGAAAGAATTGTATCTAATCTAAACTTTGCCGTGTGATTTTGCCGGCAGAGTAAAATGAAATTAATAGCTTGAAAAATCTGACCATTCTAAGCTTAGTATAATAATCGTTTTTAATACAGTCACTTATTGACGTAATCAAAACGAAACCGTAGTATATTGCTAATTGCATTCGAAAATGTTAGTTAGATAATTTTGATACAGATTATTGTTTTAAACTATGTTATAATCACCTAACAATTATTTGTACGCCACCACTGGCAAAATATGTAAATTACTCGAAATTCCATTCACAGTGTCTTCTCTGTAACTATATATTACCTATGTATTAAAGAAATTAATTAATTAGTACTACCAGAGCGCTACTTCGCTAAAGCGAAGTAGCGCTCTGGTAGTACTGAGAGGGTCGTGCTCCTGCAGTGGACACAAAAAGTTGATGATGAATAAGACGAGGTTTTATTAAAAAGTACTAAATTTTCGCAGACAAAGTCGCGGGTAAAAGCTAGTTTGAAATATTTTATTTAAAAGCAATGATTAGCCAGTAAACCGTCCCAGCGAAGACGTCAATTGGCCAAATCAACACGTCAGTAAAGTGGAAAAAGGTCGGAGCTTGTGTGAAAACACTTTATACATTTGCAAAAAGACTTCAGGGAAATGCAAGGTTAGCAGGAGGCTCTAAAGTAAACACGGGTAACATGTTCGGAAGAGGGAGCGGTGAATTAGGATCCGAATTCCGAACGCACTTTACCGTTTTGCGCACATAAATACATCGGAGTGGAAGTTTTATAGGCATCTGTTGAAATGCGGTGATTTTCGATGTTAAGCGCGAAAGTACTTAAATCTATTACTCTTAGTACTTACATTTTTAAAAGAGTAAAAAAATATATAGATTTCCTTACCGGGTTTCTGGTACTTTGCTTACCGGGTCTCCCATTGCATCCTTGCAGCGTTGGTGAGCTCTGGGACTGCTTTCTGGCTTTTTCTTCTCCTTTCTGCACTATAATAGGTACCCTTGTTTGCGGGCAATGCAGTGTTGCTATATAGAATTTTAGGTAAAATTATCTTAGAGGTTTTAAATATTGAGTAATTAGTACCTGTACATTTGATGTCGAACGAGAGCGGAAGAGAAGCAACTACATATGTTCAAAATAAATCTATTAACCGAAGCTCGCAACTTCTTTCGCGTGTACTTTATGACTCCGAAAAATGCTCATCAGGCGGAACAACTTTTGCTAAGGCGTCATTTTTATATTTTTATAGTTTAGCTAGACTATTATAATTCTGCATCAAGAGTTCCATTTTCCAAAATCAATTATACCCTATATGTTGCCCAGGCCTAACAGCTATATAACAAAAAGTTTTTTTGGAAATATATTCAATGTACAGACACATTTTTTATTGTTTTATTATTATTATATGTATATATATATATATAGATGAAATCGCGCATTCACCTCCTTGATTTCCATTCCGTAACGATCCTCAGTGCCAATAGTGGCTAATGCGATTCGGTATAAAAATACAGGAGAGAATGGTAGTCTTTGACGAGCACTTGAGTGGGTCGGCGCCGCGCGGCTGTTTGCTGAGCGCGACTTCGCAAATGCGGCTGATTGCTTGTTTGTACTACATTTTTTTCCTTTTACAACTGCTCAACAGCAAAATCCTTGCTCAATCCTAGAGTTTACGTTTTGACTATTCTATTTTTAGTCTATGCTGTAGGGCAGGGTAATTGCTTTCAAATCTCGACATCGAGGGCTATTGGGACTTTACTTAAAGAGTCTAGGTTTTCCTGCCATTTTTTTAAGCTTCCTTTTGTCTTTTGGTGGAGTCCACAATATTGTAAGTTTTGAACCATTTTGTCATATAAATGTTCGATTGGTCCCGTTAGGGACAAAGACGTAATATTGTGTGTACATTTAATTCTATCATAATCCGAGCGTATTCCCGGTTGCATCTTCAGCGGTAAACGCTTCAGAGCCCGGGGGCAACTACTTAACCTAGGTGATTTGACAAGGTTGTACACAAAGCAACTGACGTCTGACCTCTGCAACCCAAAGGGTAGACCAGAACCAATCCTTGGATAAGTTTGAGCAAACGCTAGATGGCGTTCGGTTTATACGTGCCTTTCGAAACATGTAATCAATCATAATTCTTTTCAGATAATCAGGTGATTCAAGCCTGCAATATCCTAACCGTCTGGTCAGAAAAAACTTCTCATAAAGTATTCTTCCTTTTAACGTCCAAACACAAGTGTATTATACACTTAAGTGTCTCGGCAGACTATGCCGAAGTTTAGCGGCTGAAGTTTAGCGGCTAAAGTTCAGCGGCTAAACTTCGGTGGAGACGACACACTATACAAGCTGAAGTTCAGCCGCTAAAGTTCGGTGAAAAAAGTGATGTGCCGATTTGGGAATTTTATCTGGGACTTTCTGAGAAAATTCTCGTATTTTATCACCGTTTTTACGAGAAGTTTAAAATAAGATGAATTTCATAAAATAAAAGTATACAATTATCAATGAACGCCAATAAGATAAAATAATTTAAATGGAAAATAAAAATATTTTTATTTCTTAAACAACTTATGTCCTTTTGTTAGGGCGAGGTTTTTCAACGAACGAGGGGACTGAGGTGCGGAGCAATCAAATAATCTATCAATCTAAACATATAATAAAACAGTATAAAAGTGTGTCTGTACATTAAATATATTTCCAAAAAAACATGTTGGGGGCGATGAAGACATAGTAATAGATTAAGAATTTTAAAAAATGTCTGTCTGTTTGTATACGCTAATCACCGAAAATATTGGACGGACTCGAATGAAACTTTTTTTGTTACATAGCTGTTAATAAAAAATAAAACCTTATTAACAGTTCTTAAGAGACATTACTTATTATATTTCTTACTCGAATCTTATTAGATAATGTAATAAATAAGGGTATAAAAAAATCTTTGTATA
The DNA here is from genome assembly GCA_963555685.1 of Acrobasis consociella. Lineage (NCBI taxonomy): Eukaryota > Metazoa > Arthropoda > Insecta > Lepidoptera > Pyralidae > Acrobasis > Acrobasis consociella. Next base: position 9,383,517 of record OY743123.1, on the reverse strand, counting down.
AAGAGCGTGAACGATACACGGACACAGAGTCTGTATTTATCTACTGAGATCCCGAACCCTTATTTTGGGCAAAAAACCTTCAGTCAAGCAATGTGAAGCAGGGTTTACAAGTCATACAAATAACCATATGTATGTACTTTTAATAAAAAAATATGTCTAGACAATAAGCAAGTTTCCTGGGTCAAAAATAAATTATTTGGCACTGTTAAAATAATATAATGTCACAAAATAATGTCACTTGTCATTGATCATATCCATTATCAACGTGATAAAAGATTTAATAATGCGGAAAAACTGATATTAAGAGCGCTATTTGACTCTAAGAAACTATGACGTCATTCGTTTTTATTTCATACCAATCCCATAAAAAATGCTTGTTTTGACGTTTAGAAAAAAGTGTCTGATTTGATTTGTTGGAAACTTCTTTATTAGTATAAGTAACAACTCCAGTTGATTAAATTATTTTAATTTTTGTATAAATATAAACGGTTTTGTGTGTAAATAAATATATTTCTTTAATGACAAGAAACCTTAAAAAAATTAATTATTGGTTGAATAAATTCTTGAAAGATTTCAATAAACTTACTTGTTGCATTTTTCTTTTTTGTACTATAAGTACTCCAATCTTCGTCAAATTCTTGAGCTATCTGATCCCATGCTTTCTTTTTTTCGGGTCTATTACTGTAAGTACTGTCCCCATTATCCCACAGGCATGGCCGTGACTGTACTGCCAGAATTAATTTTTCCGTATCAAACATACTTATTGCAGACACGGCACATGCAAGGTCAGAAGCAGACCAAGAGAAGCAGCTACAATTACACCTCGAACATGCGTTTTGGATATTGACAGCAATAACAACTAACCGACCGCTAATGACAATAATTATTTAAAAAGAAAAAATCTACACCCACCAATATTAGTAACCTTAAACCTCAGCCTTCAACATGTAATTTTTCTGGTACTTACTGGAGCAGCCTCTATACGGAGCAGCCTCTATCATTAGTCAATCGGTGAATCAGTCGGGGTATTGTAGGTTTATATTAAAAAAAATACTTAATTTATTTTTGATACTTTAGTTCCATTGTTGGGAAAAAAGGAAAGTTGAGAAAATTAGAGGGCGGAACATCACTACGCACCACGCTACGCACGCACACTATGGCAGATGATGACAGGGTTGCTAGATGATATTTCTCGAATTTCCCCATACTCAATTTTTTTAAATAAAAAACGCGTGTACTTGGTTTGACATAATTTTTAAAAATAAATACACCATTAATTTATTCCTACCATTTCCTACTATCCTATTTTGCGGCACTAGAATCAAATTGTCAGACCTATAGGCTCTTCCATTGAGTTATTCGTCCGAAAATAGTCAATCCCAAGAGTTTTTGGCAGGAAGTCAATGGGTTCAGTTTTAATTTATTTAGTAAATTGATTCTGTTGGACTTTATTATAAGAATTTGGTTATTTGATATTATAAATGTTTATTATCATGAACAATATGTGAAATAGTCAAAGTGGACAGTCATAGCACGGCTGTAGTGATTTTTTTTGTTTGACTTTAGGCGCCGTCCGCCACTCAATCACCTACACTACCCTTTGATTAAAACTTGCACGCACGCACTGCACCCGCCACCATCAAGAAACAAAAAGAATTAAAATATCCCCAAAGATATTATTTCCATGTTAATTTTTTCGCCAAAAAGAGAAAGAAAAACAAATAATTTGCTTCTAAAAAAATTCCATAGTGCCGCGTTTTTTTAACCGCTTGCACATATTTACCAACTGGTAAATTTCAAACACCCAACCTGATAACCCCCGGGGTTGTCAGGTTGGGGATTTTATTTTACCATTATGGTGAAAAATTTAACATTAAAGGGTTGTCAGGTTGGGTTTCTTTTTTTCCCAGATGAGACCAGTTTTTGAACGCAAGAGTCATACGCAACGAATGTTTTGCTTTTGAGCTTTTCCGAAGTGGCGCGTTTTTTTATCCGCTCGTAATTTTGTAACAGCTGGTAAATTTCATTTTTTTTTCTTTTCCCCCAGACCAGTAAAAACAGACACGAAGACAGACAGTCTTATTTTTTTTATCGTTTGTTGCCCGTGGTCCCATCGCCGAGTTCTACTGGTCGTTTATACACAAATACAATAATTCAGTAATTTTAGAAGAAAATTTGGCAAAATATATGGAGTCATTTTTACTTTCGGAAATGTTTGTTATAGATCGTAGTTAAAATTTATCAAGTCTCCCTCCCCTCCCGAGGCGAGCGTCACCCCCCGCGCCCCCAAACGTGCCAAGAAAACCAGTATTTTTCATTTAAAAAAAACCGTACATGACACATTAAAAATGGTTTTTCTGCCACTTTCGGGGGCGCGGGGGGGGTGACGCACGCCCCGGGAGGGGGGGGGGGGAGACTAGATGAATTTTAACTACGATCTATAACGAACATATTCCGATAGATAAAATCACTCCATATATTTTGCCAAATTTTCCATACATTGCGATCTAAAATTCTTATTTTCTTAATGAAATTAAAATTTAAATTCTTATTCTTAATTAATGGCGAACTTTAAACCTAATAAACCTAACAATATATACTGACACCAGAGAACTTCCTTCGGGTAAAATTAAAGTTGGGGCGAAAATAATTGTTTGCATTTATGTATGTACATTAGTTGGTATCTATCTTATTAACCGTTGAACTAATTTTGATGATATTTTTAAATGTAACTCTAAAGCTACCTTCACACATCAATTACACATGTAAATCTATGAATGTTTGTATTGATGATGTATATCTATGTATGTTTATTGTTTATGTATGTATGTATATATAAGGCGCCTAATAGTCAATTAAGTTTAAAAAAAAAAAAAAAAATTTGATCTAGGTTTTAAATATGTATCTAGGTGTCTCTGATACGAAAGTGACATTTCTCTAAATCACGCGGTCAGCTCCACCACAAGATACCTATACCAATTGTGATTTGTGTACAGTATGAGAAGTATTACTGGTCCTCAAACAAATTGTACGGTTCCCATTCCACACGGTCGTGGAAGACTAGCCAAGTGTCATGCTCACCGACCACGCGACCGGATGTAGAGACGTTGCTCTGTCAATATTTGATTCAGGTTTCGATGTTATACGCGTGGAAATAAATGGAAATAAATAAAAAATGGACTGTTGCAGCTCAGAATAAAAGGTTGGAAAATCTGTTTACTACGACTAATTTGCCTGGCAAATAAACTTTGTGGAATATCGCGAGGCTTAGTTCGCGGTGAACCACTAGTAAAATCTTAATACAACTGTTTTTAAGTTTGTATTCGGCTTATGCCCAGCTATGAGCCGTCGATAGCAGAAGATGATGATGATCCCAAACCAAACATTAGGTATTATTATTTAAAAAAATATTAAATAAAAATAAATACATACGTCGCGCTGGTACTGGAAAAACGCTTTTCAGTTTTATGACTCGCATGTTCAAAATGGGTTCCCCGTTCAGCTCGACAGCGTCAAGCTGAACTTCAGCCGCAGCATAGTGTGTCGGGGTATATGTAAAATACATTGAACGCGTTCTGGCTGAATCCGAAGTTCCGATTTAGCCAAAACGCATCGGAAGTTCGGCATAGTGTGTCGGGGTATATGGAAATAACATTGCAGGCATGCTTTGGCTGAACTTCAGCGGCTGAACTTCGGCAAAGTGTGCTGAGACACTAAATGGAGGTTCCAGACACATATTGTAACCTTTGTAAGTGATTGAATAAACATTTTTCCTTTTCATTTTTTTTTCTTCCCACTGGGTTTCGGACCCAAGACCTCCAGATCACAAAGCAAACGCCTTGACCACTAGAGCACGGAGGCAGTCGGCTATCCACATAGAATTAAAGTTGTATAGTTAATTCTATAATGTGGACAGTTGAAATGTCTGCTATACTACAGTAGCTGTTTCAGGCAATATAATAAAGATGAACTTTTCCCAGTAGTTTCAAGTTAATGTTCAATTGTTTACTAGTGATGCTAGTTTCACTATTTTTTCTTGTTGAACAAGCACACACTGGTATAAAGTTATGTATCGTAAAAATTACTACTACAAATAATTCTTTTTTGAATCGCAGATTACAAATGGATATAAAAATGAAAGGTCTCGTGTATGTAACATTACAAATGTGCGCTAGTATATGTCTTTTGTTGAGTATCGGTGTTCTGAATCCAGTTGGAATCGGAAGATATTCCGAGGCGAGCCGTATCGACAAGCGGCTTACTTTAAATTGAAACATATTGGCGGGGAAGGGAATCCTTGCCTTACGTGTACAATTCCCCTGTTCAAGTAGACGTTTTTCTAGAAACAGACTTTTTAGATTTCTATTTGTGAAAAAATATCTACACGTTTTGCTCAAAACAAATAGTTCTTTTCAGTGATGGGGTGTTTTGAGTTTTTTAACCGAGACATACTTAAAAATAGTAGGTAACCAGAACGCAAAAATATGTACTAATCACTCGAAGATAAAATTACAGTTGCATCATTATCACCAGTATTTTAATCTTCAAAGAAGACAATTGCTATTTTTAGTATGACTTTCAAGACAATGCTATTTTTAGAATGTCTGGTTGAGTAGTTCCAAGCATTAAAGGTCTTGTGCGGGTTTAATTAAAGGATTCATATACTGTTTGTAAAAAATAACTCCCATATCTAGAAAAGCAGCGGCCCTCCAAAGCTGTGAATTTTACGGCGCGTGCACTCACTCTATTTCAGTTATAAAATTTCAGACAGAAATATTGTATTACTCTTCCTATTTTGCTGAACGGCGCTCTCTGTACATGTTATGAATTTCAAATTATATACTAGCAGTTACGAATTGCACTGTTTGCAGGTCGCACATACATATGTATGGATTGAATGAACGTCGATTGAAAAATGTTTTAATAGGCAAAATGGTTTATACGTCCGTGCCTCACATTTAAAATACGGATAAATTTTCAGCGCCATTGAGTTTTTGGCTGAATATTTTTGAACCAGAAATTATTAACGGGGGTATAAAAGACAATTCCGTCTTTATATTTCCAGGGTAGACCCCATAAATTGGTAAAGTTCTAACATGACACAATCGTGCTTGGCCTTCACTATAATTGGAAACTGGAATACGAAATAGACGCTAGCAGTCAGTCACTAATGTCACTATCGCACGTTGAAAGAATCCGTTTTGCATCTTTCAACTTGCGATCATTTAGTTATCGACACTTATTCATTATAATCTTCTACAGCTTCCACGGCTTACTATGATGCTAACTTATGTCACATACCTACTCCCATTCGCATTCCATCCTTGGTCTATGTATTAGGCAATTAAGTAGATATTATTTCATTTTAATTTATATCAAGACAATGATTATTTATGTAATGGTATAGCTAAATAATTAACATGAAAAGAGAAATGTTTGGTATATAAAAAGATTTTTACTCGCAACCACCATAGAATTTTCTCTGAGATTTGGAACATGAGAGACCTTTATATCTATCTGGCTTAAATTTACTCAAGAAAACGAAGAGAAAGGGCCGCTAATACTTGTAACCCTCACAATGATCCCAATATCGGAGCGGACCTTCGTGTAACAACATAAGCACTACATATACGCTTTGTTGCGACAGTTTCTTTCAGCAGGTCGCAGTCAATGAGCGACGGACGAAGTTTCATGAAAATACACAGTCGGTAAATTTAGTGCGATACACAGCAATAAATAAGTGACCCGGAAGGGACAAAGGTACAAGAGTATCGTCCAAATGAATTGAAAAGGCCTCATACATAAAACAACGGTTTCCCGTTACATTGCAGATATCACCTACGTCTGTGGGAATCACGACGTTGATTAACATAAGGCCGTTTCGTTTATTTATTACTGGAAGGAAAGATATCTAATTAAAATAGGACACGTTTTCAAAATAATAATACGTTGGAGTGGCAATCGGACTGCGCATTAACTCAAATGCAAAAATAATGAAATCGCAGCATATGCCAACGTATGCATAATTATTTAGCTAAACAGTACTTAGGTATAATTTATCTATCTACTTATATAACCGTGAAATATAATAGCGGCAGACCATTCTAAATTTAATTTCGACAAACGATAAAGAGTGATTCATACAGTTTGCTCTTGCATATAATATCTTAAAACTGAAATTGTCCGTTGTTGATTTTGGTTTGACGATTGAAAGCTTTTCTAATTAAGTAACAAAGTTATTCTATAAAAAAACTGGGCGCTCAAGCTTCGGTCGATAAAAAACACAGCGAAAAAGAGGCGCTATTTAAATTAAACCAAGCTAGATCGACTTTTCAAGCCCAAAACCCCGAACATCCCAAATTTCATCTAAATTATTGGAGCCGTTTCCGAGATCTTCATTATTTTTATATAACAAGAATTGCTCGAAGGTAAACTCTATGAAGTCGATTCATCGCGTTTATAGACACGTTCGTAGATAATATACTCGTAACAGAGTCGAAGTTACGACGAGTGACTTACCTCAACTCATCGCGATATTCTCACCCGTGGAGCAACCCCTAAGCCATGTGCGATTACTGAAGCAAATAAAATTGATACATTCTTGTCCTTTGAGGTTCTTTCGACCTCAATTAAGTAAAATTATAATTTTTCACCTAAAAATATACATGTAGGTATATATAAATATACCTGTCGTTACAAAGTAAAATACTAATAATAAACTCGCACAGAAGTAAACACAACACTATTTCCAATTCAACACGGAACAGTTATTGCGTCCAAGTTTATCCCGGCTTAACCCGCGGTCGCCGTGTTTGCGGAGGCCTAATAAAGATTCTTTCGTCTTAAAACACGGTTGTCTGAGAACGTTATTGTTCTTGATGTGGAGTTAGAACCGGATTTAATCCTACACAGATATTTATGACCAGTGTTATGTACGTGAAACAATTTTTTTTTCTAGCGTGATTTTTGCGTATTTTTTTTATAAACTAAAATATATCTATGTATTAACTCTTTTGTAGTACCATTTTACGTTATTACTCGACGTGTCAGAGTTTCAACAAAGTCACACTTGAAGGCTTTCATTACGTCAGAGAATCTACCGGGTACATTATAATCATCCGAGCGTATTACCGGTTGCATCTCAGCGGTAAGGTTTCAGAGCCCGGGGTCCGCTACCTAACCTAATTGATTTGACTTGTTTACTAGTTTTTACACAGAGCGACTGCCGTCTGGTCTTCGCTACCAAAAAGGTAGACCAAGACCCACCAATGGACAGGTTAAGTGTATAATCTTTGAGTGAGGCCTATGTCCAGCAGTGGACATTATGCGGCTGAAATGATGATGATGATGATATATCAGGTACTACATGCATCTTAAGAAGTGTAACAATATTATCTACGCTCCAATAAACATTAACGCTAAAAACTTTAACCTCAAATTCGAAAAATGAAACAAAGATGAAAACTTTTCAGAATGACAAAAGTTAAATGTACTAACATAAATATTTACTCGGCAAACTAAAAATATAAAGTTTCAAAGAATAAAACGTTCCCTGTGTGCTCACAAAGTATCCGAAGTTGCTGCGTGGCGTGGTGCACCATGTTTTATTGTTTTAAGTTGTGCAACTTTGTGTCCAATTGACATCGGCTGGTTCTACCATTTCCACTGTTCCGCCCACTGAATACTTAACTGTTTTGTTTGCACTGGCATTAACGGTGTAAAACTCTTTTGTTGCATTTTATGTTTGTAATTTATAAGCTCGTACTCGTATTTATGAGACATACTTGCGCTTTTACTCAAGCTGTTTAAGTCAAGCAATGTCGAAGTACGGAACTACGGGCGTAATAGTGCTTTATGTGCTACTTTTGTGCTTTTAGCTGCAAAATAATGGTTCTTCACTAGTGTCGTCGTGCCTCTATGGAAGCAATCTTTATTTTGCTTAGTAATTTTTCACAATGTGTTTTATGCACGATTCGTATGCATTTCAACGTGTATGTTTTAAGAGGTAAGTAGTTTAGTCTATCATTGTAAGAAAAAAGGATCTGCAAAGGATGTATCCAGAAATATGACTTTATAAATTCTTTCAATAAAAACTGCAGACATGTGTTCTGGTGAAAATCACAAAAGTATAATGTTTTTGTTTCATGTCCTGACCTAAATTAATTTGTGATTTTTGTTAGATATCATTATTATTTCATTGACTAGCATTTATTTGCAGATACAGTGCCTGATGAATCAGATATTTCACACATCACATTTGGTTGGTGGTGTTTATGATTGAATACGTAAACTTTGTGAATTTGTAAATTGGATATTAGTTATAGCATCGATTTATCTGGATTAGAATTCCGAGTCACGTGGTACGTTTCATTAATTTAATGCGTGCTCTAGCGGAGCCCCCAGCGCCAGAGTTACGCTCGTAAATGTTATTTCAAACCGGGACTCTGTAATGGTACGATTTGATTACATTATAGTACATTAGATAATACTAATCATAATATTGATTCTTAATTTTGTGAAATAATGAGTAAGTACGTACCTTTGTTCTGTGGCTGTTTTATTGATCACATATATAGTTAAGTATTTTAAATCGTGAAATTTTTATAAGCAGCGGTATCTCAAATTATTTCAAGCAGTATTTTGTGATTTTATTTGTCATACTTTATCATGATAACGAATTGTTCTGTTCAATTCCTTTTCATTGACCAATTACTTTTAAATACATACATTGTGAAAATGAACAACCATTATAGTTTCATTACAGAACCATACATTTACAGCTTTAATTATTTCTATAAATAAATAATAAACAAACACAAACGTCCACCTCACCCCAAAACCGAGCCATTTTCGTTGCGCAAACCTGCAGAACACGGTTGGAAACAGTATTTTGAAATCTTGAACGCAGTGCAAGCGGAGCGGGTTTTGTACAGCATCCCAGTGCGAAAATTCTCGAACCTGCGGCGGGGTGAGTGAGCAATGCTTTCAGTGTTTGGTTGTTATTCGCTGCAGCGCGGCCGGCGCCGGCATAAATTCTCATTTATCGCCCAACCTGCCGAACTTTTTGGACGCCGCCGGTTACCTCCCCTCGGAAATTCTATTTTATTTGACTGTACATCGCCGTCTTCCACCGATAAAGGTTAATTGTATATGAAGTTTTTGGGAACTTTTAGCGAGATTGTTATGGTGACACCGCAAAAGATTGCCGAGGGGAATTTATCTCTATTCTTCTGTTCCCCCTATTATTCTATTAGATAAAGATAACGGTTATCTATTGAAATGGATGGTTACTATGTAAATCATTATAACAATGTCTTGCTTAATAATGTTGCTTTCTATCACATCACATCTATAATAGTTATGAAGGCGAAACTTTGTAAGTGTGTGTGTGTGCGTATGGTTGTTATTTCTTCATTTTTTAATTTTTTAATCTAATGATGCTATTTAGAAGTTTTTTTATTACCTTCATTCTGCTAGCGTTGTCAACTCCATGGTTTTGACCATGGAACTACGGCGGACTAAACTCATTTAAGATAACGAAATATAAAGACGAGCTCACAATTAATTACGGTTAAGTCATGTAGTTACAATAACATTAAACTTTGACTAAAATTACTTCAACAGATTGCTGAATAATGTTTTAACTGGAAACATGCTACTACATAGTCTTCTTCTTATCGTGTGTGTTAGTGAATAACACTAGTGTCAGAGTTTTTAAACCGCCTTAAAGGCCTCTGACATGGTTTTTAGGTAACGACCAATGTCAAAGACAGTGACCGGGACCGACGGCTTAACGTGCCCTCCGAAGCACGGATCATCTTACTTATCAGACAATCAGGTGATCAGCCTGCAATGTCCTAACCAAACTAGGACAACAACACAAAGTCGTTGCCCCCGCTGGGAATCGAACCCGCGACCTCCGGGTATGAGCCAAACGCTCTAATCATTACACCACGGAGGCAGTTCTACTACATAGTAAAATCATATTCTTGAGTCATATTTCGACGACCTCCGCGGCGTAGTGGTCACCATGCTAGTCCGCTAACAAGAGGTCCCAGGTTCGATGTGGAAGTCAGGGTGTGTTGGAAAATTGCCTTTTTCAAATTGTCCTGGATCTGATGTTTATCTATATTTGTATATATATTTATATTATTAAATATAGTATCGTTGAGTTAGTAAGTTACCCATACCAAAAGTTTCGAACTTATTTTGACCTAGGTAATCAGTGTAATTTGTCCCTATATATTTAAATTTTATATATATTCTACAATATTATTGTAACCATTTTTCTGTTCCTAGAAACCAGCAAAATAGGCCGGATTGTCTTATTGCCTTCATGTACCCTATAAACCTTTATGGACCGTCGATAAGTTATTTTTATCGAGAATAAGAGGAAACGCGGTGCGGTGGATGAAAAAAAGGCAAATTTAATATCGCCAGTCAATATAGCTTAACTATAATATCTCGGCAGGTAGCGTCCGCAAACAAAGCAATAAACGTCGTCTGCTATCGGGGAGGCAATTATTTATCTTTCATTTTGTTGTGCGCCTAATCTGTGTGTGGAACAAACGATAAATGTGTCGCCGGCTTTTGTACGTGCTCGTATGTGAGTTGTGTGCTTGTTTATTGATTTTTTTTTACATTTTATTCAGCTTTCGACATGGAAATATTGTAAGTTTGATTTTTTAAACTTTTTTACTTGTTCATTCTAATGTTTATTACTATAGTAGTATATATTTTAACACATTGGCGACACGATCTGACGCTGTTTTCAGTCAGAATTGTCGAACATTCTTTTTATCAGTGAGATTAAAGTTATCTTAGAAAAAAGTTATTAAAAAACGAGCATAGAAATTAGAAACTAGATTCACTGAGCAATTAAATATTTTAAGAACTTTATAGAGTTCGTCTAGACGCTAAAATTTCTTTTTAAAGTCGATTATTTTCAGCCCACACGACCTATCTGAACAAAATAATTAGGTAGTTAATAAATGTACTTTTATATTTGCATGTAAAAAGACTCAAAACTTAGATCTATTTTATTAAAGTAAGTACTTAGTAAACTAGAAACAGCTTTGCGCTGACAGCTAGTTCCTCAAGCACCTATACAATACAAGCACTAAATATACTGGTACTACAGGTCCCGCGTCAAGAGCATACTCCTAGTTTGGCAAAGTTTGTACCTACATCAAACTCCTGTTCCGCCGTCCGCTATAAAGAAACCAGGGTTGTGCACACTTCGCACGCATTACGTCTAGGGTTACCATGTATTCTTTTACACCAAAACATCACCGTGTTTCCGCTGTATTCGACGTAGACATACGACAAGTCTTTTTCAGTCATGGCAGCCAGGCTATGGAACTCTCTTCCTGGTGATGTGAAAGTGGCTACGTCGCTTAACTCTTTCAAATCAAAATTTCTTAGATTTTCTGTTCTTCTTGTGATTAATTGTTCTATCTTCTTATTCGCCGGTTGACTGGAAGAGAAGAGATATTAAGGCGATCAACACACTACACCGCGCCCCGCCTGCGTAGTGCGGGGTCGCTATACAAAAACGACGCGCGTAGACGCGGTGTTAGTGTGTACTGTTGTAATGTGCGTGTTCTCTATACAAATGGAGTTACTTGCATACAGTGCGGCCCCGCACCACGCGGCGGCGTGGCGGGTTGCAGTGTGTTAATCGCCTAAGGGATAAGTTCATCGTTGCCAATTTATTTTTATTGTACGTAATTGTATTTTTACATAGTACAATAAAGTTATTACAAACAAATATTCTAGCTATTGCAAAGCTGTACATTTTTCATACGAGTAAGTTATATTTAGACCTTAAACATACAGGAAGAATTTGTTTTCAGAGGGTTTATTTTTTATTTTATTGGCGCAAAGTTCCTTTTTGGATGGAACGGATGGCGGGTGGAGGCTAGGTGAAAAAACGTGTAAGATTTTTCTGCAACGAACTTTTTTAGGGGCTTCAATTTTTGTAACTTCGTTCCGACCGAGTGTTCCACGTCACACAGTTTTTATTTCTTTGTCTGAGGTAACGAAGATTTTTTGGAAAAATGATCAATATCGTTTATGCTTACGGTGATGTGAAAGTGCGTTTTCTTTTTTTGTTTTTTTTTAGAGTCACTGCTCTAAAAAATAATAAAGAGTCCATGTGCAATTTTTCCAGTTCAGTCGTATATTATATTCCCAAATATTTCGTGTAAAATCGTCGTGTATTTCGCAAATTCGCATGGTAACCCTAAGTAAACCTCCAGGAGCCCGTCAATTTATGAGGGCCAAGTTTTATTTCTCAGCATGATGAGGCACTGCACTTGAGGTGAAAGTACTTCACATAATGGCTAGACTTCTTAACTTTTTTGTTGAAGAGTACCAGGTGGGTGGGACTTAACTAGGATTGATTTGATTGGCGTGGGCTGATATGATGTTTCTGTTTGATAAATGCTCTTTTATTTTACGAAGATCAAATTGAAAATATATATCAATTGGCATTAAAAATGTTTAGTTCATTTTTCCTGAGCCTGATTATTTCATTTTTAACCTACTTCAATAAAGGAGGAGGTTATAAATTCGAATGTATATAATATATGTCAGGTGGTCCTGTAGAAATTTAATCGGTTGTGTAGATTGGTGCAAAAGTTGGTTTTTAGATTTGAAAAATTTAAAAAATAATTTATGGTATTACCATCTCTAAGATCCATCTTATCCATACACAAATAACAGACCACATGCATAAATAAATCTTATATTTCTTCAAGCTTTGGATATTTCTCGGCTTTAATTATTATATGGCAATTGTTAAGCTATGTTAGATGCCCTTGGGCAGCTTGAAAATCTGACACCATTGTTGGCTATAACACATATAAAAAACTTAAACTTACCATGGCATAATGTTTTGTGCAGCTGATTTCTTTTGTCCCAATTTATTAGAGTTTGTCCTATGTTGGAACTTGTTTGTATTGATTGACTGAACATTAACTCAAAGTACTTTACATTAACATTCAGTAAACAATCAGAAATCAGTCAATTAAGACAAAAAATAAGTCATAGATCTTTGATAATGTAATAAGAATATTAATGACGTAATAAAACGAACGGAACTTTTGTTGTGAATTATTCAGTAAAATGTCTACAAGCTTTCAAGAATAAGTATGCGTAGAGTGTAGTTTGAATATGGATATCATGTTTCAAGCGTAAGTGCTAAATGGTACGTGAAAAAGGCTGAATAAGATGGCAAAGGCTTTTTAATGTTAATGTTTAAAGGAGCGACAGCGAGTGTGCTTAAATTGAGCATGTGTTGTGTTAAGAGGATCATAAAATTTAAAACGCGTTGTTAGTACCTACCAGCAAAGAATAACTTCATTCTGAGGCATGAGTTCGCAAAAATGTGCACTTATGAAAGAAGGTTAAAAAAACAAGAGATAGAAGAGCAATGACAAGTCAAAAATTAGTTGCTTTTAAAAACGTACCTTTTTCCACAATCTTTTTTCTTTATTTTAATTTCAGTTAAATACTTTAATTTATTAAAGTTTATTCATAAATATTGTAATTATTGAATAAAGTAAAAATCAGTTCATTAAAAGTATCCTTATTTTCTCCTGAACCAATCCTTATATATAGGTTGGTTTCTCAATATTAATCATTCTACCTGTATAAAATAGACTATTCGAACTTGCTAACATTAAGGCCTATATTAATCACCTCAAGAAGTTAGTGAATTCAGTGAAATACCGTCGGCAGCGCAATGCGTCCAGGGAGACGGCAGGAATCGGCGACCGCAGTTCACCCCCGCCGAGTAACTTTCCAATCTTTTAAACTTTCCAACAGAACAACAAACATATCTATCTTGTACGCAGTAAATTTTATTTGTGCCCGTATCTGACGTAATCCACGGAATGTATGCTTGATGTAGGTAAATAGTATTAAAGATTAATCCTTGTCAAACGTTGGGTCATGTGAGTCTTCGCTGAACGAGTTTCTCTGCGATTTATTTGACGTGAAATCTTTTTTTAATGGCGCACTTTTTGTTCAGTGAACATTTATTACGGGATCAGTCATCTGAGGGAATGTGGGTAAATTACCCTTGGGACATATTTGCTCGAAAGCGCGGTTGTAGAAATCTATTTGGTCCCTTGTCCTTTTATTTTGTCTTCAAAAATGTGTTTTAGAACGCAATTAGATTACTTAATCCGTAGTAGGAAGCTGAAGTAAGTTAGGTATCTACTTATTTATTTGGAGGCGAAAGCCTTCCTACGAGAATTTTCTATCGCAGGTCTTTTCCTCCACCCCCTAGCGTAAATTTTGGAGTCGCCTGACCGTCTTGTACTACTCTTTCCTCTTTTTTATACCTATATATCAGTTGGACTTTAGTAAGTCAGAATGTGGGATCATCTTTCTGGTAGCATGTGAGAGACATAATTTGTCTTGCTGCCTTCTTTTCAACATCCACGATGGAGCGCAGCGTGGTGTTGTGGTGTTCCTCTCGGACGCACTGCTCTCCATTGCTCTATTGCATACCTTCAATTCGATACCATTGTCTTTATTAGTGACCAAGTTTAGATACTTACTAGACCATAGTCGAGAAGTCTTTTCATGAGGCGTTTTTGTTTTGCTTTGGAGTAGTATCTTTTTCAACTAGAAACATTTGCAGGTTTTTTTTTTGTTTTGGTTATTGATAAAAAAGTAAATGACCTAATTATCCTCGTTCGAGAAATACGAGCTAGTATTAACAGCTCAAAAGTTAACTCGTTTCAGTGTTTTTTTTGTATTGTGTGAACATGTCTTTGTTTCACGGAATATAAGGGTGTAAGTATCATGCAGGCGGCAAATCTGAAACTAACGCACGATAGTCTTATGGTGTGGGAAGTTTAAGTCTTCTATTGTATTTTTATAGTAGGTACAACCTACTTACAGACACACTTCCAGTTTTTATCGTCGACGGATTAGTTTTATGAAATTATAATTCTAAAAAATCTCTTGCTATTATACTCACTTAGTATAACATTGCTTGACAAAACATTTCGCAAAATCGAAATATAGCATTTTATCAGCAAATTACATAAAAAGCTTTCGCAAGATTACACTCGTTCGATTTGGCAGGTCTTATTTTACAGTCTTGAAACTTCGCAATCTGAGCTGACAGAAAAGTTCTACATTGTAACTTCAGACCTTCGCTATTTGTTTCGACTGTAATTCAGATAGTAAAAAAGTTTTGTGCAGCGTAGCGCGACACTTGAAAGTACTGACTATTATTTTCGAGAGTTAGTATTTTCATACATCGAATAAATATGTTTTTTATAGAATGGAGTTGCTGGTTTTTGGAGAGAGAAATATAATGCCCTCAATGTGCCAACAATTTTGTTTGCTCACATTTCTTAAATATATATAGATTTTTTTTTTATACATAATATCTATGTATGATCGGAGATATTTAAAAAGTATTCAGCGAAATCGTTGTCTCTCTTAGTTTTGAATTTATTTGTTCTACGTGTGTGATAAAATATAATAAAAGCAAAAGGCATCACTCTTATGAATCCAATTTCGACTGTTATTGCAAAGTTATTAATAAATAAATAAAATAAATAATAAATATAAATGGACCAATTACACTGAATGAGTAAGCCATAAAGTAAGTTTCAAACTTGTTATGGGATACTAAATCAACAATATTATATTTTATTTCATAATAAATACAATACATAGATAAACACCAAAAACCTAGGACAATTTGAAAAAGACACTTTTCCAACTTGCCCTGGCTGGGGTTCGAACTCAGAACCTCCAGATTCATAATAATCATATAATTATAATCTCTAAATTAAATACATTCAAGTATAATTGCAATTTACTATGTGTGTGTTTTATTCTGCTGATATTTTTTAGTGATTTTATTATAATTCAATTTAATATTTATATGTATTTTTAACGAATTGGTTATTTTTTACTAATTGCATAAATCTTGTAATTATATGAACAGTATTAACACTGATGGTATTGTTGCACGCGTCCCTGTGGATTTCAAGGTGGTGGCTGAAAACCAGTGGTTTGTTCTCCGAGCAAACATATCGCTGAGCCACAACCCTTTGCTATCGCTGCGGCACACATACTACCTTACAAACTATGTGTTGTTTTGTTATTATTCTTTTAATCTGCGACTAAATAATGTAAGTGTAATTATGTGTGTCTTTTTGATATCAATAAAATAATTATTTATCTATCTGATTGGTAGACTGGCGTGTTGACCATTACGCCACGGAGGGCGTGAAATATTTATATTTCAAATATTGTCATTAGGGACGCAAATATTTGATAAAATATAATTCGTACATTTTTATACCTGCAATTTAAACATTAACTAATCTGTGTTTTCATCATGACTACCTATATATTAAGGCTAAGATTCCAAATGAGTTCCTTAAGAGTCTTTGAGCAATTTATGCCTCAGCGTGACAATAAAATTAATACTGTAAAGGGCCTTTCCCTCGAACAATTCTGTTTTCATTAGCAGTGATTAAGAGAGTCGTTTTCGACTGAAATCTGAATGTGCCTTAAACGTTGTTGACAAGAGCACATCAGCTTTGAAGAGGAAGCTATTCGCTAAATTATCCTCGAAAAATAAAGGCGAAGTTCGTCAAAGGAAAAATGGAATGTGAACCGGAGTCGGATCGCTAATCTCCCTTCATTTGTATGCAGAGGCGACTTAAGAATAGTCACCTAATTAAAAAGAGTCTTCTTTGTGATGCAGATACGTCGCCGCCCAGCACACAATCAAAGCTGAGCTCATTTTGAGAACCCTTAAGGGGTGTCACTTGTGAAATTCTATATTTTTACATTGCCTTTGTCTTTTTTCAACCCCCGATGCAAATGTTTGTTATAAGTTTGATGCCAATGTCTTTCTGTGGCATCGTAGCTCCAGAACGGATGTATCGATTTCGATGCGTTTTTGAAGTTATACTTCTTTTGGGGCAAGTTATACTTTTTGCGCGATTGGGATAAATTATGAGAGTGAATTTTTACGATGCGCGCGCACACCGACAGATAAAAGCAACAGTATGAAGTTAGCCCACGATCTGGCTGTACTGTATCTATGTTCACGCCAAAGAAGTATAACTTCTAACACGAGTACATAAGTTATTAAATTAGGATAGAAATTATATATAATTATTATGTATGTTAGTTATAAGGTATTTATAATATGGGTCTCTGGCATTGTACAAAATTTGTAAGTACAATGCTATTGCCTGAAATAAAGGAATTTATTATTATTATTATTATTATAAGTACACACACTCTTTTTTTTAAGGAAAAGCGGTGAATTGGGTTGGACGCTGGAAAGGGGGTTTTTTTTATTTGCCTGGCCAATAAACCTGTATTAATAGATTTTGCGGTTGCAACCTGTCTTTATTTATGTATAGACTCAATAACTAGGCTCTGTGTGGGATAAAGTAGACGTGATAGTGTATCAGTATCGGTTTCTTCATATATGGAACGCACGTATTCTGTTATACCAGAAACAATAGCTAGCTAAACAAACCAAACATTTGCATAGACAAAGCTTTCATTTCACGTTGGATTTGCGTTTTATTCTTCTGCTGACGACTCGGCCTCAGAAACCTATGCCGTTGATATATAGTCACTATACGAAGGATGTTTTGATGAGAAAAACATGAGAAAAATGTTATAACGAATAACACAATGAATGTATTTAACTACAATATCATATACAGACTCAATTTTTTCGACGCTGATGATATAAGACTAAAGTCATGGTATTTTTAGGAGTAAGGCCCCTCTTTGCAAGTATTTGGTTTATGTCGCCAGTGACTGAGTAAAACGAGCAACTTTACTGATAAGAAATGAATGAAAACACTTTGATATTATTGCCTATATATTTTGCTGTGTGGTTTCCTGCAGAA
This sequence comes from Acrobasis consociella, assembly GCA_963555685.1. Classification (NCBI taxonomy): domain Eukaryota; kingdom Metazoa; phylum Arthropoda; class Insecta; order Lepidoptera; family Pyralidae; genus Acrobasis; species Acrobasis consociella. Next base: position 9,365,599 of record OY743123.1, on the reverse strand, counting down.
TAGATTATGGCCACTCCAAGTCCTCCCGTGGATGTCGTAGAAACCGACTTAGGAAATACAAGCTAAACAAAACTTATAAACATCAGCGAGGAGAGTGTAGGCCAAGTCCTCTGGCTGCTCTGGCCAAGTATGGCTCTGGTAGTACAGAGAGGGTCGTGCTCCTGTGGAGACAAAAAGACCTGATGCTGATGATGATAACGTTGTTATTATGTTTATACATTTAAAAGTACATTTGCATTTTATCTATCTGAGCCGCGGCTAGTTCTCATTTCTCAGTAGCCGCGTTCGTGCTGAAGTAAAGGACGTTTCGGTAATTAAAACCGCTTCACTGAGAAATACAAGCGGAATAAATGAAAATAATGTGATGGTAGAAGTTCTTTTATTCTAATTCTATTTCTCGTTGCGCTATTGGAGATGCTGCACAGTTTTTTTTTAGTTTATTTAATGTTTTTGCTTACTCATTCGAAGCAACTATACAATACCTATAACAAATAGAAATTGAATGGTAAAAGACTAAGCTTTGCTTTCAATTTATAGCTACGAAAAGTTTTCTAAAAAGGTACCTACAATTTGTGTTTACAATTTCAAACTACACGAAAATGTTAACAGAAAATCGTACTTTGCAATAAATGTAGCTTTTTGTCCGAGTTGAAACGTGAGAAACATCGTTATTAAAAATGTCACAGGAAAAAGACTCGATAAAAGTAACAAGTTAACAAAGCTTGTTATGTATCATCTTATTGTAAACAAGGATTTCTAAAGGCTAATAAAATGTCTCGTAACAAGCTTTGCAGTATAAACAATCTAACAAAGACGGTATTTATAACTCCGATTAAATGCTCTTTCAATTTATCTTTTTTGAAATAACAATCCCCGACCTGGAGCTACTGATCAATTTACATTGAAAGGCGAGAGCGGGAGCGAGAACGACTGGGCGATTACGTGTGAATTATTCATATCCACCAACTAATAAAAGACATGTCGGTTACATACATACATTTGTTTGCTATAATTTTTTGTCTAAAATTAGTTTTCCGCCCATCAACTGCATTCGCACCTTCTTTGGGTTTCTTAGGGTAATACTTTAAGATGAGTCAGTCACCACAGTACAGGCTGCAAAATGTAAAAGTCTAACTGAAAAATAAAGAAGTACTCTAATATTTGAAAGGGTGCAATCTGTCTGTAGTTGCTGCAACGCTGGTCACCTAGACTCTGCATGTCAAAATAGAAGTAGCGAGATACAATTTCAATTCAGTGATAATAAAATTTGGTTCGATCTTTATAAAATATTGAATTAGAGACTAAAAGTCTTTATCATTAAGCCAGCGTAAGTCCAGACCACGTATTTTTACAATAAATCAACATAACTAGCTTTAGCTTCCTTGTACCCCAATTTTTTTCAATATGTGGTTCGTCCACACCTTTTTCACTCCAACGCCCACAAGCCTACAATTTATTTTAATTCTGTGTTACAGACAACAGTTTCACCACTATTACAGGTGTGTAAAGGTACGTATAGGTTTACTTACCTAACTGAATACTTGACAAACCGCTTCCGCGTCCTCACGAGCGCCTGCTTCCTCGCTTGCTCCCGCGTTCGCTTTTGACAAGATAAAGGTCTGGAAGATTTTCGATAAGAGCTTCTGAGCGTCACACAAATTGTTTATGCGGCCAGTGGTTCGGGAAATTGTCGCTATAATGACGTCTTTCATTTGGAAACTCGCTAAATGGCATTACATAACTGCGTAATCCTGAATAAATTTGTTTTGGCAATGTTGAATTGGGGAACAAGCTTTTGTAATATCTACGATAAGGGTATCAGTTTTACCTGTATTAATGGGAGCTAGAAATCTGAGAAATCTAGTTCGATATTCGCTACTAATCTAAGAGATAACTTGCGGCTAGCATCCGCTATGTCAGAGGCCTTTAAATCGGTTTAAAAACTCTGACACTAGTGTTAGTCACTAACACACACGATAAGAAGAAGAAGAAGCATCCGCTACATAATCATTATTATTTTAGCATCAAGACTTTCCAAGGATTTCCAATATAACCAACATGTAATCGTGTGTACTTCTGGTTATTACCTACCACTATCCCCTAATTAATATATACTATATATTTGGCGGTGTTTTATTTTTATATTCCACTTCAAGACAAATTATTCTTTATGAAAATGAAGGATTATCTTATCTCTTATTGAGATCATGAAAAGCTACAAACTACGTTTCGGAACAAGGACTATCGAGGAAATTCGACTAATCCCTAATCAAACTTGTCCCGGCAACATCTCAAATATTTACCTGCAATCGAACCGGATTACGGACCAAATCATATCTCAGGTATTGTCATTAGGCATCTGTGAGCGAGTGGTTTGCGTGTAATGGCGGTACACAGACATTTGCATAGTCGTCTTAGTGGCCGATGGAATATTCATTACGTCGACCACAAATTTAGTAGATACGGATGGGATCTCAAGTAATGTGTACTTTGGTGAAGCAGGGACACGGATATTCTGGAAATGTCGATAATTTTAAGGTTGCTGATATATTTTTATTCATTTATCACACATTGTTCCAAGTAAAGCGGAAGTAGATAGGAATAAGCAGAAAAAAATGTGTAGCACATATAGGCAAAGGTATAAATAATATCGATTTTTAATACCAGTATAAAACAACACACATATTTCGCTCTACATTATTGTGCTTTCATATTTTTATTATATTGTTTTTATGATTTCAGTTTCCTACTCTACTTTTTACCGTTTTATCATCCTTTGTAACTAATAACATGCACTTCTTCTGAAGAAGAAATGCCGTAAAGAGATGCCTGCGCTCAAGAGCAGAAAAGCTAAGCTGATGAGGTTCTTGCAAATATTTATTTTAATGAATAAATATAAAAATTAGCTAAGCAGTGTATGTGCTACGTTTCTGTATCATACATATTTTGTGCAGTTACAGTAGTAACGGCTGTTCAGACTTCAGAGGTACGACAGGATATTAAAACTAGGGAACGTAGAATTCCATGTCGTGTAAACCTCAACGACGTTGGATTTATAAGGGGAAAACGATATCTATTACAAGAATTTCAAGACTTTTAAGTTTAGAAAATTCTGTCATTGAGAATAGGGTAGGGTACCTATAATACCTATTTTTGAAAATAAATTAGATTCCACGGTGCTACTAACTTTGTGGCGGACCTCCTTGTACCATACTATTCTGTCTTGCAGTTCTGGCCGTTAAGAGAGAAAAGGAAAGAATGTCATGTCGTTCATGTGTTTTTTTTGTACATGTGCGTCACCATATATTTAAAAAGAATTTGCAGAAGGGATTTGTTTTATGTAAATCAGAACTTTACCAGAAATTTGAATTTTAATAATATGCAAAATACTCACTCTAACCTACCTACCTTCTTTTCACACACGTTCCCTGCTGTCAAATACATCTTAAGTGTTTTGCTCAAGGAAAAACACACACAGTGTGTTCACACGTATAAGTAAAATTGTCATTCCAGAATTTTCATTTTCAAATCACTCTTATTAAAATGCTTCTTGAGGGAATCTTTGCCCAGAGTCTTTGAGCAATGTAGTTCGAAAATAAAGAAAAACTATTTCGCTAAGCAATCTATACAAATAAATGCACATAATGTGATTAGCATGTTTATTTTCGTCGCCACCAATCCGTCTTCAACAAAAGCTCGCAACGAAACAAAGACGAAACTACTACAAGTCCCGAAATATATAAGTTCACAATTGTATATTGTATATCTCCGTATCGGCGATAAAGCCGTCGCGATCCGATTGAAGGAAACGTCCCGACTCAATTGCTGCCGGAACTTGACAATACTATGGGAAATTGACAATATGCTCTCTTGGATAGGACCTGTTGCAATATAACTTTATCAAGTCCTCTCGATCCAACTTATTGTTCGATATTCAATAAGTATTTCGCTAAAATTCTTTACACTCGACGCGAAATTTTAAACTTCAGTTAACTGATATTGATCAAAGGAACAATTGTTCTTTTTCTCATTACGGAGATGAGAAGGTTGTGTGATCTTATATGGATAGAGTATCGTCTGAAGAAAATTGTAAATGACGATTTGATTAATGGTAAATTGACTTGAAAAGGGTTTAGTAGTATAAAGTATTTTTGAAATATACAGAAAGCACAAACTTTAAATCAAATCATTTATTCGCATTCATGTAAGTACAAGTGGATGGTACATATTTTTAGGCTTATTATTCTTCTCCTTATTCTTTTCTAAATAGCGTCTCCAGTCTCTTTTCTTTATTCTGCATTGCTGTGATTTACGAGTATATAGGTATGTCCAGTATATTTATAAAACATGAAATATTTCTTTTATTTCACAAGTATTTTTATTTGACGTAAATTTTTGTATCTCAAAATTTTGCTTACAGTATCAAATTAATGATGAAGTTTTTCTCCACGGAAAGATCAAATGACAGATTCAAGGTTTATTAAAATGCTGTCATACCTTTTAATTAATGAGACGCGATATTTTTGTTCATAATTGAAAGCGCATTTGGGGTAAAAAAAGGGTTTTATTAATTAAGGGCCATATTAGTATTCTTTGAATCTTTCCCAAGTAACATTTAACATAAAATAGGGAAGTATCCTTTGACGAGGAAAAAATAAAGCAAACAATGCCCGAGGTAATGAAACGTTTGGATACAAGGAAGGGGTCCGAAATCTACTGTTGATAACCAGCTTGAGTTTCAGCCTTTTGGGGTTCGACAAAGAAGGGTTCAAGTACCTCTACTTGGAAAAATAGATAAGCATTTTAATTTTTTAAACCACTGAGGGAGATTTTTGTGATTTAAACACACAATTTCTTTATTAACAGAATTCAACTGGATCCTTTGATTTTACTGTCGACGAAATAAAGATACATAATAAGGAATAAAGGAAAAATTCGAGGTTCAAATCTTTAATGAAAAAATCCGTTTCTAAAGCTTTACAAAATGAATTATAAGAAAATCACAAATCTTTTTAAAATAACATGTAAATTGAAAATTATTTTAATTTAATAGTATTACTAGTGTCCAGGACTTTAGCCCACACCGCAACAATATAACAAACTATGTTAATTTTGAAGCCGATGATGGAGCCTCATTGTGTACGGCACAAACACCACGAATGTTAAAACAAAAACATTGGGCTGTTTGTTTTACGTCAGGAAATAAAGATATGTATGATTTTTACGTAAGTACAGATGAATGGACAGCAACTTATGGAAATGCCGGTAAATATTGGGTCGTCATTCGCCGAACAATGCACCTTGATCCAGATCATTTTTTTTGTTAAATTAATGCAATTCATTGAATTTATGTCACATTTATATTTTGACGTTGTCTTCCAGATTCATCATCAGCCTTGAAACGATCTAAAATGAAGGTACTTGCTAATATTAATATGTAATTATTATATAAAGAAATAAAAACCTTTGACATACGCAAAATTTAAAAAAAGCCAATATATCATCGGTAGCTAACGATATCAAATATATTAAGATCTGGTTAGGCACTTCTGAGTAACTGGCATAAGAAATTAAACATTACACTCCTTTAAGGCATTTATGTAATTAAACAAAGTCTAACCCATGTTACTTTTTCAAGTGTTCATATAATAACAGCTTTAATGTTTGCTACAGTATTACCAAACGACTCTGTCATATTGCCACGGCGACTAAATAACAAAAAATATCTCAAAAACAAACATTTCTGTATGGCCCAGCTATTAGGGTATATATTTTCGTCCGAGGTGAGTGACACACGTATGGTAATAGGGTTGTGTGATTTGCGCTCATGAGATTCAATTTCACGCACCCTGTATGATTGACGGCGACATTATGCAGGTGTACAGCCTCCATACAATTTACTATTTCATCTTTATCCGTAATGTCGTTGTTAGGGAACAATTTGAGCGGGGTTTTGGAGATGACGCTTTTTGATGTAAGAATTGGGGTTTTATAATGTTGGAATATTTTGGTTTGAATTGTTATTTGACAACCACCTGAGCGTTCATTTCATCTTTCAATGTTGGTCTGGAAGCAAAGAAAAACATGCAGATTGTCCAGTTGCCCCTGTTCAGATCGTAAAAACCGATTCGAAGGAATGGGCGAGTCTAAATCATGTCATTAAACAAGCGTGACGTGATAGTATATTATGTGTTTATGTGTATTATTTTTAGACAAATAAACATAATATGGTATTTTAATCGATTATTTTTATTATTCATATCAATTAGTAACATAATTCGAAACTGAAAACAAAATAATGTTTTTAATCTGCTCAAAAAAAGTAAGTTATAAAGTTTTAAAGTCTGATGGGAAGAAAGGGGAAACTGTCAAGTAACAGAAAAAAAGATGCACGTACAACGCTCTTGACGTCACTGCTTTTAGGTTTCGTGAGTGTGAAAAAGATGTCCCCACCACGCTTCCACTCTTATATTTGGTATGATAATTGCTGCTTTATGAATTAACCAATTTCTTGCTGTTTAAAAAAATCGTCTCAGCGGTATTTTTTATATAAAATATTTACTAAAACATACACAGTAAAATAGCTTATTTAAGCTGAACAGCTACGACTAAGGGCTCTTTCAGACAAACGACAGTATGCCCGCGTTACCTGTCGGCGACGGTCGACAACCATCAGCGACCGTCGCCTACCTGTGTCGCGTGACGGTCGCCGATTGTCTGTGCCGCGAGCACTGTCGCTCGTCTGTAAAGCAAACTGTCTAGTGCAAGTTGGATTCGAATTAAATAAATTATTCAGCACAGTACTGTCGCGTACGCAACCTGTAGGTAAATTTAATCTTGAGTTCTGATCTGATCTGGAAGCGCAGATATATAGAACCCTAAAAAAGCATAGTGCTGAGTTTGCAGTATGACGACCAGTTTAGATCTAGGAATTTACGCGGGTGTTTGTTTATACCTATCAAACCTTCGGCTGGAGTTATTGTTATTGCTAGAATAATTTTCACGTTCAATACCATACGTTTTTGAACAATCCTATCCATTGGCCTTTTGAACTGGCAAAGCGTAATTTAATAACAATCTTTGTTTAAACTTAAACTAGCTGGTGCTTGCGACTTCGTTCGCACGAAATTTTAAAAAAATTACATCATTTTTTCCTGCTATCAGATTTCAAGGAAACATTAAGTCTACGTGTATCCCACAGCCGTGCTTTGTCTTTTACTGAAAAATGTGTAAATATCTGTGCAGTAGTTTCGAAAGTTAGCGTAACCATACATATTTTTTGTGTTCATTTAAGTACTCTCTTCTTTGAAATATCCACTCCAAAGACTCACTTTAAGTATGAATTATATACTTGAAGATTTCAATGACACTTAACCAAGTGTACCTGTGGGCTGCAGTCTCACAAGTGTTTCTGTTTACAAACAGCCAGCTACCTGGCTTTGTTTAATTAAGATAACTTCCCCACTCGCCGTAATGCGCATTAACTCCGGTGTTGCCCACAATTAAAAGCAAAACTTTGGCTGAAGGAAGCCAAATGCTAACTGGGGTGTTCAGATTTAGATGTTCAAGAGAGTTTTCCGTTTAATCTTTTTTTCGTGGGGTCCATATTGGCTCTCATAAAATTCTAAATCATATTCTTTATCTTACTACCGATTTGTGTTCATTATCATCACTCTTCATAATTTTATTCTTCATAACTTTCAATTATCATATTGTTTTTATTAATAATGTTGTTACTAATAACATACTACAACTCATAACGTCGTTGTTCAGAATAGTTTACTTTATAAAGGACAAGTATCATAATTTTTGTATTAATAAAAGCAATACTAAAAAAATATTTTAACGTAGATTTATCTTTGTAACGCATAGAAATGGATGACTTTGACCAAAAATAAGATGGGTTTTATAAGTTTGACGTATTTGTCAGTGTGTCTGTCTATTTTCCAAACAAAAATTAGTTTCTGGCGCTTCGCCGGCCGCTGCCGCGGCACGCTCGCTTCGCTCGCTCGGCTCGCGCGCTGTTGGGGTCACAGTTCTAACCTAACCTACTTTTCTGGCAGCAATTCGTTTTATTAAACAATAAAAGTAAATCCATTACTTTTAACCCTCGACCAAAAATGATAGGGGTTTTATAAGTTTGACTTATCGGTCAGTGTGTCTATCAACTTTTCTATCAACAAAGTTTTATAACTTTGACCTACCTGTCAGTGCGTCTGTCTACTTTCATTTAATTAATGATTGTTACCTATTTCATTTCATTTACACTTATGATTATTTTAATTTAGATAACTGTATGAAAGTAAATATATTAGTATAAAACAAATGTATGAATATAATAGTTATTAATTCTAATGATTAGGAGTTTAGATCATTAGTATAAACAAATATATGAAAACAAATATTATTAAAAACGAAGTGTATGATTAGTGATATTATGAATTCCAATGATTATAGTTTAAAATCATTAGTATTTCAATTTATATGAAGAATGATCATTATGATTTAAAATGGTATGAGAAACATTTTCGGACTTCCGATGATATGAGTTAAAAAGTTATGTAAGACAATGCGCACCCTTTTTCGTGTTTATGAGTGGCCAACACTAGTGTCAGATTTTTAACGCTGCGTAATGACATGTGACATTTGAATTTTAAACCTCCGACGAAAAAGAGGGGTTTTATAAGTTTGAGGTGTCTGTCTGTGACATCGTAGCGTCCAAACGAATGGGCTGATTTTGATGCGGATTTTTTGTTTGAAAGTTGACTTGACCTAGAATGTTTGATGGAAAACTTGTACAAACATATATTTTTATTTTAAAATAAACTACTTTTTAAATTTGGACATAGTTAAGTTTGCATTGTATATAGTATTACGGATTTCTGGATAAAAGAGATACTTAATTAAAATAGAAAAAATAAATAGTGCATCCTGAACGCAAAAGTAATGAAGGCGTCGTAAAGTACCCGCTCACCTTTATTGCAGTGATGGAAGCGCTTCATGCAAGTAATCTCATATCTAACAAACAATCTCCGAGCACTTTGTCGAGGATTTCTTTGCAGCGGGCAGCCATAACAATAGCTCTTCATCCAGACCATGGAGCGGCGAAAAAATGGAGGTATCATAAGCGGATATTGTAGTATCGGTATAACGTCAATGTCAACTTGAAATGTGTCAATGTCACGGCTTTTGTCGACAGTTTTCTAAGTAATCTGTGGATGATACGGATCCTCTCCCTTCTCTGATATATCTGTCTTGTAATCGGTCTCGTATGTGGAAATTAATTAATAAAAGTCTTCGTCTTATTGTTTTATTAAAATAAAGCTATTGCAGATATAATAATAATAATAAGAAGAGCGAAGAGTCTTGGACTTTCTAGCTAGATGGCTGGGTCAAGGGTCAGATTCAGAAGGCAGTACTCCTGGACACGACACGCATTGTCAGGAGGTTTCTCTCTCTAGGGCCCTAACCGTCGGTAGCTTGGGCCTTGCCCCGCTGCCAGCGGGCAGCTATGTTAGGTTTTTTTTATTATATGTTTATGTTTTGTAATATTTTTTGTATTTTACTTTTACGTTAAACCTAATATACGTAAAAATAAATAAAGAAAATAATAATAATAACTGTTCATTTCGGACAAGTGTTAGTGACACTGTTCTTACTTACTAAGTTAGTTTGTATACATACGGCAAAAAAATAATTGAGTCTGAACGAAATCATATTCGAGAATGGACTGGGATAGTAACCGCAGCTGAGCGGTTCCTGTGAAAGAAGAACAAAAAAGACTGCAAAAAGCTGATCGCCAACCTTTACTAGCAGGAGAGATTCTTTAAAAGATTTACCAATATCCTTTTTCCTCTTTTCAATATTTGTCATTGAAAGAACGAGACAAAACATATTTTAACTAAAATAGGTTAAGCAAACGTTTGTCAATTTTTATGAATATGAGGGTAAGAAGACAATTTAGCCATAGTAAACTTGTAGGGATAATTATGGATGACAAAAACACTTAAACTTCTTTTTTCCGCCAATATTTTTTAAGAAATATTTTCTTTCTATACTCCACGACCAAACATTATTTTCTCATACACTTTTGTCGCGACACCATAGTCTGCTCAACAATTGCTTGCTATTCACAATTCGTTAGTGGAATAAGTTTATCCGTCAGATTTACCGCTCGTACACTGCTGACTGAATGTTGTTGACGCTATGTTAGACAAATATATAGATGAAATAGTAGCAACTGCTTTCGTAAGGCGCACAACCGATGTGGTTGGCGTACATTGAGAGAGGCCTATTCCCAGCAGTGGGATATGGAAGGCTGTCGATGATGATGACTAGTAGTAAAAAAATATGGATGTGTAAAAAACGTGACAGTTGACATGACGAAGGATTGAGTTTATTGAAGGCAACTTACGTGGTGTGCGTAAGGCTTGCTACAAGGATAAGAGGGTCGGCACTGTCGGTTCGGCAGTATTTGCCGAACAACCAAGCAATGACTGCTTGTTCTGTTTAATTCTGTTTGTAACAATACATAACAGAAATCTTCATTGTCAACAGCCGACCGGCATTAAATTCGCGAAAATCTACAATAATTGATTTTACCACTCGGATGTGAAAATTAATGTCAGCGCGAATAAGTGTGTAGCAACCCTTACTCACCAAACCGTCCTACCTCACAAAGGAAACTTAAAACATTGTGTTGATTCTTCTAAAGTCAAATGATATTAAATTTAATTCCAGTATTTCAATGAGTGCTCTACATTTGCTAAGCACTTGTTAATCTAAATGTGTCTTACATTTGTGACAAGAGGTAAACTTTTCATATAAGTGACAGAAGCGTATTTTTTTAGCGATTTGTTTAGTTTGAGTTCTTTCTTTTTAAGCGTAGATTGCGCAAACATTAGGATATCTATAGGTAATATAACATCATTGTGTTAAGGTTGCTATGAATTCAGCTTACGCGTTTACTTTTGATATTCTGTGTATTATATAAAATGCGACAAAAACACTTATTACGTCACTGTATGACGTATTAGGTGTCTTCATCGTATTTGACAAATTTACGTGAATATTTCAGTTAAGCAATGATTTCTGCTAGCTAAAATGTCGAATTATACAAAATTGAATGCAAACATTTTTAAAGCGCGTTAAACACAAGTCAGCCAGTAGAATACAAAAAGGCTTGTGTAGATTGTCAGTTAAAACAACAGCAATTTAGAAGCACTCGAATTCAAATGAATTCACTAAAAGCGACGGAGCTAAGCACGGTGCGCGCTTAACGAATCGAGGCGGCTACATTTTTTCGATCCCGCATTTGAGTACATTCCACGCGCACGTCCGCATTTTTCTAAACAATGGCTCTCTATGCGGGTGTAAAAATGAAGTTTACAGAAGAATGACTCTGGGACAGGTGCTTTAACATATTTACATTATTACTCTACGGAATCTATTTTCGATGTAACATGCAGGCACTAAGTTTCATTAAAAAAAATGGAGGGTAAAATAAGCTGGTATCGGTTTCTTTAAAATAAATTAAATTTTAATATACACTTCACGTAATGGAAATTATACTTATTGATATGTAATAGTGTTGTCTGTAAAGGTTTTTGAAAGTAATAAGGAGAACAACTCAGGTAGTTACTAGTGCAATTATAGCGCTACCGAAAACTTATTCGATCCTACATGTGTGTTTTTCGTGCAAATCCGCATATTATAAAATCATTATAACATTTTTCATATTTCCTTATTCAATTTTGACATAACACTAAGTGCATTTTCAACTCGGCGCAGGTGCGTCGCACATAATTTTTTAAAGTATGCTTAGCTTAGTTCATGTTATGAACAACTTACTAAATGCTTTTTTTTTTATAATTTCATATAAAAATATTAACTAAATGTTTGTAGTATAAAAAAAAATTTGAAGGAGTGGAGACTTCAAAATTTACAAACAAAACTTTATAATAAAGTTAAGTTGGACGTAAAATAAGTAAATTTGACGGTATGTTTCATTGATACCATATGTAACGTTTCTCTTATTTGAACCTGGTTAATTAAGTATGTATTTGATTCTCTACGAGATATTTCTCTTTCTGCCCATTTAGTTATCGCAAGGTTTCTTGTGTTTATTTACGTAATTGTACGTTGGTATTCGAAATCTTCTGTTCCCACTTTATTTTGTTCAATGCCTCTCTATGCGAGCTTTGGATTATGTGAAAAATTTCGCCTGGAATCTGGAGATACCCGTACCCTTCAATGGGCGAAATTCTCCCGTTCAATACATTCGGATATCCTTTTGAGATTGAAGAGACAAAGCGTATTGTATGAGACGAGAGCTACGCTCCACCGTTTTGTCACAAGGGCCCTGCTGTAGTTATTGTGACGTTCACTAAAGTCTGTTATGAGCCACTCGATGTTATTTGCGAGTCTCTTACAATGTTCTACAGCGATATTGGAATGTTAAATAATGGACTTATAATTTTAAATGTATTTCACCAGTATTGTATAATCTTCGACTGACGACCTCTGTGGCCATCTGTCGTCATGCCACGCTGTTACATCGGAGGTCCCTGGTTCGACCCCGGTCAGATCCAGATGGCAAATGATCTTTTCAGATTGAGGTGGGTTGCATATTTATCTATATATGTATTTGTTATAAAATATAGTATCGTTGAGTCCCATAACGAGTCTCGAATTTACCTTGGGGCAAAGAAAAAGTACTAATACTCACGTACAGAAGTCTTACTTAGCGAACAACAAAATACTCAGTTGTATTTTTATTTTAATAATAAATGTAAAAAATAAAGGGGGGCTCCCATACAAAAAACTTGATTTTTATAGATCATGGTACGGAACCCTTCGTGCGCGAGTTCGACTCGCACTTGGCCGGTTATTGATTATAATGTGCTCTTCTCGATTCATAATGTGAAGAGGGAAGGCTGCACTTTATGAAATTATACTCTCACTGATTAAATTTTAAAATTGCTTTTGAAATCAACTTTGGTATAAAATAACAGTGAACCGTAAGTATCTATATAGGTATAAACAAACAGAGACGGAAAATTTAAGTGGTTGGTCCAATAACAAAAGAGACTTTGTGTTGATAACTAACACTGGTCAATCTACGCTGGGGTATTTAACTTTAACTCTGACACTAGTGTTAGTCACTAGCACTTCAGATAAGAAGAAGGGCATTTAAAACAGATATCTAGCGATAAGAATCTCGCCAATAAAACCTTATGTAAGTAAATCAATTCTCTCAATAAATCCGTTTTCGATGGGCGTAGGCCTGACTACCCACACTGGAATTTAGGAGCGGGGGTTGTACCAAAACTGTTCACAAATTGGTACTCAAGAAAATTGTACATCAATTGATCTTTAGCATTTTCCCACGTCTTTTTATACCTATCTTTATATTCTATAGCTATCCTCTTCAAATCAAGCATTTGCTAAGCCAGATGTTGATATCACAAGGTGAATAAATAAATATACGGACAAATTACTCATTGATATATATATATATAACTAGCTGTACCCGCGGGCTTCGCTCTCCGTGGGAATTTCGGGATAAAGAGAGTCCCTATGTCTTTTCCCGAGTCTCAAACTATATCCATACCAAATTTAATCCAAATCGGTTCAGTAGTTTAAGCGAGAAGAGGTAACAAACAAAAAGAATCAAACAAATATATAAACACACTTTCGCATTTATAATATTAGTAGGAAGTAGGATTGAGCTAGCGCCAAAGTAAGTTCGAGACTTGTGTTACGGGATAATAGTAACTTAACAAATCTATATTTTATAAAAATAAGTTAAATGACAGTTTTTGATTAATAAAATAAATACATTGAATGTATAAGACCCCATCAGAATTTTGTGTGTCAATCTTATTTTGTGTCAATGTAAAGTATTATAGAGACAAAAGTTGCGAATACATTGTAGATAGAGAGATTAAAACTTGTGACACTCGCTTACGGTCAACATTGTCAGGATTCTTGTCTCTCTTATCCATTATAATGAAAACTGGCGAGGCGTAAAGAATAACATTGTAAGGCGGCGCGGCGCGGCGAAAATTGTTTAATAGCTCAGTGGCGATGCCCATAAAACTATAATTTTGTACGAAGGGGCAGTTAAGTTGACATACGTTGGTGGTGTTCGCAAAATGACCTACATTCGCAAAAGTCGAATTCGATAAATATTTTATTTAAAAAAAAAATAAGGAATTAAAACTATAATTTTGTACGAAGGGGAGTTAAGTTGACATAGGTTCTGTTCGCAAAATGACCTACTATTATTAAACTACTACTAAATTCTTAGTCAATGTATGTTTTATTTGAAAAAACAGGGAATACTAAGTAAGAATAATAATAATATACTAATTTGTTGACCTCCGTTGCGAAATGGTCACCATGCTAGTTCGCCACCTAGAGGTTCCGGGTTCGATTCCCGGACAGGGCAATTTTGAAAATGGCCTTTTTGAAATTATCCTGGGTCATGGATGTTTATATATATATATATGTATTTTTTATAAAGAAACAGTATGGTTGAGTTAGTATTCTATAACACGAGTCTCGAACTTACTTTGGGGCTAGCTCAATCTGTGTAACTTGTGCCAATATATTTATTTATAATTTGGCCTGTTTTAATTTGTTATGGTTTTTTCATATCCTGAAAAAATTTAAAGTGAAATTTGTAACCAAGTTAGTAATTTAAAAATAAATAACGTTAAAAAGTTCCCCTAGAGCCTTTGAGTTCATTAAAAACTGTGATCGCTAAGTGGAACATTACTAAGGACTTCATCATCATCATCAGGTCTTTTGTCTCCACTGCAGGAGCACGACCCTCTCTGTACTACCAGAGCCATATTTAGCTAGAGCAGCCAGAGGACTTGGCCTACACTCTCCTTGCTGGCCAGACGTGTTGGAGAGGTTTTAATAATATTTTTAAGCTTTTTTTAGCATGTTTATCTTAAGTCGCCTTCTACGACATCCACTGGATGACTTTGAGTGGTCCTATTCTACTCTGCCGGATACCACACGGCACAGGATTTATAATTTCTCAATTATTTTACTAAAATTTATATCTAAAAGTATGAAATGATAAAGTTTAAGTCATTTTAAGCATGGGATTTTATGCAGTAGGTCATTTTACGAAAATATCTAAGACCATCTGAAGGGACAGAAACGGACGACACCGGCTCGTTAAAACTCCGGCCGTTCACTAAATCTTGCGGGTTTACGATTCAGAAAAATTGGGACAATGCCCGGGACACGTTGAAACTGCTTCCGCGTCTCGACCACTGCATGCTATTGGTGTGTAAATTATTTCGGAAAGGGTTCGCATAAATACTTCACTATGGCACTTTTTGTTTTATCTCATTTTATTGAAGGGAATTTCGTACTCCTGAGGGTTATCTTGTCGAATTTATGACACTAATATGACTACGGTAGAATTCTCTTCTGATATATTATTATATGTTTTATTATCATTATACATACATTCTAAACGTGGAATGGACAAGCACAGTCTTTTTGTATCGTCTTGTTTTAAAGCAGAGTTTGCCTTAAAATGTCGTGTGGTTCCCGGCAGAGTAGAATAGGACCACTCCATCTCTTCCTGTGGATGTCGTAAGAGGCGACTAAAGGATAAATTCGACACGAACACCAAAATAGCGACACAACACTGCGCTCGCCAACCCGCCTGCCAAGCGTGGCGAGTATGGCAAAACCCCCCAATGGAGGTACAACAAAAGACCAGGCCCCCAGTTCCCGGCAGCCCCGCTATTCCTGGCTCCGGTAGCGGTCATGGTAACGGCGGGGCAGGGGGTGCTAAGAATCCCCGGCAGAGATCCGGCTACCACTCCTGTCGAAGACTGGCCCTGGTAACACATAACGTCTGCACACTGAGGACTGACGAGAGGTTAGATGAGGTGGAAGAGGAAATGAGTAGGTTACGATGGGACATTGTGGGGTTGTCTGAAGTCCGAAGAGAGGGCGAGGGCACGACAACCCTAGAGTCTGGTAACCTACTCTATCACCGGGAAGGGGACAAAAAGAAGTCCCAGCATGGTTTCGGGTTTCTCGTCCACAAGTCCCTCATTAACAACGTCACAACCATCGAGAGTGTCTCTAGCAGGGTAATATACCTGATACTCAGAGTATCTAAAAGATACTCGCTGAAGGTTATACAGGTATATATGCCAACAAAGGATCACTCCGATGAAGAGGTGGATGAAGTGTATGAGGACATAAGTAAGGCCATACATACTTCTGAAACCTATTTTACGGTTGTTATGGGGGATTTTAACGCAAAACTGGGCAAACGAGGCGATGGAGAGTTTAGGCTGGGAAACTTCGGATACGGAGTGCGAAATAACAGGGGACGTAGGCTGGCTGATTTTTTGGAGCAAGAGGGACTCTTCGCGATGAACTCTTTCTTCAAGAAGCCGCCACAAAGGAAGTGGACCTGGATAGGTCCAGCAAAGAAGAACCAGCCCCTTGTTAAAAACGATATCGACTTCATCTTAACGACTAAGAGACGAATATTCAACGATGTCTCAGTGATCAATCGGATCAAAACCGGGAGCGATCACCGAATATTAAGAGGCATCGTGAATATTGATCTCAAGGTCGAAAGATCGCGGCTGATGAAGTCGACGCTCCGACCGACTCAGATCCAAATCGAAAACTCCGAGGGTTTCCAGCTTGAACTATCGAATCGCTTTCAAGGCCTTCGGGATTGCGTTACAGTGGACGAGATAAACCAAGGGTTTATACAAGCTGTCCAAGCGGTGGGATCGAAGATGTTTAGGTCCCGCCCCAAACAAAGACCTCAGAAAATCTCTGCTGAGACCCTTACCTTAATAGCAGAGCGACGATCAAGCCCCCTGCAGACCTCTGAAGATGCTGAATCATATCGGCAGCTCAACAGACGTATACAAAAGTCCTCGCGACACGACATCCGCTCCTTTAATACTAAATGTATTAAGGAGACGATAGAGCAGAACAAAGGCTCCAAAGTGTTCGCGAGAGCTATGTCGGTTGGGCAAAGCCGATTGATGAAGCTAAAGAATGAGGACGGCGACGTGGTGTCGACAAAGGAAGGGGTTCTGGCGGAGATCGAGAGGTTTTATGGACAGCTGTACACCTCAGTTTCACAACCCAGCGGACAAATGGCTGAAGACCCAAGAGCCAAATGAACCCGACACTATACCGAAGATATCCCGGACATCAGCCTGTACGAGATTAGGATGGCCCTCAAACAGCTTAAAAACAACAAGGCGCCGGGCGAGGATGGAATTACAGCAGAGCTTCTGAAAGCGGGCGGAACGCCGGTACTGAAAGTCCTTCAGAGGCTCTTTAATTCCGTTCTGCTCGAGGGCGTAACGCCGGAAGCATGGAGCAGGGGCGTGGTGGTCCTGTTCTTCAAAAAGGGAGATAGCACCCTATTGAAGAACTATAGGCCTATCACGCTTCTGAGTCATGTATATAAGTTGTTTTCGAGGGTCATCACGAATCGTCTCGCAAACAGGTTTGATGCCTTCCAGCCTCCCGAACAAGCCGGTTTCCGTAAAAATTTTAGTACCATGGACCATATTCATACGCTGCGGCAGGTAATAGAGAAGATGAGGGAGTATAACCGGCCGTTATGCTTGGGGTTCGTGGACTATGAAAAAGCCTTCGATTCGATCGAAACATGGGCCGTGCTTCAGTCTCTCCAGCGATGCCGTATTGACTATCGGTATATCGAAGTGTTGAAGTGCTTATACAGTAACGCCACTATGTCAGTCCGAGTACAGGAGCAGTGCACGAGGGCAATTCCACTGCATAGAGGTGTAAGACAGGGAGACGTTATATCTCCGAAACTGTTCACCGTTGCACTGGAAGATGCCTTCAAGCTTCTGGAATGGGAAGGATTTGGCATTAACATCAATGGCGAGTATATCACTCACCTTCGATTTGCCGACGATATCGTTGTCATGGCAGAATCGATGGAAGACCTAAGTACTATGCTCGGAGATCTAAATCGAGTTTCCCAACAAGTGGGCCTTAAAATGAACATGGACAAAACGAAAGTAATGTCGAATGTCCATGTTGCGCCCCTACCTGTTTGTGTTGGGAGCTCCACCCTCGAAGTTGTAGACCAGTATATCTACCTGGGTCAATTGATCCAGGCAGGAAGTTCCAGCTTCGAGGAAGAGGTCTTTCGACGAATCCGACTCGGCTGGGCAGCGTTCGGGAAGCTACGCAGTGTCTTCTCGTCAAATATACCTCAGTGTCTTAAGACTAAAGTTTACAACCAATGTGTGTTACCAGTGATGACTTATGGCTCTGAAACATGGTCCCTTACTATGGGTCTCATAAGAAGGCTCAAGGTCGTGCAACGCGCTATGGAAAGGGCTATGCTCGGTGTTTCTCTACGTGATCGAATCAGAAATGAGGAAATTCGTAGGAGAACTAAAGTCACTGACATAGCCCAGCGGATTAGCTCGTTGAAATGGCAGTGGGCGGGACACATAGCGCGACGAACCGATGGCCGATGGGGCAAAAAGGTTCTCGAATGGCGACCACGTACTGGCAAGCGAAGCGTAGGACACCCACCCACAAGGTGGTCTGACGACCTAACCAAGGTCGCTGGAAGGCGCTGGATGCAAGCCGCTCTAGATCGGTCATTTTGGAAATCTTTGGGAGAGGCCTATGTCCAGCAGTGGACGCTGTGCGGCTGAAATGATGATGATGAATGATTGCCTTAAAACTAATACTTCGCATGCTACGTCTGCAGCTATGCGAAAACTACTATTCCGCAGTGCGTAGCGTATGCTACGAGAATGCCACGATTGCGACTACGACAAATATACTATTCCGCAGTGCATAGCAAATGCTACGAGACCGACACTACCGCGGCTATGACAAAATGTACGATTCCGTAGTGCGTAGCATGTGCTACGAGAGTGCTACGACCGCAGCTACGACAAATCTATTTCGCAGTGCGTAGCGTATGCTACGACAACGTCTACGACAAAAACAACTATTTTGCAGTGCGTAGCGTAGCGTATGCTAAGACAATGCTACGACAACGTCTACGACCAAAACTACTATTTTGCAGTGCGTAGCGGATGTTAAGACAATGCTACGACAACGTCTACGACAAAAACTACTATTTTGCAATGCGAAGCGTATGCTACGGCCGCGGCTACGACTCGTCGGCGGAAAATGGTAGCACTCGTTCTTTAAAAAATTCTAAATGATCTACATTTGAAATTTTTAATAATAAATAAGCAGAACTTATCTTGTTTTATGACAAATTATTAGCAATGTTTTTTACAGATTTTTTCATGTCGATAGGATTGTATCGTATCGTATCGACACACGGTATTAATTTTTTTTAAAGATAGAGGAAAAAAAGCGACGAATAAAGAATTGGATAGTGATTAATATATATCTACTTCTTAGTAATGCTCTCTGGACCTCTAAATGAAACCAACCCTGCATTGTATGTATCGAAAAAAATTCAGAACCAGTGTTCAAGTATTGGTTGTTGAATTGAATTACCGTTGTAGTGGCAGTAAATTTGTTCAAAGCACCTTCGCTTTGCGGTTGAGCCGTAAAAGATTTTTTATTACCTCGTTAATTTGTTCTTATGAATATTTAATGAGAACTAATTCAATGTACGTAGAAATGCGGTAAAATACGTTGTTAGGGTTTTATGGGAACATGGTTTGTTATTAAATTAGTATTCAGGATGTATATGTATAGTTGACACTTAGTTGAAGGGACGATTTAGCCCGTTGCAAAAAATAATAATAGATAAATTCTCACACAAATTGTTTGGTCATCTGAACATTTTTGCATATGTACATTTTATATCATGAGATAAATCTATATACTATTTTGTGCATTGTATGTACAAATAAATAAATATAATATATACGGACAAATCACACAGATTGAATTAGCCCCAAGGGAAGTTCAAACTTGTTATGGGATAGAAACTCAATGATACTATATTTTATAGCAAATACATACATAGATTAACAACCAAGACTCAGGTCAATCTGAAAAAGATCATTTTCCATCTTAATGTAACCAACCTTGTTGTCTACAGTCTAAATATATAGTTATAAACGTAATAAATATATATAAGTTTTATTTTGATTAATAAGACATATATTTGTCGTGTCAGAATTTGGCTAAATTAGAGAGAGAGAGAGAGAGACATGATATACATTTAATCACTAGTGTGACAAGTACAGAATAATTCTCTGTGGTTCCTGGGTGGAGATTATAATTTAAAGGCGTGGCTTTAGCGGGGTTGAGATAGTAGGGGAGGTTTTTCGGGGAGAAAACTCGAGAGAGAGGTTTTAGATGCGCGCGCGCAAGGTCGTACGGCTTTTTCGGAAAAAACTGAGATATCTCTGGGGTAGAAAATTATAATCGTACGGGTCACAATTCGTATTTTTGTTAGATACTTAATTAAATTCGTTGTTGCCTAATTTTAATGTTGTCGGCTCGTGAGTTATGTTTTAAACAAATGATAGATAAAAATTCTAGTGATCTCCGCGTCAATTCAAATCCACGTATCAATAAAGTGCAAACGCGACGCGAAAAAATTAAGGAAATCAGGTTGTATAAACTTTATTTAACTTATATATTTTATTTGTAATTGCATGTCTGTATTTATTATTTACCTACTGTAGGTAAGGAGAGGTCGTAAAGTCGAGGCTTCGTCTAGCAGAGGTATTATTAATGTCGCAGAAATGTATTCACCTTTTCTTAATCTAGCTTTGTCACCAGAATCTAAATGTATGTGTGAACTACTTGTTGTCTGATTAATAGCGCTGTGATAATATAATTTAGGAATTTGACAGGGACGTACTTTAAATCTCATTATCTCAACTGAAATTAATTAATATTTTATATTAATATTCTTGACGTTTTGTGTTTAACGCCTAGGACATACAAATGAACTCCACCAACACTAATTCATAGGGGCGATTGAAAGCTGTTTGTAATAACCGCAGACCTAGGGATAAATGTCGAAGTTTTATAGTTTTATTATGGGGGTAGCTGTAATTATTAACAGTTTGAATTCTTTAAATACTATTGACATAGATCGGCAGTAGCCGCGACGTGGGTACAATGCCACACACAGAAAGCTGGCTTTAGGGAAAATTAAAGTCGACTGTATTCTGAAGAATGGTAACCTGCGAATAATTACATTAGTACTTAGTTAGATGACCTAGGAAATCAATCGCGCGAAAGTTTGGGAACAAAACATCTTAAGGGAATGATAGCTGTAATCATTTACAGTTTAGATTCTGCATAATACTATTGACATTAGATCGGCAGTAGCCGCGACGTGGGTACAATGCCACACACAGAAAGCTGGCTTTAGGGCAAATTAAAGTTGACTGTATTTTGGAGGATATAATTTGTAAATAATTACGTAGGTAAAGTAGTAGGGAAATCAACCGCCCCTAAAGATAGGAAATAAAACGTCTGCAGACGAATAGGATAGGATGATAGTTTCTAGGGTCTAGTCTCTAGGTCACAAGGTCGACTAGTCTGGTCGCAGGACGCTTAGTCAGGTACTCGTGACCATCGTACTATCCAATTCTGCCTTGGAACTGACTAATGCGTGGACGGGTTATAAGGTGTGTTGGGAGACCCGTATCTAACCCCTTTTTATAGGAATTCTAGACTTTTATAGTCCGCCTCCTGTACAGCCTTCTACAAACCGGAGCTCCGGAGATTAATTGGTTGTTTGTCTAATTTAAAGTTCATATTTTATATTATATCTTAAGTTATATTGTATGTTATTTTGTATTTAATACATTCGGATATGTCCTGTACAAATGTAAACTCTGCGGAAAAACTGTTTTCATGCGCGAGCGAGATCGGCGGGATATCGAAACGTCGGAGGCGCGAGCGTTCGGTGTTACGTGATGGATCGACGTCGACGACGGTGCATCGTCGCGGAACTTCGTGGTGTCGTACTAAGCGGATCCTACGTCACCGTGGTCTTCGATCAGATCCAGAGCTAAGTGATAATTTTCTTTATTTAACTTAACTTACTTACTTTTCTTTTTGACGTAAATATTTTGAATGTTTTATTTTACGTTAGTTATTTGTGTTACACAACGGGTCCTTTAAATAATAATAGACGATCACATTTTCTGGCCATACGGATGATTGCGTTTGATTTAAACGGAAACTTTAGGTTTTCTTTAGGGTAGATGGAATAGAGAGGGTTAGGAAAATTATAGGTAGGCGAAGAATGTTACATTAACCTGACCGGGAATCGAACCCGGGACCTCCGGTGTACGACCAGGTCATCAAATGTATAAATTTTCCATGTTTAATTTGGAAGTTATTTAATTTCATTATACTATTTCGATACTAGTTCTACTCGCACTTGGCCGGTTATTTTTATTAAAGCTCAGACATTCCGGATCGGGTCCTAGTAAATATAAATAATATTTCAATATCTCAGCTCCATAGTTCAGTCCTATATTGCCATAACATTATTTGTTTCTTTTAAACTATTGTTTTTCTTCAAACTACTTTCAAGAGTTTTCAAAAAACAGCCAAGCAAAGTTCTGTCACATATGACTCAAACGTATTTTAAAAACAGCCGAGTATTTGCATACTGATGACTCATGTCACGTCTTCATGTATAATGCCTGTAGTAAGAAAAAAATAAAAAAATGCATTGCAACATGGTATTCAACAACTATCTGGTGCCACATTATAGAGTAGTATTCTGTGTCAAAGATATATTATTTTGTACTGTTAAGAAAAAAATAAAACACAAAATAATGTAAGTCTGCTCAGCCGAGTATTTGCACACTGATGACTCAATACTCAATCCCAATACGTCACGTCCTCGTATTTACCTTAAATCACAGGATATTGTCTGTAGTAATGTGGAAATAATGTCGGGTGGCTGATTGCCGGCGACAGGTGTGCGCGGCGTCAGAATACTAAATACCATACGCCATTCAATTCTACATTCATTAGTTGACATTTCACTCAAACGAGTCGCCCGTCTTTGTGTTGGCACAATTATGCCCCGTTTGGGCAATTGCATTTAGGCATGGTAAACGAAACCAATGGGTGTTCATCATTACACTAATTGATACATCTAGTTGATGAAAACAATGTTTCAATGCAATTGTGCACGCGTGCATGTCATGTACAGTTAAGTTTAATGCCGTTTCTTAGAAAGCAAAAGAATTGCATTGCAACATTGTATTTAAGGCCATACCCAAATTTTCCGGGGTCCAGTGGCGCCGCCATTTAAAATAAATCATTTAAAAGGAAACGGAGATATCATTTAAAATTGTGTCTTGGTCAAGTTCTAGATACCCATTCAAAGTATTTTTTAAACTACTTTTTGTAGTTTGAAGTGAGAACGTGAAGCTTTTCTACGCACATTTGCGAAAAACGGCCACTTTTAGCTAATGTGCGTAGGAAAGCTTCACGTTCGCACTTTAAATTATAAACAGTAGTTCATAAAATAGTTTTAAGGGTTATGTAGGGCTTGACCAAGACACAATTTTGAATGATATCTCCGTTTCCTTTTAAATGATTTATTTTAAATGGCGGCGCCACTGGACCCCGGAAAATTTGGGTATGGCCTTAAGAACTATAGATATAATTGTCTGGTGTCATATATAAGGGTACACTTATTGCTAGATTATAATATTATTAGCGTACTTAATTATTTTAGTTTCTACGTAGGTACGTTAAGAAAGGAGGGAAAAAAATTGTTTTGTACAGTCAAAAAAAAAGGAACTTGTCATTGATCATATCAATTTTGAACGTGATTTTAGACCCATTAATAGGCAAACTATATTTGATTCCAAGAAACTATGACGTCACGGTTTGGTGTTTTGTACAAATCCCATAGATAAACTTGCCAAACGTGACTTTTAGGTCTTTTCACCATTGGTTTTGTCTATCCGGCAAAAAGTAAGGCCATAAAAGTGTAAAATAATAACGAATGAAAATACCTAATTTATTATTTATTTATTTATTTTATCGGTTTATGTACACTTAAAAATTTTACAAATAAAACCCTATAAAAGTAAACATAGTACAAAGGTGCTACTTATTTGTCTTACAAAAACAGAAAATTGTCTCCAGACTTTAGAACATAGTAGGTACTCGTAAGTGTGCCAGCCCCATTAACTCATGTTCAGGCTATAAAGGTGTGAAATAGGCTGCTAACGCGTCCTGAGATAAGAGGGCGACGCGACGGTGCGAGATGATAAACCAAGTAACACATACGTCATATTTATCAAGTATACTTGTTCAGTATGAAATCATCGTATAACTATGATTTCATACATAATAATTCTTGTTACAGTACTTATAATTAATATTATGTATTATGTAATTATCATATATTTTTAGCAAGTCTAAGACTGGCCATTATACTCATAATATTGGAAAAAATACTATAATTATTTTTTACCAGATACCAGACTGTAAAACATTGTGTACTGGATAAAATCTTATTGGAATGAGTTAAACTTGAATACTAGCGAGGTATTTCAAACGAAGTACTTACTATCTAATTTATGTGGGCTTGTAGTTTCTCCTTCATAAGTCGTTACGAATTTCGGTGGTTTACGGTTATTTTTATTCCCCTAAGATCTTTATAATGAACTGAGGGAATACAAAATTGCATGCCGATCCGAACCATTTACAAAATTCGGTTTCATAAAAGTTAGTCGTTCGTTAAATTCAATATCGATAGTTGATCATGGTTATTTCTTAATATTAGGTATCTAGAAAGGTGACTGATCTTATTATTTATATATGTACAGTATACCTAACCAAACCACTTTTATTATGTCACTAATAGAGTAAACACGGTGTCTCACAGTAGAAAAAGAATCGTTTTGGAATACTTTACTCAAATGGTTAACCGTGTATGGATTTTTATCTTACATTAATCAATAATGTTATAAGTATCCTTATTTTTTCATTATGGGCGTAAATGGCCAATCCTGGTTTTAGACTGCGAAGGTAACGAGATGAACCGTACTAAATAGCTTTACTTATTTTTATACCAGTTGTGGTCACTAAGCCAAGTGTAAATCGCGCTTATTTTACTCATCATGCAAACATAACTGCATAAGCACGTACGCCATTTGTCAGCTGGATTGTCGAAGTCCTCTTTTTTCCCATGATAATACATAGTTACACATTTTTCTCTCTCTATATATATAATTACTTGTATTTTGTAAATTTATCGAAAAATTCCCGTAATATCGCTAGCTTCCTTGAAAAATGAAGATCAGGTCTGACGATATACACGTGTAGCATTATTATGTTGAAAACACCTTGGGAAATTAAAACTGGGAAATTCTGTAGACACAGAAACAGAAAGACTCGCCAATTTCTCACCGTTTGCCTGTCGAGTCAAAGAACCGACGGATGTAAAACTTTCGGAAGATGTCGCACTATATAATAAAAAAATGACTGTTATTTATATAATACATATTATATATAATAAATACCTTCGCATTTCTTATATAATAATTAATTTTAAAAGAAAAAATGGATTGACCTGATTTTATGAAGAAACAATTTTATCTGAAATCTATTTATTTATTTATTAGTGTAGCGGCGCGTGTGTATATATTTTTGGCCTTTGAGTGCCTTTGTGATTTGCCGTTAATGTTGATAATTAGTTGGTAAAATTAAAATGCAGTGATCTTTTTGAGAGTTGAATGATAAGTGTATTTCGATTTTTAAATTACAACGTCATGTATAAAAGGAAGTGGGAACAATTGTTGACCAATAGTACATGCGCAAATACGGAGTAGGCAGAGCCTCATTGGCTGCCACAGCTGACCGTTTGTCACGTGATGACGATGGGCGGATGGTTGTGGTGTTCTTCCGTCAGGGGGCTCTCCAGCAGTCGGGTTGCCATTAGCGTAAACAATTAGGATCATTAAGAACCCGTTGGTTGACTGGTAGAAAAGGCCACTGGTTTATACATGTACTGCTATAAAGTTTAAAAAGGGTTAGAGACTTTACATAATTAATATTTTGGCCTACTACAATGACTGTAAGCTACCGAATTAATTAAAATCAATAAGCGGGGGTAAGAGCAAGCATACTAGTATTTTCACTTGAATTTTCAAACAAGTCACTCCGAATAATCGTACTTGTTTCTCGAGTCATTTGTTAAGCGATAATACTTCATCTACAGATTTTTCATCAAGGATTCGAGACGTAATAATTTTTATTTTATTCCCATTGCTTCCTGCAACGCTTTGACTGGTTTACTTTGCTGCTTTGTTTTTTTGTTGGAAGGAAAATGTTGTTACTTAGTGAACTTTATTGAGTTTCTTCCTTGTTGCCTTTTTCTATTTTTAAATATGTCCGACTAGGATATCAGCTATCATACTAGCTGATAAATAATATGAGTTTTTTATTCATTTTTTTTTGTCCTAAAATACAATTGTACATTGTATAATGCTAGAAAATCTTACAAAATAAACTACGTAATAAATGTACCATCAAAATCGCTAACCACTGCAGAATAAGTGAAAAATAATTCGATAGGAAGATGAGATGGGTTGGGCTACATTTACTTCTCAAGATATTTTTTTTTTTAAACTTAAGGTAGTAGGTAATAGTATAAATATTGATCGTCAAATAATGATGATATGTTTATATTTTTTCATCTTATCTACTCGAAAAACTATGTTTTCATTTCAAGACATGTGGAGTTACTGTTCATTTTTTCTAGACTGAAATAAATAATCTCTAGGGATTATACTTAATATTTGAAAACTGAACACGAATATATAAGTAGAAACAAAAATAATTTTGGCAGTCCAGCAAAAATAATGTAGGTAAACTTTTAATGTTCTTCGCTTCAAAAAGAAATATCTTTTTATCATAATTTTGATTTTGATTCAAAGTACTTAATTACAAAAGTTTTAGGTTATATTGTATTGATATCTCATTATTTGTGTAAATTTAGATACTTTTTCGTAGGTTTAATTCGATGGTGAATATCAAGTTTACTTATAAAAATAAATAGATATGAAGGACTACGCCAACAATGATATAAGTAAACATTTTATCAGAAGTTGGTGCCCTTAAAAAAATATTTCTTAGTATTTATTGAATGAAAACGATACCAAATAAAAGTGTTTTAGTTTAGTTTAAAATTAGTCTCAAAAGCTGTATGTTATGAGCTAATTAACATAGCATGTGCTGTAAAATTACATGTTGACGCTTTAATTATTTATTGACAGTAAATTTTGTTATCAGCGCAACACTGTAATATGCAATTACCGTAATAAATAACTTAATTTTTAATATTTTAATTAAGTTATATTTTGAGCAAGCGCAGAACAAAAAGTTTTCTTTACAAAACACAGAATAGTAACTTTGTTATTTTGACTTCAATCCAATCCAGGCAAAGCAAATAGTAGAAGATGAAAAAGGTCCAAGGAATAAAGAGTTAACTCAAGAAATGCCGTATTGCTGTCACCATTATGATGATATGTGTGATAATAATATAATGCCCGTAGAAGAACCAAATGGATAAGAAAAATACTAATAAAAACTGTAGTTCATCTACGTACTATGTACGTATTGAAATATGAGGAAAGTTTAAGCTTCACCAATATCAACAAATAGAATTAAACCGTCTTTTTGCACAAAGAGCCGTTAGTCAGGGTTGGAAGTTTCAGCGAGCTGCTGCCACTCGGACATTGTCTTCACCATATTTCAGGGAATATTTATTTTACGGTTTAAACTTTCCGCTCGCCGAGTCATGTTTGTGCGGAGTTCAGTCTCTTCCGTGTGTAATCCGAGTCCAGTCCAAATTGCACGAAGTTTCATGCCGCGGAAAATACTCGGCGGATTTAATTTTCTTTGTGAAGAAGATAAACTGGAATAAGCTTTACGGTTTTTGAGGAACTATGGGCACATAATTAATATAAGCATTACTTACAGAACGGAATTATCTAAGGTTCCGCGCAATTTGCGTTACCGTTCCCCGTCCCAGCACCTCTCTCCCGTTCTCGTTTTGTGGAGGGTGTTGAGTGGTCGGCCGCGGACGCCTGGTCGCCTCGATAAGGCAAGAACGGGAGAGAGGTGCGGGGTGGTGCGGGCTCGGGAGACGGGGACGCATATTGCCCGGGACCTTACTTATGTTGTGTAAAGTAAAAACAATAAATAGTTATCGTGTTATTAAGTTAATTTTATAATTATATTTATGCTAGCCTGTAGGGCATTTATTCTATGAGCCTTGTTACTTACCTAAAATTAATTTAAAATCCCATTTTAGTCGTCGCAGAACTAAATTTAACTAAATACATTTTATATTTATACGTATTTAATCTCAGGCTTTAATTCCCTATATAGAGTAAAATTATTAAAATTATTCCATATGTTTCAGCTTCAGGTAGGTACCTATGGGAATTTTATCTTTTGACGCAACTGCGCCAGAAGGAGGGTTATGTTTTTGATTGTATGTATATTTCTATGGGATGCTCCGCAGCCTAAAAGGTTTTATGGTTATAAGTTTGATGTGTAGTTTTGAGAGTGACACTGGATACATAAAAAAAAAACAAAAGCAAAACAGCGGTTTTTCGCAGGCTTCTTTGTTTCTTTGATAATTACTTGGCAAAGCAACAAGTGACTTGTAATTAAGTGTAGTACCGCTTCCTATTTTAAAATATTACTAATAATAGCAGAGTAGAGGATCAGCAACTGCTTCTTAGGTACTTGTGCTATAAAAAAACTGGCATAGCGTGTTTTATTGTCAAAATAACGCATATTACAACATCGTCGATCTTCGAGTTTGTCTCGATGATTCAGCCCGAATGCTAATGCATTCTGTATCGCATTTCGTCAAATGTAATGCGGACGATCCATCATATCATGTTTCCTACTAAAAGGAACATCTATCAAAGCTTTAAGTTTGCATAATTTTGTTCGGCGACATTATTTCTTTTGGCGCAACTGTGTTTTCTTTTAATATCTTTGACATAGATTTATGGATGTTTATTATAAATTCGAGCAGAGGAGGTAATTAAGTGATGACTTTTGGCGTGCCACATACACACAGATTGTTTTAAATAGGTTTTTTTTACTGGTACTAAAAAACTTTAAAAAAGTTTTTTGGCTTCAAAAAGAAGGAGATTATCAATTCGAATGTATATATATGTTTAATAATTATATTCCCCTATTACTCAAAGACGGCTAGACCAGCAGCGATTTGGAC
Source organism: Acrobasis consociella (assembly GCA_963555685.1). Lineage (NCBI taxonomy): Eukaryota > Metazoa > Arthropoda > Insecta > Lepidoptera > Pyralidae > Acrobasis > Acrobasis consociella. Next base: position 9,336,342 of record OY743123.1, on the reverse strand, counting down.
TAGAAAGATTATTTTGGCTGATTATTTAAAAACATGATTTACGTAAGTTTTAAATTCCCTAGTAGAAAAATTTGTTTTTTGTTTGATTTTCGTCGTATATTTTTTTTTAAATCGAATTTATATTGTAGTACTGAAGTCGGTTGTAGTTTCGAAAAAATATTAATCATATAAAGTGAATCAACATTCCCGATTGGCACGTTTTCTTAGGAGGTCCAAATGCAGTACAGAATGATTAAATAAAATAAATAAATCCTATAACACATAAATCAAAATAAAATCTTATAAAAGCGGTTCGTAATTGATCCCGGATTCGTCCGGCTCAATTACTTGTTGTAAAAACGTCTAAAATTAAGCCCGGTTCGTCAGCCTTAATCCCCTTTGATTTCCCTAGGCCTTAAATCTAGGAAATCAGCGGAACCGAAAATGCGGATAAGAAGAAAAGTTTATCAACCGCAATATTTCTTTTTTACATTAGTGGTGTTGCTGCGTGTAACGCAAAAATAATGGAGTCAACTTAGTTTTACCCAGATTAAATTAGTATTACCCATTTGTTATGTTTGGAGTTGCATCTTTTTGAGCACGTGTAAAAGCCGAACATAAAGTATTTTTCACGTAATATTATATTACTTAACTGTTCAGTAATTATTAGCATGCTATTCCTTATTTATCTACTTAGAATTAGTTATGTTACTTTCTTTTATATTGTCATTGTGATCAACAAAGTGTATTTATATTAATAAAATACTGTGTAAACCTTTTTTTAGCCCTATGTAGTAAATTGTATATTTTGTACCTATAAGAAACTGTATCGCTGTTGGTTTATCAATAAACGAAAATAAAATAAAAATAAAGTAATATTCGGAATTTTTCGCTGTGTGGTTTCCAATAGAGTAGAATAGGACAACTCCAAGTCTTCCTCTGGATGTTGTAGAAGGAGACTTTGGAAATACAAGATAAAAAAGCTTATAAACATCAATGAGACCTCTCCAACACGTCTGGCCAGCGTGGAGAGTGTAGGCCAAATCTTCTGGCTGCTCTCTCTGGTAGTACAGAGACGGTCGTGCTCGTGCTCCTGCAGCGGAGACTAAAAAGACCTGATGATGATGATGACTCGGATTTTGCTCCAATAGCTTGGGGACTTAGCGAAACCGGGTGAAATTAAATATACTTTATCTTCTAGAATTACTACAGCACAGATATATTAAATTAATCATGACTGATTACATTGAGTGGATCTCCAGTGACTTGTTAAACTTGTTGAATAGTTGGTAAGTAGTTATATAACAGTACCTACTTACTCATTAGATTGAAGAGATCACGTAGTGCTCGGCAAGCTTAGCTTAGAATGGTTGGGTCAGATACAGATAGTGTGTTATTGTAGTTTCCAGGAAATAGGTTCCAGCTACACTAAACTAAAAATCTAAATTTGGTTAATCAATGTGCTCAAAGTTCTGCTTTTTAGATTGTATAGATCAAATTCTTCAAATTGTTATATTTGAATTTGTTATAAAATAATAGTATCGTTGAGATAGTATCCCATAACACAAGCCTCGAACTTACTCGTACTTTGGGGCTAGCTCAATCAATGTTATTTGTCCCTATTTTTTTTTAAGTAATTTATTTATTTGTTGTATAAACAACATACGAAAATGTTACTTTTTCATTTTGACCTGACCGGGGATCGAACCCGGGACCTCCGATATCACAGCGTGGCCTGATGACTATAAGGCCACAGAGGTCGTGAAGAGGTATACTTAGCTCAATTCCACTTCAATCTAAGCCGTCTTAAGAAATCACTCGGCCTCAAAGTACGAGTATGTTGTTAAGTTCCTTACTTAAGAATGCGTAGCCATTACAATGATTTCTTTAAAAAAATGATTGCATTGAAAGTGAAATCACACAAGAAAATAATTTAAAGTAATTAATAATTCAATAAAGCAATATCCTCGGTCGTTGCCACCTTCACAATGTCATTAACTGCGTACGATTCAATCAGGCGCCGTCCAAGTTCTCTCGCAACTTTCTTCTGCCTTAATCGAGTTCTAGTTAAGTTCATAAAACGAGCCGTGTGCTGCTTTATGTTTCTACGCTGGTTAAGAGCTTTCCAAGAGTTTTCGTTCCTTAACAAGGTTCGGCTTGACGTTGAGAACGCATTTTTTCGTTATTTAAACTTTGTATGGAGTTTAATGTATCGTAAAAGTCATTTTAAGGTTCAACTTGCGCAGCTGCATTATCGCGCGTAATTTGGTTTGCGTTATGGAAGTTTGTGAAACAATATCCGAGTAGGGAATGTTATATTGTTTTGCAAAGTTTGTACGTGAGCACAGGATTATGATGTTTTCTATAAGTGTAATAGCAAGTCAACCAGCATAGATACGAGTATTAATCATGGTGTTTGTTTCTTTCACAGAGAACATCTTATACCGATAACTCGATAAAAGTATAAATAAAACTAAAAAAAAATATTCTTAGGTAAGTTTGAATGAATTTTTTGCAATATATATACTACCTATATATCACAGTATATACTTACGATATTGTAATAATAATAATTGTAATAATAATAAAACATAAATTATAATTTTGTCTTTTTATATGGTATTTAAAAGATGCGATATGCATCTTTTAAATAAAAATTTTGCTTATTTTTGACCTACACAAGAAGTATATCTTCTAAGATCTCCTCTTTCATGAATTTCTTGATGCAATGAAATGAATCCCAGCCTTCACATATATGACTTAATAAAGCTATATAGTTAAATTATGTAACTACTGAACATTAGTTTTAAAGACCAATTGATCATAAACCTTTATAAAGCGCAACGTATAAACGCTATTAAACGCTAATGAATATGTTAATACTATTTTAAATGTCAGTAAATTAAGTTAGCAATAACAAAAGTGTATTAGAGTCACGAAGCACATTGGCCAAAGAAATTATGTTTTCTCAAGATGTCTCTGCCGTTTATTAAATAATAGTTATGTTCAAATACATATATCGTTTGTTTGTTTTTATGGCCAACACTAGTGTCAGATTTTTCAAGCTGCCGGAACCAATGACTTCTTGTGCTCGAGAGCTCGAAATATTTGTATGCCACTTGTGGTTCCATTCCCATCCAAGGGCGGACCACGCCCGGTTTCGCTAAGCTCGAAAACGCTAGTAAGACTCATCGAGTCTCAGAGAAAGATCGAGTCCTGCTTCTAAATATTTAAGATATATCAATACAATACACAATCTCAAACAAGCTCGCTCTATACAAACAAACCTAGTTCCCCCGTCCCGTAGAGAATTCTCGACGAATTGGATTTCGGACTTTAAACGCCATGAATTAAAACAATTTAGAAATCTACTTTCTGCAATGCAAGCGCCGGTGCTACATCCTCAGATTTCTTTATCAAAACCATTGGAATAACCTTTAGCCCTCATTACGATGAAATGAACTGCAATTTGGTTGTAAATGGTTTGTATGCGGGCGTTTCGCTCTGCCGTTGAAAAATTTCTTCATTTGCATTATTTGGAGTCACGAGATTACGTTTTGAACAACTGTTGTATGCTGCTTCTAAACTAGTTTCATAAATTCTTGCTTACATTGACTGAAAATACTCATAACTTATAGTTTTTACAGTTTCTATAAATTATTTGTCTGCCAGGTATGTGACATCTTCGATTATACAAGTATACTGATATTATGAACCGGTCAAGACCCGCATGGCGTCATTTGATGCGGCTTACATTGTTTTACTCATGGTATAATAAAATAAGGTATTCTGTTCCCGTGACAGCTGATGACATAGGTGGAACTTGACTACGTCATCAGTTTGATGTGCTGCCACTGTGTGAAATTGAATTACCCGAGCGTAATGCATTTTTGAACTTTATATACCAATTTCGAATTAATAATCCATTATATCAATTTATAAAATAATGAATTGATGAATCACGCGAGAATCGCGAGATACTAACTAGCTAAGTAACTTAATATTTTATTTAATATTCATGAACTAATTGAGAAAGTCCTTAAATTTACTGAAAACAACAATCAGTGGCAACACTTTCGTGACGTAGTCAAGTTTCATCTCGGGAAGAGAATACCTTATTTTATTATACCATGGTTTTACTATTGTGTCTGGTATTGGCGGATCTCAACAGGTACACATTTGAGAATACATATCTATTTATTATGTCTTTATACTTTGTAGGTCAAAAAGAACCTAAAGCAACACAAGTTCAAAAAGAACCTGATGCACAAAACGTAGTAACTATAGTGTTACCGGAAATAAAATGCTTGTGCGATCTTTTGTTTTGTTTCCCTTTTTGCAAGAATAGAGAAAATTATAAAAAATGTAAGATGTAAGAAAAGTTCTAGTTCTTAAAATTATTTATTTATTTCATATTTATTGCACAGTAATCAAAAGACGTAGCAGAGAAGATAGTAAATGAGATGCAAGATTAATCTTTCGTACAAGGGGCAAGTAAAAAGAAAGTAAGAAGATTATAAAATAAATTATATACGTACATGATACATACAAACATAATTGATAATGATAAGAACCTATCTTCAACATACGCCATAAGCAACCTAGGCTAGAACTGGTATTTCATCAACTAGCCAAATACAACCCCGTGGATCTACAATCACTCACAGTTTAATCAATCCACTAATAACTAATACCATTAAACACGCTTGAGAATACACGTGCTAAATTAGTGTACTATTAAATAGCATAACACAGCACAATGGCTATTAGTAATGAAGGCTGTATAATATATGCTATTAACAATCGGGCATTCATGGACATGTCCTTGTATGCGAGCGCTGGCCGATTAATTAGCCTTGTCGAAACGATAAGCTATGCACAATGGATGCTGTTCAGCGTATGCAGGGCATCCGGAACTGAGAAATTAGAAAAGATAGCTAGAATTACGTAAATTATAATGCAATTTGAAAATATTTTTGTAGAAATAAACCTGACTAGTGTTTCGTACAGATGCAGAGGATTTGGCCTACACTATCCACGCTGGCCACCCGTCTAACGAGGCCTCATGGTGATTATAAGCTTTGTTTAGCGTGTATTTCCTAAGTCGCCTTATACGACATCCACGGTAGGATTTGGAGTGATCCTATTTTACCTCTGCCGGAAACCACATGGCAAATATATATTTAACTAATTCTATTTCTGTCAAAATAAACCTGACTAGTGTTTCGTACAGATGCCGAGGATTTGGCTTACACTATCCACCCTGGCCACCCATCTGTCGAGGTCTCATGATGTTTATAAACTTTGTTTAGCTTTGTATGTATTTCCTAAGTCGTCTTTTACGATATCCACGGGAAGACGTAGAGTGGTCTTAATTTACTCTGTCCGAAACCACACGGACTGTCACTATTATACACTGGCTGTTCTAACCAAATATGCTCTTATCATTCATCATCATCAGATCTTTTTAGTCTTCACTGCAGGAGCACGACCCTCTCTGTACTACTCGAGCAATACTTGGCAAGAGCAGCCAGATCATTCGGCCAACACTCTCCACGCTGACCAGACGGGTTGGAGAGGAAAAATGCTCTAAAGAGACTTAATGATGATGATGACTGATGCAAAATCACGTGTCTATTCAAAACGAGGTAGACAAAACCTAGGTTTACTAGACCCAAAGGCTACTGCTAGCGCGATGGTAGTCTTGAAAATGGAAAACAAGAATCAATATAAAAGATGCAAACATACGAAGAGAACTCCATACTTATGCATATTTTATATGTTCCTTGGAGATACTGTTTTTTTATATTTGATCAGAGCATTGTATCAAACTACGACCTATAGATCTTTTTTATTTCATCCTTTCGGCCACCAGAAGTTTTCCCAGGTTTATAGTAAGGCGATTAACACACTGCACCGCGCCCCGCTGCGTAGTGCGGGGCCGCCATACAAACATGACGCGCTTAGACGCGGTGTTAGTGTGTTGTACTTTGCGTGTTTTCTATACAAATGGAGTTACTTGCATACAGTGCGGCCCCGCACCACGCACGCAGCGTGGCGCGTTGCAGTGTGTAAATCGCCTAAGGTTTTCTGGCCATATGACTCTCTGGAGACAGGTACTGAGAAGTCTCTGGTCAATCCATAGTTTCTTTAGGATGAATAAGTTTTTTCTGCGTACCATCCAAAGTATTTAAAGCAATAATTGCAACCCTACAAAATAATAAACCCAATTCGTCGAGTGACTAACTTTGGAAACAAGTAAATCAAACAATAGAATCTTCAAAGTACAAATAAGCAACAGTTTACGAGATAAAACAGTCAAATGTCAAAAGTAACAGCGCAGACATTTTAATTTGCCTTTTGATGTTCATTCTTTTATCTTGAAAGTGAAATTGTTTATTTTTACAGCGACGGGATTCTAAAATGAACGGCTTTACTTTAAGGTTTGCTGTATCAAGTAACAAGTTTATTTACTTGGCGAATTAAAACAACCCCGGCTGTCAAGAATGCCGTCTAGTGATGAGTGGCGGATCTACCGAAATGAGTTTGTACTTGTAGCGCCATCTATTATATGCTAGAGAAAACCCTAACACTCTAATACAGGGTATTAAAAAAAATGCGTTAAAACCCAATAACTTTTTAACGGCTGAACCAATCGATTTCCATCAAACATTAGAACCACCGCAAGAAAACTTGCTTTCACGTGAAAAAAATCGCATCGCAATTGGTCCATCCGTTTGTGCGCTACTTAACACAGTGTCTGTCTGTGGTATTGTAGCGCTCAAATGGATGGACAGTCAAACACACAGACAAACAGACAGACTGACAGACATTAGCGTATAGCACCCTTTTTTTGTCGGGGGTTAAAAATAGCGTGTTATGACGCTAAACTTTTGTCTACACTGTAAATAATAAGATGTGACTAAGGGATCTTTGACATTTGATTTAAGGATACTTTGACATCTTTTAATTTAATTATGTATTTCTTGTTAAATGATTTATCTAACTAATACTAAGGGATCGTATAAATGAATTCCTCCTTATTTAAAATATATTGTAATCTAAAAAACAAAAATATATTTTTTTAAATTTATTTACCAATTTATGCACACGGAAAATATATACAGAGAATTAATAAATAATCTTTAATATTAAAAAAAAAAAAAAAATCTTTTGCGGACTTTTTCTTTTTCTGTTTAAGTAGTAATACTTTATTGTACACCAAAATAATAACAATAATTCAAACATAGACACAAAAAATAAGATATTAAAGTTACCTTTGTTTCACATATAAAAAGTACTAAATACAATAATTTAAAATAAAAAAACATTATTTATGGCAGCTTTTATAGTAAATCTTCGGGCAAAAGCTAATTGGTACAAAATAAGACAATTTCAAAACTAAGTACAAATGGCCTGGGCCAGATGGGGCGATGAACTCAAGACCTTCAGTAAATGGAGATCAAAAACCGAAGACCGCAAAAAAGGAAACAAGACAGAAAAGCTTTTGCTCAATATTCGGTCATAAATGGTTCGTCCGAGTAATAGAAACAATAATAATGAAAAAGGATTAGAGATTAGAGGCTCTATTAAATGAATCTACCTTTATAACAAGCCGGGGAATAATAGCATCGGTATAGAGGTTAAATTGTATTTGATGAAGTTATACCACGACAATTGCAGGTGCCCAAGGTGGTAGATAACCAGACACGATATTGTTGGACCAAGTTTGTATTTAGATTACTATATTAGTGGTAACAATGTCTAAATCTCGGCCAGACTTTTTGTGGAAGGCGAACTGCCAATTTATATTCAGTTCTGAAATTAACTTGCCTTACCTTCCACCATACCAGCTGCTTCTCTTTTCCTAACCTAGTTCTTAAATTTATTGATGATTGATGATGCTTATCTTTTCGAGAAATCTAAATCATTTCATAGGTGATGCGATACAGTAGATGTGTTTGAGTGCGGCTAGCACTTATCATTATTTTAATTCCCTTTTTCTATCTTTACGCAATGGGTTTTAAGGCCCTGATTTCTGTCTACCCTATTATGGACAAAGACGTAACAATGTGTCTGTAACTTTGGTAGCGTCATAAAAACAGCAACCGCAAAGTTTACAATGCTGCTGCAGTGCTAAATGTAAATTTCCGAAATAAATCGGAGCCAGCGATACCTATCACCAAACTCGGCACGAATTGAGGAAAAAGATCCATTTAAATGTAGATTGTCTGCCGTAATACTTCCATTTGTTTTTGTCTCGGAAAGCCACCTCGAGATACGATTCTAACCCGCAAGCCGTTTGCCATTTTGTGGCGCCGTACGAATGGCGTGCTGCCACAGGAATAAATACTGGGCAGAGGGCTATCTTTGTTACATTCCTTCATAGAAGATCCCTTTTTCATGTTGGTCTAGGAGAAATAGAAAAACGTCAAATGTAGTAAGCTGCTTCTTTTTTCGCGTAGATTATAAAAGCCGATTTAGGAAATAGGTAAGAATCTAAATCATGTCAATAGGCTTTGCGGCTAGCAAGCAACCCATCACTATTCTGATTGCCTTTGTCCATCTTCACGCTAAACGTGACTTTGTATATAATGGTTCTGTCTACCACATTAGGGATAAAGACGTGACAGTGTATCTGTACTCTTTTGCTTTCGACTTCGCATCGATATGCAATATTGCCTACGACGTTGCAACATTTAGACGGGTACTTAACCATTTTTATTTTCAACAAATCATTACTAGGTAGGCATGCATGCCTAGATGTATTATTGTACAATATTTACTAATTCAATATTAGTAGAAATTACTAACAACACTTTGTCATTGTTGTTGTTATGTATCAAGATATAAACACAATTTATGTTCAATCATATTTAAAACATTATATGTAAAACCGTTGTTTTACTAGAATGGCATTACTAAATTGATTTTATTGGATTAAACAAAAGAGACAGGTAAAATACAACTTAATAAACTCCCAACTCACTTAAACCATATCGAATATCTAAAAAAGATAGACTTCTGGATTCAGTATCTATTCCTGCGACAACCTACACTTTTTATTCGTTTACATCCCGATAAATCCATCAGATATTTTTTGTTAGTTTCCTGGGATGAGTCGCTAAAAAAATGTTTGTCAGATTAAATATTGCTTGTATTTTTCAGCTATGTGAAAATTGGTGTGCCATTTTCATCCTGAAATTGGAAAAAAGTTCAAAAAATCCGTTCATAGCTTTTAGTGAATCTTTTTCCAGATAATAATATATTTTCCAAATCATTAGTTGGGTTTTTTAATCTAGTTAGCTTTTTAGAGGTGCTAAGAACAATTTTAATTAAGTTTTATCAGCTATTAAATAAAAAAAATGCACAAAAGTCGGCCCATTCGTTTAGGTGCTACGATAGGCACAGACACACAGACACCCCTCTTTTTAGTCGATTTTGTAGCACGATGCCTATAACACTATTCTAATAATTTCAAGTAATTTGTAGCACCATACTAACTTTCGGGGGTTACGCTTTCGCTGCCGCCGACAACGTACTCGTATTTGCGTTTTTTTAGTTTTGTCCTCTACAAAGCCGCCAATGCGTATTTGCATCAATACAAATTTGCCTTTGCGGTCAAGGTCTTCTTCTTATCGTGTGTGTTAGTGACTAACACTAGTGTCAGAGTTTCTTAACCGCCTTAAAGGCCTCTGACATGGTTTTAGGTAACGACCAATGTCAATGACAATGACCGGGACCGACGGCTTAACGCGCCCTCCGAAGCACGGATCATCATACTTATCAGACAATCAGGTGATCAGCCTACAATGTCCTAACCAAACTGGGACAACAACATAAAGTCGTTGCCCCCGCCGGGAATCAAACCCGCGACCTCCGGGTATGAGCCAAACGCTCTAACTACTACACCACGGAGGCAGTTAAACGGTCAAGGTTGCCGCTGGATACGTATTTGCGTCTATTGTTTACCATCAAAACAGGGTAGCGAAAACTGACATATTGATATTGCCAGCCTCCAAAACTATACACGCATCCAAGCTACAAATTGCTTGCAGTTTTGCTCGTTCTATGGCTCACCATCGAACTCTTCAATTTATACTAAAAAAAGTCTTCATTCAACAGATAAAAATATCCAAAGTAAGAAGGAACAACGGGAAAAATGTTTACTAAAAATTATGCGCATAATTTTATACTTTATGTATAATCTATTCCTTTTCCGTAGTAATGTAATGCACTCGTACAAATGGAGTAAGGTAGAAAGATGTATGCTACGTGACATAGGTACGTGCACAGCCATGAACCAGCGCAGCGTATGGGAATACTGCGCTTTATAATCTCTGCTATTACTTCAATTTTCTTTTATAGCACGGGCTTGGCCTCTGACTGCGAATGGACGTAATTTTATAGTTCCCGTTTTTAATTATCATGATTAAAATGTATTCCTGTCAGCTTTCTTTACATAGGTCTTTTATTTATTTCTTTGTTGAAAGTTTTTTGTTGCCTGCAAATATTTCTTATACTGTAAGTGGAAGAAAGCGAGAGGCACTTTTGTAGCCTGCTTGCATATGATATCTATAGATTGTTAGTACGTATCATATCGATGTTATAGACAAAGAAAAATTAATTGTGTAATCATTGGTAGAATTATTAAATTTTTATTGTATTATTATAATGTTAGTAAAGCCATATTAGCCATTCAACGGAGGCATGTACGCCAAAGTCAATTGTTTAATTTTTATCAATAGATGAGGGAAAGTTCTTTAATCTTCGTTTATATCCAGTCTTTGGCTAAATATTTTGTGTTTATGATTATTATCTTTTAGAACTTTTCACATTCTTGTAGACCATAATATCCATAATATCCAGCATAGATGGACAAAGGTTGGTTCCCTCTATTTTCCAACAATTCTTTATAGGTGGCGATAGTTTGCCAATTTTCATCTATTTTGTCACATATAAGATTTAATTGATTAGTTTACAAAGAGCGCAGAATCACATTTGTTTCAATATTTATTTAATTTAATAAAAATTGTGCTTTGAAACAGTGGCAATTCATCCGGAAAGCTGCTTCAAGTTTTATGACCCGCTGCGCGATTGCAGTGAAGTCACGTTTGTGTGGTGTGTATTGGTGAATATATTTTCCATACTTCTTCTACACTCTAAAATATTTAAAAATTTTATTAAACAATAGTTTAATTTTTCTTTTCATTGATCGAATTTTTTTTTGAGGCTACTCCACTTTTTCTTTCTATCTTTCTTTACTTGTCTCCATTTTAGGGATTAAAGAAAGGTGGTTTCTCCATTTGCCTTCCATGCCGCAGTATTTGGGTTCAATGGAAACCCTTCCAGATCTCGCATCTTCGGGCTTCTGCCAATACTCCCACCTCTGCTGCCTAGTGACAGAGGAATGTCTAATTACTGACGACATTGAATCATCATGCCAGAGACTTCATTGGACCATTTTTTAGGTAAGCCTGCTCTACCGGACTTAACCGGACTTCCCACTACGTCCTGCTAACCCTGCCGCTGATAGGTCAGTATGGTCAGGTCAGGTGCTTATTTTTTGTATTCGCAGCTAACCATCTTATCTGATGGCCGTTCTACTACCCGCCACCGTGAACCCAGGTAGTAACCTAACAGATAAGCCCAACTACTTTTACCCGATTGTTAATCATTTAATAAAATTCAATATTTGGTTCATAAACGCAGACAGGACAATGACCACTTGTTTAATTTAAAACTTCGCTATGAAATAGTGGAAACTCATCCGGAACGCCACTCCAAATGTTATGGCCGCTGTGCGATTGCAGTTGCATTTTCTGTGATCTACCGCTGTGCAAAAATAAAATTATGTATTTTGCAATATTAGTAAGTATATTTTTACAGTCTGGAATAAATATACATTTATAATTTGGTTACAAGTAAAATAAATGTCAATTTTTTATTATAATTTTTATAAACATATTTTCAGATTACACCTTATTGGTAATAAATATATACTAAATAAGGTTATGACATTTTCTGCCAAGCCGTATTTAAATAATCTTAAATAATTTAAAAAAATATATAACAGTAAATGGTTTTATAAATATACACGTAAGAAGAGCAGCAAAGAAAATAAAAAAAATCTTCTATCAGACAGACCTTGATAAAGCAAACGAAGAAAACCTAATGTGACTGTCATTTTACATTTCTTAGCGAAGAAGTTAAATTAAATTTCAATTGCTCTTCTGAAAGATAAACCTGCAGTCGATGGCGCAGAATAATTCCTCGTCACTGACATTCAGTTCAATGGAAATTGATTTATAGATAAAGCTCTTTACCAGCTTTTACTTAGCGCAGATTGCCTGTCCTAGTAACTTGCGGATGCCGCGCCGGCTTTTGTAAGTGGCTCCAAGACGTTTTTCATTTAAAGCTGCCTTTGAGAAGATGCTGCAAATAAAGTATTGTTTATATTGAGTTATTACAATTTTTTTTACGGCCTATATAATGCACTCTTGGACTATAAAGCTTGCCCATAATCACCACGCTGGGCAGTCTTTGCACTTTTTCACTTTGCAGAAAGTACACTAAACTGTGGGTATTGAATGATTATTACACCAAATACCTTTATAGGCAGCATGAACAATCTGAATAAAGTTTTGGCCACTACCCATACCGAAAAGAAAAGAAAGATCTAAATATGTAGCTCGAAGTCTACCCCACCAAACAAATAATGATTTACTAACGATAACGCGCGTTCGTGTAACATAAGGCCATCAAGCACCTCAGTAGCTAATATAGCTACCTATTGATGCTGCCTCCGTGGTGTAGTGGTTAGAGCGTTCGGCTCATACCCGGAGGTCGCGGGTTCGATTCCCGGCGGGGGCAACGACTTTGTGTTGTTGTCCAAGTTTGGTTAAGACATTGTAGGCTGATCACCTGATTGTCTGATTGTCTGATAAGTAAGATGATCCGTGTTTCGGAGAGTACGTTAAGCCGTCGGTCTCGGTCACAGTCTTTGACATTGGTCGTTACCTTAAACCATGTCAGAGGCCTTTAAGGCGGTTTAAAAACTCTGACACTAGTGTTAGTCACTAACACACACGATAAGAAAAAGAAGATTGATGCTTTTATATACAATGTCCTTTTTTATTAAGTACAAATATTGTAAGGGGTTAATCAGACCATCATTTTAAACAACTTTTCCCAATAAATGTATATCGAAATAGGAAAAAAAAATTTTAGGTTTTCATAGAAATCGAAGTAGTCACGTGATATTATTACTATGGAAAATGAAAATTATTTTTTCGTATTTCGATAAAAATTTACTGGGAAAAGTTGTTCAAAATGATGGACTGAAAAACCCTTAAAATATTTGTACTTAATAAAAAAGGACATTGTATTTATGGTTGTGTTGTGGTCATTAACAAAAGATAACGCCTGAACATATGTGACAATAACAAACCAACAACTACACCATCTACGAGATAAAAGACATAAAATAAGTTGAAATTGTGAAGATATAAACAGAAGTTTGGCAGAATAAGCACGAGTGACAGCGGCACGGCAACTTTAGGATCGTTTTGAGTTTATATCATCGTGTACGTCGGCAGTAATCCGTTGACGAGCCTTGTTTACGGGCCGGGAGCGTATCGCTAAGCGCAAAATAAATCGGTGACGATGCTAAATTTATAGCAGTTAATATAATTTTATGGGAGGGGAGGCAACGCCGCATAAAAATGTTGAATTTGATTAGGTACGCCTCTGGTGTAAGTTCGGCGAACTCGCCGGCTCTGCTTAGCGTCAAGAAATGTAGTCTTATTTAATTTAGTCGGTGCACACAAAATGGAATAATATTTTATTAGAACTTTCAGTTGATTTGATTGTATTCATTTGCATTTGTATTCATTATATATTGTTACTAGCAAGCCATCTATTTTCGTAAAACCGGTTAATTGTTAGTCTGGCTTGCACAGCTTCAGGCAAAAACAAGTTTATTTTGAATTATTGATTAGAATATATGGTTAGGTATTCATTTGAGGATTATTAATAAATTATTTACATTAACCACAACAGTATTTCGTTCTTATTTACGTATTTCTGCATTTCTATTAATGTTGTTCTTTTCTTCCTTTCTTTCTTCTTTGTTCTTCGGTCAACGTGAAGAGATCCTTTCAGGGATAAGTACACCACTTGTACGATTGTGTTAAAATTTTGTTTAATTAATTTTTGTTATTAAGTACAATAAAGTTTTTAAAATAAATAATAACAATAGACGTTTATTTTGATAAAATCGAGAAATTCCTTTGAGCTATGAAGCCACTTTTTCAACAACTCCTTCGGTCCCCTTAGCTTATTTTATTTATGGTATAGATGTTTATTCGGAAAATAAAAAGAATTAACAAATATATAATAAAGTTTTGAAGGGCTTGCATTCACTCTTTCTTTAAAAATATTTACAAACCCCAAACGGGTTTCTTTTTCAAAACTGTGTTAGTAACTTAAAAGGATTTTTGAAAAAGGGATAAATAAATAAAAGATCAATCACTACCTACCTCAAATCTGTTTTATCTGAATGGAATGCAAACAATACCTCATGGATCCTCGTACCCTTTCGAGCAAATACCTTGAAAATAACAACATAATTTGGGAGGTTAACAAGCAATTTTAACGAAATACCGAACATAATACAGAAGTGCTCAGCTATTGTGAGGAGTAAAGAGGACGCCGCGGAAACATTTCACCGTAGCTAATATGATACGAGACATGTATGGGCCCTTGCAGACGAGATACAGTATGCCCGATTGCCCGCGACCACGGAAAAAGTACTAGTAAGACACGGCTCGTCAGCCTATAAATAAATAAATAAATATATAGGGACTAATGAAATACGCTATTTTCCAGTAAGTCAAATCAGGTACTTTTTTCTAGACGTCAAAACAAACAGTTTCTATGGGATTTTGTATGAAATACAGGCAGATGACGTCATAGTTTTTTGGAGTCAAATAGCGCTCTTATTATCAATACTTTCTTTTTTTCTGCAATAATAAATTTAAAATTACGTTAAAATTGATATTTTCAAAGACAAGCGTCATTATTTTGCGACGTTTTATCTTGTTATCAGAACAAAATAATTTATTTTTGGCTTGGGAAAATACCCAATTATGAAATTATTTTATTTCAGATAAATCTGAAACATGTTAGACTTTGAATTCAGAGTAGGGCGACTTGGTCAATGGGATGTCACGCCACAAGTCGCTGATTGAGCTAGTCCCAAAGTAAGTTCGACACTTGTGTTATGGGATAACTTAACGATACTACATTTTATAACAAATACATTTATAGATAAACATCCAAGACCCGGGAAAATTTGGTAAAGGCCATTTCCCAACTTGCCCTGACTGGGAATCGAGCCCGGAACCTCTGGGTGGCCTAGCATGGTACCAATACGCCACGGAGGACGTCAAACCTATGACTGTCGGTGGTGTCGTCGTATATGTCACGCGACCGTTTGCGACAGTCGGCAACCGTAGCGCGACGTCGCGTGACGCAGGTCGGCGACGGTCACCGATGGTGACCGACCGTCGCCGAAAGGTATTGCGGACATACTGTAGCTCGTCTGTAAGAGCGCTTTGAAAACCATACCACAAAGTGAACCAGTTTAGGAATGAAGCTTCATACAAAGCGCGCTTTAGTATACTAGATTAAAGTAGTCATAGTAAATGTTAGTTTTATAAACCCATCTATATACAATACGACAGGTAACTAACCTACATTAAAACAAAATTAACATAAAAATAACGATAACACATTCATTGATTCTTTTTCACCTAAAAACATAAAAAAGGCTCTCAGCTATCTAACATACTGTCCTGTGCGTAAAAAATACTCCAAAGAAACTCAGGATTTGTAACTTTCGGCGTATTTTTTCAGCAGTAATCATTTCAAAACTACCGATTTGCCTTAACAAAAAAAAAAAAAAAAGGAAAAGTGCCATAAAC
The DNA here is from genome assembly GCA_963555685.1 of Acrobasis consociella. Classification (NCBI taxonomy): domain Eukaryota; kingdom Metazoa; phylum Arthropoda; class Insecta; order Lepidoptera; family Pyralidae; genus Acrobasis; species Acrobasis consociella. The sequence continues at coordinate 9,320,377 of OY743123.1, read as the reverse complement.
AAATAGTCAAAATTTTTAATTTAATGTAGTAAACATTAAATTAAAAATTTTGATTTCGACTTCGTTAAGTTATTATTATCTTCTGCACTATCGCTTTTCCATGGCTGCGTCGCGTATTTATGTCCCTGGAGACGTGACAAGGATGTGTGGAAGTGGAGCTCGTCGGGGGAGCTCATTATAAAGCGCTAAGCTGCGATCCAGGCAGCCAGCCACTTACGCGAACGACCTGACATTATCACGGTGCACGCCTTTGCCAGCTCACACTTTTTTTTCTGAAATTGGTGTAAATAAAAGTAGCACTAGCTACACATTCGAGTAGTGCAGCCCTAGGCTCTATCTGCGCTTAGATCTGCAAGACCCGAAATGCTTTGTTTGCCCCAGTAGGGATAAAGACGTGATAATATGTATGTATGTATTTTGTACTAGCTACCATATATTTGTTCTATTTTCCACATTTTCGCCCACCATCACGCTAAAAGTGGTCTTTGAGTCCTGCGGCCCTGGGCTCTTCGGCTAAGAACAGTGTTAAATAGGTGTCAGAGAAAGAGGGAAATTTGGTATCTTGCGATTTATTTCGAGGTGACTGTTTATAGCTAAAGCGCGTTAAAACAGAGGACAAAAATTCTACAAATTAAATAGTGTGCGTATAATATGACATTTAGTGGCGGCTAACTAAATTATTTATGGAAAGGTATGTATGTAGCTTTAAGTATGACAGTACTAGATACATAATGCAATGTAAACCATATCAGTGGTGCTCGTGTTTAACAAGCCGCAAGACCCAAAATGCTCTGTCTGCCTTGTTGGGGATAATGATGTGAATTATGACGACGTTAATAAGAACATATAAGTAGTTTATTTAATTTAATAGTTGAGAACTTAAATCACCATTTTTACTATAAACCCTTATTATTAAAAATAGTGATTTGAGATTACCATTACCATTAGATATACTAAGTATTCTGGCTATAGTCAGTATACCTTTTACTCTATGTATGTTATTAGCTATAAGAGGACTTGACTTGAAAAAACTACTTGTTAGCTCTAATCAAACTTTTCGGCACAGAAAATTTGCTTTGGCAGGTGAATATTACCATAAAATTTGTGGAATTAAAATTGAATACAAAGTAAGATTCATACAGAAAAAGAGATGTCCTATGGAAGGATTGTGACATGATTAAATTTGAACCCAAATACCTATTAGGTACCATATTAGTGAAAAAACTATCTACACTTTTGACCCATTTTCACCGAAGCGTATTCTTTCCGAGTTTTAAATTGACAAGTAAAAAATATTGTATATTTAGAAAAGGTATAAACTCACTTATGCTTACTCCCAAACATGCTTTGCTCTCTTTAACAATGATAAAAACAATTTTTGATAATATTTTTGTTCGTTAGTCGACATCCGCCATGTTGGTGACATATCCGTCGCGACGTGTTGAGACGAGCAAAATTACATTACATTACATAACATTACTGCGATACAGACTGACTGTTATCAAGTTAGCAGTTAACATTCCCTGACATATTCTAACTTAATTGAGAAATTTTCTATACTACGTTACAAATTGGGCTAGGGTGTTTATGTTATTATTATTTGATAATAAAATATTAAATGCTTACATTCTGGTCTGGGAGAAAGAAAAAACTTAGAATGTACCAGTTGCTACTCTTCCGATCAAAGGGATTGGGCAAAAACGCGAATATTTTTATATAAGGTCTATAATACTAAACAATTTTCTCTAAAGAACACGTATCGAATTAAGAAAAGTAATTTTTGGCTTCCCATACAAGTTGACCGATCAGCTAATCCGAGTGTGTATTGAAAGCTAAAAATCATCAAGCTCATATTTCGCTATACGTTTCTTGGAGAAAGTTGTTCAAATTCTGTTGTTATTCCCTCTAGATATTTTGAGTGTTTAGAAACTATTTATGTTATTATATTGCTGAGTAATAGAAATAACAAAAGTTTAATCTTATAGATATTATGCATTTTTGTATGGCAAATATACTTGTTTACATTTTTTGACCTTTACATTTTAGAAACCTGATGCGAAAACTGCCTCCCTAAGTGCCGCTTAGAATAAAATTAGATTTCCCCCGATCAATAGAGGGTCAACTGTTGGGAAATAGCTCGCTACGTATCGTAAGTAACCAAACAGAGATGAGATTACACAGCTTACAAGAAGTGGGTCTATTTCGGTCCCGGGGAAACTTGTTTGGTTTCTAAATTGATTTATACCTGTTCATAGGTAGATTTTCACTAAGGAAAGAAACCTTCACATGCACATAACTTATTGTAGTGAAATGCTATCTATTATAGTGACTTGCACATAGAAATAAATTTATATATACGGACAAATCACATAGATTGAGCTAGCCCAATGTAAGTTCGACACTTGTGTTTTTCGCATTTCGCATTGATGTCGGTGCAGTGATATTATACCTACGTACCTACTTATTCTATCTCTTAGCCAGTAGCAGCAGCTCATTTTAATTTATACTGGTAAGTCTGACTTCTTGAGATGTAAATCCTCTATTTTACGAACTTGAAGTCCGTCCGTTGCCCCTTAATCTGCCAGATGTTCGTCTCATCACTTAGTGCCTTTTTTATTGAATGAAAACTTTCAGCGCTCTTGTGATTCCATAAAACGCTTCACTTGCTCGCGCCAAAATATTGTTGCTCTTATTTTTTGGCTGTAACTTTTCATATTAGGTATTTGTGATTTATTTTACACTCTTAATCCATAGCTTCAAATTGGAAAAGTCAATCAAGTGATCGCCTCTTTTCAGTTTATATTAAGATTAGGAATTGTATTACTTTTTTCTTTTATTAGCATGGAATTTCAATTATATACTAAAAGCCTACTCTGTCTATAAAGAATTGAACTGAATCTGTTTTCTAAAAAAAAAATTAATTATATAAGTGAAAAAGTATTTTTATTTCTGCAAGGCCTTTGCCCAGCAGTGGGACCTAATAAAAAGCTAGTAAAAAAAAAGTGTAAAGCAAGCTCAGACCAAGGATCATGATAAACACAGCTTATGTATGTCTTAGTGTATTTATTTGGACGGTGCATATTCCAGCGTCAAAATAAATGAGCTGGAGCAGCAATATTTGATCAGATATTTGGAAAGGATAAGTATTATCAGCTTAAACAATCTAATTTGGCTTACGCTTGAATAAAGGTAAGGTCTCTGGCGTACTTGTAAGGATGAGAATATAATATTAATGCAAACTATGGATTACGGAATGGTTAAATTCCCTGCTTTAATTACAGCCAGGGCAAGTTGGAAATTGGCGTAGCTGGCGTATTCACATGCTAGTAGGACAACGCTTTATTCTGTCTATTTAATACATGTATAAGAATAAGTAACTATATAAGTAAGATGATTCAGCTTAACATGATTTACGACATACTGGTTAAGAGTGCATTTTCGTCAAAATTCAAATGTCAAATATTTATTCAGTAATTAGACCTTTACAGGCACTTTAAAATGTCAATAAGTATAGTTTACATTACGTGTAATGTATCACAAAATTTAATTTATTTTTAAAGAAAAGCTACCGATACTAGCGATTCGCAATGACCACTGCTGAGAAGAAACGCCAAAAGAAACTCTTTTTCACATTGGTGGCTTACTCTCCAGAAGGGCTTTGTCATAACATATTGACAGGTTGACACATAATAATAATATGTAATGCTTGCGATTAAGTTTATAAACATAAATTACGTAAAAAGAAATATTAAGTAATCAAAAAGCGAAGCGAAGCTGACCAGTCCCTCCCAGCAGCAAACGTTCACGAGCAAATAATATTATCTAGCTATTACTACGTTAAGAAGCAAAAAGAAATTTAAGATTAAGTGTCTCTACAAGCAATCACATCGCGCTTACTCATCAATGAATTTTCGCACGTTTGTATTTCGGTTACGCACTCGACTAGGCAGTAACACCAATCGAAGAACACGTTTTAGTCACTACCATACTCACAAAACAGGTTACGACTTGTTACTTTATAGAAATTCACATAGAATTATTTTGTTTCAGGAATCAAATCCAAAGCCTCATTCATCATTATGGGGCGAACAAACAGTTAGTGCACTCTCACCTTTATCCTCAGTGTAATTACCTACTTCACTGTCGGATGGATCAGCTCGAACGTTTGCTTAGAGGCTAATACGACCACAAAATGTGGAATCTCCCGAGTTAAGTTTTCACATAGCTAATTAGCTAGACTTATGGCTTTTAGCGTGTCTTCCAAAGCAGGGAGCAGCTCAAGTTTGTTGATATCTCTTATGTTCATCAATTCGTGCCGAGTAGTGTACAAATATGACCTGACTTTCTCTTTTTGTGGTTTAAGAGGTGAAAAGGACTAACCACAAATGTCTTGTGCAACAAATACTTTCCCAAAAAGGGTGGACGTCGGGCCCCGTTTAAAAACTTTTCGCCTATAATATCAACTCGTTTTCGGAGACAATCAAACCCAGTGTACGGGACGGCAAGCAAACAAATGTATCAAGTGCACTCTCGACCTTATCGTGTAATTACCTACTTCGCCGCCGGATGGATCAGCTCGAACGTTTGCTAAGAGGCTAATATGTCGACAAAATGGCGGAAATTCCCGCGATTTATCTTCTCGATGTAGTTTACGATACCCTCTGGATGGACTTGCTCCTCATTTGCGCCGTCAAAATTGTTATGTCATATTTATTAATGTTTTCATTTGAATCTCCATTACAACATATATATAAATAATTTATTTATTTTTTGTTTCCTGAAGAGTCTTTACATCAGGCAGGTTGCTGGTAACTATAACCAACTTTTTCTTCTCTACTTCGCAATGTCTTTGACATCTTTGGGCTCGATTGATTCGTCTCGAGGAGCCCTTTAAACTTTTTAGTTCATTGTTTACAATAATGAATTCTGTCATAAAAGCTTGTTGTAAAAAATATTATGTTTTTTAATAATAACTTGTTATGTAATCACACAGTGTAGGTAGCGAATTTCGCAGTGCGATTCCCAGGCTCCACATTTTCGCTCACCTTAAGCATCACAAATTGCCGAGCTGAGGAGACGATATTCCCGACAGACCACATTACTCTCCTGCAGCGCAATGTTTCGTAAATATGCGCACTTTTTGTAACGTAATGCTGGGTATTTGGTTAAACCAGAACAATGATGATGAAAGACTTTTGGGTGTAATGATAAAAATATTTTTTTTTTAAATATCGTCGATCCATCTTGCTTCTACATACATACATATTATCACGTCTTTGGGGCAAACAGGGCATTTTGGGTCTTGCGGCTTTAAGCAGATAGAGCCTAGAGCTGCAAAACTCAAAGGCCACTTTTATCAAGAATATGGATGAGGGAGTCAAAATAGTGATGGGTTGCAAGCCGCATAGCCTATTAACATGATCTGAATTTTCACCCATTCCCTCGATCGGCTCTTACGATCTGCGCGGGAAGAGAAGCAGCTGGTACATTCTAAGTGTTGTCTTTCCAGACCAGCATGGCATTGCTCTAAGACGATCAACTAATTGATTTCAATTTATCTCATCAAGTGAAAAAGTTTGTTTTCAGTTCGGATTTGGTTCATCAGATCATTCTAACTAAATATCAACTAAAACTAATATATGTCTTTTTTTTCTTGAAATAGTTGTTACGAGCTGTGCGTCTGTAGTCTACTGATAACAATCGATCTTTCTTAGCTTTGCGTATATCTCGTGTGAAATGCAACGATCCACAAGGCGTGTTGCGTTAGCGTAGATTCGACGTTGCGCAATCACTGCGTTTTACGTACAAATAACCATAGTGTACACACGATGCTGCGACGACGCAACGCAACAAAGCGGGATGGATGTACACTCGCGATAAAGGTCGCCGATAATCGGCGATGATCACGAGGTATATTGGGCATGTTGTTGTTTGTCTCAAAAAAAAAAGTCTTTGTAGGAGCGCTTTGTTTGTTTTTCGAGTATGTAAGTGGCCAACACTGGTGTCAGATTTTTCAGCTTGACAGCAGCAACATAGCTTGATGACTGCCATACAATGATGACAGCCGGGACCAACGGCTTATACGTGCCTTTCGAAGCATAGAGGAGCTCGAGAAATTTTTGTGCCACTTGTGGTCACCCATCCAAGTGCGGACCACGCCCGGCGTCGCTTTACTTGCGTAAGCGCTAGCAATGCGCACTCCCGCCGGGCAACCGAGCTCCTATAAGAGCGCTAAGCTGTAACAACGCCGGTGTGGCCGGCATTGCGTCAAAACCGTGTGAACCCGAGACTCAAGGAACAAGCCAAGTCCCGCAACTGAGCTACACATCCCATCTCAGCCGCAGTGTCTTATGACTGATCGCTCGAGGAAACGGAGGCCATTATCTGCACAGTTAACGCCTTTGTGGAGCTCCATTCACATCGGAATAATTAATAACGCGATTGTGCCAACCTCGACCAGCGCTGGATGGTGTCTTTTGATTTCTTAAGCGACAATTTGACTCCATAATTGTTATCTCATAGCTGTTTGTAAATATAAGGTATTTGAAGATTTCTGATTCTTGTTTGTTTCTAGTAATTTATGAACGATCATTTTCAGAGTATCTATCCAAAAAGATGGCATAGATAACACATACTATAAGGGAAGGTAAAGGAAAAAAAAGGTCTTGGGATATGAAGAAGAGTTATGGAGACAACTAAAAGAAATGGCAGAGGTCATGTTGAATCGTCTACCGGCAAGAGCGAGTGAGGAGATCAAGAGAAGAAAGAGAGAGAGGGAGAGACCGAAGAAGACAACGCCAGTAGTACAGTAAGCTACAGAACGGATTTTGTAGCATCTGCTACGGGGCTACGACTGGGTGCTACGCCGTAACCCTTATCAAAGTGACTAGTCTGGTGAACTAGCAGGTAAAGTATCGTTCCTTAAAAATAATATATACTTACAATAAATGTTCATTCCAATAAATGCTAGTTTTTGTTCTTGAACTCTCTTTTGGAATCCAACATGGCGCAGTGGTCTTAGTAGCATCTTCTACGGGTCTACGACCGAGTACTACACCGTAACCCTTATCGACAAGTTTCGTGCCTGAATGCAGGTAAAGCATCATTTCTTAAAAAACAATGTACAATAAAAGTTTATTAAGCAGTGCGTGAAGTTTTCTTCTGGAATTCTTTTTTGCAATTCAGAATGGCGCGGTGGTCAGTGATGCCGGTGTTAGTAGCATCTGCTACGGGGCTACGAAAGGGTGTTTTGCCTTAACTCTTATCAAATCTAGTAGTATTTTCGGTCCACGACGCATTTCCTTGTCAAATTTGTTTTGTTACATGAAAACCAATCAATGATAATACGAAGTGAGACTAATAGCCCATATCTTTCCATGGAAGAGAATGTTTTGCAAATTTTTTGAAGATTGAACAAAAAAAATCATTTTTCATGCAAACTGAGCAAAAACCTCGTAAGAAACAAGATGATTTTGTATTATGCTTTCAGCAAAAAATATTTCAATTTGCTGGTACGGTCTCGGCATTACCATCTGCGTACTTACGTTACCATTATATAATTAAAAACTCGTAAAAGAAAAAGTACTTTGATTTAATTTCCATGCCTAAAGTGGGTCACTAGCTTATTTCCATTGAAACCTTATTAAAACAGTTAGCACGTCCACGTACTTTCCCTCTTTTCGCAAAAAAACAAAAGTACAATTTACACACGACAAATGACGCCTTTTTAGCGCTGCAGCAAACGAAGGCCTGTAAACAACTTAACGCGAATTGCGAAAAGAAATTCGCCGAATAAAATTATGAACGATCTAATTTTATTCGTTAAACGTCCGAACAAAATTACGGGTACGAAATAAAATAACGGCGATTTAACAAGTCTTTGCACTCCGCTGGATAAATACGGCGAAATTGTGTGTCGGAATGTTTTCGAATCTGTACTGTAAATACTGTCCCCCATAATCATTATTTGAACGTAGAATTAACATTGGAGGCCAGTGAGAGCGCCCATGCCGATAATTCGATTTGTACGGGCGTCACGGGTAGTAAATAAATACACGTACGCCTCTACCTCTCATTAGCTCTACAAGGGACGATCGGAGGAAAATGTTCGGCCTTGGTGCTGAATAGATTCCACTTGGCTTGCTGGGATCTCGTTTGATAACGGACGACTTTAAGTTAAATGTCAAAGAAATTAATAAAAGATTTTTTCTCATTTTAATGGGTTTCCTTTGTTAGCTGTATGTCCTCGGAGCCTATGGTGCGCTTTTATTCCCTAATGATTAAAATTTACGTAGAACAGTGAAGATCATACGCGAATTAAGTAGTCCTTTGTAACGAAATCCACATGAAGAGGGAGCGATCCTAATCTGAGCCAGAAACCACACATCATCATATGGTTTCTATTTATAGTCCAACCTGTATATTAAACAGACCAGAAGGCGTGATGTAATATTCAAACGTTAAGTTTCCATCGGCCCTAAAACTTCCCGTGTAGCACGCAGGGGCTGCATATTGTAGTAACGTCTCATCACCTCAATTAGGTTTTGATGTAGGCGGAAGGTATGCCGACTAATGACATTAATATGGGCCACGCTGTACTAACAAGCTTCAATATTCTAGGCTTGCTGATTATTCAAATATAGCGTAATGCTCCCTATAATAATCATTGCAAATGCGGCGAAGACTATGCAATTATAAATTATATGTGCCAGGCTGTTGGGTTGATGTTGGTGTCCAGTAGGTAGCGTTGTGGTTGGGAGTGGTGATGGAAAACGAGAGCCGTTGATTGTATTTATTCCATCTTCTTAAACCTACTCCTTACATAGTGACGACTCTCCTCCTAATGATTACAACTACAGCTTATATACTAAATTAGAGTAACCATTACTGACGTAAACCGGTTATTATTGAAATCTATCTCACGTAGCGTACAAAGCACGTAACTTATAATAAGCATGTATTTGTATATGCATAATATATTATCACGTTACTACAACTAGGACCAAGCTTTACTGAAGCTGACGAACTATGCAGAATTTTAGTAGTACATAACCATCTTCAATATTCTATATTTGCTAATTATACAAAAATAGCGCAGAACTCCCTGTTATAAAACTGGGAGATACTGCATAATGTAACGTCTCTTGATCTGAATTAGGACTCAATGTAGGCGGAATGGCTGCCGATTGCCAACAACATGACAGGACCAGGCTTTACCGAAGTTGACGAACTATGCGGTATTTTAATACGTGCAGTGTAAACCAGCTTCAGTATTCTAAACAAACATTTTTCGATCTACTTCGGGAATTTAGAAGGCAGGTATAATCGTTGGTCTCGGCTCTCCTCATTGTATGGCAGTCAAGCTAGCGTTAGGCAGCCTGAAAAATCTGACACCAGTATTGGCCACTTACACACACACGAACAACAAAACCGAACAAAACAAAAACTAGCCGATTATCCAAAATAAGAAAGTTTATTTAACATGCTCATAGTATTGTAACTAATAGATATTTATTACTGTGATGTATATGTAAAGTACTTATTTATTAATCCTGATTGGTTAACTTTAAACAAAAAAGAACTACATTTTTCTTTACTTTAAGAAAAGTATTTGTCAAAAGAATTGAATTTTTTGTTTCTTTTCTAAACTAGCCCTTGGCTCTATCTGTTAAGAGCCGCAAGACCTAAATAGCCTTGTTTAACCCATTAGGGACAAAGACGTGATAGTATGCATGTATGTACGTTTACTTTTCTAAAAGTAAAGAAACGAAAAATTCAACTTTTTTTTTTATTATATGTGTCGTAAAACTCCCTGATATAAAACATGCAGACGTTGCATAATGTAGTGTCTCGTCTTCTCCTCATTATGATGCGAATGGAAATTAGTATGTCGGCGGAAGGGTTGTTGACTAATTAATGACGTAGATACAACATATCAAACCGGGAGGTAGTTTTAAGTTAATCGAACCATTTGACGTTTAGTGATGTAAACAGCCATATCCCGAAAGGATATTTTTGTGCCTACAACCTCAAAGACAAAGTTGGATACTTTGTCTATGAGGTTTTAGGCACAAAAATGTATGCATGACATAGATATATAATATCTACAAAAATAAGCTTTATTTTAGTTGCCTGTGGATGCATGCAGTCCATGTAACAACTGTCATGCCCCATGTCCACCGCATCTTTTTCTAAAGACGACCTGATGGAGGCCAACCAAAGGGCTATAGATGTGGCAAAACTCTAGGCTAATACAATTAAGGTAACAACAATTGCCATTGACACGATAGGAAGAAGAAACTATATAAGCTTGAGGTGAAGAAAGCCTATTGCTTTAAGGCTGTATATAAGGTAAACTGACCATTTTTGTACACCTTTTATCTTAAAGAAGAATGTTATATTACGGCAAGGAAAAATATATGTTTATTTTGAACTATCGTCTAATACTTTTACCAGGTCATTTACGTAATTATGTTTACTTCACTCGATGAAAAAAAATCACAAACATACCTCTGACTAACACCTAAAACACGTTTATCTGGATATATACTATTAAAATTAAATTTGCAAATAGTACGCACTATTCAGTAAGTCAAAACGCTTCAGTACGCAAGCTCAAAAATTTATTAGGCAATCTTATTAATTTTTTACAATTATTTTACCAATATTGACCCCCACCAGCCGTTTAAACAAAGACCTACCTCGACGCCCCCGTCCCCGCAGTGTCCGTCAGGACGTCTTCAAGGTTGGACCTGTGTCACTCGATTTCCTGCAGATATTACGCGCAAAACATTGAGAATGACTGCAAAGTCAAATAATTTAGAGACCAAGTGTCTAAAATATTTAATTAGTGCTTAAGAAAGTCTACTTTTTTAATGAATACACTCATATTTAATAAATTTACACGTAAATATGTATTTTTCAAAGTGATAATAACTTTTATGTTATCAATAGGAACAATGACGTTGTCAACATAGCAGATCTAGTGATGTGACGCCTGAGACATATTCATTTGAAATGTTTTTGCAACTTTCCGGAAATATTCTCGCGAGTAGAAATTTGAGTACCTATGTTTGTTTAGGTTTTATATATTTTGTATGTTTATTACGTATGTATGTTAATATGAAAGTTTGTATGTCGATGTTATCTTAAATGCTGAATCAAACATACAAAATGAAAACAACAAATATGGCCTCCGATAAGGTAAATTATTTACCGCGTTTCGAGAGTAAGGTGTTTTCATCAAGAGACATCGGGGACATCGTTTGTGATTTCGGACCGCAAAAGGTTGAGAAGCAGAATAGAGCAGACCTTCAGCTTGGTTCCCATAGTGTTATTTCGACGAGATTAAAAATTAACGTGGATCAAATGAAGGCCTTAAGAAACCGCTACTCCATTGAGTTGATGGGTTTACAAAATTTCGATATCCAGTTGCATCGAGCTGATTATCATTCTTCATTGTCTTCATTGGTGTTTTATGTTGTTGAAGACTGGATTACATAGTAAAGAATTAATTAAGGTTTTATTTCCATGCCACGAGAAAAAAAAAAATAACAACTATTGCCCCTGCATTTATCATTTTGTTTGGTAACACAGTTTTATTTAACAATGGTAACCCTACATGTGATCTAAACGTTAGCTGTTTTGTTGAACGTAATTACTTACCTACGTAATTGAGTTGTCAAGTAATTTTTTAAAAGATCTGATTAGCAATCATTTTTGAGGAATAGCCTCTAGGAGAAGCTTTCTCTAATCAGATTTAAAAATAAGGTCTTAATTATTTAGATATTTGCAAAAATCCCATTGCCCTTTATTTTCAAGCCAGGTCAAGCTTATTTAAGGAAGTGATGTTACAATGAAGATTTTTTTAAGTAATGTTGACAATTTCCACTTCCAGTGCTGTACTGAAGCGCCATTTTTGAAACGCGGTGTCACCTGAACGACTGGTTTTTCCACACAAAAACCACAAAATCCGTTTGTTTAGTAACTCCACGTTTCAAAAATGGCACCACTGTATTATATGTCACTGTCATCTACCAACCCATCAACTTGACAACAACCAATATAACGACGGTAATTTAAACAGTAGACATTGACAATTGACAAATGTCATTTTTTTTACTGCAGGCATAGGAAAAATGTAAATTTCGATTGATGTGTGTCGTCACTTTCGATGTAAATGTTTAAAATCAAATAAAAAAATCCTGTAGATTTTTTTTATTCAATTATTTTCTTAAAAAGGCACCTTTGATACCACCGACAAGAGCATAGTTCTTAAATAATATAGATATATATATATAGTTGACTACCCAATTCATGGACAATCCAGATTAACGATTTTCAGCTGTTTTACAAAACCGAGCTGTATTGCCAAACAAGTAAAGGTTTTGTCAAAAAAAAGATTATGCAATACAATTGCGACATATATTTTATACGGTTCCGTTTTTACCCATTGGGTACGGAACCCTAAAAAAGGAGAAGAAGTTCCCACTGACTGACATAAAACGCACGCATAGCCGTAACCGCTTATTATAGCAACGTCAAATTTGGAAAGTTGTTTCAATTCAAAATGCGGACGCACACTAAGAAGATAGTTTAAAAAAATTTAACCCTAAAGGGGTGAAAAGGGGGGTTTAAAGTTTGTATGGAAGAATTATATTTGCACCGATTTTAATAAAATTGAAATTCATACTCTTAAAAACATTTCATTAAACACGTGTTTCATGGTGTAGGTTGTTACACTGTATGTTCAATTTATGAGAGATGTCACTACACTATTCACTCTGACTCCTAATCAATGTCTGTATGTAAGAAGTAGTGCAGGTTCCTACGTAAGGGGATCAGACAGAAGGAAAAACTGGTATCGACACTTCAACATTTATATATTGCCAATGCATACACATAATACACGTTTATGAGATATGGTAAAACAGACACACAAAACGATACACAACTGGGAAGACGTTAATTAGGGTACAAGTAACGCGGATTGCAACGGCGGACGACGACTGGCTTCCAGTTCGTTCCCTGTGACGTGCTAACTCAAAACTGCTGACATACAAATGTGTTCCCTACAATGGTTTATTAGGATTCACCTCCTAAGGGCACATAACAGGGGTTGAAAGTTTGTATGGAAAAATCTTTAAATCTCCATCGATTTGGATAAAAATAGTGATTCATGCTTTAAAAAAAATCATTAAATACGTATTTCATGCTTAATTAGAATTCACTTCCTAAGGGTGCAAAATGGGAAATGAAAGTTTAAAATCTTCTCCAATTTTCGTCATTTTCCACGGAAAATATTTAAAATCTTTACTGATTTACTTAAAACTAGCGTATTAAAAATAATTAACTATATGTTTCAGCTTTTTTTTTAAATTCTTTCTCTACTGGGGTAAAATGGGGAAAGGCCATAAATTTGAAAGTAGTCTGAATGACTGCCAAAGCCTAGAGTCTCATAATTTAGCACATAGAGAAAACTTCCAAATAAATTGATTTGATTTGATTTGATTTTCCTTATGAGGTCAACGGGTGCACTAAGAAAAGATTTTTCGTTTTAGACAGCTTAGTTAGACCATTTTTTTTGAAACGCAGAAGTTCTACTGGCGGTAAACGAGTAAATACGTTTTACAGGATTTTTTTAAAATTCAACCCCTAGAGGGATGAAATAGGGTGACCTACTACCTAGGCCATACTGAAGCGATCCGTCGCTCTCTCTCGCTCTAGCAAATGACGGGAATGGAAACGGGAATAGGATTAAAAAAGACCGCGTACGATCAAGGAAAAAGAAGACATGGCATCGTGGAAAGTACTAATTTTTTATGACATAATGTCAGTCTGATTTTTTTCTCTGTCGGCCGAGTCTTTATATGCCTGTCTATAATTTTTCAAAACTAAAAACCGACTTCACTTCTAATTATTTTGATAAAATTTATATGGAACCACCTGACAAGTATCTATGCCTTTTCAAACAAAAAAGAATTTTCCAAATCGGTCCAGGCGTCTTTAGATATCGATGAATATATATATATAAAAGTTTTCGACGAATTGATAACCTCCCCCTTTTTTGAAGTGGGTTAAAAACCGACTTCAACGCCAAACTATTCTACCGATTTTTATAAAATTTCTACATGACCGCAAGCCCTTTGCCCAAGCCCCAAAAAAAGTTTTTTTCACATATACACTCAAATTGACAACCGCCTTCTTTTTTAAAGTCGATCATAAAGGAAACTGAACGGCCCAACAATTATCATATCTAGGACGGGAACGTGAAGAATATGTGGCATAGGTCTTTGCCATCCGCGGAAGGCGGCGGCCTGCGCAAGAAAAATAAATTCAGATTAATATGTGCCAGGCCAATCCTTTATAGAAAATAATTATAGACGCCATTAAAATTAAAACTTGCTATAGGTTTATTTACAAAATTATTATGTGTCCTTACTCCTTACACACAATCAATTTGGTTCCGATTTTCTTTTTCCGGTTTTCTTGATGATGAATATTTATAGTCGACACAACACTATCTGAATATGTCAAGATGATAAGAGACAGGCATATTATGCCATTGTATGGTGCTGTCTTGCTCATACATGCTACGAGCGCACGTTATATAGCCCCTTAAGTCCGGCTATAACATTTGTGATAACGACAAATAAATAAAGTCCTTGTGATTGATGACTGACTGACCTGGGTTGTCTACATGACTGCAAGAACGAGTCTGTTTTTGGGGGCTATTTTGCCCCATAGGTGATAAGCATAGCATTTCACAGAGAAACGCCAGAATGAATTTACTTCTAATTTGTCCTAAACGCAGAACTTTCGATTTGCTGACATGAAATGCTGGATCGATCACTATAGATATATTTTAACAACAAAAAGCATAAGTATCAATTTAAAAAATTTCGAATCAATTTATTAATTAAAATTAATTTTTACAACCAACAAAAACATATTTTTTAATATCGTCCCTGAGAAGAACATCAGACTCAACAGCGAGGAATTTACTCATAGAAAATAGGCTCTTCTACAAATCATTGCATGACTAGCAATATCTGTGAGAAATACAACCCTCATACGTAATTTTTCTTTGTTGAATAAAATACATAATAATCCTAAATTACAGTATAGAAATCTCGGCGGGTGTTAATGAAATATAGTGTTAGAGATGAACAGACAACATTCCACCCTCAGCATTTGGGGATAAAAATGCTGGTCATAGTGCTCATTTATATTCATTATATCTGAATGCCTATTATATGGATAAGTTCCGAATACATTTGAGTATCAGATCGTTTACAAAGTTGCCTGAAATTGAGAGCCTCACTTGTGGACTTCTATATAAAAGTCAAATAAAGCAAATAAATTAAGTTAGGTATTTAAATAAATGTAAACAATCTTGACGTGTCTTTTTATTTAATTTAAAATCTTTATTGAGGACAAAACTACAAAAAGTGGACTTAATACTAAAGCATTCTCTTCCTGTCAACCTTTGTTTAAACTTTTATTACGACGAAAAATAATTATATATACATTAAATTTTCTTAAAAACTAAAATAAAGACAATTTGCAAATTACAAAGTAATTATTTAATTTATAACATAATTACTTTGTAATTAGCAAAATTATTGATTTATAAAGTGTATATTTCAATAAAAAGATATGTCAAGATTGTTTACATTTATTTAAATACCTAAACAAATAGAGTATAAGTAATTAAAAAAAAAGGTTTTTTTTTTCGCTTGTAAAATTCTGAAAATGCAGTGGCGATTTTAGGGGGTGATTGAGGATGAGGATTCTAAATCTCTTGATAAATGTATCAGAGATGTTGATAATGCCAGTGCAAAAACACTAAATAAATGTAGTACTTGAGTTTTAGGATTTTTACCATTGTAGTATGGTAAAAGAATTATTTTAAAGTGCTATGAATTCAATTTTATACGCAAAACGTACCTTTTTATTTATTTGCTGAGATTTCAATCGGACTATAACACTCATGGCTTTGGCGTGACTGATTCATGTTCAAAAGGGTTCATGTTAATTTCCGTGTATAAAATTTAATAATAGTGCAACGCCGTACTTTAAAGGTTGCATCAAAAACCAGTTACCTAATAACTTATTAAAGTATAAAACCCGAACCGCCAGGTATTTTTCTCTCATTTCGAAGCTCGAAGAATTGTTGGTTCGACGTATATTTGTTTTCTTTTCAAAGAATCGAGTGTAATGCCGTCATTGTTTCCGCATTGGGGAATGAGTGCAGCGAACTTTGTTTCCGAGCTATTGTGAAATATTTACGAGAAAGTTACATTTCTTTATAAATTCTTACCTTTGAACAAGTTTATTTCGTTTGTTTGTAGAAATTTTTAAGGTGAGCTTTGTTCAGGTATATCAATATCAATATAATAAAACAGTAAAAAACGCGTGTCTTCGTACATTTAATAAATTTATGTAAAAAAATTGTGTGGGTGATAAAAAAATCGTCTTTCTGTATGTATGTTCACGTAAATCGAAACTACTAGACGGATACTAACGCAGTGTTAACATACTAACTCAACGATACTATATTTTATGACAAATAAATGGCCGTTTATCTAAATACGTATATAGATAAACGGCCATTTTCCAACGTGCCCTGGCCGGGGATCGAACCTGGAAAATATATTTATATACTTGTAAACAAGTATTTTACATTTTATATTTTACTTCATTTGAGTAAAACCAAGTTTTACTTCAATAAAAAACGCTACTTACATTTGTCGATTCGCCGCTATTAAAATAATTTCGAAACACATTTTAGAATACATTGATTGACATTCATCGTCAATGAATGTGTAATTAAATTATAATTCCCAGTAGAAAGTTTACCTTAAACCTTAGCTTTTCAAACACGTCTTGCCGTGTACCTTCCTTAACACCCTAACAATAATACAAAGGCTGTTCATCTGGCGGGCGCAGTGCACACCCATTAATTATTCCCTGAATCGTATCGCCATCAGTAGGTGTTCCGTCTGAGTGTTATCCTTTATTCGCCGACAACGCCTCCTGAATATTGTATGTGATATGGTTTAACACATATATTAAAGAATGAGATCATCTTCTTCTTACTGCGTTTTCCTTCGGAGCCCGAGACGCGCTTCCCACTTTTTCTTTTCCAAATACAATGTGGAAGGGATATATTCGTATTAAATCGAACCACGGGCTACTTATTCATTCATTTCAGACTACATTTTACGGATACATTTTACTAGATCACTATTCATTCATTCATTTCAGCCGCACAACGTCCACTGCTGGACATAGGCCTCTCCCAAAGATTTCCAAAATGAGCGATATAGAGCGGCTTGCACTAGTTCACTATAATATAATGAAAATAAATTAATAGTCAAAAACTAAAAAAATATAGACATTCCCTTGTACGGAAGTGTGCAGCCGTCCGGGCAATTTGTATGGGAATGTCGAAATGTTTTTGTTGTTGTTTGACTGTTCTTTTATTATCTTTATACTATAGTGTTCTAGTATAGCCCGTGGTTCGATTAATTACGGGTATGTCCCTTCCTCGTAGTATAATATGCACGTCAATGATCATCCAAGTATGCCACAGCATTTGCAAAGTGAAGAAGTAGCCGGAACAGTTTCTTTGTTTTTCACGTGTGTAAGTCGCCAACACTGGTGTCAGATTTTTGAAGGGTATCTGACAAAACTTGACGGCTGCCAAACAATGATGACAGCCGGGACTAGCTAGCACAAACAGTAAAAAGATCAAATGATGTAATGGCTTATACAAAGGCATGTCAATGTTGCCCAACCATTAATTATTTCCTGAACGGTGTTGCCATCAGTAGGTGCTCGGTTCTGAGTAGATCCTTTATCCGACGCCGCCTGAATATTGTATGTGTTATGATCTCCCGTCCCGCACCTTATTCGCGAACATTCATTCTCCTTATCGCCTTCTTTATAGTGAAACAAAACAGCTCGTAATGTTGGAATTAATGTGTTTTATGACTGAATTGTTAGAACGATATTAAATTTTTGGGTGATGAAAGTAGAGGTAAATTTGCGTTTTGTATTGCTCTTGCTGTAATAAAACGTTATTTTTTCTTATTAACTCAGATTTATTGTTGAAGTTTATTATGGCACAGTTCTTTGAAAATAATAATAATATAATAACACAAGTGGAGTTGGGCAGGAGACCTGGTAAGACGAGGTTACGATAGGTAGAGTACAGTGCTGACAGAGTGGTGGCCCTAGACGGTAAACGTAGTGTGGGTTGTCCAAGAGCTAGATGGGTCGATGACTTCGCGGGTCGGAAATGCTTTCGTAAGGTGCAGGACCGATTGGAGGCCTATTCCCAACATTGAAAGACTACCGATGATGATGATGATGAAACTATGACTTTGTCTGATAAGTCTAGAAAGAGAATAGAATTTATTACTAAGGATAATTTAATGCATTAAAATTGCACTTAAAATATCGTGCTCTTTATTTTATAACGGTTACCAAAACAGAATATTTTCTACAGTTAAACTGGGTTTTAATATAAGTTGAAATAAAGACAGCATCTGCTGCTATAAGACTGCTATAATAGTGCCAAAGAGGCTGCTTTAAAGTTTGATTGAGCCTTTCAAGTCAAGCTTTTCAAGTTTATGGCGGATGCACATGCTCATTGGCAGAACAAGGCAGTCGAATCTGTAGTTTTAGTAAGTCATATTATTTTAGTAGCACATCTTAAGAGACTACAGTAAAGTTTAATTAGCCCTTTATAGTCGAGGACACATGCACTCGCCAATTGCTTGACCAAAACTAGGCAAATAAATCTATTGAATATTTTATAGATTTAGTCATATTATTTACTAGCAATCTAAAACACTGAAGTCGTATTAATATGAGGAAACATAACAGCAGCGTCTGCGGTTATAGCAGAGCTAAAGCGGCTGCATTAAAGTTTGATTAGCGCTTCATAGTCAAGCGTCGTTAAGTTTACGGCGCCCACACTCTCATTGCCCGACCAGAACCAGGGAAATAAAACTACCGTATAGTCTTCCTTCAAAATTAATGTGGGTAAGTACCTATTGTTAAAAAAAACATCTGAAAATACATTGAGTAATACATTGGGGCATTTTTTATAATGCCCGGGCATAATTTGTTTTGTAAAGTTGTGTTGTAAGACTTTCATCATCATGTCTTTTTGTCTCCATTGTAGGAGCACGACCTTCTGTGTACTGCCAGAGCCATACTTGGCCAGAGCAGCCAGAGGATTGGCCTGGTTGGAGAGATCCGAGGTCAGAGGGTTGTATTCGCTACTAACATCTCTAAGACTTTGTGTGATAATAAATAAAATAAAAATTACGTATTTTTATCGGAAACCAAGTTTGATTACAAAGAAAGTTTATGACAAAATAAGCAAATGAATACTGATTGGTTCAGTAGCCGAGGAAGGCCCCCTCCGGGGTGTAATCTTTAATAGAGTTCTCAACTTCGTAATACTTCGACTGCGAACTGAAACTATTAATTACATTTTTCTTTCGCTACCGCAAAAACTCTCGCTGCAATCCCAACTTAATTACTTAGGTACGTTCGAACTTTAATTAACATAGCATTTTAAGTGCAATATAAGTAGATCAGGCTTTCTGGAATTCTTCGATTTGACTGATTTCTTTATTAGACATGCTATTTGAATTGATCATCATTTCATCACCGTTTAACTAACTAACTTAAGTGTGTTTTCAAAGAGGAGAATAATTATTGTATAACAATAATTTTATTATTTTCAAGTATTCGTTGGAAGAATACAATTTGTACATAAGAAAAATATACACATCAAACAGATTGAGCTAGACCCAAAGTAAGCTTAAGCTTGTGTTATAAGATATACTCACTTACCCAACTGATAAATACATATATATGTAGATATACAAAAACCAGGACAATTTATAGTAATAATTGTAAACTAGGTAGAATAATTAAAAATAAATAGGCATATGGAGTAAATAAATAAAATAATATGACTATATTGTCGACCTCCGTGGCGTAGTGGTACCCTTCGTTCGCAGGTATCAGGTTCAATCCCCACCCAGGGAAAATGGAAAATAGCCTTCTTCAAATCAAATTAAAAAATATAAAATTTATTTAATAAGATAGTATCGTTGAGCTAGTATCCCTTATCACAAGTTTAAGCTTACTTTGGGCATAGAATTAATAAAAACATATTTGGGGCTATCTCAACCAGTGTGATTTGTCCTTATATATTTACTGTTCATTTATATTTACCAAAATAAAAGAAGACGAGTACGTAAAAACGGCGAAATATCACGAGATGAAAATATTTCATACTTCCAAGTTTTACAATTTTCAATCCTCGCACACGATTCTCTAATGCTATTGAAAGCCAGCTTCATCAAGTACTAGTACAGTATACCTCTATATGTGACGTTATTGTCCGCTTCACACCGAATCTCAACAAACTTTCGCAATCTCGTGTAGTGACGCTTTACACTGTTCACTGGAATTTGATCTTCTAAACCTTTGAATATTCCGCCAGAATTCTGCTTATTGGAAATAAATCCTGGATAAAATTGGATCAAACCCATTCGCAGGTAACCCTACAGCTGCAGGGGCGTCAAATATTCTTGTTTAAATATCGATTTTCAAGTTTTCTACAACACCGATGTCGCCATTAAAATATTATCAGTAAAAAAACAAAGTACTATGAATAATATTTTTTTAAATAGGTTACTACTAGTAAATAGCATAGAATAGCTATGGTTAATTAGGAGAAAATGCACTTAGCATTAAGTCCGCCATTTGTTAAAAGTATATTTATACTTTGGAACAATAAAGTTTGATAAAATAAAACAAATAAAAAAGTAAAAAACATTTTTAACCGACATCAATAAAGGAGGAGGCTATAAATTCGATTGAATATATCTTTTTTGTATGTATGTTACGCGATATCTTCGTCAACCATAGACCGATTTTGATGATTTATTTAAAAAGTATAAAGTATATTTTATGAGGGTAAAGAAACACATCCCTGTAGGTAACCCTACGGTACAGGGGCGTCACACACCCTGAACTTCAAACCAACCGTGATTTTATACATATGCAAAGGCTTTTAAAGATTATGCATAATGCCGCTGGAATGAATGTATATCTTCCTCCGTATACATGTATATTCAGATATGAATAGGATTACATCGAACGGTGTAAGCAGTTGAACTGGGGAGAGCAGGTATAATACTTATGACAAAGAATCCGTATTTGTAATGCTTATAATTTAATATTCGAAATAGCGTGCGAAATAAATCTTACTAATATTTGAAGTGTAGATATGAATGTGGTCCTGTATGGAACTAGATTAAACTTTTTTAGATTCTTATCTAAATTGCTATAACATTTAGATTCTGAGTAAACTGACATTGACAGTCGTTTTAAAAGAATTTTAATATTATAAGACATCATTAAAAATTTACTTCTATCTGTCAATCTGTGTTCCGTCTACAGAAGTTTTCTAAGTTTTATATGCCACATGTCGAACAAAAAAGTATATCTAGTAAGAAATCTCTTTAAAACGCAAGTTTCCATACCTTATACTCAGAAATTACTCATCGCATTGTCTTATTGTGCTTAAAGTAAGAGCAAAGAAAATAACCGCGGTGCACTCGGCACTGAGTTATTACGTCACATTATAGCTCTTTGTTACGTCACTACAAACGTGGTGTCTTCATTGTTGTAACTAAACGCAGTATGCAAGCGCTTCTTGACTTGACTGCTCGTTCGTCATATATTGTTAAGGTCAGGATGATGTCAGGCTTTAGTTAACGTGTCTGTTGAAATTAACCCTTAACTTGTAAATTATTATTATCATAATCATCAGATCTTTTGCTCTCCACTGTCGCTGGCCGGAAGGACGGATTCGAGAGGTCTCATTGATGTTTATAAGCTTTGTTTAGCTTGTATTTCCTAAGTCGCTTTCTACGACATCCACGGGAGGACTTGGAGTAGCCCTATTTTACTCTGCTGGAAACCACACGGCAAGCACCTGTAAATGAAAGGGAAAAAACTGTAATTATTTTATGGGATATTTTTTATTGGGAGAAAATGTGCTAAGCATTAATCTTGCACCTTCTCGCCCACAATCACGCTAAAACTGGCCTTTGTGTCTTCTAGCCCTTAACTCTATCTGCGTAGAGCCGTAAGAGCCAAAATGCTATGTCTGCCCCTTATGGGATAAACACATAATATATCATTGCACTGCATCTATGTATGGAATTCGGGAAAATAACATAAATTATATGTATGCGAATCATCAGATTTTAAGGGGATTTTAGTCTTGCTCTTTATTTCCAAACTACTTTGCTAAACATTATACTTAAAAAGCATTAATTTTAAATGTATAATTTATGTATGTTTTACTATTCAGTGTTGGCAAACATTTTAATATAGTAAAACGCATACTTGTTTACTTACTTAATCTAAGCTCTGTAAAATTTAAAGTATAATCTTTATATTTTTAGTGAAACCATTCGAGACGCGTTGTACTTTTTGGCAGAGTACACAGTACCGTATTGAAGAGCTAATTAACGTCAAACAAAGAGTGCGAGATAGGTTTTACGCCCTCGGGCATTTCTACGAACATATCTCCATTTTCTACATTTTTCAGGCTCGATTACTTTGGTGAAATGTGCTTCTAATATCTCATTCTAGTGAGTGAGATGTCGTTAGGTAATCGTGATAATTAATTAATAACTTGTTTGTAGACTTTTTTTCTAGGCATTTGACTTTACTATAAGGGCGAAAAATACGTATTCTTCGTAAACTATACTCGCAAGTACCCATGTTTTATTTTGTCAGGGTCGCTTACTAAAAATATTTGTTCTATTTTATAATTTCCTCTTGTTTCCTGAAATGATCCAATATTTAACTATGTCCGTTAGTCTGTTTTGCGTTTGATCGATAAAGCTTTATCATATTGTCACAGAATTAATAATAGTATAACATAATATTGTGCAATATTTAAATTATCTATATCTACTATTAAATAAGTTATATTTTTCAAGTAAAAAAATATTTACTAAGTAAATAAGGTCTAAGCAAAATCATAAATCAAATTCACTCCGAATCATGAAAACGAGGCCAAAAGAAACAGAATAATACAAAAGCGGCCCATCCCGCCATAAGGCGCGATGAGTGTTATATTGGACATTAGGCCGCGTAACGACAAGGGAGAGGACAGACTGTGCCTAAGATATCGCTACTGGAACAAGGAGCAGCCAGTGAATAGAGTCTGCATTATAGTACAAGAGTGAGTTTTCTCTGTATAAGGCGTAATGAGAGTTAATTGGACATAAAGCCGCGTAACGACAAGGATTCTCCGCCGAGCAAGAAGGGAGAGGACAGACTGTGCCTAAGATATTGCTACTGAAATAAGAAGCAGCCAGTGTAATAGAGTCAGCATTATTAATCCAAAATGAGCTATCTCTGTATAAGAGGTAATGAGTGTTACATTGAACACGCGCGCAGGTCTTAAGACATCGATACTTGAACAAGAGGAGAACATAGTAGAATGGAGTTGGCAATTATGTTTCGATTAGAAAAGCACTAGACAGCTGCAATTTCGAAACATGCAAAGTAATGTTTCAATGGACATTATAATGACTATTCTTGCTGTTGTAAAATATTATTTACTCAAGCGCACAATATGTACATATTTTAAACAATCATGTTTCGCATCAAAAGCATTTAAGTAGTCATAATTTAGTAGCTTGCATTTATAAATTAACACGTAGCACTAAATTTTGAGGTTTTATTTTGTACTCAGGCCTTTTGCTTGTTATGACAACATAAGCATTATTCCAATAAACTTTTACCGTTATATTCAGATACAATCTGGGACTTAGACAAAAATCTACACTCATAAAATAATATTTAACCTTATATACGAACTCTATTTGGGTCCTACCTCATTGCATTCACAGAACGACTTATTAATTTAATACGGTATCGCTTTCGAGGGGAGAAAATATTCCGATCTGTTTATTCAATCCGCGAAAATAATTGTGTTTAATCTAACTTGTTTTACAATTCCGGTTTTGTTCCATTTGGATACAATTGATTTGTTTCCAATGGGATTAGGGAAAGGTCGAGCCTGCTCTTTTGGCGACATTTTCAAGTTGGAGTTGGTGAACTTTTATTGTAATTTTTTCGATACTCTTTTATTTTAAAATGTAATCAAGGTATAAGGCTCACGTTACGCTACACGTAAGTAAGTATTGCTAAAGTAAGCAGACTAGTTTTTTACATATCATTAATAATTTTTTGGTTAAAACTAACGTGAGATGCAGTCATTATTAATATCAAAACACGGGTAACTCACGTATAGAGTCAGCTACTGCCGACATGTTTCAACCTCATCCGGAGGTCTTCATCAGGGCGAATGTGCCGAGAGGCCCGTACACCGCACCGGCTCGCGACACACTGATACAACATGTCGGCAGTAGCTGACTCTATACGTGAGTTACCCGTGTTTTGATATTAATAATCATTAATAATGTTTAAAAAAAGGAACATTATAAATACTATAATATTATCAAACGGAGTTTTGTAAAAATAAGAAAAGTACTTAGAAAATACTCGTAAGATACTGTTTTAACAAATTGAACAAACTGGCACTACTTCACATTTTTGTAATAATGTTTAGTAACTCATGACTAATTATTTTATTATTATTCACCTTCCATTGATATTACCTGTATAGGTAACTCCTACCATTATATGTAACTCCATAAATAGTTTGAATGCAAAATCTGAATTTCAGATCAATCTTTTTGAATTTACCTAACAAAATAATGTTTATACAAAATATTCCAAATCTCAATAAAGGAGTCCCTACATTTAGGGTTGTCGCCCCTGTATGACGAGGCGCTACTGCGATCGAGAGACGAGCGTCTTTTCCGCGTCATTAGCGCTCACACTCCTGGATAAGAAACAGCCATATACGTCACGGGAACGTTAATGCTCTCGCTTCACTGGATTCTCAGCACCAATTTGCGCCAACCCTGCGTTTTCTTATCGACTTACCTAATTCTACGTTTATGCGGTGTATTAACTTTGGTTAATGCTTGAACTGGTGCCTTTCCATTTTTTAAACAAAAATTATATTATTAATGAAAAAAAAATTACAAATTAGCTTAGTTTGAAAAAAAAATAACATATCTTATGTATACCAGTGTCCGCTGATTCTCCTCTTAAGCAGACTGTAAAATCTGAGTGGAATTCCCATTTTTGTGTTGGTTGTATATGTAGGAATCTATTTGAGTTACCACACAAAGTGTTGTAGTACCTCGTAATCGATCATTATTTGATGATGATGATTATTGTTATCTAAAGATTATATGCATAATTAAGTTTTATGAATAGATATAAAAATTATCTAACTATTGTAATATTTTATGAAAAAAAAAAATTGCGAATTAAGTACCTACACATATGATGCACTCGTGTTATTTCAAACACAACTCGTTTCAAAACTCTTTATAAGTAAAATTAATTAAAACTTTATAATTAGGAACAGACAGTTGGTGAAATGTAATTAACGAGAGCAAATGTTAAACAAATTATTTTCATCTGGTTTTTGGTTTGTTCGACACTGAGGTATATTATTTCAAGATTTAATTTAATATTATGAAAATATTTGCTCTAACAGACTACAGCGACGTGTTATTAGGAGACGAACAAACTGTAAAGTTGGTAGCAAAGTTAGTGCAAAAAATGCATTGTCAGCAGATTTTACATTGGTCAAGTACAATAACTCATACACCAACTCGTAATCAACAAAAAACTAGAATAATTCGCTGATGTTTATTTTTATTAGGTATCTTCATCCCAGTATATTCTGACTTTCAAGCATTCACCCCCACCCCCCTAAGTTTTGCACTGCCAAACTAATTGCAACATAGAAAAAAAAAATTCACGGCAATGAAACTTGCTTTCATTAGAAAAACTGCATTGAAATCGGTCTATGACTAGACACACAGATGACAGACAGTTATTGGCGTCAAACATATACTTAATACCCACGGGAAGACTTAGAGTGCTCCAATTCTACTCTGCCGGAAACCACACGGCATTTATAATAGTGGATGTCGTAGAAGGCGATTTAAGAAATACAAGCTAACCAAAGCATATAAACATTAATAGGACCTCTCCAACCCATTTGGCCAGCGTGAAAAGTGTAGGCCAAA
Organism: Acrobasis consociella; assembly: GCA_963555685.1. Classification (NCBI taxonomy): domain Eukaryota; kingdom Metazoa; phylum Arthropoda; class Insecta; order Lepidoptera; family Pyralidae; genus Acrobasis; species Acrobasis consociella. Next base: position 9,294,143 of record OY743123.1, on the reverse strand, counting down.
TCCTCTGGCTACTCTGGTCAAGTATGGCTCTAGTAGTATAGAGAGGGTCGTTTCCTGCCGTGGAGAATAGAAAAAAATCTGATGACTTTGAGACCACTTGCAACATAGACGAGTTGCTGTTTAAACGAGTTCCGAGTTGCATTTTAGACGAGTTTCCATATAGACTATTTGCATTTAAGACCAATCGAGTCTTACTCGATATAACACCCCTCTATTTTGTCGGGGGTTAAAAACTGAACACGATGGCGAATACCGCGCTTTTGCACGGTCAACTTGGCCTCATAACGAGTCAGTTGTGAGTTGAGATAAAAGCGGCCAAGCGCAGTCAGCACAATTTTCCTTGGAATAACTCGCGACTCGGAACGCGAACTAACGACCTTCTATGACAAACGCTCGCTCGCTCTATCGGTAAAGTGGCATGTGTAAACGCGGCTTTACTTCAGGGCTACCAATTGAAAATATAAGCAAATGAATAGTGTTGGTGTCAATTTTGTAATTTTTGAATATTTTACCTATCGCTTTGAAATATTGTTGGATGATAAATAATTTTTAGAACTTTAAAACGACATGCTCTGACAAACGTTTGCTCGCTCTAATGCTAGAGTGGTATGTGTAAACGCGGCTTTATTGCAGGGCTACCAACCGAAGGTATACACAAGTAATAAAGAAAATATTGTTATCAAACACCCGATAAATGTTAGAAAATATGGCATGTTTAAAACTTAGCAAATAGCCTTTGCTTGTCAACTCATGCCTTTTGCTGCACAATTTTGTCGTCTGAGCGCGGATTTATTTGTTTTACTTGTCAAATGCTCGTAGTTTACAGCATAGAGTTACAACTTTATATAGTGAGTTAACAGTATTTTAAACAAGGCATGGCCTTCCATGATAATTTATACGATAAAACAAAAAGTAAATATCACATCCAGGAATAGTAACGCAAAATAGGACAAAATGTTATTTTATATAGCTTAACCCGTTTTCAGCTGACGCCGTTTAGAAGACGTCAACCCTACTCGGGCGCGTCAAATGATGCGGAACTGATGCGAACAGCTAACGATTGCTGCGCCTTTTTACCGTCACACCGAGAGGAATTATTTATGCTTGGCTCTGAGCTACGGTGGGAAATCATTTTCTCGCCTGAAGACGCATAGCTCTGAATATAATTTATATATATTAAACACAATTAATGTAGATATAGTAAAAAAGTACGATTGATGAGTCACCTATTTGTAGCAGTTATGAGGGGATTTAATAATATGGTTTGGGAAGTCTCAACAGTTTTAAAGTCTCGGGATTCGAGACAACTAAATTAAAACTAGTACCGGTTCTTCGAGGTACGAGACGTTCCGGGATCTAAACCCTAGGTTTTGGAAGTCTCGATAGTTTCAGGGACAACAAAATTAACGAAAAGTCTCGGGACTAACCCAAACCTTAAAAAGAAGGTGATCGCTGGCCTGTAGGCAGTAGTTTGCATAAACCAACAACCTATAGTGGTTTAACCTGTCAAGTACCGGAATCGCAGACACAATAGATTTCTATTGTTTTGCGGTTCACATGTGAACCGTCGGGGTTTGACAGGTTAATACACAAAGTAAATATCAAAGAGCAAGAGTTATTTGCTGATAAGTTTAAATTCGCAGTATCACTAATATTTTAGAGTAAGTAATATGTACACCCAATATCTAACACTGTACAAATAGGTTTGTTTAAAAAAATAAATATCGGCAAATTCTCTTAGTTTTTCATTGATTACGAATAATGGGCGAAAATGTGAACCATGTTAACAGGCAATGCGGCTAGCAACCCATCACTGTATTGATTGCTTTTCTATCTTCTCGCCCACCATGACGCTAGAAATGGCTTTTGGGTCTTGCGGCCCTGGGCCCTGCATAGAGCCGCAAGACCCAAAATGCTCTGTCTGCCCCATTAGGGATAAAGACGTGATAGTACGTATGCATGTACGAATAGCGAGTTTTGGTGTTTATCTATATACGTATTTATTATAAAATATAGTATCGTTGAGTTAGTATCACAAGTTTAAGTTTACTTTGGGGCTAACTCGATCAGTGATTTGTCTCTATAGAGACAAATCACTGATCGAGTTAGCCCCAAGGTAAAGTAAATAATTAAAAATCAATATATATATATATATATATATTGATTTTTAATTATTTATAAAGACATGATAGTGTATGTATTTACATTATGATGAAACGTATAAGTATTTCAGCGTTGCTCATGTGAACTATAATATGTTGGAACAACATACCCGGGGAGGGAAACTGGGAACCTTATCTTTGTAAGACAATCTAAATTTTGCCATGCGTTTACGTAAACCGGAACGCGAGTGAGGTGTTTACTGTAAAGTGGGTCTCACAATTTTGCAACCGGTTTTTTTGAAGCAGACAAGCCAATTTAAAAATTTACTTATGAAAAACAAATAGAATTTTTAGTTAGAAAACGATTTTTACTGTTTATAATGGTACTAGTAGAAACTTTCTGCGAGTAGCGTCTAGTATATTCTGGATAGCTCTGAGGTAGTTTAGCCTAAAATATTTTTTCATAGCTGAACATAATAACATAATATGCATAATGAACATAATAATTTCTAAATTATCACTTTTCAACTAAATAACTAATAAGTAGTTCAAAAAGCGAAGCCAAACTGACCAGTCCGTCCCGGCAGCACCCGTTCACGAGTTGACGCACGGATCAGCCATCGTTAAACTCAACCATATGGGAGGGAATCCAACGACTCGACCAGCGACGACACGACTTGATTGGACATATTAGTGAGCATGAAAGCCCGATCCCGTAGACCTTGTCAAAAGGGAATATTAGCTATATGTTGGTCGACTATTGTTTGCAGAGCATTAAAATGTTTTACATTAAGCTAATTGTGGTTATAGATAATACAGCTAACTTAATATGTTTCATATGTGAAGTCCAATGGAAAATTTATTGGAAGTGTCCACGGGTTTTTAATTATATACAGAATTCTAATAAATAGGTCTTGTGACAAGAAAATACGATAACAACCCGTTCTTATTACAAATACAAATCTTTGACCCACTTATCTAGCTATGTTCAAAGTGTTCTAACTTCATCTAAAATCGATTCCAATATCATTCGTATTCAAGGAGCATCTCCCGATCGCAAAGCATTATCATAAACACAAAAAGACAAACTATAACTATTACATTACGTCCCTATCTCTTACTAATCAGAGGAAGTTATCGCTAAGCTTAGAACGGCTTCGTCCCGCCGCGACGCAAACAAATAGCTCTCACGCAAATTGAATACAAGATATAAATCTAGCATTCTCCTAATAACACGCGGTGGATTTCTCAGCGGGCCGTTTTATTTCAGAGCCACAAAGCCTTCGACCCAGTAAATCCGGCTATATCAGCGACAGTGCCACTGGCGTTCGGGACGCACTTTAAATTTTGCGACTGCGAAAGGATATCGTGGAAATTTAAAATGCTATCGCTCCCAGTGGAACAAAAGTGCGGGGACGTACAGACGAGGCGGCGACGAGACGGGAGCGGCATGTGAGGGGGACGCGGAAACGACAATGCATAAATTAACGTGTTTAAGATGTGTAATTATAAGGTTGGCTATTTATTGTCATAAAATAATCTCTATGGTCTCACGTGTTTTTGTTGTTTTCAAAATTTGAGTATTTTATCTATTGTAGTTCGTGTGACCGGTTACTAGTGCATTCTTTAAGCCTCACTGATATTATAGGACAAGTCAAATATAGTTAGGCACGGATGATCATTCAATTGTGGATTTATAAAAGAACAGCATTGTTCAATTTTCCTTTTTCGCTATCTTATTAGTGGATATCAAATGACTCTCGCAGTACAACTTAGCCTTTTTCAATAATCTCTCGCTGGAAACGACAACGTGCGGTGAAGATCCGCATTTCTCCGGCACGTTGTCACGCTATATCCTTCTCTCAGCCTGTATTTTGTGTCGGGTACGTCTCTGGGACTGGCGAGCTCTTTGCATAATGCTGCCACTTAGAGCATTCGCCACTCCTCTGCGGTAATAACGCGATATGTGGAATTGATTACGACGTTTGTGAGATTACAGCTTTGAATTTGTAAGTCATTTTTGCGTAGTACTTGTGGTTTTATTCTGTAATGTCCTTGAGGGTTGTACAGGAAATGCTTGTTAAGTGTTTGAAATACGCGAAGAAGAGGGACTTGATAGCTCTGCAATGCTTTTGCTATGAACGCTATGGCCATGTATGGAAAAAGCAACATTGGCGTAGTGTAGTGTTTGTTTTAATGTTAGCAATTTATCTTCAACTTAAAAAATCCCATGTTGCTTTTCAACGTCTACTTTTTACAGCCTATAATATTCCACTACTAGATCAAAAGGGGAGTTCCAACAAAAGGGGAGATTTTATTACAATGACCACGCTGGTGAAATGAGTTGGTAATCGTGTGGATGGCATAAAATGCACAAAATCTATTGACTGATTGCTGCTCGTTCTCTGCAAGCTTTTCCTCCCTTAATCGTTTCTCACGACACTTGTGGGAGAAGAAAGGGTCAAGTGACTGTATTGTATCAAGCCGTCACCACAAACATAGATTGTTGTTATTACAGTTGATGATCCAGTCTGTCGGCCGACATAGAAATATGTCTAGCTCGAGGCGTACCGTCGAGCACAGGTCACGATGACTAATAGTTGTAATATAACCTAACCGGGCAAGTCTTGGATACTAGTCTTTTGTTTGCAAGACTGCGTAATTAATTTTCCGGTTGCTTGGAGCATATTGTAGTAAAAGTGGTGCTGGTGATGTCTGAACATGAGTTTAGGGTGAGTGAATGTAAGAATATTTTTTTTTACTAGCCTGTGGGTATTGTGGCCCAATGCTGGGCAAATGCTGTCCTCATTTCCATTTGCAACCTTCTAGCCACTCGTATAAAATTCTATCTTAGTCGTCCCTTCATCTAAGGGTAAAAATTTTAGCAAAACGAAGCATCTCTACTTTCTGGTTTTCATTAACAGTTACATTTCACCAAATTCTGCTTTCTGAATGCAAATGCTTAATGTCTGTCAAAAAATTAAGATCAAATTTTATGTGTGTGCCAAAAATATTAGAATTTTAGGATTCAAAGAGAGCGTAAAAGAAAGAGAGAGATAAAGAAGAATTAATCAAAATTCATCGCAGTCACATAATCGAAGGTAGTCACAGGTATATTTTCTTCCAAGAATTAACGTGCATTTACATATTTTTCATATAGCTATGTAGCTCTGGATATCGGGCGGATCGAGCTTAGTCCAGTAAATCTTAGCAATGAATTGTAGGGCGTCCGGAGGGCCCCGGGCTATCGGCCGGATCTGTCTTACTTCCTGAGCTCCGGTCAGATGCGAGTACAGCAATGATATATTTACGTGCTCACAGCATTACGTAAATGTATAGAGCTTTTTTGATTATGAACTAGTAATAATAATGTAATGGAGGAAAAAATGTACGCCTTATAAGCAAAACGTTTGAGGCAGCGCATTACTCTGAACATGTCAGGTTCAAGCATTTTTTTGGACTTAAACTATCTGTATTATATGTTTCTTCAATAAATAAAAAAAAATGTAAAACATAGACATATAAAGTATATTTATAAAAAAATGAATTTAATTATTAATTTAATTTTATTGACCGAGCGAGCGAAGCGAGCGAAGCGTCTTAGTTTCGAGATTAGCCAAAAATTCTTTTGTCCGTCTGTCTGTCTGTTCTCGCCTACAGGTCGCATTTCTTAACCGATTCTCATGAAATTTTGTAAGTAGGTTCAGCAACTAAATATAATTTTTTTGTCGAGCCAGTTTTTCGGAATTTTTCAAAATGGCGGAAATATGGGGGTTTAAAATTTTACAACTGTCATATATCCGCCATTTCAAAATATTTTCAAAAATGTCTTTAAAAATGTCACGGACTTTTTTGTTGTCATTATGAAAACGATTTTTTTTTATTTGGACAACTTTTTTGTCTGAACAACTTTTTTATATGTTATACTTAAACGGGTTTAGGGCGACTCGCGAAGTCTAGCTGATTAAGCCGTGACGGATATACAATACAAATCTTCTTACAAAATATACTGAAACTATTTAAAGGGTGAATTCAGTCCGGGTTACTGAACAACTTTCTTAAAAATACATATCTCCCCTGGGGTCCACGAAGTAATTTCTCTGAATCACTATTATGGTTATTATTTTGAGTTTCATAAGTAGTTCTATAAATTGTATCATATTTAACTGACTTAACATAAAAGGGTTTTGCTTATTTTACGATTAGTTTTTTTTCAGTTTTTGGTTATTTTGATTGATTGTTGGCTTGTTTATTAATCGCTACCGCTGCTTGTCTGTACTTCTGTAGTAGCATTAGTAATTATGCCACGAACTAACAAGAGATCAGCGGCAACCAAAGACCTAGAAGTAGCTTTACGAAGAGAGTAAGAAACCAATGAGCAGCGGCATAGAGCCATGGCAATACAAATAAACATTTGAACGAAAACCCATTAATAGTTTTCTGGTTTCTCCAACAACGAGCTGACTTTGTCATTTGAAAAATGATGGGTCATTTATTGGTGAAAGACTACTGGTACAGAACTGAATTTCAGTATCACGGTAGACCTCATATCCATGGGATTGTATGGTTGAAAGGTGCTCCTGACATTTCAGAGCTAGATAGAAAGTCATTTGAAGAAAGGGCTGTGACTGGCAACTATTTTGGAAATTTTGGTCACAACCATGAATCCGCATATCGGTTAACCTGCACCGATAAATTCATCCAAATCTTATTCTGAAATAATAATCGCGAGGTCTAAGTTCGTGGCGAACTACTAGTATAAAATTCCATTTCGGCAAGTAACTAACTATCCCTATCTCTTAAAACTTTCTAAGTTACGTGTATATTGCTAAGCGTAATCTATTAACCCAGCGCTTATTGAGTTATTTTTCAGCGTTTATCCGTGCATCGTTCGTGTGGATTACATGGAAGTAGTTAGCGATAGTGTACCAATTCGTCAGTGCCTGTTTTAAATCCGTAGTACAAGTGAACATCCGCTACATTCGTTCTGCAGACACGGCGATACGTAATGCTTAGTTCTAGAGCAAACAAAGAGACCGGGGCGCGGCGCTATCTGTGCCATCTTATATCTGTAATGACCATCGCTCTGCGCCCTTTAATATCGCGAATGTAACATTTACAGCTCACATCCAGAAACTAGTAAGATTCGTGGAGTCCAATAGTTTTTTTGATTAAAATTAACGTGAAATACTTCGTGAACGGTTTACTCATGAATAAAGTTAGCTACTGCCGACATGTTTCGACCTCATCCGGAGGTCTGGTCCGTACACCGCATCGGCTCGCGATACACTCTATACGTGAGTACCCGTTCACTTAATATAATAAAGTCGAATAGTTAGTTTGAAATAAAACTAGTTCTGATATTTTATTTAAAAACTAGCCGAAGCCCGCGATTTTGTTCTCGTGGACTTTATGACTCCGAAAAATGCTCATCAGGCTGAAAAACTTTTGCTTAGGCGTAATTTTTCTATTTCTTATTGTTTAGCTGGACCGTTAAGTGTTTATTTTCTAAAATCAGTTATACTCGGCTTAACAGCTATTTTCCGGAGATCAGCATGTACGTACAGACAGACATTTTTTTAAATTCTTACTCTTTGACTAAGTCTCCATCGCATCAAATATTTTTTTTAGAAATATATTCAACGTACAGACACATTTTTATTATTTGTATGGAAAAGAAGAACAAGGAGATAAAATGAATAGCTAAAGTACCTATGAAGTTTTATAAGTTTTACGCTTTTTGTATAAATTTCTCTATTTGTAGTTTGTCTATCTGTATATTTGTGTCAGTTTGTATTGTAGTAATGTAGCTCCCAAATGGATAATGTTAATAGCAAATAATTGAAGTTGAACTTAGAGCATGGTTGATGGAAATCTGGAAACTGTCATAGAATTCAGGCCTCATGTAATGTGACGTAAGTTAAAAATCAAGTTTGATAAGTTTAGTACTATAGCAATAACGTCTCCATAGTGAGGTAAGTACCTATCAATTTATTTAGATCATCAACATCTGTTAATGCTCTTGTTTTTGTCAACATTTTAAAAGCTTAAGAAACAATTTGAAGCCTTTCAATCACTCAATAAATCACGACCGATGAATACTTGTTTTTCAGTGAAAAGTTATTCCATTAAAAGATTATAAATACCAAATTGTAGATATTTATATTTTTAGATAGTTTTTTGTTTATTTATTTTTTTAAGTATTCAAATAGAGGCTTTCAGTACATTTAGGGGCTTTCAATACATTTAGGTTTGGTTAAGAAAAAAATCCTTTATCTTACTTTAATAATAATTGGCCAAGTGCATGTCGGGCCACGCGCAGTGTAGGGTTCCGTAGTTGCAAATGCCAACTTTGAGTTATTGCCACTAAAAACGTCTAAAAACTAATATCTATTGAATTTGTATGAAAATGTCTTTTTTCAAGTACATTTTATAAGTTGATCGCCTATAACTTTTTGATTTGTATACCCTACTTGGCTCTGATAGTTTTCCTTCAAACTACATTATATATACTATAATTGTGATTTTTTTCATGTGGCCATATATAACCGTTTAGCAGATAGAGGGGGCACTTGACTCGAACAAAAATTTGAACTTTAAACCCAAATATTTCAGAAACGGACCCCTAAATTGAAAAATGGTGTTCACAAGCTAAAATATTTTTAAAAGATCTATTCAACGATACCCCACTCAATGTGTTTGTCGAGAAAAAAAATATTGATTACGTCTTTACTTGTATGGCAGTTACCCTGAAAAAAAATTTTTTTCCATATTTTATTTTACGACTTTTTCGCCTTAATTAATATACATATCCATGCCAAATTACAGTTTTCTAGTACTTATAGTTTCTCTGTAGGACCGTGGACAGACAGACAGACAGACAGACATGGCGAAACTATAAGGGTTCCTTGTTTACTACGGAACCCTAAAAAACTATACGGCACAGCTGATTTTTGTAATTTTAGAGTTAGTTCCGTAGAGAAAGATGATAAATGATGGGCTATATGTCCAAAATTTGCTGGCTTATGTGATGATAATGGTAAGAATGATATAATATAATTAATTTCGTATTTAAAACCTTGCATTTCGAACGAGTATACCGTTAAACAGAACGTTCGCGATTCTAAACGCGCAAGCTGTTAATGTGCAGTTTTAAGAGAAATACGAGTACTTTGAAATGTGAGGATGGCTGTGGGCATTCCCGGGCTCTGCGTTGATGACGAGATTTCGACGGAATGACGGGGTTACTGCCGCGTGTTAGTGTTGCTTTTAGTGGACGACGACTGGACATTTCCTTTCTTATATTGTCTGTAGTTTTTATTTTCAATCCCCGACGAAAAAGAGGGATGTTATAAGTTTAACATGTCTTTGAATCTGTCTATGGTATGGCACTTAAATAAATGGACCGATTTTGATGCAGTTTTTTTGAAAGCTGACTTGATCGAGATGATTCTTATCTATGTTTGATGGAATTTGATTATACGGTGAAAAACTAAAAATCCTTATTTATTTAGAGAAAAAATGATTCAAGGATTTTTTAATTTGCCTTGCAAATAAACTTGTATATAAAGTGTTTCAAAAAGGGGAAATAATCCTTGAATCATGCCATTCAAGGTCCAAAATGTATTAATCTGTCACTGATATTTACCCTAGAATACATTGAAACACGAAATTAAATTATTTTCATATAAAACTCGATTATTGGTCAATTGATACTGTTTTTCATGGTGGAGTGCATATCACGCATTGAATTCAATTTTCCGAAGACAAAATGTACTCAACATTTTTTTTCGGCAGATGCAATTCTAATTTCTCTGCCCATAGACCTAGAACGATCAGATAAGCCAGTTTCTATGGATAGCAAGATTTCGATTGGAGAGAGGTTACTAATATTCACGATATCACTAGAATGTACATCGCGTATGTTTTTCAAAAAATAAAATACCAGTCAACAATTAGGAAACAATGAGCCCATAGACTGCCGTCAGTTTAAGTTGTTTCAACGTCTCGTAACATCATTGTTATAAAGATTTTTTACAAAGAACATATTCGAAACATGTAGAGAAAAAGGTTGGTAAAACGTCTTATCCTACAATTGATCATGAAATAAAGTAGATTATAATCTTTGTTTCAATCCGTTCAGCTATACCAACTAAATCTGAATTTTGATATAACCTGCGCTTTCCAAATACTATTATGCTAAAAGCAAATGCAAATAAATAAAATAGGATTTATTTTATGCGAGCAAATGGCCTCGGAAATCTCCAATACGCTTAAAGGCATGTGATAAAGCACGCTACTAAATGTCGCGCAGTTCCCGTGGATTGAAACTTTTAGAATAATTGAGGAGCTAGATAGCTTAGTGTGTAGTATTGACTTGAATTTGTTTGTGGCCAACTCTGACCCTGGTATCAGTATTGTCAAGTAAGGTTTTATTTGATAAGTGTTAGTCATGCAGGCCTCTTTCGATCGGACGTTTTGAAAATCCTTAGGGGAGGTCTATGTCCAGCAGTGGACTTCCTGTGGCTGATATGATGATGATGATGCTGATAAGCATTTTAAAAATGTGTATTGTATAAGGCTGACATAGCTAGCAATCTAATTCAAAGGCGAAGTTCATTATAACGGTGGGCGTGTAAATAGAAAAGAATACAGATACATTTTCACGTCTATATCCCTGACGGGGTAGACAGAGCTCAGGGCCGTTAGGCCCAAAGGCCACGCTTAGCGTGGTGGTGGGCGTAAAGATGAAAGATTATGTTAAGAAGATAGAAAAGAAGGGTAATGAAATAAACCTAGACGCAATGATCCCTATAAAAATTTAAGTCTAAGCATTCATCTATTGACAGAATTAAAATTCTCGTTTATTCCCTTGACCGGTTCAACAAACTCGCGGAAACAGGAGCAATTGGTACACTCTGAGCTCTTTCTTTTCTCCAAGACTAGCATGAAAAAGCCCTTGTCGACGTTAATTAACTTTTTATTTTTCTTGACGCAGTTACCTACTGTTAGACAACGTGAATACTGGGAGCTGGAGGGAAAAAATACAAAACAATTACACCGCAACAGCGATCCTTAACGAGCGGACATTCGAGCGGAATTACAAATGGTGCAAAATTATGAGGAGCTTCAAATAATCATTAAACATAAATGCGTAATGGTTTCTCATTGGAACGATGCTCGGAGCAGTTAAATGCCTGTAATGTCTCAACACAATCTCTTTCAGGAAGACTGTTATGTTTTACGGCGGTATTAATGAATGATAGCCTATTGAGAAACAGATACGATCGTTATTGAGCACGCGTTAAGAGTTAAGGCCCATTTAGACGGTGCAAGTTTCTTGCCCGTTGCATGCCATTTTATTGCAGCAATAGACAACTTGCACGGTCTAAACGAAATGTCAGCCATACAAATCATTTATTGCTTCAATAAAATTGTATGCAACACGCAAGAAACTTGCACCGTCTAAATGGGCCTTTACTCTAGACTTTTCCATACAAACGTAGTCTATGTTTTATTTCGAAACTACATGTCAGATTTTGGTAAAAAATTGTAATTTAAAAAAATGCAATTATCTAGGGTTATAATTAGTTTCTGAGGGCTAAATTATGAACTGGAAAGAAAATATAAGGATGTAGAAGTTTCCCATAATGATGGTCAAAAATTATATAACACACTATATTCTATTTCAAATTCATATTTTGACAGTGAAAACTAGTTATATGCCTAGATATGTGCAATATCTTTGAAATTACAAAATTTTGCTTAAATCGGGCATGTCACGTTTGTATGGAAAAGTGTAGTTTGGTCTAGTGTTGCACTCTTTACTTTTTAAGGGTTCTTCTTTTGCTTATTATTACTAATTGCATATGTCCTGAGATTTTAATGCATTCTAAAATAATCACACTAGCATTATAAAGGCGAAAGTTTGTATGTATGTGAGAGTGTATGTGTGTATTTTTGTTACTTATTCACGCGCAAATGGCTACACCAATTTTTATAAAATTTGGTATGCAGAAAGCTGACACCCTGGATTAACACAAAGGTTACTTTAGTGGCAACACCGCGGGCGCAGCTTGTGTATAATGAAGTAAGAAATGTAACTGTATTCCAGGAAAACTGTTAAGTTTTACGGCGCTCTCAATGAGATAGCTTATTGAGAAATAGAAATACGTTCTTTATTTGTTTCCTTATTGACGAGAGTAGGTATCTGAATACTTCAGATATATGGCGGCCTCTATTTCAATGTTTATTTTTCTTTTCTCTTAACAAACTGTTTTTTATTAGCAAACTCGATACGAAAAGTGCGCTCAACTACCAAATTTTATAAGTTTTGACAATGTTTGTTTGTTTTTCTTGTGTGAAAGTGGCCAATACTGTTGTCAGATTTTCAGGTTGCCTTAAGGCATCTGACATAGCTTGACGACTGCCATACAATGATGACAGCCGGGAACAACGGCCTATACTTGCCTTCCAAAGCATGAGATTTTTTTATGCCACTTGTGGTCACCCATCCAAGTGCGGACCTCGCTTGGTGTCGCTTTACTTGCGAAAGCGCTCCTGCTGGGCCACCAAGCTCCTCAAATTGACATTAAATTGCTACGACGACATCTCCATCCTCAAAGCATAGGCATGGCTATACATACCTACTACTGAATAGTTACAGATATGCGTCCGAGAGAGATGCTTGCTTTGATTAATCAGGTTTGCCTTAATATTGAGTAATTACCTCATCGAATACCGTACCGTATCCTAAGACATTTCCGTTGCATGCTCTAAGCTGCTCAATATGCTTTATATGCAAATACATTGTCATGTCTTTTTTCCTAATAGGGTAGACAGAGCCGTAAGACCTCAAGGTTAAGGTGGAAAATTATGTAGTTTTGTGTTTCACTACAATTATGTAACAATTTATTTATTTATGGTCGACTATAAAATTCCGATGGAAGAAAATTTTAAGTCCTAGTAAATTAATAAAGAGGGCATATATAGAAACTGTAGCTTAATTGGAATAATAAAATGTGAATTGACTGTAGTTACAACGATTTAAAAGATTACCAATAAGTTTATAAATAAATTGTCATTTAGGAAGTGTCATTAATCCAGTTTTATAGACATTAAGCTTATTGTAAACTTAAGTGCAAATTACGCAGTTGACTGACTTGCTCCTTCCCAACAGAAAGTCGGTATAAAAACAACAGTCACACCAACGGGCAGTGAAATGTCCCAGACTCGTTTATTGTTGGAAACTTTTTCAGATTGGGTCGACCAGTTAACCCTTTTGTTCGAGATAATTTCGCCTTAATTAAAATGACGTACTGTGACAATGCAGAGCTGTTGTTCAAAGTTCTGACTGACAGGTAATTAGATATTATTTAATTTCGTGGGATTTGTGCTACTTTTAGAAAGGGTTAACATGATTGGAACATTTTTGTGTTTACGTAAATACATATGGAATATTATTTCGAAATTACATGTCGAATTATACTGGTAGAGTGACTCGACAGTCAAAGTAAACAACTATTCGTTCGTCCCATTTTAGAAACTACCGACATTTTTATAAAAATTGTTAAGTCAGCTTAATATTTTTGTATGAAAAAAAAGAACGTTACCGATGGTTTTAAGCATATTTTATACAAAGTGTAAATCTGTAACCTTGCTATATTCTCAGACGTACCGACATCGATCATAATGAACAACTCTCCAAAAGAGCAGAGGTCGAATTATGAAAAAAAATTGCCCCCCCCCCCTTACAAAATTGCTAATCAGTTGATCGATTTAGTATGGGAAGTCAAAATTATTTTCATATTTCGACCTCTGCTTGGGGAAAGTTGTACAGCATGATCGGTATAGACACGTCTGGGAATATGGCAAGGTTACAGATTTACAACCTGTATAAATGTCTGCTGGCTGCAGACATGGAGAATAGAAAAAAATACTCTAGCGCTCGCCTTGAGTTTGAAGGTAATTATCTAGAAATAACAATGCTAAGAAAGAGACCCTTAAAAAGTTAACATGCTCAATAAAGAACGTATTCCTGTTTCTCAATAGGATATCATACATTAATACATAGGCATTTAAAACCCAAAAAATCCGAAGCCAAGAATCACTCAAGTGGTTACAAACATTGTCACTGTTTTCACAAGATTTTATTCCATTTACATTTTCTATTGGAATTTTCCACCTGGTGTTTACGCCAAACGCCCCGAACTCAGTGACAATATTATGAAGAATTTGCGTAAGTAAATACTGAGCGAGTTCACGCTTCGTTGGCCACCAGCCGAGCTCTGCTTACTGTTCCGTTTCCAATTTGCAGTCAAACATATATAAATAGAGTGAGAGGTGTTTTTATAAGTTAGAACAAAACATTTTTACCATTTTTAACTGTGAAATATGATTTTGTGTAACAAGCGGGCCATTTAAATGTATGTTTGTATTAAAATGTAAAAAGGTTGTAAAATGGTAACCAAATTTTTTATTGATTTCATCAAAGCAAAACTACTCGCTATTAATTAATAACCGGCCAAGTGCGAGTCGGACTCGCACACGAAGGGTTCCGTACCATTATCTATAAAATCAAGTTTTTGTATGGGAGCCCCCTTAAATATTTATTTAATTTTTATTTTTTTATTTATTATTAAAATAAAAATACAACAAGTATTTTGTGAATATTTCAAGTGCCTAACTGTTGTCATTTTTGATATGGAGCAAAATACGGCAAAAAATCGCATTTCTTGTAGTGCATCTCTTAGTCTTAGTAACAGGGTCCCGTTTTTCCCTTTGGGTACGGAACCCTAATAAAAAAATTAGTTTGCTTTACTTTATGAGAAAGAGACAAAATACATTTTTTAAATAATATAGGTTTAGCAAACATGTATTATTTTATTAAATTATATACTATTATATAAAATTATTTTCAGATAATAAAATTTTGGGATTTAAAATACTGTGTATTTTTTGTTTCCAGGGTCACACACTGTTTATAAGAGTGTCTCATTTATTAAAAGTCAGTATTAACTTTAAACTGATGTTATGTTACCTTGATGTTCTAATGAGGTGTCAATTCAATTTACATTCTGTTCAAATACTAAAAACTGAATTAAATCTTATACCTTTAAACGAGCAATTCTTGTATGTATATATATATATATATTTATAAATTTCTGTGATCTCGAAAACGGCTCTAACAATTTCGCTGAAAATTTGTATATGGGGGTTTTCGGGGGTAAATAATCGATCTAGATTAGTTTTATGTTTGGGAAAACGCGTGTTTTCGAGTTTTCATGCGTTTTTCTTTCCACGCAGAATATGGTCGCTAATTTCGTCGCGCCGACCGCCTTGATTTTAGCTCAGTTGTTAAGCATACCGACCGCTAGAAAAAGTGTTACCGGTTCGAATCCCACTCGGTGACTTACTTTTATTTTATTTTATGTTTGAGTTTATATATAATTTTTTATTTTGCATTGTTTTTAGACAAGTTTAAGAAAAATTGTTAATGTTTGAGATGTAACCGAGCAAAGCTCGGTCGCCCAGGTACTAAATATTTAAGTGGGTTCCCATACGTCCCATACTCTTTTTAGATAATGATATGGAACCTTTCGTGTGCGAGTCCGACTCGCACTTGGCCGGTTATTTCTCGGCCGACGCAAACTTAAGCGGCTTTCTAGTTTCTTTATCGTATCTTTTCATTAGATCTACCATTTTGACTCACAATATCTTGGATATTATAGGTGAGATAGCTCTACACCAAAATGCATTGTTTTATTATTTTCCGAATTTGCCGTTTACGAATCTCTTGAGTATGGTTATATTGTATCTCATCCCAAGTTTTTTGTACGTTTCACCACAAAATAAGACTGCATATAAGTCAAAAACTCAAATAATATGGAAGAAATTCATTTCTAAAAATGAGTCTACATATAGAATCTAGACAATGTGAAAGCTATGTCAAATTTGTAATTAGACCAACGAACCTTTACCTCACCGTCATTAAAAGCATAATGTGCTCAAGACGATTGTTTAACTATTGTTTTATATTTATTTATCAATAAAGGTATACGAAGGTTACATTATAATTTCAAAACTGTTAATTCTTTAAAAACTTATGCCAGTATCGACTTATGTTATTATTTAATAATTTATTTCTTTACTAGCTGAAGCCCGCGACTTCGTTCGCGTGCACTTTATGTCTCTGGAAAATGCTCGTCAGACTGAACAACTTTTACTAAGGCGACATTTTTATATCTCTTATAGTTTAGCTGGACCATTATGGTTCTGCATCAAGCGTTTCATTTTCCAAAATCATTTATACCCTATATGTTGCCCAGGCTTAATAGCTATATAACAAAAAAAGTTGCATTCGAATCCGTCCAGTATTTCCGGAGATTAGCGTGTACAAACAGACAAACAGACAAACAGACATACCGACAAACAGACAAACAGACAGACATTTTTTTTTTAAATTCTTACTCTATTACTATGTCTCCATCGCCCCCAATATTTTTTTTGGAAATATATTTAATGTACAGACACACTTTTTTTACTGTTTTATTATATGTATAGATTATAACTAAAAATTACTCCGTGCACTTACAGTTTCCCAAAGCGTACACGTGAGTCAAAAACTTAAATACTTAATACTAAAAGGTAAAATAACAGTTACAAATTATATTAACATTTTTTTTTAATTGATGTAATATATGTCAATATTTGGCATTCCAGCAATCAAGGCGCTTAGCAAAGTAACAGCTTGGCTAGGAAGTGTGTACTTAGCGCTGCTTAGCAAGTGTTAATAGTCACTTTTATTTAGTAGGTAGTATTTTCCGCCTATTACCAAAAACAAAAAGTTTATTAATTCTTCGGAAAATTCATTTCCTCTCAGCAACAGCGCCAACAAGAACATACTCCGCCCGCGAAATAAAATTAGTTATCTTGGCGGAATAAATTCATGAATGGTGAGACTTTGGCCAGCTTCCATCTTATGAAATGGTAAAACAATTAAAAGTTGCGCTGTCTGTTCGCCTTTTGAGTTAAAATATAATATAAGTAGGTATGTTACGTAGGAGCTGTTGGTTTTTTGAAATATTGGCAAAATTAAATATTGGGGTAAAGAAAAATACCTACGTAATTATACCTATAATTACTCTTTTAAATTTTTGTAATAAGAGAAACATGTACGACTTATGAACGAACTCACTAGTGAAAAAGTCTATATTTATCAGGATTTTTTGTCAAAATTTAAAAAACATAGAATGTACTTGTGATGTCTCACACACAACTAGACTCTCATAACAGAGCGCCTTTCCTTAGGGCGAATTAACTGTATTTCAGTATTCCGAAAAAGAAACATCTTTTGGTTATATTTAATGAATAAAAAGTTTACTATTACTGTCTTTTTTTGACAGGAAAGGCAGAGAGCGTTAGGCGTTCGGACTTCACGCGGAAGCCAAGCGCACGCTTTGCCCACTTTGAAATTTTTTGGACTTTGGTAAATGCAATTTGAGTAGTTGTTGTTATTGATGCAACAACATTCAATACGCGTGTGCTTGGCGTGCGCGTGTCGTCTGAACGCGCTCTTATGGCTATGGCATTAAAAGTACTTTCGTCACACTCCATCACTAGTGGAAATGTTGCAAGGATTTTCCTAAACGCACGAAAATGTACTAATTGGAATATACGAGTACCTTAGCATCTACCTTCTACATTTTACTCGCAAAAAATAAATATAAGCATTAGGTTTCAGAGGACCTAAAACAACACCAATAATATAAAATACACAGACTACAGACGCGTTCCAGTACTTCCACGTTTATTTACATTCCTTATACTTTATTTTTACTTTGTAATGATACCAGAAAATTCCGAAGTTAAATAGTTGCCAAAATGAAGAGTACTTCAAAGAGTCCTCGTGATCGGGTAAGTGAAGAGTGAGGGGTTTGGGGAGAGGCACGTCAAGTACTTTCACACACGACAAAGCTCCTAAGGGGTAGAGTTTAACAGTACTTCAACGTTGTTGCCCTATTAACCTTTCGGTATTAGCCATACTTTGATACAGCGTTCATGGAGAGGGTTGTTAACATTTTTGTTGAACACTATGTAGCTTTTGTGTCTATAATAAAAGAACAATGCATGTTATTTCATTTGTTTTCAATTTTATATAAATAAGGAAAAAAACGCGATCTAAAGTTAGCACTCTATACAAAACAACTTCAAATCAACAGAAAAGAAAGTGACATATTGAGAGATACTACTTTGTTTTTGTGTTACCAATTGGCTCCGTCAAATGTATCCAATAACAGCAGATTATTGGACCTGAATTCACTGTGCTTTATAGTGGGAGTTTAATAATTTTGCATTTGGATATTAGTTACTATAATAACATTAAACTTCTATGAAATGTGTAAAGTAGTAGGTAGTTTATTTGCAACAGTTCAGGGTCTTTTGCCTACGCGGCCAAAATCGTGGGTAACAGCTAGTAACTTCATACACAAGCCCGACCTTTAAATAGTTTCATATGTAAAGGCCATCTAGTGATGGGCGGAGAAACTAAATAGTAGAATTAATTCGTATCGCCAATGTAATATATCCGTAGCACCATCTATTATTTTACGGGCAAACTACAAAAACCCCGACTTTCAAGCTATAAATAAATAAATAAATATATAAAGTCTGATTTTTAATTCCGTAGAATTCTGACAACTGTCATTTTTTGACATATCAGAGATCATAAACCTTTTTGGCCGGGCACATTTTTTTTATTAAATTCCAGAGTGTGAACATCTGAGTCTACACATTTTATTTGTTAGTGAATGTAAACATTTAATTTAGAGCGGTGCTCCAAATCAAAAGGGGATTTACAGCGAGTAATATTTTCATCAGGAACAGTTGAATAACCGACATAAAATACGAACAACTGTGAAAACTATTTGATTTAACAAATATACATACAAATAAATCCAATTAGCTTTCCACCGCGGTCAATTTGTGGGTAAATGGCTTATACGTCCTTTCCATGTTCACAAACTATCTCCATATCAAATTTTGTCTAAATCAGTTAAGAAAAAAGTTTTTTTCAACAAGAAAAAACTTAACAGAAAGATAACAAATATAACAATCAATTTGACAGTCGTGACGTGACAACTGATGGCCGCATATTTTATTTTTTAATTTTTGTGCTTCATGGATTACGAAAAAAAATATTTATTAAGCTTTTGGCTAAAAAGGTTGATGATACATGAGTTAGTAGGGAGTGATGCCAGGGAAAGAAAAATAACCTGCTGACTTAAAATTACTTAAAATTATAACTTTGATAATTCGGTATTAAAAAATGTTATAACATTTTAAATATACCAGAAAGTTTAAAGTGTATCATTATCTTGGTAAAACATTAAAATTAATTAAGAATTAAATTTTTTATCGCCCTTATACGCGTTCCCTTTTTAGTTGGAGAACTTTTTTAGTAGCAACACTTATGAAATGTCAGAATTCTACGGAATAAAAAATTAGACTTTAGGGACAAATTACACTGATTGAGCTAGCCCCAAAGTAAGTTCGAGACTTGTGTTATGAGATACTAACTCAACGATACTATATTTTATAACAAATACATATATAGATAAACATCCAAGACCCAGGACAATTTGAAAAAGGCCATTTTCCAACTTGCCCTGGCTGGGGATCGAACCCAGGACCTCCGGATTAGCGGTCTAGCGTGTTGACCATTGCGCTACGGAGGTCGTCTATACCTAACTTATAAACTATTAAATAGCCGATCCGATATACATCAAACATAGTTAAGAACCATCGTCGGGTATAAAAATGAAACTTATCGCCATTTCATAAACTTTTATAATATTGTTCTGCCGAATTTATTTAGTGGTTGGGTAATTTATTCATGCAAAAAATTCCAAAGCAAGCCTTTGACACTTTTCCCTATTAAAATTGTATCCAATACAAAGTGTTCGACGTCACTGAATTTTCAACTGGCGAATATATTGCTCGTTAAAAATTATTCAGCAACGATAATGACATAAATTCTTGGTGCAAGTATTTTTCGTGCGTTTATTGAAGACTAGCTGTTTCCCAAGGCGTTTCTTGCGTTTTGAAAGAGAAAATATTGCCATTTTACTCGTTTATAATGTAGTTTTCTAGAGGTGAAAGAATTTTCTTATCAATAGTTTTTGTTTTTATCCATAAACAACAATCATATTTTTTTCGTTAAATTATTACATACTATCTGGTGTCCGGGACTTTGTCTGCGCAAGATCACACAATATCTTTATAAATTGTAGCCTATGTGTTATTCTGATGTACAAGCTATATTATTGTAAAGTTTTATTAAAATCCATTCCGTAGTTTTAACGAGAAAGAGTAACAAACATCCATCCTTACAAACTTTTTGTTTAGGCGTTTATAATATTAGTAGGATACTAACTGAATAAATATTTATAATTATTTAAAACGGTTCGTGTTATTTAGGAGCTAGATTTCAATAATGACTTAAATCTTAAGAATATTGTAAAAAAGGTGATAAAATAATTCATTACTTATTTACATATGAATAACAAATTAATTCCTAATTTAGGTGAAACTGTACCCCTTAACCTTAACATGGCCAAGTAAGCTCTGTCTAAGGTAAGCTTTAAAAATGTGAGTGTAGGTATATGTGAGAGAAGCAATAATTCAAAATCTCACTATCATTTATTTGACAATTATATGCCAATAACCCGAAAACAATAACGTAAAAAGGTTTTCGCAGCCCTTAAAATTAATGTTAGAAACTCGGAAACTTGCCACATAACCGTAGGGGTCGGACACGTAACGGGGCATAATAAACACGTCCAAATAGGAAACTACTAATCGTATTTCACCACAATATAATACGGAACCCACAACTGTTGCCCAAGTTGCGAAGATTGGATTTGGAAAAACGGACGCAATGATTATGTATAAAACTGGTTGCTTTTGCGCGAATGTTGCAAAGCTTAAAACATTTTTTTTTTACTTTTAGAGGGCGTTAGTCTCAAAATCAAAATCAAAATCAAAATCAAAAAGCCTTTATTTCTACCAATGCCTACACATACAATTAATTGAATTTACACACATTTACTTGAATTAATTTAATTTTCAATTTTACACAGTACTTTTATGAAAAAGTAACTTTTTATAACAATAATTATTATTTTATTATACATTATTTTTTATTTATTTATATAATTAGGTACATACATGATATTTAATAATACAAGTATTTATAATTAAATTACAGATACTAATATTTTAATGACATTGGAAGCCGCCTTTTGGCGTATAGGCCTCCCCGCCAACTTTCTCTTCATTTCATATTTTTCTTCTCCAAATTCTAAGTTTGTTTTTCTTTTCTTTTAAATTATAGATGCTTCGTAACAACGTTGGAGTTGGTAATTGTAGAAGACAAATTGCTATATTATAATGTGGGTAGATGATGTGATAGTGAAATGCCTAGTTGGTGGGGGTTTGAGTCTACTTCCTCCACGGTGACCAGCCGGCTTGGGGAAGGTGAAGGAGAGGGCGTTAGTCTACTAGATGGTAATTGGTTTTCGATGTCGATGCCTGAACCTAGGGTGCGGTGCTAACCCTGAAGAAATATTTTACCGCCTTTTTTTAAGAAAATCGTCGTCGGGAAATTTCTTTAAAAACGTAAAGTGCGTTTTTATACTTCAAATTTCATTTCATTGACGTGAGGTGTGAATAAAGTATATAATTTATATTAATAGGTATATACTTCATAGCTATGTAACTATTGAACAGCTAATTGTATTTTGATGATTTTATACCTTGCTCTAGATGCTAATCGCAAAAACTTAATTTTAAATCAAGCATTTTATTTCACAGTTATTAAAAGAAGTTCTGCGAAAGTTAATTAAATTCTAGAGCGTTCAAATAACATGTGAAGTTTCTATGAGAATTCTACTGGGAAACTATTCTACTGGTAATTCTACTGATAAATACGCGAGAATTATTTATATAGTACTTGAAATACAGGTTTTCTTATGGTGTATAATTAATAACAAACGTTTCAGCATTAAACAGCTTTGGTATTTAATCATTCACGGTACAATTTTCATAATTTTATGATAAGAAAAGATGTGTCGACCATGCGTGGTCTTTTAACATTCCACGTACCAGGCACACCAGAATCATTCAGTTTTTCTACAATTCTTTCTCTAACACATACGAGTATTCATAGTAGAGTAGTAATCATGCTATTGTAATATATATAAGCAATTTATCCTTCTGTGATCAGTCGACAACTAATTGACTAAGCTCGCGGCGGCAAACATCCACGGCTACTGTTGCGGTTTGATCCGGACGCTTGAACGAGGATTAGTTCGTTTTGATCTAGTCTTGGTTACAAACTTGAAATCGACAAACTAAAATGTCCATAGTTTCATTAGATTTTACTTGCGTCTTTCGCGCATATCTTATATTTTTTCTGGCATTATAAAGTTTGTATCACCCTTATATCACCTCTTCAGTGAAGTGAATTGACTTGTAAGTTTTACCTCATATACAGTCATTTTCAACTAGGTAGGTACTACAACTTGCGTCCGAGCAGGGAAAATATCGTAAGGAAACCTGCACATAATATGTGAAGGTACAAATTAGTGAACTTATGTGCCACATAAGTTCACTAGTTTGTAATAATGACTGTTTATCATCAAGTACCTGGGCGACCGAGCTTTGCTCGGTTACATCTCAAACATCGAAAATACGCGTTTTCCCAAACATAAGACTAATCTAGATCGATTGTTTACCCCCGAAATACCCCACATACCAATTTTAAGCGAAATCGTTAGAGCCGTTTTTGAGATCACAGAAATATATAAATAAATATACAAGAATTGCTCGTTTTAAGGTATAAGATAAAACTGCCTCGGTGGTCTACTGGTTAGAGCGTTCGGCTTATACCCGGAGGTCGCGGGTTCGATTCCCGGCGGGGCAACGACTTTGTGTTGTTGTCCTAGTTTGGTTAGGACATTGTAGGCTGATCACCTGATTGTCTGATAAGTAAGATGATCCGTGCTTCGGAGGGCACATTAAGCCGCCGGTCACTGTCTTTGACATTGGTCGTTACCTTAAACCATGTCAGAGGCCTTTAAGGCGGTTTAAAAACTCTGACACTAGTGTTAGTCACTAACACACACGATAAGAAGAAGAATAATCATCAATATATTATATTATTATTTTATTTTATTCATATTTTAATATTGACTGTTGTTTATAAGGACAAGAAGATGATAACAGCCATTAGGTATATTATTATTATTGCAGATCCGGCATACTTAGTATGTTTTGACACAGAGCCAGATTTTATTTACCGTATATGAAATTCATGAGGAGAGTCAGAGTTGACTATTTACTAATGTGTCAAATAGAAGAGGCATTTAGCAAAGCAATCCATAAACAGCGCTAAAGTGTAAAAAAAAATGCTGTAAAAGCAGTCACAACGCGCAGTAAGTATTGTAACAAATTACAAAAATGTTTAAATTTTGTCAAAAGCCAACACAATGGCCCTTTGGAATTATTCATCCAGTTGTGATAAGTCAGAAATTAATTGATTGTCGGTCGAGCGGACGGTGAAGGCGGGTGTCCACGGGTCAACAGTTGTGGTTTGTCGTACGGCTCCGGGGTATTTCGGGCCTGGGTCGTTTTGATCTCATAGAAGTTATTGGTCGTAAGGGTTTGTGATTTAATCAATTTTTTAATACTAAATTATTACATATTATAACTAAGAGTGTTAATTATTAATCCATTCGCAACCGCCAATACCAGACACAATAGAAAGACAATGAACGTGGGCATTTATAAATGCCGTCCGGGTCTTTACGGGTTAAGCCGCCGCGAAGCAGCGCGCTTTTATTTTTAATCCCCGACAAAAAAGAGGGGTGTTATATGTTTTGACACTAATGTCTGTCGGTCTGCCTGTGGCATCGTAGCGCTCGAAAGGATGGACCAATTTCGATGCGGTTTTTGACGCGAAAGCAAGTTCTTTTGCGGTGGTTCTTAGTAAAGTTTGATGAAATTCTGTTTAGCCATTTAAAAGTATGGGGGTTAAGTTTCGGAAGTCAGGGCTATCCCTAAAAAAATTGATGGCATTACGATATCAAGTTGTATCAATAGTTCCGCTCCTCATCACTAGACAGCGTTTGTAACAGCCGGCCATTTTTTTTTAATTTGCTTAGCAAATAATTTTGTGTTAGTATTCGTAACGGTGGCGGGAGGACTTGGAGTGGCCCTTTTCTACTCTGCCGAAAACCACACGGCAAACGATCGCTTAGGTCTAGACAGTAAATCAAACAAATACCAGCCATAGCTGACCAGGTAACTAAGTGGCCCATCGGAATTATTCATCCAGGGTGATTAGTCAGAAATTAATTGATTGTAAGTCGCCGGTCGAGCGGACGGTAAGGGTGTCTACGGGTCAGCGGTTGTGGTTTGTCGGCCCGGACTCGTGGAAAGCTAGGGTCTTTCGATTTTATCCGGGTCAAATGACGGATTAGAGCCTGTCGTTTAGTTTTTGGACAACGAGAAAGGTAAGTCCTTTTTTTCTAGAGTTATTGTGTTAATTTTAGATTCTCGTTTTCTCTTTATAAAAATAAGTCATCCCTAAAAAATGTGTCATTATTTTTGTTAAGGAGTTCTAATTTTGCATCTCCAATTATCGGATCAAATTGATAGTTCGCATTACGTAACAAAACTGTTTTTAGTGAGTTTCCAAAACCTATTTTTTTTATCTTAAAAATTATGAGTACTTATAAGTCAGCTTTGGATAATTGGACTCTCTGTTTTGCAGATTCAAACAACCAATTTATTTATTGATAATGTCAAATAAACTTGAATTAAACGAAGTATATTTCTTCGCTTAGTTTAAGTTCAAAGTGCCTATATATTACTTCGTTTAATTCAAGTTTAATTGGTTAGTCGGAAATGAGCCTAAGTTGGAAGCCTTGACATGTTTGCTGACGACTCCTCTACTCGTGTCAGTGCCTCAAATCCGATATGTACAGTACAATCTGCACACATAAAATTATAAAATATTGTCGTGTTTTCTGTTTATACCAGACTTTGATTAGGTATGTGTGATTACTTCTGGATTTAATAAAACTGTACATAATATCTTCTGATAATGAAAGACTTTTTAGGGTTTCAAGTAGGTAAGATTTTCTAAGCTATAATTTTTTTTTTAAATATATTATTGTACGATTTTACGCATTCCATATGAGGAGTCTCCTTTTATTTAATGAATTTTAAAGATCATTTATAGTTCCCAGGTCCATATCTGGCTCGAAGGACCTTAATGAATAGTTCCCTGCTTAGGTTCCGTACATTTAATGCATGTAAAGGATGTCAGACAAATCTGGATCGCGAAGACTTAATTAAAAACGAATTTACAAATTTGATGAGTGATTATTGCACTAAAAATAAATGCAATTTTTTCGAATTGTCACAATATCAAATATAAAAAACTGTAACAATGTACCTATACTTATATTAATTTTGTGACAGTGTTCTTACTTAAATGACAAAGGCCTTTCTTTTGCACCCAGATTTATGTTTTATGTGTCAAATCAAAAGGTTTTATGTTAGATAATGCTATTGTGTAACACAAAGATAGTATCTACTTAAAAGATTTGTGATATTTTTTTCTGCAATCCATTGTGTGTATAGAATATAGTTCCATTGTATGTAGAAACAAGTACCCTCAGTGTTATAGAGGATGTGAGTAAGACGTTAAATGATTACAACAGTAAACAAAAACCTTATTTAGGTAACAACATCACGTTCCTAAAACTATAAACGCACTTATGCAAAGTGCCGAGCGACCTACTTAGTAATAGGTCATGTACGTACTTAACATTCATACCACTAATTAGAACACCTGAGTTCATTTTTACATTGAAGCCAACCGTTAAATTTCAACCCAAAAACGGCAAATAACAATATCGTTACTCTACTTAAAAATAATTTGGCGCTCGCTGCCCGAGATCGCAATTACTTTCACGCTGCACCCAAAAGTTCTACATGTTTACATATTTATGAGCGCGAGTGTACTTTTACGTCTAATCAACATTTTTGATGTTTCGTGACCGTTCCTGCTATTATGATAAGGTTCAAAATGGCGAGTTGAACAAGTGTTTTTAGACTTACTGAACGTAATATCGGCTATATGAACAGGTATGAGAGCAATCAAATTCTCGTTACTACGGCATGTGATTTGTCTAGCTACTTGCCGAGAACTGTAATGAAATATTCTCTATTTACGGAGTTTTTGGTAAATGCAAGAGTTCTGAATTAGATATTCTTTGTTTCAGTTATTGAATTATAGAATACACGTTGCAAGTTTTTGTTTCTTCTGTACATTATTTTTTTGTATACCACATATGACATTATGAATATTTTAAATGGAAAAGCAAATGAAAGTTCAGAGAGGGCAATGATAACGTCGGGTCGCCGCTCATAATACTTGCCCTGATAATGAACTCGCCCGTATAAATCGATCAAAACCAGGTCGGCCTTTAAACTGTTTAAAATATTTTATATGACTTTATCTCATGTTAGTTTTAATAAAATACATATACGACCAATGAGGAAAAAATCTGACACCCAATTTACTACGGCACCGCCCATCACAGAAATTCGTGGGAAATAGAAAAAGCAAAGAAAAAGAAATTGTTGAGTTTAGTTTTGTTTCCTATAAATCAATTCCCGTGTAGTTGTTGTGAGGGGTGAGAGCGCGTATTACTAGCGCTTTAGCAAGTTAAGCATCCTCTGACATGGTCCCCAATTGAATGGGTAGTTGAATGGCAAACATTTTTTTATTAAATCGCTAAGTGTAAAACATTGCGTTTTGATAAAAAAATGTTGTAAAGAATTGCGTACTAAAACCACGTTGACAAGAAAGACGATGTAACATTAATTTTATTTCTTATTGCAAGATTTGACAGAATGTACAATAAAGCGGTTTTTGTTGTTTTTCGTGTGTGTAAGTGGCCAACACTCGTGTCAGATTTTTAAGGCTGTCTAAAGGCATCAGACATAGCTTGACGACTGCCATACAATGATGACAGTCGGGACGGCTTATACGTGCCTTCCGAAGCACGAAGGCTTATACGTGCCTTCCGAAGCACGAAGGAGCTCGAGACATTTTTGTTCCACTTGTGGTCACCCATCCAATTGCGGCCCACGCCCCGCGTCGCTTTACTTGCGAAAGCGCTAGCAATGCGCACCTTCGCCGAGCCACCGGGCTCCTCAAATAAAGCGGTAAAAGCGGAATATAAAGACGCAACATAAAAGCAAATCCCGCAAGACCCATCGCTTCTAATCACAAAAATGAGCAAGCATTAAAACGCATTGAATCCATATTATTTACAGATCTAAATCACAATCCGGAGACCAAATGTGGGCCGGTATTTACCCACCCGCAGGTAAACTTAGGCTGCAGTTAAAAAGGAATTCGGCGGAATTTTATCGCTCGTTAGGGACCTTAACATCCGGCCAGGAACTCCAAACGGGAGCTCTCAGCTTTATATTTACCTGGGAGGGGAATCGATGGGTTTGCAATCTGGAAACGAACAATTTTTACATGTTTGATGTGAACCTTAAAGCTTTTATAAAATAAGTATATCCACAAACTTCACAAGAAGTGTCTTATTAACTAATTTGCCGTGTTATTTAAGAAATTAGCCGAACATACATTCTTTTTACCATCAGGCGCGGATTTCCTTTTAGAAAAAGGTTGTGGACAATTCCTACTCGTCCCACCCTGTTACTGGTAATTATGATACTCGTATATATTTAGATTTTGCTGCCTGTTGTTTCTAGACTCTAAATCATACTTGAACTAGTCCCTCGAATTCAATAGAAAGTAAAAGTGTGACGTCACAACACAAGTCGTGGGATTATCACATCTGTTTTGCACAGGGGTAGACTGACACAGTAATGAATTCTGTCGCTTGTATCATCATCATCATCATCATTTCAGCCGCACAACGTCTACTGCTGAAAGATTTCCAAAATGACCGTATCAATACATATAATAAAACAGTAGGAACCGCGTGTCTGTACATTTGATAATTGGACTTTTTTGTCTGTCTGTCTGTCTGTATGTACTCGCTAATCTTTAAAACTACTGAACAGATTTTTACGCGGTTTTCACTAAAAGATTAAGCTCGTCCCTGACCAACATATAGGCTTCGAAATCTGTTGTCAGATAAAAAAGTTATCATCATTTAAAGATTAAAGATAATTTTTCTATGGGCGATTGTTTGTCTGTTAGTACACGCCAATCTCAGGATATACTGGACGGATTCGAATGAAACTTTTTTTGTTATGTAGTTGTTAAGCTTGAGCAACATATAGGCTATAATTGATTTTGGAAAATGGAACACCTGATGTAGAGCCTTAATGGTCCAGTTAAACTATAAGAAATATATAAATGACGCCTTAGCAAAAGTTGTTTAGCCCGCTGAGCACTTTTTGTTGAGTTATAAAAATCAAGGAGCTGGAACACCTGATGCAGAACCATAATGGTCCAGTTAAACTATAAGAAATATAAAACGACGCCTTAGCCAAAGTAGTTCAGCCTGATGAGCATTTTTTGTTGAGATATAAAACTCGAAGATCTGGAATACCTGATGCAAAAATATAATGGTCCAGCTAAACTGTTAGAAATATACATTAATGACGCATTAGCAAAAGTTTTTCAGCCTGATGACCATACTTATATGCCGGAGTCCTAAAGTCCACGCAAATGAAGTCGCGGGCATCAGCTAGTGTATCTTATCTTATATCTTTAAACGAGCAATTCTTGTATGTATGTATGTATATATATATATTTATAAATTTGGGATTCGAACCCGTAACACTTTTCTAGCGATATCCTTAACCACTGAGCTAAAATCAAGGCGGTCGGCGCGCCGAAATTAGCGACCATATTCTGCCTGTAAAGAAAAACGCAAAAAAACTCGAAAACACGCGTTTTCCCAAACGTAAGACTAATCTAGATCGATTGTTTACCCCCGCAAACCCCCACATACCCATTTTCAACGAAATCGTTAGAGCCGTTTTCGAGATCACAGAAATTTATAAATAACTATATAAATATACAAGAATTGCTCGTTTAAAGGTATAAGATAGTTACATATATTTTGCTGTGAGGTTTCCTACCGAGTAGAATATGGCCACTCCAAGTCCTACCGCGACAGGAAATACAACCTAAACAAAGCTTATAAATTATCAATGAGACCTCTCCAACCCGTCTGGCCAGCGAGGAGAATGTAGGCCAAGTCCTCTGGCTGCTCTGGTCAAGTATGGTTCTGATAGTACAGGGTGGGTCGTGGTCCTGCAGTGGAGACAAAAAGACCAGATGATTATGATGATGAGCCATATCTTGACAGGAGATCGGTGGCCGGATGGGAGGACATATAGCCAGCGCTTTTGCAAGTTAAGAAACCCCTGAAGTGGTCCCCACTTGGATGGGTCCCCACAAGTGGCATAGAAATTTCCGCTACTACGTACTTCTAAATACATGTAAACCGGCTGTCAAGCTATGTCAAAAGCCTTAAGACATCTCAAAAATCTGATACTAGTGTTGGCCACTTACAAACCCAGTAACAATTATTATCTTTGCTTTCCTCTATACAGCTTCGGATGATGATTTTTAACTATTGTATGGTATTTACTTACATAAGAACAATATAGGTTCTATCTCCACGTAACAATAACAATAGAAGTAAATAATTACGATGATTCTTAAGTGTCATAAAGAAAATAATGGTTATTTAGACTACTTGCACTCGTACGATTTGATATTTAAACCACTTTGAGTTGACACAATAACAAAGGGGACTAGCCGAAAGTTAGTCAAAATAACATTTGAGACTACTTGCAACTTGACAAGTTGCTATAATCAAGTTCTGATTCGCTGTTTAGAAGATTTTCTACATAGACTATTTGCATTTAAAACAATGGTCTATGACAAAAAGCCTATATAGAAAATCGAGACTCATCTTGACCTTCCAGCATTGTATGTTTTCTAAGCGTAACCAGGCCTTTTTAGCTATAAATTATACATGTAAATTATCCCGACAGCATGATGTACAACCAGCAGATTTTCATTAAAAATTAATAAAAAGACATCGCGACGCAAACTTCTAAACTCGCTACCATGTAATAAAAGCTCCTACAAAAAGGATTTTCTTATAAAAGCTGTATAAAGGACTCAAGTTTGGCTTTTGTTGGCAGATTTATTTTTAAAGTTAAATGACAGAAACAAAGTGTACTTTATTTTTTCCATTTATAATTAAAAACAGTTATTTACTGACAGAAGTAATTAATGAGACAGACAGTTGACTCGAAGTATTAGGATCTAGTTCTAATTAATTAAACTCTCAAATACTGTTACAATTTTGGTGTCTGGGCGTTCTGAAACGTAATCTGCTGAATATGAGTCAACATTTTATGGTTCTGGAACGACAACGTACGTTGAATTGCCAAGAGAGATAGACTTTTAATCCATAGTTCTGTGGGTATGTGGTTGAGGCGAGGTTTTTCCAGACTCTTTTCTTTTCTTTCCAGAGGGGGATGAGGTGCGGGGTGAACCGCGACATGTCCCGCAAGGTGTTGAAGAAAATTGAGAAGGAGCAGGAAGCGCGAAATAAACGCAGAATGACGCGAATCGTTTTTTTTATATAAATCTTGAACAAATAATTTTATAGAAATTTATAATTTAGCACATTCACTCTAGAACCTATTTTACGAGGAATATTTTCATATAAAAATATGTGTAAAATTAGTAACTTTACTACCAAATACATTAGTTTCAGCTTTTTTAATTTAGTTTACTTTCAGAATTAAATTTGATCGACTAAAAAACAACCCACTGTGTAGCACGATGGGTTCCTTTGGGTATTTGTGTATTTTTTTGTAAACTGTTTTTATTTAAAATATTAATAACAGTTTTTCCGGTTATCAGATTGAGAAGTCAGGTCGAGGAAGACAGCAAGGAAGGAGTTTAAAGCCCAACTAAAAGAAAGGGCATGTCTTACTACCTACTTGTAATACAAGCTGAAGATCAAAAATTCTGATGCATATTCCACAAGAAGAGACAAGAACGGTAAGCGCTTGTTGTTTAAAACTCAGAGTATTGAATAATAAATTTTATTTTGTTCCATATTGATATCAGTCCCGATGTCCATTTCCCTTCGTTTAAAGGTCTGGAGCGCCATAAGCAAGCTATGTCTGCAATCGTAAACGGTCCCCACACACGGCCTACATGAGGTTACGATAATGGCCGACCTCTTTATATTTTTTACGACTTGGAAAAAGTTAATGTTTAGGTCAATTGATGATAATTGAACATCCAGCTCCAGGGAGCTGGGTCTTCAATTATTTATCATCAACTGACCTGAAGTAAGTTGTGTGATGAATATTGAGACGGAAAATAATAGAGTATCTATTAAATGGTAAGGTTATTTAGATGTTTGGATTTTTTTATTACAACTAACGTGAGACACAGACATTATTAAATTTAGTTAACTGGATACTGGTTAACCTATAAGTGAGTAACCCGTTAACGAATTTTTAAAATGTTTGGATGTTTGTGAGTTTGAATTTTTGTGTTTCAATCAAGTATAAAACGTCTCTATGAGTTAGAATGTTTGGCATGTAGATAGCTTATTATAATTAACGTAATGTACCTAAATAAAAACTTGCTTTACCGACGCGTGTATGATAATGATTGAAAAAAAAACATTTTGCACGTGTTTCTTTTCAGACTTTTTACAAACATCTTTATACCTAGACAGAGCTAGCACTCTAGATATTAAATAATACGTCAGACGTGCTAAACAGAGCGTGTAAAAGTAGTGGGACAAGTGTAGTGTCACGCTCGAACAAACTGATGTTCGTAATGGCCGCCATTACAGTCGCCGTGCGCGCTCGATCGGACGCGAAGGTTGACCCGGGTCAGCTTCTGAACAAACTATGAAAGAATGTATCCTAAATTATAGTCTGTCATAATGAAAAAAAGAAGAGGACACTTTTTACAGACATTTCTATACCTTGACAGAGCTAGCACTCTAGATATTAAATAATACCTACATCAGACGTGCTAAACAGAGCGTGTAAAAGTAGTGTGACATGTGTAGTGTCACGCTCAGACAAACTGACAATCGTGAGGCCATCATTACATACTATAACAAATTAATAAAGGATGTATTCATTAAATTATAGTCCATCATAATGAAAAAAAAGAAGAGGAGACTTTTTACAGATATCTCTAGACCCCTCGGAGCTAGCACTCTAGATATTAAATAATACGTCAGACATGCTAAACAGAGCGTGTAAAAGTAGTGGGACACGTGTAGTGTCACCCGGGTCAGTTTCTGAACAAACTATGAAAGGATGTATTCCTAAATTATAGCCTGTCATAAAGAAAAAAAGAAGAGGAGACTTTTTACAGACATCTCTAGACCATGACGGACCTAGCACTCTAGATATTAAATAATACGTCAGACGTGCTAAACAGAGCGTGTGAAAGTAGTGGGACAAGTGTAGTGTCACGCTCGAACAAACTGATGTTCGTAATGGCCGCCATTACAGTCGCCGTGCGCGCTCGATCGGACGCGAAGGTCGACCCGGGTCAGCTTCTGAACAAATTATGAAAGGATGTATTCATAAATTCAAGGAAACCTTTGAAAGTCCATACTCTATAGATTCATCTGTATTTTTAACCCCTGACAATCATCATTGCTCTCGAATGGATGGACCGATTTCGAAAAGATTTCCTTAAATTGAATGCATGTTCCCTTGGGGTTGTTCTTATCTTTTTGATAAAAATTGGTCCATTATCGTCAAATGGATCATACTATTAAATCGAAAACATTCCCGTTACGACGGTTTTTTTAAAATTTTGACTTTGAAATATTAAAAAGTACGTCCCTAAGGTGGACTGCACATCACTAGGTTATTTTATTCTATTCGTCCATTCATTCGATTTGTCGAACTTTGAAATATTCAACCCACCTTCATTTCTCTAATCTTGAACAGATTTATCTTTACACGGAATTTCTGATTAAAATTCCAAATATTCGTTCTTTTGCCTCGTTCAACTCAAATTATGAAAATTTCTGCCAAAATGTATTTAGTTTAAGCTGACTTTTGTGCTATGAAAGCAGGCACACGAGTATGGGGTAACAAGCTCAAAGTAATAGGGATGTGGACTAATTTTTTTTAACTTATTGTCATTTATTATATACCATACTTATTATTATGAAAAAGTACGGTATACGTATTTTTTCTTGTCTCTGATAATAATGGCGAAGATACAGTCCATTTAAATTTCATCATCAGATCAATCATCAAGATCAGCTACAATGCCTACGATTTTTATATTAACCAAAGGTGACGTAAATCAAAATCAATCAACTCCAAAACTTCGAATAAAAGAATATTTAAAAAAATTACTACTGAGCCAAATGAAAACATGGGTCCTTTTTTGATAAACTAAATAAGTTTTTTACCTCGTCTACAGCCCTATCACGCATGTGACGTAACTTTGTGAATTTAATGAGGATGACCTTGATGATGTACAATAGCTGTTTGGAGCTTCAAAACTTATTTTTGATAGATAGTAGCCAGAGAAAATAAGGTGTTATCCTCGTACTTATAATATCAACATCATAATCTGATGCTTATTGGAATTTAATAAAATAAACGGAGAGGAGCTTTGTGACCCGGCGGAAGTGCGCATTGCTAGCGCTTTCGCAAGTAAAGTGACACCGGGCGTGGTCCGCACTTGGATGGGTGACCACAAGTGGCATAAAAATTTCCCGAGCTCCTTCGTGCTTCGGAAGGCACGTTTAAACCGTTGGTCCCGGCTGTCATCATTGTATGGCAGTCGTCAAGCTATGTCAGATGCCTTTAGGTAGCTTGAAAATCTGACACCAGTGTTGGCCACTTACACACACGGAAAACAAACAAACGGGCCTGTAGTCATATTCGCCCTGATGAAGACCTCCGGATGAGGTCGGAACATGTCGGCAGTAGCTGACCCTATACGTGAGTAACCCCTTCACTAAATATAATTATGATAAAATTGTTTAATTTAGTACTGCACCTTTTACCTTACATTGAGAAGGAATCTAGTCATATAAAATTATATACATTTATGACAATTATGAATGTACAACACAGTACATGGATGGATGACATAATTGTATGTAATCTAAAGAAGTTTTATACAATCGTGGCATTTTCATATAATTATTAAGTATTGTAATCGAATAGATAAAATATTCTTATAAAAAAAAAATACGTCTGATTTACATTGACAATTTAGGTATGAGATTTTCGAAGAAAATTCTTCGGAGATATTCCGTAACGTGTCAGTAAACTGTGATAATTTTAGCGTAACTGGAAAACCATCGCAGTCAAAACAACGATCTAAAATTATATTAAACACTGCATCTCGTAATTCAAAGAAAACCGCACGCTCGCTATTCCAAAGTAAACAATAAACGCCGCCAGTACGGTTAAAAACAATTTCATTATATTTATTTAAGGTGAATACATTGCAGAAGTGACGCCCTTTTTGAAATAAATTGTTTAATCGTAAAAGTGGTAAGAATTAAGATTTTGCTAACTGCTGGCGAAATGCTTGAGCCTTTTCAATAATTTTATGAACAACCGTTGATAGATAGGCATGACGAATGGAAAAATATTTTTGGTCCATCGGTTAGATTATTAAAATATATTGTACACGTATTTTTTCTTTTCTCTGAGAAACCAAAAATGACAAAGATACATGCAATTTCGCGTGACGTCACGGCTGGGTACGATTTTTACTTAAGTGTGATGTCGCAAGCCCCCAGTCCGGAACTTTGACGCTCCATATCTTTGTGAATTTTTACTTTTTGGTAAACTGAAAAGTAGAGGTTCTTTATTTTTGGATAATCTTAAAGACGGACTAACTAATTACAATCATACTTTTCGGACCCTGTCATCACCCCTTTTTAAAACACGTTTTTGTTAAAAGTGGCCACTTTTAGCTGAAACTCATTTTTAACGATTTCAAATAATCTAATGCGTTTCGGTCAGCCAAAGTAAATTATCACCATATTTACGTTTAAAAATATTTTAAATGAGGGCGCCACTTCTGCACGGTATTCATCTTAATTGAAACTGAAATACAAATGCGGATGAGATTGAAGCACAATAGGCAACTGCGAGGCTAGGTGGGAGCCCTAAGTTGCAGCCAGACCGACTTAGACTCACTCACTTTAAATAACTTCTTAAAGTCTTATTTGAAACGTCTCCTACTCGCAACCTTTGAAATAATTTAAAAGAACTTACCGCGAACTTTAAACCTTATTTATATTTCAGTGTTTTTTCGCAGTTTGACTTTGACGTAGATGACTTTTTTGAACTGATTATAGGGTATTATCGGAATACTCAAAAGTAAACACTTTAAGGGGCGACTCAATTCAAACGAAATACTTTTCTCAATTTTTTTTTCTAATTTTCCAATGTCTCGAAAGCTCAATTGAACATTTTCTTTGAGATCATTTTTCAAAACTAAAGCCGACTTCACCCCCAAACTACACAACGGGACTACTTCGTAAGTATATATAATTAAAAAAAAAAAAAAAAAATTCCGAATAGGTCCATCTTCGAATAATCGGTGAACGTATATAAAATAAGATCGTGAGGAATTGATATTCTCCTCCTTTTTGAAAGTCAATTTGATATTTATTTTCAATAGTCGTTTTAATAACTCTAAGTAATGAACTGTCATGTGATGTAAATACGCGCCCTGGCCTACTTAATTAAACTTGTACTATACGATCGCGCTTCCTAAGGCCCCAATTACTTTTTCTACTTTCTTAACTCTACATGCACTACCTAGGGCTCAAGTGACCTAAACAGAAAAAAAAATATTTTCGGCAATCTCGTTGCTTGAAAAGGACAACAATATTTATGTAATGTACATTAATGCTGCATATAATTTAAATAGAACATAACGTATATTAAAGTATAGAAAAGTCTTTCTACGATATTTATTATAGAATCTCAAGCAATTTTACATTTCAATATGATCACAGCAATATGATAATGTAAATATCAAGAAGTAAAAAAAATACTAACGTACCTAAATCTTCTGACATTTTTGCCTCACTTCTCAATCTGCTATTTTCCAACTAGTCAAATCAGATACTTTTTTCTACACGTCAAAACAAACATTCTTTATGGGATTTGTATGAAATACAGGCAGATGACGTCATAGTTTCTTGGAGTCAAATGAAGCTCTTACTAATTAAGCTAATTACAGTTTTGCTGCAATAATTAATCGAAAATCACATTGAGAATGGATATAATCGTATTTCCTAAATAGTTCCAAATAATTTATTTTTGACCCCGGAAAATATCCAATTATGAAATAAAATAAAAACATAATTATTAGTTGAGTTAGTATCCCATAAGTATAACACAAGCTTACTTTGGGGCTACGTCGATCAGCGTGATTTGTACATATATGTACATTTTTTCTGTCTGGGGTGCAATAGTCCCTAGCACAGTGCACGATTCTCACTTAGGTAGGTTGTTCACGGAGGGTTAATCGAGTTTTCCTTATCCCACCTGAAGACAGTCGCAAAGTTTGTTGCGGCCGGCGACGTTCGGGGTAACTTTTATCTGCAAGCATCGCTAAACAAGGATTCCGTTTTACGACTCACTGTTGTGACAAAACTTAAATTGATCCTTATTTACAATCACGAACTAAGTCAACGACTAAGTCAATCTATATCTTTACATATAATAAAACAGTAAAAATAATGTGTCTGTAGATTAAATAAAATTCGGGGCGATGGAGACAGTAATAGAGTAAGAATAAAATAATATATTTTTGTTTGCCTGTTTGTACATGCTAATCTATGGAAATACTGGACGGATTCAAATAAAACTTTTTTTGAGCACCACAGATGTGGGACCATTTAATAAACTGTGATTATAGCAGGTAAAAAAGTGATACGCGTAACTAGTAATTGTTTTCAGTAAAGATACGGATCTAAATCTTGAGTTATGAAGCCTTAGGGCTCTTACAGACTAGCGACAGAATACCCGCGACACCTGTCGGCGTTGGTCTCCGATTTACAGATTACGTTCGGCGACAGTAGGTGATCATTTGGCAGGAGCGACAGATTGATATGTATTGCGCCACCATCGCGTCGTGTCGGAACATACTGTCGCTCGTTTGTTAGAGCCCTTAGATTGACAGTGTTATTGATCAACTCAGTAGATTTTTTGACATCAATAACACGTTGCTCAGTTTGGCCTTTGAATCATGCAACTTTTTCTGGCTACCATGTAAAGGATCAGGTATTTGTAGATATTGCATCTGTAGATATACACGTCCGCGACCTTTTATCTGCAGCTCTCTCTAAAGGATTTCGTTTTACTGCACATTGTGGCGAACAATGTTGTGGCAAAACATAGATTGACCCTCTTTAGTGTCATTGACATTTGAAAATTACGTTGTTATAAGATTTAGCCTTAGATTGAAGGTGTACCGAATCGAATGACACCAAAATTGCCTCATTTCGTTAAAGTTTAGAGGGTGGAAACATTACTGCCCGAAACAATATTTCAAAAGAAAAAAAATGGCAATCGCCTCTATGACTTGCAACTATCTCTATCGCACAATACGGGTCAGGAGGCGAAGCAGCGTGAAACAAATATTATTTTGGCTAATACTTACTCGCGACGCATATCGTCAAGAGTTATGTGATGTAGTGTTCCAGTATCAAAGGTTATAAATAAATTGCAATCCTGATATGAGGATTTATAGCACAATTGATTTAGGGAGTCCAGCAGTGGACTTCCTGTGGCTGATATGATGATGATAATGGTTTTTCTGCCAATTTCATGGA
This sequence comes from Acrobasis consociella, assembly GCA_963555685.1. Classification (NCBI taxonomy): domain Eukaryota; kingdom Metazoa; phylum Arthropoda; class Insecta; order Lepidoptera; family Pyralidae; genus Acrobasis; species Acrobasis consociella. The sequence goes on along the minus strand of OY743123.1, from coordinate 9,256,075 downwards.
AATTCTGCACTCCTTAAATTGTTAGAAAATTTAGATTTTTTTTTAAAAAGGTTTGGAATCAGTTTTATCTGCCAGCTTTCTTTAAACAAGGATTTCGTTTTATTGCACGCTGCTTCGAACAATGTGGTGACAAAGCTTAGATTGACCCTCTTTAGTGTCATTGACTTCTAGAATTCTTAAAGGTATATAAACACATATCTATTTTCTTGCATTCATCTACCATTTTGGTTTAAGAAGAAAGAAAAAAATGGTTTGCTAGCGGTTTTTCTTCTATGCTGATCATGAAAACCGATGTAAAGATCGAGGAAATGGGTGAGATTAAGTCCGAGACTCCTTTGAAGATGTCCTACTGCTGGGCAAATCCGATGACTCTAGACAGGTAAATGTTTCTATATCTTTCGATGTGTATCTTTAGAATGAATTGCCATTGGGTTTCAAAACACATTTCTAAAGGAGGCTCGGCCTTAGTAACAGTAACATATTACTTCTCTAAAAATGATCTTCATGTAATCAGATCATATGAATTTAATTCGAACTCAGAAAAACTCAAAGCTACCAGATAATATTCTATATAAATAAAAATATTTCCTCGTACCTAAAATACAATTTCCAAAAGAATTTTATTAGTACTTAGTGACATACAAACATTATGACTAGAACTTTATCTCTCCTAGGTGGATTAATTTATTGACACTTATTGCAATGACCTTACATTGTTAAGTTGGAAGTGACTGTTCAAACTTTAAATGAGTTTGCAACTAGTCAGTAAATGTTTAGGCGAAATTCGGGAACGGATGCTCTTACCAACGTCTGAATTACATTAACGAGCCCTACAAGTACGTATCTACATAAGAATACACCTAACTAGCCCTATAAATATTCCCGGATTTACTTGAATATGATATTTTACACACAATAATCGTAGGTACTGAAAGAATTTTTCATTCTTTAATAAATATGTTATATCACACATACATACATACATATTTTTACGCCTGTTTCCCATGGGGGTAGGCAGAGACTATAGATTTCCACTCACTACGATCTTTGCAAACCTCTTTTGCTTCGTCAACACTCATAACTCTTTTCATGCATGCTCTCCGGTTATGGGTACTCCTTACATCACCTTTCTTCAGAACATCTGCTGTTTGGTCGCAGAACGTTCGTTGCGGTCGACCCTGTCCGGTTCTCCCATTCACATCAGCACGACGAATCTTTTTTGTTAATCTTCTTTCAACCATCCTCTCAACATGTCCAAACCATCTTAATATTCCTTTTTCAATTTTTGTAATTATATCCTCTGTCACCCCACATCTCTCACGTATAATAATTTCTTAGCCGGTCTTTCAAAGTTACACCACATCTTCTTAAAGCTCGCATTTCAACAGTATATAACCGACTTTCATTATTTTTCTGCCATACCCAGCTTTCACTACCATACATAAGAGTAAGCATCAACATTCCTTGATGAACAGAAAGACGTGCTTTGGCGGACACCTTTGTACTGTTCATAAAAGAATGTAATTCCCCATTTACACGGTTGCCACCCTTCTTTCGATATCGCTTTCGTACTCTTCCGACGACGAAAGTTTCACTTGGTCATCGGCATAGAGTAGGCATTGGATGAGCAACCCATTCATTGTTAGACCACATTCACTTTCTTTCTGAAGTGTGAGAACTGTGTGATATAAATCTATTATCGCATTTTTGTAGAACAAGTATGGTATTTATATCTGCAGCGTTACCCCATAGCAATATTCCATAGGTCATAAAACTGTGGAAGTAACTCCAATATACCAAACGTGCCGTATCAACATGTCAGTCATTTGCCTAATTCTTTTAATCGGGTAGGTCGAAGAGAGAAGTTTTCCAGCAAATTTTGAATATGGGTACCCCATTGCAACCTGAAATCAAGCGTTATTCCTGAAACGTTGTGTTATCTACCATATCTGCTGCTTCCTTATTAATAAATAATCGTGCATGATATCATTCATCCGTCCAATCCATCACCAGCTATTGAAATTCCGCAAGTCGGAGCAGCCGCGAGGGAATGATTAGCATATCGAGCTGGCGGTAGGCTTGTAGGAAATTGTTTGTCATATTAACGTCACTCCGCGCCATGTTAATGTATTAAATTATACTCGGAGGATTCTCAAGTAGGGCTTGCGAATGTTCCGGAACCTATTTCGTATTTGGATTGAAATCACTGGTACAGTGATCATATAAAATAACTAGCAGTGCCGCGGTGTTACCTGCAGAAGAAGTAGCCTATGTGTTAATTCAGGGTGTCAGCTTCGTGCATACCAAATTTTATCAAAATTGCGCCAGCCATTTGCGTAGTAAACAACATAAACACAGACAAACTTTTGTCTGGATAATATTAGTGTGATATTTTTTTGACCCAGCCCCATTTTGTAAGAAGTTATAAGGACACAGTACAATAAATCACTACACGTAACGGGCAAAAATTTTGAAGATTCATGTCAATACGTGGATTTGCGACTAGTATTCAGTCACTATTTTGAATACCTTTTTTAATTTACGCCGCTGTATGTCTTCCTTTATCGTGTCGTTGTCCCTTTACATACACATTTACCTAGCTTCAAATATCATCGGTTTAGTTCAGCCAGTACACGAAATGAAAACAAGTGGTAGTAAGAAAAGCAAACGAGCGTATGTTAGAGCCAATGACAGCAAATAAAGGCGCGTTTGCATACACGAGTCGGCCTTTCTGCCGCCGCCGTCATTGTATCAAAGGAGAGAGCGAACAGTGCTGTAGTGCTGTAGACAGCTGAACGTTCATTTCGTGATTAAAGGGGTGAATGTTAGATGTTTTCTATTAAAACTGCTGATACTTTTTCCTTTATAGGCGACAGACAGGTGCATGTTATGTGAGGTAAAAAGTTTTGGCTTAACGACGTTGAGTTCGATTTTAGAGTATCGCGGTCACAATTACTGTTAATAGTATTACGACCATGACGGCAGAAAGGTCGTCGAAATATCTGGCGGTGAATCCCGTCAAACCAATAACAGATGTTGATTTCTTTCTCATGAAACTATGAACTGACATTTAAATTGTATATCTCCTGTTACTTTTTTTGTACTTTTCGTATATTCTGTTGTGGTTTGAAAAAGGAAACTAATTTAAAGTTCACATATTTTTTTATATGCATACTTGCAAGATTTTGTTTTTCTATCATCAAATTGCAATGTGAGTTGTACTGATGTGTTAGGACTCAAATTATATGCAATTTCAAAGTGGCGGGTGCGCGCGTGGATGCGTGACTTCTGACCGCGGGCTTCTGCTTTTTACTTTATTTTCGCGAGTGTGTAGTCAAAACTTTGATCGAAAAATGTTTACGCTATGATTCAAAGCGTCAGGGGTAGTCAGGTAGCATTTCGGACATGTAAAGGCGCGGTGCACAAAGAATTTCAATTTGGTACCGTATCGCGCAACCCTTTTCAACTTTACAAAGTAATTTCCTGACGCGAAATTGATTTGTTGGCTTTGCGGTTTTTGTTTGCCATGGCGACTGTGTTTAATTAAAGCAAAAAATGTTGCCATGCTGTGGTACGATTGCTCCTTGAGAAAACTAGAAGCCGTATATATTGAACTTTGAGTAGCGTCGAACTTGGAAAACGGTTTTCTTTTTCATATGATGCACCTGTAGGTAGGTAGTTAGCGACTGCGTCGCATTAAACTTTTACTTTGTTGTGAAGTTAGCTGTGTTATTTTAAACTTACTATTGGTAAGAAACGGGTTCCAAAAATCAAAGGCTACGCGTTGAAAGATGGTTTGGAATTTACCATGAATCTTTATTGAATTTTGTTTTATCGTTATCGTAGACGATTGTACGATAGCCTTTATTTTGTAAAAAAAAACTGAAATTTGGTCCTGCCAGGCTTTATACGCATATGATATGTAATACTGGGTTTTACCGCGACTTCGTCTGCATAAATTATTTCTCTACTTGGTCCAATCGTTGACTGGACCAATGAACACCATATGGCGTTAAGTCAATAATTTGTACACATTTTTGTGCAATAAAGTTTGAATAAATAAATTTAGTATCTACTTTATTACAAAGTTTACTTTTGTGTGGCAAAATTGGAGTCCCCACACAAAGTTTCACTCCCCTTTTCATTCTCTTATTGGATCATTATTAGGAACAACTAAATCGGTTCAGTGGATGAAGCGTAAAGAGACAACAGACAGGCAGAGTAATTTCGCATTAATATATAGGTATATTAAGTATTTTATCATTAGATAACATGATAGATGAATCACTGATTCACCTAGACAGACGGCATGACTTGTTTTATACTATGTTTTAAACTGATGATACAAACCTACCTACAGATACTAGATAATTTATTTACTAATTCACCGCAAGACAAAATACGAATTACGTGCTAGCAATCAACTGAAGAATCCGAAAGCCTTCTTGAACTAGTCGTTTATTGCATTACAACCGACGTCAAGTCTTTAAACCTCTTCTCGAACCCGTTACTAAAATACAAAATGCCTCTAATTCAATTCCCAGTTAAACAATCAACCATTATGTACTAATTTCCGAACTTTTATTCCGTAATCACTTTAATATACTTTAAAGATAATTTTAAGCTGTTAAAGAAGCGAAAGCAAAAAGTTTTGAAGCTGAGTTCATTAACAAAATAAGCAATCTGACTAAAAGCATGGGCCCATCGAGGTAAAAAGCAATTAGGAAGTTATGGAGTGTTTCCGACGATTATTTACGTGTTATAGAAGACTTGAAGCCAGCTGGGCATAAGGGCTGCTTTTCCACTGCAGCGGAGCTAAAGAAATAAAAATAGTAATAAATGAATATATAGAGACTGTTGAGGGATGCCTTAATAAATGAAAAGTAAAGGAAACTGTTTCCTGTCAAACATTGTTTTTAGTCTATATGACATTTCCTGTGCATTTCGAGTTGTCAAAAATGTCATAATGCATCATGTCGATAAGTGTAGCAAAAAACTAAAAATAAATAGTGTATCCTCGTTCTCTGACTTTATCTTACAACAAAACCTAACAATAGTAACCCGAACAGAGAGGAATCACACTGATTGAGTTAGCCCCAAAGTAAGTTTAACCTTGTATTATGGGATACTAACTCAACGGTACTATATTTTGTAATAAATACCCAAGCCCCAGGACAATTTGTAAAAGGCCACTTGCCCTGGCTGCGGATCGAATCCAGGACCTCCGGATTAGCGGTCTAGCGTGTTGACCATTACGCCACGAAGGTCGTCAAAGCTGGGTGGAGCAAAAGTATAATGCTCGGTTTTGTCTCTTATTATTACATGGATTTTTATCAATGCATAAAACAATATATACGGAGGAGCACGGTGGCTCGCTGGGAGTATACATTATTATCACTTTACCAAGAGGTGACACTGAGCGTGGTCCGCTCTTGGGTGGGTGATCCAAAGTCGCATAAAACATCTCGAGTTCCCCCTTGCTTCGGATTGCACGTTAAGCCGTTGGTTTCGGCTGTCATCATTGTGTGGCAGTTGCTAAGCGATAGCAGTAGCACAAATAGCTTGAATTTTTTTGCAAACGTAAAAAAAATAACGAAATTTCAACAAACGTTGAAACTCTATTGGTTGTCCATTACAAACTCGCACAGCTCGAGAGCAGTTTCAGCTTCATACCATAGAACATTTATATCAAAAGATTTTTATAGAGTACCTACACATTCAAGTACTTACAAATGCTCTACTTTGCGCCACTCTGCTCATCTCCACCTCAGTGGAAACGCACTCTAAGCCGGGAATTCTCTCAAATATATAGGCTCACTTTGCGGGACAAGATTGCTTCCGGTCGGACGATGTTCGCCGGTACTGTGCTATTGGCCCCAAATTAGTTTGTGCATGTCTACACGGGTGCAATCGGGTGCATGTTATAATAACACGGTTGAAACTTGTGTACCAGCTATATTTATAAGATTATGTATGTCGTCAAGTAAAATGTCCTCTAGTTGCACTTCGAGTCTTATTTCATTCGGCACGTATTGTTGTTCTAGTAGCGGGATGACGTCATGTATGGTTACGATGCTAGTATTTTAGTTATGCTTTTAGTAAAAAAATTGAAAGTTCTAATATAATTGTTGAAATTGTCGACCTCCGTGGCATAGTGGTTACCATGCTAGTTCGCCACCCAGAGGTTCCGGGTTCGATCCCTGGTCAGGGCAAGTTGTAAAATGGCCTTTTTCAAATTGTCCTGGCTCTTGGATGTTTATCTATGTGTATTTATTGTAAAATATAAGTTAATATCCCATAAGTAACACAAGTCTCGAACTTACTTTGGGGCTAGCTAGCTAGTCTACCTAGTTTTTTTTATTTTTTTTATTAACCTTTATTGTCCCACTGCTGGGCAAAGGTCTCCCCCATATCCTTCAACTAAAGCCGCCAAGTTAAAGTGGGATTGGGCAGGCCACGTATGCCGGATGCACCCAGACAGGTGGACCAAACTAGTTACAGAATGGATTCCTGCAGATAGTCGTAGGAAACCGGGCAGGCCTAGAAAGCGTTGGAGTGATGACATCAGATGTTTTGAGAAGAATTGGTCGCAGGTCGCACAAAATCGGGATAAGTGGAAGGATATGGGGGAGTCTACCTAGTCAAAGTATAAAAATATCAAATCAAATAAAACCCTATTTGTAAATAAAACATTAATTAACTTTAAACATTTTTCAACAAACATGGAACGCAAACAACCGTGAAATAGTTAGCAATAATTATTGAGGCACGTAGGCAATAAAAAGTCAATTATATTCAATTTTTCGTTCTAGGAAATTTTCTTTCGTAATTATTGGGTCCGTTTTATATCGTAATGAGAATTTAATTTACAGGTGCGCCATTAAATTGAACAAATTCAGCGAAAAATTAACAACGCTATAAAGTCCAAATTATTTGGAAGTCGAATAATTGCCATTTTATTTAGCGGCTTTGGATGATTGGTATTATGAGGATTATATTTCAATACCAAGAGAAGAAGATTTGAATTCTCTAATCATCACCACCATATCACCCACAAGTAGTCCACTCTGGCCGCTGCAAGACATCTAAGAATTTCCAAAATAGGTACCTATTTATTATATTTTTCTAAATAAATGTTGTTTTATTCGCATGCATCCTTCCGAAAATCAGGTGGTACTCGTAGTAAGTAGATTTTGTCTGTCAGCTGAGTTTCGTCCAAAATCTCGTAACCTGTAAATATTGAAATTGCATATTCATGCTTAATCTTGTTTCTCAGTGTAATTAAAAAGGGTTTCAATGTATTATTATACTTAATAAAAGGTTACTCACGTATAGAGTTAGCTACTGGCGACATGTTTCGACCTCATCCGGAGGTCTTCATCAGCGAATGTGACTACAGGCTTATACACCGCACCGGCTCGCGACACACTCGTGTCATAATAATGTCTGTCCCACGTTAGTTTTAATCAAAAAGGTTTCAATGTAGTACTAAAGTACTCAAACTATCTTAATAATAATCATCATCATCATATTAGCCACAGGAAGTACACTGCTGGACATAGGCCTCCCCCAAGGCCAATTTCCAAAACGACCGATGGAAAGCAGCCTGCATCAAGCGAGGAAATAACTATAAATTATAATATTTGACTTCATATTAATAATGAAGTAAAATAATATTAGTTTTCTTTATACGTTTTGAAAATTAGTTAAAACATAGTCTTTATATTAGACACATTCATTACACTATTATAGTCTTCATACTTGCTAAAGTAATTATTTGAACTTAAATTATAGCAAGTAAAAAGAAAAAGCCTTTTATGCAATAAAAGTTTTTTTTTTCTTTAAAAGTAAAAAGAAAAAAAACTTTCTTTTTTCTCAGTAGCTAATTCCTCTATAGAGTCTATAGCAATATAAAACGAAAAGTTCAAAGTTAAAACCAGCTAAGCATCACAAGACCAATCGCCTGTGAAATAGATTCTGTAAGGGCTCTTAATCTCAAAGGTAGCTATCAACTCACAACTTTTATCACAACTTCCACCTCCAAACTCGCGAGAGACGCCAATTTTATCTAATCTCATAAAAATGTCTGTTTATCAGGCCTGGCTGGATGGCAGGGAATGCGTAATAAAATCAGGAGTGACCCGCTACCGTCGATTTCCATCAAATTTTTTATTTTGATACGCGTAATCGTAATATAATGGGAACGAATTCTGAGTCGTAAATAAGATAAGTTTTAATTTACCTGACGTTTTGCTCACAGTCGATATATATTCATGTTTTTACTTATTTATTACAAACCTAATTTAAATCTCAACGAACCTGCAGTAATAGGACACCGCAGTTAAGAGATCACATTCTCCCAGTTGACTCTAATAGTCTAAATAAACGAAAAGTAAGAGTAGAGCAAATTACACTATATGTATGCAATAATTGATAAATTTTATAACGATAGGATTTTGCTAGGTCTATGTTTCTGGATTTTCCATTTTGTGACAGCCGTGCCTAAAAAAGGTCTAGTTCTTTTAGATGTTATCATTTTCTGTATCAGCCCTTTGGTATCAGATTAATGATGTTGCTTAAAGCTATCTGATGAACATTAACTATTTATAAGAAACAATTTGAAATCAAAAGTGAATAACAAGTCGGATGCATGAACAATGCAACTGAGGTGGCAGCAAATAGTTTAAATCTTCGCAATGTTATTTAGCGAGCAGAAGTCGCTAACAAGCTTCAAGTTGCGACGTAAACTGAAGAGAATACAGAAAATAGCTTTGTACCTGGTTTGTCGTTATAAGCGGGCATTTCATAAGTTCTTGTATAATTGTTTTCAGGTATGCATGTGGCTTTCTATATTCCAATATTCAGAATAAAACGAATCATACAGTTAAGATGTCAGTCTTTAATTATTTCGCGTGACAATGGCTGTAATTTTTTGGAAATTTAAATGCTGTCGTGTTTTTTGAAGTGAAAATTTATTTAGGCGTATTGGGCATGCACGGAAAGCATTGAACTCGCGACACTATTACCGACACCAAGTTGTCGCTTCTGTTGACACTCTCGGAGTGCAACTGTTTTTTTCAAAATTATATGAACTTTTTCATAAAGATCATACATTTGTAATAAGATATATATTTTGTGACTACAGGCTTATACACCGCACCGGCTCGCGACACACTCGTGTCATAATAATGTCTGTCCCACGTTAGTTTTAATCAAAAAGGTTTCAATGTAGTACTAAAGTACTCAAACTATGTTAATAATCATCATCATTACATAAAACATGTGTGTATGATTATTAATTGATTGATAACCTAATGATTATTAACCTTTTTTGATTAAAACAAACGTAAGACAGACATTATATTAGACAGGCATCATATTAGCCACAGGAAGTACACTGCTGGACATAGGCCTCCGACAAGGCTAATTTCCAAAACGACCGATGGAAAGCAGCCTGCATCAAGCAAGGAAATAACTATAAATTATAATATTTGACTTCATATTAATAATGAAGTAAAATAATATTAGTTTTCTTTATACGTTTTGAAAATTTGTCTTTATATTAGACAAATTCATTACACTATTATAATCTTCATATTTGCTAAAGTAATTATTTGAACTTAAATTATAGCAAGTAAAAAGAAAAAAAAACTCTTTTTTTCAGTAGCTAATTCCTCTATAGAGTCTATAGCAATATAAAACGAAAAGTTCAAAGTTAAAACCAGCTAAGCATCACAAGACCAATCGCCCGTGAAATAGATTCTGTAAGGGCTCTTAATCTCAAAGGTAGCTATCAACTCACAACTTTTATCACAACTTCCACCTCCAAACTCGCGAGAGACGCCAATTTTATCTAATCTCATAAAAATGTCTGTTTATCAGGCCTGGCTGGATGGCAGGGAATGCGTAATAAAATCAGGAGTGACCCGCTACCGTCGATTTCCATCAAATTTTTTATTTTGATACGCGTAATCGTAATATAATGGGAACGAATTCTAAGTCGTAAATAAGATAAGTTTTAATTTACCTGACGTTTTGCTCACAGTCGATATATATTCATGTTTTTACTTATTTATTACAAACCTAATAAAAATCTTAACGAACCTGCAGTAATAGGACACAGCAGTTAAGAGATCACATTCTCTAAGTGAAAATTTATTTAGGCGTATTGGGCATGCACGGAAAGCATTGAACTCGCGACACTATTACCGACACCAAGTTGTCGCTTCTGTTGACACTCTCGGAGTGCAACTGTTTTTTTCAAAATTATATGAACTTTTTCATAAAGATCATACATTAGTAATAAGATATATATTTTCTGTACTGACTATATTTTGTACAAGCAACTTGCAAATCAGCTGACCGCAGTTCTGCTTTGGAGCTGCCCTCTTACCGACTTCTCTGCGTACGAGTAGTTCTACTACTTTACATGTACTACAAGTAGGTACTAGGAATTTGTTAGTGTTCACAACAAGCGTATAGTCATCCCGTAAGATCTAGATAGATAAGATAGTAATATCATGTGGTTTTTGGCCTTTCATCCCATCTCTTCCTGTGGAAGTAGCAAGGCGAAAATATCCAGTGCACTCCCAAGGAGTGACGGCAGTTGGTAGTAGGGTTGCCAACCTTTTCTGATCGAGCAAGTGTCATTTGAGAAAAAGTGTCCAAAATATAATATGAAAAATAGTTTTTAAAAATTTCGTCAAAAGATCGCTTTGTTCCCATTCCCGTTCCCGTAATTTGCTACAGGAAGAGATTGAGAGCGACGAAACGTTTCAGCAGGGCCTAGGTCATACTATATGGTTGAATTTTGAAAAATCCTGGGAAAGGTATTTATTTGTTTACCGCCAGTGAAGTATCGAATTAAATGGTCTAACTAATCTTGTTTCCATACAAACTTCGGACCCCCTTTCACCCCTTTAGGGGGTGAGTTTTAAAAAATCCTTTCTTAGTGCAACCCTAGACCTCGAACCTATATGCCAAAGGAGTCTCTAGGCCCAGCGGTTTTGGCTGTGCGTTGATATGTCAATCAGTCAGTCATTCAGTTTCTTCTTTTATATATATAAGTAGATAGGTGATCAGTCAGTCGGATAAATGAAAAATAATCATAGTGTAATAAAAAGTGTCTGCTAGCTAAAAAGTAAAGATCTGATAAAATCAAAAAGTAAAAGATTCTGTATTCCTTCCTCAATCCGTCGTTTTTATAATGTTTCCTAACACTATAGCTTTTTTTTTTAAATATGCATATGCGAACACGCGTACATCAATCCACGCCGTATTTAAGAGTAGACACCACAACATATGCAATGCAACACAAATAAGAATCTAAGAGGTTTTCTCGTTCGCAAAACGTATTGCACTTTGCATGTCAATGAAGGCTGCATCGGATAAAATACACTCAGACCCGTATTTACTGCAGATGCAATCATGTTTACGTCCTCGCTAGCGTATAGGAACGCTATTACTTATGGTTTTACTTAGTTTATAAAGTGTTTTTATAAGATGAAAGGCAAGGGTCAAAAGCTACTGTTTGTTCGGAGATGAACTAGCGATAATTTAAGCCATGCTGTCGTCACCTATACGAACAACTTTTACTGAGGGAAAAATTACGAAATTGCCAAAAAAAATATTCGCTGCTCTATACATTTTTATGCGATAGGTATGTAATTACTATGGAGCAGCGAATTTTTTTTTCGTGATTTTGAAATTTTTCCATACTCTATTTCCTCAGCACAAAATGTAAGTGTATATTGATAGGCAGGCATAGAGAAAATAAAAGAATTAAGGTTTTTTTTTGTTTACTAGTTGCTTTATATTTATAAACGTATCGCATAAAATAAAATTAATGAATTCATGTGCCAATTGAAAATAAGCAGAAATATAACTTTAGGGTAGTTCTAAGGAAAATTGCAAAAACCAATGTTGGTGTCGGAAATTCAGATATGCTTAACATAAACTCACACTTATGACCAAAGTGGCTTTTCCCCAAAGATATCAAGATAAAATAAATAAACCCGAATTGTAAATTCAACACGACTTAAAAAATGTTTTTATTACAAAAATTCACAGTTGCAAGTAAACGTGACACATATTCAATTGTATGAAATGTAGTTTTTCCGTCCTCTTGGGGCAAATCGAACGCAGACACAAAACATACGTGTTTTATCGCGCCCGCTCATACCAACTTAGTTATGACAGTAAATCTTAAGGCCCAGGGAATACCCTTTGACTATAACAAAGTTTAGAAAAATATAACGGAGCGACGCAAAAGGGATTTCAGCGAAAATTGAAAGATCGCCGATAATTTCTGATCGGGGGTTTATGTGTGGCTCTGGGGATATTGTTTGGGTTATTTTTGATTTTAGTTGCTAGTACAGAAGGAATTAATTACAACCTATTGTTTGTGAAAGCGCATCTTTACAGAAGTCGTATGTAAGTACTAAGTCTACCCACTCTTCCAATAGAACTATAGAATGACTTTGATCTGAATTGCTGTATTTAAGTAGATATATTGAGCGTGCGACGTGTGGAGAGGTTGTAGTTTAGATGTCCGATAGTACTAGCTGCACTCCGCGGTGTTACCCGCGCCCAAAGTGGCTTCTATTGTAATCCAGGGTATTCTTATATTTATATAAGAGTAATATATATATTCTTCCAGCATACCAAACTTTAATAAAATTGGTCCAGCCATTTGCGCGTTTAGGAGTAATAACATAGGTACATACCTATACACACTTACAAACTTTCGCCTTAAAATATTTGTGCCAATATTAGTGTGATTAAATTTGATTATTCTTCTGCGGTCAGTTAAAATTCGAATATTTAATACTGCATGGGCATGCAGGACCTAGATACAGAATAAAGCTTTACGAAAATAATGTTTGCCCGTAAATGAATGCCCACGTGTTGAAATAAGTTAAAATATTAATATTTTCCATTACAATTAATTGAAGTACTTACCCAAGTAGGTATTTGTATATAAAACTATAAAATAATTGTCACCCAGTAACTTGAAATATCTTTTCTTTAAATACAATTTTAGTCTCTATTCTTGTGATATTTATTTAAAACTTGTAAAGTCAGTTACGTTATTTAATCTAAAGGTAAGTCATTGTTAAAAGTCTTACTTACTGAACTATAAGTAAACTTGAGTAAATCAATCATTTTCAATTAAAATTTGTTTTACTTTTTAAATTGAAATGCTTTTCAAAATTGAAAGGTTCAATATCAGCAACGACTATTATGCTAAATTATTAGTATGATGACATATGTACAAAATAAAGATAAATACTTACTTACATCATATCTTAAAATAGGCTATTTTACTGTAATTATATGTTTTTGGTTAATATTTTATACAAAACAAAAATATATTTTTTTAAATTTATTAATGAAGCAGCAATTAGCATTTTGAATATAAGAGTGGGAGCGTGGTGGGGACATCTCTCTATCTCTTTCAAGATTTTCAATTTTGATTTTCAATTATTTTCAATAGCAGTGACGTCCTAAGAGCGCTGTACGTGCATCCTTTTTCTGTTACTTGAAAGGTTCCCCTTCCATCAGATTTTGATAGCTTATATAATGTACTTATTTTTGGCTAGATTTAAAGGAAAGCATTTTATTTTCGGTTGATGTGAATAATATGATGGATTGATAAGAATACCGCATACAAAAGGTACGACTACGTAGGTACATAAAAACCTATTGACGCAAGAAAAACAGAACTTTCTCGTGTATGGCTGCCGTTTACGATAATACAACAATAGGCTCATGGAAAATCCTCCAAAAAACTTGAAAGATAGTGTAAGAAAGAGCTCAATTCATATCACCGGGTTATACTATACAAGGATACAACCAGTACAACATACTTACCCGTAACATCTAAAATTCGGAACACCACAAACAAAAGCTACACGACGGATAGTAAAAGGCAGTATTTCCGTATTGGCGCGGTAATAGAGGCTCAGGGGACGGAGTGATGTTCAGAAAACCATTTACCACGCTCACCCTGCAAATGGGTCACACAAGATGCGGATATCACACGAAATTGGCCTAATCTTTAGTTATAGCCTCAGCGGAATTTGTTTTCAACGCTTTTAAAGCTGCCTTTAAAAGGAATTTTGGGGTTAAGTTTGTGTTGGGTTTATTGATTGAAACATAATATATGAAGTCACTTAATTTAGTTCATATACTAAAGATACACATATTTTTCTGTCAGTCTGAGTGCACTAAGCTTATCCACATTTCTATTGATTTAACTGGTTCTGTTGCAAAAAGAGTTAGGTTCTCGTCTATATGGTTTATCAGATGTAATTCTGTAGCCTATGGATGCTTGAAAAACCACGGGACCTACGTTCCTAGCATGTTGAAGACATTACCGGCATTAAAGAAATTAGAGGTAATTATGTGCAATTAAGTGGTGTACGGTCATATTTCATTAAAGCTAATAATTAACAATAATTGGATTCAAATCATTGTCTATATCTTAGTAGGCAAAGTTAATTTGAGTTCAACTATCCACCTCCTAGGCAGTTGCTTAGGAGGTATGGTAAGGTATGAGAGTTTCTACCTGATTTAGTTGTATTTTACTTTGTACAATTCCACTGCTACATTTTATATGAACAAAACTTTCATCTCTTTATTTATCGCTTTGCTCTTAAATTACTAAGATAAAATGGTGCCTGGACAATACAATGTGTTATTTACTCCAACGTCAGAACGTGCCATTACGGGCAAGCCGGTTGAAAAGATCGCAGTTTTAAGTTCTGAAACATTTTCTAGTTCAATAATATACTCGTTCGCCGCTGATTGCCCGCGTTTCGTTGGACAATAGACTGTAATTCGTCGCTGTAGAGTTGGTAATGGTTTGTGTAGTGTGGGATATAAGACAAAAGGGTAATGACTGTAGGAAGCGCAAGCATCTGTTGGCCCCTTGCCATTATGCGGCGCTTCTCCTACGGTCTCAGCGGGCGCCACACTGAGGAACGCGTTCCGATATTTATTCGCTCATAACTGGTGTATTTTTATAAATGCGTACTTCTGCGAAATAAAGTGAGTTTTGAAACTTACAAAGCTGTTTTACCATTGATCTTGTTAGGAATGTGTATGTGGACTGGTCAAATATAGTTATATAGTACTAGCTGTGCCCGTGGGCTTCGCTCCCCGTGGGAATTTCGGGATCAAAATTATCCTTTTTCTTACCCTGGGTACCAAATGCGTGAAGTGGTAACAAACAAACACATATGCAAAATCACTTTCGCATTTATAATATTAGTAGGATAGAATTTTATTTAGTCCGTCAACTAGATTATCCAAAAATAAAGGACTCTTCGTTTAGCAAAGTAGTCAAAATTCACGAAGATACAGCGCTTTGAAGTTTTGGAGTGTCGGTGATTTACGTCATCGTGGTTAAAAATCGTAGCCAATCATAACGTCACGCGAAATTTAAATGCGTTGTTTCTTTGTCATTATTTGCTAATGAGAGAAAAGAAAAAATTACAAATACCAAACTTTTTAATAATCTATCTCATGAGCCAAACATTTTTTTAGGCTACATCCGTATTAGTCTTATATGCTTCCAGTTTAATTGAAAGTTTATTATTTTAATTTTTTTACAATATATTTTTTTAAGGGAGAGCCCTGTGTAATGGAAATCAACCTTCTTTAATATTAATATTTTTTTAATGTCGCATTCCATATTTTTTTCTTACTCAACAAATAACAACCGGATTCATTATGTTTGTACATCAATACCTTTGAAAAGCATAATCGTCCTTCTCGTTCTATCTGAGCGAGTGAACAATAAGACAAAAATACCCGAATGTCCTCTAAGCCGGGTGTGCATCAAGCTCGGCGGACGATAGTGTCACTTTATGTCTATGTTCCCTCTATTACGATGGGCGTATCTGATACCATATAACACCGTCATTTCGATAAAATGTATATGTCGCAAGTTTTTGAAAGACAGCGGATTATGCAATCCAACTGATTGCATAATCCGCTGTTTTTCAAAAACTCTAGCTATTTGGCATTACAGCTCGGTTTTGTAATAATAAAGTTTTTGAAAAACAGCGGATTATGGAATCCAACTGATTGCATAATCCGCTGTTTTTCAAAAACTCTAGCTATTTGGCATTACAGTTTCGTCCCGAACGCGCCTAAGCGCGAACGTGTTGCGTTGTGCGACAGATGATTCATAGTCGAGGACAATGACCTCAACCACTATAAAGTGCGCGAATTGTAATGTAGTTATAAACGAACTCTTAACGTTTTTACGAAATGTGGTGGATTTTATGGACGAGGAGAGTATACATCAGCTCTGCACGTCCTTATACTCGGCAGAGGAGATAATAAAGGCAAAGTCTTTGTTATACGAAGCAGTACCCAATGCAAAGAAAATGCCCCTGCGTCGTAAGGATGGTAAAAAAAGGATGTCCAGAGATCTAGACGACATCCTCTGTCTGATGAAGACCGGGAACAGAGAGCTATTCCCGATATTTGCAGCGGTTGACCTGCATAGGGTTCCAGCGGTTTCTATGGACCATGTAGACGCTTCGCGGATTGTCAAGGATATTCTGAGGATGCAAAGCCAGATCAATCTTTTGAAAGAAAATACTGTCACGACAGAACAGTTTGAGATGCTTAAGCAGGAAGTTGATTATATGAAGCATGCATCTATAATAGGCAATTCAGCATCATCGGTCAGCAAAGTGAACAACAGAAGAGGAGCCTGTCTACAGGATAGTTTTTCATTTGATAGTGGACCGATAGGTTTGCAATATGTACCTATAGAATCGTCACAATTGCAACGGCCAGCTGATTTCAAAGTAAACGACATACCCGAGGTTGATGACCGTCCTTTATTAACGGTCGAGATGACGAACACCGCAGAGTCCATCTCTGTCACATGCCCGCAAAAAGAGGAGACAGCAACAACGATTACAAGCGAAAGCGGTGTTGCAGCTGGGCAGGCAAACAGCACAAGTGTGAATGAGATGGAGCAACGGCTAACACGTACTTCGCGCGTGGATGCCAACATCGGTACTGGGGAGTCGCAGTTACCTACTCGTATCCTCTCTACAGGCGCGGGCGGCGGCGGCTCGAAACCGGTCCACAGTACGCGATCGCCCGCTGGAGCGGTGAGACCTCAGCGATCAGCAAACAAAGTGCATGAACACAATTGTACGAATGTTCAAGAGGTAAACGAAAATGTAGGGCTACCTATAGAGGAAAATTCGGAATGGCAAATTGTGCATAGGGGAAAAGCCAAACGGTATAAATTAATTGGTCAAAGAGGCCGTGCTCTAACGGATCCCAAAGTGAAATTTAAAGCGGCTGATATAAAAGTGCCTTTGTTTATATCGAACGTCAGTAAAGACACGAGTGATAGTGATATTGTAAACTACATAAAAGATAAAACTAACGAGACTGTAGTATTAAAAGCTATTAACATGAAATCACCTAAGAAATACAATGCCTATAAACTATATGTGTCAAAAAATAAGCTGCATCTGTTTTTGAACAATGAGTTTTGGCCAGATGGAATAACTTTCAGGCGTTTCGTGCATTTTATGTATCGAACGAACACGAAAAATGATGTTAAAGTTAAATGACTCTTTCGCTATGGATATAAGTAAAAATAATTCATGTACTTTTTCGAGCTTTAACTGTCAATCACTTAAGCGATCGGTTGAGTGTATCAGACAAGTATGTTCAGAATCAGATGTGGTGGCCCTCCAAGAGACATGGCTGCTACCCCATGATATACATCTGTTAGGTACAATTAGCAATGACTTTGAGTATACGGGTAAGTCGGCGGTGGATACGTCTGCTGGCCTGTTGGTAGGTAGGCCATATGGGGGGGTAGCCATTCTCTGGAGGAAGAGTCTGTTTGATTGCGTAACTGTTTTACACTGCCATAGTGACCGGTTGGTTGCTATCAAAGCGACTTCTGGCGGTCGCTCGGTCATTATATTTTCTGTTTACATGCCTACAGATTCACCTGATAATTTGCCTTTGTTTACCGAAGTGTTGGGAGAAATTAGCGCTATAGAGGAAACCGTTGAGGTTGAATCTATATATATTTTGGGAGATTTTAACGCACATATTAACGAATTGTTTTACAAAGAGTTGTGTCGATTTGCTACCGATCGGACATGGGTGTGTGCGGATGTCGAAAAACTCGGAGCTGATTCAAATAGTTACACATTTGTGAGTCAGGTTCATGGTAGTAGGAGATGGTTGGACCATTTGGTAATCTCACAAATGGCCTGGAAAACGGTACTAGGTGTATACATACGCGAAGGAGTGTATATGTCTGATCATTTACCTATTTTTATGAAATGTAATCTTGATGTGGTGAGGCTCAAACAAGGGGCACATGACTCGTCGACCAATAGTACCGTTATATGGGGCGAAAGGGACGACTCGCAAATTGGTAAATACCAAAAACGGTGCAATGAAGTGTTCCGTGATATGTACTTTCCTGAGGAGTGCATCGAGTGTAGTCATGGGCCCTGTGATAGTGTTGAGCACCACCGTGTTCTGGACAATTTATATGAAAAAATTATAAAAACATTAAGGGACGCTGCTACCCAAACAAAACCAAAATATCGTACTGGTAAGAAAGCAAAAGTTTTGTGTGGGTGGAACCAACATGTTAAAAATGCCCACCGGGAGGCCAGGCTTAGTTTTGAAGAATGGGTGCAACATAAAAAACCAGATTCGGGTCCTCTTTACGAGCGCATGTACGAAACTCGAAAAATTTTTAAAGGTCGCTTGAACTGGTGTCAAAAGAACCAGGACCAAATTAAAATGGACATTATCGCTCAGCACAGAGCCACAAATAACTTTAGTAGTTTTTGGAAGGCCACGTCCAGGCTCAATTCGGGGCCTGGCCGCCCGGTGAGTGTTGAGGGGAAGAACGACCCGACGGAAATCGCAAACATGTTTAAGGAACATTTTAAGGTCCGAGCTCCACAAGGTCCTGCCAACGGGGCGGCTGGTGTTGGGCCCGTTGAGCGCGGGGGAGAGCCAATACTGCGTTTTTCTGCTTCGGAAATTAAAAAAGTGATAGAGAAAATGAGCAGGGGTAAATCTCCCGGGCACGACGGGCTCAGTATCGAGCACCTAAGGTATGCAGGTGTTCACCTGCCGAGGGTTTTGTCTATGTTCTATTCACTGTGCATTAGTCACTCGTACTTACCTACAGATCTAATGAAAACCATGGTTGTGCCCATCGTGAAGAACAGGACAGGGGATATCGCGGACAGGTGTAACTATCGCCCAATTTCTCTTGCAACTATAATCGCAAAGGTGCTGGACAGTATGCTTGACTCTGTGCTAAGTCAATATTTAAATTTACACGACGCCCAGTTCGGATTCCGGCCACAACTTTCTACAGAGAGCGCTATTGTAGCACTGAAGCATACGGTCCAGTACTATACCAAGCGTAGAACGCCAGTTTATGGTTGTTTTCTTGATTTTTCTCAAGCTTTCGACCGAGTGTTATACAAGGTGCTGTGGAAGGGACTAAAGGACAGAAATGTGCCAGCGGAAGTGCTTAATATTTTTAAGTACTGGTATGATCACCAAATTAACTATGTTAAATGGTCTAACGGCATTTCCGAGGCGTATAGGTTGGAATGCGGGGTCAGGCAGGGGGGGCTTACGTCTCCCAAGCTTTTCAACTTATATGTTAACGATCTCATAGTTGAGCTCAGTAGTATGAGAGTCGGTTGCAGTGTGGATGGGGTTGCCATCAACAACATCTCATACGCGGACGATATGCTACTATTGGGGCCAACTACGGGATCTATCAACGATATGTTGAGGGTATGTGAGAAGTTCGCAGCCACGCACGGACTCTCATATAATGTAAAAAAGTGTGAGTACATGGTCTTTAAGGCCGACGGTAAGTGTCTTGAGAATACACCTGTTATAACCCTTAATGGGATAAATTTAAAAAGGGTTACAACTTTTAAATATTTAGGTCATGTTCTTACCGACGACCTTAAAGATGATGCTGATGTAGAAAGGGAGCGGAGGGCGTTGGCGATCCGAGGTAACATGCTGGCCCGTAGATTCGCCCGCTGTAGCGACCAAGTCAAGATAACTTTATTTAAGGCATTTTGTCAGGGTTTCTACACGGGTGGTATGTGGGTTGGTTGCACCAAAAGATCGCTAGATGTTATCCGCGTCCAATATAATGATATTTTTAGAATGTTGCTGAGACTCCCCCGATTCTGTAGTGCTTCTGAAATGTTTGCGCAGGCTAGAACAGACGGATTTCATGCTGTGATCCGGAAAAAAATGGCATCATTGTTACGAAGAGTAAGGGCGAGTCACAACAGCATCCTAAAAACAGTGGCGGATAGACTGGATTCGCCAATAATGAGACACTTTGTGCAGGGGACCATGCCGGTGGCCCTATATGGTCAACTTTAAGGGCAATGCCGTCCGGCCCTCTGCACATAGGACTCATTCATTCTACTCGTATGTGCACAATAATCTGTATAGCTATAGGTACTAACATTAGTTTTAAGTTACTGTATACTAACAAAGTGGATCTTAGATATCTGAAATAAAGAATTGAATTGAATTGAATTACAGCTCGGTTTTGTAATACACCTGAAAACATTCAGCTAGATCGTCCAATGTGTTACTTTTAACAAACTAGCTAACGTAAGATTGTAGAACGATTAGTTCGGAATTCTGCCACTTGTGGCTTGTGAAGTGACAGAGTCATAACAACAAATATGGCCTCCCATAAAGTAAATTCTTCGCCGCGTTCCGGGACTAAGCTGTTTTCATCAAGAGACATCGGCGGCATCGTTTGTGATTTCGGACTGCAAAAGATTGAAAAGAATAAAGCAGACCTTAGCTTGGTTCCCATATTGTTATTTCGACACCCGCCTCCTGGCAAGATGAGTATTCACGTAGATCAATTGGCCGTAAGAAATCGCTACGCCATTAAGTTGTCGGGTTTACAAAATTTCAATATCCAATTGCATTGAGCTGATTATCATTCTTTATTGGTGTTTTATGATGTTGGAGACTGAATTATTTAGTAAGAAGTTGAATGGTGGTTTTATTTCCATCCATACCAAAGCCAAACTTGGCCAGAGCAGGCAGAGGACTTAAGCCTACACTCTGTTCGCTAGCCACGCGGGTTAGAGAGGTCTCATTGATGATTATAAAGCTTTGTTTAGCTTGTATTTCTTAAGTCGCCCTCTACGACATGCATGGAAGGACTTGGAGTGGCTCTATTCTACTCTGCCACGGAACCAAACCACACGGCAGATATCAATATAAGAATCATCAAATAGATGTTTGATTATGCGGCGTTATCAGAGAGTCACAGACATACATACAAATTATTATATAATAACTAGCTGGTGCCCGCGACTTCGTCTGCGCAGGATTATCACACAATATTTTTATAAATTATAGCCTATGGGTTATTCTGATGTATAAGCTATATACTGTAAAGTTTCATTATAATCCGTTTAGTAGTTTTTACTTAAAAGAGTGACAGACATCCATCCATCCATACTTACAAACTTTCGCGTTTATAATATAAGTAGTATATTTATGCTAGCCTGTAATTGTGTAGTTACCTGAAATAAAATGACTTCTTTTTATTTCATTTAATTATATCATATTCTTGCACAGGTCGTCTGACCATCTATCTAGGTGTTCTACGCTGCGTTTGCGGGCACGTGGTCGCCAGGCTGCTTCCAATCGGCCGTTTTGGACATCCTTGGGGGAGGCTTATGTCCAGCAGTGGATATGGTGGACATGGTGTGGCTGATATGATGATATAATATTCTGGCCCCTTTTATGTAAGTATGTAAATTTCTTTAGGATGCTCTGCAGCCTAAACTGTTGATGGATTTAAGCTTGAGAGTTTTCGTTTATTTTAATTCTGAGAGTGACACTGTTTTTATAAAAAGGCAGTTGGGTTCTTTTATTTTTTAATCAATTGCTTGTTCTTCAATGTACTTTTGTGTATCATTTTTTCTTTCGACCTCGACTTTAGCTATTTCAAGTTATAAATATAATTTACTAAAAACTCGTTCAAAAAGTAGCCTATGTGTTAATCCAAGGTATCAACTTACTAAATTTTATTAAAATTGCCTAGTCTCGCGGTTTACACAAACACACACTCACAAACTTTCGCCTTTATAATATTAGTATAATATTGAAAAAAAAAACACATCCAGACCAAATAATAGTATTTATCAATCAAAGGCTATTGTAATTATAGATACTTATCAATAATAGGTGTAATTAGTATATTGATCACATAGAAATTGATTTGATCGTGTGTCAGCGATGGTCTGCCATCATCAAAATGTCGTTATCCCTTTTAGTGCTCACAAAACTACAGTGAGGTCGATACGGTATGTAATTACTTGATTTCTAAAGGCGTGTGCTATATCGCTTTGTATAAGATTAAAGAACATTAAGATATATATCATATTTAGTCGTCAGAATATTTAGAATTTGTATATTTTTGAAGGAACTATTTAAAGTCGACACACTTACCCTTTTACTTCATGCGACTTACCGACTTGATAAAAGAAAGCTCTTGTATACCTATGCAACCGTGATGCAGCTTGTCCTTACCTATGGTGCCAACCATGTGCTAACACTTCGTCACTAAAAAAAACACAAAAGGTTTAACGGTAGGTTAACAAATAACGTAGCTTGATACACGTCCAACAGACGGATTGTCAGATACCGTAGTGGTACTCTTTATGTCAGAGGTTGGCAAAAAAACAAATAAGTTGAAGTGGGTTTAGCCAACAAAACCTGTTTTGGAAGACGGTTTAAAATAACTTAAATAAAATCCTAATTGAAAAAGTTTTAGATCTAGCCCATTCGTCTCTGTAATGACAATACGTAAATGGCTAAGAAAGCAGAACAACAAGGTCTTTACTAGATCACATCCGATTGAAAACTTTTTGTCCGCACAAAATTAGTTCGAGTTAGCCTTCATTTACACTCCAATGAAGACAGACTAAAGTTTGAATACAAATTCTACTTTAAGCCAACCCAATCAAAAGTTGGAGAAGATTCCACCTAACCTGTTGATAACTTTGTGCTAATCGTGTACCTGGATATTGCTTTTCTATCTATTGACGTCTTTTTTAGCTCAGGAGGAAATTTCGGTCATATTCTTTACTATGTTATTGAAATCTATTTTTTGATTGGCACTACTATTGCTCGAAATCAATTTTGTTCGACTAATGTTTGTCTGAGGTAGCTTTTGATCACTACTATTACTTGACATCAATTTGGCTCGACGAATGTTTAATCGAAATGTTTGTGTGTAAAACCATTTTGGTAGATTACCTTTCTTGCGTCTATATAACACCTGATTTCATAATATCATCATATACGTCCACCGTCCAGGCAAAGTTAGTTCAACGAACTTCAATGATACTCGTACATGCTTTAGCTCTCACTATGATTCCTCGGCGGAGAATAGAGCACACACGTGCAGGTCAAGATTGTGTGGGTTCACTCGCTGCTCGAGTTAGCAAACTAGCGGACGACAAAGGCGTTATTGTGCACTAAAAGCCGAGCAGGTAAACTATGACTGTCACCAACAGGAGTTAAGGAAATTGCACAGCATACAGATTGTAAGACAGCTGGTTTAGTTATGATATTATGACTCTTTCATAGCAATTAGAGCTCACGTATAGAAGAAACTGCAAAATTTTAATGATAACCGGCCAAGTGTGAGTCGGACCATTATCTATAAATAACACGTTTGTTGTATGGGAAGTTTACTTAAATATTTATTTTTATTCTGTTTTTAGTATTTGTTGCTACAGAGGTAACAGAAATACATCATGTGTGATAATTTCAACTGTATAGCTATCATGGTTTATGAGATACAGCATATAGGTACAGATAGAAATACGTACAGAGAGACAGACAGACGGACAGTGGAGTCTTAGTTATAGGGTCCCGTTTTTACCCTTTGGGTAGGTACCAATCCTTAAAAACCACCATCAAAAAGATTTGGACACCGTATTCATGCATATTAAATTTCAAAGTTGAGAAAGCAGCTGAAATGCCGAAACGCTAACTCAATATTCACTAACTGTAAGAATTACCTTCATCTAGCCACGTACAAACGCACTCCCCTCACTGAATATTCAGGATATACTTATTTCAGAGGTCATTTAACAGGGGCAGGGCACGCATGAAATTGTTTAATACCCTTTTTACATGTTCACTGCTTTTTTCGCACTGTGATTGGTTAACCCATATGCGCTCACCGTGCCCAATTGGGAACGCTTACAAATCTACACTTAACTTTTTTTGTTTTCAAATGAACATGACATTTTTATTACTAATCGACACATTACTAGTGCGCGCACGGAATATTGGCAGTTGTTTACAATAAATAAGTTCCAGTTTGATATTATTGTGTCTCAAATAATCAGGATTGTTCAAATACACTACGCGACAAATGTAAGTACTTTTCTATTAGTCTATTTATTCCACATTAGCTATTTTTTCTACACTCACTTTTTGATAACAATAGTAACTATACAATAAAGATTATATTTGATGAACTAGAAGACTACATAGAGAATAAAGTGAATTTATTTGTAGGTGTTCCCAATTAGGGACAGCGGGCAGTAGAGGTATCAAATATTCTTTACTTTTTGCAGAAATCGACTTTCAAGGAACATGTCTAAACGAAGTTTGCATCTAACAATAACTATCACGAGCTTCAAGAAGCCATCGAGGCTGCTATGAGAGAAGATGCTTCGGATATGGGAAGGTAGAATTAGTTGCTCTGCCTCCGGAACCTAGAAAGAGGAAGGCGATGATGACAATGTTATCATCATCGCCTTCTTCTTCGTCAGTGAGAACACTTTGTTCCGGAGACAAAGCAAGAGAGCAACTAATTCTACCTACGAAGCATCTTCTCTCATAACAGCCTCGAAACCAAAATGTCTTGGCCTTGGATTTTCCTAGAGATATACCGGGAAATGTTGAAGTTTTCATGAACAGAAACGAAGATGAAAGGGATAGTAGCGATGATGAATTTTGGCGATGCATGCAGCCATCAAGGAAATGAAGAAGTAAAACCGCGCTGAATATGACTACCGATTTGACACGACGAATAAAATACATATTGTTTGTTCGGTGGCTGGACAATAGCGTCTGCAGAATAGGAACTAACTATGATAGTGTCCTACCGTTAGGCAAAGTAAAACGTTGAGTGTTGTTCACCTACATGTTTGATCTGACTGTTAGCAATGCGTGGCGTTTGCACACACTTAGTAATGATGTGAAGATGGATCAGCTCCAGTTTAGATAAAGTATTGCTCGCCACTACTTGCGACAAGAAACAGACCGCCGTTCACGTTCAACAGCCTTCGTGGTCCATAGTCTGCAGTTCGATGGAATTGGACATTTTCCACAAAAGTTGGAAAAACAACTGCAATGCACTATTTCTTATTATAAAGCTCGATGGCAGTGCAAGAAATGAATCAAAACATTATGCATCGAAAAAACCTGTTTTGAAACTTTTCACACTGAATGAGCCCAGTGTCCCCATTTAAGCACGGCATATTTTTTTTTATAAAATAATTAAAATTTAATATTTTTTTCTTATATTTTATTAAAAGTCCCTTTTTTCTAGATATACATGCTTTTTATTTCATTTTTTTCCTGTAACTTTAGGCTTGGGCGCAAATGGGTTAATTTAATATGTTATCGGAATTTTATGAATTTATAACTACGTTCATGCCGATTCCGATGGCAGAGTTGTGTGCTCAAAAATATAGCTTTAATTAAAATACAAATCGTATCGTGAATAAATTGGATGATAATTGAGGTTTTGAAATATTTAATGGTTTTGCTGTTACTGTGCTCATGATCGGACGTTGCTTTTTAATTAATATCTGTCTATCTATTCTATCATAGAACGTTTATACTGTATTGTTCACTATTATTTTAGTTTTTTATTTGAAACTTTATTGAGTCTGAGCTACAATAGGTAGACGTAGTGCTAAAGCAGCATCTTTATAATTCAGGTAACCGACCTTTAAAATTCAGGTAAACGATATACAATTTGGGAGGGAATAAATTAAACCACAGGCTATTATGCTAGATCATTATAGCATAATAAAATTAAAATAACAGCCAAAAATCCAAAAAAAATTTGACATTCCCAAACAAATTGCCTGGGCGGCTACACACTTTAGTATGGACATGCATTTATTTTTATGTGCTTTTACTGTTATTTTAATTCCATTATACTATAGTGATCTATTTTAGCCCGTGGTTCGATTTATTACGGGTATGTTCCACGTTGTATAATATACAATTCATTTATACCATTATTTTAAAAGATTTTTCAAAAGTGAAAACCGACTTCACCCCTAAACTATACAACCAATTTTGACAAAATTTCTATGGAACCACCTGACACCCCTACCCCTTTGAACAAAAAAGAATTTTCCAAATCGGTCCTGGCGTCTTAGAATAATCTGTAAACATCCATAAAAAATCCATAAGGGTTCCGTTTTTGCCTTTTGGCTACGGAACCCTAAATAGATCGCGATGAATTGATAACCTCCTCCTTTTTTAGAAGTCGGTTTAAAAACATTAACTGTTATACAAAAGTATACAGCATACTTTATTTATTATATTACAGTAGATATATATTGTCAAAAAATATAACCTCTACGAGTTGAAAGTGATAATATTTATTAAATTCATGTCAGGCCAATTTTTTTAAACTTACAGTACTCCTAAAGAGGTATAATTTACATTACAGTGAAAACGTTTTCAAGTATTTCAAACTCTGTTTACATTTACAGTCGTTTTAATTCCGCAAATGAAGGTATTAGACGTAGTAAGCCTATTCTGCCGTAATTTCATTCGTCTCGGAGCCACACCTAAGACTTGAGGCACTTGTCTTAAATAAATAAGAGGAAGTGCTATTATTGCTCAAACGATTCTGTGTGCTAGAGTATAATTATTGAGCTTGTTAAAATTTTGTTTCTGAGTAAAGATTTTTGTTTCTTTGTTTATTTTTTGTAAGTGGCCAGCGAAGATACAGCGCATTTTAATATAAGGTATGAAATTCCGAACGTTCAATGCGTTTTATCTTTGCGAATTTTGACTACATTGTTATTTTTATTAATCGAAATATTCGATTCGTTATTTTTAAATAATCTAACTGACGGGTTCAATAAAATAATATCCCTATTATCTTTAAATTGACAGAAGATTAAAATTTATATAGCCTTTTCAGTCAAAGTTTTCCATCTGCTTTATTAGAAAATTAAATATTTACCGAGTATCCAATTTATCATCCGAAGGAACTCGGGTTGGGATTCTGGCAAAGAACTAAACTCGCCCCGGGGCATCCAATGCTTATATTAAAATCTTTACGGAAAGTATTTAATAATCTCTTTTCCTAGTAAATTTATCCTGATCCGCAAATAAATAAAGTTGTTTTTCTTGACGACCTTCGTGGCGTAGTGGTCACCATGCTAATCCGCCACCCAGAGGGTCCGGGTTCGATCCTAGGTCTGGGCAAGTTGGAAAATGGCCATTTTCAAATAGTCCTGGATCTTGGATGTTTAGCTATACATGTATTTGTTATAAAATATAGTATCGTTGAGTACTCTTAACTTACTTTGGATCTAGTGTAATTTTTCCTTATCCCTTCAAACGTCGGACGCCCGGAGCGGGCGTCTGATGTATTGTTTTACTATTGTGTCTGCACTGACAACGTTTAAAGGGATATATATTTATTTATATTTCAAAAATAATAACTTATATTATCTGTAAAACAAAGACTGATTCAATTCATCGTCATTATCCTACGCTATCCGACAACCTAGACGAAAATATGTTTATTTATCTCATTTAGTGTGAATGTTAACAGAAGGGCAGTAAAAATAATGTATTTTACCTAATATCAAATATCATTAAATATTTTTTACTCTTAATTTAGGAGCTCGGAGGCTCGGAGAGTGCGCATTACTAACGCTTTCGCAAGCAAAGTGACACCGGGCGGATACTTGGATGGGTGAGTGGCATAAAAATGTCTCAAACTCTTTGTGCTTTGCAAGGCACGTATAAGTCGTTGGTAATGGCTATCATTTTATTGCAGTCATCAAGTTAAGTCAAATGCCTTTAAGCAGCTTGAAAAATCTGACACTAGTGTTGGCCACTCACACACGTAAAAAGCAAGCAAGTAACTCTGAATTAACATCCAATTTATTCACAAACGATAAGTATTTTAAAGCTATATTTTTTAGTTTTAGAAATTGCTAGACAGAACTTTGGGTATAAATATAACGTAACAATGTCTAGCAGTGGACTTCCTGTGGCTGATATGATGATGATAATGTAACAATAATACTTACTTCCTTACTAATATTATAAGTGGTGTGTATATTTGTTTGTTTGTTTGTTTGTTAACACTTCACGCTTCATCCACTGAACCTATTTAGATGAAATTTGATATGGATATGTTTTGATACCCAGGAAAGGACATAGTAGTATTTATCCCGAAATTTCAATTGGGAGCGAAGCCCACGGGCACAGCTAGTTAAATAAATCTACGTAATATTTGATTCTACTTAGTGGGTGTTTTATATAACAATGACTTAACGTTCTAAACATTAATACCGATAGAACCTGGATAGAACACACTAATCGTCGTAGTTTTAATAATTATATACAATAATGGTAGTTTCATAACAATTAACGTTGTATAATTTTTCCGGAATACTTAATTAAATAAATACACACACCATGGTAATTAGATGGTCGTTATAAGTCATCTATTAAATAATGCGTAAGTACGGCTATTCGTGGATTAAGGCCCTCTATTTAAAATTATGTCAGTGCAATCAAAATGATTAAGGACTTAGCTGTGAAATAACTGACGGCAAAGTAGATTACATATTATTACCACCCATTTCCTTTCCCACGGGTGTCGTAGGAGGCTTCTAGAGGTATAAGTAACAGAGAAAGAACAGCAGCTTCCTATGTGCAATGACTTTATATCATTTTCTATGATAAACAACCCTTTTGTCCTACATGGTAAGTATGGGCAAGTTCTCTGTTAATTGTATAGACCAGTAGTGGACTGATAGTAGCTGTTAAGTAGAAATAAATACTTAGTAAGGCAAGGCAGCTTTCAGTTGAATAAATCAATATGATATAGATCTGAAAACAATAAGTGATTAGAATTGTTCCCAAGAGATTTTGATAAAATTTCATATTTAGGGGTTTATGGTTTACGTAAGAATATTATTCCATTATGGTAAGCCTCTGTGGGCGTTTACTATCAAGATGATGGATACACATTTGACCTTTCCTCTATAAAAATAGTTCGGATATAGGGTTGACAAATATTTATACACCCTAGGGTAGTGAAAGAAAGAATTTCTTAAAAACAGACTTGGTTTTTTACACGACTGTTCCACTGAAAGAAGTGTAATATTTTCAGGTTTTATAGACGTATGTGGAAATATGAATACTGCCAAAACTTCAGAATCTCCTATTTCTTTTTTTTATGAGATTTCGAAAACAGCTCTAAAGATTGTGATGAAACTCAGTATTTGGGGCGTGAATGGCGTGATGGAGTTAAAAATCTGATCTAGCTAGGTTTTAATTTTAGAGCACCTCGTTCTTTTATACTCATCAAGCATAGGTTGCTGTCGCCCAGGTCCTTATTGACAGAAAAGTTTGATAGCTCTTACATTATGAAAGATAATAAATTCAAAAAATCGCAATATATAATGAAATGAATTTTCCGAGCGATACATTTCAAATACTAACTTTATTAAGTTCTCTATTTGTTTCATAAAGTACTTAACTAGACCTAGAGAAAGGTATTTGCGATAATATAATTGAATTTGAGGCTTTCCCTTTGTATGTCTTTGTAATAACTGGCTCTGTGCGATGTCGTATCAAAATATTAGTTTAAATTTGGAAACCTCAATTTGACATAGTTGAACTGAGCGTGAACTTTGAGTAACCCCTTCAAGAGATTATTGTGGTAAAGGTTCACAGGTATTCCTAGAAAAAAGGTCAGAACTTTTTTTCACAATACGATAGGTTTGAAGTAGCTTGCGCAGTTTTTTATTTGGTCTGAGGCGTATGCGAGTTTGCCCTATTAGATTTTTTAAGAATTTTGTGTTGTTGAATGGTATTTACTTGCAAAAGTACTCTTTAAAATTAAATCATTAAAGAATATAATTTCTTATACATTTTAAATCCTTTTCTCATTTCCAATAAATCTGATTTCAGTTAACGAACAAAAAATATGCTAATCGGCTTTATCACGATAGGTAAAACGAACAGATAAAAAATTTTATATTTTCTTAGAACAAGTAAGCCCCAACTGCTTATTAGAAGTGAAAAAATATTTAGTAGCTTTTTTAAACACATAAAAATGAAAATTTTGCTTATAATCATTTTTAGAACTAGTAGTGAGATATTTTTATTATCCTTACCTACCCAGAGAAGAGAAAGGGTAAAGGTATTGTAGAAAACAACAAGTTTGTATTTGAAATGTTTGTGTTTCTTTCAATGTAAATTAGAAATATAATACTACTGCATTTTCCATTACAAAACTTTCTCGTTATAGTACCCAAAGAATTAAAGCTAAAATACACAATAAATAAGCACGCATAATACGCAGTAAATAAACAGACGTAGTCGAAGGTGTGTTAAGTGCACCGATAATGCAACTATGCAATTGCAGTCAGGTTGTACGTAGAAACCTATTCTCTCAAGTCATTATACAGCTATTTCCTTGCTATCTACTTTAACTGAAATGCTCTAAGACCGTTACAAAGGGTGTTGCATATTTACAATGCGCTTATTGCTCCCATGATTACAAGGTGGACTCTTAGTGCTCCATTGCTGCTTTCTGTTTGTTTTTATTAGTACTAGTAAAATATATATATATATATATATTTCACGACTGCATCAGCAATTGCTACCCAGATGATTGTCATGGCAGCTGTGTAGTGTAGAGGCCTCTTACGATTGGTTGTTTTCGAAATACTCAAGAGAGGCTCATTTCCTTGAGAGATAAAATGTTATATACTTTTTTGTTAGAATTTTATTCGTACTCATAGACCTAGAATGTATTTCACAAAAGATGTTCAATGTTTAAGAGGTGTTAAGAAGAGCAAAAGAGATAGCGATCAATTTGACAATAAGACAAGTTTTCATACAAAGTAGTAATCCTACTAATATTATAAATGCGAAAGTGAGTTTGTATATTTGTTTGTTTGTTTTTTACCACTTCACGCTTCAACCACTGAACCTAATTAAATGAAATTTAATATGGATATAGTTTGATACCTAGGGAAGGACATAGGAATTTTTTATCTGAATATTCCCACAGGGTGCAAAGCCCACGGGCACAGCTAGTATAGAATATAAGAGTAGGAGAGTGGCGAAAACGTCTCACTATCTCTTTACCTACTCATAGTGACGTCTAGAGCGCTGTAGGTGCATCCTTTTTCTGTTACTTGGCAAATTCTTCTTTCATTAGATTTTAAAAGCTTATAACTTACCTTATTTTCGGGCTAAAAAAATTCATGTTACTTACTGATATGAATAATAAAAATAACTGATAAAAATTCCGTATCAGATTTTTTAAATTGTAAGTAAACTCCTGATTTGTAAGTTATCTTATCTTACCTTAGAAAGATGGTATCGTACTGCTTTTCTGATGATTCGTGTAGTACTTTTAAGGTCACACAAAAATATATTTTTCTGGTCTCATTTTACAATACTCTGTGACTATCTCGTCCCTTTACATCTGTTTAAAGAATTGAAAGGTCTATGCTCGTATTACGAACAAATCCTAATCGTTCTCCATGAAACTATGGTAGTGGTGCAAGCGTGAATTCAATTCGCCACTATGCGGGCAGGTGAGGGGACTGAGAGGGTACCAGGGAGGGGTATTTCATTACACCGGACGACCAGCTAGGTGTGAGGCTAAATTGTTGATGTTTAAACTTCTAGTCCTTGAACCCTCCTACATATTAATATTCGCCTGCCTTGGCTTGTTTTCATAGGACGATTTAGGTTTTATGAGTTGCCGAAAGAAAAATGTTTTTAACAAAAACATTTTTTGAGTAATTGGATAAGCAAAAGAATTTAGTTAAAATGAAATTAGGAAGTAAATTGTTTGCTTTCTTGTTATGAAACGCTAGGTAAATTGCTTTTTAATTTGGATAATTGTAACATGCTTTGCGGTTACTGTAGTGTACTAAAACTCGAGTGAGTAGATTTATATAAAATTAACATGAGGACTCGGACATCTCACTAATTACTATTAGGCAAAAATATATTAATTCCAAGTACTTATGATGTTATTATTCTCAAGAGCATTACCTACGTACATTACCTTGCTCATGGTGAAGATTTCGCATCACTTACGAGTAGAGTAGTGAGCCGGGGGCAAAATAATTTTAGAAAAAAAAAACATAGGTATACGTCATGGAAGGGACATACCCGTAATAAATCAAACCACAGGCTATACTAGATCACTATAGTATAGCTATAATAAAATAACGGTAAAAAAACAAACAAAGAAATGGACATTCTGATACAAATTACCCGGGCGGCTGCACATTTTCCGTATGAAAATGTCAATATTTTTTAAATTTTTTGACTGTTATTTTAATTTCATTATTGTATAGTGATCTAGTATAGTCCGTGGTTCGATTTATTACGGGTATGTTCCTTTTACGTTGTATATCTGTTCAAAAAGTACAACAAATAAAATAAGTTAGTAAGTACAACAAATGTTTGTGTGTAGAAAAAATAAAAAACTTGTTATATAAATCATTATTTATTTTTAAATATAAAATTGCCATATCAGATCGTTAGGACCACGGAAATCATTGACAGCTACAACAGTTCGATCGACATATTATACATTTACCTATGACTATCATCGTAAACTATGTAATAGAATCAACACAAAATTGAAACATTTACAATTATTATCAAATACAAATGGCACTACGGTAGAGAAACAATTTTGATAAATATCTTCTAAAATAACAAATTTATTTGTTAGGCATTAAAAAACCCCGAATGTCAAGAAAACCGACTTGATATCTATGATATGATTCAAAGCCCTGACTTTCAAGCGTCAGTCCTCAATTATTTTTTAATGGCTGAACCGATTTGCATTAAACATAGCACGCGAAAAGAAACCGCATCGAAATCTGTCTATCCTTACGAGCACAAATGACATATATTAGCTTTAAACTTACACATCACAACATGCCGAAGCTACGTAAATGTAGAAATAATTAAATGTGTTCTTAAAAATAAACACCCAGTAACTATTTCAGATAATTCAAAATTGTTTCTCTACAATCAATAACAAATATGTACTACTAATAAGTACATAAACAAATTGACAACAAAAGCTTCGCCTTAACGTTATAGTACCTACCTATACATCTTTGGTTTCTTCATTTCTTTACCTAACTTTATTTACAATCACCACAACCGAGTTTATTAAAATAAATAGGAATTTCTACAAGCTTCTTTATCTCCTAAATACTATATTTTCCTATATATATCCTAAGTTGGAGCGCCATTTATAAAGGTAATGAGCCTTTAAGTTAATATACAAAAGTCGTATTTATACACTTTCTGAAAAAATGCTTCAGTCTGGCGTTGATAAAAGAGAACACAAACATAAATACAATTTACATAATGTTATGCAATAAAAAGAGATCGTTTTGAGCAAAGATATACATGGTAAGTGAAACTATACATTTTTGTTTTATTTTTAAAGACAAAGAACCTTAGAAATCGATTTTAGAAGTAAATATTTGATATGAAAAAATTACCACCAGGTATAAAGAAACAAATCTTTTAAACGTTCCGTTTGAAACATCGAGGGTAATAAATAAAAAACGGTACATTTCATTTTAACTCACGAGTATAAAATTCAATCTTCAAAAATTTATCTAACTTTTAATACACACAATATTGTCATCACAAATTGAAAGAAAAATGTTAACAGCTGAAATATTTTACCTAAATACAAACATGAACACGCTATGAGTATTAGTGAACCTGTATTTTGGTAGGAAAAAAAAACAAAAAACGTTCCAATTTACACGCAGCTTTCTGGTCCTGGCAGATTTTCTGCTAAAACGTGTTCTCTTCTCCTAGCATTCCCTTTGCCTTTGGTCCTATGGAGAGTCGATGTCGCGAGACTGCCTGAACTCAATGTGGGCCCAGTCAGAGTCAAAGTTTGACTTCCGAACGGCGAACCTACGTTCCCGTTGGGACATACGAAATTAGGGCTCCCGAGTGTAGGGCTATTAGATACTACGAAGTTAGGCCTAAAGTTATTTCCTACTGTTGGAGGAAGGTTTTGGTTTAAAACATCCTCTTGTCTACTGCTGGCCACCATGTCGCTTCCAGGTGTTAGCTGTGAGGAAGAAAAGTTTTTTTATTTATGAAGGTTTAAATTTTTACTTATCGTATTTCAATACGTACTTAATGTAGCAAATTGTAGTGTCATGTCATTCAATACGTATAATTTCTGTTTTCTATCTTAATGCACACTATATCTATAAATATACATATAATAAAACAGTAAAAAAAGTGTGTCTGTACATTAAATATATTTCCAAAAAAAATATTGGGGGCGATGGAGACGTACTAATAGAGTAAGAATTAAAAAAAAATGTCTGTCTGTTTGTCTGTTTGTACACGCTAATCTCCGGAAATACTGGACGGATTCGAATGAAACTTTTTTTGTTATATAGCTATTAAGCCTGGGCAACATATAGGGTATAAATGATTTTGGAAAATGGAACGCCTGCAGAACCCTAATGGTCCAGCTAAACTGTAAGAGATATAAAAATGCCGCCTTAGTAAAAGTTGTTCAGCCAGATGAGCATTTTCCAGAGACATAAAGTCCACGCAAACGAAGTCGCGGGCTTCGGCTAGTCTATAAATAAACATGTAGGTATGTAAGGATTTCTATACTTAAATTTTTGAAATTTGAATATATAAGCACATATTACACTGATTGAGCTAGCCCAAAGTGAGTACGAGACTTGTGTTATGGGATACTAACTCAACGATACTATATTTTATAACAAATACACATATATATATAAACATCCAAGATCCAGGATAATTTGAAAAAGGCCAACTTGCCCTGACCGGGGATCGAACCCGCAACCTCTGGGTGGCGGACTAGCATGGTGATCACTACGCCACGGAGGTCGACGATACTTATATACTAGTAAGAGGAAATTTGTACCTGTTGTGGTCGTCCAGCTGTGTCTAAAAGTGCTAAGTCCTCAGCAGAAAAAACGGCGCCAGTCTTGCACCAATCTCCTGAAAAAAAATATTATTTTTAACACAAATTCTACAAACCTTTTATATCTATTTCATTGAAATATTTAATAGCTTTACCTCTCACTTCTTTTATGCTAGGCCACTCATCCACTTCTTCTGATTGCTGTATTGGTTGAGTTTCAGAATCTGAATAGAAAAAAGTTAAATAGGTTTTTAAATAAAATACATATTTTCTTTGTGTTTAACGTCTTTGTTACAGCAAAAAATGAAAGTAATATAATAAGGTATTATTTAGAGCAACTAAAGAGGTTTTAGCTTTCAGAAAATATATTGGTTATAAACCTTTACAAAGAAATAATTGAATAGAATTTAATTACAAAATAAACAACATTTAATAAATAATAAATCAGCATTCAAAATATTTAGGTAATTCAAAACCATTTCCATTTAGGAGCCAGATAATTTTGTAACAATAAATAAACCTATACCATATAAACTTACTGATTACATGTGACAATATTCAACATAGAATGTATCAGATGCTTCCCTTCCCATGTAGATTGCAAAAGCCGATCGATAGAATGGAAAGACATCTATAGAATTATTTCGATAACTATTTTTTTTTCAACTGTACGTCTAACACACACTGATTGTGGCCTTTGAATTTTATGATATTGGGCTCAATCTACCCCTTTTAACATATTAATATCAAACATGACAACATATCGCCGAAGAATGTCGGCTAGTTTCCAACAAGTCTAATTTTTTTTTTCTAAGTGTCAAAACAAATATTGTCTATGGAATTTGTATGAAATAGCACGTCGAGACGTTATAGTTTCTTGGAGTCAAATGGCGTTCCTATTATCAGTTTTTCTGCATTTATAAATCTAAAATCTCGTTAAAAATAGATATGATCAGGGACAAGTGACTTACTTATTTTTTCGACTCTGGATACTACTCAATTCTCTACAGCTGTAGACTGGTTAAAAAACCTACCATTAAATATTTAGGATTCATACAGTAACATGCCATACGACATAATGATAATGGTTAGTATGTATGTAAATATTACCTGGAGCATTTAAAATGTCCGGTTGAGGGTCAGGAGTTTTCAAATCAGGCGAAGGCTTGATGGTATACGCGACCACGTATCTTCTGCCTCCGTCACTCAGCTCCAGCATATCTCCAGGCGGGTGCTTGTGGGGGGGCTGGGAGCGTCTTCGACGGGCACAGAGGGCTGCAAACGCTATGCCCCCGATTGCCAGAACTATACCAAGAGCTGCTGCGACTACCACGCCGAGGGTAACACCGCCCATGGCGCCTTTGCCGTCTGTTAATGGATAAATAAACATTTACTTGGATAAATATTATTGGTGTCGGGCCATGCGCTGGGTTCCGAGTGCCGGATTCGAGTTCACGCGAATAAATATAACAAAAAAATATTTTTCTATTGCATTTGTACTTACGAGTAGCATGTAATGCAAATTTTAATTAGAGTCAGGTGTTCCCGCTTCTTTCACTGAAAATTGCACTAAAAAACCAAATATTTTACAAGCTCACAATTTTTTTTAAAACCTATTCAACAATACCCCACACGATAGGCAGTAGCCTATCGTGTGGGGTATTGTTGTAAAAGTAAGGGAGTTAATAAAAAAAATATTTTTACTTTTTATTTCACGACGTTTTTTGTCATGATTAATATCTTTATAGGCACATACCAATGCCAAATTACACACTTTCTAGTACTAATAGACAAATAGACGACAGACATGGCGAAACAATAAGGGGTGCGTACTTACCTACTACGGAACCCAAGAAACGCAAGACTTAAGACAAGATATAACTTTGGGATTATCGAAATAGATAATCCAAAAGTTATATCTTATTTAGATGTTGTTATAATATAATCTGCACAAGTAAAGGCAGCCACGTAAACTTTGCTTTTAAATTTAATCCAATAATTTCAATAACCTTGGAGTTAGGAAATTTCTGAGATGTTTTAAGCGTGCCGGGCCGCTGAAGAAAGTACCTTATTTAACTTTATATTGAGGTTTGAGGAAGGAAGACGGGAGGCAATCGTTTTATTCTCATTGTAGTTAAATTCTGTAGTTCATCCCTAACTAACTGGCGGTCCCTGTATATACGTAACCCTCTAGATCTATATTTGGCTTATGTCACAGAATTAATAATACTATTACATACTTATGTTCACACTTAATCGGATTGTTTAAGCAAATTTGGAAAACTCTGATAACGCTGCCCGCTAGTTCATTTAAAAAAAATTGAAAAGGATTTTTTTTATATTTGAAATAATTATTAGTGAGCTATAAAAAAGAGAATCACAGAATGAAAAGCCAGCCTTTATCAAGTCAGTTTTTAATATATTAATATTATATATAATAATTTTTATATTTAATATTTATATATATATATTTACATATTACATTTAGTTTTTAACATGCATACTTTTTAAGTCAGACTTTAATAATTATATTTTGACTATTGTTTTTTAATTATATGCATATGAGTGTATTTATCCTAATTAATAACACCAAGGTAAAATCGTACAGTCAGCATAATAAGCTACATTTATACGTATATTCCTGTTTACCTCGTAAGGGACTTCGTAAAACACTATCTGAAACTTTTCTCTTTAAGCACAATAACGATCTTGTGAGTTCAGTAATTAAAATAAAAGTGGTGTGCTAAGTTCGCAAACTCTATTATCGCGGCGAGTGTGCTATCTGCCATCTTTCGTTAGCTGGCTGCGGTTGAGCAGTGTTTGTTTTCGGGTAAGTGGCCAACACAGGTGTTAGATTTTTGAGCTACCCAAAGGAATTAGACTAATCTAATGACAGCCTCTGGCTGCTCTGTCCAGTGTAGCTCTGGAGACAAATATAGCTGATGATGATGAATGAAATCCTCTTATAAAAAAACGAAACTTCAACGTTAATTCAGACCGTGATAGTGAAATAACTTTCCCTTAAAAACGTATGCCTAAATATGAAAAAAAAATTTGGCTTTCTATACAAACTCGGATCAGCTGATCGGCCAACTTGTGTGGGATGTCAAAAATTACTTTCATATTTCGATACGTGTTCCATGGGGAAAGTTATATTCAGTATCATGGACTAAACTCACCGTTAAAATAGTTTCAGTATATTTAGTTAGACCTTATATTTTCATTGCAATGTCACCATTATTACCACTGCATAAAGATGCGTTACGTCATGAGAAACTTATCCTGCTGTTGAATGTACGATATAGTTTAAAAGACTTTGTAAAATAAAAATAAAAGATACAATCTTGAAACTTTTCTTATAATGATCCCCTTGGTTCAGTGATTGAAATAAAAGTGGTGTGCTAAGTTCACACACTTTAATATCGCGGTGAGTTTACTATCTATTATAGCCGTGTGGTATCCGGCAGAGTAGATTAGGGCCACTCCAAGTCCTCCCGTGGGTGTCGTAGAAGGCTACTTAGGGACAAGCTAAGCAAAGCTTATAAACATCAATGAGACCTCTCCAACCCGTTTGCCCAGTGAGGAGAGTGTAGGCCAAGTCCTCTGGCTGCTCTGGCCAAGTATGGCTCTGGTAGTACAGAGAGGGTCATGCTCCTGCAGTGGAGATAAAATGACCTAATGATGATGAGTGTGCTATCTGCCATCTTTCATAAGCTGGCTGCAGTTGCGCACTGCAACTATTAGGTGGAAACCTCAGAAGGATGGTAGACCTAATGTTAGGTTTTACTTTTATGAATGAATGAATGAAAATCTTTTTTTTGCACAAAAACACAAAGAGAAAAATCAGTAAAAATAGTAATTTACAAAAAATACATCAGGCACAATGGGCGGTCTTATTGCTTAGAGCGATTTCTTCCAGACAACCAATTTTAGTCAAACTCTTATTAATTATACGAGTTATTGTTATATAGTTACACCACATTTTTAAATATTTGAGTTCAGTTAATAAGCAACTAAACCTGAAAATAACTAATTACTTTGGAAAGTTTGGTAAAGTTTATTTTGACTTTCTACGAAGTTTTCTACCAACGAATTCTTAGAAATAAATTCTTACAATTTGTTACTAATAGACTTCTTACAACGTCTTAGTAATTCTTATGAATTTAGGTTTAGTCAAATATTTTTTAAAATAAATAAAACGTCATGATAAACAAGTACATTAAGCTTAAATTTTGATTGACACTCTTTATGTTTAAATGCTGACACTAAAGGTGAGATGATAGTCAAATATTTTATTTTGAAAAAAGTAGCTGTATTTTGATCGAGTTTTATTAAAAATGTTTAAAAAAATCCTAAATTAATTTTCAATTTCTTTACATAAATTCATTATGTTGTTCAATAACATGGACTGAGTATGTCCTTCAAGTATTACTTCACCTCTATTTAAAATCCAGTATAGCTATAAAAAAAAACAAGAAAAAAATGGCCGTATCATCAAGGCATGCTCCACAGACAAGAGCTTAGCTATTTAATAACTCTCAACACAACCCTCACAAGGCGAGAACGGGGGAGAGGGGCGGGGACGCATTACGCAGACCTTAGGAGATTCCATTTTGTATGTAATACCATATTAACTCTATGCCCCGGGCACAGCTTATAATAAAAGCAATTATTACCTGTTCTCCTTGCCGCATCGTTGAACGCAATGTTTTCAAGCAAGGTTTTCTCCGACTCCCCCTTCAGGTTCCTAGCATAGATCAGCAGGTTAAAGGTGGCGCCCTCGTCACCCGCCGCCGAAACTTGTGCCAGGTCCAACTTGAACACTGCCAGCCCATCTAAGAGGTTTTAAAATATTCTTTACTTACATATCTCTTTGATTTATTATTACTTTACTGATCCAAAGTTTTTTGATTAAAACTAAGTTAAACTAAGTTGTTTGATTAAAACTATTATTATTAAATGAGTTAACGGGTTACGTATAGAGTCAGCTACTGCCGACATGTTTTGATCTGATCCAAAATGTTTGCCATGTGATATTACCATATCGTAGAAGGCGACTTAGGAAATACCAGCTAAACAAAGCTTATAAACATCAACGAGATTTCTCTAACCCGGCCACCGTGGAGAGTGAAGGCCAAATCCTCTGGTAGCTCTGCTAAGATGACCCTAAGATTAAAAAGAAAA
Source organism: Acrobasis consociella (assembly GCA_963555685.1). Taxonomy (NCBI): domain Eukaryota; kingdom Metazoa; phylum Arthropoda; class Insecta; order Lepidoptera; family Pyralidae; genus Acrobasis; species Acrobasis consociella. The sequence continues at coordinate 9,215,565 of OY743123.1, read as the reverse complement.
ATACCTGATGCTGATAATTGTCCCAAAAAAAAAAAAAATATTCTTCAAAAAAATTGCGAACTTAATGCTAAAAGAATTATTAAATATAAATTCATATTTCATCACGTTTGAATTATTTCTATGTTGGGTTGATAAATAACGAGGACTGTGTAGAAAATGGTAATTCCTTTATATAATTATATGTAACACTTGGGTTTCGAAAGAAAAACTATCTGAAATACCCTCAAGATTGAAAACTTTTATAGCTAGTTTTGTTTAATCCTCTAGGGGTTCCTACCATGTGAGAAATAATAAAATGATGTATGTTGTTGTAGCTAATGAAAAGTGAAAACTTACTAATTTCACTGGAGGATTAAATAGTTTCAAAAGTCTTCAAAAATAATATTGCAATCTCAGACGTAGTTTCTCCGTCATAAAGATTGAGTTTGCAACCACAATTGTCCCCAAAGACAAGGTATTTCAAAACAGACGGGAAACGTTTCTTGTATGCGATCGTCACGTGATAGTTCCTAACAGGAGTTTATAAAAAACATCGCGGTCAAAAACGGTAATTGACAGGTGTCACGGGCATACTATCGGTCGTCTATTAGAGCCCTTACCAGTTTCATTAACAGTGTTGGTGAACCTCGTCCTGCCAGTGGTGGGGTCGAGGGCCTCCAGCACGAAGCTCTGCGGCAACCCCCCATCGTAGCCAGCCACGCAGCGCACTCTTAGCCAACTGATGCTGCTGTCCACACTGTTGTTCCCGGCTTGCAGAGAACAGTTCCGAGGTGCTGATGGGCGGGCTGAGAAGAAATATTTCAATATAATAGGGGTGACGACAGGGTCCGAAAAGAATGATTGTAATTAGTCCGTCTTTTAGTTTATCCAAAAAAATGGACCTGTATTTTTAGGTTTACCAAAAAAGTCAATACATAAAGATACGGAGCGTCAAAGTTTCGGAGTGGGGGCTTGCGACGTCACCGCTTAGTAAAAATCGTACCCAGCCGTGTCGTCGTGCGAAATTTATAATATCTTTGTCATTTTTGGTTTCATAGGGAAAAGAAAAAATTCGACTACAATATTTTTTAATAATATAACCAATTAACCAAAAATATTTTTCCATTCGTCATGTCTATTCTATCCTATATATATATATATATATATATATATATATATATATATATATATATATATATAATAGGGATGTGGACTGGGTCAAAAAAATATTATTTTACTTAGTACGTCAACTAGATTACCCAAAAGTAAAGCACCCATATTTTTTCGTTTAGCAAAGTAGTCAAAATTCACGAAGATACAGCGCTTCAAAGTTTCGGAGTGTGGGAGATTTACGTCACCGTTGGTTAAAAATTGTAGCCAATCGTGATGTTACGTCAAATTTGAGTGCACTGTATCCTCGTAATGAGCGAAAAATTTTTTTTAGTCGACATACTATTTACAAGCTTTTGACGTGTGGTGACAGCAAAGTAAAATACGGTTTGTAATCAGCGTCGTAGCCTCATGCCACGAAATATGCATCTTGTAGTGTTTTATCTGCTTTTATGTTTTTTCTTCTACCAAATAAACATATTTTCTTTTCTCTCCCTCAGGTGTAATCAAAGGCGACTAAGTCCTGTAAGCACCGTTCTTTCGTTCAGCTGAAGACTCTATAGGCTTTTAAGACTTTTTAAGTGTATATAGTCTTAAGTATATAGATTTAGACTAGTCTAAGATTTTTTAAATCTATATAATATTGTTACTTCTGTTTCCCACAGGGGTAGGCACAGACTATGGACCTCAACTTGCCTCCTGACAGACCTCTTTTCAAATCCAAAATAATGAATTATAAGTAATATTATCTATATAACTTTTATAATATAGTTTCCTATATATATTAACAGCCTATGGAGTCTTCTGCTGGACGAAAGAACTTTGCTGAGAGATAAATGCGATATCAATAGTTTCTATGCAGTTTTTTATACTTAACGAACTTTATGAGCACTATCTACATACTATATTAAATAACTGTAGTATACGACTTTCATGGTCCTAATATACACTCCCAATTGTACATTCGAATCCACAACGCAAGAGCCAAATAGCTCACGTTTTATAATTTCAGCTGCGGCTTTTGTCGCGCACGCCAAATCTCATAACTCTTGCACAAAGCCCCCGGGCTACTGGAAACGATAACAGATCTGATCCGGATTAGTCACATAGATTTCTTTGTATATTGGCAGTGGAAAAATAGCAGCGAAATATGCATTTTATCTATTACGGTTACTGAAATACTAAAGACTCGTGACATCAATACAGCAAGTGACGGTGTTTGCTTTTTTAACAGAGTGTCCTGTTATCTGTATCAGATACTTAGGGCTAAAATTTGAGATCCTTTATTATTTTTTATTATTTAAAAATAACAAAATATAGTTTCAATGGGCCAGATTTTTTTTAAATAATAATTTTAAAAGTCGTAAAAATATGCTAATATTATCGCATAGACTTCTGCTAAAACTAAGTGTAGCTGTATTTCGTTTTAGCCGTAATATAATACAACTTTCAAAACACCTTAACCATCCAAAAAACTAGCAAAGAAGTTTTTACTGCCGCGCCACTCCTGCTTTTATAAGGTTTTAACAACTAGTTTTGAATAATTTAACAATTTATCATATAAACATTATGAAAATTAATGCATTGACAAAAATGATTATCGTTTGTCTTTTTGTTTGCTCAAATCAAAACGTAAACGGTTTAATATGTATGATTATATGTAGAAATTATAAGTATTCATTTTTATTTTATGTCATTGTAATAAGGTAAATCTTTAATAAAGTATTTATATACATACATACATGCTATCACGTCTTTATCCCTAATGGGGCAGACAGAGCATTTTGGGTCTTGCGGTTCTATGCAGAGCCTAGGGCCGCAAGAGTAAGTTAGAGCAAGTATTTATATGTACATGATTATAATATTATCATAATATATTCGTATAAAAACCGCAAGCAGTACAATTACTTTCTAATTCCCCGCACCTTGTAATAAAAAAGCCGCAAACTAATTTTCTTTAAAAACTTGCCGCTTCCAGCGCTCAATTAAATTTTAATTCCCTAGACTGCAAGGGAAATATGAGTTAGCTGTAGCGAGGTGCAACGAAATACCAACCCGCAGCGTTTAATATCCGAGCAGTTTGTTATAACATATAACGTGTTAAATTGTCAGCCGGTGGTGGCAATAAGTCAGCTGTTATTGGTGAATTTACATTTGTAATTATTTTGATATTCGTCAGCCATCTTTTGCTTAGACAGTTCGTGATAAATTATCAGCCGGCAGTGGCTGTAAGTCAGCAGTTATTAGTGAATTCACGTTCGTAATTATTGTGAAATTCGTCAGCCATATTTTGCTCTGACAGCTACAAATAAAATGTAAGTCAAGCTTACCATCACATTTATACTCTCTCTCACTCTGCGGCTTATAATACAACTCACTATTTGTTCGTATGTCTTAGCCTAGCCTTAAAAATATTCTTACCAGCTGGCACAACTTGAAAGACGCACGGGTCGAGTTGCCTGCCCACGTTGTTGGTCCCTCTACAGCTCAAAGTTCCATAGTCTCTCTCACTCTGCGGCTTATAACGCAGCTCACTGGTGCTACCGTTGGCTGTACCTGTACAAAATGTAGAAAAAGAGATAAGAGTGAGATAATAGTAAGTCAAGTATATTTAGTAGAGATAAAAGTAAGTCAACTAATTTACTACCTATGTGTATTGCTTAATTTACTATTATATCTACAAGTAATTTCATTAATTTAACTTGTTCTAAAACTTGTACATGTCTTACGTGCTTCTACGGGATTTGTGTATCAAAATGAGTACTAGATAAAAATTACAGTTTATTTATAACTACACACTGGTAGACAATTTTAGTGCTACACTAATCATCAATTTTGTCCCTCTAGTAGATAGCCCGTTGATACCTTTACGACTCTCTCTGCTGCTGAGTGAAAATAAAGCTTGTACGGTTTCGGTGAGGTTATAACATCTAGGTACCTGTTTCTAGAGTATGATAATGAACAATTCAATGTAATATATTTACTTGAATGAGGGACTTACCAAACTTGGTAGGCGATACATCTAAACTTTCTCCACTGTTGTTGAACTGCCAGAAAAAAGTTACGTCTGGCGGGTTGGCAGTCACAGAACAGCGCACTCGTAAAGCCTCGTCTATCTGGGCTCCCAGTACTTGGGGAGATGCGTGGGCGCACACAGGAGCATCTATGGGCAAAATATGTCTTGTAAACTTTTATAAATATTCAATTTAAAAAAGGAGTTTTCGAAAAATTTGGCGCATACGGTTTGAAATTATTATACTCACGCGCATATGGGATGACTAAAGCGCGGATGAACATGCTCAAAAAAAATAATCAAACAAGCTTCAAATTTCGTTATTTTATAATTTGTTCGGAGCAAGACCGCTCAGAGATATGTACAAAAATCGTTCGATGTACAAAGCAAGCACCATTCTTATTCCGAGAAATTATCTGTACCTACAATATTAATATCGTTCTGTGAAGTACATTACTTGTAGTACTTTTATTTATTTTATTCATTTTAAAGCAGTCACAGATTTTGATCTAAAAAAGAGAAATAAAAAGCTTGTAAAACGCTGCACCAACCATAGATTTTCAATTGTTAATGTGCTCTTAGGTAATCACCTGTCTTTTTCTAGATTCCATTTTCTCAGGCCACGACTCTTGGCAGGCATCCAAGTTGTCGCAGCGCCTTCTTATCCCATCTCTTATTGTAGGTACGTTTATTTAAGAAAATTGGCTATAATTTGCTTATTTTTTCCAGAATTGACTGCATTTGGGGCAATTTCTTTATTTGCTTAAAGATTTTCATTTTTACCAGCTTTTATGTAACGTGCATTGTATCTTGTGTGTATATATACTCAAGTTTTAACTAGTTATCCTCAACCGAGTGAGCTGAAATTTTTAAGTCAGATGACAATACAATATAATGATGTCAATGAGCTGTTCTGATGATGGAGCTGAAAGATATTTAACAGAATTGTCTTGACGAGCACTTTAGGGTAAAAATGTCTAGGGTCTGATCACGAAGACGGAAGGTAGTCAATGGAACTCAGTAATAAAACGACGCAAATGCTCGAGTTTGTGCTTAATTTATTAGTCCATAAAAGTAATTTGGCCTCGATATTAAAGCTTGTACAATTTTTTATTACGTTGAACTTATTATTATGATGTTTACTAATCTGGTAGCAAAAAACATACTTAAAACGTTAAAGTGGCACCTGATTCCTGCTTCCGTGCAAATTATTCAAGTTTTTTAAAGGTTAATTAATATTTTCACCTTTACCCTCAACATCATGTTAGATAAAGACAAGATAGTGTGATCTAAGTATGACTCAAAAATGGAAAGTAACATATAGAAAATGGTCTAGAAATCTGTTAATGTATTTTAGTACCGTTTCAGTCTTGTTTGCCGTGCTCAGATATAAAGTATTGATAGAATGTATACCTGTATGTTTCGTTTTCATTATTAATGATTTAAAGGAAACATATAACTCAATCTACTGACACATCAACGTCATAGATCAATTAATTTATAACACCTATCCAAATTAAACATGAATATACAAACTAATTTACATAGAACTTAATCCATAATTAAAGTCTTTGAAATAAATGACTAGAATTAATGTACCCAACTCTCAAAAGTCACAACAATATTTGAGTACAGCCAACACATGCTTGTAGGTTTGACTCATTTGTCAATATAAACAACTTAAATTTCTTGTGCGACAATGCCACTTTATGCGGTGTAAAACATACAATTTCACCTAATATTTCTTTACAGATCAAATATTTTAAGATAGGTCAAAAAGAACGAAAAATAACTACCTATTGGTTTCATAAATGAAAACACGTATACTATGAAAAAGTATGCTCATAAATAGGTTTTATATTCAGTTTATAATTAAGTTATCACAAGTTCTTTTATTAAAAATAATTATACAAAAATCAAATTTTATAAGTAAACCTTACTTTCCAGCATATCAGTCAGATAATAGCATTGTCATTTCTATACAAGAATCAACTCAACAACCAAAATATACATGATCAATCAGGGCTTAACAAGAAGTATGGTATCCTCAGGGGATTAATTTACAATGAACATTGATGAATGCTTCAATAGAGGGGATGGGGAAAGTGCTTCCGCTATCTCAGACGCAGGGTAGCATCAATCTTGCGCTAGCTCTATGACACTCAAGAATTTGCTTTAATGGAATTAGCATATTTTGGCAAGCTGCGACACAAATTAGCCACAAAGTCTATCTACAAAATTTCGCCTCCGTAAAAATTACATATAGTATAGAAGACTAGCTGTTACATTGCCCACGGCAACCATAAGGTTAATAAAATTCAAACATGTAAACAAACTTTTTACATCGTTAGCTTACCACGCTTGATAAGAAAAAGTATGTTCTAAGAAAACGTTCGTAGTAACTGTAATTAGTATGTCTATAAATAATACAGCTGGCTAGGCCAATGCATGCAGGTGTTCTTTTAGTCCTTCAAGTTTTCCGGATATTTTGCAGAGAGTAGGTATATACATTGAAAATATATTTCGTCTCGGATATGGCTTTCGAGGTATGCGCACGAAAGATTTCGCCGATAAAAGGCAAGTTACTTATCTACAGGGTTTTCCTTATCATAACAAAAAATATTTACTTCAGTAAATAAAGTAAAAAACACAACACACCCATCATTCAAAATATTGCTGTGCGCGTAATAAACTCCATTCAATGCGCACCCTTACTTGTATATTTCACTTTTGCTTCCGAAGTTTCCTTCCCATCGATCCCTACTATAACAAATCAAAGGAACAGAAATGTTGTTATTCGCACGCGGTGTACACTCACCTAAGTTATACCTATACTATATCAAAGCTTTACCTTATAGCTGTGGTATGATCGGCACACCGTTTACTTCATGATTCTAGCACATTCCGTTACACAGTTTTATCTTTGCGTGGAACGCTAAGCATTTATGTGCCCTGCCTTGAGTTTATATTAGCTACTTGCAGTTATTCGTAAGATAATTCAATAAAAAAACTTTTCTATTTATAATTAGCAAACCAAACTATCACTATACCAATAATGAATGCAGCCTCAGGTATATCTGGACAAATTGCACTTCATCAGTTGCTCTGTGATCACTACAATATGGAAGGTCATGTGCATTTTATCCTTATTAAAATACTAAGGCAAGCACGCTGAAGATTTATTAACCTTATACCTACATCGCGGTAGTATGGAAGAGACTTTAATCCACATACATATTTTCATATTCCCCGCTACAGTAATCCTTCCTTCGAAGGGTTGCTTAACGTTGGCAAATATTTGAGGGTTTAATGAAAATCTAAGACAGTCGGGCGCAGTTTTGTAAGTAGATACACCTAAATGAATCACAAGCTGCGAGGGCCGCAGGGGTGTTCCCTTTGCCCTCACTTACTTAAACCCCGCTTCAGCTCGAAGAAAATTTACACAAAATATTTAAAAACGTTACCTGTTGAATTTTAGTAATAAGAATTTTTAATGTTTAAAAACTTTAAAGAAAATGATGCCTAAGTGTTTCGAATTCACCTTGTGATAAGAGGTTTTTCAATAAAAAATGTGTATTTATTTATACCTACATTGTAAACTAATTTTAATACTAGAAAATGTTATATGTGATGTGTTTATAAATTGTAAATGAATACAGCTAGAAGTATTTAAAACTTTCAGGAATGATCGCGACAATATCGATGATAGTCGATTTACTTTACTCGACTGTTGTGACTACTCAAGAGCAGTTTTCTTGTCACACTGATTTATTAGGTCATCCAGCACGGATCTAGACTGGTCCGTATTCTATATCTTCATATAGGTACATTTTATATTATAGGCATAAACAAATATTAAAATCATACTTCCTTCGCATGCGGACTACATCCGCACATGAATGAAAATCCGCGTGACAGAAGAAGCAAGAAACAAATGCTAGATAAAAGTAAGATCAATGCGGAACACAGTGGCGGAGGGAACAGTTGGACGATAAAATTTATATATCGTCTAACTTCTGTTATGATTTAACGAACTGAATTCGGCCCCTCACAGCTCTTTGTGTTAATTATTGCATTCTTCCTCGCTGAGATTCGGAACGGAGTCGAGTAAACTTTGTCAGATGTATTTAAGTATTGAGATGTTTGTTTTCGCTAATTTAACAAAGTTGGGACGGAGTTGGCACGTGTAAGCCGTTTTGGACTTTGGGAAAATAAAAATGTTCATGTTCAATTGTCAATATTAGTTCTATTAGAAATATGAGAATGTTTACACGACTGACGAGGGTTGGCATAAAGAATTCTTGAGAATAAAGAAAAATAATAGCTTCATGTACAAAAAGTAAATAATGTATCGTTCCAAATATTATTTTTTAACTTTGACGAAAAAGAACTTAATCGCGGGTATTAATTTACAACAAAGACACATAGTACGAAACATAGATAAAGTGGCGAATGATCCCTAAATTAGTAGTTTTTGTTGGATCTATATCATCTATTTTAGTTCTATTTCTGCTACCTACCAGCAAGGAAATATATTTAATCGACCATCGGATCAACGCGCAATATCTATAATAATGTTCAGCGAGAAACTTTTCATCACATCTTTTCTGCATAATAACAAAAATAAAATCTTCTATCTGTTTCGCCTTTCATCATTATATTACCTAGACGTTACTCAATACATCAAAGAACACACGACACTATCTCCAAACAAAGTCTCTACGACCCAAAAGGATATAGATTTGTTTCACGCGAAGCAGATTTATTCCTTATTTCATCAAGAGTATATTTCTTCAATACATTGTCAACGTTTCGGTCCGTTGACTATAACAAATCATTGTTAAGCTCTAGAATGATTGATGTTGCGTTCGAGAGCGTCTTTTCGAGATGAAATTTATTATACGGCTTTCAATAACGATTCTGAAGTTAAAATATGAGATTATGCTAATTGTTTGGAGTTGATTTCACTTAGGCGTTTTCGTGAATAGCTATTAAACTGTTTAATAACTCGTGCTTAATAGAAAGGATAGGCTTTTATCTGTGGACGCAATAAAATGTATTGAGTTGACCTACTTATACCTGTTAGTTATAAGACTAGTTTAAAAAGTCTCGTATCTTATTTCACGGAAAATTAAAATAAAGAAAACATAAACTATTTAAAAATAACTTGTTCTCATTCTCTCTATTACCACTCTTCTATTATGTTTTGTTCCCTTAGGTATAACACAAACATGTAGCATTTGCTATACGCATTAAAACGCGTTACTAATAGGTTGTATTAGTGTCTTTTAGTCCTGTCGTGTCATGTCTTTTCTGTCTTTTTAGGAAAAAGAAAAATTTTATTGAAATTTAATAGAAAATTGGTACTTTTGGATGTTTTTAGTCACGTGAACTCAAAGTCGGCATTCGTAACTACGGAACCCTACACTGCGCGTGATCCGACACGCACTTGGCTAGTTATTTTATATTGATCTTTGACATGTATCCTTATGCAATATGGCTACATACTTTAACATACATATTTTAATTGTGTCATCAAATATTCTAATTAAAAATTATTTCTTACATGAGGAAGAAACTCAATGCTTACAAATGTATTTTTACATCATTCAAAATTATAATAAAGAAACCAACACGGCTAATTATTTTTTCCGACATTCTAAATATACCGTCATTATTGCCGATAAATTGGACGACTCGCGATAAGCGGGCGGATAGCGAACAAAAGACTCCAATTTGGGCGGAAAAAGTAATCTTTATTATTGAGGTGTCTTACTTTTCAGCCGATGTTATCTTTTTGCCGAAGCTCTTGCGGACTTTATATTATTATGAGCACTGCCAACTTCGTTTTGTCCTTGTTTTGAGGAGATAATCACGTTTGCCACGAATTCGAGTAGCTGTTTTTTGTAACGAGCGACTTGAGTGGGGGAGTCAGATGTATTAAAATTATCTCTTCATTTTTATAGGTCGGCTACCGCAAGAAACGGCTTGTGTAAAGAAGCCTACACATAGAAATATATAAGTTTAAAGATAAAATATGATTTAGTGCCTTTACTAAAAAAAAAAAAACAATACGCAAGTTAGTTAGCAAGGATTGGTTCTTAGGGACCTTATGGATCTTTAAATTTACTTACAAATACATAACATACGCAACCTGACACGGACAATTGGAATTTAATTAAAAACCTCCTTAATTTTTGGGCTGGAGACACATTCATACAGATAGAGACAGAACTTCACTATAGGTAAGTTTATTTTCATTAATGATTAAATTATATTCGAGGTGCGAGGTGGCCCGGCGGAAATTCGCATTACTAACCCTTTCGCAAGTAAAACGACACAGGGAGAGGTCCGCACAAGGATGTGTGACCACAAGTGACATAAAACTTCTCGAGCTTCGCCGTGCCTCGGAAGGCACATACAAATTACAAAGTCCCGGCTGTTATCATTGTATGACAGTAAGCTATCTCAGATGCTTTGAGGCAGTTTGAAAAATCTGACACCAGTGTTGGTCACTTACGCACACGGAAATAAAAAATAACTTACATTGTATACTGAGATGTGTGGGATCACTAGAATTCTCCCCCAGTTCATTGGCCGCTCTACACGAGTAGTCCCCGCCGTAGTCTCGAGTCACTTTCTGGAGGACTAGGGACTTTGTACTGACTATGACTCCGGCTACCACATTATGCAGTACTGGTTTGTCCTGTTGAAGAAAAAAAAAATCATTTTAATCAATTCACAAATCAAATATGTTTCAGCAAGAGTTGGAATGTACCCTCGTTCAGTAGGCTTTGCATTCGCCTTGAATTAATAGTAATTTCTTATTAAAATCTGGTTGGCTGGAGCTGGCTGTTTACATGAGTACATTTACTTATTTAACCCCTACGGAGTAGATAAAGCCTTAGACCGTACGACCTGGAGGCCATGCTTAGCGTAACGGCGAAATCTGGAAAAGAGAATTAAAACAGTGATGGGTTCTCACCCATTTTCTCGATCGGCTTTTACGATTTTTGTGGGAAATGATGCAGCTAGGGAACATTCTAAGTTTTTTTCTTATCTCCCAGATCAGCATGGAAGACATGAGTAACTTGTTAAATACTACACAAAATATTTTTACAGGCGATTAAGATGGGATTGGAAGAAATGTGAAAAAAGGGAAGTATGGGGAACCTTAAGGGCGTAAATATCAGAAATAACTAGAAATAAACCTTAATGTGTTAAAATAAAACTTTCAAATTGAAAAACATACGAAATTAAGTTAAAACTTTATTTCTAGTTTGCACAAAATAGTTCATTAATCCAAATATTCTTTATAAAATTAAAACAATGAAACATTCTACAATGAATATAAATTTACGTAGCGAGGGATTTCTACAAATAAACTAGAATGGGAACATCTCTGGAATTTAATAATATTAAATTTAATAATATCTGCGATTTATTATTTCTAAATGCTAAATTCCGTTAGAGCAGCTATATCCGTACCGATTCTCAAAATTAGTATGAGTAATGTTATAATGAGATTTTTATGATAATCCCGGGTTCTCTGCCTATTTTAATTAGCTCATGGTTTCCTAAAAAGAAACTCGAAATAAGTAATTGCGGATGATGGGTAAAAACATTGGTTTTAAAGTTATTTTGAAGAGAGGTCTGAAAAGAATGTTAACATTCTATTAGCCCATAGATTTATACAAAAATAATAGCTTCTAACACTCGCCCTGATAATATAGAATACACTGCATAAGTCACCCACCTATCATTAACATATTCATAAAAGCCTAACCTTACCTACCTTCAGTTTCATCTTTCAATATTGATCATAAGTTGAAGTTGTCTATAAAAAATACTGAAACGATTTAAAGCACATTACGAAATTACTGTTTTGCTTCATACATCATCATCATTTCACCCGCAAAACGTCCACGCATTCATACATAGTAACAATTTTCGAATCTCACATAAGTGACGCAAAGTTTAAGAGTTGTTAAATGCAACAGTTCCACTTCGTTACGCAGAAACTGCATGTAACGGAGCTGCTCCGTGCACTGCGCTCACAATGACATTAGCTGCGGTTATGAGAGATACAGAAGTTGTTACTGCGAACTTGTTAGTAATTAATTGAACTTTAGTGTTCGTTCTGCAAGTGTTGTAACAAAATGTAGGTTAACTAAAATCTATTGTTTATTTTTTTTTAAATATTTTTTGTTTATTAAATACAAATTGTGCAGAACAATAGGCGAACTTAATGCTAGAAGCTTTGTCTACCAGTCAACCTTTGGATTATACAGATAATCTAAATGTGGGTGGCAGGATAAAAAAGTACATACAAAAATAAATAAATAAACAATAAAGACGTTAGGTTAACTAAAACCTATTCTGTATTAAATGACTATCAAAAAGGAGGAGGTTATCGATTCGTCGATATCTTTGTTTTGCATGTTCACCGATTATTCGAAGACGCCTGGATCGAATGGAAGGTGGATGTTTTTTGTTTGAAAGGGTATACTTGTCAAGTAGTCCTATAGAAATTTTATTAAAATCGATTGTGCAGTTTGGGGTAAAGTGGGTTTTTAGTTTTGAAAAATTATTATACTTCAATGCTGAAAAAAGCAGTATCTGTACCAGCTGCTTCTCTTATAGCGCTGATTAAGGGAGATGGCGAGAATCTGAATCAAATCAGTAAACTGCGTTTAACTAATCATCACCATTTACCCTCAGACTATCTATCTTCACACGAACAATTGCGCTCGACGTAGCCTTTGCGTTCTATGGTTTAAGGCTCTGTTTGCCCTGATAAAGATGTGATAGTATACGTGTATGATTTACAGTTTAAAATAAAGTCGACTCTACAATGTACCCACACTATTTTTTTCAAATATTTACTAAAGTTTGTTTGACTGTCGGTTCTATTTTTAAATGACATAACATATTCCGTGCTTCGGAAGGCTATAAACTGGGGTAGTCAGAAAAAGATAACAAGCGCGCAGCTTCGTCACAAGTCTTCAGGCAGCTCGAAAAGACAGATACAAATGTCGACCATTTACACACACGAAAAACAAACAGAACATTATAAAAATAGAAGGGTCTCATAAGAAGGTTCAAGGTCACTCAACGCACAATGGAGAGGGCTATGCTCGGTGTTTATCTACGTGATCGGATCAGAAATAAGGAAATTCGTTTGAGAACAAAAGTCACTGATATAGCCTAGTGGATTAGCTCGTTATAGAGGCAGTGGGCGGGACACATACCACGACGAACCGATGGCCAATGGGGCAAAAAGGTTTTCGAATGGCGACTGCGTACTGGCAAGCGAAGCATAGGACAAGGACGCTGGAAAGCGCTTGATGCAGGCTGCTCTTGATCGGTCATTTTGGAAATCTTTGGGAGAGGTATATGTCCAGTGGACGTCGTGCGGCTGAAATGATGATGAACGATTATAAAGAAACCAAAACCATATGTTTACTTACGTTATGATACCAGGTGATCCTATGTTCTTTTGGGTTAGCGCGCACTGAGCACTCGAAGTATACGTCGTCACCCTCCTTGATGTCGTGGGGGTTCAGGGTGCTGCCTAGTGACAAGGACACTACTGGTGGATCTGTGGACAATATTTAAAAGTATAGTTTCTATCGTGGAGTACATAATAATATCGGTTAAGTTAATACACGAATTTTCCGTGGTCAAGTGCTGCTTAAAATAAATCATGTGAAAGGAAACGGAGATATCATTTAAAATTTACCAAGCCCTAGACAATCCTTCAAACTATTTTATGAACTACTGTTTACACTTTAAAGTGAGAATGTAAAGCTTTTCTACGCACATTAGCCAAAAGTTGCCGTTTTTCGCAAATGTGCATAGAAAAGCTTCACGTTCTTACTTATAACTGAAAACAATAGTTCATAAAGTAGTTTGAAGGATTATCTAAGGCTTGGCTAAGACAAAATTTTTATAATATCTTCGTTTTCTTTTAAATAATTTATTTTAATTTCATCCCGGAAAATTTGGGTAGTCAGTCCCTAAATAGTTAATGGAATTTGAGTTGAAACATGACATTAGCTTGTAAGTTAGTCAATTAGTTAAAATCTTCTCCGAAAATTTATGATAAAGAATAAAAGAAAACAGAAGTCATAAAACGCAAGCCCAAAGGTAGCCTTAGTGAAATTGCAATTCCTTCCAGGCAACGAAGGTACTTGGGATTAGTACTTTTATATTATGACAAAAACAGGTATGGTGAATAGTTATAATTTACATCAACTACAGACTGTTGTCTATATCTATATTATTTATGCTCTTGTCGGACAAGGCTGTTGTTCAATCCAATATTCATCTCATTTAGATTCTACATTTTTTACAAAGCATTTAAATCAGTCCAGTCGTGGCGGTTACCTAAATAGACCTAGAACATAGAACTATGTATGACAACATAGCCTATGTACTACCATAGGTGTCCATCAAACTCTGTCTTCATCTAAAATATAGCTGTGCTGCTTCGGTGCCTGGCATGTGCTTTCTCGCTTTTTCTTCTCGAAAAATGACAAAAACCAAGCGAAATCAAGAAGAAATAGCCAAATTTGTATTTAGTAAAATAATTAAAATCAAAAATTATCAAACTTTCTAATAAAACTTGAGATAAATAAAAATTAAAGTAAAAAGTTGACTGCTCAATGTAAAATCTCCAATATTCAGAACATAAAAGCGTGTGAACATTGTGGTGTGAAACATGGTCGATTAGAAAAACGTCAGTAGCACGAACCGTGAACGTAGTGTGTTCGGAGCGCGGTTTCGCAATAAAGTGGGGGGCGTCAGCTAGTGGTGCGCCGCGCGTTTGCTTGTGGTTTTACAGCCGGTGGTTATTTGATGCTGGAGAAATGGGTGAACGCTTTGGTAGAAAAAGTTGCATAGTCGCATAAAATGACAGACAGTTTAAATTAATATACCTATTATTTCCAGATATTTTAAGGCTGTTCATATGTTTAGGATCTCTCTAATTCTCTTCCCGTGTAGGTTATAAGATTTTTTGATCAGCTTGTCACTAGTCTCTTTTATGTCGAAATGCATATCCACACATACCATAGGTGTAGGTAGGCATATATAAAAGTAAAAAAACATCTAGGTCTATGGGTAGGCATGATAGAAGTGTCAACAATAGTCACCGTCGTATTTGCTGGGTATTATCTATAGGGAAGATTAGAGACGATGAGCATACAGTAGAGGTGGCAACCGTGATGTAACATTATTATAACATTTGAATTAAAGACATAACATTCGATCACAAACACAGGTTTGTAAAATACTCTATACGATGAGATTGATACCCAAATTATTAAAAAGTTTTGTTAGTGTCTGATAGACACTAGTGTGTAAAGAGTACTAACGTTTATTATCAATATTTAATTATTTGTGTAACAAAAATGTTAATTCGTTTGTAAAACATATATAATTGCTTTAGGTTTTATACGGACACACATGCAAAGATCTGTCCGTGAGTTACTTGTGGGTCGACAAGGGTTAAAAAGATACATCAACTTTGTAGAATTTTGTAAAAGATTCGTCTGGCAAATTATTTCGTGAAATAACAAAGAGCTCTTTGATTGATATCAAATTGACTTCAAGGATAGCTTCGTAAAATATTTCTGCAGAAAAATCATAAAGCTGAGGTCCTTTTCTATAGAAGTGAGGATAAAATATACACTTTCAAAGCTTTGAATACGAGTCAGATAACATAAAAGCTATTGGAAAGTACGTTTTTCAATATTAAATAATAATATTGACCAGTGATAACGTTTTTTGTTTCTTTTCATATTTGAAAAAAAATGAAATGTATTCATACAAAATCTGTACTTCTCAACTTAAATCAGCTATATGCAATGGTACTGATTTTAGTAGCGCTGATTTTCCCGCCAAATTCGTCAAAAGTCGACACTCCTTAAAAAGGTGGACTACTTATTATATGACTGATTAAAACCAGATTTTTATAAATCAGCAGGTTTATTTAGGTCATAAATTACTCTTCTCATCTTAACTAAAAAGAGGACCTTAGTTTTTTTGTTTATATTTTTTTATTTCTTTACAAAAAATAATTTATACATCTAAATGGAATGAGCAAAAACTATTCAAAGTTTGTACACACATCCAAATCGCAAAAATTTATTTAAACTTACTAAAACTATACATATACTTATTTATTATTTTATTATTATTTATTACTTAGATATATTACTTTTTAAAAAACTCAAATAATACACCTCCACAACACAATACCAACTGCAATGCAAGTAAAAGACCTTATGGTAACTTAATTTAATAAATTAACAGATGAAGTGCATTCAAGTTATTCTGAAAATCGGGTAATTCTATTAACTAGTGGCTCTGTGACCTGTAGACCTTGCGAGTCACCCCGACCCGTTGAATTTTATCGGGCAAAAAAGTTGTTCAGACGAAAAGTTGAGTCTTAATATGGGTAACAAAAAAGTTTAATGAATTTTTTTTAACGGCTGAAATATGATATTTTGAAAGTTTTTGACTTCCATATTTCCGCCATATTGAAAAATTTCCAAAAACTGGATTGGTAAAAAATTCTATATAATGTTCGAACCTTCTCACAAAATTTCAAGAGAATCGGTTGAGAAATACATATCTGTAGGCGAGAACAGCCGGACAAAATTATTTTGGGCCAATATCGAGACTGAAACGCTTCGCTTGCTCGGTCAGTAACCAATTTCTAAAAAAAATTCCACTATTTTATGGCCATAATCAAAGTTTCTATTGGTTTTAAATTGAATTTCTGTAATTGTAGGGAAAACCTGAATGAAAAAAGAATAGAACGTTAAGGTAATTAAAACCGACTTTTGATTGTCATCCGAAATTGCCCAAACTATTACGGATTTTTCCTAATATAAATAAAATAGATTTATGAAACACTTCTAATTATACATTTTTATGTTATTTATGTTAATTTTATATCTACTGCTTAAGCTTAATAATTCTTGAATGCGACGGAATGCAAATAAAATATATAAGTAGGCCGGTTTTGGTTGGCCGATCAAAATACAAACATCGTATTCACTTTCTGAAAATTATACTTAATTACCCGATTACACCTTACACTATCACTTTTTTATCCTTAACGGAGTAAACAGAGCCTAGGACCGCAAGATTTAAAGGCCTTTCTTAGCGTGATAGGGGAAAAAGAGAATCAAAATTTTCTGTAACCAGTTTTTCAAACTGCAATTTAAATTACTTAGACTGCTTAAATATACACTTAAAATAACACTATACAAATTATATATAATACTAGCTGTGCCCGCGAGCTTTGCTCCCCGTGTTTATTTAGGGATAAAAAATATCCTATGTCCTTTCCTGGGTCTCAAAATATATCCCTACTAAATTTCATCCAATTATGTCCAGTGGTTGAAGCGTGAAGAGGTAACAAACAAACAAATACACAAAGTCACTTTCGCATTTATAATATTAGTAATGTCCAATCGTATGAGCCACTTAAAAAGATAAAATAATGTTTACCCATTTATGTCGTATCGGCAAATCCGCTATTCATCAACTCAGACCTCGAGGATTACTCCAGAAGGTCAGCTCGCTACTCCAGGTGCTACTTATCTGTAGCCGTAGCCGCCACTGACACTTTATTAGCCATTATACGACTATAACGACCTCGCCGCGGCCGGGACGTCCTCCAAATAAACATTTACGATTCCTCCCTTTAAATTGTTACCGAAGCGATTCGCGCGGAGGGCGACGAAATTCCCCCTTCTAAATGCGTTACGGTTAGCCAAGCAGAAGTGAACAGAATTTATTTATATTTGGAAATTAATTTCCTCTGTCGTAATAGAGTCGGTGCTTTCTTGCTCTTTTAGAAGTGACCGTCATCGTTCTAGTGTTGGGAAAGGCAGAGACTTTTAGTTTTGATATTTTGAGACTTGACTCAAACTTAACTTTTTAAAGTCTCAAATTTATAATGCTTTTTACTATTCAGGCCAAAAGGTTAACAAATCAGTACAAAAAGCTTATTGTATTCCAGAAACCAAAAAGAACATGGCTGCAAAGCATTCCTTTTTGAAGTGAAAATTTCTTTAAGCGCATTGGGCTTGCAGAGAAAATGCACGGATATCGCGATGGGAAATAACCATTGAACTCGCAACACTGTTACCGTTACCGTAACCGACACCAAGACACCAAGTTTTTATTTATTTATTTTTAATCTTTATTGTTCATCAAATACAAATTGTACAGAACAATAGGCGAACTTAACGCTAGAAGCGTTGTCTACCAGTCAACCTTTGGGTTATGCAGATAGTCAAAATGTGGGTAAGCTTTGCAAGATAAAAATAGTACATAAAAATAAAGAAGTAAACGATACATATAATCATATATATTTTTCATATACATATACATATATACACACATACATATTTAAATAATATATAAATACATACATAAATATATTACCTATACACATACACATATATAAATAAATAATTAAATAAGTGCAGCAATTTTTAAATCTACTGTTATAGATCGGCCAAGAAGTGTTTAAACACGCGTGTCTTAAAGCTAGCGCGACTAGGAGCGGTTCGAATGGTCTCAGGAAGCGCGTTCCAGAGTCTTACTGCCGTAATGGCGAAAGAGTTGGAAAGGAAACCAGTACGGTGAGAAGGAATGGAAAGAGTCAAACTATTAGAAGAACGAAGGATTCTTTCGTGAGTGGAAGATAGAAGTTGAAAACTTGACTTGAGATATTCAGGGGCAAGGGGATTATTTAGCACATTGTATAGCTGACATAGAATATGAAGATTCCTGCGTTGGCGGATGGGAAGCCATTTAAGCTCAGAACGGTATTCGGAAACATGATCATATTTACGAAGACAAAATATAAACCTTATACAATTGTTAAGAAGTCTGTCTAGTTTGTTCAGATGGTCTTCAGATATATCCAGATAGCACACATCACCGTAATCAATCAGAGGCAAGACAAGGGCTTGAACCAGCATGATCTTGGTTTTAATGGGTAAGAAGTTTTTCAGTCGCTGGAGATAATGTAGTGTGGCATATACCTTTCAACTCACTTCGACAATATGTGAATTCCATTTGAGGTTACTGTCAACCAAGATACCCAGGTCCTTAACTACAGGACTAAATGGAATTAAAGTATTATCGTATGTAACAGGTTGTACAGTGTCTAAATTAAGGGTGTTAAGTTGATAAGAGCCTCCTACTATAACAGCCTGACACTTTTTCGCGTTTACTTGCACTCCAAATTGTTTAGACCACTCAAGTATATTATTTAAATTGACGTTTATTATAGAGATTGCCTGATTAATATTGTCAACGCTGGTTTGAGTATAAAGCTGCAAGTCATCTGCATAAAAATGATAAGTACACGTAAGATGATGTGAAAGAAAATTTATGAAAATTGAGAACAATATAGGAGACAAAATACCGCCTTGCGGAACACCAGCCTCCAATTCGCACCAATCAGACTCTGCCTGACCGCTACGAATCTGCTGCCGGCGACCACGAAGATAACTTGAGAACCAATCAGTCACCGAGGTTGAGACATTGCAATGGGAGAGGATAGCTATTAGGATATCGATATCGACTGTGTTGAAGGCATTGCTAAAGTCAACCAGGCCTAAAACGGTCACCTGCTGCTGTTCCATCCCAGCTCTTATATCTTCTGAGACTTTAAGCATCGTAGTAGTTGTGCTGTGACCAGGTCTAAATCCTGACTGATACGAATTTAATAAATTGTTATCATGTAAATGTTTGGAGAACTGACTGAAAACCGAAGCTTCTAGTATCTTGGACAAAAAGGAGAGAATTGAAATTGGGCGAATGTCATTAAGACGAAGGGTTCAGGAATTTTAGGAAGAGGGCGAACAAATGCATCGAGCCATAAGGTTGGGAAACAGTGTTCGGCAAGACTAGAGTTAATTATGTGCGCGATAACAGGAAGTACAAGAGGGAGGATAGGAATAAGCATCATGCGACTAATTTGATCAGGCCCAGTGGCATTAGAAGTAATGGATTGGATGATTTTATGAATGTCTTCCTCAGTGACAGCGGTAAACTCAAATAAACTGCCGCCAGGCACAGGTAAGGCAAGAATAGAAGATATAGTAGCTTTCTTTATATTTGTATCCAGAAGTGGAACTGAAGCGAAGTGATGATTAAGTTCATTTAAAGAGAACGGTAATTTAGGCGACTGATTATGATTTTTACCTATGCCCTGAGAATTAAGAAACTTCCAAATATTGGCAGAAGATACATTTTCAATATTATCAGTGAAGTGTTGGCGCTTTGCATTTCGACATATTGTATTGCAAAGATTCCTTGCAGCCTTATACAAAGCCCAGTTCGCCTCTGAACGTTCCCGCTTATATTTCCGAAAAGCTCTATTGCGTCGTCTCATCGCCATGCGTACTCCATTTGTAATCCACGGAGCTGGTGGACGACGCACTTTAATGGCTTTGACAGGTGCGTGGGTATCGTAAAGAGATAAAACCAGATTATTAAAGAGAGATACTTTCTCATTTACTGTACCCGACGCAAACACTGGATCCCAATCAATTTTAGATGCATCCGATATTAGGGCATTCCTATCAATTTTGGATAAGCAACGGATATTAATAATGATCGGTTCCAGTTTTGGAACTTTGAGTTTATACGAAACATAAATCAGATCGTGGTGAGAAAACCCAGGAGCAGGAGTTTGACCATGACTGGCAACGCGATGTTCTGAGGAGGTAATTATCAAGTCCAGCAAAGTGTTACCATATTCAGTGAAATGTGTAGGCCCTGACGGGAGAATAGAGAAATTTACTGACTTGACAATATTTGTTAATATAGAAGATCTGGAGTCATCTTTTAAGAGACAAGTATTAAAGTCGCCCAAAATCAGGTGATGTGCGTAATCTGAACACACTGATTCAAGAAGAGATTCAAATGTGGAAAAGTAATTGACTTTAGAAGAGGGACTGTAAAAGACTCCTAGAACGGCTTTGTTACCTTTGATAATGACCTCAAGCAGAATATATTCTAATGAGCCTGAGTATTCCGAGGGTGACATGGAAATAATGCGGTAATTAATATCGCTCCTGAGATATATTGCAACACCACCCGACCCCGCCCCGACACGATCATTACGTATCAGTACGAAGCCAGGAAGTGCATAACTGGTTGAGGTTAGACTCGGCTTAAAAAAAGTTTCAGAGACTAGTACCGCGCTCACATAATCCGAAGAAAATGCTTCTAAAAAGTCAGTATAATGACTAGGTATACTCTGCGCGTTTATATGACATACGTTGAAGTTTTGCGGAAATTTACCAAAAACATCTCCGACAAATGACCCCAAGGAATCCGAGGACTCCCCACAAGAGACAAAACTAGAATCAGGTGACTCCCTGGCAGAGCAGTAAGAATCATTACTTTCGTTTCCATCACTCAAAAGTTGCTGCATAATAAATAATATATAATAATACCTACTAATACAAATTAATTATATAATATAAATATAAGATACAATTTACTATAAAATAGTATATTCGATATAATATGAAAAGCGTGCTTTGCATAACCTGCCAATTGGACCGAAACTATCTTAAACTTAAAACAAAACTGTGTAAAATACATCACTATAATTATACAATGGAAACAAACTTAGATTTGTTGACAATACAAAAAAAAAAAAAAAAATACTGTGCGGTATCTACAACACTATCTTTCTATACTATCTACATCTACCATCTACCAAGCAGAACGTTTGGCTTGACACAAAAGAAAAGAAAAAAAAAAAACGTTTCTGTCAACTTGACTTATCAATGTGTCAATGTCTAATTACAGGTTAGATAAAAAATTTGCTCAATTCCATTTACCGGTAGACTACGAAAATTTTAGAAGATACCTTGAAAATATAAAACTTATATTAAAAAAATAGCTAATTGCACTCACACAATGGGAAACGACAAGAACTTTATAAAATTACCTACAAGAAGGCTCAAACGTGCACTATTTGGATTTAGCCTGCGCCTGCTTTCGTGTTGTAGTCTTCCTATCAACTGCAAATGCGACCGATGACGTTGCTGTCGACTTTTTCGGCGGCTGCTGTTTATCCGCCACATGTGCCGGCACGTTTTCTTTGTTGGCCACAGCCACTGGGAACTCCTTTTTTAAGGCAGACAGCTCACTAACTGTCGTGATCCTCACACGTTGCCTATGAGGCGTTTTAATGTAAATGATGCCATCGAGGGTCCAACAACGCCTCATCCCAAAATGCGCGCGGGCTGACATAAAAACCTCTTGTCTGGAGCGTGTCAGGAACTCAGAAACACTTATTGGGGTCCCCTTCAAAACAGATTTCTTGCCCCACACCAAAGATTTGATCTCAGAAGTCAAGAACCGAACTAGCACAGGTCGTGCTCGACCAGGCTTACTTGATCCAATGCGATGGCAAACCTTGATCTTTGCACCGCAGTCAGGAATCTCAAATGTGTCAACAAGGAGGTTATTCACAACAGCTGAGATATTTTCATCGGAGGTTTCAGCGATTCCGTTGAATAACAACACTTTCCGCCTACTCCTCATCTCAACTGTATCCACCCTGCCACTCAAATCTGCGATCTGTTGCTGCAATAACAAAAAGATGCCATGCACAAGTGTCTTGAAGTTTTACTTCTGTCATCACTCCCAAAGTGCCCGTTTTTTTATCGTAATACAAAGGATGATCCATTGTATAGTGACTGTCATCCTTAATGTTAAGTTAGTGTTGTAATAAAGCGATACTTTTAATCTTTAAAAAAAAATACATGGCTCAAAGTCATTATAACTCCTGTTTTATTCATCCTATGTGGTAATCGAAGTAAGCGCGCTTCTAACCCTGAAGAAGTCATTTCATGCTATATTTAAAAATTCACTTTTATTAATTTGCTACCTTTTACCCGCGACTTCGTCAGCATAAATTTAGTACTTTGTAATAAAGTCTACTTTTGTATGGCAAAATAGGATTCCCTATACAAAGTTCCACTTTCCTTTTCATGCCCTTAATAAGTATTTTCTTCTTTAATCCTTTATTCCATTATTACCACATTTTATCTAGGACGATTTAGTAGTTGAAGCGTGAAGAGGTAACAGACAGAGAGTCGCAGACAGGGTACTTTCACATTTATATATTTGTAAAGTGGTAAGAATTTCATTTTATATCTAAAACTCTTGATTCTGATTAAACGAAAGAGTTCAAAAATTAATATTAATAATAAAGAGACGAAAATAAAATAATTTTGAAAAATCCAAAAGTGCACGCCTCACATGGTCTCGAGTCTTTTTTTGTTTTTAAAATATAATTTGAGTATTTTGTTATTTATAATATAACTAAACAATACTGAATTAGAAAGTAATTTTCCAGTTTAAGTCCAGGAAAATGCTTGACCCTGACATGTTGAGAGAAGAATACTACCTCCGTTTGCTTATGAGACGTGCAATACCTCAAACGCTCCACTATGAGGCGTGCAAGACTAATTAATTTAAGACTAGTCGCCTACATCACTAGTTGCCACTGAAGAAGTATTTAACGCCTTTGTGGGAACGCCGAGCGAGAAATTAAAATTGTTAGCGACGTTTGTACTCATAATTGGGTGTCGTAGACTGAGGTCGTAGAATCGAATCATGTTTTTTACGTTTCGTTTCATGTAATTTTGTGGAAGTCTCTGCGAAGCTTTGCCTCTGCAAATATGAAATTACGACGCAAGCAAATAGAAATTAGCGTGATCGTATGAAATCAAAATTACCTTTCTGGTACTTGTCATAAATATTTAAGGGATGAGGAAAATTTGTTCTTAGTATAAAAGTATTTTTTCTTTTCTTTTACTTTTATTTAGCTAATTTTCTCCGAAGAAGGATGTTTTTTAACAAATAACAATAACAATTATTATTGTTTAATTTAAAATTTTATGTTATGGTAGAGTTGTAATTATCATAATTATAACGTCGAATAAAATATATTGAAACTATTTTATGGGTGAATTTAGTCCATGATTAAAATAGTCTATCGTGATAGACGCTGTATAAACTTATTTAAAGTCAGCAAACCGCTTTTCTGGTATCTCGAAGAATTTAAGAATTTTATTAATTAAAAAAAATTCCAAGCCCACACTTGCCAAACTGAATTTAGTTGAGCAATTAAAAGTTGCTAGGCGATTAAATTCAGCTGGTAATTAAAAGCCGGGCAATCAAAATTAAACTGGCCGATTTAAAGTTGGTCGTTTGGATCTGTTCGGACTATGCTAAATTGTTTTGTTGAGTTATTTCCATAATATTCGTGGAGTAAAAGATAAAGTGTGTATAAAGACAATTATTAACTAGCTTTTCGGGCGCTGCGCGGGCTGCAAGCAGCCCGCGGTTTTTCGTGCGGCTGTTGAGGTGGGCTAATGAACATGTCCAGTTGAAAAAATAGGTAAAAACTGCAGTCAGGAAAGGAAACATCGAAATATGTGTGGGGGCGGCCATCTTGGATCCAAAATGTGATTCCAGTTCCGAGTTCCGCGGGGTGCTTTACCCCTATGTACAAATTTCAGAGCCCTAAAAAGTCCTAATAAGACGTTATAAACGAAATAAATTTAAATTTTTAAAGCCAGACGCCATCTTGGATTCCAAAAAAACTGCCAAATTTGGATTTTTCGGCTCAAAATACATATAGATATCGATTTTCAGCCCAATCGCAAGCAGTTGACTTTCGGCGGCCATCTTGGATTTCCAAAAAAAAACAGAAACGCTGCTCTTTATAATAGTGGCTCGGGCTTCGCCCTCACCCGCAGCTCGCCCTTCGGGCTCGCATCACTCGGCCTGCGGCCTCGTGAAAATTACTTGTAGGGGGGGTGTCAAAGGGGGGGGGGGGGGGAGCTCGGGCTTCGCCCTCGCTCCGCAGCTCGGCCTGCGGCCTCGCGGTAGGCCTTCGCCTTCGGCCTCCGGCCTCAGACTGCGCCAAGTTAATTGGAATGTTTGTATGAAATTTGTATGGAGGGAAATTGTCCATGTATGGCGGCCATCTTGGATTTTGAAAAAAATAAAAAAACAAATGACGGTCGTCAAATTGCTTATAATCTTCTACATTATGGAAAAAAAATCACACCCCTAACCCCAACCGTCTTCGCAGGCCGTACCCCTTCCACATCAGGTTTCTGCAAATCCTCAAATGTCAGATTTTTCTGGCACTCACTGGAGCACCCTCTATACGACCGCACATCAACCTAAACCCCACCAACACCGCAACAGGGCAAACAACTATGTCAATCAGTCAGTGAGTCAGTGGTATTGTAGGTTTATATATTATATTATAATTATATTATAATATATTATAATATATTTTATATTATAATAATATAATTAGTCCTTTGAATTGAACTTGAAGTAAAAAACAACGAAAATAATACAGAACTAAACTGTTTAAGGACATCATCATCAGCTGGTGAAAAAAAAAACATGGTGAGAAAATCTGGACACTTCTTACCATGTATGGAATATACTTAGTGTATTTTTTTAACAAGGAATTTTATACATAACTTATGTACATATTTACAGTTACATAAAATGTTTAGGTATAATACTAAAAACAAATTAATTAAAAACATATTCTATTACAAATAAAAAATATCCCGCAAATCTTTCCTCTGCGGAAAAGTGCCAGATAATTGCCAGAATTGCCAGTGTATTGAATTGAAAAACATTGACAATCCATTATCTTTGTCAAAAAAATCTTATTTGGTGCGTCTTTTTTCATCCGAATTCATGACACCGAAAAGAGCCTAGCTCTTAAAAGAAATAAAAAGATACATGTAAATGTCAAAGTGCGTACATTAGAATAGGGCTGTCCCAAGTGGGAATTCGTTTTTGTCCCCACCGCACGCTAATTGTCGCATGTCGCGGCTTCAGGGTTTAATTGCATTTTGGTGAGTCGACTACGAGCGTTTCGTATGAGGTTTCAGATACAGACACACTTTCACGTCTTTATCTGTTTGTCGGTAAACTAGGTGCCAAGAGTCTCTAAGATGCTAAGGCATGAACAGAAAAAGTTAAGTTTAAATAAGTGTGTACCGCATATCCTAGCTTATACTGTTACAATTCATTTTTTTTTTTGTTTATCTACAATAAAATATTCTACCGATAAATTTTATTATCGGAGTTTCTAGTGGGATTTAGTTCTTGATGATCGTCAATACAGTATTCAAAGATTTTATAGTGACATATATGTGGAATAAAATTTGTTTTTGACCAACAGATTATTATAAAGTACGAGATTGTATGCGTGGTATTTCTTTTCTCTGATCGGCAAATAATAACGAAGATAAAGCGCATTTAAATTTCGTGGGACGCTACGATCAGTTACGATTTTTAACCACAGGTGACGTAAATCGCCCCCACTCCTAAACTTCGAAGCGCCGTATTATTGCGAATTTTTACTATTTTGCTTTGCTATACAAAAAATATGGATCTTTTATATTTGGCTAATCTAGTTGACGGACTAAATAAAATGATATATTTTTTCCCAGTCCAAATCCCTATTCACGAATTCTATTAAACATTTTTCTAGCTTTATCTACTTAAAATATTATTGTGTGGATGTTAAACCCTAAAACTTTTGTTTAGTTCCCTAGTCAGTATTAGTTTTCGGTCGTCAACACATGTTAACTGTCGCGTTCGCTGGGTTTAATTGCGTTTAGTGGGTCGGGTACGAGCGTTTCATATTAGGGTGACATTGAAATGTCTACCGTAGTCTTCGTTTGTATACACTGAGGGATTTTATTTCACACTTTTATAACCCTAGGGCTGAAAAAGCTAAACTTCGATTCCCTTCAAAATAAAATTCCGTTTTCATAATATCTACATTCCCATAAATTGACAATAGAAAATCAAAAACTAGGGAAATTCGTTAACTCTTTTGGTTTAAAAAAAGCTTTTGTCATGTCCCAACTGCTCGACTCCTAGTACTTAGACTGATCTGAATGTGGCCAAAGAAAGGTCGCCGTAGCTAGGTTCTGGTCTTATAATATCTAATTTGAGCCATTTCGACTCGATAAGAAGAAGTATGAAATTTAAGTTTGATGAAGATAAAAAAAAATTGTCCCAATTGGGAATTAAGTTTTTACTCCTTTTGAATTACACTTCTAAGGGTCATATCTAGCTGTGTATGTGTAGAGGACCAAAATTAAATTTTAACACCGTAAATTGTAACCGTATTTTAAATTGGCGACCTCCGTGGCGTGTCACCATGCTAGTCCGCCACCCAAAGGCAAGTTGGAAAATGGCCTTTTTCAAATTGGGTCTTGGATGTTTATCTATATATGTATTTGCTATAAAATATGGTATCGTTGAGGTAGTATCCTTTAACACAAGTCTCGAACTTACTTTGAGGCTAGCTCAATCAGCGTATAGTTAGGGAGGCGAATAGGGGAATTTTCGGCAATACTCGAGCGTGGCAGTTTAAGATATGAGAGATACCTTAGACCTAATAGAACAACCTTGTAAAGTATTTAGCTCTATATGTAGTGACGCGCGCCTAGGATAGACGATCAGATTAGTAAAAATAAATTGATAGTCTAAAATACTCGAACGCGTCAGATTAAGATATTGGGGGTTGATTTTAGTGTTTAAAGACTAAATTTAACTAATCTGACGATAAGTCCTTGACGCCGCCGAGTTATAGGGTCGCAAACTTGTAAAAAAAAAACGTTAATCCGGCATTCTCGAGCGCGATTTTTTTATTTTATATTTTGAAGAATATAATCTATAACTTACTAAATATACAAAATCTGCCGGTTTCCGCATGACCGGAAGTGTGGAGGAGCCATTTCGTCTTCCTAAGAACGCGTTGCGGCATATAAGTCGCGAACGATACATTTTAAAAAAAAGTTTTAATAAACATTTACGTTGGTTGTATCAATCGCTTTATTGTCATTCTTAAATTCCCCGTTTTATCAAGAAGAAAGAAAGGAAAAAAAAAGAAACCAAAAAACCTTTTTCGGTCAGATTAAGAGAACCCACCAACTTTTTTGTCAGATTAAAAAAATATGCTTTCAGGATACCGAGATATGAAAATCTGACGCGCTCGAGTATTTAAAAAAAACTATTTTTTTCATTTTCAAAAATTCATCGTAACTTATCGTCACGCCGAAATCGTCAGTTTTTTTAAAGGGAGCTTCCTTGGGGCCTTTTTAACACCCCTTCCCAAAAATATGAGGCGCTCGAGTAAATTTTTTTTTGCATTTTTGACTACTTTATATGCCTACCCCCACCACGCAAACTGGCAGATTAGTATACCGTTGTTATCAGAGGCACTTGGGGCATACGTAGCTCTTCGAATGTCGGCATAGCAGACACAATAGTAAAACAATACATCAGACGCCCGCTCCGGGCGTCCGACATTTAAAGGGGTAGTATGAATATTTGACGCGCTCGAGAATGCCCAAGTAACTGTTTTTTTTTTAACATTTTTGAAAAACCGTACACGCCAAACCCACCGCTAAAATGGTTTCTACCATACGAGCTTTTCTTTTCGAAATTATTTTATCTTTCGATTTTGATAGGTCTCGACGGCGCCGTTGAATTACGCCATTTAGCTACCTCGCCTCCCTAACTTGTAATTTGTCCCTATATATTTAATAAAAAAAAAAAACAATCGGGAATGCACTAAATTGAGATTATGTGAATCGCCCGTGCTACTTTGTAAGTTTTGAGATCCTTCTCTTCTAGCTAGATTGTGACGAGGACCGCACTGACTCGGCTCGGCTCGTATAAAGTATTTCTAACTTTTCAGGTAACCTAACTGCAATACCTAGAATGTTACTCATTCCTTTTCTCTGAAATTTCAGCTGTCCTGCTCCTTCTGGGTCTCCAGAGTCCGCAGCCCCGTCGTATCCTGCCAGCTTCAGCCAGCAAGCAGATGAAGCCGAATTTTCCGGCAGGAAAATTCTGTCCCAACGAGGGGGGTGTGTGACGAGGACCGCACTGGCGCTTCCCTCCTTACCCCGCTCTCCGCCCCGCGCGGCCCATATAAATACGGAGGCGTGAGGAGTCTCGTCCTCTTTCGACCACGACTGGACGCCGGGCTGCTTCAAAGCTGAGTACTTTTGGAAATCTCTTCTGGAACAACGAATCTCGTGGCTGTGAACCTACGACCCTTACCTGTGACTACTTTCGGCACTCATTGTATAATTGTTAAAATTTAAATTAAAGAGTTTGGTCTTTTTAAATATTGTTTCTTTCAAAATAATCACAACGTCACAAGATTTTTCTCCTTGCCTTCAAGCAACACACTATCAACAGACTGTACTACGTCATTAAAAGAATAAATTATATCATTATTCATAATAAATTATGTAACTAGTCTTTAAGAACAGTAGACCTCGCGAGCCTTTATAACTATACAACCATGATATAACCGATATTTTAATTGTTTTCCTGGCTTAGCAAAAGCCACTTGAGGGTTTTGAAACTATACCGTTGGGAAGAAAGGAGACAGGCCTACCGCCTATCTATAATAGCATAGACAGAGTTTCAACTGATTTCGCTCTATACAGACATGGCGTACCTAATTGGGTATCAACTCGGCAGTGTTCAGTATCAACATTATGAGAGTCAAACAAAAAAACTCTAAGTTTCGCTTTCAAACACCCACTGCCATCCCTTGTATCGTGAAAGTAAATCCTCCCTCATCAACGAATATGCTTCCCGAAGTACCTCTAAAGCTTTAAGCCTATATACAAAGTACCCGAAGTATATAATTTTGTGATATGGTCAGCAATATCCCCAGTTTCAACAATAAATGATCGAGGGAACCTAAGTACCTTGACGCATTTCGATTGGTGGGAGATCATCGGAACACAGTTGTATACGTTATAATTTCCCTCGTGCCTCATTTTTTCTATGCATTTCCTATAGTAACGAACCATGGCGAGTTCTACGAGTTTTAAAATTTTTGTTAGGTTATCTATTGTTTTTTTTGTGAACTACTTATATGGTATTGAATGTACGCAACAAATGTTTGTCAATTTTCTTCAAAATAGTGGTCAAGACATTGGCCTTGGAACTCGGAAATCGCGGGTTTGATTCCCACGGGAAACATGCATTTTTAAGAAAGTTGTTAAGTAACCCGGGCTTAAATAGTTTCAGTATATTTTGTAGGAAGATTTTTATTGTATATCCGTCACGGCTCAGTCAGATAGACTTCGCGAGTCACCCTAAACCCGTTCAAGTATAACGTATAAAAAAGTTGATCAGACAAAAATGTTGTTCAAATAAAAAAATGGCGTTTTTATAATGGATAATGGAATGGATTAAATACAAAAGAGTGTAATGATATTTTTGGAAATATTTTGAAATGGCGGATATATGACAGTTTTAAAATTTCGAACCCCCATATTTCCGCTATTTTGAAATATTTCGAAAAACTGGCTCGACAAAAAAATTCTATTTAGTTGCTGAATTTGCTTACAAAATTACATGAGAATCGGTTAAGAAATGCGAGCTGTAGGCGAGAACAGACAGACAGACAGACGGACAAAATAATTTTTGGCTAATCTCGAAACTGAGACGCTTCGCTCGCTTCGCTCGCTCGGTCAATTATTTATCTACTCTATATGTGCAAAAAAAGTAAACACATCAGGTGTTTTTAAAATACTTATTTGAGAAATTGATAAAATACTGTAGAGATGTAGTTTACTAGTTAACTACTAGAATTGAGTTCAAAATTACAACAAGGGCTGTCCGGGCAGTGTTCATAAACACAGCTATCTAGCTGTGTTTATGAACACTGGAATTACAGTTTGACCTTTTCGTAATGCTGCTTTTAGTATTGAATTTATTTATCAAACTACTCGCTTGCTAGCGAGATCTTAGCATACTGAAATATGTGAACTCTAGCTGAAGCCCACGGATCTTTGCCCGCATAGAATTTTGTCGAGTTAAATTTTTTGTCAGTCTTTACATTTTTCCGCTATTTAGCCATTTTTAGCTGAGTTTTATACATACTTGCGCCACTTATTAAAAATAACTTAAAATATTATTGTCTTGAGGACAAAGCAAAATACTGTCGATTGCTTACAAACCAACGTGATTGCTTTTAATTTTCACAGAACACAACGTTCTCAAGGCAAAGATATTCATTTTTTTTTTTTTTTTACTTAACCTTTATTGTCCCACTGCTGGGCAAAGGTCTCCCCCATATCCTTCCATTTATCCCGATTTTGTGCGACCTGCGACCAATTCTTCTCAAAACATCTGATGTCATCACTCCAACGCTTTCTAGGCCTGCCCGGTTTCCTACGACCATCTGCAGGAATCCATTCTGTAACTAGTTTGGTCCACCTGTCTGGGTGCATCCGGCATACGTGGCCTGCCCAATTCCACTTTAACTTGGCGGCTTTGTGCCCCACATCTATAACTCCCGTTTTCAAACGGAGTTCTGTGTTTGGCACTTTATCCAGCCGCGTGACGCCTAAGATACTTCGCTCCATTGCTCTTTGGCAAATCTTGAGCTTGGACTTCTGCTCCTCGGTAAATGACCAGGTCTGAGCACCGTAAGTTACTCGTAGGATGGGCAAGATACACATGTCGATGAGTTTGCGCTTTAGTGAGATTGGAAGGTCACCCTTCATCAGCTCTTTCATGGACCAGTAGCTCCTCCAAGCATTGTCAATGCGGCGGTTTATTTCTTTTTCTTGCCGGTTGCTGAAGGAGACTACCTGGCCCAAGTATATGTACTCATCGACATAGTGTATTTCTTGCCCATCAACCTCGACCTTTAGTTTCGTGCTGTTGGTCATAACTTGCGTTTTAGATCTATTCACAGAAAGCCCAACCTCAAGACTTGCCCTGCTTAGGTCTTCAAGCATTTTTTGTAAACCTTGAGGGGTTGAAGCGAAAAGCACAATGTCGTCTGCGAATCGTAAGTTGGTTAGCCTTTTGGTGCCGATCAATATCCCCTGGGTTTCCCACAGAGTCGACATCTTTCTAAAAACTTCTTCGAGAGTGCTTGTAAATAATCTAGGGGAAAGCGGATCGCCCTGCTTCACCCCTTTTTCTATTTTAAATGGGGTTCCTGGTGACTGTAATGTAATATTTGCAGTGCTGGTGTTGTAAATGCGTTCTAAAAGATCTATATAAACTCTGTCAATACCTTGTTTTTCTAATGCTGTAAAAATTTCCTGATGTTTTATGCTATCAAATGCTTTCGTATAATCCACGAAAGCAATGTAGAGGGGCTTATTGAACTCATTTGATTTCTCGATAATTTGGTTTACTGTGTGGAGATGGTCATTAGTTGAGAAACCGGGACGAAATCCGGCTTGTTCAGGTGGTTGGTGCGAATCTAGCGTGCTGTCGATACGTTTCTGGATAATTTTGATGAAAATTTTATAAATATGCGATACTAAACTAATAGGCCTGTAGTTGTTGATGTTTGTTTTGTCCCCTTTTTTATGCAGGAGGACGATATTGGAGTGACAAAAGTAAGCTGGTAGTTTACCTGTTAGAAGAATTGAGTTAAATAGGTTGACTAACTGAGGTATTAGGATGGGTGAGCCTATTTTAAGCGCCTCTGTTGTTATACCGTCACTCCCGGAACTTTTACCAAGATTCATGGATTTTAAAGCATCCAAGACTTCTCCAGTTGTTATTAAAGGGATCTCATCTGAGCAAAAATAATGTTTTTCTGATTCTACTTTGCTATTATCTGTATAGAGAGCTTTATAAAATTTTGTACATATGTCTAAAATGTTATTCTGATTATGGTGTTTTTTACCTTGGTCGTCGCATATACTGTTAATCCAAGATTTTCTATTTGTTATGCCTTGTTTTGCCACCCTTAAAGATTTGTGCTTTTCTATCGCTACTTTTATCAAATATGTATTATATTTCCTAATGTCATTTCTAATGCTCTTCTTAACTTGTTTGTCTATTATACTATGTTCTGGACTTCCGATAGATTTTTCAGATCGCATATCTATTAAATTTAGTGTTTCCTTTGATAATTTATTACTTTTTAGTTTTTGTTTCTTTATATTATTGCTGCCATTTTTTATCGCGTTAACTATTTTATTATATTGACAATCTACATCATTTACATTATCTAGTGGTTGAAAACTGTTTGATAAGTCTAATTTAAATTGTTGGTGATTGTTAATAAGTGTATCTATATCTAGTTTTCTTATTTTATTTCTGAAAAGTATTGCACGATGAATTTTAAAATTAAACCTTATTTTTGCTCGAACAGGTCGATGGTTGGAGCTAAATTTTATTTTATTTATTACGTTTACATCTTTAATTATTTGTATATCACTACTAATAACAAAATCTATTTCATTTTTAACCTGAGAATTTGGCCCTACCCATGTCCACCGCCTATGTGATAAATAATATGCCTATGCCTATAAAGATATACATATTATTTTTTTATGCAAAATTAGCTAAGATATTCCCATGTTGTTTTTGCACCAGTGATAACAAGAAGACTGAAATATTTGAGAAGAAAAATATTAAAACAAGTGGCCAAGAAATAATTTCAGATACTGGAAATATGTACGTGTATGTGTGTGGGTGTTCAGTTCATGCATAAGTAAAATGAAAATTTCTTTACGAGAATAAATGTCTTAATCCTAAACACGTTTTAACCAACACCTCGAGTCAAATATGTTCCCTACCACGTCTGAAATATGTTAAAACAGTAACTTAATGAACATATACTAACAATGCCTTATACGCTGAAGCATAACGCCTAAGCTGATGTGGATAATTATTGTACAATCATATCGAAGGATTAAAGATAAAGCTATATTTTCCGTTACGTTTACTCACTACTATTTTTATCTTATTTAAAGCTTTTATGTAGTGAAGGTATGTAGATTTTTTAGGCTGCCTAAAGGTATCTGACGCAGATTGACAATGATGAGACCGATAGCCGGGACCAACAGCTTTTCGAAGCAGCTCGAGAATTTTTAATGCTACTTGTCATCCATTCAAGTACGGACCACTAATAGTTGCTTTACTTGCGACAGCGCTGGTAATGCACACTCAAAACTTTAAAATATATAAACATGTCACAACAATAACTAAATTTGACACCAATAAAGAAAATCAAATGCCTAAAATACACAGCAACACCAGTATCATCAGGTCTTTTAGTCTTCACTACAGGAGCACAAACCTCTCTGTACTACCAGAGCCATACTTGGCCAAAGCAGCTAGAGGACTTGAAAATAATAAAACACAGACTCAGAAAAATTCAGCATGACATACAAGCTGAATTTTGAATACCAATAAATAGTTGTATGTGGCTAAATAGATATATTAATAATTGATATTGAAATAGAAAATCAAATTTAACTTCGTTTAACATTCGCTTGTGCGAAATTTGTCACGAGCGTCATTTTCGCAATCGAGGTGACTGGAGGCGGAATTAGCGTTACTTCTTAACTCTCAAGCCCCGTTCCCTAAACGAATATTGCTACAAAATAAGCAATAAAGACGCTGGCTTAACCAGTTTGCACATCTCTAACGTCGTTCAGCTTAATTATCATTGCTACTTAAGTACGCTTTCTGCACGCCCCGTCTAACGACACACTGTCTTGGCGGGTTGGTTTTTAAACGGCACAATTTGAACTTAGTGAGTAACTAAGTTCAAATTGTGTTCACTTAGATCGTGACACGCAACAGTTTAGGAATTTTTGTAAAATGTTTTAATAACTGTCACTTTAAAATTTAGAAGGAATTACCTTCATAACTTTGCTGGTAATCTCTAGCACCTGTGATTTTTTTTATACCCGCCAACTAAAATAAAAAAGTTTGTCTAGTAAATATTTTTATTATAATGAGTATGAGTCTGACATCATGTTTCAAAGAGAACTTTTACCACAACAAACGCGTAAATATTATTCAATAAAACCACATTTTTCCAGTTATATTTACACTTAATATTTATTTTCGTTTAAGTTTACTACAGCAAAACATTTTAACTTAAATACAATGCGGTAAAATCAACGAAAACATGTCTGTTCTGTATGTGATAGCAATGATTAAGCAGAAACGTACTGTTAATTGTAATTCGCACGGCTGTGTGCTAACAAAGAACAAAAGGCGAAATTCAGCGGATCCTGAGTTTGCTAAAAACGTTCCAATCTCTCCACATTGTTTCCAAGAGATATCTTTCGGAATAACGAAGTGAATTTCCTGGTATTTTAATAAACGTACGAGTTGTACTAAATCTACGACACGCTGCGTTTTGGTTTTATTACAAAAGCAGTGCTTTTTGAATTTAGTTTGCAGCGTTGTTTTAGATTTGTGGAGTCGTAGTGCTGATGTTACACTTATGGCACATATAAAAATTAAAGAGTTTTTTATAATTGTTGTTGCTCATAAATTGGAACAAAATATATCTATTCAAAGTACATCCGTCAATCTCTTTCGACTCTCAAGTAAAAAGAAGACGGTTACTGTAAAGTCTATGGAAAGTTATAAATAGCTTTTATGCAGTTGGTGCAGATTTTTGATTTTAAAAGTGGTCGCGGAAGATTGAGACGTGTACAAAAATAAGGGATGGGCTCATGCCCAGCAGTAGGACACTTCACCTAAAGTTGGGTATAATTAGTTACTAAAATAACTTCCAATTTGAAGTTTTTATTTAACTATGCTCTAAGATAAGTCCCGCGGTAAGATGAGTCCCAAGACTAAATTATAAAAAGAAGTATCCACCTTCAATTTTATATATATAACTATAACTATCTCATTCAATATTTTTGTCTATAATATCTATGATAAACTTTATTATATCAAAAATCTGAAATAATGTCAGATAACGTGACTATAGTTAGAAGAATAGGTGGGTGAGTCTTCGTAATTCAATTATATTTTCAATCTTGTTAAACATTAGACTGACTAATAACATTTAACAAGCTGAGAACACAGAACAAGTGATTTCAATGCGGTCGGTAGCCTTGACAATATAAAGCCTAGGCTAGACTGGGCGTGATGCGTTCCCAACTTTGCCGGACAACAGTTTATCCAGCGCTCCACTGTTCACCAACTTCCAACTAATTCGGTCTATTTTAGACCTTCACTGCAACCAAAGCTACGTTCAGACGCATTATTGATGCAAATAGGTATAACTAGTGATTTTATAAGCGGTAGAACACGTAAGTCTGTCTTTGCATAGCATAAATGTTCGTCTATACAAAATTATAAAACCTGAATTGACAAAAAAATTAAAAGTATTTTCCAGCTTCACCACCACTGAAGAACACCACGGAAACGGGCCGGGACATTTTAAGGGGTAGTCAAAGGCAAAGTCAAAAGTCATTTATTTATCTTTAGATATTTGTAGTTATTTTTTTTTCTATTTCTTTCGATTTCTTAAAAGGTAAATGTTGATGTCAGATCATTTACTTACTGCTTAGTTTACTAAGTAGGTTAGTTTACTTGCTAAGTTTACTTAGTAGCGTTAGTAGACGGTAAGTAGTTTGTGTATCTCAATAACTACCCTAAGGGGCTGGAAGAGATTGCAATGCTAAATGGCCGCATTTTGTATACATTTGTCTCCATATATAAGTTTATTTTTTTGCTAAACTATGTACAATAAAGAAATATATAAGAAGAAGAAGCTTATGGATCTTCATGGAAATGTCACATAGCTTAGCTTTACAAGTGGCCACTGCCTTTAGCAGTGTAGTAGACGCAGCTTACGCCCACTAGACCGGTGACACCTTCCTGTCTAAGGATTAATTCGCCTTTGTCCGGTGTTCCGCTTACTTGGCGCCTCCAAGTACTTATCACTGCCTACATAGCTATATACATACATACATATCTATCGTGTTTGAATATCACACTTCATACTAATCTTATATAGACGAAAGTTTGAGATTGTGTGTGTGTGTGTTTGTTACTTGTTTATGCGCAAACGGATGGACCAATTTTGATAGTATTTGGTATGCAGTAAGCTGACACCCTCGATTAACATCAGCTCGGGGCAGCTAGTGGTTATATAAATTTACTGCTTGCTTAACGCTATAATATGCAATACGCTTTTGATCGTTCATTTTAGAACTCCTTCAAGGAGAAAGTATGTCACAGAATTAATATATGTATTGGATACGTAAAGAATGGAGACTCTTAGGGTCCGTTCTTGCCTTATCGCGTATGTTAGGAGCCAAGCACACACACACACATTGACATGTGCAGTGCACGGATGTTTAGTTTCATTTGTAGTAGTAGACATAAATGATACTCCGCTTTTAAGTACCATACCTGTACTGTACTTAAGTCCAAAAATAATGCATTTAGATGAGGAAATAAAAGAAGTACTTACATACGACGTCTAATTTAAATGAGTCTTCAATACTGTGGTCAGGTAGCGCGTTGTTGTCCGCCTGGCATTTGAGCTGAACCCCATCGTCTTCGGGCTTCGGCGTGAACTGCAGGGTACTGCTTACCCAGGTCTCGTTCTGTGCTTCTATTATCTTGAGGAGATAAAGATAGAATTACAAACGTGTCTTGTGTTAAAAAATATTTAAAAAAAAGTAAAGTTTAAAGAAAGTCTTTTTTGTCTATTGATTAGTGCGTTGGGTGCGTTAACGTCATTGAGAAGGGACCTGCAAGCGCGTTGTTCTTTGAGTAAAAATAATTGATGATACTCTAATAATTAGTATTGTAATTGTCTACTAGTTTTTGAATTGTTTGATACGTAGCTTTGAATATACTAAGAAAAAAATAGATAAAAAAAGCCGCTTACTAATCTTGACGAAGCGGTCAGCCTACTGTAGACGGCTATGCTAGGCATTTTTGGGCAAGTAGCATTACATTGCTGGTTTCATTATTACTATTCTTACCGTGCATAGCTCCGCAACGCAATGTAACGCTACTCGCCCGAAATCACTGTAGCCGTATACAGTAACCTTAAAGTAACAAAATCGCTACAACGCATGATTATTAGTGTTTTGTTATTTAACTTCAGAATCGAAATCTGACACTATCCTTATATCTGATTTTACCTTTGCTTTTTTGAATCTTCTATTATCTTTGTACCAGCTAAGTTGGGCTGGCGGTCGACTGCCTTCCGAGACACAAGTCAAACTTATGTACCGGTCTGACGCTAAGGAAGTTGGCTTGTTTAGAATCTCAACCATCGTTGGTTTCACTGGAACAAAACAAAACGAATAGTAGAACTACTAATGCAGGTGGACGACCTGATCAAGGTTGAAGGAAAGCGCTGGATGCAGACCGCTTCCTATTCATCGTTTTGGAAATACTTGGTGTGAAGCCTTATGTCATGCAGTGGAGTTTTTGTGGCTTTTCAAAACGATTGACTAAAAGCGGGCTACATCCAGCTTTTTCCTGCAAACTTACTAAAGTGGCTTACCACCTAGTGGTGGGTGTCCTACGATGCACTTGCCAGTACGTGGCCGCTTTTAGAGTACCCTTTTGCCCCACCGGCCATTGATTATTCGTGCTATGTGCCCCGCCCACTGCCAAGCACTTCGAGCTAATCTTCAGGGCTATGTCAGTGAACTTTGCACTTCTATGAATTTCTGATAGGATCATTTAATTTTAAATATTAAATGGAGGTTATTTTTAGTCTCCACTGCAGGAGTACGACCCTCTCTGTACTACTAGAGCTATAATTTCCAGAACAGCCAGAGGATTTGGTTTACACTCTCTACGCTGGCCAGATGGGTTGGAAAAAAAGGACATGATATAATTAAATGGAGGAAAATAAATAAATACTTACGATTCATTTCTAACCGCACAGTCTTCTCTTGCGGGCTCACGAGGTTCGTATTCGATGCCCTACATTTAAACGTAGTGTTGAGATGACTCCTCTTCACGTGTGGAAGCTCCAGTCGGTTTACTACTACGTGTGTGTCAGTCTTTTCTCCGATGTACTGCGGCGCTGTGACGCCGTCGATCAGCCACATCACCGTTGGCGCTGGCCTTCCTGATAACAAATGGTACTGAATTATTGTTTGCAACTCTTAGTAAGGGTGCTTACGTCAGCATACTGGTATCACCTAAAACTGTATTATTATTATCGGAAATAGTATACATCACATGTTTGCGACTTGATCATTGTCAATAGAGTGCTTTCTATCTTATCTTGTGGTACCGCTGAAGACCAGCGGCATGATGTAAAGATACATTATTGCCATATGCTGAGTGATGCCATTTTGGTGTAAAAATAGTTTTAATTATTATGAATAATGTAACTCCTGTTTTGTAACAAATAAAGTATTTTCCCTTCTTTCTTTCTTTCATATTTGGTTAGATTGGAATAAGTCGGAAACAACGCAAAGAATTTGGTGAAACTGGTCAGAATACAAAATATTTTTTCCTGTGTACAATTTTTCATAGAATGTCAGTTAAATGATTATAATATAAATGATTTCTCTTGGCAATGGATAGATTTATAGTTTGGGAAGCTGAAGACTAACATCCAGTAATGGAAAGGCACCACAAGGAGAAGAATAACATTCTTCAAGAAATATTAGTCGAAATTAGACTTCTTTTATAACAGTCAACTCGCCATACTTAATTAAACCAGCTGATCGCATATTCGTATGTACACGCAAAATTATCGGATAAAAATAATACAGCAATATAATTCTTTTGTACTTCTAATTTTTTAAAAAAATACTTATGTTTAAACTGTTACTGTAATATCTAAGCCCTATTTTATAAAGGTACCAAAGTTATTATAACATTGAGTGATTTACATGTTACAATGTCTAGTTATTTGGTATTTCGAAATTAGCGGCTAGTTCGGCATTCGGAACCTAAGGCCTTTTGGGAATTTGTACGGAAAGTAAGACTTAGGTAAGCCGGTGTTTGGACCGTAATAGCTGCAAAGTTGGTCTCAGGATTACTGCTAACTT
This sequence comes from Acrobasis consociella, assembly GCA_963555685.1. Classification (NCBI taxonomy): domain Eukaryota; kingdom Metazoa; phylum Arthropoda; class Insecta; order Lepidoptera; family Pyralidae; genus Acrobasis; species Acrobasis consociella. The sequence goes on along the minus strand of OY743123.1, from coordinate 9,175,545 downwards.
GCTGTAATATTTAATTAAACTAAAAGACCTTACTTCAGAGATATTACATGCTAGTTGAGAGAAAAGACAGAGAAAATGAGCTTTCTTGTTCTTGTGATCAACTGTTATCCCATTACTAGATAATATCTAGTCGTTTTCAACTATATGTAGGTTTGAATATTTGGCATCAACAAAAAAAAAAAATCTCATGTCACATAACAGATTGGATAAACTAGTATACTTACTGCTAAATGTAATGCTGAATGTGGTGTTTAGGATCGTAATAAAGTTCGTCCGTCTGTTTGTCTGTTACCAGGCTGTATTTCATGAACTGTTGCCGGTATAACAACACAGAATAAAATAAATATTGAATAGGGCTCCCGTACCACGAATGTAATTTTTTATAGATAATGATACGAGTCGTCTTCGTGCGCGAGTCCGACTCGCACTTGGCCGGTTATTGAAATTCTCAACAATATTTCTGCGACTACGATTTTCTACGATTCCTTCAATTCGACATGAAACTGAAACCGTTTCGTTCGCGCTTCTTGTAGTTACCTTCCTACTGGAAATCTATGATCCGTGAATAACAAAGCATCCGTCTCGCCACTAACCAATAATTGGTATTTTAGGCCAGACAGTGATCGGCGGTAGACACAATAATTGAAGTTTGAATAGAACAATTAATATTGACAAATTGTTTTAAACCGAAGCAATCAAACTGATCTTTCTCAAGAGAATGGTTAGAGGGCTCAAACTGGTCAAACTGAATAGGCGAGGCAAGTGGCAAATGGTTTCACGATTTATGACTTGACCAGAAAAATTAATGACACCGAATGATATCGATTCCAACAATTTGCAAACATTACCATCGCGCTATGACTTTCAGTCAATGCCCGCTATGACGCAGCGTCATACATTAGCCGCTGACTGGTCTAGCATTTTAAGAGAAAGTAATGTTCTTAATAGTATTGGTGGAAAACAATAAACATAGGTTACCGTAGCATCAACACAGTCTGTCATTATTGTATGTCAGTTGTCAAGCTTTGTCATAGTTATTTTTATAGCGGTAAACCTTATTTTATATCTCTGCATATTACACCAATTTGCGGAGGACGCTGAATAATCTCATAAGAGTGAGGGGTGAGCTTTGATTCTGTAGTTATATTACCTATACTCCATAACCAATCAACTAAACAATTACTTGTACAAAAGACTCGAACAGCGAATAGATCAATGTGAACTGAGGTAAAGCTGTAAGAGTAATTAATAAGTTCATAACGACTTTACTTGTCTTGCAGTGACGATCAACCAAGTTTAGCGTTTAATGTGTCTATACTACATCCATCAATGTAAGTTTTATCAGTTGAATAATTAGTGTTGTAAATGTTACTGTAACTAAACGCGAAGTAGTTAGTAAATTTATACTGTTTTGCTGTTGAGCAATTATTGCATAGTTTAGGTAATAGGTTCATTCATCTATCAATAACGAGTCCAGTTGTTTTTCTTAAAATATTTCTTGATTGTTTTATTTAATCGTTTAAATATAAGAACAAAGTAGTATTCACATCCATGTATGTTGTAAATTGAAATTCTTTTGTGCGTATATTTATCTGTCTGCTTGTTTGTATTCGACCTTTTTAGGGTTCCGTAGCCAAATGGCAAAAACGGGACCCTTATAGATTCGTCATGTCTGTCTGTCTGTCTGTCTGTCCGTCCGTATGTCACAGCCACTTTTTTCCGAAACTATAAGACCTATACTGTTGAAACTTGGTAAGAAGATGTATTATATGAACCGCATTAAGGTTTTAACACAAAAATAAAAGAAAAACAACAAATTTTGGGGGATCCCCATACTTAGAACTGAAACTCAAAAATTTATTTTTCATCAAACCCATACGTGTGGGGTATCTATGGATAGGTCTTCAAAAATGATATTTAGGTTTCTAATATCATTTTTTTCTAAACCGAATACTTTGCGCGGGGGACACTTCCAAAGTGGAAAAAAGTGTGTCCCCCCTCCGTAACTTCTAAAATAAGGGAATTATAAAACTAAAAAAAATATATGATGTTCATTACCATAAAAACTACCAGCGAAAATTGGTTTGAACGATATCTAGTAAGTAGTTTTTTTTTAATACGTCATAAATCATAAACGGTAATTTACCTTTCATTCAATCAACTCAAATATAAAAATTAAAAAAAAACATACTGCAAGACTTTTATATTATGTTACTTGCTACTACGGAACCCTTTATGGGCGAGTCCGACTCGCACTTGGCCGCTTTTTTATTGATTTAATTTATTACACCCTGGTTGGGTTTTTGTGATTTACTTGTTATACGTTCTTTAAAATTGAGTGTTATCTCTAAGGCAATTTTTATAGTATTTACGTAGTTTTTTGTGTAAGTTTATTATAGAATATACGTGTAGTGTACTGTGTAAATTATAGGTATCCTTAACTATCCGATTAATTTTCAGTTTTCTTTGCACCACCGTTTTTTCTGACGTGTATACATTGCCTTTCCATCCATTGTTTGTCTGAAAAAGATCGCTCTAAGCGATAAGACCGCCCATTATGCCTAATGTATTTTTTGTTAAACTATTTTGTTTATTTTCTTTTTGTGTCTTTATTGCATAAAGAGTTTTACATTCATTCATTCATTCAATCATTCAAATATGATTTTTGAAAAAGTAAATAGGATGAGAAATAAAAAAAGGTACGTTTAATGTTTGAACGGCAAGTAAAAGCTACTAAAAGTTGGTGCGACACCTGTTCAGCCCTATTGAGATGCAAAGCCCTGCGCGGATGGTTGGCTGTTAACGGGGTGAAATAAACGAGCCGAAAAGTTTGACTACCTAATCGTTATGTATAATGTAGTTTATATTGTAGTAAACTAGCATATGCTCGAGACTTAGTGTGGTTCAATCAACAAGCTATTATGTATGGGTTGAATTATAATTAATAGGTTTGCTGCTTTTCATTTTGGTATCATGGTTATAATAAAATAATGAAATGCAGCAAGCATTTCATTTTGGTCTTCTTATAATAATATTAATACTTCGAGTACTGTCACTAGTAAGATTGGATTTAGAACGTGGAAATAAAAATGTTTCGATTAGATTTCTTACTTAATCCTAAACCCAATTGTTTTAAGCTTTGGTCAATCTCTCAGAAATTTTATTTAGATTTTTTTGTAGTAAGTATATCACTCTCAGCTGCCTCGCGTATTTACTTGTAAATAATTTTTATAAACATAAACAGATTCCAATACCAAGTAACAGTCACAGCAAAGCTAAATTAGCAACAATTGATGAAATATTTTTCTCAGTTATTTTAATTAAAAAAACAAACTATTAAACTGATTTTAATAACATTTATATGGGACCAACCTGAAAGTAAATACTTTTAAAAAAGATGAGAATTTTCCCAAGACGAAGTTCTGAGGTAGCAAACCAAATAACAAAAACCGAACAAACATGGAAAAGAAAAACTTAGAACCAAATTGATAACCTCTCCTTTTTTGAAGTTGGTTGAGAATTTGCGACCATTCTTGTCTTCGTTTTAAAGTAAAGGATATTTTTAATACTTTAAGCTTTTTTTCTTTACTTCGCATTGTTTTGGGCCTCTTTGGCCCTTAACATAGGTACATATTAAATTCATTAAACAATTGAATATCATCTTTGAAAACAAGAAACTCGTCCTAAATTGTATCTAAAGAAGACACATCAAAACTTATACGTAACAATTCGAAATGTTTCTTTTTTGTATCAAATAAGGTACGAGTATATATTTTCCTTGTAAATCTGAAAAGAAGAAGCCATGGATCAATTGAGGTCAAATACTTGATGGAGATTGTTCAGGGTCATCAAGAGAGGGCGGGGTTTGTACTGTAATTATGTTATCACAGCCCCGTGGCCCTACTGTTTTAGTAGGGTTGCCATCTACGACAAAAAATGCAATATTTTTGTAAAGATAGGCAAACAAAACACTACAAATATTACGCTTAAAACAAGACTTATAAATTAAATAACTTTTCAAAGCGTGTTCTGGATAATCGAATGATTTAGTTTTAAAATAATTTAAATTGAAATGTCATAATTAAATTAAAATGTAATACATTTTGAAGACTTCAATAACACTGAATTTAATTATTTTATTTCAGTGACTAGAAACAGAGCAGTTTTTTAAAAGTAGTGATGGAAAAGTAATAAAATCAAGCACGGGTATTTCAATTACTTATAAATATAGCAATGTATAAAAAAGCCTTCGTTTAATTTTATAAACCTATAATTTTTTTATATCTTTAATCTATTTATCATCATCACCATAATTATTTAAAAGATCATATTTAATTTCTTTGTGCAAATATTGTCTGTTTTTGTTGTTATTTTTGTGTGTTTATTATGGTTCAATAAAGTTGTATTGTATTGTATCATAATCAGTACTCGTAGATTGCCTAAGATTTAAAAAAAAAAACTGGCAAGAAACGATAATAATCGCGGTAAGTCCCGTAATATTAATAACAAAAAAAAAACTATAGAATAGAGCACTTCTGGTCACCGTAAATGACAACCTTAATAGTATTTCGGAATTTGACCAACGACTAAAAAACTTGGTGACTGTACGTGACAACCCTAACGTGTATTGATCATTCCTCGTCAACAAACTTATTTCGGTCTTGTAAACTTGTACCCACACACGTACACAAATAGTACCTATAGGTACCAGACTGGTACATTAAGTATGTATTAGTGTAGAGAAACATCATGAGAAAACCTGCGCACTAGTGTATCCAATACATTAGTCTGTAAAATGGATAAGACAAGGTTATTTTAAGAAATCATACAAAAATTACTGTTAAAAGATTTTATGTTTTTTTATTGGCTCTTCACTTAGATAAGTTACGCAGACAAATCTTCTTAGCAAACTTTCTGCCGGTTTTAGTGCGGGGATAAGGCCAAAAAAAATCACACATTCACAAAAATAAACGCACACTTCAAAAAATTGCAACTCTACCTTAATACTTGTATCATCTAATCGCTTTTTAAATTTGAATCTAATTACCAAACCTTAAGAATGTAATTTATACATTTAAAACGGGGTTAATGAATTAGTCTCGTGTTTAAAGATAGGTAGTCTAAAAATTAAACATCATAAATAATTTTGCTGTACTTTGGCAGTGAATAAGAGAGAAAATCGTTTGGGATGGAAGGAAATAAGTTGCAAATCTGACTCGAAATTTTATTTCCGTAATCGATACTAAAGATATTGCACCTGTTTTTTAGAAACTATTTTTAATAGAAAACAATGTTAATAAAATATTATACCATCTTAAGATGAGACGTATTTGACCTATAATTACTCGAAGAAACTGCATAACATGACATTTTTACGGAGCAGTCTTGTAGCCGTCCTATCGATGCTTTACGTAAAAGTTGACTATGACTAATCGATTACGCAACTAGTTCTTATGACCATATTAGGTTATTTCATCTTATACCTCTTTATCCTGTATTAAATTATTTATGGCTTTTCATAAACGATGACACTAATTACACCAATTTAAGTATTTACTGTTTAAAGTAGTAAATTTCGAATTTGAATACTTAATTAATTTAAGGATTTTATTTGAAAAGCGTAACATCATAAGTGCTGTTCACTAATTTAGACATGCGAAAGAAATCACGATTATTTATCACTAGCTGCATCCGTGGGCTTTGCTTCCCGTGGGAATTTTGGGGATAAAAACTATCCAATGTCTTTCCCTGGGTATCAAACTAGGTATATATCTTCCAATCTAATCCAAATATATATTCCATATCAAATTTCATCTAAATAGGTTCAGTGGTCGAAGCGTGAAGTGGTTACAAACAAACAAATATACAAACTCTTTTTCGCATTTATAATATTAGTAGGATAGGATAAATTAGAAACTAGGTATAGATACTATGCGTTTGCCATGTGTGTCTTTATCGATATAGCTCAATGTAACATTAGGCAACCTTAATGTAATATTGAACTTGCGTATTTAGCCCGGCTCAAGTTTCCAACCCAAATAGAAATAACTTGAAACACTCCAGTATTCTCTCATTTCCCCCGTCAAAGTTCTTGACAGTATATTGATTACAAAATCCATTTACTGACGGAATATTATTTAATGAATTAAAGTTTTAAATTTTTAACAAAACAGGTTAATCCATAACATCCACTTGTTTTGACTACTAATGATGCAAGTTTTGAAAAAAAAAACTCGTCCTTAAGAAGAATTATGTTTAAATTATTTTGTTTATAACTAGATTGAACCAGAAAATATTATACGTGTATAGTAAAGCGAAATACTTTCTCAACAACCACATATAAAAACCGCCATAACTTTTAGTGACAAAGAGTCAAACCGCCTCTGGCAAAAACCATTATCCCGCCCGTAAATTGCGTCACACTGATCCATTTGTACGTACAATCGACCATGAAAATGATCCACAAAGTCGTCGGCGGTCGACACGGGATGACAACTCGCTAATCCCCGAGGCTATGCATAATGCCGTCGAAACAGTAAGCTTGGGGGATTAAATGGTTCATACAAGATGTAACTTAGAAACATGCCGAGAAAATGTTATGTGAGAAAGTTGAAATTGGGTGAGGAAGGCACTCGCTGAGATTACGACGGTAAGAAATCTCGATTTCTGAAAAAAAAAGAAACCGAAATAGCTTGTGGTTTGAGCTGAGAATTCACAGTCGAATTGTATTATAAGTTTTTATACATGTCACAGTATATCACACATTTTCTAATTACCTTCTTTTTCCTCACCTTATCCCACTTTACGTGGGATCTACACTGTAAGTCTTTTCCATTTCTCTCAATTCTTTGTTATTATTTTTATCCATATCATTCTTAACGCACTCCATCCACTTTTTCTTTGGTCTTCTGTTCCTATTTCTAATAACCTTCAAGAGCACCCTTTTAGTTGGGTGGTTCTCCTCTTCCTATAATAATTATTACCTATCTGCCTAAAGATAAAGATTATTTATTTGCCAAACATGTGTTACAAGATATTATACATAATTTAGCTAATTATTATTACTGTTTGTTCTAAAAACTCAAAAGTTTTTAGTAGACAGGACCCAAGGGTCCTGTCTACTTCATAATGCCTTACAGATGTAATGGAATAAATAATAATCTCTGTTCAGTTATGCAAAAGACATTAGAATAATAAGCAGTAAAAATATGCCAGTGACTGTACGTTTTAGCAGAACATTTATTTTTAGATAAATTTCAACATCCAAAAATCCCAATATTCTCAGTTATAATCGCGTCATCTCTCTATCTGCGACAGGTGTCTTAGGATTACTCTTAAGTAGGTTTCTCCCCTGTTTAACTCTGACTTAAATAATGTGGGTAAAAATGTTTGTCGGATAAGATTTTGCTATAAAAATAACTCCAAGGTCGCGAGAAATTACTTTGATTTAAGAAATTTCAGTGTTCATACAACTCATGATAAAGATTTCTTGGAAAATAAAATTTTACGGGTAACTTCATCAAAGCCTCTCAAGCAATATTGAAATATTTTATTTTGAAAACGAACTAAGAAATTTCCTGGTAATCCTATTACTTTAAACGAACAATTCCTATATACAAATTATACTTCTCTTTATTTAATGTTAATTATACTCGTTTAGATTTACGGGTCTTTTCACCCCGGTCCTTTGAGAGGCTTGCGTGGGGATAGATTCAACACGTAGAGGCTCATGAGAGAAGTGGCGTTCCCGCCACAACCCACTTCTGGATATACCCATGAAAAGTGTACCCTTAAATAGGTTCCGGCAGGAGAAATATCTATTGCAAGAAAAGTGGAAGGTCTATGGGTTAAGATTAGGATAGATTGATTCTGGTATATTACAATAAAAAGTCACCTGCCATAGTCATGATTACTGATTATTATAGGTAAGTGGTGGCTTGCCACCCACTAGATGGACAATAAATCGTTCTAGCTAGGTTTCATTTTTCGAGACCTCAGTTTTACTCGATTTTATCATATATAGAGCGAAGGTCGGTACCTCAGGAACTGTCATATAATATTATAATACTTAGACCCTCTGGTCTGAGTCTTTCAGTCTGAGACTTTTTATCACTTACTTCGTAGATATACGATTTTAAGTATTTTAAAATTAATTATTTACACTTAAATATATTTTTGTTTCAACATTAACCACTTGAAAAACTCTGGATTACAGAATTATTAAGTTTGAAGAAGAGATTGAAATAGAAAAAAAAGAACATTCACTCGGTTAAGTCAGCCTAGTCGAGTCTTCAGGCAAGAAATTAGAAGCCCCGTCTGATTTCTTGTCTGAGATCCCTTTAACGGTGGATACGAAAAAGCCTTTTACCTTAGAGTGTTTTTATCAATAAATGAAATCATTGTTTTCAGGAAAAATACATTGAAATTCTTCGGAATATTTATGCAGTTTAGACTTAAGTGAATTATTTATTATGATGGAAATTTTTGGTACAGTGCCATATAATGTGATAATACACAGAATAGAGGTGATACAGAGGCAAAGGTCTATGTGATTTCAACTTGTAAGTATTTCAAAACTTATTTATATCTTTATTGTTACAACAATTACCATTTTAAGAAACTATGATTCACAGATTTACTCAGTTTTATTATAAAACGCGGACTTTAGTTCTTAGTTCAACCCATCATCCCTCCAAAACGAGAGGACCTCTCGCAATATGCAATCTCCTCCTTTGTCACTGTCAACTTTATTTGGGTAAATTATGGTTTAAAGTTAGTTTACATAAGACAGACTAGGTCAAAAGAAATTGATATAAATTTACCCGGCCTAGTGGGGCGTCTAATTTCTTGTTTGATACCCCCCTCCGGCGATGGGTAACTTTACACCGGGTGCCGCTCCAAGCCGATCTCGACTGACTTATCGGTAACTTTAACAGCGATATATCAAAGTAATCGCTTTAATTTCTCATCTCCCACTTCGGGGGAACTTATGCTTATTCCTTGACTGATATTGTCGTGATTTGTGTCGACGCATTCGCGATAATGTGTATCGATTTGTTTAAATTTTCCGAATTTGTAATCCGCGGGAGATATTAAACTTTATTAATTTACGAGAAAGCTTTTTTCCTAAAAAAGTAAATGAATAACAGTAAATGACATAAATTTCTTATAATATGAGGAAGATTTGAAAGGTAAATTAATTAATACTTTTATTCTGATGTGGTTATATTACAAGTTAATTAAAATTTGAAATAAAAGGTAGGTAAAAACCAAACAAAAAAAAAAAGATTTTAAATGTGTGTTTTCTAGTTCAATCTGACGTTGATTATAAAATATAAGTGCGTTAAAAGAAACTATACATTAAGTGATTCATACATAAAAAAAAAGTTTATTGTGTAAATTCGAGTGAATGTTGAACTCAGGGCTACAAGTAGCTAAAATGTCTTTTAATTAATACTTGTAGTTTGGGACATGCAACTACATGATTCTGATAATTAGAACAAAAGTTTGGTATCTACTAACCAAATCGCAAGTAGCAAAACTGGTTCAGCTATTTCTTTTTCTCAGTGTTTGTATTCTTTTTATAAAATAACCCTTATTTCAATACACTTACCGTATTTAATCTTTTTAACCTGGAATACTAGCAGAAGCTCGTTGCCCTTCCTAACTTTCCAAATATAATATTAATATCCCTAATTTCTTTACACTTACTGCCTGACTTCGGCCGAAAAAGGATCGACGTCACGTCAACACGTCCCGACCCGACTTGTCCGAGACTGAGACTTTAAATATTTTAACATTCTCAACGAAAATAACCTTTATTTCAATATACTTATCGCCTCTGACCTCACATACAGAATCAACTTGTTGTCTTCCTCGAAAGGCTGGCAATGCCTTTCTGCTTCGTCCTGACCAGACTTGTCATACAACATCTGCTGTTACAGAGACTTTTTGACTGTTTTACTTTTAACATTCTTGATGAAAATAACCTTTATGTCACATACAGTTCCGCCCATGACTTCGCGTTCTAGCACCAACTTCCTTTCTTCCTCGAAAGGCCCGAAACGTCCCGATTCGATTTGTTGTACAGGATCATCGGCTGTAGAGACTTTCCGACAATTGATACGTGCTGTAGGAAAATAACCCTTATTTCAATACACTTACCGCCTCTGACTTCGCATACTAGCACCAACTCGTTGCCCTCTTCAAGAGGCCCGACGATGCCCGACACGTCCCGACCCGACTTGTCGTACAGGATCAGCTGATGCGGGGGCACTGCAACAAGAGATTTAATTAAACCGCTATCAATCATGAAGATTTTCATTATGGAGCTACATTTAGAGGGTTGAAAGTTTGAATTTAAAACAGTGGGGGTTTAAGTAATGCTGTTTTAAAATATTTTGATATAGGTATGTTTTATTTTTTATTCCGATATTATAAACGATTTTATAATTGATGTATTTTTGTTTACATACCTACTTACTCTTACGTCACTGACATGATATAAACAATATATTATTGTAGGGAGGTACGGACTTATTCCAATAAATAAATTTTTTTTTCTGTATATTTTTGATTATTATTTATTTATTTAATTGACGTGTAATTTTGAATATTTTTACGATAACTACATAATATCCTTATTCTTTTTCGTTTTTATCTGAAAAGTGCAGTAAACGATAATTTTGTTTCACTTCTAATAACAGAAATCAAAAACACATTGAGAAATGGCATCCCTTTGAAGTAAGTATTTTATTCGAAGTTATTAATATTTACTTATCAATTTTAAAAACTGCTTTATTATTTTAAAGGTTTAACCGAGTTAGTACTTTTGTGACGGAAATAAAATAAGCAAAAAACTAAGTGCGGTTTAGTTAAATATAAAAAGCACACAATTTTAGTCAATTATACAAAATACACAAAACATGATCTAACCAGAGCATTGGAAAACAAAACACTGAAAAAAAAACATTACTAGACTCGAGATAAATAAAAAGGCAAAATTGTAAGTTTTCACTTGCAATTTTACATAAATTAAATTAATAAAACCGAATAGACTGTTTCAATATTTTAGCGATCTTAGGCTTTGTAGCTGACAAAGATAAATGGACATGAAAGTACACCACCCGCGCATCTAACGAGAACAACTTGTAAATTTTTCTGTCAGTGGAAGAAATTAACCTCTAAAATTCTAAACTGCTAACCAGTTTTTATTATACTATCCCGACTTTGCACCTAAGGTACGGCGTTTACAGAGCCAATTGTCGTTAAATCCAAACGTTTATCAATTAGGGATGTGGACTGGGACCGAAATATATTATTTTTTAGTCCGTCAACTAGATTCCAAAAATAAAAGACCCATATTTTTTCATTTAGCAAAGTATCCAAAATTAACAAAGATACAGTGCTCTAAAGTTTCGGAGTAACACCTCCACTCCGAATTTACGTCATCGTTGTTTAAAAATTGTAGCCAATCGTAACGTCATGCAAAATTGAAATGCGTTGTATCTTTATCGTTATTTCATAATGAGAGGGAAGAAAAAAAAACGTATACCATACTTTTTAATAATCTACCCAATGAGCCAAAAAATATGGTGAAAACCCGAATCAGAAATATTAAGAAACTGCTAATCGCCTATTAAGGAGTGTGATATCGAACACCACAAATTAAAATTGTTGTAAACATTTGCGGATCTTCCTAAGAAGTTTCAAGGAATACAGCCCTTTCCATTTTAGCCGTATAAAAGTGATAACAAAAAATCGGGTGTACCGCCGCTCCTCCTCCTTGCAACTCTCTTTAAATTATGGTAATAAAAATATTTATCTACATTGTAAAGTCGACTTAAAGACCGAGAATAATCGTAGTCAAATCAACTACGCGATGTCATAACGTGTTACGTAATAATCATTATGCAGACATCAAGAGAACATTGCTTGTGAATAAACAGACGGGATGAGTGGGAAAGCCACACAGTCTAAAATATTTGCAGTAGGTTTCATTGATCGGATTCTCTCTCTCAGTTTTGCGCGTTCCCGGGTGCACCTTAGCTACTTTCTAGCAAACTACAAACATAAACAAACATACTAGTAGATTATATGCAACTTTTTCAGTAGATCAATACCCAGATTGATGAGTTTGCGCGTCTAATTTATGCTTATATATAAATATATATAATATAAAAGTATAAATAAAGTATACAACGACGTTTAACAGTAAACACTAGTTTGTATCGTCGGTCTGGTGGATACAAAGATAGCAAGTTCATCGTTGTCATCATCAGGTCTTTTGTCTCCACTGCAGGAGCTCGATCCTGTCTGTACTATCAGAGCCAAACTTGGCCAGAGCAGCCAGAGAACTTTGGCCTACACTCTCCTCGCTGACTAGACGGGTTGGAGAGGTCTCATTGATATTTATAAGCTTTGTTTCGCTTGTATTTCCTAAGTCGCCTTCTACGACATCCACGGGAGGACTTGGAGTGGCCCTATTTTACACTGCCGGAAACCACACGTCAGGATTAAAATGTACTCACGCTTAAGTTGATATAAAAAGCAATAAGATCTACGCCTATAACTAATATATTGATTTTATATTTTGTTACTATTTAGCAACTGCTAATCACTACACTGCGGCATAGTGAAGACACCCTCGCCCCCACTTAGCGACAAGGGGCGGTTATGGCGAGACCCCTATCACTTGTAAATGCTTTGTATTACACACGCCGCGTAGGAAACCGTCCTCTCTAATACACAATGTAGGTTGTTGGTTCTTGCCAATTGAATAATGCAACGGTATGTGACAATACAATAGCTTTCGTCGGCCATGAGCAGGGTCCCAGCTTTGTGTTGCAAAAAACATGGCTCTCTAAAGGTTTTGGGTTACACGATTGGTTATGATAAGCCTACAAATGAAGGGGCTGATGCTGAAGGTACCGCTAAGGTTTGAAATCGAGACATATTTGTTACTAGCTGGTGCCTGCGACTTCGTCTGCGCTGAATTACCATACAATATCTTTACAAATTAAATTTACAATATCTTTAAAAAAAATCTTATATATTAGAATAACCTGTGTTATTCTAATATATAAGCTTTATTATTGCGAAGTTTAATTAAAATCTATTTAGTAGTTTTTACGTAAAAGAGTAACAAAAATCTATCCATCCATACTTACAAACTTTCGCGTTTTAAATTAGTAGGATAGTATAAGACGGGTGTGTTTACATGCATACAGGCAGTAGGTGACGAAAGTTTAAAAAATTGTATAGTTAGAATATTTAAAACAATATTTACAAGACTCTGACAAAAGCGCATAGCTGAGGTGGGAAAGACAGAGTTTTGTCGATATCTTCCAGATTTGTGGAAATATAATTAACGATTGAGTAAATAGAGAGAAGGGATACAATTATTTGGTCGGCAGGAAAGAAAAACCGTAGAATGCACCAGTTGCTTTCCTTGCCACGCAGATCGTAGTAGCTGATGCAAGAGGCAAGCAATCCATCACTATTCATATTTCCTTTCTCTTCTAACTACCTTAGGTTTTGTCTACCCGGTTGGGATAAAGGCGAGATAGGATAATTGTAGTGTAGTAAATCGGTACACTGCTGAACCATTTAGATTTGTTTGATTAAAACTAACGTGAGACACAGACATTAAAATCATGGTATAATAAAACAAAGTGTTCTCTTCCCGAGATGGAACTTGACTACGTCACGAAAGTGTTGCCACTGATGGTTCTTTTCAGAAAATTTAAGGACTTTCTCAATTAGTTCATGAATATTAAATAAAATATTAATGAACTTAGCTATTTAGTATCTCGCGATTCTCGCGTGATTCATCAATTCAATCTTTTATAAATTGATATAATTGATTATTAATTCGAAATTCGTATATAAGGTTCAAAAATGCATTACGCTCGGGTAATTTAATTTCACACAGTGGCAACACATCAGACTGATGACGTAGTCAAGTTCCACCTACGTCATCAGCTGTCACGGGAAGAGAATACCTTGTTTTATTATACCATGATTAAAATGAGCTAACGGGTTACTCACGTATAGCGCGACAGTGTGTCGTAAGCCGGTGAGGTGTCGGGCCTTTAGTCAAATTCACCCTGATGAATACCTCCGGATGAGGTCGAAACATGTCGGCAGTAGCTAACTCTATACTTAAGTAACCCGTTAATTCATTTTAATAACATCTAGTTCTTTCTCATAAGTCTTATACATTCAAATGCTTCCAGTTTATAAGTATGGTCTCATAAATCGTCATTACATTCCACTTAATCCGATATACATTTATAGGACCGAGAATAAATAGGGAATAAGGCGATATCCCATTAACATACAAATGAAGATTCATCGGATAAGTGGCACAGGAAAAATACGATAATTGTGTTAGATTGTCGACTGCGGCTTGTAGGAATAATGGTTTAATTTATTATGACGGTAAAATATCTTGGGAATATTTTATGAGGTTGCTGCTTTCATAACACCTAGTTACTTCTGAATTGCTTTTCTACTAGTGTTAGCTGTGTTCAAAGGAACTTTACTAGGTTCTAATTAATCCTTTGAATATGTGTAAGTATCCGACACTACTTGCGACAATAGGTAGAAGATACTATAAAATTATTTTGCTAGTAACATAGTTTCCATTGCGTATATTTAAGGACCTATTACTCGAGTTTCAAGTTTTCATTAATTACCAATTATTTTTTTTTGTTTTCTCTTAACAATGCCTTTTGTTAACTTTTAATATTTATATTATAATGGTTCTTCTACTATAGGACCAAATAGATAAGTTTTCTCTATATCACTCGTCTTAAGGTAGTAGAAGAAGATTATTATCATTAACGAACCAGAATCGCCCATCCAAGGTCATCCAGGACATGACAGATGGAGGGAAATCGTTTGTCGTACTGTTTGTCAAGCGAGTTATCCTGTATTTTTCACATTACCAAATTTTCTTTGCTGCGCTCTACTTGGGGTTGTCTATGACGATATGAGGGCAAGTTTTTGATTTTTGATCACTAAAATGAAGTAACTACAAAAACGTAACCAGGTTAACACCAAACTGTCGATTAATCAAACTATAAATGATAAGGCACCCTCAAAGGGTCACGGTAGAAAGGGTGCGTTGGTTTTGCGGCGGCTGGCGGCGCGTGTTTCGTGGCTCCACTATTGTTTTGTTTGCGCCTTGGTAATTAGTGCCGTTTGTCATGTCACGCCGGCCATTGAACAGTTAACAGTTTTATTGGGTGCTGGAGTGATCTGTTGCGCATCTTTTTTGTTCAAGTATATCTTTTCGAAAGAAACATAGTCTTGAAAGAAGAAATTTGACCTTTTCAAATATAATCAGCTGAACGTTGTCGTATTACGAAACTTGACTCTTTTGAATTCCAAGCATGATGGCACAGGGAAAGTGGGTCATATTGTCAGCAGAATAGCCCATGAAGTGTAAACCAAATTTTGTTCTTTAAGATATTTAAGTCACCGAAACCGGCAAGCCGTGGGATACAAAAAAACGTATAGCCGTGCGACCTCCGCCCAGCGACGACGTGGTAGACCCCATGAATGCTGGCTTGACGTCGTCCTTATACTACCAAGAATGCACAAGACCGTGCAAAAAGAGGCTTCACAGCTTTACAACTGAGATTGCATTTATAGCGATAAGTCCGCCTTTGTGCCTATATTGTTTCTTCTTGTTGTTGTAATTTTTTATGTATATCATGGTGCAATAAAGTTAATTTGTATTGTATTGTATTGAAACTAGGAACACGATAAGTTAAGAGAGAAATTACCAAAAGTACAAATGCAAAGCATAAATGGTGTTAAGAAATAATATTTCAAATTTAAATTCTATACAAACTCTAATAACTAGTATTCATTCAACTCATCAACAAATAATATTGAAGTGGTCATTATGGAAATAATTAAAGCAATTAATTTATTTCCTAATGTCTAGTTTGGAGGCCTGAGTGCAGCCATGATTGTGGTTGTATCAGATTATTGGCAGATCAATTTGGCGTAAAATATAATTGTAACATTTAACACCGGTATTGATTCCTATATTTAATCCTCTTGATTTTCTAGTAATGTGTTTGCCAATTAGTATAATTTTAAATTATGTTTTGTTGTACAATGTATAAACCCTGTGGTTTCCAGCAGAGCAGAATAGGACCATGCCAAGTTTTCCCGTGGATGTCGTAGAAGGTGACTTAGGAATTATAAGCTAAACAAAGCTTGTAAACATCAATAGGACCTCTACAACCCATCTGGTCAGCGTGGAGAGTGTAAGCCAAAGCCTTCTCTGGCCAAGTATGGCTCTAGAAGTACAGAGAAGGTCATACTCCTGCAGTGGAGATTAAAAAGACCTGATGATATACAATGTAAAAATTTGCAAAATGTTATAATGCGAATATTTCATTTGAGATTGTAGGACTGATTCCTGACTTCAGTCTAATAAAACTAGCGAGCGAAGTGAGAAAAATCTAGATCTTTTGGCGTTTTTGTATGTATATGTTCAACTTTCAATCGTATTTTAGATCGGATCGGACTTTTGTGACATTATAGTAGGAAAAGTAATATTCATATCCAAAATAAGCTAATTGTATTGCCAAAATTCGGTACTGTATAAAAAATCCACAGTACCAGAAATATTAGTCCAAAATATTGAGTAGAACTAGAAAAAGTTTAAATAAAATCAAATACAGGTGTATCTGATTTTCTTTAAACTTTTTCTAGTTAGTTATAAACATTTAAGCCAGAAAAATTAGTACTTGTGTAATCATAATAATACGTAAATATAAAATAGTATGTAAATAAACGCACAGATAACATAATCACTGCAATTTGAAATAATTGCTTAACTCTGCGATTAACCACTGTATTTTAAGTTGACTGTAATTCAGTTTAAACTTGCCATGTTGTAGCAGTCATTATATTGTCCGACTTGTTCATAGCTTTTAAAAAAGTTGCGAGACTAGTTACAAACAGGACTGCTTAATTGCCTTGTCAGTTAGACAGATTTTGTGTTATTCGTTATTTTTGCTGTTTGTAAACCTAATTTTCTAACATTGTGTTACCGAGGGATTGAAAAGTAGTTTTATGGCTGTCCCTCTTTTATTTGTGTTTCGATTTAAAGTTTAGTAATGATACATCACAAAAATAATGCTCAGGGTCTACTCAGGATGGTCGAGGACATGCGTAATTTAACATTCAAAAAACTCAAATATTAAAATTAAAATATTTTTATTATCATAGGATATATATAATATCTCTTAATAATCGTCATTGTTTTGTTGCACAATTGTTGACGTCAAATGGTTTCTTACAGCTAAGTTTAGATTATAACTAGATTCCATAATCACTAGATAAATCGGTAGTATATACCTAATATATATTTCGTTTTTGCAATGTCTTTACACCGAAAATTCTCTGGTTGTTAAAAACACAACGCTTCGCTCATCCTGGGTGGAGCCTAAACCTAACAGTGGATATGGTGATTAGTTTTTGTTACTTACATATTTGTATGTACATATTATTACTTTAGCTGTACATTAAAGCAACGCATTTCAATAATATGTACATAAAAAGCAGTAAGATTTCAGTTTGGTATTTTTTTGTCCACAGGCAAAATTAAATTTCGATTAGTGGCAACACTGTCGATGACTTATACGAGTTGGTTAGCGGTTAGGCACCAGTTAATGACGCAACATATGTTGTTATATTTACATTTTCTTTTATAATCATTACCTATTGACGATAATTAAAATGTATAAGTTGTGATTCTGTCCTTTTTTTGTCGAATTCTATTTGTGAAACTGATTACATTTTTCGCGAAAGCAAATCTATAAAGAACATTATCTGTATGGAATGTCGATTTCTTTTTCACATTTTGCCAATTTATTTTATTGTATTGCTGATTACTGGTTGTAATTTACTAATTTTTTATGGGGCATTCCGGAAGTGCCAACAGAAGTGAAAATTTGGTGTCAGTAACAGTGTCGCGAGTTCAATAGTTTTCCCATCTCAAAAAATGCTTTTCGTGCATGCCTAACGCGCCTAAATACTCTAATGAAAATTTCTCATTTTATATCTTTTTTTTAGGCGCCTGAAGCCGGGTTAGTACAGATATCAAATGTTACAACAATATATACATTTTAGGTCTAAGTCGTGGTTAAACAACATGAACTTGTAAAAAGGTCACGTATTTAAAAATCTGGTAGAAATATTAATAAAATTATAACATAGTAATATGCAGAATATACACAGTTTAGAGCCGCGGCGCGTAACCTATGTATTATTCAGAGCTCATAATTTGAGGCTGCTTTATGATTTATAGGCACGTTTCTCTTGCTGAAATAGCGTATGTTTCAAACGATTCATATTTATTCTCATTTCTCAAAAAACGATAAGTAAGTACATAGATCTACCAGATGTAAAACAGTCGACACATTCTTTGAAGGTTGTAATTCAGCCCGAAAATATGAACCAATTTTTATATTAGACAAATGCTAGAATATCAGAAAAACCTGTCTTTTTCTTGTAAAGTTTTTCAACAGACCAGAAAATTTGTAAGACAAAGTAAGTTAACGTGACCTTGTTCTTGACCTTTTACGTAAATATCATTTTTTTTGATTAGTGTTGTCCTAGCCTTAAGTAAAATGGGAAGAAGAAAAAACTTACATCATTATAAAAATTTCTATCCTACTTATTTCAATTTCTTTACTTTTGTACAAGAATGTACTCAAAACATAATATTTTGTTCCAACAACTTCGCGATGTTTAATCATGGCTTGGCTAAAAATCCGCTGCCACTTGGAGCCAGGCTTCTGTCAACATTCTAAGGCTAAAAGCAAACTTTGCGGAATAATGAGAGATGTTTGCTACCGTATAATAATATAAAAAGTGCTTCTGAATAATTCTGTTAAGAGTTTCGTACCGATATTCGGTTGAAAAGGTTTTTTTCGTAAGGTTGAAGTTATTACTTAGTATTTTGAAAGCAAGTTTATATAGACCACCGAATTTATCTTTTAGGCAGCATTACGAGTACTCATGCACGCTTAGCGTACGTCTAGCGCGTTTTGAAATTTGTTGTATATAATTTGAGTCCTTCTTCTTCTCAACATGTTTGGGTCCACTGCTGAATATATACCTCTTCCAAAATTTTTGCGGTTTGAGACCTATCACACATCAATACAACTCAAATTGCATTTGCCGAAATTCAGTCGAGGCGAGCTCCGCCCGGCCGGACGCGAGGCGTGCGCGTGGCGTAGTGACTACGGTAAATGCAATTTTTTATTGGCAATGCAAATAAAAATAAATGAGTTGTATTGATATATGATAGCATTCAAATTATATAAAAAAAATATATTTGCGTGTGTTTTTCGCCTGAACGCGGCTATACGGCGTAGACAACCGCAAGTCGCAAAGGCCTGTCCAGTGTCCAAGTTAATCAATTCCAGTAATAATTATAGTTCTGCTAGCCCATCGAATAAAGCAAGGTTGCCTAGAAGATATTGCTTAGCCACATATTGCGCGTTTTCTAGTTTTTAAGATAATTATGTCCAGTATTTATCTATGTTATGCAATTGTATTGTATTGTTAAATCTATTTCTACAACCGCTAAAGAAATGTTACAAATATAGCAAGAAATAGAAATAGTTTTAAACTACATAGTCTCATTTTGTATTTTCATCGTTTTATAAAGTCAAAGTCAAAATTTTTTATTCAATGTAGGATAAATTTATCTCTTATTGAAGGTCATTTTTTTAAAATATTATTTTAGTGCAAAAGCTACAAACTACTAGCGTTTCGGAACGACCACTGCTGGGAAGATTACGACGAAAGAAACCCAGTTCAGTAATAAACGATTAATAATATAGTTTCAATCTCTTTCATGTCAGCTAAACAAGTGTAACATGTCTGTAAATCATGAAGCAACTCAAATTATGGCTCTGAATAATGCATAGCCGTTACGCCAGCTCTAAAACCGTGTTCACTTGAATATTATTACACGTGATATTAAGATGGATTTTTAATATATAATTTCATTTTTAATATTTGTTGTAATAGTTAAACAAGGTATGTCTGTAAATCATGAAGCGGCTCTAAATATAGGATCTGACGTTACATCGGGCGGTTTTAAAACTGCGTTTCACTTGAATATAATATTCTTGTACTTATGAATATATAGCAAAGTTTAAGTGTTATATGTTTTGCTATTAAAATTTAATTAATTTACAATTTTAGGGGGAGGTCCTTGATCAACAGTGGGACATAACATCAGGCTAAGTTAAATTTTATACACATTAACCTTTTTATATTTACAGCGCATGGTGATTTTTAGATGTAAACAAGTTGACTATTAAAAGTAAACCATACGTTTTAAAACTTAAAACATATAAAGTAAATTTACACCAAAGGATTTCTCTTCAATTATTTATTTTTTAAATTAACATAAATTGTACTACACACTACACTATTAAATGACCATCATTGAAAACTCTTATTGCATTTTCAATATTAACAAAAATCTACTTAAAAACGAAGCGTTATTAAAATCATTAACAGTTATTATCGTTTTAAATAACGATAGTCCATAATAACCGTCTAACAATCTCCTCCATATTTCGTATACAAATTGCCCTAGTTTATTATTGCAACTTTACGTTTCTCTAGTAAACTACAGTTTATGACCGGCAACACTATTTATATGACTTGAAAATTTGTCCATGCCCCAAAAGCCGTAACTGAAAAGCATGAGGTTTTACGACATCCGACAGTTTGGGGTTATTCGTCGCCAAACTGTTCGCAAAATGACATGCACCCTTAAAATATACAGCTATAAAGTTTAGCGTACTTTTACGTCGCAAAGATATAAACTTCATTACATTATAGATGTCATGAGTATTATACCGACAATACACTTGAAATTAATTACATTATTATCCAAAATCTATTTATGTTTTGTATATAAATTGTTAAAGTTTATTGCAACTTTACTTTTCTCTAGTATATAACAATTTATGACTGCTAACATTACTTATATGACTTGGAAATTTGTTAATGCCCGAGAGCCGGAACTGAAAAGGAATGAGGTTTTATGACTTCCGATAATCAAGGATAATTCGACACCGAACTGTTCGCAAAATGACATGCACCTTTAAAAGATACAGCTATACAATTTTGTACATTTTATACTACGTAGCAGGTGTAAACCGTCATATGAAATTATTTATCTGACGGAAATACAGAGTACTTCTTCATATCGTGTGTGTTAGTGACTAACACTGGTGTCAAAGTTTTTAAACCGCCTTAAAGGCCTCTGACATGGTTATAGGTAACGACCAATGTCAAAGACAGTGACCGGGACCGACGGCTTAACGTGCCCTCTGAAGCTCGGATCATCTTACTTATCAGACAATCAGGTGATCAGCCTACAATGTCCTGACAAAACTAGGACAACAACACAAAGTCGTTGCCCCCGCCGGGAATCGTAAAATTAATATAATTTTTTTACTTAAAATATCTAAATAGGTAAATTAAAAAAAAAACATCCTTCAGTCTATCACTTCTAAAACACTAATAGATGTGTTAATAATGATAGGAATTAATGAAAAAAAATGTATGTCCCAACTTAATTCTTTTAAAAAAAAGTACCATTTTACGGAGTTATTATTTAAAATGCCCATTAATTTTAATTTGTTATACAGACTTTCAACTTGTCAAAATCTCTAATACCCAGCAAATTGTACATAAATATAATCGATTAGAATAAATTTTTACTAATAGGTCATTTTGCGGATATGTTCGATCTCGACTATACCATATTTTTGATCTTACCGTCCCGTTCGGCTAAAGGATTCCATGTTTCATAAAATTACCAGAGTTTATGTGTAGCTAGGTAATATATGGAAAGTGGTTGCAGAACTTTATGTACGAAACTTTGGGTACTACCAACTGGATGTTCGTTTTAGACTTGTTTTAATACTCATGTATTTTTTTACCGCGAGACCTTTTAAACCATTCCATTACCATTATACACGAATTATATACTACAGTATTGAACATATTTCTAGATTATCTAAAAATAAAGGACATATATTTTATTGAGCAAAGTAGTCAAAATTCGCAAAGATACAGCTTCTTCGAAGTTTCGGAGTGGGGATGATTTACGTCACCTTTGGTTAATCATAGCTGATTGTGACGTCACACGAAATTTAAATGCGTTGTATCTTCATTATTTACTAATTAGTGAAAAGAAAAAAAGTATATATTTTTTTTTAATAATCTACTAGGCGCGACTTGTAACTTGGATTTGTATTTATGTAAATTATTTTCAACTTATTTTCTGTGAAGGAAAATATGGTGAGGAAACGTGCACAACATATTTCTTAAGAAGAAGATGATTCTGTTCAATGATTGTATAAAAGTCAGGCTTATGATTATTTTGACTCACCAGTTCAACAATACAGTTGTTTCACAAAAAGCTAACTTCATCATATAATAACTGATTTCACTGTTAACTCGAGCAAATAAACGAAAAGTCACAATACACAATTTATGTCAATTTGTATTTCAAGCGTGTATGCAAGAGTTCGTATTTAATAATGCTTGACCTACTTCGACAGAATATACAAAATCGCAAAAAATAATTCTCAACGGGTACAAAGCTTAGGGAAATATCACGTTCATTGTGCTGTACCTATTGAGTCGATTATTCAGCGTCAGTTCATTTCTTATAACAGGATCGATACTCGCTCAGCTGTTCACAGCCAACTTGTTTCATTAAATTCAAATTTCGTGTTGTACTTATTAATTCAAGCGAGCGTTTTCCGCGCACGTCGCAATCACAAATTGAAACGAGTGATAGATAGGACGCGAGAACGATGGGTGAAGTCTGCGATACACCGTTAAAAGAGTTCTTTTTAAAGGAGTTCGGCTGGTACGAAGACTGAAAGAGGAGCCGGCTCTCCGCACAAGGCGGGTCAAAGCCAATTTGCTAAAAACAAGAACCTCGTCAACAAGTACAAGGTTTAAATGACTAAATATTCCATACACTCGATAAAAAGGACATTTTACGGAGTAAAATTACTTAATTAATTAAACTACTTTAACTGGATTTCTCTCAAACAGGCCTACACCCAACAGAGGAAGGTTGAAAGCTGTTGATGATTATAAAAATGAAATGGATTTACGCAAATAATATTTTATGTTATACGAAAATATGTATGATCATGACACGTTATAAAATATCGTGAGATTCGTAAAAACACTAAAAGTTTGATTTTCTTTAGTTTGTTCTTTATACTGCCGCGGTGTTGTAAGGACTATGGACGAACGGTCTCTTCAGCACATGGTTTAATTGTAGACTGAAAATTGTGATTAGAAGTTATACATCTATCAACTTCGATATTTTACATCCCAATTCCGCAGAGCGGGTGCTTTTTATATTCCTGTCGTCTCCGCTGCGGAAGTTTCTGGCGGAATTTCGAACGGAAGGGTTCCTTTATATGAGATTGGGATAATTGACAAGTTTTGTGATGTTTCGACACAAATACGCGGTTGTTTTATCGTTTGTTTAGTGTTTGGGAAGCCTATTTTGGGATTACGAGCAAGTTTTCGTTGGCTTGCTCGGGTCAAGTCTTTGAAATGTTGATTACAGTACAATATTTATTTAAATGTAGTTAGAAGTATCAAATGTACTGATATCACAAGTGACGTGAACGTTAATACGAAGACCACGAATCGACTTGATTTTTGCATACATATGTATTTTCATCATCATTGTTTTATTGACCGAGCGAGCGAAGCGACCGAAGCGTCTCAGTTTCGAGACTAGCCAAAAATTCTTTTGTCCGTCTGTCTGTCTGTCTGTCTGTCTGTCTGTCTGTCTGTTCTCGCCTACAGGTCGCATTTCTTAACCGATTCTCATGAAATTTTGTAAGCAGGTTCAGCAACTAAATAGAATTTTTTTGTCGAGCCAGTTTTCCGAAATTTTTCAAAATGGCGGAAATATGGGGGTTTAAAATTTTAAAACTGTCATATATCCGCCATTTCAAAATATTTTCAAAAATGTCAGTAGACTTTTTTGTTGCCATTATGAAAACGATATTTTTTTATTTGAACAACTTTTTTGTCTGACCAACTTTTTTATACGTTATACTTCAACGGGTTTAGGGTGACTCGCGAAGTCTAGCTGACTAAGCCGTGACGAATATACAATACAAATCCTCTTACAAAACTATTTAACGGTGAATTCAGTCCGGGCTACTGAACAACTTTCTTAAAAATACATATCTCCCCTGGGGTCCACGAAGTAATTTCTCTGAATAGCTATTATGGTTATTATTTTGAGTTTCATAAGTGGTTCTATAAATTTTATCTTATTTAACCGACTTAAAATAAAAGGGTTTTGCTTATTTTACGATTCGTTTTTTTTCTTCAGTTTTTGCTTATTTTGATTGATTGTTGGCTTGTTTATTAAATTTAGCAATCTTGTTGAGCGAACTTTCGTTCAATCGCTATTGCTGCTTGTCTGTGCTTCTGTAGTAGTTTAAGTAATTATGCTACGAACTAACAAGAGATCAACAGCAATCAAAGCCTGCGAAGTAGCTTTACGAAGAAAGTAAGAAACCAATGAGCAGCGGCATAGAGCCATGGCAATACAAATAAACATTTAAACCTGGTTATTACAAAAACGAGCTGACTTTGTCATTTGAAAAATGATGGGTCATTTTTCGGTGAAAGACTACTGGTTCAGAACTGAATTTCTGCATCACGGTAGACCTCATATCCATGGGATTGTATGGTTGGAAGGTGCTCCTGACATTTTAGAGCTAGATCGAAAGTCATTTGAAGAAAGAACTGTGATTGGCAACTATTTTGGAAATTTGGTCACAACCATGAATTCGCATATCGGTAAACCTGCACCGATAGTAAAATTCATCCAAATCAGGTACATTATTCTGAAATAATAATCGCGAGGTCCAAGTTCGTGGCGAACTACTAGTATATTTTATATATTCCACAAGGATATTTAGAGTTTGTTTTATAGAAATAAAGAAAAAAAATGTACTTGCACCAGCATTAGGTCCAACCTTGAGGTCAGGAATCTCCTTACGAACCCATTTCATGGCTTTTGATACCCTCTCCTTGCAAAGAGGGTATCAAAAAGAGGGTATAAAATATTCCCGATACGATACAGAAACGGAGAATATGAATACAATCAAAATTAACAACGCTCGCATCGCATGCTAACAACAAAAGATACATAGTGCAATTTTCCAAAGCTCTAAAGAGTAAGTTTTCAACAGTATTACAAGTATATCACATGATAAACATTACCTCCAAGATATTACGAGCAAACTTCCGCCCGAGAGCGTCATGAATCAAGTCAGCGGCATCGTATTTCTACTAAGATTATATAAAAGGAAAGTGTGCTAAGCCGTTTATATCACAACAATTAAGTTTTGCAACTTCATGTCAAGCAATTCACTTAAAGTTGGCACATAATCACATTTCTGGCAGTCGAAACTTCAGCGGTGTGTTGTTTCGTCGTATAATAATCAAAGCCCGTAGGAGAAACAGATACTTAGAGTAATTACACTTAAAACCAATCACACTCATACTCGTATTATAAAGGCGAAAATTTGTGAGTGTGTGTGCATGTTTGTTGCTTCTTCATGCGAAAATGGCTGGACCAATTTTTATATGATTTGGTATGCACGAAGCTGACACCTTACATTAACACATACGTTACTTTAGGCGCGGGTAACGCCGCGATGTGCAGCTAGTTTTGTATATTTATTCTTTTACTAGCTTCCGTAAAAATATGTTTTTCAAGAATCTTAATTTTTAAGCTATATTGCTCACGTTAATTGGATATCAACATTTATCCGAACGACATAAATATTAACAAAATATCACGTACTTGACTGCACTGTAAAGTGTATACTATATAACATTCTAGTAATTAATACTTAATTAACAATTTATTTTTGATACGTCCTGCAATACATTAACACATCCAGCGTTTAAATCCATATAAATTACTACATCACTATCGATATATTGCTGACACGGCTAAGCATGTAAATCGATACTGGAATCCGTTAAAATTATATCAATTATGTGCCTAATTGGTCAAGAGATTAAGATAACTATGCGCAAATTAATTAATTAGTGCCAAGCTGCCATTCAGAGGGATAATGATGATTAAGTTTTGATTAAAATATGAATAATGTGATGAAGAACAAGCGTAGTTGAATACGCAGATTATTTCATCATATATTTTTTATTTTGATATTTATTCGATTATAAGTTGATTACAGTCGGTAGTTAGCAGTGGCGTTGGGTGACAATTTGGGCTAGTACAGCTAAAAAACTATGAAACGAATTAGATACCTACCTAATCCTTGTTCTGTAAAGGTTAATAAGCTTATCAATGTCCGGCTCATAATTCGCATATTTTTATTGGTTTAGTATGAGTAATCTAATATATCTCTGACTAAATGGACATTTTAATTACATCAAATACAAAAGTTGTTAGTAATAAATGCATAAATATTAGAAACCCCTAAGGTAACTCGGTGGGAATCGGCTTCTAAGAAGGCCACGCTACTGGTAGTTAGTATATAGGTAGTTTATGTCTCTGAATAAGAAAAAAAAATTATATTCTCAAATATTGTGCACGTTAATATTCAACATAAATACTGTTTATGACATAAAAATGAGATTTTCAAATTATAATTACAAATGAATATTGTGAATTTTCTACGTGTTATTTAAATGTAGACTTAAGTTTATATGTCATCATTATCATCATCGTCTTCTTGTCTCCACTGCAGGAGCACGACCCTCTTTGTACTACTAGAGCCATACTTCGCCAGAGCAGCCAGAGGACTTTGGCCTACACTCTCCTTGCTGGCTAGACGGGTTGGAGAGGCCTCATTGATGTTTATAAGCTTTGTTTAGCTTGTTATTCCTAGGTCGCCTTTTACGACATACACAAGAAGACTTGGAGTGGCCAAAAAGCAAACGGCAAAACTGTGAATGTAGCAGATATCAATTATTTTGTTAGAAACAGGTACGTATCAAAAAAATTTAATACACTCGTCGGAATCAAATCACAAACCGAGTATTTATTTCTCTTCACAATACAAACACCGTATGTATGACATACGAATGCGATATTCAGAAATGTTTTTCAGACAACGACGTCGCATTTCATTCTGCACCCTTGCACAAAAACAAATGCATCATCATTTTCCGTCGCACGATTTAAAACGAAAAAGGGGTCAGTAAAGTGCTGTCGTGTATTTTGCGTCACATACCACGCTCCAAAATTATGATTTTTTCATACAAATTTTTACGAAAACAGGTTATTATGTACGACATATACTCGTAAGTGATGGTAAGTGATTACCATTGCCAGTGCCTGTAACGTAGGTTCTCGTTAAAAACCTCATATGCGCGTTTCCGAACAAATGTAAGCCTTTCTTGTCAAACATGAAATTAACTCAGATTTTTTCAAAAAATAAAAGTCGTCGTTTGTTTAGATAGTTAGATAAAACATTTTCTTGAAGGGCAAAAGCAACACAATAATTACATAAACAAATTCTTAAAGTACATATAAAATTAAGTTTTTTGTCCCCCACAATGGTCTCCAACTCAGCATGTGCTAGGTTTTGCGTTAACAAAACCCCAGCGCTGATCTTCCGCTGGAGCCATCATTGGTGCTTTCACGGACATTTGCACGACTAAGTACCAAAAATACATTTTATCTCTATACTCTACACACACAACAAAACTAATGAAAACAAAACCATACATTTAGATTTGCTTATAAAATTGTGAACTAAGAAAAAATTCAAAAAAAAGAATAGAAAAAATTAAAAGTTTGACATTGACAGTAACAGCTATCAGATGGTATATTGTCACTAATGGTCACCACATGGTCACCACGCTATTGTTACAATACTGTGGATTTACATTTTTAATTACTGGCCGCATAAAAAATCCACAAAATAAAAAAGTATTTCCTATTTCAAACACAAAATAATATTATAGACATACGGCGCACGCGTGTGCTCTTGTTTAAACAATGTGATATACAGCTCCGTACAGTGGCGTGCAAAGCGATGACTTACGGCTGCTACTGCAACTCCCACTTAACCATTACATATTGCTTCACTTAACTCAAACCCGCCTGGAAAGAATTACGCGAGGAAGTACCGGCCTTTGCCACAAAATATTAATAACACAAAAGTTTAACTTAAGGTATATATACGTATTGGTAGCTTAGACTTGCTCCGTCATTTAAATAGATTTAATTTTTCTTTGTTTTCCAATATACAGGGTCTAACAAAATATACTAAAACTATTAGTTATTTATTATAATTTAAGGGTAAATTCAGTCAATGATACTGAACAAATTATTTTAAAATACGATTTTTTTTTTCTTTACCTACAAATTAAGATCAGCTCGGTCAACTTGTATGGGATGCCTAAATTTATTATTCGTATTTCAATATGTTTCTGAGGGAAAGTTTTTTAATGGACTGGATTCTCTTTTAAGATAGTAAAAAAAATGTAAGATATACTAGGTGAGCGACCTTTCTATATTTTATATAGTTTGTGCAGACACATTACACCGTCAGCCAAATAAATGTTGGGGATTGGTTACCAACAACTAATAAGGCGTGGATATTCGTACATAATAATAATACAATCTTAAATTTAATTGAAAAAAATATACCTGAATCTAGAATGATTATACCAATCCATTTTTGGAAATGTGATGAAAAAAAATCTGCAAGCGTTTTCTACTAATTATGTGCGTCTTAAGTTTATTATGTCTATCTTATAGCACTCTCTTCCATTCGATGACCTCCATGGCGTAGTGGTCACCATGCTAGTCCGCCACCCAGAGGTCCCGGGTTCGATCCCCGGTCAGGGCAAGTTGGAAAATGGCCTTTTTCAAATTGTCCTGGGTCTTGGATGTTTATCTATATATGTATTTGTTATAAAATATAGTATTATTCAGTTAGTATCCCATAACACAAGTCTCGAACTTACTTTGGGGCAAGCTCAATTAGTGTAATTTGTCCCTTGATATTTATTTATTTATATTCAAAAATTGCGACCTATCTCAACTTTCCAAATTTGCACAAATACATTACACCACCGGCCAAATAAATGTTGAAGCTCGGTGAACGACAACTAATAAAGCGTAGTTGCATACAAATAAATAGGCTTAGCTCCAAATTGGGAAGCCGAAAAACGAGTTCGTCGCTCCGAACGATGGCCGGTCGAGTTCGGTAATTGCCGTAATTTATTCGGAACTAACCTTCGGTCGTGGTTTCGTTCGTACGTGTATATATTTTCTAAGTATGCTTTTTGGTTACGGGAAAATGTATAAGAGTAATTATATGTAATACTAGCTGTACCCGCGGGCTTCGCTCCCTGTGGGAATTTCGGGATAAAGAGTACCCTATGTCCTTCCCCTAGTATTAAACTATATCCATATCAAATTACATCCAAATTGGTTTAGTAGTTTAAGCATGAAGAGATAACAAACAAACAAATATACAAACTCACTTTCGCATTTATAATATTAGTAGGATAGGATAGGAAGTAGGATTGTTCCCAGAGTCACGTTAGATGTGAAGGTTGGTTCTTATGGTTGTTGTTGTATAGTGTATGCACAAATGCATGTGCGCTTTTGTGTGCGTGACTAAAGGAAGCGTTAGCAAGGTCATCGTCATTGAATAAAATATGCGATAGGATATATTTTTTTAATATTTTTGAAATTGAAAAAATGTTTCATTTTTAAGTTTCTATAAGTCCACCATTTTGAAATATAAAAAAATAAACGACAAGAAAAATATACCTAACTAAAAGTTTTTCAAGCGAAACTTACCAATAAATGCTTACAGCCGACAGTCTCTGATACAGTAAGCTTTTTTCACGCACTGGCGCTATCACCAGCCACAGAAGATGATGAAGAGGAAATTATGGCTCCCAGTACATCAGCGGGAGTCCTTGATGCAACTAACCAGCAGCTACCATCATCTGCCGAACTGTCGCTACGGGCGCAGAGGGCGATCGCCCGCGCTGCCCGCGAGCCTCGCGCCTCCCGCGACTAACATCAGTGTGTCGCGAGCCGGTGCGGTGTACGGGCCTCTCGTCACATTCGCCCTGATGAAGACCTCCGGATGAGGTCTAAACATGTCGGCAGTAGCTGACTCTATACGTGAGTTACCCGTTTATTGAATTTAATAATGTTAGCTAAACTAGCCTGTCTATGCAAACTTAACTACGCAGTATAGATGCTACAAATAGCTACGATGCAATTGTAATTTTCTATGATAGCATGCGATGTGGAGCTACGTTGTACTACGACGTGCTACGACGAGCTACGGCATGCTACGACGTGCTACGGCGAGCTACAAAACGAATATTGACTACAGTTTAGTAAAGATTATTTCAAATTTTATTTGCGACTGTTTAGTATTTTTTGATTACTTACGATTTTATTATTTTTTGTTAAAAATGTTCAAAGACCTCGATATTACTCGTATAAGAAGAAATTACTTATTGAGTTATAGACGAGCAGCTCAAAACTGATGTGTCTATTTCAGGTACTGTTGAATTTTTTACTAGTCACTTCACATATTAACAAAATGTTTAATTGCCCACTATAATTGTTTTTGAGTCACTTTATTTGTGCGTAACCAATTGTCCAGTCTATTTTTAAAGAAGTTCATAGATGTGGTAGACACTACTTACTCAGGCAGTCTATTCCAATTGTGAACCACTCGTTGCTCAAAAAGTGATGTGCAGTGTTGTTTTTGGATTACTAAAGCGCTACCGTTTGTTCTTTGAAAGTCATAAAAACAATATTTTATTTACCTTTTTTCTCAGAATTATCTACGTGAAAACATAGTATTATTATTTATTCTGTGATGTATATCACTTTGTTATTCGATCTCAAATAAATTACATTAATTTGCAGATCCAATGGTTTGGAAAATTAAATGCTGTCTACAACAAAAGTATTTAAAGTCTTGTAATATTTCTCAGGAATTTTCAATTCATTAAAATTTAATAGAAAAGGTTTTATATAACATATGAAAATACTTTACTATTAATTATAAATATGAATATTGGAGTTATAAAAGTAGTGGAGTATAGATTAATTTATGATGCTGATCTTATTTTCACATGCAATATATATTTAGATGATAAATAAAAACGAGGTTTTTTTTTGGAAAAATGTACAAATACAGATATATATATAAAGATTATTTTTACGTCTTTATCTCTTACGGGGTAAACAGAGTTTATGGCCATGATACCCAAAGGTACGTGAAGTGTATTGGTGGAATTTTAGCCGTATAGTGGCGTATATGATGCTACGGGTTAAATGAGCTTATCTATCGTATCATACTATATAAAATTCACTTGAATACAGATACATTTTCACGTCTATATCCCTGACGGGGCGGACAGAGCCCGGGGCCGTAAGACCCAAAGGCCACGCTTAGCGTGATGCGTGATCGTAGGCGTTAAAATGGATAAGGTATCAAAATAGTGATGGGTTGCTAGCCGCATCGCCTATTACCATGATTCAAATCTCGCCCATTCCCTTCATCGGCTTTTACGATCTGTGCGGGAAGAGAAGCAGCTGGTACATTATAAGTTTTTTCTTTCCTCCCAGACCAGCATGGAAGAGATTAACTTGAATATATTTTTTAAAATACTTAACCTGATATTTTTATAGTGGATCGAAATAAAGCAAATAAATCACGACGATCGACCAGCGTGGTCATTAACTAGAAACATATTTCCATACAAAATTCTATCCGTTAGGGATCGGATACCTGATTTAGGTACTGAGCCTCTTTTTTGCCTCTCCAAACTTTTTTATTGAAACGAATTAACCAATGAACCAAATTAATACGTATTAAGTGGACAAATGATAACACTTAATTAGATTTCGTTCAAAGCTTTTATGACGGATTTCAGTTAGAAGATAAAATTCGTTATATTTTATTGTTGCTAACATTAAAAGACGAGAAGATTGTATCTTCAAGAGAACTAGTACAAAGGATTCCATCTATTTTACTGTTTACATATAGGTAAATACGATGGGGTGAAAAGGTTCTCGAATGTTAGGTGGTCAGATGAGCAGAGCAGGGTTGCTGGAAAGCGCTAGATACAGGCCACTCATGTTCAGCAGGGGATGGTATGGGGCTGAAATGATGATGATGATGAAATACGAGTTCAAGGTCAGGTAAATTAAAACTTACCTTAAATAAACCAGTTTTTCAAGAAACCAGGTTTCCATCCCTGCAATCCGTCAACACCACCGTGTTATTATGTGTGAGTCGACCAACACATGCAACCCATACTTAGCTTTTATTACCCTAGAATATCGAGGTGAATCACCTTCCATTCCAACGTATTAGCATAAGGCAGTATTGCAGTATTGCGAATGTGAAGTACTTTTATTTATGAACATACAACTCGGAAACGAAGTCTTGCCGTAAATTCTAGTGTACCATTAATTAAAAGTTTATTAGTGTTGGTATCGTAAGTTTGTATACGAGATTGTAAAACTAGTAACTACTGAATAAGTAGATTTCGTAATTTAACTACACATATAATAACCGGCCAAGTGCGAGTCGGACTCGCGCATGTAGGGTTCCGTACCATTATCTATAAAAATCTAGTTTTTTGTATAGGAGCCCCCCTAAATATTTATTTTATTTTGATTTTTTTATTTATTATTAAAATAAAAATACATCTGAGTATTTTGTGGATATTTTGAAGTGCCTACTTGTACCTTTATTGATATCGAGCAAAAACATAATATAATCGCGTTTGTTGTATGGGAGCCCCCCTTAAATATTTATTTTATTTTGTTTTTAGTATTTGTTGTTTTAGCGGCGACAGAAAAACAAAATTTGTGAAAATTTCAATTGTCTAGCTATCGCGGTTCTTGAGATACAGCCTGGTGACAGACAGACGGACAGACGGACAGACAGCGAAGTCTAAGTAATAGGGTCCCGTTTTTACCCTTTGGGTACGGAACCCTAAAAATGATACGTGTAATAAAAACACTCTTATTTTGATTATTTTACATGTTTTCTACAGAAAAGCAGAATATTCGTTGTATAAATAACTTCTTCCATAGGAAACGTATAATAACAACAACTTTCTTTTTTCATAGAAAATTTACAATCTATTGAACGAGTCTGTGTGTATGTTGTTTGAACAATTAAGAGATTACCAATAAGAAACATATAAATAAAAAAAAAAGACATCCTTCGTACAATTATTGAATATACCTTGCAAAAAGATGATCATGCCACCATGGGATGAATTAATTTGAATTATAAAAAAGAAATTTTTTTTTTCGCACATGGCAATTTACATTGACAGCTAAAAAGGGACAGGCAAGTATTTTTTGGGGGGTTATTGTTAAGTACGTTAAGTCCTTACTTTATAATAGGGTCGTTAATATTTAAAACAGCCCTGTTATTTTAGTAGAAAAACGTATAAAAACAGCGTATAAGTACGTTCCAAAATTTACATTTTATGGAACATTTCACCTATAACAGCGCCCTAAAAAGAAAACGCCGTATACGGAGTTTCAAGGGTCGTTTACAATTTAAAATTCAGAGATAAACATATGTAGATAAGGCAGGCGTAATAAATTTCAGGGGAGGCGCTGGCCCGCTCTAATAAAATCACTTTGATACTCGATTCCGTTATGCCGTGCAAGCAGTTTTAGTGTTATCATATGGAATTGAAATCTGCACTTAGAAAATTTCTCTTTTGAATGTCTGTTTCTTTTTAAATCTGTGTGAATTAACTAGGAGCTATGGCTTTCCTTATAGTTTTTGTTCGTTGATAAAATGAATTTTCTCTACTTCAAATTATTAAATCTGAGATACATTTTAGGAATTAGCTTTGGAAAATTTGCAAACTTTTTATTTAAAATGAATAATATGTTCAGGATTAGTGTAGACTAGCCGAAGCCCGCGACTTCGTTCGCGTGGACTTTGTGTCTCTGGAAAATGCTCATCAGGCTGAACAACTTTTACTAAGGCGGCATTTTTATATCTCTTATAGTTTAGCTGGACCATTATGGTTCTGCATCAGGCGTTCCATTTTCCAAAATCATATAAACCCTATATGTTGCCCAGGCTTAATAGCTATATAACAAAAAAAGTTACATTCGAATCCGTCCAGTATTTCCGGAGATTAGCGTGTACAAACAGACAAACAGACAAACAGACATACAGACAAACAGACAAACAGACAAACAGACAAACAGACAAACAGACAGACATTTTTTTTAATTCTTACTCTATTACTACGTCTCCATCGCCCCCAATTTTTTTTTTGGAAATATATTTAATGTACAGACACACTTTTTTTACTGTTTTATTATATGTATAGATATAGATTGTGACAACGTATATGGTCTTACCTATAGATGAATGCAAAATATTTCTTGAGTTTCAGTAAAATCAATCACAATTAGGCCCAACGCAGACGACAGACTATCCGTGACGCACTTTTTAGTCTGTGAAAATAGAACCTATGGAATCATACTCAGTGACGCACACGATGCACGCCGGACTTTTTGCGCGTCGTGTACTTTACTGCATCGTGTACTTTACTAGAAAATAGAACCCATGGAATTTCTATTTTCCCAGACTAAAAAGTGCGGCACGGATTAGTCTGTCGTCTGCGTTGGGCCTTACCATGTGAAGACAATTGTCAATAAAATACACACACAGGTGTGCGACGGGCGTCTCGTACATCAATATTATATGCACACTTTCACCTGTAAACAAATAGACCATGTGTGTGTCTTCACAGTATATCTATCATTATTCAGGATATTTAGGCTAAAGTCCTCACTGTGTCATCGAAGCTAGGTTTTCATCATAATCAGCATTTCAGCCGCAAACCGTACACTGCTGGACATAGGCCTCTCCCAAGAATTTCCAAAATTACTGATATAGAGTAGCTTACATCTAGCGCCTTCGAGCGATCTTTGTCAGATCGTCAGAACACCTTGTGAGTGGGTGTGCTACGCTTCGCTTACCAGTACGTGGTTGCCATTCGAGAACCTTTTTGCCCCATCCGTCATCGGTTCGTCACGTTTTGTATCCTGTCCACTGCTATTTCAACGACGAA
This sequence comes from Acrobasis consociella, assembly GCA_963555685.1. Taxonomy (NCBI): domain Eukaryota; kingdom Metazoa; phylum Arthropoda; class Insecta; order Lepidoptera; family Pyralidae; genus Acrobasis; species Acrobasis consociella. Next base: position 9,140,328 of record OY743123.1, on the reverse strand, counting down.
GTGACTATGCTAGGTTCTATTCCAGCTCTCAAGAATATAAAGTTAGAATTACTTAACAGTCGAAATATATACCTACCTACCACTCATTTGGATGTACCGTTCAGTTCAAATACCTCATTCTTTACTTTATCGAAACGATATCTTTGACGTTTTTATGATCATGCATAAAACTAAAATAGATCAAAATGAAATATTTTTCGGATTCAGCAAGTATGGCTGATAGCAGTTTACATTTCAGAGAAGAACATTTGCATGCAGATTTATCATACAAAATGGGATGGTTATTTTCGTCTTTCTGACGAGGTAGACAGAGCCTAGAAAAGCAAGTACGCGTGAAAGACAAATTATATTTTTATTACACACCGGAGATCCCAGGTTCGATCCCTGACCAGGTCAAGATGGAAAATGTTTTGTTTTAGATTGGGTCCTGGGTCTCGGATTTTTATCTATATATAACTTTGTTATAAAATATAGTATACACAAGTCTTGATGTCCCAAAGTAAGATAAAAACTTGTGTATACTATATTTTATATCTGTGTGATTTGTCCGTATATTGCATCGGGAATTAAAAATAGTTACAAATTACTAGGCCTCTTTCTATTTAGAAGGATATCATAATAAATCCAAAAATATTTAAAAAATATATGCAATAGTTAATTAATTGTCATTAAAAAAGAACAAGCAGTATTTTTAAGTTACAAAAAAATGGAATGACATAATATTGAGAAAAATATATCAACCATTTCGTGAAGTAGGAAACAAATGCGTTATCATTAGTAATATGTTTAACAAAAGCGAGTGTGACAGCATTCAGGAATCTACTGTAATGGCTGTTATCTGTCTCATACGTACTCAGTGAGAGCAATAAGGGAGATAATAACGCTGTATTAAATGTGTTGTAAATTAATGAAAGGTATTCCAAAAGTTTTTAAATTCATTATATGAATAATATTTAAGTCAACCAAATCAATTCACTTTTTACAAATACTTCATAAAAAGTGAACAACAGTGTAGAATTTATTACTAAAATGTATTATTTTAATTACGTTTGAAATAGAATTAAATTTCTTTGGTTAGCTAAGTGCATTTTATGGTTTCTAAAATAGCTGATTTTAATAAAAAAAATTAAAACAAAATTTATTTTCTAAAATTGAAAATGATTGAGAACAAAGATGGCAACCATTTTGTGTAGACTTAATTATTAATTATGGTGCGGCAACATTCAGCAACATGCTGTTAATATCTCTCAATTCCCCGACACGAGCAAGACAGCAATAACATTCGCCGGATTGAAGTGTGTACCCTATGAAAAGCACTCCAAACGCGATATCGCGGTTATATTGTAATAACGCCACTCCCAGTCTTCTTTGACAGGCGAGTTCGTGTGTAACCTCTCATTTTCCTTACCGAAATTCAAAGGAGTTCTAACAAAGCTTTGTTTTGCATCGCTCGCTCGAAAGCCTCTGAAAGGCTGGCTTTTTAGATAAGGTTCTCTTATAAATTTCAGCATAGAGCAGACGCTGGGAAAGTTTTCGCTGTGGGAATCTGAGCAGATGGTCCGTTTCTCCTAGTTTGGCTCGCGATGCTATTTTCCGCATTTTCACTCGTTAGCTGGCTAATTGTATTTTGAGTGTTATTGAATCGTATTCGAGTTTAAACATTTTTCGAAGCTTTTTATCGTTAAAGTAAATAGGTCACAACACGGCAGCAGATACTTACCCCAATACGACAACATGTCACAAATATAATACGAAAAGGCACTAAGATTTTCTGAAATAAATTTTATTGTGTCGTTCTGTTAAATTCTGTACAAAAATGTTACGAGACTGAAGCAAAATTTTACATGCATTTACCTCATTTTATAATAGACAAGTAAGTATTTAGTTTTTGACATGTTCAATCGCACAAACCGTGAATAAAAAACCTAAGTCTTAAACGAGTTCAAACTCTACTTAACTGCAGAACAAAAAGCTAATCAAGAACTTCCTTACAGAGCTTTAAAATCTACTCGACTTCGGTGTACGCCTTCGTCGTCGAGGTAAACCATGTCAGGGGTCAATGAAGGCTGGTGGGTCAAAATACAACCTCGGACCGAGGAGGCGTTGGCATTTGGAGATTACCAATTTATTTATTTCATTCGGAAAGTATTTGAACGGGTAGCTCGGGTTTTAGATTTTTGGTATAAAATGTAGAGTTACACTTGCATAATTTACATAAGACGTAGCTTATGTTATACGTATAGGTGAGTATTTTGCTATGTTGAGTCGCAAAATTTTCTCTGATCATCCTCAGTTTGGTCAGTTGGGAGGAAATTATGTCCACCACTTGTTAAAAGTACATTTTTACTTTGTAATTTTAAAATACGCTCTTGGTGCAATCTACTCACATTCGAGAATGACAGGAATAGCTTTTATAAGTTTCAGGCAAAGTTTTGTATACTTATCATTTCTTTTTATACGGTCATTAATTAAAGATGTTACTAAAATTATGCATAAAAAAGAACAACAATAGAATACTAACCTATAACAGACAGCCGAATCTGGAAGTTTCTTGTCGGGGAGTTCTTGAAGTCTACCCGACACCGGTAGACCCCTTCATCGTCCAGCTGGACGGTGTCCAGGGTCAGAGACGCTGGGCGGGCCACGGTCGCAAAGTAGGCCCGAGGGCCGAAAGCGTTGGGGTCCGACCACTGAAGAGCCTTGTTGAAGGAACGCCCGCGGACGTCGAAACTGGAACAAAGTGACTTTTATCATTACGAGTACTTTATTATTCACTAGCTGGTGCACGCGACTTCGTCTGTGCAGGATTTTAATTCACATAATCCTATCCTATCTTACTATATCCTACTGTCCTATCCTACTAATATTATAAATGCGAGAGTGAGTTTGTATATTTGTTTGTTTGTTACCTCTTCATGCTTAAACTACTGGACCGATTTGGATGAAATTTGGTATGGATATAGTTTAAGACTCGGAAAAGTACATAGGGTACTCTTTATCCCGAAATTCCCACGGGGGGCGAAGCCCGCGGGTACAGCTAGTATGTTTATAAATTGTAGCTTATGTTGTTATTCTGATGTATAAGTTATATTATCTTTATTTATTTTAAAACATATATTAGGTTTTTATAATACATTTATAAAAAGTGAAATATTAAGAAAAAAAACACTACAAAATATAAACACATTACAAAATATATTGTTAAGTTTAATTAAAATCCATTCAGTAGTCTTTATGTGAAAGAGAAACTTATTGGAATCTGAGGAGGAGTTTTGAAAGTTATTGTAGAAAGATTGAAATTCTAACCACGGACTCAATTTTTGGAGCTTTTCTTCATTCTTGCGAAATATTACAAATATTATCGTTACGCCTGTCGCCAAATTCAAATAAATGTTGTCTTTTATTTTTGTTTTAGCTATTCAAAGAAGCATTCTTCTACTGCGAAGGCGCAAACATAAAAAAACGTAAAGAATAAGTCCGATTGTTTGGCCATAGACGGCAACGTGTGGGTGAACAGTAAGTATAACTTTGATGACCTGGGCAAGGCTCTGATGTCACTGTTTGTTTCTAGGGGTCATTGTTTTTAGGGATCCCTTTCAAAATAGTTAAACTTACGGTGCCGTTCAGACCGTTCGTCCGCCACAGCTTTATATCGCAGAAACTAGACATGCTGCAATTTTAAAATTAGAACCAATGACAAGGCAAGAGTTAAAATTTAATTGTGAGCTTCATCAATGAAAGACATACAAACGAGCAGTATTTATTAATTTGTATTTTGATTATAAATTTTCGCAATAAAGATCTAAAATTCTAAAATAATATTAACAAGTATCCTCTAACTGTTATTGAAAACATTAAAGTTATTGAATCGACCTAGACCGCCGAAACAATTTGGAGCCGTTGATTAAGCACATTTTTAAATTGGCTACGGTCAAAAATTAACTTTAGACGTTCAGGTAAATTATAATGAATTGTTTTGAATAACAAATTTCGCAAATGGGAATACGTTTATACAAATATTTTATTTGGTTAGTATTCGCATGTTCAGCAGATTGTTTGTAGATTCTCATACGTTTTTTATACAACTAAATAAAAAGATTATTTCTTTAATTTATTGCTCTTAAAATCTTATTCAAGTACAACATTGTTTACCATTTCACCTTTGGGACTTGAAGTATATGTAACTTGTATATTTATAATTATCTGAAAATTCTCACAAAACAAAGGGTTTAGTTAGTAACACTAGGAAAATAACTAAAAAATTCTTAAATGAACTAAGTATAATTATGTTTTATTAAGTTTATATTTCTAACAGCTATTACTCTTATCATACAGGAAGAATAGATGTATCTAAAATTCTAATAATCTAAATTCTGAAAGAAAATTGTAATTATATATACCTAGGTATAAAAAAGGTATTCAAATTTTGTATTAATAAATTGATTGTATAAAATATATGAAATTTAACATAGCAGTTACTTCAATTTAACTTCCATAATTAAATATCTTGAAATCCAAGCGCCACCGCGATAGTTTCTGACAAAAAAAGCAGTTTCACGAAGCTCGTGCTATCCTAATTAAAACTTTGTTATTGAGATAAAACATCCAAAGAGAATTAACAATCTGTTAAGACATCGTTGTTTCAGTTTGCAAGAATCCTTACTTGTATTTGACTGGACTGTTTGCTTGGTAAGTAAGTAAGTAATACCCATTTAGGTTTACATTTTTAAGTTAGATTTCTTTTAACACGTTCATCATCATCATCACCATCACCAGGTCTTTTTCTCCATAGCAGGAGCACGACCGTCTCTGTACTACAGAGCAATACTTGGCCAGACCAGCCAGAGAACTTGGCCTACACTCTCCTCGCTGGCTAAACGAGTTAGAGAGTCTCATTGATGTTTATAAGCTTTGTTTAGCTTGTATTTCCTAAGTCGCTTTCTACGACATCTAAGGGAGGATTTGGAGTGGTCTTATTCTACTCTGCCAGAATCACACGCCTCTTTTTGCTCAGTTTTTTTATAATTGAAAAATTTGAATTTGTTTTGTTACTTATCATTGTTGATTTATAATTTTTAATTTTTTCAAGACAATAAATAATATGATCATTCATCAGATCATTAGAAGATTGCCAATTTTATTATTCCTACCTCCCGTCCAGCGCCAACAATGATATAATATAATTTATGTTGATTTGGCAAAGCATTTCTGCGGAAAAGCATTCATTGTATTAGTAAAGGCCAAGTAAGTCTTTATTTTAATAATACATACATACACATGTGTCTAACAGGATTTAGGGTATTATATGAAATCCTAAAAACATTAAAAATCATGTTCAAGATAAAATTGATATTTATTTCCCACTCCGTAATTTATAACATCATTAAAGTTGTAAATCTCCCTCAGATTATAAAAGTGTTCCCTATTTGGCATAATAAGGGAACGCTTTTGCCAGTTAGCTAATAAAATCACGGAGTCAGCTATTCTGTTTTATTGGTTCTTCAGTATTGGGTAGTTTAAAGAACTGGAGCCGTAAAATACCTAGCTGTCGTAAACAGGGCCATCTCTTTTGTTTCTTTAATGCATGAGTAAATGGTTGTTATTCCGTTTTGTTCGGATTGATTTTGATGGAAGCTTTGATATTTTTAGGAAGTAACTTTAAAGTTTTTACATTTATCCTAAACCCATATAACGTAGAACAGTGTTTGCAAGTTTGCTAAACAGTAAAATTTAATAATAATAAAGATCTCATATAATTTTGATAAAATTCTTTAGAAGATTTCGATTTTCTGCAATCAAGCAGTATGTTACTCCAATTAGAAATAATAGAGCCAAAAAAAAGGTTGTGCTGAGTCCTGTTTATATACATCATCAGGTCTTTTTAGTCTCCACTGCAGGAGCACGACCCTCTCTGAACTACCAGAGCCAGTGTATACTTAGCCAGAGCAGCAAGAGGACTTAGCCTACACTCTCCTCGCTGGCTAGACGGGTTGGAGAGGTCACATTGATGTGTATAAGCTTTGTTTAGCTTGTATTTCCTAAGTCGCCTTTTACGACATCCACGAAAAGACTGGGAGTGGTCCTATTCTACTCTGACGGAAACCACACGGCTTACATACATTAATCACTTATTTACTTGTTTTAATTTAAAGACACCTAAATAAAATTGATCTGACAATATGCAGGATTCCAGTACCTACTCGTACAGTACGAGGATAACTATGTGTGTACGTGGATTTATATTCCCGGCTGAAACCTGTAAGCTACTTTGTGTTTAAGAATGCAGGTAGTTATCGATCGCGGCTGGTCAAATGAAAGTCGTTAGGCGAAATGAGGCGCGGTTTTATTACTGCCTTGCAAAGCAGTGAAGTAGGTGGAACCAATAATATCCCTTTGTATGTAGCTGCATGAACATTTTCGCATTAAAAATCGGTAATTGTTGTTGTATCAGACATTGTCAACATAGCTTTGAGACTGAACTGTAAGTGCTGATTCACATTAGAATAGTAGCGGCTAGCACTTTACTATCAAACTCATAGACTAAGTTTTTTTTTTTACTTTAAAACATATTTTTTGGCTTCGCTTTTTTTATTTTAAACTAATGAACTAGTGTAAAGGTTTCATTACTGTTTTTCTTTACCGAAAGAATGTGGTGATAGCTAAAAGTGACCATACATGAGAACAAACTCAGAGGTAAGTTGCACCTTACAGACAGATAGCACGGATTTGGCTAACACCACTTCGAACCGCTTTGCTATGGCACAGAACTATAGAGAATTCGCAGCGTCCCCTAAAAATTTCTTCCCAACACCTGTGTTCTCGGTGGCGTTAAGTGGCTTTGAACATTAAAACGTAAATATATTATCTTTGCTAAAACTCACATATTGACGTGTGCACGATGTATAGTTTCATCTGTAGTATTAGTAGACATATTTTTCACTCTACTTTTAAGAAGCCCCATACCTGTGCCTATGGGACAACGCATAACTTGTTTGAAATATGTAAATAAAAAATGAAAATAAACAAATCTGTTGCATTCCAAGAAATTTAAAATTACAAGTTTCAGCTGACGAGTCAATCGAAACTGTATAAAATGGACGATATTAAGTCCGACGTGGAATTGCAATGTTGTTTCGCCGTGATAATGCATCGTTGAAACACGATTGCATTCACTACTTTTTGTTCGGGAGCTATTTGCACGGAACCGTGGAACAATTGTATCACAAAGTAAAAATAATACAGCGTAGTGATTATTTTTACCTCAAGCTATATTCACCGTTTTCATAAACAATCGGCCTTCCTATAGTATAGTTTTCATATAGGAAGGTATCTGTAAATTTTAAGGAAGGCGAACTCTTTAAGACCTCGACAGAAAAATCAGCGCTCTTTTAATTGGTAGCAAAGATAGTGCTATATAACTAATTTTCAGAGTACAGGTTTCTCACGAATACGACGGTATATGTATAACTTTTTATGCATACTCATATGGAATATTTTATACTGTTTTTGCTAAACAAACAAACCATTATCATCATTTACCATCACACTTGCATTTTTAAATAAACAATAAGACTTAGCAGCAGTATTCACGACGGTATCACCAAAATGCGTTAGTAAATTGTTAATAACAAATAAACAGTATATGAGTATAACCTTGAATATCGAAACCCATGAAAACTCAAATTTCGGTGGGAAGACAACACAGCTATTACAAAAGTGACTGGCAAGCTGTGGAGATGGAATGCAAAGGACAAACAGGGATGGAAAGAAATGGGAGAGGTATTTTTTCAAGGTTGGACTAGAAGTGTCTGATTATGACGAGTAATACAAAGATTCGACCAAGTTCAAAATGTTTTATGAGTTTCCTTCTATACTTCGTTTATTTAGTACCGGAACAACCGTACCACGAATACATTTAGTGCCATCCAATCTGCGCTGTGGCCGATCGGTTAACGTCTTTGACATTCCTTATCGCCTTGTAGGTACACAGAGTAATAGATATAGTCAAATCGTTGCAATTGACCCCGTAAATATTTAAAAAATAGTAATAGTTGAATGACAAACAGAAAGACATGGTCAAAGAAAATTCCAGTAAATTCTAAAAAAAGCTATACCTATATAAAACCCTTTTGTGTCCATATATCTAAAAGATATGTAGAGGTCTTCCACGCTGGTCTGGGTGTAAAGAAAAAACTTAGAATATACCAGCTGCTTCTCTGCCCGGGTAGATCGTAAGAGCCAATTGAGGGAATGGGCAAAAAATCGAATCATGTTAATAGGCGAAGCGGCTAGCAACCCTTTTAGATTCCTTCATCCACCTTCTTGCCTACATCAAGCTAAAAGTGGCCTTTAAGTCTTGCAGCCCTGAGCTCTATCTGCTTAGAGCCGCAAGACTCAAAATGCACTGTCTGCCCCATTAGGGATATAGACGTGATAGTATATATAAGTAGAGGTGTAATCAAACTAGATACCCATATAAAACTAACGATGTTCATATTTGAACTCCTAACTACCACTATTCATCAACTAATTCGTTCTAACTTCTATATCCAATATTTTCCGATAACCCCACACCGAAACTTCGGTTTATACGCTACAACGTAGATATTTAAAAGCCTTCAGCGCCTAATAATAGGGTGAACGACGTTGGTGATTAATGGGTGAGATGAGAATGCTTAGTAAGCATGTTCGTAGTTTGCTGCGTCTATTATGTGTGGATGTGGCCGCATGATTTGTTATTCCCTTGTTAGATAGGGTTCAGTCGCCCTTCTTGGGATTAATTTGCTTTGTTCTGTAATCAATTCTAAACCGATTTTGGTGTCGGCGATGAGAAGTCATTAGCGAAGTTTCTATACTTGGAGTTTTTGACAAGTGTTTACGTGTTTACTCATGGAAGTCTACTGCGACCAGTGGGCTTATTTATATCTGGGTCAGATGATAAACGTTGCTGTCCAACGTGGTCGCTGTCCTTTCTGGGTATTTTGCCGCAGTGTAAAGAACTACCCGTTCTAATTTTTATTGGTTAATATTAGTAGTGTAGTAAAGAGATGTATGTTTAGTTCTACTTTAGGTAATTTAATGTTTATAAAATTAAATTAAGTATATTATTACTAAAATCCATAGTATCTGCCTACCCCCATGGGAAACAGGCGTAAAAATATGTATGTATTTATTAGTAAAATAATGTTTATTGTGTTTATTTATAATATTAGAATTTTATGATTTTAAGATTATGGTTTGCTGATCCGAGGGCCGCAGGACAACCAATATACGTACCTACCATATCCATATTACGTAGAGATATGGTAGAAAATAAAAAAGTGTAGTGATAAGTTGCAGTAAATCAAGTAATTAGAACTAACTTTTCAAGATAGAATTTTTTTCTATGATCGGCTTCTGCAATCAGACAATAACAAAGTTATTACACGACCTCCGGTGGTTTAGTGGCTGAAACGCTAGTTCAACATTTTAGAGGTTCTGTGTTTAATCCCTAGCCAGGTTTAGTTCAAAATAGCTTTTTTCGTGAAGCAGAACTTTACCAAATTACCAACTTATTTATTTTATTACTTACTTTTACATTTGTGTGTCTTTATATCAAATATATAGGTACACAGCAGTGGACATCAATAGCTGGAATAAGGATAATGAATATTATGAGGATGTAACAGTCAATATGAAATTTATTGCAGTCGTTTATGGAACAATAAGTACTCGTAGATACCTTATCTATATTCAATTGGCTTTCGAGTTACCTTTGCGTGACATAGAAGCCACTACAACGCTAACCTGGAACAGTTGTTGTACAATAAATAGGCTTACATCCAATGAAAATGTTATAACTATACGACAGTGCTTTAATGTAAATGATAATGAATATACTCGAAGTTAGTATTTCTGTACATGTGTATCACTTACTAGATAGTAATGAATAGAGAACCATATTTTTATGTATGTTCCTTGAATACTCGAAGATGCCTGAACCAATTTATTGATGATACGAGATACATGTGAACTTAGATTTTGTAGTCGAAGACTAAATAATTATAAAACTAAATTGGAGAATGAACTGTAGAAAAAGAAAGCTAGGAATTGCGATGAATGCGCGTGTGCTTTTAAAAAGAAAGAAGATAATATAAATGAATAGACATTGTGGTACAATTAAAAAAATCCAGAAATAAAATGTGCAAGTATAATATTTTTAGAAACAACCATTAAAAATATAAAGAAAGAAAAGATCATCGTCATCCGAGCGTATTTTCCCGGTTGCATCCTCAGCAGTAATGCTTCAGAGCCCGGAGACCGCTACTTAACCAAGGAGATTCAATTTGACGAGGTTACTGGTTTTTACACAAAGTGACTACCGTCTGACATACGCAGCCCAAAGGGTATACCAGAACCAATCCTTGGGTAGTTTGATGATCAATCGCTACATGGCGTTCGGGACCCACAGTTTATACGTTCCTTCTGAAACACGGAATCATCTTTCTTTTGGGATAATTGGGATGATACAAGCCTGCAATATCCTACCCAGATTGGAAACAACTTTTCACAAAGTATGCTTCTCAGTGTGATTCGAACTCATGATCTCTCTCTGAATCACAAGGCGAACAGCTTGAGCCCTGAACCACGGAGGCAATCGAAAATAAAGAGGAGAATATAAGAGAGATGTTTACACTTCAAACACACAAAAATACGTACTTACTACAAATATGAAAACTGTTGGCTTCATCTTTTCACGCGTTTTTGCATAAATACTGCACCATTCAAAATATTCGAGAGAGAATTCAAAGGCAAAACAAGTCTCGAAGAACTCAATAGCAGTGAATGAATAAAATATTACACTTTCTTGGGTTAATTCAGAATTTGCATTTTTCTGTCAGTGACGGATCACTACTAGTTTATGCAATTTATTCATGCTTTAGAACTAGTACTTGTACACGGGGTCGAATGTAGGGTAGTTAGTAGGTGAATAAGGGCAGTTGAATTACGAAGTAATTACAAACTATTAGTGAAAGATCGAATCAAAAATGAGGAAATTCGTAAGAGAATAAAATTCACTGATATAGCCCAGCCGATAGATGGCCGATAAGGCAAAAATGTTCTCGAATAATGGCGCCCGCGTCCTGGCAAGTAAACCATAGGACCCACAAGGTGGTCAGACGACCTGACAAAGGTCGCCGCTCTTGATCAGTTATTTTAGAAATCTTTGCGAGAGGCCTAGGTCCAGTAGTTGACTTATGTAGCCGACATGATAATGATGATGAGTGAGTATAAATAATCTGTTTATATTAATAGATTTTAAACAAGTTATTGCATAAAAAATACACGTAAAGCAGCTTTAGGGCCATAGCTATAGCCTTCCAATCGAGTTTCTATTAAAAAGTAAAAAATAGATGTATCGAAATTTTTTTCTAAGTACCCTGTTGATTATTACGAACTAAGCATGCCCTTAAAATATTATTCCGCCCTTCTGAAACACATTATAGGCAGCTATAATAAGTTTTAACAAAACGATGTATGATGTGACGGGCCACCTTGTACCACTCTATTCTGCCCTGCCCTACTGGCCGTTAAGAGAAAAAAAAGGATAGGGTAGTTGTCACGTCGACTTATCATTCATTTCATGTTTTCGTTGCATTTGGTACATGTGCGTGATGTGCGTCACAATAAAGAATTTGAAGAAGAAATTTAATTTAATGAGAAGCAGAACTTCACTACATATCTACATTAGACACTAGGTATTAAATACTTACCACCATATTCTTGCTACATTAAAAATAATGTCACAATTTTTGTTGTCTATCTTAGTACGTATGTCTTACATTTTACAACATCGTAAAGTAACGTGTGGCAATTTGTAACATTTTGTTCTTTATAACCCGTAAAATGTCAATAAAATCAATATTAAAATTAGTGGTGTTTAGATTTACAGCCCCATAAAACTAGCCTCTCGTACAGCACAAATTAACACATTTTTGTGTCGGTTTCACGTGAAATATGAACGAAGAGGTTTACGATTTTTCGACTCAATGCGCTTCAGACCCAAAATAAAGAGCAATACAGTTCAATATTGATTGAGAATAGTGAATTCCCAACGGACGTTTTATTAGTGATAGTCTTTTTCGGTACGTCGGTAAATCAATCCGAATTTCGTTTGTTTTCTGTTTCATATTTACGTCGGAATTAGAGGATGTATGTGTGTATCTAATAGAAAGATGTCAGTAACCTTGTATGGAATAAGTCCCTTTGATGTTAGTACGTAACAAGCCAGGCTAAAGGTTGACATGAAAATATATTTACTTATACACATGTATCCCGATAAAAGTAAAATAATGTAAAAAGTGCCCAGAAGTGGGACTGTATACGAGCAAGAAATAAGTTTAGAAAACTAATACTCGACTACGTGAACCAGATACGGCTAATAATGTATATTTTTTTGAAATGTACTAATTAAGATATTTCATCGGTTAACCCCACTCGATATGAAATGAAAATTGACATTCACTTTTTTCGTATGTATGTTATAAACATTTTTTGCATAGGTAGCCTACAACCTTTCACTCGGAAAATAATGACAAACGATTGAAATCTCATTAGTCAAAATTGAATAAATGCTGCGGTTGCTATAGTGGAATACATATGAATATCCACATACAGACTTAGACTAAAATCATCACCCTCTCCCTTGGCTTTGACGTAGTCGGGTAAGAACGATCATCGACATAGCAAAAGAAGACGATGCACCTGGAATATTCCACAGCTGTTGAAATCCCCCCCGCTGTTTCTAGCAGTTATCTGAGATCTGTGACTTAGCTAATTTGGCCTATCAATGTTTTTGTTCGATCTTTGTCGTCAAACTATTTTGAAAGCTCTATAAATGTACATGCTGTACTAAAGTTATGTTTATAATTTTTGTTTTGGCTTTTCTGCCTAAACAAAAACTTAATCAAAAAATTATTTTATTACTTAAACCTAAGTTTTTTTAATCATTATCATCATTATCTTTTTAACTGTATAACGGCCATAGCTAGAAATAGACCTCTCCCAAAGATTTTACAAAATGAGCGAACAAGAGTGTTAAAAGTTTAGTTAAACTTAAAATGTTTATGATATTTGCTGTAAATGTACTGGTATATAAAATATTATGACTTCTTTATTTATGACATTATACATCCTAACGAAATAATGCGGAAAACAAAGGTCAGAATCCTTTTATTTCCCTTCAACGACTTTCGTGATTGACAAATGGAAAGAAAACAAAAGTCTTTCCTTATAACTTTATGAAATACACAATTTTTCATAATCAGACTCAATACCAAAATGTTTTAGCTGGAAAAGCAATTTCGTGTTTTCTTTTATTTAATTCCATACTGACTAGGCACATTTTTGTACCTCTTTACATTTATTTCTATCTTATATCTGAAGCTTTTATATATTTATTTTAATCGAGTTTTGGTTTGGAGTACAGTTAATTTTAGTGTTAAAGAATAAAAATATGTAAAAGGACTATCCGAGTAAAGATTTTGTATGGCGGACTTATTATCTGGAGTCTAGGATCGAGGGAATGTGAGAAAATGCGTAGTATATTGATATTATTGATAGGTAATGCGGATAACAACCTAATACTATATTACCTTTTGCACTTTTTCGTTTCACCATCACGCTATGTGTGACTTTGGGTTATACCCTGCGATCTGTCTGCTTTAAGCTAATAGACACAAAGTGCTGCTTGTCCCGTTAGGGATAAATACGTAGATGTAATAGTGTTGTGTGTGTTTACAGGATTCCAGTTTACCCTTAACACTTACCTATCTCGATATACCTGTACAAGCTATCTTTGTCTAAAACACATGGACAAGCACAATCTGTCATAGACAAGCTGTCCAATAGCCTGCCATTCACGAGCAGATGTAGTCGATGGGCCTACATATCCATTGTTCTGGGCAAATCTGTGCCTTGAATAGGTAAGCTGAACACAAAGGCGTAAAAATAGTTCCTTTTACAATAATGCGAGTTGTTGCTGAAAAGTTTCTCGTTCAAAATTTTTCGAGCTGTCCGTTCAAAGGCACCTGACCTACCCTAACTGGGTAGATGACCAGGTCAAAAATAAATGGTTCTTTTAAGTTCATGAAATAAAACATTACTTCTTCTTCTCGTGTGTGTTAGTGACTAACACTAGTGTCAGAGCTGACATGGTTTTAGGTAACGACCAATGTCAAAGACAGTGACCGGGACCGACGGCTTAACGTGCCCTCCGAAGCACGGATCACTTTACTTATCGGACAATCAGGTGATCAGCCTACATTGTCCTAACCAAACTAGGACAACAACACAAAGTCGTTGCCCCCGCCGGGAATCGAACCCGCGACCTCCGGGTATGAGCCGAACGCTCTAACCACTACACCACGGAGGAAGTTATATAAAACATCACTACACAATAGTGTCACTTTTCATTGACCATATCGATTGTCGTCATGATTTTAGATTTATGAATGCAAAAAAAAACAGATATTAGGAGCGCTATTTGATTTCAAAGAAGCATGACGTGGCCGCTTTTGTTTTCCATACAAATCCCATATATTTTTTTTGTTTTTACGTTTAGGAAAAAGTGTTTGATTTTATTTGTTGTCATCCAGCGGATTGTCATTAGTAACAGTAATTTTAATATATTAATGAACTAGTGTAGCAGTTGAGAGATAATACTAACTGCATCATCTATTAAAATCATTGGGATTTTTGTCCATTCCCTTTATCGGCTGTAATGATGTGCGAGGAAAAAGAAACATATTTTCTTATCTCCTGCAAATTAAACAACTTTTTTTTATCCGGATCATTATGGAAGAAACTTAGTCGTTTCTTAAACTTAGTTTCCTAGCGGATGTCCAAAATCATAATTCATTTCAAAAAATTGGTGGAATGGTCCATTTTCTAAATCACAAGTTTATTTTAACGTAAATTCAAGTGTATTCAAATGGTTCTAGTCTAGTAGGTCGTGTATCGGGTAGCGTGCTCAGAGTCGTTTCTTGAGCGGCGTCTCGACATTAACAACTATAAAATTTGAATTTTACAACTGAGGATACGTACACTCGGCTTCTGTTTGGAGTGGTATAAAACTTGCATGTTGAGGATATTGGATCGCTTTAGTTTAATAGGTTTGGGACGTGACTTACTTGTGTGCACTTATTGCGAGAAAATGTTTTTGTGATTTAAGTAACAATAAGAAGTATTTTTTTAAAACCTTAGTATCGGGTAGCGTGCTCAAAGTCGTTTGAAAGGCATCTCGACATAAACAACTATTTACATGATTCAGACTATCCTCTCAATCGGCTTTTGCGATCTGCGCGGAAAAAGAAGCAGCTGGTACATCCTGTGCTTTTTTTAATAACAAACTTTTAATAAGTGAGAACGACACAATACAAAAGATAACACAGAGAAAATTATGTTATCTTCTGAGATGCTGTATATCAGAGTCTCGGCCATAAATAACGTGCACAACAGATAGCGGGCATCCACCGGTGGAATCACATAAATTTGTCAAATGATTAATGTCTTAGCTCGGCGTATCGCCGCCCGCAGGCTGCCCGCTGTTAATAACAGGAGATAAGAGGCTGGACTTATTAATAGCCTGTACACATTGGTCTGCTGTTTATTTTGTGTGTATGTTAGTGGCCTAAACTGGTAGCAGGTTTTTTAAACTGCCTGATCAGTGCAATGCTGCTAGCTATTAGCCACTATATTTATCTCCTTTCGTCAATTTCACGCCCACATGTTTAGATTTACGCATTTGATTCTTGCGGCCTTAGGCTCTGTATACGCGGTTAGAGATGAAGACGTGATCGTATATGTATCAAACTTATACCAGCGTCATAATATGTATTGCAAGCACGATACTCCATTGCTATGCTTAGTTTAAACTCGTAGTTCGAAACTACGTAGTCTGTTTTAAAAGTTTAACATGAACAGGGAAGCAATTTTATGCTTTATTTTACCTATGGTTTTTAAATTTGACCTAGTTAGTACAAAATTTTATTCATTATTATAATTCGTCAAATTATGAGACCTTTTTATTATTCTATTTCTTTTTTTTGCTTACTGTCCTAGAGGCAGGGCAAAGGCCTCCTCTCCAGTACTCAAATTCTCTTGGTCGAAGACCCAATTCTTGCATTAAGAGTCAAGCTCGTCCCTCCATCTCTTCCCGGGCCAAACGGCGGTAAGTCTTTCCCTGGGGGTCGTAGAAGGCGACTTAAAAAATTCAAGCTTAACAAAGCTTATAAACATTCCGTGCTTATAAACATTAATGGCTAGCCCATCTGGCCAGCGTGGAAAGTGTAGGCAATATCCTATGGCTGCTCTGGCCAAGTTTGGCTTTAATATTACAAAGAGAGTTGTGCTCCTGCAGTAGAGACATAAAAATACCTGATGATGATGATTATGAGATATTATGCTCAAAATAAACTATACTAACTTCATAGTTATGGAAATACCCAATATCCTAAAAAAAGTAGAACGTGCTACGACCGTGCTACAACAATGCTACGAATAGTTTAAACTCGTAGCTTGCGGCGTAGAGGCTCGTAGCCTGTATAAAAACTTTGAATAAACGGGATGCTGCGCTGAATTATGCTTTTGGCGTTTTTATTTTTTTGGTGTGTGTCTAAGTAAGTGAATTGAGGAGACTTTTATATTTGTAATGTTATTTCTTACAGCCAATTTAGGTTATTATTTATACGTAAGAAATAAGAAGGAATAGCAAAACAACTGACCATAAATCCAAAAACACGTTAAATCTATAGATTTTGGCTTCATCTTCTTGATATTGCAGGGTCTTTGGAATTCTCGGGTGATCATTTACATGCATAATATATTTGGAGAAGAAATAGGTGAGTGGGATAAAAAATAGGCGCGAGTTTTTAACTCCAAAGAAGAATAGACAAAATCACGCTACTGCATCAACAACCTCGTACTATATAATTCGTTTCAGAATTGTGTTTTTCTATGTGATGAAGATCGTTTGTTTGTCAATTTGTATACAATACAGACGAAGCGATTGGATAAGATCCAAAACACAGTTGCGAGATGTGGTAGCAGTAATGGCGGAGCGCAGTGGATATAGACGGCACATATTGCTTGAATGAGACCTGGGCAATGGACGAAAAGGATACTAGAATGAAGACCCTATATTTTGAATTTCTTAAACTCAAAGTAGGAAAAGGTCGGCCTCGGCAAACTTTCTGCGACCAAATTGCAGACGTTCTAAAAAAGGAAGAGGTAAAAAGTACCCGTAACCGAAGGGCATGTATGAAGAGATTGATGAGTTTAGATGAAGCAAAAGAGGTTTGTCAGGATCGTAGCAAGTGGAGGTCCATAGTCTCTGCCTACCCCTGTGGGAAACAGGCGTGAGTATGTATGTTAAACTCAAAATAATATTAACATGAAATGTATATTCAGAAAGATTTTAATGAAGTTTAAGAAAAAAGTAGAGGGCCGGCTAAAGTTTTTTGTTAGCCGGCTGTACCTTCACCAAACCCAGAGGACGGCCTGCGATGGGTTGACGATATTAGGAGACAAGAGGGCCCAAATTTAATGATAAAAGCCAGAGAGCCAATGTTGGAGAAGAATGGATATATAAGGGCAGCTGCTGATGATGATGATGATGACCATACAAAAGAAATACTCTTTATTGCACTATAAATAACAGGAAATCCAAAGACCAGAAAAAATAAGACAGAATTATGATACAAAGGCGGACTTATCGCATAGCAATCTCTTTCAGTCAACCTTTGGGTAGAGGGAGAAGTGAATATTTAAGAGATAGGCTGTGCAGTATGTCAGATGATGATAATTTATTTAATAATTAGCCGAAGCCCGCGACTTCGTTCACGTGGATTTTGTCTCTGGAAAATGCTCATCAGGTTGAACAACTTTTACTAAGGCGACATTTTTATATCTCTTATAGTTTAGCTGGACCATTACGGTTCTGCATCAGGCGTTCTATTTTCCAAAATCATTTATACCCTATATGTTGTCCAGGCTTAATAGCTATATAACAAAAAAAGTTTCATTCGAATCCGTCCAGTATTTCCGGAGATTAGCGTGTACAAACAGACAAACAGACATACAGACAAACAGACAGATTTTTTTTTAAATTCTTACTCTATTACTATGTCTCCATCGCCCCCAATATTTTTTTTGGAAATATATTTAATGTACAGACACACTTTTTTTACTGTTTTATCTACACTAATATTATAAAGAGGAAAGATTTGTTTGTTTGTTTGTTTGATTGTATTGAATAGGCTCCGAAACTACTGGATCGATTTTAAAAATTCTTTCACTGTTGGATAGGTATGTTATCCCTGAGTGACATAGGCTATGTATGTACCACGGGCGAAGCCGGGATGGACTGCTAGTTATATGTATATAGATTATGACATTATAAAAGCTGTTTAGATACAGACAGACTGGGCCCATCACCTGGTCTGTTCTAGAACAACACCATTGAATAGCCTGTCTATGACAGATAATAATCTGGTATTGAATTGTATTTATTGTAACTGAACCCAAATGGATTGAATATCATATTAATAAGGCCTTAATTGCAATATCCATTTAATTTTACAAAAGGCTATTTTACCGAGTATGTTTTGGGTTATTACAAAAAAAAAATACAAATTAATAGAAACATTTTTTGAAAACTGCAAGAAAATTGGTTAATAAATGAAGTAGTAGGTAATTAGCATTTCAAATATGAAGTAGTAATTTAAATATAAGAGTGAGAGGGAGGTGGGGAATGGGTGGGGACCTTACTATCTCTTTCGTACACGCGAGACCTAAATAGCAGTGACGTCAAGAACGCTGTACGTGCATCCTTTTTCTGTTATTTGACAGTTTCCCTTTCCATCAGATTTGAAAACCTATTTAGATAATACAGATAAAAAATATCATTTCCTTTTCGGTTTCGGGTTATGTAACTTATTGATATAAATAATAAAAAATAATTGAGTAAAATACGATATTTATAAAATATATGTAGTTTAAGAAAAACAAAGGTGAAATTTTGTAGGAGTGGGGTTGCAATGTACTACTTATTTAAATGAAAGGGAGGAGTTTTTGTTTCTATCGACTTTTTATGTGGGATGTCGAATACAAAGACCTGACTGTCTAGAGTAAGTCAAACGTGAACAGTATTGCTGATTTAGCAGATTAGTACTGTAGTGATTACTTCGTAGAATAAACTGTAATGGTTATTATAAATTATTGTTGATTTTGCAGATTACACTTTAAATAAATAACACAATTATTCAACAACACGGTTGAAATACAGATTGGAATACGTGTCAGAATTTCATTAATATTTTCAGATGGTTATGGATTACACTAAAATGGCAATTTGAAATCTGTCATCGAAATTAGATATTGCATTCAATGTTCGATAAATGGATTTCCATGTATCATGTTGTTTTACCGAGCAAATTTTATTTATTTTTAACCCCTGACAAAAAAGAAGTTTGCCAATGTCCGTCTGTCTGTATGTGTCTGTGGAATCGTAGTTCTTGAACGGATGGACCGATCTCGATGCGATTTTTTTCACATGAAAGCAAGTTACAGCGGTTCTGTTTTTAATTTTATACATACATACATACATACATACTATCACGTCTTTATCCCTAATGGGGCAGACAGAGCATTTTGGGTCTTGCGGTTCTATGCAGAGCCCAGGGCCGCAAGACCCAAAAGCCACTTTTAGCGTCATGGTGGGCTAGAAGATGGAAAAGCAATCAATACAGTGATGGGTTGCTAGCCTTATTGCCTGTTAACATGATTTGCATTTTTGCCCATTCCCTCGATCGGCTTTTACGATCTGCGTGGGAAGAGAAGCAGCTGGTACATTCTAAGTTTTTTTATTTCTCCCAGACCAGCATGGAAGCATGGGAGGTTTTTAATTTCCCCAGCAATTAATTTGTTGCTAACGTTCTGTGTTGTGTTGCACTGAACCACGTTTGATGCAAAATTTCCTTAAGCGTTCATCATCATCATTTTATTATCAGGTCTATTTGTCTCCACTGTAGGAGCACGACCCTCTCTGTACTACCAGAGCCATACTTGGCCAGAGCAGCCAGAGGACTTGGCCTACTCTCTTCACGCTGGCCAGACGGGTATAAGCTTTGTAATTAAGTAGCTTGTCAGGTAGACTTAAAGTAGTCCTATTGTACTCTGCCGGATACCACACGACATGACGTCACGACATGACGTCATGTCATCAATCATCATCTACATTTATGATATGTTCTTGTCGGTGGAGTATGATCTTTCTTCTTTTGGCTGCCTAAAGGCATCTAATACGTAGCTTAATGACTCTCTAGCGACTAGTGAACTAGTGTGCATGTTGTCTTACAATATTTTCTCTTTATTAATGATACAACGCAATAGTTTGAAAGTATTTAGTTATTATATTCTTCAGAAACAAAGTTTTAGTTTAGTTATACCAACAACGGCAATACCGGATTTGAATATCAAGAACCCGAGGAAGCAAATGGGTCTCGAGGGGCGAAAACCAACTTAGATCTTTTTGGTTCTTCTTAAATATACTTTTTTACGTTTGGATTTTGTTATTATTTAAAATTACATATAGAATTGGCTGCCGGTGCTGGTATAACACGATCTGTGTCTGTGTTACTTTCGCCCTTAGCTTTAGTCGCTCGATCATTCGTGTTTTGGTCACAAGAAACATAACGAACCTAACCTACACTTCACGGCAAATTTTGAGTTTTGGCGCCGGCGGCCGGATTTTTAAATCTCGGCCGTCGGCAGTATAACCGCCGGTTCCCAAAAGGGATATTTTTAGGAGCCGGCGCCGTCAGCGGAGGCACTCTCATATATTACTTCAATGTTATTTGATGCATAGCCAGCCACAAAGCTCGTCATCGCAGCGTTTCTACCAAAATTTGTTCACCGTGAACGGATAAATATTATAATTCATCTTCAACTAGCGAATGTCGCTTAGTTATCGCAATCTGTATGGCGCCAACGCTTGTCTTCCGCTGTCACCGTTTGCGTGGTACGAGACATGGAGTTGGTTTCAACCACGGCCCGATCGGGCGAGCGGACGCGGCGGCCTTATATTGCCATACCGTTCTGGAATCTTATTCTTACTCTTCGAATGAGTCGTTTGGGCTTTTTTTTTTTGAACTGTATAAAACAACATGCAATCAGCATGTTGTTTTATACAGTTAATAACTGTTAAAATAGTAAAAATAAAATTGCTTACATTTTTTTAATAATTTGCGGGTTGCAATTTGTAATGAGTTTAAACCCTGAATTTAGCAACTCACCGCGAACAGACTTTAGGTTTTTTTACGTTGCTAGATCATATTCCAATGAGTACACCCTCCCCTTGCAGGACTGGCACAGGAAAGGACGAAACGAGAATAAATGGCGAGCCGAAACCAACAATGGGATCTAGTGGGCTTTAAATAATAATAATATATATTTTGAAATAAATAAAGAGAAATAAAAATACACCCCTCCCATTTCGTCTCGGGGCTAAAGTCATATGAGAGTGGTTTCGACGCAGCGCATCGCATAAACACTATCCTATCCTACTAATATTATAAATGCGAAAGTGAGTTTGTATATTTGTTTGTTAGTTAGTTTGTTACCTCTTCACGCTTAAACTACTAAACCGATTTGGATGGAAATGACATAAGATAGTTTCTTTCCAAAAGTCTCATGGGGAGCGAAGCTCAACGGGCTCAACTAGTTATTTATATATAAAACCATGTAGCGACAGCGTTGACGCAACGCGGTCGCAACGTGCCCTGTGGACTTGCTCTAAAATGATAATCGACAATCTGTTATTGAATATTAGAAATTGCACCGAATGTTGATAAATGGGTTTTCATACATCATGTTCTATTGGCGCACTGATTTATAAGTCAGTTTTATGGATGTCATTTGTTGTTAAGAGTTATGAGCCATAAAGTGCAAAATTGATGCGACTTCAAGTTTAGTACTCTCTAGTGGCATATCAACTGTTTTAGTTCGTTGTAACTCAAATTTGAGGCGTAATAAGCTTTGAATTATGGCAACAAGTTTTTTTATAAAAAGAACAAAGTACATTTGTAAGATATTTGTGGATTCCTATAAGACAAGGGCAAGGAACTAAGATCTGACGTTTCTCACACGCAGTTTCTAAAAGGTGATGAAATATCTCTGGCAACAAGATTTTTTTTTAAAGAACAAAATAAATTTGTAAAACTTTCGTGGATTCCTATAAGACAAGGGCAAGGAACTAAGAACTGATGTTTCTAACACGCAGTTTCTTAATATAAATTTTAATAAGGTATTGAAATTTTATTTTCAACATCTAAGTATCATTTATAAGAGAAATTCATAGAATTATGTAAAACCAGGTACTGAAACTGAACACTGCTTTTTCTTACAAGCGGATTCAAGAAGCCAATGAATTACAGCTTTTCTCCACTTCTGAATAATATTTACAACAGGAACAGTCGGCATTATACCAGCGCTGTGTTGTGCGTAAATTTTACAGATATTTTTACACATATTTGTTGAACAATTTGAATGTCATAAAATTGTTGTAAAGTGCACTGAAAAAAATATATCTTCTACTTACTTTTACCTGCGACTTTGTCTGCGTAAATTTAGTACTTTGTAATAAAGTTTACTTTTGTATATTACTAACTCAACGATACTATATTTTATAACAAATACATATATAGATAAATATACAAGACCCAGGACAATTCGAAAAAGGCCATTTTCCAACTTGCCCTGACCACCCTGACTGGAATCGAACCCGGGACCTCTGGGTGGCGGACTAGCATGGTGACCACTACGCCACGGAGGTCGTCTATGTTAGCAAGGAGTAAAGACGTAAACTGTAACCTTGAAACTTTGGGTTGTAATTATTGCATTACAAATAAGGCAGTGATATTACTTACATACCTAAATTAGATTAAAACTAAACTAAAATCATCTAATTAAAATAAAACAATACATTAAATAAAAAATAGACCTCAGATCGCCACGGTAAACTGTAAACTGTTATGACCCATACCTGTATATTGGTTTCCCTCCGGTGGCCTTCCCAGCCCTGAACCACAGCACCATGTAGACGCGATCCTCGTTGGTGTCGGGTGTGACGTCAC
Organism: Acrobasis consociella; assembly: GCA_963555685.1. Taxonomy (NCBI): domain Eukaryota; kingdom Metazoa; phylum Arthropoda; class Insecta; order Lepidoptera; family Pyralidae; genus Acrobasis; species Acrobasis consociella. Next base: position 9,117,157 of record OY743123.1, on the reverse strand, counting down.
AGGGCAGTGACGCTGTGCGGCCCAATACTGCGTCCACATCCACCGTTGATACTGAAACAAGAGATATATATTTAAGTACATACATAATAACTTTCTCTCCAATCTTCTTTTTTTTTAAATCTAATTATTATAGTGTGTTATTATAGTTTATCATTATTAATGTGCATGTTATTATAGTATTATTTGATTCTTGATGATTTAATTTAAATTATAATTATATTTGATTAGGTACTGTAATTGAATTCTGACATGTTATGTTATATATATTTTATTTTATTATTATATAAATTTTAACAAATATTAAACACGATGTAAAAATTGTTTATGATTAAATAAATAAAAAATAAATAAAACCCGTCTGGCTGCTCTGGCCAAGTATGGCTCGAGTAGTACAGAGAGGGTCGTGCTCCTCCAGTGGAGACAAAAAGACCTGATGATTAGATCTTGTTCATTACATGTTAGATAGAAACCGAAGATTCAAAGGTCAATGTTAAAGTGGGCGAGTCAAAAAGGGACAAGGTCGCTGCTGTTTATATGATTTCTCAGATTTGTGATTCCCTCAATTTCTCTTTTTTCCAATAGCTTGCTATGAGGCGACTAAGTATAGACGCTAAGGGAGTAGTGTTGAAGAGTTTTCGTAACATACACCATTGGGCGTCCACTCAATGACTGTCTTCGCCCGTCAAGGCTTCGTTCGCGTGGACTTTATGACTCCGGAAAATGCTTATCAGGCTGAACATAAAATGAAATATAAAATGACGCCTTAACACAAGTGTGTTAAGGCGTCATTTTATATTTCTTATAGTTTGGCTGAACCACTATGGTTCTGCATCAGGTGTTCCATTTTCGAAAATCAATGATACCCTGTATGTTGCCCAGGCTTAACAGCAATGTAAAAAAAAAGTTTCATTTGAATCTGTTCAGTATTTCCGAAGATTAGCGTATACAAACAGACAAACAGACAGACATTTTTTTTAAATTCTTACCCTTTAATATGTTTTCATCGCACCAAATATTTTTTTAGTAATTTATATGTACGGACACAATTTTTACTGTTTTATTATTATTAATGTCTCCATAGCCCTAAATATTTTTTTTTGGAAATACATTCAATGTACAGGTACATTTTTATGTGCGTTATGACTACGGGTGTGTGTGTACATCACGGGATTGAACTGCTTTTCTACATAAAGATGGTACCTGCAGTATACCTCAGCGTACCCTTAATGAGGTGTACTTCTTTTGATAAAAAGATATATACTAAAATATGTACACCCGCCATTCTAAAGTTAGGAAGTTCCCTATATATAGTATAGTTTATATAGTATAGTTTTGACATTTTTTACTGTTTTTTTATATGTATAGATATATTAAACTCATAGTACAATATAACAGTGTCTGGAAATTCTAGTGTAGCTTTCTCTCAGAGGCAAAGCTCATTACTAGCAGCACACACATTAATGTAGTGTGTCAACAGTTTAGCGGACGGGACGAAAATTAGCTGTCTGCTGTACAATATGGTGTATACTTATAAAGGGTATTATATTGTTTGTAGTGCAGTTAGTTCGGAGATAAGTTGTTGTGCATGTTGTTTGGCTTGGGATAATTAATTCAGTTTACAATTTGCCAATTTGCAACTTAGATTTTTCTTTGTTTTGGCTTGTATTTACTTACATAGACCGCTTACAGCCATGACTCAGTCAGTCTGAATCAATGAAATTGATAAACTAGTTTTATTAGGATTTATCCTGCAAAAATAAAAGTATAGTTATGTTGTTGGGAATGCGTGCCTTCGGAAACCACGTAAATCGTTGCTTAGTCCTATAACATCCGACTCAAAAAGAGGGATGTTATAGGTTTGATGTGTCTGTGTGTTTGCCAATGGCATTGTAGCTCCTACGAATGAACCGATATTGATGCGACTTTTTGTTCAAAAGCTTGTACTGGTTCTGGTGACGTGGACTGGTTCTTAAATACAGTTCTGTCGGCGGGGGTTACTTAAAATTTAAAACGTTTCTTTGCAGTTGTGTCAGAGGGGGTTACTTTAAATTTAAAATGTTATTCTTTATTTATTACAAAATGACATTAAGCTAGGCCTTTATATAGTTTAAATATCGCGGGACTCTCCACTGAACAAAATAATAAATTTACTTGTATTTATTTACACACAAAATCGTTAATATTTATACAATAATAATAAATAATAAATGCTTTATTAGCCACGAACACAAGAAGAATAAAAGAACAAATGTTATACATAAAAACAAACTGAAATTAATATCCCTGGAGAAGAATGACATGCAGGGATGACGTCATGATGGACGAGGATGCGACAGGACCATGCGACATGTGTCATCGCATACTTTGTCACGTGACACGATGACACCTTTTTGTGACGTGAACACCTGTGTTTTTGCGGGTTCCGGTGTTTGAGATAAATTCTTAGAATTCCATTAGAAATATATAGAATATGAAAGGGACGTACCCGTTATAAATCAAACCACAGGCTTTACTAGATCACTATAGTGTAATGATGATAAAATAACTGCCAAAAAACGAACAAAAGTTTTGTCTTTCCTATACGTAATGCCGATTTTTTTGTTGTTGTCTGGTATTTTAATAATGGCGTACTAGAGGGGAGGCCTTTGCCCAGCAATGGGACAGTATAGGCTATTAAAAAAATACTACAGTGATCTAGTATAGCTCGTGATTCGATTTATTACGGGTACCTATGTCCATTTCACGATGTATATTGTCTATTGTTTAAAAAGTAGTAATCTTTCTACGGCACTAATTGTCCGATCTTTTTTATGTCTCTTTTGATATGAATGTTTGTTATATAGAACAAAAAAAGACTTTCAGCGTAATGGTGGTGTATTCATAAGTATTTTGGTTATAATCAACTAATAGAAAAAGTTCCCAAGTTTATTTAAAGTGAAAAGAATTGAAGTACTTAGTAACTTTCGTAAATTTCAAACAAAGAGAAAACAAACGTTATCTTACTTACTTAAAGCACTTTACAGCTTCAATTTAACAATACAAATAAATAATGCAAAACCCATTTCGAGGAATAATTAATCAGGTCTTGTTCTAGTCGCAAATTCCTATTTATTAGGATACTATGGACACACAAAATTATGCTTTATTTTCCTTCGAAACTTCCTTTATTCTTTCGGCTTGACCGGGCCAGTGAAGAAGGTGCGTTTTATTTTACCCAACTATGGCGAAGCTAAAAGGAGGATATGTTTCACCGCTATGTATGTATGTATTTATATATGCAAGTATGTATGTTTATCTGTTCCCTCGTGTATTTTATGATCCCATCAAAAACAATACTTGTCAAAAAAACCAAGTCTCGCAACTCAGTTGTTCTGCGGTAAAAAGTTGTGAGATCCATGTAATACCAAGTCGGTTATTAATTTATTCAGTCTCTACTTAAGCGACTTTCTGTCTTAATACGTCCAGTCTCTAAGACCACGATCGTGGTCCATAACAATTGAAAATCAATTGTGTCTGGAATCTCCGTACTCGAAGCATTAAGTTGTTACGTAATAATTAACAGAATCTTATAGTGACGCATATCAATATTAAAATTCTTTAATGTTTTATATAAATATATCGAGACTTGGCCATCGCACTAAATAATTGAATTTACATGTGTTTTCAGGCGATTGAATTTACACGTGTTTTCAGGCGATGCCCAAGTCTCAATTTATTTATATAAAACATTAAAAAATTAATATTGATATGCGTCACTATAAGATGCTGTTAATTATTACGTAACAACTTAATGCTTCGAGTACGGAGATTCCAGACACAATTGATTTTCAATTGTTATGGACCACGATCGTGGTCTTAGAGACTGGACGTATTAAGACAGAAAGTCGCTTAAGTAGAGACTGAATAAATTAATAACCGACTTGGTATTACATGGATCTCACAACTTTTTACCGCAGAACAACTGAGTTGCGAGACTTGGTTTTTTTGACAAGTATTGTTTTTGATGGGATCTCATTTCTTTTTGTATTTTGTAGACAGTTCTACTTTTTCCTTTTCGGTACCTTCTACTTATTGTATATATGTATATCTACCAGCAACGAATTTTCTTAAAGCCCTCTCTCTGACTTATGAACTTTTCTTATTTTTGTAGGTAGCCTTCCGTTTTCTCTTTACCGGTACTACTTCTTGAGCTTCAGCTACAGTTTTTCTAAGAGCCCACTCCCTGTCTCTATGCGTTTTTCTGGGAGGCTTTGAGGCTTTAATTTAATTTACACCCATTTTTTGCTCGATTTGGCAGGGGCACTACCATGCGCCTATATTTATATAAGACTAACTTAAACTCGCGGCTTTGCACGCAATAATAATAACTGCCGTAAAACATCGTTACGAATAAAGCCAATATTGAAAAATTTAACTGAAGACTTGGCTGTATGGGCTTAATTTTCTTTGCGGTCTTTTCTAGATTTTTTAGTTTTTCCCTGATTCATACACCAAACACTACTTATATTCCAAATTTGAAGCTTCTAGGTCTGCTAGAAGTGCCTTATAATTTTGATGATCGGTGAGTCAGTGAGTGACAAAATTAAGAAATTTGACCCGTTATAATTCTTAAAATACTGGTTCAAATTGAATGAAATTGGAAATATACCGTGTCTTTACAATGCCTGCATGGTTACTGAAAATTTCATTCTTCTAGTTTTATCCACAACGAAGTTACAGGGGGTCGAAAATGGTCTGAATTGCTTCGAGAAAAGGATGGTACGGCCGTGACGCTTTTTTGCTCGACTTGGTGGGGGCACTGCCGTGCCCCCAGATATCCATGATACCTTAACAAATGAGATAACTAAACGTATAATAAGATATGTGACGTCACAATGAATTCAATAAAGCTCTCTATATGATAAAAAATAAATCAAATCATACCGTGTAGGGTATCAAATGAGAGAACTAAATTAGCACATTCCTCACTCAATTAGCAATATCCATATTACTTATTGTTTCTCCATGCTGTGCTTGCATGACTGGATAAACGGACTTTTCAGTAACTAAACGTTGTCGGGTTTTAGCTTTTCAAACTGTATTTTGTTGCCCATTCTGTTAGGTTTACATAAAAGGTAGCTTTTGTCATAACTTTTTTTACTGATTTCAGGAATTTGCGAAGCATTTTTCTTCCCGCTACGAGAAGCGCTCGTCACAAACAGTACAAAAAACGTCTTCAGACAAATAAAAACGGAATAAATGACAGTCGTCAAAATTATTCCCAGTCACAAACACAAAAGAATGCCTAAGTGAATAACACTGTTTCTGAATAACACAGTTATGGTTCTGAGCTCCTTTTCCTTAGGCGATAAAGGGCGCATGAATAAAAATAGGCGTAATATGAAAACGTTTCCTCCATCCAGTTACTGCAATAGGGTATGGTGCAGTTTGGTGAGAGCCCAGGGCGCACGCAAAAGTGGTTGCCCGGCACTGGAGGAAAATTATAATAAATAAATATATTCTAAGGACAAATAACACTGATTGAGCTAGCCTTAAGAGTTCCCTTACCCTAGACCAAAATACAACTTTCCATACAAACGTAGTCTACCCGATTTCGGCAAAATATATATATATATATATATATTTATATAGTTTCTGGGTGACCGAGCTTTGCTCGGTCGGTTACATCTAAACATTAACTACATTTTTTTAAACTTGGATTACAATAGAAGCCACTTTGGGCGCGGGTAACACCGCGGAGTACAGCTAGTACTATCGGACATCTAAACTACGACCTCTCCACACGTCGCACGCTCAATATGTCTACTTAAATACAGCAACTATCTATCGGTCAGCATCCTTAACCGCTGAGCTAAGCGGATGGCGGCCGGCGCGATGAAATTAGCGACCATATTCTGCGTGGAAAGAAAAACTAATGAAAACTCAAAAACACGCTTTTCCCAAAAATAAGACTAATCTAGATCGATTGTTTACCCCCAAAAACCCCCATATACGAATTTTCAGCGGAATCGTTAGAGCCGTTTTCGAGATCACAGAAATTTATAAATATATAAATAAATATACAAGAATTGCTCGTTTAACCTTTTCACCGCGAGACTTTAAGAGACTGGAAGAGATCCCTATACGGGATAAGTCCGCCGTTGTATGTTTACTTTTCTGATTTGTATCTGTGTTCTTTCTTGTGTACAATAAAGCTTTATAAACAAACAAACTTTATATCAGTTGTCGTGCCCCCAGCGCGAGACATGGTAAATCTAACATACCTATCTACAACCAAAAACGGATATGGATACGTAAGTTATGTGCCATACGAGCTTTTTTTTTTGTTGCAAATATGCGACCTTTGCGGAATAGGCCCGGCAATGTTTGTCGCATATATGCGACGCTCTCGGTTAAAGGGTTATAAAAAATACATATATGGATAAACACCCAAGGCCCAGGAAAATTTGAAAAAGGCCATTTTCTAACTTGACCTGGCTGGGGATCAAATCCATAACCTCCCAAATGACGGACTGACATGTTAACTGTAGTGGTTAACCACGAAGGTCGTTAGTCATCTTGAATAACCTTGATACCTATAAGTATTTTTAAAGGCTCGTGTAAGTTAATTTAAAATAAGTCATTAAACTTTTAATATATAGTACAATCTATCAAACTTTCAAAGTTTTAGACTCGTAAAATTACACCTTTAGTTTTGTGAGTGCCATGCATGTGATTTTGATATTTATTTTGCAACTGCACGTTGCCTAAGCTACTAGCTTGCAATTCATAGCAGACATAGTAAATTAAGTAAAGAAGGGGCATATTCATTACAGCCTAGGGGTGTAGGTAGTTCTTTTTCCAGTCCTTCCATGTAAGTTTAACGAAAACTGTCACCGTGTATGTGAAGGCAAGTAATATGCACTATCAGTCATACAATTAAACTGAAAATCTAATAGCGCGTTCTTTTGCTCATCGCTTAAAGAATAAAGTCTTTGACGTTGGAAATAAAATAAATAGGGGTGGCATATTAACTGTAGTCCAGGGTAGTAGGTAGTGCTTGCTCCAGTACATCTTCCACCGTGTGAAATAATCCTCTTTTCTTTACGGAAAACTGTCACCGTGTTGAGGGCAAGTAATGTGCACCATCAGTCATACTTAGGAAGAATTTTCAATTTACCCCAGTGAAGACTGTAATAAAGATGGATTACCGTGTCTCAGTGCCACTCGGCTATCAATTTGGTATAAGAAATAGTGCTTTTATTTATCGTTTCAAGAATTAAGGTGAATATCGTGCAGAAGTGGGGCCACTTAAAATAAAATAAATTGTTTTGATGTTATTTGGTAGTAATTAACCTTTTGCGCATCAACAGGCATTCAGTAGACCTTGTATTTATTATTATTTAAACTGTCGTTGAAGTGCAAAGCCACTTTTAGCAGAAACGCGTTTCAAAGCTAGACGGACAACAATGATGCTTTCAACGGTAATTCATAAAATAATTGAAAGGTCTACATAATGCCTGATGTGCAAAAAGTAAATATCACCATATCTACTATTAAACAATTAATTTTGAAATTGTAGATATTCGCAAAAAGTATCTACTACGTTCTTTAAATGTCACACTTTTAAAGGCGAAAGTTTGAGATTGTGTGTGTATTTGTTACTTCTTGACGCGCAAACGGCTAGACCGATTTTGTTAATATTTGGTATGCAGTAAGCTGACAACCTGGATTAACATATAGGCTACTTTATTCGCGGTTAAACCACGGAGCGCAGGTAGTTTAAAATAAAACCGATCAAGTGCGAGTTGGTCTCGTAAATTAAGTGTGTCGTAACTCCATACAATGTTTTCTTTCAGTATTTGTTGTTGTTGCAGCCATAGTAATCACAATCGGTGAAAATCAAAAGTGTATAGCTATAACGGTTCAAGAGATAAAGCCATGTGATAGACGGATGGACTGACAGCGGAGTCTCAGCATGGGACTGTATGTACTTCGTGTTTGTCTATACTTTCGCGAGTCTCAGTAACAGGTCCCGTTGGCACCCTAAAAATATGAAATACCAATAATTTCTTTTTAAATATGAATAATAACAACAAAAAGGTATAACCATTCGTGACTAATTTATTTTACCTCCTCCGTTTGTTTATCTATTTAATATTTATGAATATTGTACGTACTAAATAGAATGAATAATTTCTGTAGAAATACATATTTATGTAAGAAATTTATTGCTGTTCTCACTTTCAAGTGGCTGTTCAAGGAGACTCCAATGTCTAGGTTATTATCGCAATTTTTCTTTTTGTAAGCATATTTCTGAATGATTGAATCGGTCTCGAACAACTTTGTACTGTACGTATTTGCGCTATATTTTGTTTGATCGTCTACATATATGCGTAAGTGCTTACGTCAAGCACTACGTGGGTTTGTAAACACTGGTTTTTTATGTGTATTCTTTGCATGCTGCTCTGGGAGAAAAGAAAAAATGTACTACTGTACAAGGATAGTCGAACTATTGCTTTTGGAAATTGGGACCGTATCTAAGTTATTAATATCAAAATACAGTATGACACTCTGTAAATATTATTGTGTATTTATGTAAACTTTTATTAAAAACTAGCTGTGTTCACGGGCTCCGATCCCCGTGGGGATTTCGAATTAAAAACTTAACGTCTTAAACGATATTCATACCAAATTTCATTAAATCGGTCCAACCGTTCACGCGTGATGATGTGACCAAGGGAAATAGGGATTCATTTTTATATATATAGATAACAGTCAATATAGGCATCATGCATAGATGTCACTGTTAAAAAATATTATCTTACTATATAAACATCAATGAGACCTCTCCAACCCGTCTGGCTAGCGTGGGAAGTGTAGGCCAAATTCTCGTGCTGCTCTGACCAAGTATGGCTCTTACAGTAGTACAGAGAGGGTCGTGTTCCCGCAGTGGAGACTAAAAAGACCTGGTGATGATGAATGATGATGAGATATAAATATGTTCTTTTCGACATTCCCATACAAATTGCCTGGGCGGCTACACACTTCATTATACTATAGTGGTCTAGTATAGCCCGTGATTAGATTAATTACGGGTATGTTCCTTCCACGTTGTATACCTATCAAAATAATAAATGTATGTTCAAGCTAATAATGTCTAAAATACCTTTTTTTTTAAAGATAAATATGATAATATACTTACTCGTATTTATGTTAACCTCATAAGTTCAAAATTTCGCAACGTTAACCAGAATTTGCCAGGAAAATATTAATTGCGCCGCTTAATTTGCTTAATTACAATATATTTACGCAGTGATGGAGGAAAATGAGTGACATTATATGCTAATGGTAAGCGCTAGGTCAACACGATCCTGTGATGTAAGGACGTTGACTTTTGACTATTGAGACAGATAATTAGGAAAAAGTACTGATGGAAAACCGAAATAATTAAAAACAATGGTATTTTTAAAGTGTTAGTGATTCTTTATTTTAATAATATTTCTCATCGTAATCCATTGGCTAATCAGGTTACCTATAGCCTGTACCATATCCTATAAAAGGAAAGAATAGCAAAAATCTATGCTGAGCTAAAGTAAAGCAGTACAGGTCATTATCTTCCTCGTCTTATCCCTATTTGGGATAGGCTCTGTATGTCAACTCCCTCCACAGTTTTCTATCATTAGGTAGCGGCATGAAACTCTCACCCCTCTGTACTTCACTCAGCGCTATACTTACGTGCCGCTACTTATAAATATATCGCAGGAGAACTAACATCACCCGCTTATTTGAATTCCCATATTTTTTACCCGACTTCCAAAAAGGAGGAGGTTATTAATTATTGCGTTCTTTTGATTTTATGCTCACCGATTATTCAAAAACCCGACCGATTAAAAAAATAACTTTTTTGTACGGAAGGATATTCTTGCGAAGTGGTTCCAAAATGTATCAAAATTGATTGCGTAGTTTGGGGAGTGAAGTCATCATTTGAACATTGGGTATATCTCTCCATTAGATTTTCTTATTTAATCTTAGCGGATTCAAATGCGTGATGCAATTTGGGTGATGATTGAAATGTCAGTTAGGGTGAAAACCATAAAACAAAGCCACCATTTTCCGGGTCATATATTAAGTCACCCGACTTTCCGTGTGAAAAGGCCAATAAAAGTGAAAGAGAAACAAAAATCCCTCGTAGCACGACACAAACCGCCTACTCGCATTAAGATAAGAGAAAAATGAAATTCTAAATCGGGCCTTTATTTCGATGTCACCGCGTTTCTTTATAATCGTAGTAAAGTATTTCTGGTGCTACCTCAGGTAGGTTGTTATTTTTTTCCTTTAATTATAACCTATCAAAAGGTCGTGCCTAGCCGTGCATAATTGTTTACTATTGTTTTATAATAGGTATCAGTGACAGGTATTGTTGTGGATTTTAATAGATAAGTACTTAATTATAATTCTCATACATTTTTTATACAACCCGAAAACCACGAAGGACACAAATACGTAATAGTAAATCAGTTGTTATATTACGATATATTATATATAAGATTCTTTCTAATAAACTTAGATAAGTAGTTTCAAACATCGTCTTTGATACGACACAAAATGCTATGTTTCCTTTGAAAAAACGATCGGTAATATAATAAATCCAATTTTTTTAATTGAGAATTGATTAGTTTTTAAACTCCGTCTAAAATTAAGAAAAAATCTATGAATAAAACGATTTACGAAAATTACCGTTTTGACGCCATGTTACGCATAATTCGGAAATAGGAATAAATTAACATTGAGGGTTCTTTGCTATTGTGGCCTAATGGTGCTTTCCTACTACGTCGGATAAGGCTAGGTTTATTTGAAAATTTAATTCCTTCCGTTTCAAAAATACTCATCTCGCTATTTTGCCAAGAAGTTCCAAATACTACAAACATAATTAGGTGACTTTAGTAGATATGAAAGTATGAGAAAGTAGTAGATTAGCAACTCAGTGAAAATAATTTCAAATTTTTTTAATGGTCAATTCAGGTATCTTAGACTAAGAATGGATCGGATAATTCAAATAATTCTCACAAGCGGCAATATTTTTTAATTCTGGCAACATATTATGAAACCCCGTTTTGTCCTGCCCTTTTCTTTGATCTGTGGTAATGGGAATCGGTTTTCGCTGCAATAGGATTTACGCGTGTATTAGGCGCAAAATTAAAACATAATATTTTTGTTACATTACTATTATTTTTTTTAATTTAGTGATGAGTATTATTTGTATTCTATTATATTTTGAGTGTAAAATCGTTTTGTAACATGTCAGTTTAATCTAATTAATGCAAACGCAAGATGGATATAAGCTGAGATCCGGTCTTTCCCAATATAGGATTTATTTTATCCAGTCTTTTTTCAGCTGTCGTTATACTGAAAAGATTAGATTATTCAAATTTAAAACATAATATATTGTGATTGTTCGACCAAACTATTTTTTTTTAACGAAAATTCTTTAGTGTCATCATAATAGGGATAAAGCCAAATATTCATAAAAAACTTTACGTTTTAAGCTACACAGTCGCTTTTAGATACTAGTCCAAATTTTTTCCCGCTTTGGTTTTTACTTAGTATTTTGATAAGTAAAACGAATATTCTCAAAGGTATAACTTGGCAACCGCTGAAGTAAAGGAAAGAACAAAAACACGAACAGACAGGAAATTTATTCCTCAGCAAAGAAATATCAGTTACCTTTAAAAGTCTGATATAGAAAATGAGGATAAAAAATATGCTGATACCTCTTCAACTAACCAAAAATCGCTCAGTCTTACCCCAACCTACTTACCTATTTTAATAATAAACATTTGTAGAAAAATATTAACTAGATCATAGTCTCGCCATGCGTCAAAGGTCATTAGTGGAAAAGCCCCATAACATTTTGAAAGATTTTGCCGTGTCGCGACCACTAACGAATACACCACTCATTATGTCGCGAACACAGTGAGTAGTGACCACGTGTCACGGCATGTCAGAGTCAGGGGTTAATTATCTACGTGTCGAATTTCACTTACCCTTGTACGAACTTTCAGAGAAAGTGTCGAATACTTTTTTTCATATTTGTTTATTTGTCAGCAAAAATTGCATTATTTACAATGTCAAAACATTTTAAGGCTTATTTTTTTCTTTTATTCTGAAAGTAATTCAAAGTGAAGTTGGATGGATATTTTGAAATTAAACACGCCCGTATTGCAATACTTTTGTGTCGAAATGTGACCGCGTTTTTAACGGAGGAGTACTTGTATTAAAGAACGTCTATGTTCCTGCGCACTAAAATAATCTTAAAAATCATGCGCCATTAAGATGTGTTACGTACCAAGTCAGGGTCGATTGATTCAAGCAAAGTATTTAGGCCCAAATAAACCTAAGTAACGTAAAAAAAATACAACATATCACCAGTATTAGAGTATTTGTATTGCGAATAATCAACGTCCCGAAAATAACAACATTGTTGCCCTGTTAAATGTTTTGTTAACATTTCGAATGCGATTCCCCACCACGAACATGCGACTCACCAATCACAGTTTTATGGTGGTGTGGTTCGGAAATGGTGCGTCCGGTAATTCAGACCATGTGTTTGACCGGTGGCCTAAATACTGATACGAATATATTGTATGTGAATTATGGTTTTTGTATTATATAAGTACAATGTTAGAAAAAATGAATTATTGTAGGTAAAGCCTATCTAAGCCTGTTTATTGTTAGGTATACAGTTGTACAATTGAAAATTTATACATTGGTACAATAAATACATACAGAGGTTCTGATACCCAAACTAAGATATTACGATATACAAAAAACACTTAAGCTTCCGTGTACGATTACATATAGACCCACCCAAATTAATATGAAAAGTAAACAAAAAAATCATAGTTCAATAAATTTTCCTCAAGGAAAGAAGTGTAGTATCATTGTACTAAATCTGATTAAAAATACTTTCAGTATGTAGTTACATTATACATAAATAGCTACTTGCTGAGATCAAGTGTTTCTATGTATAACCGTAAAAATGGGAAAAGTATGTGAATATATTTTGTTAACAAACAACTAACATTCAATAATAATTTATAAATAAAAATAATCAATAATCATATCAAAAGATATAAAACAATCTGTATTAAACTGATAAAACGGATAGTAAATAAAAAAAATATCGAGTTCAGCTCAGTATTCCAGCAATCTGTGTTAAGAGCTTTCATTCAAAAAATATTCACGGGGAAATATAAACGATTATGCAGAAATTCGTGTTCATAATCCAAGTTAAATTCACTTCATAGCGTAAAACATCAATCCATCAGAGAATTATTTTCATCGGCGGCACCTTTATTCACTTGCGAGGTTTTAAGGACACTAAAAAGACGCTAAAATGGCGGAGGGAAGCTAAGAAAGCTCTTACGTCTCTCGTTCTCTCAATATATCATATTTTTTCCTCAACTCCGAAGATATACGGGCGGTGGTTCCGCGCGTGACAGCGTTGCGGGGTAATATTAATAAAATTATTTTGGAGGCACGTCTTGAGTTGACCTACTCAATGGTTTCTTCTTGTACCTCAATGTCACTAAAAAGAATACACTGTCACAATGGTTTCACAATATTTAAGAATTTTTACAATACTGATTAATATTTGTTTTATAGATTAAATAGTTTATGACCTCAGGAAAACAGACGTGTTATGTACTTAAAACTTAAAGATCTGGTCTACCTGTGTGTTAAGTTTTATGCAAATCAGATAAGCTGAAGCGTGCAATACATAAAATAAACAAAATGAATGTTTATATCAGATATTAGAAGTAAGGAGAATTATTGACAAAAAACCAATTCTTATTTATTTTTACACAGTACCGGCTACGGAACTGCGTAACATGCTAGTGTTACGGCACAGGTTTTAAAAGGCTGCAACTTTTTTTGCGAACCTTGTACGCAGTGTAATGAATATTTAGATAACCTAGGTGATTGCCCTGACCTAGCCCAGCAGTGCCAAGGGAAATAAACCACATACTCGGGAATAATGCCCGGCTGGGACTAACCACATCCAACTGCATGAAACCAGAGCCAACTAGTTTCAACCGGTTAGAAAGTTTTTATATAAAATTGTACAGTGTGTGAGCTAGTTTGCATTTTTTACTCAATTCAGGGATAAAAGGATTTTTCTAGAGTATAATATTTCTAAAAATAAGTGTATGTAGTCTATTTATAAGTTATTATCCATAAATGTGATGTTTATAAAACTTCCTTATATTAATTTTGTTATTGTTGCATATGGAATCCAAGATTGGTTATTTTTTTAAATTTGTGTGAAAGTGGATTGTTTTTTTTTTAAGTTTTTACATTTTTTATTAAAAGCATACGAATTGACCAACTATTAAGCATATATGTTTTACTTAATATTTGTTAAAAGCCAACAAAGAGAAAATGCTATTCGCTAATAAGTTTTGTCCTCAAAGAAATAAATACACCTTGTTTCTATTTCTACTAGACCGGGATGAAAGTAAAGCTTAATTATAATGCTTATTAAAAATGATTCTCTTTCCAATAATCGCATTAGTTGTAAATCATGAACTATGAAGCCTCGCTTTAGTTTCAATTAATACTTGTTTGCTCCCTAAATTGAGCATCTATTTTGGAATTAGTAGGTATGCGACGTATTTATACCTACAGATTTTTTTATAACACTACCAAACCTTGTTTTCACTGGACTTATTGTTTTTGGAGTAGCATTTCATTGTTTTTGGAGCTAAGAGACAGGGTAAGAGCCCGGGCCTCTCTTTTCAAGTATGTTGGATTGGATAGTAGTAGTTCTGTCCCACTGCTGGGCAAAGGCTTCCCCTGTTCCTCCCACACGTCCATATATTGAGCAGTCCTAATTTGATCAACTTAAAAACTTGAGAGGTGTCAAGGAACACCCGGATGGAACGAAGTTCCTTTCGATTAATTAGGAGAGAGAGAGACAGACAGAGAAACATGCGCACGCTGCACGGCTTACAACTATAGCAAAAAGTGTCGTTACATCTTTTGGTCTTAATTTTTTCCGTCTAGCCTCCTTTCGCAATGCGCGATAAGGAACTTCTTTCCAAAAACTATTCCATAAGTAGGTACTTATAGAGAAAATAAAGGCATACTACAGAATCAATTTGTACTAAGGTTTCCGCATCAATAAGCCATAAGATAGCTTATGTGCCAAAGGGAAAATAGAGTTGGAAATAACTGAGTATATTTTGTCTAGTGAAGGATATTTATTATCGTGTAACAAGAAGCTTTATTTGTATTAGGTTGTCGGTTTTTACTGAAATATGTGTGAGCTGCAATATCTATCAAATACTTGTATTTTTTTTGTAGTTGGTTATGTTTCTAAAGAAGTATAACTTCTTATACACGGTGACTTTTTATTGGTTTTGAAGCTGAAGGCCACTTCATAGGCATCGTTAGTAATACCTAATTAGCTGGTCAAAATAAAAATTCAGAAACAAAAAATGTTGACTAAAACTCGAAAGTAAAATTGTGAGGTCAATTAGTAGTACCGCCGCCATACAACGCCCGCCGGCCGGCCGGGGTCATCGACATTACGCAGTAGGCGGCCGGCGTGTAACTACGTGGTCTCGATCGAAAATTATTTACGCAACTTTTTTATCTTATGACATACAGAAATTTGGATTACGTATATGGATAGAGGAATTTATATACTATACGACATTTTTTTTTCCAAAACCAATGAAAAATCAGCGTGTATATCATGTTATGTCATAAATAATGAATGTATAATTTAAAACTGGACTGGGGCAACACTTTTAGCGTTAAATGTATTTATTGTTTCTGTAACAAAAGTAAAATAAAAATATAAATAAAAAAAACCTAGCATAAAATTTTCGAGCTCCTCTCCTCGATTGTCTATGCTTCAAAAGGCATTTTACCGTTGGTGACGGGTATTTAATTATCATTATTAGAATGAGTTAACAGGTTACTCACGTAAAGAGTTCCTCCAAAAACGTTACGCTAGTCAAACGTTACTCACCCACCCACAAGGTGGTCTGACGACCTAACCAAGGTCGCTGGAAGGCGCTGAATGCAAGCCGCTCTAGATCGGTCATTTTGGAAATCTTTGGGAGAGGCCTATGTCCAGCAGTGGACGATGTGCGGCTGAAATGATGAGACAAACGTTACTGCGTATCCGCGTTTCAGTGTCAAGCAACATTGAGCACTAACGTATGATGATAAAGTCTAATTTGGTTTGATATAGAAATAGAACGTCACTATCGTACGACTAAAGTATTATTTTATGGAGTGACCACCCAGCTACTGGCCGATATGTTTAGATATCAGTCGATAAGTTATGTCAGATACTTTTAGGCACCAAACGAATGTACGAGATGTCATCATCATCATCATCAGGTCTTTGTCTCCAATGCAGGAACGACCCTCTCTGTACTACCCGAGCCAAACTTGGCCAGAGCTGCCAGAGGTCTTAGTCTACGCTCTCCACGCTGGCCAGATGGGTTGGAGAGGTCTCATTGATATTTATAAGCTTTGTTTAGCTTGTATGTCCCTAAGTCGCCTTCTACGACATCCACGGGAGGTCTGGGAGTGGCCCTATTCTACTCTGCCGGAAACCACACGGGGTACGAGATGTATTATATACTATGTCAACCGCAATTCTATTTTACCCGCAAATCCAAAAAAGGGTGTTTTATTGCCTCACACCACACATAGCCACAATTGATTCCATTGGACGACGCAGGTATTGATGTGCACTCAATCATCAGCGTTTCCAATTAAATTAAAATTCATTCATTCATCACGTGCACAATAACCGAGAGCTTTTTTCGGCTGTCCGCTCTTTGATTAGATTTGGTACTGACAGTGGTGGATTTATCCTTAATCCGATATAACCTTAGCCCGGGGCTGTGGGCTGTCTCACTATACTGGGCCACAGAATTAATAAAAGTGTAATTCATGTACGAAACGGAAGCTCAAGACCTATTTAGAATGCAAAAGTTTCTTGCCTCTTACATATACCATTTTATCAAAATTATACAACAAAGTAATAACCCAACAAGAAATGTACATACCTATTTTTTGTTCGAGTAGATTATCCAAAATAATAGACTCATATTTTTCAGTTTACCAAAAAAGTAAAAATTCACAAAGATACGGAGCTTCAAAGTACCGGAGTCGGGCTTGCGCCGTGTTGAAAACGCACAGCTTCCATATACAATCAGATAGTACATTAATATATAAATTTTATAATGCGGCCACCAATAAATCTTCTATCGGCAATAAAAAGCTACTAACGCCTACACATTCATCTACTTAAAAAGTGATGCATATGTCTGGCGCCAATTTATAAGCATTTATATAAATGCGCTTTTTATAAGGTATGTGGTGTTGAAGTTGTATATAATTATCATTATTTCCGTCTGCTGGACATTTTCAATCAGGGGGCGCAAAATCCTAAAATACGCAACTGGGTACTGAACAAACCATCCATCGCGTCGCCGCAAAAGGTCGGCGAAGCCACATATCTCCCGTTCTGTTCATTCGTTCTGCTGTCCAGAAATTTTCGCAATAAAATTAATCGTTCCAATAAAATTGAAGCGAATAGAACTACCCATGCATGAACACTTTTTAATTGGGTCTCTCTTTGTGTTCCTTTTGCAGGCATTCGAACGGGAAATCGGACTTGAGCAAGTCGATTTAGGTTGCTGAATATTTGAGTTTACTTATCAACTTTTAGGGGTTTAATAAGTAGGTAAGAAGGAGGAATTATGTTCAGTCTTAAATTCAAGTCTCAACACGGTTGAATAGACGGGATCCTTGAGATAAGTCAGCTTTTGTGCGGTTCCACTGCTGAATATTTTGTTTTTTATGAACCATAAAGATTTTAATTACATATAAATTAACAAATTGTGTTTATTATATCTTTATCATCAATCAGCCATTTGAATGATTGATGATAAAGATCCTGACTTTATTATATAAGTGTTAAAATGTATATGACATACTACTTAATACCTGCTTTAATAAGTCAATTTCTTACAGTTATAAAGCGTGATTATGATAATATTTTTAGTAACAACGGGCAGCATTTTATTTTATTTAGCATACATTAAGCATAGGTTGTACTTAAATTTAAAACTGAACTTACGTATAGTAACTTATTAGTAATCTGTGACTGAACATCTAATAGTCTACACCAATGCCAATACAAACAACAATAACCTCTTTTACACACACCTATCCGGTTTCCAAATCCCAAACCACTTAACAAAATTTGATTTAAACATCAAAATAACTATCTGATCCGAATCAAAGCGGGCCATTTGTTGCGTGCGGCGGCCCCGACGGATTGCATGGAAATCAGACAAAAAACGAAATAACCGACACGTCGAACAAACGAAAATATATCTCCCCATTTTCATTTTCGACAAGCAATCGCGTTTAATGGGTTCAACGCGATTCCCACTTGAGTTTGTTCGATTTGTTTCATTTGATCGCTTCGACGATTCATGGCGAGGTGCGGCTACGCTTTGTAAAAAATAGATGTATCGTTATTGCCCCGATTCCGTCATAATGTATTAATGATTATTTCGTTATGAGTGGTGACCAATCACAGCAATTTTAAATAGACAGGTAAGGTTTTGGATAGACACTGATAGGCAGGTTTTGGATGGCTTATGGTCCTGGTTTACTCATTTATATATTACTAGCTGTGCCCGCGAGCTTCGCTCCCCGTGGGAATTTCAGGATAAAAACTATCCTATGCCCTTTCCTGGGTATCAAACTATAGCCATATGAAATTTCATCTGAAAGGGTTCAGTAGTTGAAGCGTGAAGTGGTAACAAACAACTTTTGGTCTTAATTTTTTCCGTCTAGCCTCCTTTCGCAACGCGCGATAAGCAACTTCGTTCCAATAAATATTGTGGGGCTCCCATAAAACTAACGTGATTTTTAATAGATAATGGTACGGAACTCTTCTTGCGCGAGTATGGCTCGCACTTGGCCAGATTGTACGACTACGTCTACTAACGCTTCTTTTGCATTTAACGTTGCCCATCATTATAAGTTAAAGCAGCTGATATCGGTCATGTCGCAGAAAGTGCCCCAATATTTAATATTGCGCTTTTTAAATGATTTTTTTATCTATGGCTTTAGGCACTTTATCAAAAGCTTGTGCTACATCTAGAAACATAGTAGAGCAGACTTTTAATTTTCGAGGGTGTTTTCAATTATATTTGTAATTATGTGAACTTGATCCATAGTTAAATGCTTTTCTATACTATAGTGTAAGTCTAAAGTCATAGATAACAAACTAATTTCAAAAGCGCAAAATTAAATATTTGGGCATGTTCTGTGATATACAATAAAGATAACATGCATGCACGACAAAATCACACTAATATTATAAACCAATCTCAGGTGACCAATCTCAGCAGTAATAAAATGTATTTTTTACCACATATCGCTGTCAAAATAAAAGTGACATTGGCCAAAACATTTTTCATATTATTGTTACGTGTAACGGCATAATAGTTTTTAAATGTGATTTTTTGTAAAAGTGAAAGACAATTATTGTACGGAACCCTTCGTGCGCTAGTTCAACTCGCAGTTGGCCGGCTATTCCTAAATAGTGACCAATCTAAGCAATATAAAATGTATTTATTACCACACAACGCTGTCAAACTAAAAGTGACATTGACCAAATCGCCATTAGATTACCGTAACGAGTTCGATCAAACGACCCATTTCTTTGAGTGTAACATATTTTTCAGATTATTGTTACGTGTAACGGCAAAGTAAGCTAACGTGGGCCAGTCACGAAAGTTCATGTGAAGCGATGAAATTCGACCACGTCTGGTATGCAGACCACGTAAGGACGTATCGGCCTAATGTTTATGGATGGACATTTGTGATAAAAAAATATTGTGTAAATGTGCTTTTACTTTTCATTTTACCCTTCAAAGATAAACTCGTAATTTCAAGAATAACTTACTTAACTACTGTTTATAGTTGAAAGTGAGAACGTGAAGCTTTTCTACGCGAAATTTTAATTTGCGAAAAAAGGCTACTTTTAGCTAATGTGAGCAGAAAGGCAGTTCAAACTTTGTAGGGTTATCTAGGGCTTGGTCAAGACACAATTTTAAATGATATATCCGTTTCCTTTCAAATGATTAATTTGAAATGGGGGCAGCACTGGACCCTGGAAATGGCCTTAAGCCATGAAGATGTGGCTTAAGTAGCCCCTAAAATTTCAAATTATAAGTAACGGATTTTTAAAAAGTTTTGACCACCTCTGTGGCCTAGTGGCCACGTTGTCCCACCTGAGGTCCCGGTTGCGATCCCCGGTCAGGTCAATATGAAAAATTATCTTTCTAAGATTGACCTGGGTCTTGGATGTTTATTTATGTATGTATTTGTTATAAAATATAGCATCGTTGAATTATTTTTTGGTTAAAACTAACGTGAGATGCAGTCATTATTAATTTCAAAACACGGGTAACTCACGTATAGAGTCAGCTACTGCCGACATGTTTTGACCTCATCCGGAGGTCTTCATCAGGGCGAATGTGTCGAGAGGCCCGTACACCGCACCGGCTCGCGACACACTGAGTCAGTGTGTCGCGAGCCGGTGCGGATGAGGTCGAAACATGTCGGCAGTAGCTGACTCTATACGTGAGTTACCTGTGTTTTGAAATTAATAAATCGTTGAATTAGTATCCTTTAATACAAGTCTCGAACCTACTTTGGGATAGCTCAATCTGTGTGATTTATCCGTTTAAGTATATTTATTTATTTAAAATCGACCTCAGTACACAATATATAATAAGTTGGAACAAATTAAGGTCACTACTGATCTTTATCAGCCATGATGACTGAACAATTTCAATTTAGACATTAGATAGAATCATCATCATCTTCCTCGCCTTATCCCTATTTGGACATTAGGCATTAGATAGAATATTTAAGTGAGTGCTATCCCAATTGTGCTACCATGACTTCGACGTTTCACATAGGTCGTTAATTTGAATTTCATTATATCCATATAATTTTCGTATTTATTATATTACTAGCTGAAGCCTGCGACTTCGTTCGCGTGGACTTTATGATTCCGGAAAATGCTCATCAGGCTGAACTTCTCTTGCTAATGCGTCATTTTTATATTTCCTATATTTTATAAAAATAAGGATAGTGTACTCAATAAAGACATAGTAAACTTACCCAAATCCTCAGCATCCTCGCTCCACTCGCCTTCTTGCGCCCAGCACGCCGCTAGCATCACAATCAGCCGGATCCACTTTACTGACCACATTGTTAACACGACTTCTTTACATCATGGCGTTCACAAAGCAACACTCAATAAAACTACACACTTTTGCACATGACGTCACAATAGCTCACGACAAAGTTTGCTTTTTAATTTTAAATTTGTCAACGGACAAGTCAGCATTTCTTTTTAATATATTCCAGGCTTTGAAGCGAGTCTTTTGGCCGATTTATTTTCTTTGCAACAACGGGGTTGACGTTTTTAGGCCGGCAATTTCACTTTAATATTGTAATCCGATTCGCTTTTTATTGTTTGGAAAATATGGAAGAATGAAAGAAGCTGGAAATTGGAAATTATCTGGTTCCGTAACTTTGTAAACTTTGTAAACTCTTAAGTATCGTTGGGGTTTGTAGTAATTTTAAGGGACTGAATTTATGACAAATTTAGTTTTGATTTAGCAACCAGTTTTTTTAACCACTTGCAATTGTCGCTTATTGAATAAAAAGATGATAAAGAATTACGTCATAGTCTTTATAGGGTTGGACATAGACAAGGGTTACTAAAATCCATAAAACAAATTTTACCGCTACATTTAATAATATTGTGAATAAAAATAATAAATTTTTCATTGCTAGCTCATCGTCTACTAAAATATCTTTATGGATTAACCACATAGTTTTAGGTGCGCTTACAGTTTATTCAAAGATACCTATTTTTTTCTTTCTACACATAAAAAGACATGACATAACGTGAATAGATAATTAATTATGTACACAATTTCTTAAAGTTCTTTGCCAATTGCCCCCTGTAATTTAAACACTGCGTCCAGAATTTCAGATGCCTTCATTGCTTTATTAGAGGTTGAATGACTACTGAATTCGCAGCCTCCGTTAATGTTCGGGGCACGTGGCTCGGCCATTACTCACTCGAGTTACTGCATCCAAGATCGTAGAGAAATACGGTCTGATATCTGTTGCTTCAGTAATAAGTTTTAGAACAGGGAATAATTCGTCCTGAGATTTCTGAATTTAATTCAAGCGTTAAAAAAAAATAAAAAAAAACAAACTTATTTTGTTTTCCTTGCTTGGCGCAGAAACATGAGCATTACGAATTGAATGATTTCAGCGGACTAGCCCAGAAAATCCACTAAGACCTGACATTCGGCAAGATAGAATTTGTTGGTTGCTAATAGCCATACACGCACGGTTATGCCCGTCGGACCTGTCCCACAGACGGATCTGTGATTCGCCACACATGAGTACGGGCATCAGACGGGCATCAGTTCAAATCGTGATTCCAGCATATACGGTTGTCTGTAAAAATGTATCTTTCAAAGAAAAATTGCAGTGGGATGGACTTTGTTGGATTTTTCCGACCAACTTTTCGTATGCTTCTTTTTTAATTCTTTATACATAATATCACACCTGTTTTCCACAGGGGTAGGCAGGGACTACGGACCTCCACTAATTCATTAGTTTACTTTCTTTTTTTTATTTATTTAGGTGCGAATGCTTATTTCTGACCTTCCATAAACAGTAAATACTTGTAAAACTCGATAAAACTTTTTTTTGGCTATATGCCATTTTTATGATCAAACGCGTTTAACACTATTATAGCGTTATTGCGCAACTGAGTTGAAATCTGGCAGGTACATCTGTCCTTAGTCGCTACGCACATGCTCCGATCCGAGTCCGACCGATCTGGTCGATTTGAGCACGGGCAGCAAGCAAGTACCCTTTGTGCAAAGGAACCCCGCCAGGAAAATTACGACAAGTTTCGCTGGTGTGGCGAGACCCTTACACTCAGGTATCACAAGCAGTAAGCAGCTTATTGCATTCAAGAGCGTGGAACACTGAACATCCTACGTCTTATTAGTTGTTGGAGAATAACTTAAAGACTTAGTTAAACCATTGTTCACCCAAATGAAGATGACAGTGACAAAAGAGGTGACATGGAGAAGGCCTTTGACTGTATTCCCCGAGAGATGATCTGGTGGGCACTGAGGTCCAAAGGGGTGCCAGAGATCTATATTGACATAATCCGCGATATGTACCGCGATTCCGAGTCCATAGTTAGGACTGCTGTTGGTGACTCCAAACCCTTCCCCGTTACAGTCGGGGTTCATCAAGGCTCGGTTCTCAGTCCCTATCTATTCAGTGTGATATTAGACGAAGTTTCTAAAAACATCAGAGACACACACGAGCAACCCCCGTGGCTGCTCATGTACGCAGACGATATCGCACTGGCTGATGCGGACAGAGGGAGACTGGTGCGACGCGCAAATGTGTGGAGGGAGTCGCTTGAAAACGGTGGTCTGAAGCTAAATGTGGCGAAGACTGAATACATGGCTTGCAATGCTACAGATCCCCCACCCGTACGCATAGGCGAAGACTTGGTCAAGCGTACGGACCAGTCCAAATACTTGGGATCTGTACTTCACGCATCCGGAGACATTGATGCTGACGTCAAGGCCCGTATATCTGCTGCATGGGCTAAGTGGCGAGAGGTGACTGGTGTCATTTGTGACCCTAAAATGCCGGTTAGGCTGAAGGGACAGGTCTACAAATCCATCATTAGACCTGTCCTTTTATATGGTAGTGAAGCGTGGCCTTTGCTTGAGCGGCACAAACAGGAGCTGCGTGTCACGGAAATGCAAATGTTGCGCTGGATATGCGGTGTATCACGAAGAGATCGTGTGAGAAACACCCGCATCCGCGGCAGCCTTCATGTCCGTGACATAGCAGACAAACTGCAAGAGAGTCGCCTTCGCTGGTACGGTCACGTCTTGCGGAAGCCGGCAAGTTACGTGGGAAACAAATGTATAGCCATGCCGCCTCCGCCGGGGCCCGGCAAGCGTGGTAGACCCAAGAAGTGCTGGCTTGACGTCGTCAAGGATGATATGCGTGCTAATCGTCTTACAACCAAGGATGCTCAAGACCGTGCGAAGTGGAAAAGAAAAAGTCGGAAAGCGGACCCCGGGCTTCTTAGCATTCAAACTGAGGATGCAACTGGGAAAACGCTCAGATGAGAGAGAGAGAGAGAGAGAGAGAGAGAGTGACAAAAGAGGTGACATGACATGTGCGAGAGGTCTTCTTTTTCGGGCGGATTATAAAAGTTAGATAACTTTAAACCATTAGTTTAAAGTTATTCTACGCTTTATCTAATAAGATTTTATAATAAGACGGCCAAAGTTTATGTTTCAGCTCTAACTTTGAGAATTCGTCAATAAATTTCAATAAGTAATGTTGTCCTTCATTAGAAGTCTAATAGAGTGGATACTTGAGGCCGGTTGGCGAAGTATGAGATATGCGTTGACGCGACAACCTCGCGTTTGAAGCGTTTGTGGATAGATACAAGTTAAAAGACATTTTGTCAAATGTCTGGGCATAGATCCTTTGTTTAGCAATGTAACAGTATTAATTGGTTCAGTCAATAAATAGCTTCCATGAGCTTGTTGTCCTGCCGTGTGGTTTGACAGGGCCACTCCAAGTCCTCCCGTGGATGTCGTAGAAGGCGACTTAGGAAATACAAGCTAAACAAAGCATATAAACATTAATAAGACCTGTGCTTCGGGCCAGCAAAGAGAGTGTAGCCCAAAGTCCTCTGGCTGCTCTGGCCAAGTTTGGCTCTAGTAGTAGAGAAAGGGTCATGCTCCTGCAGTGGAGACAAAAAGACCTGATGATGATGATGATATGAGCTTGTTACTTATAGTTCAAACATCATGCTTAGTAAGTTCTGTAGGTATGTAGGGACCCTTACACCGTACAGCTTACAGCTTAGTGCATTCAAGAGCGTAGAGCACTGAACTACTTCCTGAGTTTGTGTTTCAAGCTCTAACATTGGGGGTTCATTTAAAAGTTTGAACAAGTAATGTGGTACAAAATTTTTAAACACGGGAATTAACGCGAAACATACGCTTTTATTTAGTCGGGTAAATTTCACTTAATCCTGGGTTTGAGAAATTTGCTGTATCTATTTATGTTATTCGTGGTTGTAGTTTAAAAATGTATTTGAGAGCAGATTCATCTCAAAATTCTTAACTATCGCTAAATTTGGTTAATGCATATAAGAACAAAGTTAAGTAAGTACATATACGTTAGTACGTAGCATAGGTGCATCAATCAAAAATTAACAAATTGATATGTAGAATTATGATAACTATAACTCTACAAGCGCAATGATTGAATAAGTACAAAATATTGTATAGGTATAAAGTTCAGAGGATTTGGGTTCGAGCCCTGGTCAGGCCAGGGTTCGAACCCGGATCCTCTGAACTTCGGATCGGATCAAGTTCGGATCAAGTTTGGCCTTTTTTAAATCTTTCTGGGTCTTGGATGTTATCTATGTATGTATTTGTTATAAAATATAATATCATTGAGTAACTATCCCAAAATACAAGTCTCGATCTTACTTTGGGGCTAGCTCAATCAGTGTAATTTGTCCCTAAATATTCAATATTTATTTCACTTGCAACTTAGCATGTGAATATCGCTTGCATAAGATACATACATCAATGCATTTCCTAATGGTTTTCTCAAATAAAAAGCGAAGCAACCATGGCGTGTTCTTTCATCACGCGATGTCTACATCGCACGGGCACTACTATAATTCCAATTTGTGAACACAATACAATACAAAATATCACTTTAATATCTAATGTGTGTTTGCTTTTTCTTCAAAAATAAATAACCCGCCAAGTGTGTGTCGGGCCACGCGCAGTGTAGGACCGTATTTGCGAATGCCGACTTTGAGGTCACTAAGAACTAACTTTATTTAATTTGTATAATATTTTAATATCCCGAGTACATTTTTTGTTAATGCTATTTAGCTCTGATAGTTTTTTTGTAACTTGGTTAACTATTGCCGTAAATCTTTTCACGTCTCCGTATACAACCATATCAGCTAAACGGTTGTATATTATATGGATATATAAATACATAATGTGCTTAAAACGGTTTTCTATTTATGTATTGAGTTAACTAGTTTGATAATCCACTACAATAGTAATATACTTAATAGCTTGAAAAATTAGCCTACTGGCACGAGAGAATAAAGGTTAAGGTGCTAATACCTATTCATTACACATTGTAAGTTCAGGTTTTTGGAGAAAATGCTGCAGT
Source organism: Acrobasis consociella (assembly GCA_963555685.1). Lineage (NCBI taxonomy): Eukaryota > Metazoa > Arthropoda > Insecta > Lepidoptera > Pyralidae > Acrobasis > Acrobasis consociella. The sequence continues at coordinate 9,090,769 of OY743123.1, read as the reverse complement.
ACAGTTTTTTGCCGCTTCTTTTGTACTTGTGCTTAGGAAGCGGCAGTAAAATTAGCTATAGGTAAATAATCTATCATGATGACAATTATCAAGTGATACAAATATCCAACTATTTTTGAATTTTAATGCTGTTTATTTAAAACGTTATGAAATTTCCATAAATTTAACTTGCATGTGGGGAACCTTACTATATAAATAGATACTGGTACAATACTAAGCCATTGACGGCTGAACGGTTATTCTGATTCACGGCGTCAATGGATTCACATATTCGAATGCGGAAACAGCCGTTTGCGTATATGTAAATCCTGCGTTCCGTAAGCTAGGCTTTCCACTAAAAGCAAGTTTCTATGGCCTATAGTTTATGATTGGAAACTTTGTCTTTCCCACTGTCAGTTATTCTCAGAATCAAATGTTTCGATGAAAAGTAGTAAGGCTGTTGAATACAGTGGAAAATTTCAGCTATTTTCGGTAACATTTTTCGGCATTTCAAATCACTACAGGGATTGTACACAAAAATAGCCCATTTCTTCTGATCAAAGTAAGCACAAATCCTAAAAGCTTTCTTATTTGAGTAACATCTCGTTTCACTGAATAAAAAGATTTAATTTATTTTGACGAGGAAGAAATAAGAGATAATAACAAAGTCATCGGTAGGTAATTTTACCATAATCTGTAGATATATTTTACACGACTTTTCAGCAAAGATAACGAGTCGGATAGCAGGTACTTGTAAAGATTTTTATAAACTAATCTAAACTGTTAGGTTAGACAGACCTATGCTTCTGGATAGTGTATTTGTGAGATATCGGCAATTTTTTTGTGTTTTTCTTTGTTTTTCGTGAGTGTAAGTGGCCAACACTGATGTCAGATTTTTCAGGATGCCTAAAGGCATCGATTGTTAACTGCCGTACTATCTTTTATCTCTGGGATCCAAAGTAGTACAATGTCTAAGGATGCAACCGTAAACGTACATGGTTTATAATATGTAGGGGACACAAAAATGTATTGTATATTCAGTACCAATACCTATAGTAAGCTGAATCCGACATCGGCTCGAGTTCAGCTGTCATTTGCTCCTAATACACCTCGGAACAAGATGTCCGACATAATCTTTAGTAGGAAATTGCCTTTCAGTGAGTAATTTCGTTCACATTAGCGTGTAAAAGGCGAATCGTAGCGAACTGGGGCTCTTTTGTTTTCGAGCTTTGTTAGAAATGTTCTAATATTTTCTGATATTATTTTGAAGAAATCATAATATTTGATTAGTGCAATTTCATTTTATTTTATTTCTTTATTAGCACACAAAACAAATAACAATTATATTTTGGTATTAGCGTTGATCTAGATTGTTATCCTTACATATGCCTAAAAACTTGAAATACAAATCAAATCACAAGTAAAAGCCCTCGAGTCTGACACTTAAAAAAAATAAAAGGGAAAGAGAAAAAGAATGGAAAATGTCATAGAGTATAGATAGTAAAGGCTAGCTCAGTCAGCAGTTTATCTATTTATATAATTTTTAAATTATTTATATTTATATATAACGTAGGTATTTGGTGTCAGATTTTGATTGTTTGTAACTGCAAATGACACAGTTTTATTATAAGTTCAGTTTTTTTTAAATATGATAAATGTATATTTTTATTATATAAATTGCTATAAACCATATATTTTACAAGGTCTACTAGTCTAAAAAGTAAGTGATCTATTAAAAACTAGAATGAAATAACACATAAGTTTAACATTCACATTTCTCAAAACAAGGAAAGAATCTAAGAGCCCACAAAACGCCCTCCCCTGTAAATCGCTTCACATAACACATTTAAACGTCAACTGAACACATGTTCAAAGGTCGGCTCAGTCCCCTGTCAGAAATATAAAACTTTGACGCTTGGTTACGCATACACGGGTAAATAATGTCTTTTAATCTCTCACTGACCCTTACCCGGGAATAAAAACTTTCCAGAGGTTACAGTAACGCGAAATTTATTTTTCGATTATGCTCTATAATATTAGGTCAAACGGAAAGGGGGAATGATAAGGTGGAAAGTTATTGTTGAACTTTGCTGGTAATACAGACCTTTTTGGATTCTAGGGCGCAATAAATATACTGAGCGTTCTGTAAATATCAAAGGAAATTATATTAGCTTTCGCGTGATATAGGAACATGCATATACAATTATAAATTATGTACATATTTAAATCCGTAAAAATATAAACATGCGTATTTTATGTAGGTAATCTGGATAATAATATTTTATGAGTTAGTTTGGTGTCGAAAATGGCACATAATAATGGAAAATCGGTATCTATCTAAGTACTACCGTACAGTAATACATTAGTGGATACCAATTTTCCACGCAACTTAGTTTTTAGTATCCAGTTTTGATAATTAGATTTTTAGCTGCCTAAGTCAGCTGACACTGCCCCACCGTGAAAATGCATAAAGGTGACATTCAACACTTCTAAGGGTTTCGAACCCCATAAGAAAAGTTTTAATTTTAATATTCCTCTATAGATGTGAGATTTTACTCCTGTTAACATTTACTGAGTAACATGTAGAATTACAACAATCTTTTTCCTCAACGGTAATTAGGGCCTTTCTTAGAACTCGACCTTAACGTTGAGTCAGTTTTTGCTATTCCTTTGATAACGAGGCTCACTTCGCCACAAATTACACCTGACGGTAACCCAAACCTGTTTTTGATGAGCAGCGTCTGTATTTCAGCAAACGAATATATTATGCAGCTAATTTTACCTGTTTCCGGGGAAAATAAGAAGATATAGTAATGTGTAGATTAGTTAAGGGGGCTCTAAAATTTTCGAGGGAATGATGTCTTTAGAGTCTATTTTGACAAATGAGTGTATCTCAAGGGTTACTCCAAAAGCGGTACGCAATACAGACGTTACTGCGTATCCGCGTTATAATGTCAAGCAAAATTAAGTACTACAGTATGATGATAAAGTCTAATTTGGTTCAAACCAAATTAGACTTTATCATCATACGGTAGATAGAAATAAGACGTCACTATGGTACGACTAACGTATTATTATATGCAGTAACCCCCCTATTCAACGAAACTCTTATACACAACAACTTACAACAACATGTATTCTGTTTGAAAAAATACACAAAAAGCTACGGAGCTAGTTTTGCTCAGCATTAAACTACAAGACTGCGTCCGCAATGTGGAGTTTCAAATGATAGTTCACAAGATTCTCTCTAGAGTTGAAGCTCTTAAATAGAATAGGGCAGGACACCTGGCTAAAAGTGTGACGATTCACATACATTCCTTCCTCATCATTCTGCCTCTTCCTTTTCGGATTCCTTTTCAACCTCTCATACTAATGACATTTAAGTACTTATAATTTATTGCATACCTACCTAATCTGTTATAATAATAAATAAATTTATTCACCCTTGTCGATCTCTTGCTCTACGACCTCTATTGTACACATTTCATGTGGGAGCTGGACAGGTGGAGTTCTTTTAAAACGAACGATAGCAGATGGAAGAAAGCTCTCACCTTGTGGTATTCTCAAATAGCTAGCGCAGTGTAGCCCAGGTACAGAACAAGATGATGCAGAGAAAGTGCATGAGACTTATGCTAGCAGTGGCTTTTTGAAAGCTTGAAAGAAAATTGATGATGATGATTGATACTGTTTTATAATATTTTGTTGTATATGAACCTTAGTCAAAGTATTGCCGAGATATGACATTTTAAGGATAAAAGTAAAATAAATCGAGTGATTATATTGTGAAACAATTTAGTATATCATTATTGAATACTTCTACTACAGTATTGGAATAGAAGAATGAATTGTGTCCTGAACCGATGTCAAAAGGGCAAGGCTGCGTTCAAAATCATAAATATTTTTTGCAACGTAATAAATTGCTGTATTGTTTCATAAATCGTGCGACTATATCGTAAGACAATTTAGTTTATCTCATTTTTTATTGAATATAAAATGGTTGAGCGCGTACCTTTCTCTTATCCGATTCAGTTATTTATTGCACAAGTTTGTTTTTGACCGCCCCGCGTACTTTATAGACGAACCTTTCCTACGCAGAATGGCCAATTGTTATTTGATATATACTTCGTTCATGTAACTTTTTGTTGTTTTCTATTCACGTCAGTCACGTGACTTTGCTTTTATAATGTTAATGTTTTAGTTTGTGATGTGGGGTACCGACTATTACAAAAGGCTTTTATTTGGATTATGATATGAATGTAAAACTTAACATCCTTCCACAATTGTCGTTATGAAATTAAACATCTTCATTTAGAAACATCAATCTGTTATGTTGGTACGTCGTTTTTTGATAAGAAACTTATTATTGGTCAGGTTTATCTTTAAGATTACCTATTGATACCAAAAAATTACTGTCTTTACCTACTTGTCACATTAACGACAATTGTGTATTACTAACTTTCATAACTGTCTGATAGGAGTAGATTTCTGCCCTTAAAAGCGAATTAATACGAAATTTTTGATTTAACATAATGTAAACAATAATTTACATTCTATACAAACCTACACCAAACCCGATTCAACTTGATTATTCCACGTGTGCGAAAATAGTCCATCGAGACCCAGGATCGATGAAACTAAGGCCTGGAAAGATAGCCTAATATCACAACAGATGTCGACGACGTTTATGTCAACCGAACCTCTCACGAAACTAATAAAAGATTCAGCATTGTCGTTTTGCCGAAAGAGGGTATTTGCAAAGAGGGTCCTTCTAAAGCATAGGCCCATTTGAGCCCGTATGGTTTTGAGGTCATGCTGGACCGTCCCGTATTATCGCGGTGGTGTTCACATTGAACACACAATAATCCCAGTTTTCCACCTTTTGTGTACCGTTATTATCTGAATTAACGGTTAGAGTGTTCTCTTTGACAGGGATGAGTGTATTCGTTTGTATTTTTAAAAGCGGGGTTATTTTAATATTTACTTAAGGTTATTATGTGCTTCATTTACTTACTAACTGAGGCACCTTGCCATGTGGTTTAGCAAAGTAGAATAGGGCCATTCTAATCCTCTCGTGGATGTCGTGGAAGGCGACTTAGGAATACAAGCTAAACAAAGCTTATGAACGTCAGTGAGATCTCTCCAACCCAATTGGCCAGCGAGGAGAGTGTACGACAAGTCCTTTGACTGCTCTAGCCAAGTATGGCTCTGTTAGTACAGAGAAGGTCGTTCTCCTGCAGTGGAGACAAAAAGACCTAATATGATGATGACAACGATGATGAAAACAAGTTTAAAACTTACTTTGGGGCTAACTTAATCAGTGTGATTAAATTTGTCCGTATATATTTATTTATAGATAATAACATCTAATTATTTTTTTATACAACTAACCAAGCAAAAAAGCACACGGTCTACGATAGTAAGTGTATAAGACGACGTTCTAATGGACGTCTGCAAATACCGGGTATGCCACATTCGACTTATTCAAAAACTTTTACGTGTTTGTGAAGAAAACTTGATCTATGTACTTGTAATTAATATCCTTTTTTTTTATTAGTATACTTTACAAGTATTGAAAAAGTCAGTACAGCGCAGTAAGAAAAATACTTCAAAGTTTTTAGATAAAAAGTATATTTATAAGCGTAATGTGCTTATAAAAGACTTAGGTACCGTGCCAAATTTAAATTTAATTAAACAATTAATCAACTAAAATCAACTTTCATTGAATTATTTACTTAGTAAATGATATTAAAATAACGGGTCCCATAATTTAGTGACGTGATAAATGGAGTTAGAGAAGACAGGTCGCTTATTATCCCATTAGCTTGTTTGTCTTTACGGTATTAACATCGTTCTCCGGTTACGGGGTTCATTAGTGAGTAATCAAACGTGCAAATAATTACAGATGTGCCCCGTAATATAATATTACCTAATTTTGCGTATATTATTTCACGGCACGAAATTGTATCAAAGGGTTTATTTAAAAAAAAAGTGTAGCTCTCTGGTAAGCAGCTCTAGGCTAGACTATTTTCTATGATCTGCGACTTTTGTTCCTTCGTCACTTATAATGAAAAATTTGTAGAGATTCTTAAGTGCTAAAAGATTTTTAACTCTTGCTTTAAGGTGTGACTGGGAGACAAATAACACTGATTGGGATAGCCCCAAAGTAAGTTCAAGACTTGTGTTATAGGATACTTATTTAACGACTCTATATTTTATAATAAATACATGTATAGATAAACATCCAATATCCAGGACATTTTGAAAAGGCAATTTTATAACTTGCTCTGACCGGAAATTAAAACCGGAACCTCTGAATAGTAAATGAATTAGTTTTTTTGAGTAAAGTTATAAAATAATAAGAATATCACCGTTAGAAATCCTATTCACAAAATACCGACGAAAAAGACGGGATCTGTTGAATGGACTGTAAAGTCATAAGATGCAGAGGGCTCTTGAGATTGAGTATCTTGACTTGGCCGAAGTTTGCGTGATAAGGCACTATCTCGCAAGCACAATGAGACGCGCAATATACGGGAAAATTTTGTGTGTCATCATCAAATATTTTAAAGAAGTTCTGTTTGCAATACTGAAAATATTTCCTAATATAATAAGTATCTTACGACCAAATTTTTAAAGCAATTACAGTTCTTGATGTTATATAAAAAAAAACATACATTACCTTTACTGTTCTTATTAGTCTTTATTTAATATATATTTTATATAGAACCTTATTATTTAGGAAAAAATATGTTTTTGAATTATATTATATATATTTATAAATCCGAGTAAAAAATCTATATCTATACATATTATAAAACAATAAAAAAAGTGTGCCTGTACATTAATTTTATTTCCAAAAAAAAAATTGGGGGCGATGGAGACGTAGTAATAGAGAAAGAATTTAAAAAAAAATGTCTGTCTGTTTGTCTGTTTGTCTGTATGTCTGTTTGTCTGTTTGTACACGCTAATCTCCGGAAATACTGGACGGATTCGAATGAAACTTTTTTTGTTATATAGCTATTAAGCCTGGGCAACATATAGGGTATAAATGATTTTGGAAAATAGAACGCCTGATGCAGAAACATAATGGTCCAGCTAAACTATAAGAGATATAAAAATGTCGCCTTAGTAAAAGTTGTTCAGCCTGATGAGCATTTTCCAGAGACATAAAGTCCACGCGAACGAAGTCGCGGGCTTCGGCTAGTACATAAATAAATTCTATTTCTAACGCAAGCGATTTTGATAAAATATATATGAGACAACCTAACAAGTATATCCTTTCAATAAAAATAAAAAATCCAAACCGGTCTAGGCATCTTCGAAAAATCGGTGAACATACATAAAAAAAAAACTGAGGAATCGATAACCTCTACCTTTTTGTCAATCGTTTAAATACTCACAATAATAAATGATATTAATTGCTTGTCAGAAAGCTTTTACGTTTGCAAAAGACAGTCAGAAGTAGATTAACAATATTATTTACAGAATAAATGTACAAACCCAACTTTGTTTGAATCACTAAACAAATATAAAAAGGCTATTATTCATGTTTCTGAATTGTATGATAATGATGTAGGTATTATTTTATAGTACTCCGCTTAAATTTACATATTTCCAGTTGGAAAAATATCTCTCTGCTTTATATTAACGAAGTTTGTTCTTAAGTAATTAAGTTGTTTTTTTTTTCTTAATGTTATTTATAATGTTCACTAATAAAATTTTGTGACACGAAGTTTTGAATGTGAATTAAGTCACTCGAAATAATTTTAATAAAAATTAAACGGCTTTTTTAAAACGATGTTATGATGTAGTTGGACTTGCCACGATTCTTTTTCTTTACACACTATATAAATCTTGCCAGACACAAATTCCTAAATAGTTTATGTCTATTACGTCTATTTATTTAGATCGATGTAACAATATGTATCTATTTATATTTTACGTATTTAGGTTAGTTGTATATTTTAAATATTGTTAAAGAGAAGTGTTTAAACCTCCTCTTTACTTATATTTATTTATATTTCAAGAAAAAGACTTTTTATCTTTTTTTGAAACTTGTCTTTTGGGTATTGATCTTTAAAAAATCTTTAATTTAATTAGGTATAATCATTTATTATTATTCAATATTAGAATCAGGTGAACTTTAAGAACTGATTCTAATAAATGTACTTTTGATTATTGTCGTACTGAGTTCGAGCAATAAAGAAATTTTATCTTATTTTCCACCCATAAAGGTAAATATTAAATTAAAATAACAAAACCCACAAAAATATCCCAAACAAACCCCATATGCATATCCCAATCCTATGCTGAAACTTGCCTATATAACAGTTTAGATAACCCTTAGAATTAAACAAGTGTCCCTGGGGGCATAAAGCCAACATTGCCTATCCCATGCCGCATGTCCCTCTGAGTTCCCCCTCCAAGGACTAATTAGAATAAAAGAGTGTTAAACTTCTCCGCATTTGGACAGGATTTTGGTACACCCGTCCTCCAGGGAGGCGAAAATGTTCTGACAATCTTTTTTATCGTTATTTAGAAATACGAAACGCTGTATTATATGAGCAAACCGTGCTTTAAAATTAAGGTTTTTGGAACCTTTCGCTTTGTCTGTCCTTCAGGGAATAAAGACCTGTTATTGGAACTGTTTTTGCGATAAATTTTATTTATGTATGGTATAAGTACTACAAGACAGTGGCAACACTTCCTGTATTTGATAAATGCATTAGGTCATAACACTTCACTATTATAATACTAAACCCTATATTCAAAACTTTTATGGATAAATCACAGATACATACTTACTATAATTTTTGTAAACATATTTACTTACTTGATTACTAAAGACTTAAAAGTTTATACTCGTATTAGGGTATTTTCAGAGTAATCAAAAGCGAAATTTATTTCCTTACAAATATTAAAACCTTCTGATAAAATCGAGGGTAATAAACTAATTCAGTACAATTTTCATTACAAGATTTTGCCTTTTCCTCAATTCGAATTTTCTTCTACGCGGAAATTCAATTTCCTTTTTTAGATTTGACCTTTCAGACACAGAAAATATGATTGATTTTTATTTAGTTTTTTTCCTAAAAGTGAAGGATCACCGCCGATTTGCCGCGTGTTTTTTTTTATTGGGATATAAACTGCGTGAGAGCCAAATGATCTTTAGCGCATGTAAGTAGCCAACACTATTATAAGATTTTTCTAGCTGCCTAAAGGCATCTGACATAGCTTACGAGCCATTTTGATCACGTCAACTTAAATACAAAAAGAAACCACGTCATAATCGGTCTAGTCGTTTAGCAGTTACGATGCCACAGACAGACGCAGACACGTCAAACTAATAACACCCCTCTTTTTACATAGGGGGTTAAAAAGACGAGCAGATCGCAAACAAGATCTGTCAGGACGTCATTGAACGGCCGCAAGGATTATTTTTATTTCCCGGCCAAGATTTATTTTCCTTAGATTAGCATTCCTCTTATTTATGCTAATGTAATTTTAATGGCCCCGCCTTTTTTGGCTAATTTCATTTTGCGAAAAACTCCCCGGATTTGTTTTAAACCTCGGCTTATTAAGACGCCCTTAATGGTGATTATTCTTTTAAAATTTGAATTAGATGCCATCTAGTTATAATATTATGTGATGGGTAAAAGTTTTTGATGTGGAATGATAGCTTTCAAAAAACACCACACTTATTATTTTGTGATAGTTATAATTGTTTTTTTTTTTTTAATATATAGGTACAAATTACACTGATTGAGCTAGCCCCAAAGTAAGTTCGAGACTTGTGTCATGAGATACTAACTCAACGATACTATATTTTATAGCACCTGGCTGGTGATCGAACCCAGGACCTCCGGATTAGCGGTCTAGCGTGTTGACCATTACGCCACGGTGGTCGTCTAGTAGTCACGGAGGTAGTTCTTACTCGCAAGTTTAATAGTAGTAAGCTAGTAATTTAGCCTAAACATTTCGATGCTCGATCGAAAAGATTTGAATTTATCGAGTCTTTACATTAGTCCGAGTAACAAAGCTTATGCATATAATTTTGAATAAGTGATACGTATATTTTTTGCATAAAAATTAACTATTTCAAAGCCTCGCGTTGACAAGGAGTTAAATTTTGTAAGAATGTAGCTAGTAACAGCTCCATTGTAATTTAGAAAAACTGATGATGATGATGGTTTTCAAATACATTGACATCTTTTGAATTTCGTTATTCTGGGCAAGTTGTTCAGTATCACGAACAATTCTGTCTTTTTATACCCACCTACACACTCCGTTGTACCCCGCTTTGGACCCATAACCATCTGTTGTTTGTACTCGATGAAAAAGTTAGAGAAACCTTAACAAATATTTTGAATTGCCATCTTGACGACACAAGTTGGATACAAGCATCTTTACCAATTCGTCACGGTGGTATTGGGATCAGAAAAATTTCAAGTGTAGCACTTCCAGCCTTCCTGTCCTCGGTCTATAGCACGGCTAACCTCGTTGGTAAAATTCTAGGCCCGTCGCTAAGCGACGTAGGGTTAGCCGGCTTAGCCGTGGCCAGGGATGCTTGGATCGGTGCAACCGGCCCGGGCCATACTCTACCCTCGAATCCGGCTTCGCAGCGGCAATGGGATGAGCCTCTCTGCTTGATTATTCGGAAACAATTATTAGACAACACGAATAGTGAGGTGGAGAGGTCTCGTCTCTTAGCAAGTTGCGAGCCGGAGTCGGGGTATTGGTTAAATGCCATACCGTCAGCGAGTGTAGGCACCCTCTTGGAGAGAACCACTTTTAGTTTAGCGGTCAGTCTTCGATTGGGAGCTAGAACGAATGATCCACATCGCTGTCGCTGCGGTGGAGATGTCGATCCCCTGGGCCACCACGGCTTGGCTTGTCGTCGCAGCGCAGGGCGAGTTTCACGTCACGCCGCCTTGAATGACGTCATCCGTCGTGCTCTTGCCAGTGCCGGTGTGCCAGCAATACTCGAACCGAATGGTATCGCGCGAGACGATGGCAAGAGGCCCGACGGCATGACGCTCATCCCTTGGAAGAACGGGCGGTCGCTTGTGTGGGATGCTACATGCGTAGACACTGTAGCTGCATCCCATGTACGGGCGACAGCCCGAAAGGCGGGCGCGGCAGCGACGACAGCAGAAGCCATCAAGAGGCGCAAATATGCGGCTCTGGGAGAGTCGTATATATTTGTGCCTTTTGCTGTGGAGACCTTAGGGCCCTGGGGTGCGAAAGATCGTCAAATTTTTAAGGAAATTTCCGCACGCCTGGTCGATGTTTCCGGGGACCCAAGGGCGGGCGCGCATTTCGGACAGCGTTTAAGTATTGCTATCCAACGCGGAAATGCCGCCAGCCTCTTGGGTACTTTGCCCTGTGACGGCAGCGATTTGGCCTCAATTTTTTATATAATTTAATATAAATTATTTTTAATTAGTTTCAGTTAGTTTTAATTTTAGGTTGTATTTATTTAGTTAATATAATATGACTTACTAAATACATTAATATTAATTATTGAAATAAATATTTTTTGAAGTAAAAAAAAAGAAAGTGTCACGAACTGACCATACACTTCAAAGATAGTTTTTCCATTATATGATACCCAGAACTAGATAACGGCTATAAGTTCTGTCTAACCTGTTAGAAAATAAGACGTAATATGGCATCATCTCATACCCTGTATCGAAACAAACATATAAACGTCAGAATCGAAGTAGATTCTAAGACATTTTCGTAAGAGAATTCGTTTAAACCCCATCCATATAAATCAGTAGCTACTGTAAAGGCGTGTTCCTACATTACGTAGTTACGTAAGGATATGTGTACCCGGTACGAGCCACAATAAGTCAACAGCCGCGGGCTGAGACATCGGGAAATCGGGAATGAAAGAAATTCCCTGTACGTTTCTGTGCGACATTAGCAAACAGAAGGGATATTGTGCTTGTTTTGCTGTACGTTTTATTTTTTGTAGTCGGTAGCTAGTGTAGCTTTGTAAAAATTATAGCTCATTAAATAAAAGGGTTTAAGCAAATTATGTATATTTATTGTATAGAGCTTCAATAAATTTGGTAACAGTATAATAGAAAAGTGAACTAAGTATAGGTTAGAAAAATATTATGTATTTTTTGTCATATTATAAACATTGAATTATAAAAATTTACTAATATAATTGTATGTAAGTCTTGGTAGTTGAAGTGGTACCGTGGCTTGTGACGTTGCCGCCTTGTAAAATTTGTACAAAACCATGATGTCATGCAAAGTTAAAATGTGCTGTATCTTCGTTAACATTTATTACTCAGAGAAAATAAAAAAAAAAAATAAGTTAATAAATTAATTTTAGACAAAAATATAAACAGTCTTATTATAAAACGCAGACTAACTTTGTTACTAGGTTACCATTATCCGACCAAATCAAGTTGACATTTTCAGATGAGATAATGACGTATTACTAGATGTCAACTTGATTTGGTCGGATAATGGTTTAAACCTAGTAACAAAGATAGTCTGCGTTTTATAATAAGATGGATAAGGTCTAACAAACTATTTTAAGGACAAATTAAGTTCCTATGTCGAAGTATGAAAAATAATTTTTGGCCTTCAATTTGTATGAGAGGTATGGGAGGTCAAAAATTACCTTTATATTTCGATACGTGTTCCTTGGGGAAAGTTGTTCAGTATCATGGACTGAATTCACTCTTAAAGTAGTTTCAGTATATTTTTAGACCTTATATTTTAACGTAGCGAAAACGAAACAAAGTTTCAAAATGTTTCGACGCAGCGAATTTTTTATTTCTATTTTACAACGGCTCTGTGGTATTGGCTTGTCATGGCTTGTTGCTCTTTATTTTCGGAGCGAAAAGAGTATAGGTATTCATTTTTACAATTTTTGTTACTATTCGACGTAAATTAGGCTCTTTTTATATTATATTTTTGAGACAATGTATGTCAATTTTTAAGGATGTATTTTTTATGAATATATCTACGTCATATTCTTTCACGTCTTTATCCCTAATGAGCCTACGAGATTTAGGGTATTGCGCTTCTAAACAGGCAGAGCATAAGGCTGCAAGAACTGCAGGCAACTTTTAGAATGATAGTGGTTTTTGGATGTTGACCTGGTAGAAAAAATAAAATAAAAAACTATACATTAAACGTAACATTCTATCGACGAAGTGAGTGAAAATGCGAATCATGTCAATAAGCGATGTGGCTAGTAATCACTATTTATTTTCTTACCTTATCGCTCATCATCATGCTTTTATGAATGAATTGAAAAATTATTTATAAATAATATGACACACTTTAGATTAAATTTTGTAATGATTTATTAAGCAAAAATCATAAACTGCACTTAAACAGTGAACCAAATAACGCATTCTTGAAGTAAACCTACTCCTAATTTTGAATGTCACTCCCTTACATATAATGAAATAATTATTTTAAATAAGACTTTACGTCAACAATAAATAGACTGAATCATAAAACACAACCTTTTGCTGTCTAACTAATATTTTACTCTCTACCCACACTCTACACCTTATTTTAATCACTTTACTCATCCACAATTAACACAAGCGTTAAGCATGAACGTTGTCATACACGCAAAACTTCAAATCCACATCAGTTGTTTATGTTATGTGAGCTTTATTCCGCCTTTTATTGCTAGGGTCCATTAGGGACAATTAAACAGAGAAATACCCTGTTTGTCGCAACAAAATAACTTTATACTCTATCCCGTTTATATAAAGTTTAATTTCGTGTGTTAGAACAAATTCAGGGCCGGACGCGTGGGCATTATGACATGCGATTCCAACATGCAATATTGAGCATACATTACAAAAAAATCGGAAATGCTTCGCGATGTAAACAGAACAAGGGGTTATTATGTTTTATTTTACTGTGGCCATTTTATTCAGTCAAGGACGTAAAAAAACCATGTTTTTGCATACGGATTGATATTTACGTTAATAAATACAAAAAAAAAACTTTTGCCCATTCACGCTTCGAATTTTATGGCAGTAGTCCAACCATGTCCGATGCCTTAAGGCAGCTTGAAACTGCCGTAATTAAAATAAATGATAAAAATTTAGATAATTAAACAGGCATTAAAGGTAACTAGTCAGATTATAAGTCAATAAAAATGTAAGTACTTCTAAATCTTTCAATATGCGTTAAGTTATTTTAAGTAAAATAAAACTAAATAACAGTGACAGGACAAAGTAATTAATAACTTTTAAGCTATTTATAGAACCCGATGACTTAAACTGAAGCAATATTTACCAAAAGTGACGTCCCCTAACGAGTGCCGCCGAAAGTCAGACAATTTGTCAACGTGCCGCCCGAACTTCGTGACCAATAGCTTCAAATTCCATTAAAGACTGTCAACAAATAAATAATAATGTTATTTGACTGGAGCCGACCCTGGGTTTATTAGCCTTATTTATTTTTACGTTATTTATTAACCTTATAACGAAAAAGATATTTGATCAAGAACTTCTCAGTTATTGACGAAGAATGGTTTCAGGTTTCACACGGCGAAAGGGGGAAGAAAAAACTGGAACCAATCCCTTGCGTGACTTCATTTTTTCTTATTTATTTGCTTGCATGTATTAAAACCTAATAGACAATTAACCTTTGGGATTTAAATCCCTTTATCTAATCTTCATACAGCTTCAATGGCTCGGGATGTGTCTGTCTGATTCACCCTTCCTCGTCAATGTTTCATTAATCATTCGCTCACATTTCCGCCGCATTGGCCCTTTTCATTCAGATGACAGTTCATTCAGCGTTGTCATTATTGGAATGTACCCGGTTTATCGGTATGAATGTCTTTTTGTTCGTAAAATAAAAACGGGCAATACAAATGGATAATAATTTTATGAAAGACAATGACCCTTTTGGGAAATATATTTGTTAATTGATATTAACAAAATTTGAATGTGTAACATGGTGGGCATTAACAAAAATATTGACCTCCAAGGGTAACCAAGTTTGCGACCCTAATAGAACGTTTATAAATATTACTTTTATACAAAAAAAATATGCAAATGAGTGATTAAATCTTCTTATTGGTCGGTAAAAGCTCTGAATAAAATTATTAGTTTGTTTAAAGATGTTTTTCCGGACATTATTTGAAATTCGTCGCAATTTTAACTCTACGAACGCAAACAAATAAAACAAACGCTGACAGGATATGTGCTAAGTAAAGTAATCCTGAAAAGAGATGAAGGGACCAAGTCCTGAGACAATAAACCTAATCCGTAATCTCAGCGGATTTCTTCCGTAGCAATATCAAGAGTCGCTCACGTGATATTGCTATATTTAGCAATTGTTTTCGATAAACCTCAAAGTAGGTACGAAATACTTTATGCAATAAAATTCAGAACAATCTGTAAAATACAGTTTTCTAACTCGACCTTTTTGGAATCCAATCCAAGACCTTGTAATACAGAGACAAGAGTACCGAGCCCGTCTTCAGAATATTAAACAAATGAAAAACATATTTGTAATCTCTGCGCATTTTCAAGAGCTGCGCTACCAATTTCTAGATTCGCTTATGCGATAATATGTAGTGATTATTTTTGATTGGCCCCAAAGTAGGTATCAAATATTTTAGGAAATAAAATCCAGGATAATCTGTAAAATACAATATTCCAACTTTACCTTTCTGAGAATCAAATCCAAGACCCTGTAGTATAGAGATAAGATAACATATCCATAATTTATGCACATTTTCAGGAATACCCCCGTAGTAATCTCTAGAGTCGCTTATGCGAGAATATAATATTTAGAAATTGTTTTCGATTGGCCCCAAAGTAGGTATCGAATATTTTAAGAAATAAAATTCAGGACAATCTGTAAAAGACAATTCCAACTACCTTTCCGAGAATCAAATCCGAGACCCTGTAGTACAGAGAAAAGAGTAACAATAACATATCCATAATCTGTGCGCATTTTCAAGAATACCCTCCGTGGCAATCTCTAGAGTCGCTTATGCGATAATATAATATTTAGCAATTGTTTTCTCGGTAACTGCACGCTCGTATTTGTAAGCTCGCGGGCACGACCCTCCCGATATTACGGTAGATAGCAGATAAGGTCGTGGAACGCTTTTGATTATATTTTGCCTCAAAATGCTGCGGTAAAAATAGCTGTACCTGGTTGACTATGGTTGTTTTTGACAGAGATAAGGATTTCTACAGTACATAAATCATCATCACCATTATTATCATTTACCGTATCAGCACTTACCCACCTCTCCTCCATGTCCCGCTTCATACATTTCCCGTATTTCTAGGTCTTCCTCTATTTCTTATACATATTATGTACTTATGAAGTCTTTATTTCATGTAGGTTGACCAGACCTCAGGGTCATAAAAACCCAAAGGCCACGTTCAGCGTGATGGTGCGCGAAGATATAACCTTTTTTTAAGTACCTATACCCACAGGGTGCCAACGGGACCCTATCAATGATCTTCCGCTGTCTGTATGTCTATCCGTCCGTCTGTCACGACTTAAAACGTGTTTCGAACGGAGGTACGGAACCCTACACGTACGAGTCCGATTCGCACTTGACCGATTTATTTCAAAAACACGTCCATAACACCCTCTAATAATGTAATTCGACAAGGTTGATTTGATTTAAAGTCACCAGCACCACATTTGGTTGTGTTTTCATGGTACAGACAAGAGAGGTTGTGGGTTCAAATGCCACTCGCGTAGGATTTTTCTCCGTTATTTTGTACAAAAAATCAAAATTCTAACAAATGGTATGATCTCGTGAAACTCCACAGCTTATTTAATATTCCGTATATCTTTCCTGTTTGCAACTCGATATCTGATTAAAAATTTATAAGAAAGGACCCCATGTTATTGTTTGTTTGTATCATAGATTACTTACTCGAAAATTTAACTTGAATATTTCTTAATTCTTTACTTTAGTTTTATGTATCTGTTCCTGATTTGTTTTCTTTATTCTCAATAAACGTATTTGTTTTTTTTTTCAGATGGACGCTGGGGTAGGGTATACCGAGGACCAGATGGCGGGATGACCTTGATAAATTCATAAGCGACTGGCCGAAGATCGCTGAAGATAGAGACGTGTGGAGGGGGAGGCCTTTGCCCAGCAGTGGGACACAAAACCTACAGGCTAGTTGTATAACAATAATAGATGATTATATAATCTAATTTGATAAAGTACAAGTGTATTCCATATCACCTTAATCAAATAATACATGCTACATGTAGTTTACCTCCCGATTATCACAAATGGCTTCCTCGTTCCATTATCTCCTTCTAATTATTAATATCAAATATATGTATCTATGCCGTAAATGTAGGTGGCAATTTAGTAGATTTAAGACTTTAATACGAGGGTCGTAAAGCCGAAATTGGTAATAAACTATGTTAAGCTAGAGGGATTTGACAGCAATTCTGTATATAACGGGATTGTTGGGCATTCTTTTATAATAAAATTAGTATACGGACCTTATTTACAAAGCATAAAAGATCATTATATATAACTATTTAATTCCCGTGAAGTCAGAAGTTCAAGTAAGTTTGATGATACTATGATAGTAGTTTTTTTAATATCAATCAATTCCAAGCTGTTGCACAATTTATAAAGAAACTGCAATAATGGATAAACGTAATTTTTATAGTGTTTATTAACTTTATTATTTATTAAAATCCTATACCTTCAGGCAATGTTTGTTTATTTATTTATACAATTTTACAATGGCTCCAAAGCTTTGAATTTCGTGACGCAGATGTAAGTCTTTCTTATTATGCAGTAGCCGAAGCCCACGTTGAATCCGTTTAGTATTATTAGTGTATTAATAGATAAACAGGCAGACATTTTTATTTAAATTCTTAATCTATTACTATGTCTCCATCGCCTTAAATAATATATTTTTTTGGAAATATTATTCAATGTACCTACAGACACTTTTTTTACAGTTTTATAACATGTATAGATTTTTAGGGTTCCGTAGCTAAATGGCAAAAAACGGAACCCTTTTAGATTCGTCATGTCTGTCTGTCTGTCTGTCCGTCCATATGTCACAGCCACTTTTTTCCGAAACTATAAGAACTATACTGTTGAAATTTGGTAAGTAGATGTATTCTGTGAACCGCATTAAGATTTTCTCACAAAAATAGAAAAAAAAAAACATATTTTTTGGGGGTTCCCCATACTTAGAACTGTAATTAAAAAATTTTTTTTTCATCAAACCCATACGTGTGGGGTATCTATGGATAGGTCTTCAAAAAAGATATTGAAGTTTCTAATAAATTTTTTTTCCAAACTGAACAGTTTGCGCGAGAGCCACTTCCAAAGTGACAAAATGTGTGTGCCCCCTCTAAAATAAGAGAATTATAAAACAAAAAAAAATATATAATGTTTATTACCATGCAAAATTGTTTTGAACGAGATCTAGTAAGAAGTTTTTTTTATACGTCATAAATCGTAAACCGCAAATTACCTTTCATTCAATCAACTCAAATAGAAAAATAAAAAAAACATACTACAAGACTTTTATATTATGTTACTTGCTGTTACGGAACCCTTCATGGGCGAGTCCGACTCGCACTTGGCCGCTTTTTTACTTTGTTTTCTTACTGTTTATTGCACCTATGAGGATAAAATTCAAAAGCTCCGACGTCGAGGTATTATAGCATATAACCACACAAGTTTTCAGAACGGCAATCCGCACATACCAAAGTTATATAAATGCTTCTGACTCTGTCACTTAGCATCCCTTTCAGGCGCAGGTGTGGAACAAAGTTATGCCGTGCAGTAATGAGGGTATACCAAAGTGCTTAAAAGCGACAGTCATTGACAAGAGTGTAAGTTTATACGAACACGCACGCCTTTCGTGGTATCTTGTGTATTACATAGGCAGGTATTACAGACTGTTAGGTACTCACTGCGGTCTTGGTGTTGTTTAATAAACCTGTAAAATTGTTTCAATTGAACTTATTTCAGGAAAATGTTTATTCAAAACTGGAAACAGGCTTCAACCCCTAACTCGAGAACTGATTTTGAAAAAACGGGACCACCCCGCACCACCCTTTCAATTAAAAAAAGATTTTTTTAAATCGGTCCAGACGTTGATTAATCGGTGAACATACATTAAAAAAATATATCGCGATGAATTGATAACCTCCTCCTTTTTTGGAAGTCGGTTAACCGGTAAAGACCCGCACGACATAAATAAATGTCCACGATCATTGTCTTACTATTGTGTCTGGTATTGGCGGTAAAGGAACGGTTAAAAATACCCCTGGCAACATGTCAGTTTAACCATTTATCATAGTAACTTTTAAAACCTTTAAGTAGTATTTTTTTATTTTTTTTTTGTAATATTTTTTACAAGAATACTGCCGCGCTCTTAAAGACACGCTCGATCCAAAATGCTATTAGTTTGTAATTTTTACGTTTAAAACATGTTAAGAAAAATAGTTTTCAAATTTCCGTTAATAATTAATTAATTAATTACTTTATCAATATGACTTATGATTATTATATATGATTATTAATTAATTTATCAATATGACTTTATGATCTTTGAACAAGCGAACGAAGCAAACGATGTTCTCTGAGTCTACTAACAATCCGGCGTTTGTACGTATGTCTGTTTGTTCGATAATACCGCGAGTAGTTTAGATAATTCTTCTTGAAATTTAGTAGGCGTGTAGAGATGGCCAAGAGAATTATGTTCAAACATAAGTTTAAGGGGTTGCAAAGATATGGGGTTAGTGAGTTTCTAGTTGGAAACGACCTAGTAGTTACCTAGTTAGTTAGTCAAAATCTTTATTGTTTACTATCTGTCTATTGCAAACTATAACATGTACTATTAACAAAACAGTACCTGGGCGACCGAGCTATGCTCGGTTACATCTCAAACATCGAAAATACGTGTTTTCCCAAACACAAGACTAATCTAGATCGATTGTTTACCCCCGAAAACCCCCATATACCAATTTTCACTAAAATTGTTAGAGCCGTTTTCGAGATCACAGAAATATATAAATAAATATACAAGATTGCTCGTTTAAAGGTATAGGATAAAGTTACAGAGTAATAGATACATAAAACAGACGTCAAAAGTCGGCCTTATCGCAACTGCAATCTTTTCCAGGCGACTGAGGTACTAGGAGATGTTTGACAAAAATAGGTGAGGTGCAAAGTTATAGGCAAGTAGTTCATATTTATGACTTTAACTCTGAAACAATTTTTTTTCGGATTTTTTCCGAAGAACGGCAAGATTCATGAAGCGAGTGTCAGGGGTGGCAGTCAACTAATTTGTCCGGCAGTCGGACAGTGAGCGGAAAAGGGTCCCTTCAGAATTCACCTAATTTCTTCTAATCTCCCCTGAACATCGCTGCGGATTAATGGCGATGTTCAATTTTCAGTGAAATTGTAAAATTTACATTTTTTGATTGTTTTACAATGGCACGACAACCTTGATGTAGTGTAAATCTTACTTTGTTTCAACTAGTATCCACTATATTCAAATCCATCTTGCAAAGTAATATTGTTACATTTATCTACAGGATGTTTCAGAAAAGCGAAATAATATTTTACGGGCAAGATCAGTTCCTGATATTGAACAGCTTATAACCAAAATAAAATAAATTTCAAAGTAACCCACGAAGAAATATTTTTGATACCATAAACAAATAAAGGAATTGGCAGATCGAGTTTCCTTCCTTCTATGAAACAGTAAAAAAATATATATACTGGAATTTTGTTTCCGTTAACTTTATGAAACAATAAAAAAAATATTGGTAAAATGTTCCTGTTAACTCATAACTATATTACGGCCTTAATATACACATAAAGAATAATTTTGCTAGGCACTAGTAGTATCTGACAAAAGATAAAATCGATGCATTTTTATATCCGTCCATTATAGCTAATCTAATTTATCTAGTCTGTTTGATATGCTATATAGAAATATATCGGTCTTTTTTTTATTGACTTATTTAAAAATCAAACCTTTTTTAATATTTAATGTTTTTTTATAAATTATAATTACTATCCGTCCACCTAGACTTCCGTTTAGTTACAGCCTACTCAGGGTTATGGGGTGGCTGAGCTTGCTGCCCGAGATAACACGGCTAAATTAGGGTAAGCGGGTTATTATCTTTTCAGCGTACCAGGTAAGTAGATTAGCATTTATTTTGCACTCTTACAAAAATTAGCCGTAGTGCCATAATTACAGTCCTCTAAGGTTCTCTTGAAACGAAATTACTTATAAGAAAATATAGTAAGATTTTTTTTAAAATAAAGAAATGTATATCGGTATTATTTGTGAGATTTAAAAGTAGTCATGACGTGACACTTAAAAAAACGCATACTGAAAAATCTAGAGATCAGAAAAGAACTCTCCAATTTTTTTATAACCGTAAACCAACGATTGTAAGACATAATTCCAACATTCATTACAAGTTTGTCTTACGGGTAAATACCCTTAATAAATGTTCCTATATAAATACGATAGTAACTCTGACTGTCTGTTACCTCTTTACGCTTTAACCACTAAATCGATTTAGATTAAATTTTGTATCGATATGATTGAAGCCAATATCTTTAAAAAATTAGATAACAAAGTACCTGGGTGACCGAGCTTTGCTCGGTCGGTTACATCTCAAACATTAACTACATTTTTTTAAACTTGTCTAAAAACAGTACAAAATAAAAAATTATATATAAACTTGAACATAAAAAAAACAAAAGTAAGTCACCGAGTGGGATTCGAACCCGTAACACTCTTTCTAGCGGTCAGCATCAGAAATTAGCGACCATATTCTGCGTGGAAAGAAAAACGAATGAAAACTCGAAAACATGCGTTTTCCCAAACATAAGACTAATCTAGATCGATTGTTTACCCCCAAAAACCCCCATATACCAATTTTCAGCAAAATCGTAAGAGCCGTTTTCGAGATCACAGATATTTATAAATAAATATATATATAAATAAATATACAAGAATTGCTTGTTTAAAGGTATAAGATAGCAAACATTTTTAATATTAGAATTTTTCTTTCCTAATGAAATGTAGGATGTGTTCAAAAAGAAGTAAAATTAAGTGTATCTACGGAATTAGAAGATGATACTGAGAAGATGTAAGTTACTTGGAATGTTGAATAAAATGAACTTTCCTCGTGGTAGGTCAGTTGTAGGAAGTGCCGTAACTAGCCTTATAAACACGCCCGGTCATAGAATTTATTCAGTGGCCCGGGGCGAGCTTCTTTAATTGCGCCCTTCATCTTCAGTCTTATATTTTAAATGTTATTTACTTGTAAAAAGAATTCATTATATAGATGCGATCGCAGCGCAGGTGTATATTTTGCTTTAAATAATGGGTTTTGTTTGTGGTATTGGTCTGTCATTCTTGCGCCCCTGCAAGATCTGAACCCTGTGCCTGGGCGCCACTGGCACCGGCCTAGTTACGGGCGTTACAGTACTGGGTTACTTGTAAGTAGCTATATACATATAGTTTGTAAAAGTTGTAAAACTCTTATGTTAAAATTCTTCCATGCTTGTCGGGTAAAAAGGAAAAACTTGTGAGCTGCTTCTCTTCCCACGCAGATCGTAGAAGCTGATGGAGGAAATGGGCGTAAATTTGAATCATGTTAATAGACAATGCAGCTAGCAATCCATCACTATTTTGATTCCTTTTACTACCTTCTTGCCTACCATAACTTGCAGCTCTGGGCTCTTTCTGCTTAGAGCCGCAAGGCACATAATGCTCTGTCTGTCCCATTAGGGATAACGACGAGATAGTATGTAAAACCGCATGCGACTTTACGTAATAAGAAATTTTTTATTCTAAAAACAAGCTTAAAAGGAACAAAATGTTTATAAATATCCTATGTGTAACAGTTAAACTGTCATTAGTATAATTACCGGTATAAGTATTCCTTCATTGATAAAACTCCTTCGTCTATGTGGTTCAACATTTTTCTCTTCGTATTTATACGCAAATTCAAGAGTTACAGCGTTAGCTTTTATCAAATATCGCTTCGAATATCAAAGCAACGATGTATGCAAACATAAATTCAATCCCTTATAATATTTTTCTTACGCGAAAATATTTTTCCGGTGCCTAAAGCGGTCACCTACAATCACGTTTCGCCTTTGAACTTCGACAACGGGTTAAGGATTTCCACGAAAATTGCACAAGTATCTAAAAAAAATAAACAGGTACCACAGTTTACCACGAAGGTTGTAAATCAACAAGTGAAACCTTGATTGATGGCACAGATCACAATTATTTAACGTTTTAATTTATTTTGTGTTTTCGCGCGGAGTCGCGAGCGGCCGGGAGCGGAGCCGCAGCCATTCGCGGCGAACTGCGAAGGAGCACTGATTCGGCATTGGCCAGCATTTCCAAAGGTGAGCATTTCGGAGCGGTTCGGCCACCCTCGGCTACACTCGGGAAGCTCATCTAGATTCGATTGTAAAAGAAATTTCATATTTTCATGAACAACTACAGAATTCTCTAATTGAAAAGGTGCTTGAAAGTTCTAACAACAGGGAAAAGAATTTGGAGTTAAGAACTAGGCATAAATGGAAGATTATTAAAAGTCGACTGAATTTTGTTAATGATTTTCTTTTAAAAATCCACAGATATAGCATTGTTTCCTATTTTTGTTTTTTAGTGCAATAAAATGAGGAGCTTGGTTGCCCGGCGGAGTGCGCATTACTAGTGCTTTCGCAAGTTAAGCGACACCGGGCGTGGTCCACACTTGGTTGGGTAACCACAAGTGGGCATAAATATTTTCTCGGGCTCCTCCGTGCTTCGTAAGTCACCAAGTCGATGGTCCCGGCTGTCATCATTGTATGGCAGTCGTTAAGCTATATCTGATGCCTGGAGATGGCCTAAAAATTTTACACCAGTGTTGGCCACTTACGCACACGAAAAATATATCAAGTGAAATTATTTTGTGTTGAATAAAGTTTAGTAACTTTTTCTTATGCGTCTTCATTTTATCTTCGATTCGTATAATATTGAGCACTCGGATGGCAAAACAAAAGTATTTTTTAATTGTATCGAGTAAAATATTTGATTAAATTGAAAATTTGCGATGGAACTGGTTTATGTAGCAATTCCATTAGTTGTTGCTATACGAAGTTACCTATGATGCTCGCAACCAATAACTAAATTGAATGTTAAACTAAATTTGTTAAAAAAATTGAATAACTACTATTGCAATGTTTATTATTTTATTGACTTCATCCTATAAATTATACACTTTTAATAAAAACAAAACACAACATTTTTTTAAATATTAGAATTACTATGTTAAGCACGAAGTTAGAGGGTAAACGTATATTGATATAGATTATATAGATCAGCTATCTCAAACATTGGTGCCTGATCTATTTTTAAATATATAGCGGAGTATAATTATAACATACGAATTTTATTTTCAAATAACGAATTGGGGGTACTCCAAAAACGGCATGCAAAATGGACGTTACTGCGTATCCGCGTTTCAGTGTCAAGCAATATTGAGCACTAACGTATGATGATATAGTCTAATTTGGTTTGACATATAAATAGGAAGTCACTATCGTATGACTTATTACGTATTATGGAGTCACCCAGCTGGTTACTTACAATTACACTAAAAGTTATTTCTTTTCACTTTGCCGTGTTCTTTGATTTCAAGGGATTTTTGATTTTGTTGTTAGTGTTTTCTTCTATTAAATGTATGTACACATACATTTAATAAAAGGCTTGGCTTATAAGTGATAAATATAAGGTAAACAGTGATAGCATGCCCCCTGTTATCTTTTCGCATAGACGTCACAGTTTTGTGGGATTGAAACATTGAATTTATCAACTTATTGATATCGACTTCTTATACTCACCAAAACCCTTATACAATACATCATTTAATTCCAGGGCCGATGTAGAATTGTACCCAGTTTTTGTAATTATTGTAAGTAAATTATGATTTTTTTCTTCTTATCGTGTGTATTAGTGACTAACACTAGTGTCAGAGTTTTTAAACCGCCTTAAAGACCTCTGAAATGGTTTAAGGTAACGACCAATGTCAAAGACAGTGACCGGGACCGACGGCTTAACGTACCCTCCGAAGCACGGATTATCTTACTTATCAGACAATCAGGTGATCAGCCTACAATGTCCTAATCAAACTAGGACAACAACACAACGTCGTTGCCCCCGACGGGAATTGAACCCGCGACCTCCGGGTATGAGCCGAACGCTCTAATTTCATATTATTCCTCTTGCGTCCGTAGTCCGTAGTGGTGGACACTACGGAGGCAGGAGGAGTAAATCATGATAAGTTATAAACTAACGAACGCCAGTATTTTTACTCTTTTGTTTTTTTTTATTAAACTTTATCACAAAAATGTAACAGGCAAAGCCTTTTTTACCAGTAAACCTGCAGGTAGTGCTAATAAAAGTTTGGACAAAAGTACTAATTGGAAGATACTTTACAATATTTATAATGATATATAAACGTTTGCTATCGGAGGCATTTATTTATTCCATTATTTTTATCACATTTTTATCAGTTAGGTTAGTAGCCATTATTTTTAGTGACATATTATAACTCAATTAAAATTAAATATCATCGATATTTGAATAGTCGATAAATTAAAAGAATCAATCCCTACAAGAAAATAACTACTGTCAATGCGAAAACGGGGTCTAGTGATAGCCTATGATCACCGGAACAAAACTGTTATTAGTAAAGTCTACTCTAGTACTTAAGTACAATAATAACTCGTTTGAAATTAAAGAATTACACGGGATTATAATAAGGACACTGACAAAAATGTGAAGACTTTTTTTTACAAATTTTACTCATAGTGCCCAATAATCCCATAAGCTTAAAAAGAGCAAACAAAACATCCGCCTTCGTTATTTTTTTCGGCCAAGCTTGTGTTTGAACCAAACAAATTTAATTACTTGAGTGTTTGCGTATACAATGTGTGGCGGCCGGCTTAGGCAACCATTTGCGATTTTTACTCAACCCCATTGTAGCAAACTGTAAATCAGAGAGTCACTTTCATGAATGTGTATATTCTGTCTTATGCACCGTAGTCCTACACCCACCATCTGGTAAAACGATTAGGACGTTAACAGACATATTATACCTATAATATAATATAATATCACGTCTATATCCTTAATGGGGTAGACATAAGCATTTTGGGTCTTGCGGTTCTAAGCAGATAGAGTCCAGGGCAGCAACTGATTGGAAAAGATGGAAAAAGACAAAAACATGATTTACGCCCTTCAATCGACTTATATGATCTGCACGAAAATAGAAACAGCTGATACATTGTACGTTTTTATATTTTCGCAGACTAGCATAGAAGAAACGTACGATTATATGTGTTTTTATGTTGTATGTGTGTGCTTTTATTTAAATATATTCTTGAGATAGGTAGACAATCTTTTGTTTGTACATCGTTGTTTCGTAATTCATCTAGATGGTGTTGCTTTTTGTAACCTTACATTTCTAAAATGTAGCTAACAGTTTACAATACAATATTTTCAACCACAAACTTTGGTAGATTTATATAATCTACAATACTGAAATACCTTTTTCATTTTTCGGTAAAATATAATGAATTACTTATTAAAAAAATATTTCTAATTATATCGCTCTATATCTAGTTCCAAAATAACTGGGTAATATCAAAATATACGTATTTATGTATGTACACATGTTAAAAAATTAAAAGTCTGCGTCGTTACGTTACGTGTGCTAAGTTATGAGTAGATGAGAGTTTACATTCTGCTTGTACTTTATACTATGGCAGTATGTACAGAAAATATTACAGGATGAAGTTTGATAAAATTTTAATCAGAAAGTGTCTAATGCGTACGGCTACATCACGAAATCCTTTTATCCTTATTTTGATTTGGTATTTTGTGTACTTTTTGGAGATTAAAACTAATCAAACTTTACTGTAATCGCTTATTAAATATGTATGAATATTTTGGTCGATTAAGGTAAGCATAAATAATTATGTGTAAAGCTTAAGTACTAAAACGGCTGTTATAAATTAACTTTTATCTTTTTCATTTTAATTAAAACATCAAATTTAATATATAAGTATCCAGTTATAAATTAAAAAAAAATACGCAAACTGCATCGTGTGTTATTGAGTGTGTTATATTAATGAAAGGGTTTTTTTTCTTATATCAAATATATATTTCTTTATAATAATAAGACAAAGTATTTCAGAAAATAGACCTAAGTTAATCTACCCGATAAACGTACAAACGAACCTAATGAGCCTAAAAAGTTTAAAAAATAAACAATCTTTTTTCATCTTTTGTTTATAGGAAAAAGTGCTAGTCCAAAAATATTGAAAATTTGCCGTTTTATAAATAAATTCAGCAACCAATACTAAGAGCTTTTTTTCAACTTTAATACAGTGGAGTACAGCACATATATAAGATATATATCTGCTATACTTAGTATCTGCTCTGTAGTCAGTGCCAGAACATTTAAATTCAGAACACCCTGCGATTAATAAGTTACAGCCAAAGTTTACATTTAAATAAAACAACTCCAAAAGGTAATCAATTCGCAATACAACTTTAAACTCTGCCTAGATTAACATGTCATTAGGATACTATATTAGGTAGAGGGTACACCGCAGAATTTGTTGCAGAGTATTAAATCCGAAGCAAGTTGGACCGGAAAGTTTGCAAACACAAAAATAATTAACCGTTCCCGAATTACGATGTAAAGTTGCTAATTCGCATGCGTAAGAAACATATGACTGTATCTGAAATATTTGATAAAGTTGTGGATAAAGCTTGGCTTTATAATAAACATAGATCAAATTAGGTATTTACCTAGATCAAAAATAAATTATTTGGTAGGAAATAAAATGTTACAAAATAATGTCACTTGTCACGATCTTATTCATTATCCTACTTATTCGTAAAAAATACAAATGTCTGCTCAACCTTACTCTATTTTTAAAATATGTTGTGTTTTGTTCTTTCAATGTCAAATATTTAAAACTTCAAGATTCAAGATTCAAAGATTCAAATGTTTATTCAATAATTAGACCTTTACAGGCACTTTTACATGTCAATAAGTAATGAAAAGAGGTAAAGGGACCAAACATGTTTCAACTAAAATAGGTTTAGCAAACCGTTGTTAATTTCTATGTATATGAGGGTTAAAAGTTCCTTGTTTACTAAGGAACCCATATGTCTGTTATTTCGTGATTTTGATGCGAACCCGTTTGCTTCAAACAAACGAACACAATTTCACAAGAATGTGAACGAAACTTTTAACGTCAGCGTATCGGGTATCATGGCATATCGAAATTAAGTGGGGACTGGCATTCAAACCACAAAGAGATTTGGGGCTTATACAATTCGCAACAAACGGCTTAAATTGTTGAAGCATTCCTGACCGTTATCCACTTACCTACGATCAGCCAGATGTAGATAAACTTGTCGGATTCATTTGTTTAAACGTTGTTTAGTTGTGGTCTGGATTGTTTACGGGTGCTTTATTTAATAGTCAAGTTGAAATTGAGGTAGTTTAGGATATAGGCCTTTTTTGCCTGTCAACAACACCCGCATAACTACAGGTAGTGCGGAAAATATTTATACATCAACGTAATATAAACTAACAAGTAATAATTACAAAATAAATATGTAAATTGATTTGTAATACCGCCAAAGGGTAAAAATGGGAACCTATTACTAAGAGTCTACTGTCCATCTGCCTGTCTGTCTGTCTGTCCGTCACTCTGCTATATCTCGTTAACCGTAATAGCTAGACAGTTCAAATTTTCACAGATGACGTATTTCTGTTGCTGCTATAACATCAAATACTAAAAACAGAATAAAATAAATATTTATGAGGAACACAACAAACGTCATTCAAACGTATTTTTGAATACATAATTTACTACGATGACAGAAGATCCTACTATCCTACTAATATTATAAATGCGAAAGTGAGTTTGTATATTTGTTTGTTTGTTAACCACTGAACCAATTTAGATGAAATTTGATATGGGTATTGGGTATTGTTTGATACCCAGGGAAGGACAGAGGATAGTTTTTATCCCGAAATTTCCACGGGGAGCGAAACCCACGGGCACAGCTAGTTTGATATAAAATAATAATTATTATAATAAAACAAATATTTTAGATGTATATGTCATTTTCCGGAATGCAGTGAAGGCTGTTTATATCGGGGGTGCGTGCCTTATCGCGCTCACCGTCGCCATCCTCTTCAAAACTGGAATTCACTCTGCATTATATCTTGCCATTTATTGCTTATAAATAAATATTATTACTTGAGATAGTGAAAGTGTTTTAGAAATAACTTTAAGCCGTAAGATCCAATGACCTCTTTGTGCGTAACGGTGTGATATGGGAGCTACTTGCCTGTAAGTGATTGCTCCATGATTACTTAGACTATTGTCTATTCAAATACCTTCTCAATCGATTTCAAATACCTGTGCGGAAATAGAAATATTTAAAATTTTATGAAATGTACGTTGCTACTTATCATCATCATTCTAGCGTATTCCAGGTAGCATCCTCAGTGATAACACCTTCAGAGCCCGGGGTCCGCTACTTTACCTAGGTGATTTGACGAGGTTACTAGTTTTTACACAGAGCGATTGCAGTCTGTCCTCCGCAACCCGAAGGGTACACCAGATATGTTTAAGCAAACGCTACTCGTAGATGGCGTTCGGAACCCACATTTTATACGTGCCTTCCGAAAAACGGAATCACCATTCTTTTCGGATAATCAGGTGATTCAAGCTTGCAATATCCTAATCAGACTGGAAAGAAACACTAAAAAGAAAAAAAATTTGAAAACCGCAAGAAAATTGGTTAATTAATGAACATTTTAAATATAAAGGATGGGAGCGCGGTGGGGACATCTTACTTTCTCTTTTGTACGTGCGAGACTTAATAGCGTGACGTCAAGAGTGCTATAAGTGCATCCTTTTTCTGTTACCTGACAGTTTGCTTTTCCTTCCTTTCTTTCTTCATGCTGTATAAAGATTTGGCAAAAAAAAATATGGCCGGCCGCCTGCCTGACAGTTTCCTCTTCCATCAGATTTCAAAAGCTTAAAACTTACTTATTTTTGGGCAGAAAAAATAATGTTTCGGCTTTGGATTATATTAGTTATTGTCATGAATAATAACGGATTATATTAGTTATTGTCATGAATAATAAAAATTATTGAGTAAAATATCGTATTAAAAAAGTAAAGCCTATAATATATGACATCAGTTATCTATATCGCAAACAAGCGATATCTATGGCAGTGAGATGTAGCCGTATCTCTGAGGAACATCGGCGGGTGTGACTGGTGCGCGCCGGGACCATTTCTCACCGCGACATGTGGGGAGATCGGCTGATTGTGACGTAACCGTTTTATGCTAACATTTTGTGTCGGAAATAATGATACAGATTAGATGTACTAAGATATGCTTACATGAACGACAAATGAGACTTAAATTATAAAAATTGATTGCCTCAGGATTTTATTGGCTTTGAATCTTGCGGCCCTGGGCTCTATCTGGTTAAGACCAAAAGACCCAAAATGCTATGTCAGCCCTATTAAGGATAAAGCGGTGATGTTTTGTATGTACGAATAATTTTTTTTTTCAAAAAAAATAAAAAAATATTCCACTGAGTTCTGTCTTACATACTTAGAATATTAGACGTGCACACTTAGAAAAATCTTATACAATTATATCCTTTGTTTTAAATTGAAAAATTATCAACATTATCATTCCTAAAAAGTATTAAATCGTAATTATCTGTCCTAAAACAAAACCGGTACTAAAACAAAAACTAATTACATTCATCTACTAATTACTTATAAATCAATATCGAGTTTTTTATAAATATAGTAAACGAAGTACTAATATTCATATTTCTATTTCTCTAACTAAGAATTTTACCGCAAAAAATGCTACAGAAAGCTCCTCACGATTTCTGGAATTTTAAAATCTGCAATGAGTCAGCCGGGTAGACTGAACGGTCAATGAATTTTTATTCCCCGTTAAGAACATTCCATAATTAGTGCATTCGCTCGAAAGCTGCTGGTTTTGCAGTTTCCACGAACGGCCAGATGTATAAGAGGGACTACACACTATCGTTTTATTTTACTTCTACGTTACATTTGTAATATTTATCTCCTACGTTCGAAAAAAATACTACTCATTTATTTTAGAAAAAAACTTAAATATATTTTTGTGACCATGTACCTAGTACAAACTAATATGAAATTGTATTGTAACCTATACAAGTAATATATAGCGACTTACCATGAGGTAGCCCGTGATGGTTTTTCGACACATTTCCATACTGTACATAAAATAAACATAAGCTAAACGTTCTCGGTATTTCTACGCAGAAGCAAAAAAGAAAACTTTAACTATTTTTGACTTCAAAAT
The DNA here is from genome assembly GCA_963555685.1 of Acrobasis consociella. Taxonomy (NCBI): domain Eukaryota; kingdom Metazoa; phylum Arthropoda; class Insecta; order Lepidoptera; family Pyralidae; genus Acrobasis; species Acrobasis consociella. Next base: position 9,059,324 of record OY743123.1, on the reverse strand, counting down.
AGTCATTTTTAACTACTTAACCCACATAACAGTGTGGTATGAACTACTTGTATCTTACCTATAGTTTTTGCCTGTATTTATGACATTTTGATTTATATATCACATACATATTGTGCCCACAATGGTAAAAAAAGCCTTTTTTTAATTATCCTGGGTTTTTATCTCCACAACGTGGAAGTAATACACTTGTAATAAATCAAAAAATGGTCTATATTAGTTCACTAAAATATAATGGAATTAAAATAACAGTAAAAAAACAAAAACAATAATTGGCATTTCCATACTAAAATGTGTAGTCGCCCGAGCAATATGTATGGGAATGTCGAAATGTTTTTTGGTATTTTGACTGTTTTTATGTTAATTTTATTATACTATAGTGATCTGGTATAGCCCGTGGTTTGATTTATTACGGGTTTAACCCTTCCAGGTTGCATAAATTTATTTTAAAAATGTGGTATGGTTAAGTAAGTATCCATTTATAAAAGTTTAAACTTACTTTAGAGCTAGCTCTTCTTCTTCTTATCGTGTGTGTTAGTGACTAACACTAGTGTCAGAGTTTTTAAACCGCCTTAAAAGCCTCTGACATGGTTTAAGATAACGACCAATGTCAAAGACAGTGACCGGGACCGACGGCTTAATGTGCCCTCCGAAGCACGGATCGTCTTACTTATCAGACAATGAAGTGATCAGCCTACAATGTCCTAACCAAACTAGGACAACAACACAAAGTCGTTGTCCCCGCCGGGAATCCAACCCGCGACCTCCGGGTATGAGCCGAACGCTCTAACCACCACTCCACGGAGGCAGTTAAAGCTAGCTCAATTAGTGTGATTTCAAATTCATACAATTGATTTCAGAATCTTCTATACACGGATGTTTTTACTTTATCCAGTTAAGAACAGATTCATGTAAATGCTCCTTTATTGTGATAATTGCTGCCTGAGATGTCCATTAGAATTAATATCTGCGCAAAAGTGCTGTTACTTTTATGTAAAGCTGGCGTTTCTATAGGTATGTGTACATTTTGTACAATATTTTGAAATATAAGCTCTCGCACTAAATACAAAAGTAAATCTACAGTGGCAGTTAATTATCACTTAGCTACATACATACCGTCACGTCTTTATTTCTATATAGAGCCAATAGGCATGACGAATGGAAAAATATATTTGTTCCATCGGTTAGATTATTAAAAAATATTGTACTCGTACTTTTTCTTTTTCTCTGACAAACCAAAAATGACAAAGATACAGTGCATATCAATTTCGCGTGACGTCACGGCTGGGTACGGTTTTTACTTAAGTGTGACGTCGCAAGCCCCCATTCCGGAACTTTGACGCTCCGTATCAGTGTAAATTTTTACTTTTTTGGTAAACTGAAAAATACGGGTCCATATGGTATTTTTGGATAATCTAAAAGACGGACGAATATAACAATCATGCTTTTCGGACCCTGTCGTCACCCCTATTGCGTCTCTTATAGATAGTCCAAAAAAAAATTAAAACATCTGAAAATAAAACAAAATCTGTTCGTAAACTGTGCCAAACTGTTCAAACGCAAGCCTGAAGTTTCAAAAGCACAAAATAAAGTAAACTCTAACTAAAAATCAACTGAAATTCAAAGCTAAAATGTCGTAATAACGATCATTACGTCCTGTATACACAAAGAAACACAAATAAACAAAGATGTTTAACTATTTATCTTGCTCTGCCATTTAGTTATGTGGGCAATTAGTGAACTTCAGTCGAGTCTTGAGTTTTGTTAGCAAACAGACTAATGCATTAACGGAACGCGAAATGGGAGGAGCCTCCGTTTTGAATTTTTAATAGACCCCTGAATAATAAAATTGAAGCATGCATTAACAAACAATGGGAAAAAGAACTTTGAGATGGAAAATTTCAATGTCAGCTTAAAATGTAAGGCGCCCTTTTTATTCTAATTTCCTCTTTTATATATTGTGGATGGTAGTCGTACCATAACACGAAAGTTGTAGTTTAGGTTTTCGGAATAGAATTTGATAATCTCACGAAAAACTAACCTTTTGATAGGGAAATTATTTTTATTATATAAAATTCAAGAAATACCTGCTAATTTTACCAAAAATTCTTTGTTCTTCAACGTTTTTTAATGAGTGAAATAATTACTTCCAAAATTGTATATTTACAAATTTAGAAGAAAGTATGGTAGATTGGCAGGATTCAAGGATTATCTGCAATAAATAGGTTGCCTCAAAATAAACCTACTCTTTAAGAGGTTGACTAATACGTCTCTTTATTCCCTAGGTAGAATCGTCAAAACATCTATCTAGCTGAGTGTCATAGCTAGGCGTGCCCTATCTCTCCCAGATCTGACCCGGCAAAGTGCAGACTGTAGACGCTCTACAAGTCGCTTCAGGCCCTTAGGACTTTATATAGATGTCGCTACTGTTGACTATGATTTCAGTGGAAGACTTTTCTTGCGACAGAAAAACATACGTTTATTATAAGTCTGTTCTGCAGGAGAAGGCGGAGACTTAGTATAGGTACAGTCCTGATATAAACGAGTAGACACCAAAGCTATTATAATAACCGGCCAAGTGTTCCATTATCTTTAAAAAATCACATTTTTTATATGGTAGTTCCCTTTAATATTTATTTTATTATTCTTTAATAATAATAAACAGGAATAATTTATCTATGAAGATTTCAGCTGCCTCGGAACTGAACTCTAAAAAGTGAAAGTTTGTCATATTTATTCCATTGGCAAAACTGAACGGCTCTAGGAATATAAGCCATGTAGAATGTAGATATCTTATTATTTGTCTAACACATAAGATATTTTATATAAAATATAGATTATCCGAGTCTATTTTTTCAGATGGTTTCTTTACGTTACCAGTTGTTCCGCTGTTTATTTCGCGCTAACTTCTCGTCGGCAATATCACAGCAAAGTTCAGAGGCAGAGATAGACACTAGTTAGAACTCCACCTCGGCGAACCTGAGCAAAATCATATTAACAGCTTCCAACTTAACTTTCTACTTTGTTTTGTGGGGTACTTAGACTACAAATCTATGACTTCTATGCTGGTATGAGAGCAATAAAAGAATTTAAAGTACGAGATAGTGCATTTCGCGCAGGTTGTAAAAGACGATGGACAAAATGGGAGGAAATTAAGAAATCACGTTAAAAAGCAGTGCGGCTTGCTATTCATTACTATTGTGGGGACATACGTGCATCGAGGCTAGTGGCTATTCACTACTGACGAGCGGCGAGCGAGTGTGCGCATATTTACGTGTTCATATCACTATTAGACTATTTTATTTTTCTTAAACAGCACAAAAAAGTTTTACAAACTACATCATGACGAATGTGAGGGTTTGTTGTTAAAATCTCAAACATGTATATTTTTATTAGATAGTTATAAGGTCTAACAAAATATACTGAACTATTAAATTCAGTTCACAATACTGAATAACTTTTCCCAAGGAACACGTATCGAAATATGGAATAATGAAATGGATATTTTTGGCCTCCCATACAAATTGACTGATCAGCTAATCCGAGTTTTTATGGAGAGCCAAAAATGATTTTTCATATTTCAACACACGTTACTTGGGGAAAGTTGTTCTATATCACGGACTGAATTCACCCAAATAGTTTTGGTATATTATGTTAGACATTATAATTGAGCAAAAATTGTATACTTCTTCTATGCTGCTTTGGTTTATCTAGAAATTGCTTCGCCCTGCGGTGTTACCCGCCTATGTGTTAATCCATAGTATCAGCTTCCTGCATACAAAATTTTATAAAAATATTTCCAGCTGTTTGCGCGTAAAGTAGTAACAAACATACACACACTCACAAACTTTCACCTTTATAATTTTAGTGTGATAGTATTGCATTCTAGTAATGTTGCGTGTATATAATTACTAACGGATGTATCACATTGATTTAGCTAAAAAACGTAAGTATTGGGAACGAAATCCCTGTGAACCGAATTCCTATATTCCTGGAATTCCTGGAATGTCCGCCGCGGCGAGCTTCTTCGCATGATATGAGGTGTAATGCTATCACGTCGATAGTGCGGCCAAATTCCTGTGGGCTGTTATTAAATGCCTTAACCTGACCTTACTTCGTTCTTTGTATTTGAAACTCCATCGTCGTCTTTTTCACTAACGGAGTAGACAGAGGGCCTAAGGCTGAAAGCCACTTAATAGCGGCAAGCGTTGAGTAAGACGTAAATGGAATCAATATAGTATTGGGTTGCTGAAGACCCAGTGAGCGAGCCTAACATCATGGGCGAAGTCAAAGCGCACGGTCTTCGGTGGCTTGGTCACGTCGAAAGAATGGATGAGGATCGAGGGGCCGGTGGGTCGTCCCAGGTTTCGCTGGAGCGACATAGTGATGACAGACCTGCGCGAACTTCAAGTTGGTGACAACTGGCAATAGCTAGCAAGGGACCGAGAGCGTTGGCGTGCTCTTGTGCTGGAGGCCAAGACTTACCTTGGGTCGTTGAGCCAGGATAGTAAGTATGTAAGCATTGGGTTGCTAGCCGCTGGATTCGCCTATTTGCTCGATCGGCCATTCCGATCTACACAGGAAAATAAGTAACTGGTATATAAAATATCTTTTTTTTTCCAGACCATAGCATAAACCAGAACAGTATGAGAACACTACCTTACTTTATTGACCTAATAAAAGTACAATCCAGTTTCTTTTTTGAGAAAAGCTTGTTATCCTGGTTATTGATTTAGAAAATATTCAAATGGCATCTTTTGTTGTCTAGAACCCCTTTGATAACTAGCGTATATTTTATAGACTGTCCGATTGTCCGCCATTTGCGAGAATACCGGTATTTCAAATTATAACTTCTAACTACTTGTATTGTTTGTCCGAAGTTTCTATTAGTAGTTTGGGCTGGAATAGTCATAGTTTGCTAATTAGGCTAAGACCTCAGGAAATTCTATTAATAGGTGAAAACGTAGGTTATTTAAGTCGTAACTTTTACTCGCTTTTAACTGGTAAGTGGTAAGTACTTTTTGCTTTTGGACATTTTTAAAATGCGTCTTATTATTTATCAAAAATACTGAGTTCGCCGAGCGTTTCTGCTTCAGATGTCTAGATTTCCGGCTATTTTCGTGACAATTCTTGTGAAATTTTGTAAACAGGTTCAATATTCAATATTTAAAAAAAATATTGTGAGCTTGTTAACATAATGTTTTTTATTAAGGAATCCGTTGCTAAAATATTTGGTTCTAGAGTTCAAATTTCTGTTAGTCAGGTGAAAAAATTCACAGCAGTAGTATATTATATAACGAAGTTTATGGGAAAACTATCAGAGCTAAGTAGGGTTTACAAATCAAAAAGTTACAGGCAACCAACTTACAAAATGTACTCGGAAAAGTTAAATTTAATACCTTTATTCTATTCATACACTGCGCGTGGCCCGACACGCACTTGGTCGGTTATTTTAAATTTAACACGCATTAATCATACGCTCTCTAACAAAATGATAACTAAATATTCAGAACAAGCAATTTAACTTTGTTTAAAATGAAAGATTTAAACATACTTTAGTTTGTTCATTCTTATTTTAACGTTTATGAATAAGACAAAAAGTTTCGCGATAATAACTTAATTATGAAGTTTAAATTACGAGCTAATTGTTGACTTTAGCTTGACTTTAGCCAGTCAATTAAACTAAATTATTACTTCATCCACAACGCATGGTTAACTTAACAAATAAAATTGCTTTGACTCGTCGAGTCCCGCAGATCAAATTTTTACTTCTGTTTCCTTTGAGTCTTTACGATATACTTTTGAAGCTATTTCCGCGTTAAAATTGTTTTATGTATGTTATTTATGATGATGTGTCCTTAATATTATTTTGTCAAATTTTCTTAAAGACATTTTTCGAAGTAAGCGAAGACGTAAGTATGATGGGTACCTAGAAAACCAAAGACCACAAAATATGCCGCCGGTAACCTTGACTTAGTTTTTCGCACAATTTCTAAACCTTCCCAAACTAAACTCGTTCAGAATTATAATCCAGAGAACTATTTAGAAACGAACAAGCTAATAAAAAGGAGGGATATAATTTTGTTTTTAATATACCTACAAAAGTTAAATATGAACATTATAGCAATAATTAAATTTTTTATAAAATAACATCCCAACACAAAAAATAATTTTAATCTGGTACAAGCTTGGTATAACAAACTTTAATATCAATTATTTTTTCCAATATGTGTTTTATACGCATTTTTAATATTTGTGATAAAACCACAATAAATTAAATAAGTTTCGCAATTTATACTAAAACTGTACCAGGCCCAATACTAGTAATTTATTCAATTTGAACTGGACTTCGTATTATCAAGCTGAGGCGAAATATTTCAGATTAGAAATAACTCGGCAACTTTAGATAAAGGGTTGTAGTTACTGTATCAGGGTTGCTCGTAATTTAATTAGAATATTCCCTGTGGAATTTCGTGAATGACTTTTGTTATGTATTTACTCTGTGCCGTAGCGAATTTGTAATCTCATTGTGCCCAAAATAATAGTTCCTACCTAAAATTTTGAAATAAACTAGAAAAAGAACAAGACGTATGTACAAAGGTAACGTAATTAGTTCAATTGTTGATTTTTAACAGCATAACAATGCTCGGATTATTATCTAAATCAAAACTCTCAAAATCCAAATTAAATTAAAATAATTAGTTTAAATAAAAATGTTGTATGTGAAATCAAGTTTTTCTTCGATTACATTGTTTAGCGTACCTATTTTTAAATTAAAATGTGAGCAAAGTAAATAATTCACGCTATCGGTTGGAATTAAAATATACAGAATTCCGCATTCCAAAAAATATATATTTTAATCATACTCTACTATTATAGCTAAACTGTTGGTTCGAAGAACTCAAAAAAAAAAAAAAACATAAAATTACAACAAAAATTACTAACTATAATAGTTAAGTTATTTTTATTTGTAAATAAAAGTAGTCACTTATCTTATACTGGTAAAATATTGTAAAGTTATGAAAAAAAATATTCTTATGTCTAGATTTAAAACCCTTACATGGCACAAAGTCCACGCACTTTAATTTGGTCAGTTATTTTAACACCTATTTTTTGTTTTTTGATCACTAATGATATCATACTCTTTTTCTTTCTCAGGCATGACATAAGAGACGACTACGGGAGCTATAAGTAATTACCAAGCAGCAGCATTTTTGTGTTGAAGCTTTATTCCATCCACTGCGATCACCAATTTTTCTGCATATAGTTATCATAGGCAAATCCCTTTACTGGAAGAGGTATTTAGTCCATCAGAGAATACATGGGCTGTAAAAAAGAAGAATGTTATATTATAAAAAAATATTACCAAGGAACTTTAGCATATACTTTTTATTATTATTTTTACATACCTATAGTCTATTTTTTTCACCATATACTTTTCAAGATTTTTCCTATCATTCTCCCGTCCACTACCATCACCCGTTTGGTTGACTGATAGACAAGGCCTTAGGCTTTAAGTTCGCCATTACACTTGTATTTTGTGCATGAAGTTAAATAAATAAAAATAAAAAAGGAACTAGCCAATAAGCAACAAAAGGAGTCCACCATTTACTGTGTGCCATAACGAATTGCCGAATCGCGCCGCTTTGTGGCGAATGCGAGTCAAACAATTCATTGAACTGTTTATTTCAGCCTACATATGCAATGACCTCGTAATCTATTTTTGTTTAAATGCGATGTTTTAAATGATAGATAAATTTAATAAGTTTTTAGTCGGGCTAGAAAAAGTTCTTTTAAAAGACGTGAAAACACTTCTATCTTCGGCAATACGCACGGTATTCCTGTTGTTTTGCCAATGGTTACGATAACGATTCACCTCCAATCTGAAAGATCATATAATTTGTTTGATGTAAGAACAAATATTCCTTTTGAACATTTAGATTAAGTTGTGTCCCTTGACATAATGGATTTCGTAAAACTACAGATCCTTTTTCAGTTAGCTATTTATGTCCCACTGCTAACCAATAGCCTTCCCAGTACGTTTATCACCAAAAATAAATATTTTCCATCTAACAGGAAGGTAAATAAAACCAACGTTAGGTAATATAATAATCGATGTTAAGTATTTATCGCTATTACACTACCCTTTTAGATAAAATTAAAGCTAGCAAGTTAAGTTGGAAGAAGCTGATATGCTTTGCTCAGTTACTCCGAGGTGGAGTTCTAACTTATCTATCTCTGCTTCCGAACTTCGCTGCGATATAGCCGGGGAGAAGTTAGCAGAGAATATACAGCGGAACAACTGCTAACGTACCGCGACCAAGTGTAAAAATCGAGCGAGATATTTTCTTTTCACACAATCATGTACTGTACACAGTGTAGATAGAGCCTAAGGCCAAGAGGACAAAGGCCCTGTGACAGGTGAAGAAAAATACCTAGTATCTATTAACTCCTTTTACATATAATAATAAATAAATAAATATATAGGGACAAATTACACTGATTGAGCTAGCCCCAAAGTAAGTTCGAGACTTGTGTTATGGAATATTAACTCAACGATACTATATTTTATAACAAATACATATATAGATACACATCCAAGACCCAGGACAATTTGAAAAAAGCCATTTTCCAACTTGCCCTGACCGGGGATCGAACCCGGGACCTCTGGGTGGCGGACTAGCATGTTGACCACTACGCCACGGAGGTCGTCATATAAAAAGAAAAAGGTTTGTTTTTCGTGTGTGTATTTTTTTGTGTTTCAACGCTGGTGTCAGACTTTTCAGACTGTCGATGGTATCTTGATGTCTGTTAAACAATTATGGTAGCCGGGACCAACGGCTTGCACGTGCTTTTGCTTGCGATCACCGATCCACGGGCGGATCGCGCCCAGTGTCGCTTTACTTGCAAAAGCGCTAGTAATGCGCACTTCCACTGGGCCACCGAGCTCCTCAAAAAAATGGGTAATTCTTGCTACAAAAATAAAAAAAATCTTGCACGTATGGCATAGTGCCAAGAACGCTACCTGCATTTTCCCGTTGGATGCTAATAATGCCGAAAAGCAGCCAGGTCTCTTTAGCGGCGAAGATCACTCATAAAAATATCTTTTTAAGGAGACCCCTAGCACTGGGGCTCCAAATCCGAAAGTTTCTACGCCAAAAAAACATAGTCATCTTATAGTGGCGTCCTACACTAACGCCCTACCGCGTTCCTAGGGAATTAGTGACATTAGATCAGGCTTTTTACCATCATCACATACTACACCCTGAGGTTCAAGGGTACAAGGCGGCCAGAGCCCTTCGGATAAAGTCAACCAGCGCCGAGTTGACAGTGGAGACCGTGAAGCCCAAACTGATCCATATCGTTGCCACTTGGGCAAAACTATACTCTGGTACTTACTTTACTCTTGGTGAAGTAAGTGTCAGATATAATACACAAATACGAGTAATATACGATCTTTCAAACCTGAAACAGCCAATTTGGAACTTCCGCTCATTCGCCATATTCCATAAAGCGATACATTATGTCATAATGTGAGGTAATAAACCGAAGTTTATTCTGTCCCAAGCGACGATCAAATTCTGTTGTCACAATAAAAAAACACTGGCTAAGTTGGTAACTGTATCTTTATCGCGGATTCCGTACTACACGTACAATAGAAAATTAAACATATTTTTTGTACAGTGATTCTACTGATTTTTGATTTAAATTAAGTTTGTTAATTTAAGTTATGCCAAATTTTAATATTCATTTTAAAGTCTCTTTTGACAGTTAAAATTTGTAACCCATAAATAAAAAAAACTTTTCTTATATAATAATCGACGTCTACACCTGATATTATACACCTCTAGATCGGTCATTTTGGAAATCTTTGGGAGAGGCCTATGTTCAGCAGTGGACGTTGTGCGACTGAAATGGATACACCTGATATTATTATTGTTATACTTGTAACTTTCTGTCACGTTCAAAACATAGTCTATAAATAATAAGACAAGTCAGGATATAAACAGTGACAATAAATACGGTTGACCTATTGCTTTTATGTTTAATCTTATCGCACGTATTACTCTTTCCAGCAAACTGTAAGGGTTCCATTTCTACCCTTTGCTACAGGCCCCTAAAACACCTACCTAAAGCAAACCACTTCACCGCCGCCACCATAAGAAATCCAATTTAACTTTGTCGCAGCACAGAATGTTTCAATACAAATAATTTCGTCAAGGACTTTGAACAGCTGTACAATTCAATCAGGGGGAGATTTTTTGTCTCCCTCCTCTTCGCGAGAAGTTAATGTTGTCAATACTTCTAACACCTGTCCGGTGTAGGGAAGTTTAAATGCTTGTTTATTTTTTGTTGGATCAATTGGAGTGACATTTTCATGTGTGAACTTTTTTATCCGACTTCCAAAAAAAGAGGAGGGGAGAGACGGTTATCAATTCGTCACGATCTTTTATTTACCGATTATTCGAAGAAGCTTGTACTGATTTAGAAATTTATTTTTTGTTTGAAAGGGTATACTTGTCAGATGGTTCTGTAGAAATTTTATCAAAATCAGTTGTTTAGTTATGGGCTGAAGTCTGTTCTAAGGTTCGAAATTTTTTATTTATGTTTTATTATTAACCCCTGGCGGAAAAGGCAGAAGTTTGTATGCTCTAAGTGTATGTGTCTGGAGATAATATTGTTGCAAAATTGATTTGTTTAAAAAGTGAAGATGCTTTAATTGACCGAGCGAGCGAAGCGAGTGAGGTCTCTAAATCGAGTTGGGGGCGAAAACACATTGTATGTATGTATGTATGTATGTATGTATGTATGTATGTATGTATGTATGTATGTATGTATGTATGTATGTATGTATGTATGTATGTATGTATGTATGTATGTATGTATGTATGTATGTATGTATGTATGTATGTATGTATGTATGTTTGTACCGCGATAGCAGCCGAACCGATGGTTTGATTTTGATGAAACTTGGTAGGCATGTAGGAAACATCAATAGAATTTTCAAGTTCGTTGGGCAACAAAATCGGTTTAGTAGTTTTTGAAATATTAATAAAAATGTCCGCGATTATGTAGCAAACGAAACCATAGCGCGTTTTAACTTTGGATACCGCCATCTAGGGGTTATTTAGGAAACTGAATTGCGAAAAATAATCGCGAGGTCTAAGTTCGCGGCGAACTACTAGTTATTTTATTTAGCAATGGACACTGATATAGAACTTAAAATCTTTGTCAAGCTATCTCATGTCCTAAAACACATTTCAAAACTCATAGTACTTATTTACAACACTGTTTTAAAAGTTCAAAGTTTTACTAGTGAAAAATGAGGATTTAGATCAGTCAACAAATGTATCTTATAACTACACTAAATAACATTAGTAGGTATTTTAATTTATTGAACAAAATAAAAAAATATTTCCTAGGAAAAAGTATAGGTACATATAAGATCATCATGGGATAAATAAAAAAAATATGTATCAGAACATGTTTCAATAGCAGCAATCTCCTTTACGTACCTGTGCTCGAGTGCGACAGAATAGAATCACGTAAAATATGATTTTGTCGAACGTGTCTGAGCGGCGTGCATCGTGTAACGCTAGTCGGAAATATCTAAGTAATGCATCGACATGTAACGTTACCGTTTTATCATAGTATTTTTTTTTTATATAACCTATACTGTCCCACTGCTGGGTAAAGGTCTCCCCCATCGCCTTCCAAATATCTCGATCGTGTGCTACTTCCAACCATTCCCTCTCAAACTGAAGAAGGAAGGAAGAGAGGTTGGTCGCGGAAGCGTTGGTGTGACGACTTGCGACAGTTTAAATATTTAATAGTCAAAAATCTCGACAAATTATGTCAATAGGCGAAGTTACTATAAACTCGTGAATATTTTCAGTTCCCTTATCACCATATATCACACACATATCATCGTGCTAATTGGGCGTTTAAGTCTAATAACTCTATCAAAATTCGTTTTATGACATACTAGCACGGTGTTACCCGTGGTTTATCAGATACATATATAAAAATTTGCCTATGTGCTAACCCAGTGGTGTCAGCCTCTTGCATACCAAATTTTATCTGGCTGTATGTGCGTGAAGGAGTAACAAGCATGCAGATACACACACACTCACAAACTTTGCCTTTATAATATAAGTGTGATGTGATTTATCAAAATCATTTTACTAATAAGGCAAAAGTACTCGTTACTAGCACTTTTGCAGGTTAGCTGCTTAAAAAATACCCGGGTGCTTTAGAACGCACTTTAGTCATAGATGGCCGTCTTCAAACTACGAGTATGTCACATATAATCTTGTAGTACCTTTTTCAATAGCCGCAGTCTCCTCTACGTATACCTGTACTCGAGTGCGATAGAATAGAATCACGTAAAATATTATTTTGTCGAAAGTATCTGGAAGGTGTGCATCTAGTAAAACTGCGGCGAAAATATCCAAGCTAAGATAATTACTAACGTAACAGACGTCTGGGATAAGCTGGCAAAACTGAAGTTACGGGGTAGCCTCACAGAGATGGCAGCGCACACGCCTAGCAAAATGTGAAAAGAAAGTGTTGAATATACTTTAATAATATTAATTGCATTTCATACAAGTCACATTTAATTAATCATAGTACTTCTTCGTTTAAATAATAGTAATAAAAGATTTTAATGTTTTAATTATTATCTTATAGCGCCATCTAGTGACAAATAAGAGAAATAATTATGTTTATAAGGCGATGGGTAGGCATGATCTAAGTAATGCATCGATCGCATAGCATATCACTGGCGCGGCAAGAGTCCGCATTACAAATACTTTCGCATGTTAAGCCACCCAGAACGTGATCGCTAAATAGATTGATGGAATAAAATAATCTTGAGCTCCTCCGTGCTTTGAAATATAGTCCAAACTTTGCATGCGATGACTGGTGTGTGGCGGTAAGCTTAAAAGAACAACTCCATTCTCCCGAGCCAATTCAATATCTTTTAAGCTTAAATGATATGAATGATTATCAAGAATTAAAAGAGCAGGCTCGTCTTTCGACGGCTTGACCATTTTAATGAAATGATTAAGCCAAATTACAAACAAATCGGAGTTCATATAACCTGAATCAGACACAAGGTGTAGAGAGTCAGCTAGAGCTCCATGCATCAATTCGGGTTTTTGTCGCTTTCTGGGAAATATTAAAGCAGGAGGTACAAATGTTCCAGTAGCGCCCATACAACAAACAGCAGTCACTGTTTGCCCCCTATCTGCGGACACTATTTTTCCGACTTTTTTTTTTCCTTTTTGAGCATAAACTTTAGGCAGCTTATTTGGTACAGTCTGCAGGCCTGTTTCATCCATGTTGAATATTTGTCTTCCGACAAATTTAAAAGTCGTAAGGACTTGTTTTAAATTGACGTAAAATCTTTTGACTTGCACCCGGTTGAAGCCAGCAGCCCGAGCCAAACTTGTTTTTTCAGGCTGACGGAGACTAAGGTTGTGTCGCCTGGCAAATGCTTTTTTACTCGCTTCCTTTTTATTTTTATTAAATCTATGATCTATGCCATTTTTTTCTGCTAGATCCTACGCAATCCTTCCTAACTCTTTTTTTGTCAGACCATATAAATATTTATCTAAGTGGCGGCAGTGATCTGCTAAACTGTTATCTAATTCTGGTGTAAAAACACTTGAAAATCTGCTTAATGAACGAGGAATAGTGCCTGCCTTGAGTCTTTTTCTTAAGGTGGATTCTGGGACGCCCAGTGACTCTGCGACCGATCTTTGACTTTCGCCACGTTTGATTCTTTCTCTCGCATTATTTAAAATTTCTTCCGTGAAAAATAATTTCCTCTCTGATTTTCTATTATACGCCATATTTTCAAACTGTAAAATAAAAAAATAAACCTAAATTTTCTTCCGGCAGATGCTTCATACAAGCTAAGAGTATGCATGCGCACTCTTTGGGTGCGGACTCTTACGATTTGCGTCCGACCTGTTTTCAACCATTGTAGTTCAAACATTTAATATGACAATCTCACATAACCTTGGTTGCTAGCAAAACACACAAATAGCGTTTCAAGAAACATCAACAATCTCAGGCGGCGCATTTACTAAAATCTTAAAATATGTCGTCAAAGTTTTTTAAAAATAAGATCAAATTGATTCAAAACATTAAAATTGCAATAAAATAGTAAACACTCACGTCACCGGCTTGAAAACGTAACAGCTCACACTTACGTCAAATTGAAACTGACAATAATCACAGTGTTGCCATACATTGAAATTTACTACCAATAAGTAGCATTGCGTACTCTTTGGTAATGCGCACTCTTAGGTAGCTCTACCTCACTATTAGATAATCTTCAAACCATGTCAAACAATTTTAGTCAGCTTGTTGAATCTAACAAAAGTACTGACGAAGACATGTATCAAAGTTTAAGACCACCTAAGTATTAAAAACTACTATTTAAAACAAGTCATAATCATACTACATGTCTCAATAGCAGCAATCTCCTTTACGTACCTGTGCTCGAGTGCGACAGAATAGAATCACGTAAAATATGATTTTGTCGAACGTGTCCGTGCGGCGTGCATCGTGTAACGCTTCCGAGGAAATGTCCTGGATGTGGTTCCTATGTTTTTTTTTGTAAAATAAAGATGCTTTTCAACATAATATTTACGTCTATATTATTGTTTATATTTCATCACATGTTTCTTAGGGAAAGTTGTTCCCTATCACGGATAGAATTTACCCTGAAAATGGTTTCAGTATATTTTTTTAGACCTTATATAAATTTCAACAACAAGCTAAATATTATTCAGAGAAAAAAGGGTCCAAGTCCATAAAGGGACATCCTTAAAGGGACTTTCACGATTATGATCGGATTTTAGGTGGAATACGGTATCAAAAAAGAGGTGGATGGCAAGCTTACATTGTTTAATAACATAATTCCTCTTCATTTTCACCTACATATTACATTTGTTTTTACGATCGGTGAGACATGATAAGCAACGAAGAGGTTTTAGAAATTTGGTAGATAATATAAAAAATAAATAATTTTTGGTATTTTTTATTTTTTAAAATTTATTTAATAACAATATATTATCTAAATAAATATAACCTAAAATGGAAGCTAACTCAAATTAATTAAAAATAACTAATATTAAACTATATAAAAAATTAAGGCCAAATCGCTGCCGCCACAGAGCAAAGTACCCAAAAGGCTGGCGGTCCGCGTTGGATAGCAATACTAAAACGCTATCCGAAATGCGCGTCCGCTCTTGGGTCCCTAGAGACATCGATCAGGTGTGCGGAAATTTCCTTAAAAATTATATTATTGCATATAATACTTTTTTATGCACTTAAAGCATTGCTCTAAATACAATATGTGTTTTACCGATAGACCTAGTTTTTATTTTTATTTTACCGTATACAAAAATACAAGTAGACATCATTTGTAATTTTATATACCCCGAACGTCTTTTACAACGTGATTCACGAAAATTATTTCATATTCGTACTTGAGAACATCTGTGCCATTTTATACAATATGCTTGAGATACGTAGCCTGAATTGGTGTCATAAAAATAGTGATTCGTCGAACGTCGCGTGGAAGTGTTCAATTCATACTTTACGCGATGATACTTAGGAGTAATGGAGTATAATATGGAACTGTAGGTAACAAATGACATTTACTATAGGTGTATGAAGTCGTTGGCAGTTTTACGGTTACATGAATATTTCTTTTTTCGGTTTTGATGTGGGAGTAATTTAAGAATCTATTTTTAATACATTCCGGGATACTTAGCTAGGCACAATAGAAATAATAATTGAATTACATACGTCCAATAGAAGATTTTTATTTAAAATTAATTTTCACGTGTAAATCAAAAATATGTCAACGGTAAATTATAGTGGTATATAAAAAGGGTAACAGATAAAAACTTCTCAATAAATATTATTTCTGATTGAGTCCAAAATCTTGCTAAGAATAAGATCTATACCTCTAATGGAAGAAAGACGTGGCAGGTATCTAGAATGTTTTTTCGCCTTAAAAATAAATACTCGATACAAATATGTAAGCATGTATCTGGATAAAATATGACCAATATAAAAGGCCGATATTAATTAAAGGTTGAATTCCTTTCATGATACTGAACTAATTTCCTCAAGGAAAACGTATCGAAATATGAAAAATAATTTTTGGGCTCCCATACAAGTTCACCGATCAGCAAATCCGAGTACCTATGTATGGAAGCCAAAAATTATTCCGACATTCTTAAGGATAGTTGTTCGCTATCACGGATAGAATTCACCCTGAAAATAGTTTCAGTACTTTTTTGATCTTATATAAATATCATCAACATGCAAAACAATCTACCTCAATGAAAAATATCACCTTTCTTGGAAAAAACCCAGAACCCATTGATATGACTGCACCAGCAAAACCTTTATCTATTCGATCACCAAATAGCGGTGCGTCAGCTCGCCTCTCCTGCCTTTATCAAGATATTTGGAAGTATCTGGGGATTCCTGTGCGCATTTTTTAAGTTATCCGAATAACGGGTTTGTTACAAGGCCAAAATATTTTTTAAATACAAAAAAAGCGAGTACCTGAATACGAGACTTTGTAATAAATAAAACGAGTCGCTTTTTGCGTCTTTTTGTGTATTTTTCGTCCAATAACTACTTCAAAAATACATATAGGCCAGTCCAGAGAGTGTAGGTCAAGTCCTCTGGCTGCTCTGGCCAAGTATAGCTCTGGTAGTACAAAGATATTCGTACTCGTGCAATGGGGACAAAATACCTGTTGATAAACGGATTTTTAGTTTTGTGCCTGCCTGTGAGTCAAAAGGTGCGAAATATCTTATTCCCTAAGTAAATGACAATCAAACAAGAAAACCAACAAATATCCATGACATGTTGCGATTGTTTAACTCCAATATTTGACTGATGTAAATAATGGAAACCTTTATAATTTAATCCACAACTTTGAACCGTTCACTGTAATGTAATTTCAATTTATTACTCTCACTTCTCGATTCAAAGTCACCGTGTTTTAACTCGATTGAAAATCGATTATCCAGTGATAAAATGGGGAAAGGGTTCTGTATGGACATTTCAAAATATAAAGAGTGAAGACCTTTTTCAATAACAAAAATTAGACATACACGCATTACGTTTCAACCTATAATACGAGATGGTGGGTGTTGACGTGAAAAACAGAATCAAAAATTATGTTGGGTTGCTAGCCGAATTTCTTTTGACATGATCTCGCCTTCCTTTGATCGCCTCCTATAATCTGAAGAATCAGCTGGTACTTCACGATACTTTCTTCCAGACCAACCAACATGGAAGATTAGAATTTAATAAACCAAACACAAGAAATAAGATCACATTTTTATGCCATCCATGATTATAATTTAATCGTAGGTTTACCTAATCTTTCCTTTATCTTTACCTTTATCTAAATTCAATAACCGGCCAAGTTCGTGTCAGAACACGTACTGTGTAATTCAGTAGGGTTCCTTAGTTACAAATGCCAACTTTGAGATGTAATTCTATTTAGCGGGGCCACGCGACCTAGACCTTAAACACTAGTGGCAATGCTTAGCCTATTCAATGTACCTCAAGAATTTATTAACACAATTCAATGTACCTCAACCATTTGGACAAAAATTGAAAAAAATAAAATTATCCGTCCAGCGGGCCCTCGGTTGTATTACGCTAGAAATATCTAAAAATAATGCAGTTCGTTACTTGATCCAATGTACCTCTCGATTCATGTATCAATTCTAAGGAATCTTTGGCAGATCAGGAGATATTCAGCAAAAAAACTTTTGTCCTTCCAGCAGGGCCCTTTGTGATTTGAATCCATACATGCAGAAAAAGCAAGTCATTGTTATGTATTACCAATGTACCCCTGAGTTCTTCACTATTACTACACATTTTGCGGTTTTTCTAGATTTTATTAAAGTAAAAAATAATTAAAACTGTAGGTAGTTGGTTTGCGCTTAGTAAGGTAAAGCAAACGAAACAAATATTTCCCGCAATGAGGATGTGAAAATCGAAACCTTTTTATTTTATGTTTTTGAGAGGAAAGAAAAGAAAATAACAGATGAAAATAGAATAATGATGAAGTTTTTTTGGCTAATTTTTGGCTGTTTCTGAAGATTTTCTGCAGCGTTTGTTTTGATTTTTGGATATCATTACTAATTTTAAAAGTTTCCGCATCATTTCATCATCGAAATGCTACCATAGGCCACAGTTTACAAAATAAGTCAAATATTAGAGTTAGGCTAAAATTATCTTGTAATGAAGGCCAAAGAATGAAGGCAAACTAAGAAGTACTGATTTTATTTTTTTGTATAATACAAATCTTATGTCACGTTTACTCAATTCTGTTCATATTTGTCAAAGGTAATCATTTTTGAATAAATATTGCTGATTTACCTAATTGCCTGAGTTCAAGAGATAAAAATTGACAAAAAAACTGATTTTCTTGAATTTTTCATGAAATTTTCACTTTACCGAGTACATTTTAGAGTTGGTCAACTATAACTTTTTAATTTGTAACCTCTTTCTGATAGTTTTCCTCTACTAAGCTTTGATAGTTTTCCATTTAACTTTGTAGTATATGCTACTGCCGTGAATTTTTGTACGTGTCCATATACAATAACCGTTTAGTAGATAGAGGGGGAAACTAATTAACTCTAACAAAAATTTACAACCAAATATTTCAAAACCTATAATGAAAAATGGTGTTTACAGAGTCACAATATTTTTGAAAGACTACGATAACCCATATGATGGGTTAGCCGAGAAAAAAATACTTCCTCTTACATTTATCCCATAAATTAACTTATAATAAGTTATTTATGGGATACATAAAGTGGGAGTAGTTTTTTATCACTCAGAAAAATAATTTTAATGACTTTATTTTATTACATAGTCAGCAACATATACGTACATATATCCATGCTAAATTACAGCTTTCTATATGCCGTGTGTTTCCGGCAGAGTAGAATAGGGCCACTCCAAGTCCTCCCATGGATGTCGTAGAAGGCGACTTAGGGATACAAGCTAAACAAAGCTTATAAACATCAATGAGACCTCTCCAACCCGTCTGGCCAGCGTGGAGAGTGTAGGCTAAGTCCTCTGGCTGCTCTGGCCAAGTATGGCTCTGGTAGTACAGAGAGTGTCGTGCTCCTGCTGTGGAGACAAAAAGACCTGATGATAAGTCTCTGAGTAGAACCACGGAAAAACAGATAGACAGACACGGCGAAACTATAGGGTTCCTTATTTACTACGGAACCCTAAAAACTACTTTGGTAACGTCTTTTAGTAGTATTCAGGGCAAGACCTCTATTTAGTTTGAATTTGTAATACTTCAGATGGCCGTTCAAAATCATTTAGAACGATTGGCTACGAACTGAAAGGCCCAAAAACAAAATGGCGTAAATATGGCTATGTCCTACATGACTAAACTAATTTTGACCAACCTATATAACCTACACGATACTATGTAATACTATTATTAATTCTGTGACGATACCTATACGATTTTCTCTTTCTCTCGCTCTTATTTTCTTTTTATTTATCTAACCTTATTACATGAATTGTAGCGGACTAATAAAGCTGTAGGCCTTTTCTACCAGTCAGCAAATATTTCGGAAAATATGTGCAAAACCTTTAATATTAAAACTGAAAACACTTACTTATATAAGTAAATTATATATGTGCTACCGGTTGCATCTCCTGCTGTCTTGCTTATAAGCCGGAGTCCGCTACATTATACACGGAAGTTAGGCATTTAGGTTTTAGCAACCATATGTGCATCTTTCTCTTTTTTAGGGTTCCGTAGTAAACAAGGAACCCTTATAGTTTCGCCATGTCTGTCTGTCTGTCTGTCTGTCTGTCTGTCCACGGTCCTACAGAGAAACCATAAGTACTAGAAAGCTGTAATTTGACATGTATATGTATATTAATTATGGCGAAAAAGTCGTAAAATAAAATATAAAAAAAAAGTTTTTTTTAGTGTAGCTGCCATACAAGTAAGGACGTAGTCAATATTTTTTTTCTCGACAAACACATTGAGTGGGGTATCGTTGAATAGATCTTTCAAAAATATTGTTAGCTTGTAAACACCATCGATTTAGGGATCCGTTTCTGAAATATTTGGGTTTAAAGTTCAAATTTTTGTTCGAGTCAAGTGTCCCCCCCCTCTATCTGTTAAACGGTTATATATGGCCACGTGAAAAAAAATCACAATCATAGCATATATAATGTAGTTTGAAGGAAAACTATCAGAGCCAAGTAGGGTATACAAATTAAAAAGTTATAGGCGATCAACTTATAAAATGTACTTGAAAAAAGACATTTTCATACAAATTCAATAGATATTAGTTTTTAGACGTTTTTAGTGGCAAGAACTCAAAGTTGGCATTCGCAACTACGGAACCCTACACTGCGCGAGGCCCGACACGCACTTGCCCAATTATTAATTCGAGATCCGAGTCGAATCGAGATCGAACTATAGTAGCGGCTCAGATCATTTAAGCCTGCGTAGTAACAAGGTCACTGTAAAAGTCAACGGAGCGGAACAGTTTAGGAAGTTTCATCTGATGGCAGGCGGAGCCGGGCGGTTGACCTAGTCAAAGACGCTTTGATAACATTTGCCGCCAGCGAACCGTAAGTTTAATTTGAATAAATCAAATTTGATACAATTTGAACTACGCTCAACCGAAAATGTACGCGAAATAGACAATTTGTGACTTACCTGCGTTGGGTTTAGAATAAAGATTGATTGAATTTAAAATGGAATGTTTATTCAATAGCTTAGGACACTGACACCTTCTGTATTTAGATTCAGGTTAATCTATATTGATAAACTTGCTGTCTTGTTCATGTTTCTTTAAGTTTCATGACCTCTTTATGCTGGTCTGGGGAAACGGAAATATACGTAGAATTTATCAGGTGTTTATTTTCTCGCGTATGTGTCAAGGACCGGTAGAAGGAATAGGCTAGAAACTGAATCATGTTAATCATGGTAATAGGCAATGCGACTAGCAACTAATTACCTAGTATTCTGATTCTTATTTTCATCTTCACGTCCACCACGCTAAAGTTGGTCTTTGAGTCTTATGGCCTGGGCTCTGTCCCATACAACCATTTTGGTCGCAGCGTAGTAATAATTTCATTTGAACACAAAATCTGGTTGAAGTATGTTAATAATTACTACACTTTAGTGTCTGACTGACTGTAACTGAATTTCTAGTAACAAAGTGCACACTATGTGTCGACAATGTGTAAGACGAATTTCGGTTGCAATGTTACGTAGATATTACTAAAATGTTACTACATTTCCATTCTGGTTACAAAGGGGTTTCAATGTGTGCACAATAATACTACTTTTAAAGTGTGTAATAAGTAGAAATATTATTTTTAAATAGTTCCTGAAAAATGTGCACACTTGCCGTAACAAAGTGGTAATTCTGAATGATTCTAGAAATTTCTACCCCTGCTCAAAATGATCAGTGGTACTAAACTATTGGTGTGGAAATTTTGAACAAGAAGAACTTCAACTAAATGAACTAAGCAACGTAAAATGTAAATTAATTTCAATCAAGGATAAAAATAAAATAGTATTTTTGCCTATATTATCAACGCTACAGCATTCTCAGAATTAAGAAAATTACGTGTTATTTTTTAATATTCTGTATGTCATAAAGATTTATTTTTATTTTCTGTAATAGAATTGTGTAATATGATTCGTAATAAAATAAAACACTTGATTTGATCATTTAGATATATATTATATATTCATTTCACCACTAGTAATCAGAACTTTTGGTTAAACAGCTACATATATTTCCATGAGATAACACAGGGTAATTTTTAGCATCCCGCAAAATGAAAGTTGTGTTGTCCAGGGAACTGAACAACTTCCTCCGCAGAACAAAGGTCCGGAAACGACAAAAAAACATCATCCTCAAATGTCTCAATGTCTTTTACTTTGACGCGAAATTTTTGATTCTTCCAATTTTTTTCAGGTATACTATTTCCATTGCTACGTAGACTCTCTTGTTCACTTTTTTTCATTGTTCTGGGCCAATACAAAACATCATCTTTAACCCAATTACTAGGCACGGCAGTAACTGCTAACCCGCCGCCTTCCTTCCTTCCGTAGGGAAGCCTAAAACAAACACACATTGCAAATTATAAAGAAATCAACACTAATTAGCATATTTTACCACACTAATAACTACTTCAAATGTCGATAAACACCGGCTTACAATCTTTATACTTATTTGTATAAAACGTACTTATGAAAGGTATCGGTTCAGCCACTCGTTTTGGCGCCGCGCCGCCGCCGATACGCGGTAGTTGTGCGACGGAGGTAGCACCAGGAACAACGAATAAAAAAAAAAATAGAAGCGGACAGCAAAAATATGGCGCTTTAAGTCGTGTAAAATATAAGGACTTTAGATGGTTTTGTCTAGATATCATAGATAGTCATGTATACAAGTACCTACTAAAATTAAAGCCTAAATTTAGCTAAGTCGGTTACGTCTAGCTGTCCTTTTCTATTTATTTTATTAGAAAGTAACATAATTAAATTCTTTTTTATATATTTTTGTTTTATTTGATTTTAGTTACTGTAACTACAACTCGACTGACTGTAAGTACAACTCGAATCGACCCCAATTTAACTTTATGTTGGGAACCTCTGAATTTTAGATTTACACGGCAGCCATAGTGAAATTTGTTAAGAATTGCAAAAAAAGTGCACTTTGTGACTACTTTGTTACTAAACACTGTAAAGCATCATAAAATGAATGTTATCTGTTTTGCAACCTTAAAATATACTATATAATGAGACATTTACATTACAAATTGAATTAAATTCTATTCAAATTTTTAAGTTTTCTATGTTACCGTCAATATTATCAACTTTAACGATTTATCATTTCATTTTCATTCACACAAATTTAACAATTAAAATATTTATTTTACTTACCTGTTATAATATTGAGGCGCTCTTATTTATTAAGATTTTTATCAAAATTCCGTCGAGGAACTTGATTTCGTTCTTGTCAAACACTTCACTTACCCAGAAATATCCACATCAAAGAAAATGAAACCAAACACAACAAAATAATGGCCGCAGTTTTTTCTAATTTAGTGAAGTTGACATTTAATCCTCTAATCCTCAAGTTGACATAAATTTCAATCAAACATTCATTATCATTCGGTCCTCATTCACTCAATCTGTAGTCACAATTCAGTAACATATGTGTCTACAATATTAATACACTGTAGTACTAAATTACAACCACTTTTTGTGTCGGAAATTCCCCACTTTTGGTAGCAAAGACTGAATAAAGTAGTCGCAGCGACTGGTCTTGTTACTTGTGTAAAGATTCTAAGTGAGAACA
Source organism: Acrobasis consociella (assembly GCA_963555685.1). NCBI lineage: Eukaryota > Metazoa > Arthropoda > Insecta > Lepidoptera > Pyralidae > Acrobasis > Acrobasis consociella. The sequence continues at coordinate 9,035,907 of OY743123.1, read as the reverse complement.
GTTACGACAATGCGACCGAAATGGTTGTATGGGGTCTACTCTAATATAGATATAGGCGTGGTAGGGGATCTATTTGAGGTATTTTGTTAATTATTCTTAGTAGAGATAGTGCTTTGTTTAGTTATTCTATCTGATCTGAACTATTCTTTCCTTGAAATTTCCGGAAATTTTCAACATTTCTCAAGAATTATCGTTGAAAGATTAACTAAAGAAAAATTTCTCGGAAATTTTCAAGAACGACATACATAAAGTATAGTTCTATGTCGTGAATCGTAGGTCTTAAAAAAGCGCATAATGTTTTAATGCGCACACATATGAATGAATCTAGCTATTACAATATTCGATCTGGACAATGGTACTAACTATTATATACTATAAATGAAAAAAAAAATACACACAGGTAGAAGTATCAAAAATAAGTATCTTAAATTAAAGAATACCGAGGAAAAAATACCAAATGAAAAAGATTTAAAAAAAAAACAAATCTTTAAATTCGTTTCTGCAAATATTTTTACAAGTATCATTACATTATAGATATATATGAATATTTTTTTCTAACAGTTTATTTTTATTTTTAATTTATTTGTTTCTCGTAACTTACAACTCTTTTACAATTCAAATTATTTTGCCAAACTGCAGTTTATCGGTAAATTGAATCAAATACCTTTTTATTTTGTCTATTAATTACCTATATCCAACTTATTTCTCCCCACTTCCTTTCTAATTACGATAGATACCACGATATATATAATTATACATAGACGCATAGAATTAAAAATGCATAGACGTTATCATTTCCTCAATTCAATGAGGCAATGTTCAATAAAACCTCGACAAACAATACCCGATCTCAACGGAAGGAAATACATTATTTTAATAAAATAAGGGGAATCACTGTAAGTACAGCTTTGAAGACGGCGTTTGATTAAAATGCGAACACATTTGCGATTCAAATCTTTCTTTTTACTGATCATAAAGTATTCAAATGCTCAAAGTTAATATTTCCGACACGTCGCCAGCAACGTGGTGGCATTTTATTTTTTCTATTTTTTTCTCCCTTTTTGTTCCCTTTTCATAGCGTTCTTACGGTTTGTTTCGCATGAAATCAATGAAATGTTGCTTTGATATATTTTGAAAGCATTTTTAGGTACCACGTTAAAGCATAAATTTTTATGTGACTCATTCTTGTTTTAATGTATAGATTTCGTTTGAACACATAATTTTATTTTAAGAGAAAGAAAACTGTATGCAGCTTTATCCAAGTAAAACTGATAATAAAGTCAAAATAAAACAAAAGATGTTTTCCAATATAGTACGGTTAAAAGCTCACCTATGAGTATTTTTACCTTCTAAGTAATTTATTTTGAGTTATTTAATGATTATAAAGCTATATTTTTTAAGCAATGCCTTTAAGTATGCAACTACATTTTTTAATTTAATAGAAGTATGGACATGAACATCATATTTTAAACATTTTACAACATATTTTCCTTATGGTCTCAAGTTTTGCCTCAATTAAGTATACCTAAATTGTGTTTTTTCATCTAACAAAAATAAGTTAAAGCAACACTATCTTAAATTCAAAACTGGTTAAGAATTAATATTTTTGTTTTAATCTTCTAGATTCTGCCACACTTTGTTTTCTTTTGACGAACATCTAATATCACTAATGTACTTATAATTATTAAAAATAATGTTCATAATTAGAACCTTGTTCCATTGAAATCAATTTAGTTCCAAATTCCTTAAGAGATTACCAAGATTAATTTATCTTTGATAGATAATAATTTGATTTTGGGTACAATCTCAGGATTTTCTGAAATTTTGGAATGTCCAATGTTTGCAAATTAATTGTTAATATCATGGCAGACTCTGGTTTTGCTCAGGCATTTATTTATTACCGATGACTGTTCAGGATAAATAGATAATACAAAACCGTATGAAAATTTAATGAAAAGGCAATCAGTGAGAATTAGTACATTTGAAAATAAAAAAAAAGAATAAAAATAAAACAAGTAATTATTTTAAAAATCAAACTAGCTTTTATCTAAAGACTCCTCAAGACGAATCAAACGAGCCCAAATTTAATGGACTTGCATCGTTTCATTACAGACTTCCTATGGCCATCCTCTGGCTCTATCATCAAATCAGCTTTTTGTCATTATAATATTGCATTGTCACGCTATAAACGTATGCGTGCAAAAAATGCAAAAATTCAATTCAATCGGAAATCGGGAAGTGGGTCTAATTTATTAGCAAGATTTGATTACACACAGAATGACAGACACCGGAACAGATATAAAAGCTTGTAAAATAAAAGCAATGATATTATAATCTTACTTCATGATTATAATCCCTATGAAAACAAGAGCACTAGCGAATTGAATAATACGCTCGAGTAAAACAATGAGGATCAGAACGAAACATAAATATTCAATGGAACAAATATCCGATATCCATCACAACTCAATCAGAAAAAGCTTTTGTCCTTGAACAACGAACATATACTACCAATGTTACTTATCTAGCAATGAGACTACATTCTATAACCCGCCTATTGAGAGCTACAAATGCAATAGGTCTCGAGTAAGCACGCACTCAGGGGTTATTGCCAGCCCTGTTCTATCGGATGAATATGGCCCGTAGGAAATGATGAGAGTGGCGGTCGCTATCAGCGGATGTCGCGCGTAATGTCAGCCGAATGTCGGCGTTTTATCGGGCCAAGAAAAACGCGGTTTTATCCTCATATCATGCTGGTCTGGGTAAATTGAGGTTATTGGTAAGTATTATTTTATAATACTTACCTCAAACTTGCCGTGTGGTTTCCGGCAGAGTAGAATAGGACCACTCCAAGTCTGCCCGTGGATGTTGGAGAAGGCGACTTAGGAAATGCTAAACAAAGTATTTAAACTTCAATAGGATCTCTCCAACATAGGCCAGCGTGGAGAGTGTAGACCAAACCCTCTGGCTACTCTGGCCAAGTATGGCTCTAGTAGTACGGACAGGGTCACGACCCTGCTTTGGAGACTAAAAGACCTGATGATGCTGATTATTTTATGAATAGGGCAAACTTATAGGTAATAGATGATGACAGTATTTAATTTCTATATTTCACTTTAACTTCAAAATTCTTAAACTGATTGGAATATGTAGAGATTTCGTTAGAATCTTTACATTATTCTAAGCGCTCTTACAGACCAGCAACAGTATGCCCGCGACACCTGTCGGCGACGGTCGCGGGCATAATGTCGCTCGTCTGTAAGGGGCCTGAGTGGTGTAGGCTGTATTGAATATTGCCTTGGAAATTGAGAACAGCCATGTTAATTTTTTACTTATAAGAACTTACTTGTATTTTGTTTTTTCTTAAATCCGCTCACATCCTGGCTCCACACTGACATAGAAAACACACTTCCCTAAGGAAATGTATATGTATTTTATTTATTACTGCTTACTTGTTTATTTAGGGCGCTTATAGGTTTCTGTCTAGTTTACATAGTAATTATAGTAATTTTGAATACAAATGTTTATTTCGCATTCAATCTATACACCCCAAGCAAAATTTTAAAGTTTTATTGATATTACGTTCGGCAGTACTTTGAAGTGCTTTTTGGGAAAGAAAATTATTTATCACTGTACTTCTACAAAAATATGTATTGTTTTCAAGGAAAAAGAAATTTATTGCGATATTTTTTTTTTTAGTTTTTCTTTTGTTATTGTAATGTTTTGTCCTACTCCTGCGCAAATATCTCCCCCATATCGTTCCAACCTTTTGTAAACCTTGTAAGGAACACCTACGTTCAAGGCAGTCTCGTGTATAGCAGATATACACAATAGAGTCACGCTGATACGATCATGTCTTGCAGAAAAAGGCATGTTATGTGGGAAATAGTGTAATGAATGCTACCTTTATTCCCATTTATTTCGAGACAATCAGGCAGTTTCCTAGGTCAAAAATAAATTATTTGATACTGTAAAATGAATAAAGGGTCACAAAATAATGTCACTTCTCACGTTAATCTTTATGTCATACTATTCCCATAGAAAATTATAGTTTTGACATTTCGAAAAAGTATCTTATTTGAATTGTTAGAAACTTTTTTATTATTAATTTTATTATAAAAAATTATGTGGATACATATTTTTATTTTATAGACATTATATATATGATAAAAACTAAAAAAAAATATTAGCAGTAGATGTCAAAAAAAAATATAATAAATTAAACTACACCATACTGAACTATAAATATTCATAAGACTAAACTATGGAAATAAAATAATAACTACATATAAATTAAAACTAAATACAACTAGTGGCTATGTGAGCTGTAGACCTCGCAAGTTTAAAGAGATTGCAGAACGAAGAAACTTTTTACACCATATGTTTTTCATAAAATATTAAAATCTCGATAATGTTCGTTCCGCTAAGCCCGAGTTCTCTAGACCCAAGATCGACTACTACCCTGGGTAAAGTCAATCCCTGTGACTTATGTACGTTGACTGCCCATGCTAATGTGAGAGGAAACTGAGTCCTAGAACATGTGCTCTCTTCAGAACACCAAGTTCGCGTGACAGCGGCAATAGGTACTGATCCCATTATGGTTGGGCCAGTACGTAGTTGTCAAATCTTACCATAACTATTATTAGGTGATGCATGATTAGAAGCATACACCAAATCAGTAACAATTCCAACAGAACCTTTACTAAGTTTTTAACATGACCCTCGCGCCAACGCAGAAATGCAGAGTTTTCTCTAAACTCTTTGTTGTTATGGTCAGCCCACACCTTAGCCGTAGGCATGTAAAGGTCCTTTAGTTTAGTAAAGTTATATAAAGAGAAATTTCTGTTTTCTGGATACAGCCTCATTGCATCGATAAAAAGGTTTCCCATTGAGCTGAAAATTTTGCACACTTGTATATATCGCGTGGCAATGCAATATTATGATGACGTGGAGCTGGTCTAATCTGGAGCTAGAAAGCGGTCATAGAAACTCTATAATGAAACCACGCAATCCCATCGAGTTTGGGCTCGTTTATTTTGTCTTGAAGAGTATTTACCGACTTTGGTCTCACAATAAAATATTTTCAAAATTCAGCCTAATGATTTTGAGTTTACTTTTGAAAATAAATTGTATAAAATTTTGGTAAAGTGATAATTTTGTTAAAATAGACCATAACTACTGGAAGCACCTAAAGCAATGTTAACCACCTAAAAAAATAAATACATCGCACTAAAAAAAAGAACACCTTCTGGTGGGATTCGAACTCTAGACGCGCAAGTCAATCAGATAGATCTCTATAAAAAAAAATTGGACTATTTATCCTTTGACAATGCCGGTGAAAGAATCCGTCTATTGTATGTCATAAAAGAAATAAAATTCCTTTGTTATTTCATTGTCACTACAAACACAAAATGGCCGTAAGAGCCATATAATCAAAAGGCGGTTAGGGCCTTTGTGGCAACTCAGCCATTTTAAAAATAATTTAAAAAATGGCTCGACTTTCGATTTTCATATGTTTATTGAACCTGCTCCCAAAATTTAACGGGAATCGGTTGAAAATTGCGACCTCTAGAGTCTAGAGGAGAACACACAGACATACGAAAGCATTTTTGGCCAAGCTAAAACGGAGACCTCTCTCGCTTCGCTCGCTCGGTCAATAAAAATTCCGCCTCAGATAGTACCTGATTCAAAGGTGCTATGTTCAAAAATTTTCTCTATCTGCGTTCCCTCCTTATTTGTTTATATTATTGCTTTAAAATATTTAAACGGTTAACCATTTGCCATTATCCCCATCAGCAAGCTATAACTGATAGCATCGAGTAAGTAAGACTAGCGGTAAATTAAACGTTAGCTCCAACAAGGAACTGCGTTTGACTAGTTCAAATTAAACTAAGTTATAGGGAACGAATTAACTTGTACTAACTACGTTACTTACCTTTGACAACTTCGGCTTGTTAGCGCTTAAGACTGGTTATAGTGGAGATGACTTATTATTTGGCTTTAATTAATACATGCTTCTTCAATACGACTTTACAGTGAATTAGTAGTGTCTTAGGATAGAAATTTGAGATGAACGACGAACGTATGTCTACACCTAATCGGTATATACTTTTACTACTAGGGGTGACGACAGGATCAGAAAATTATGATTGTAATCGTCCGTTTTTTAGATTATCCAAAAATAATAGACTCATATTTTTCAGTTTATCAAAAAATAAGACATATTCACAAAGATACGGAGCATCAAAGTTCCGGAGTGAGGGCTTAGGTCGTCACCGTTAAGAAAAAATCGTACCTAGCCGTGACGTCATGCGAAATTTAAATCCGCTGTATAACAAAATAAACTGAAACTATTTTAACAGTGAATTTAGTCCGTGATAGTGAATTAGCTTTCAATACAAACTCGAACCAGCTGATCGGTTACTTGAAAGGGAGGCCAAAAATTACTTTTCATATTTCGATACGTATTCTTTGAGGAAAGTGGTTCAATATCATGGACTGAATTAAGCCTTAAAATAGTTTCAGTATATTTTGTTAGACCTTATATTTTGTATGAAAATGTACTTTATCAAACTTTTAAAGTTTCACACATTCTGAACAAAATGGTCACACAGTTGTAAATACAACGTAGGGTTACCATTCTATCCAACGGTCTATTGCTTTCGATATGGCAATGGTCAAGCTATGTCAGATTCCCAATGATGTTAATCTTTATTTCATCTCGTCATGTCTCTCCTATACCGATTTGCGGTGGGAATGTTATCATATAAGAAGAGATGGTGATCCCATATTTACTTAATCTTTATTGTTCATCAAATACAAATTGTACAGAACAACAGGCGAACTTAACGCTAAAAACGTTATTTATCAGTCAACCAGTCTTAATTTAAGAATATACATTTCATTATATATTAGGTATCTATTTATTTACATATTAAATGTTTATTGACCACAATCTTAAGAAAGGTCGAATAATGCAATCTTTACCAGTCATCGTTTAGGGAAAAGAGTAAGAAATTTTGGTTTTTAAACTACCTGTGCTTCAAACACATTAATGATTTATTAAAGAAATGGAGCTTAATACGAACCATTATTTAGTTTAGTTAGACAGACTGTCTGCGAACACGAAGGATAAATTAGTAATAAATGTATAAGCGATTGGCGCATAAAATCATGTTCTAGGTATATACTCAGTACGATGTAAAAAATGTAATCGCCTAACATTAGAGATAAATAAATGATCGTATTTATACAGTATTAAAGGGGATAACGGCAACTTCTATCCGACAAACAAGCCCGACGAGGTTCTTGTAAGAAACACAATTTAACTTCCTTCCAACAAAATGTTTCATTTGAAAGCCTTCCTGAAGGATTGTAACAAATTGAATTTCACGCCCGCTCAATCCTTTATTTCATCGCCTCCCTTTAATGCAAAGAAAAGATTATTAATCGAAAATTTTCCATCTTAGCAGAAATGTTTACGAGTTTTAAGGTATCTGTTTGTTTTCTTGAACGTCAAATTTTGATCCCCGGAAGGTGAATGTCATATTAAATTCAAATAAATATTTAGGGTAAAAACAATAAAAAGAGGTAGGAGGGACTTAGATTTTGACGGTTACAAATAATTACCTTAAATTATTACGGAGTTAAAGGGAGAAAGATTTATAAGGACATTTCAATAAGCATTACTATTTTAGTAGATTTTTCGGTCATTTGAACTTCCAAATATTACATTACGCAGAGTGGCTACTCTGAATTTTTATTAGTATTACGGGACTTACCGCGATTAATATCGTTTTTTGCCAGATATTTTGTAATACTAATAACTCTAAAATCATATACTCTGAATTTCAACTTTTAATTTTACCAGAATTGACTGAATTTTAACATTTTGAACTCTTTTATTTATTTAATGTCAGCTTTGTGGTTATGGGCATATCCGCCCTTTATTGGAAGAGGCCTATTTAGTCAAGCGATGGACTTATATAGGTCAAGAAACAAAGTAAGGAACGTGATTTGCACAAAAATAACATCTGAAATATTATAAGATTCAATTTAGAAAATGATACTAGGAAACATATCGTGCACAGGGGCCATTTGTTTCGTATCTGAGCAAACTGTTCCCCGAAGTGGTAATGTTTCTGCGCTCAGCTATTCAGAGCAACATGCTCTTGATTATAGTTCCGTCTAGCAAACGGATTCTGTGGTTTCACTATATATCTTTACAAATTATTTTTATAAAAGCTTGTGCGAAGTAGAGGAAAACACAAAAACGTATCGTTCGCTTAGAACTGAGAACTTGCAAATCTCTTATCTCGGCAAAACATTAAGTGATTTGGCTCATGTTCAAACTTAAAAATTCTGTTAGCTACTTTTACACGCCTTCCAAATTTAACAAAGATTCCATCAAAATTACTTGAGTTATCGTAAAATAAATAAACGAGTACATAAGTACAAGGTGAAGATAAGTGACGCCCTCATCCTGCTAAAAGTGGCAACTTTTGGTGAAACAAGTTTAAAACTAGACGAACTTCAAATGATAATTTCAATAAAATATTTAAATAAAATATGAATTATTACCACACTTACGATTAAATAATTTATTTCAAACGAAGGCGCCACTTAGGGCATAATTATAGCTTTCTGCTTTACCATATAATTTTTAAAACTAAAAACCGAATTCACTCCCAAACTTCACAACCGATTATGATAAAAATTTATATGGGATCACCTGGCAAGTATGCACTTCCAAACAAAAAAAGAATTTTCTCAATCGTTTTAGGCGTCTTCGAAGAATCTGTACTGAACATAACATACATAAAAAAAGATCGCGAGGAATTTATAATCTCCTCTTTTTTAGCATGCGGTTAAAATACACTCGGAGTCCACTTGCTCATTCAATTATATTTTCGTGATTTTTTTTCATAGTCTTACAGGTAGCGGCACGAAACTCTAGCATTGACCTTGCTTGTCAAAAGTCAAAGCAGAAGCACAGAATTAATAATAGTATTACATACATCACGGAAACTCGCACCATCCCCCGCAATCTGGTGTCCCCGCAACCCTTCCCCCGTTATTGTGAGGTGTAAGCGGCAGTAAAACAGGGTTATTGGTAGTCGCACGTTGACATTACGCGAGTCACTTAGGATTAATAAATTATAATGATGAGAAACTGCGCACATTATCATTGTTCATCCACGGAAAATAATAAATAACGAAAATTTTATAGATTTCCGAGTGATGAAAACAGGTAAGCAAAGCAACAAATTCTGTGGTGGCGACCCTGATTGTTTAACTCACACATTTGACGTGTGCACGGACGGATTGTTTCGTTTGTAGTAGTACTAGGTATATATGCTGCTCCGTTTGTATAATGTGCCATACCTGTGGCAGAAGTCAAAAATTAATACTGTACCCGTGCGCAGTATCCACTCTACGCTTCTCTCAGCGCTAAACTTACGTGCCGCTACTTGTACCAAGCCTTTTTTGCTGTTAATATTATCGTGATGATACAACAAAATGTCTTCCTTTCCCTAAGACACATGATGAATCACCGGCGCACCCAAGGTGTTCGCCGGATGCTGCGGAATGCTCCATCACTCACCACCGCCGGATATGAAGCTTGTATCTCCGTGTCACACTAATGATGCGGATGTTGGGGCAGTAAACATTAAACTTGGTACTAGGACGGGAATCTCAGGACATTTACTCGAGTGTCTTGAGTACCTACTTTGTGTACGTCGTTTTAGGATCCGGACGTGGACTCCTTTGACGTCGAAATCGTAGGCAATATAAAAACCGGCCAAGTGCGAGTCGGAGTCGCGCACGAAATTTTTCGTACCATTATCTATAAAAAATTAAGGTTTTTGTATGGGAGCCCCTCCTAAATATTCATTTTATTTTGTTTTTAGTATTTGTTGTTATAGCGGCAACAGAAATACATAATTTGTGAAAATTTCAACTGTCTAGCTATCGCAGTTCTTGAGATACAGCCTGGTGACAAACAGACGGACAGACGGAGAGACAGTGAAGTCTTAGTAATAGGGTTCCGTTTTTATCCTTTGGAGACGGAACCCTAATAAAAAGTAAGTTATATTTTTATTTTTGTTATTTCAAAACAAAAATTTCAATAAAAAAAATATACATACATACTATACTTTAAAAATAAAAAAATATGATTGTTTTTCTTTAAAAAAATATAGACTATATCTATCAGGGTGATGTAAGATGTTGAATTGAGGATGATGTGTGTGAGTTAAATAGTAGATAATGAGGCTAATGTTATACCTATCGGAATAAAGAAACACGCATACATACATACTTACATGATCCCTAAACTCATTATACTGCATTTTTGGCGCAGTCGTGTACAAAAAGAAACCAAAGGAGTGGTCGGTTGTAAACTGAATCAAGTCACCTAATAGAAAACATCGTCACTGAAATATTATCATCTGTGCACTAGCCTACTTCTTGTTTTACTCAATTGTTATTGATTTAGAACAGATTGCTAAAATCTTCAATAAGAATTTATAGAAGTTAATAATTTTATATAAATGAATTCACAATACTTCGTTTGTTAACTCTACATACGAATAATAACTACAGCACGTACTAACTTCAGGTACGTACAAAGCAGCGCGGAAGCGACATTTCATAAGCCTGTTGATTTTGGCTAGGAAGCACACAGGCTTTAGTAGTTGAACCTCGCACTCAAACCCACAGAGCGTTTCGGCTCGGTCGAGCCCTACAGGTTATTGGAGAGGGAAAATAGCGTCAATGCAACTACAAATCCCTGATAAACTTATCTAGTTCAAATAGGACGTGTAGCTTTCATATATGTAACTATACCTTTAATACTTAAAGCGTTCGGTGCATTAGCAAACAACAAGCAAAACACGTTACATAATTTATTTAAAGAGTGAAAGAGGTAATGATGTCTTCACTTTCTTTACTATTATTAATATTTATTAAAATGACTTGATGTTTGATTTTTGATATTTACCTACTTGATGTTTGTTTGTTTTATATAAAATAAAATTGTTTGTGTGTGTAAGTGGCCAACACTAATGACAGATTTTTCAAGCTGCCTTGTCATTCGATATAACTTGTCGACTGCCATTCAAGGATAAAAGCCGGTACTTACGACGAGCACGGAGTAGTTTGAAAATTACTACAACACTTGTGGTTGGTATCTCGTCCAAGAACAGATCACACCCTGGTTTACCTGGTAATGTCTACGCCACCGAGATGTTTGACGTTTTTGTGTTAGTTGTGTATTACTATTTTTGTGTTAGATATCAACATGATTAAACTTTTAAAAAAACTGCGAAACGTTATTAATTTTAGCTGTTACTCACTCGAACTTCGCGTAAATTATAGCAGTAGCATTTAAAAAAATTACTTCACCTCACTAAGGTCAAAAGTATTTATTAGATCCAAGAACAAAATCCAGAACGCTTTCTGCCCAAAATGGAAAGGCATTTGTAATATCACTTGACTGATATTTAATAGCCGGTAGGGTTCAGCCGTCGGACCGGCCGAAATATAATAGGATTTGGAGTGCGAATTTTGACTACAAAAGTATGTGTGCTTCCTGGCCGAAATCAACAGGTTTATGGAATGTCGCAGTGCGGAACCACATACAAACTTATCGAACTATTCTCATATGAATCTACTGAATTTCTAACTCTATTGTCTTACCAGTAGATAATGTCGCAAATTTGGTCTTAGAACATATCTTTAGATTTATGATTAACGTACATTTAATAATTGTAAATATTTAGAATAGCTGCTTCTCTTCCCACACAGATCGATTTGAATCATATTAATAGGTAATGAGGCTAGCAACTCATAATATTTATAATTTCTACGGAAAGTGTATATACATAAAATAAAAGTTACCATGAAATATTTTTATGTCAAAAAATATCTCTTCCAGTAGGCCTGTGAGAGATGTTTATATTGATTTTTTTTCTATCTTAACCTTCGGATCTCACATCTCTGGGCTCTGTCTACCCCGTCAGAGTTAAAAATGTATCTGTATTTAGAATATGAATATGTCACCATGCAGATGTTTAGCTTATTGACATCTACCTTTACTGTCTGTACCTATATTGATTTCTACTTCTGAATATTTGAATATGCAAATCGAGCAACTGCCGATTTAAACGATTTCAATATAATCTACTCTAAAAATGTATCTTCAGCAACGAAACTTATTTTATGCTTGTTTTTTAATTGACGTATTATTCACATTACTTAAAAGTCACCAGACATGCAAAACCGACGAATAAGAATGGAGGCTAACCCTTACCTATATTCAAAAAAATTAAAGCATCTACTATTTTAGTAAAAAAAGTTTTGAAAGAAAGAAAGAAAGAAAAATGGTTTATTTTGGTAAACACAACATAAAATTAGAAAATAGAGTTAGGGTTCTTACGTAATTTTGATAATACCAAATTAATACATATCGAATTTGACATAGATTCACCTTGTCGAAATTTTTGTTAGCACCATCAATTGCGATCACCCACCCTAGGCCTAGCATTGAAATTATATAGTTTATTAGGAATTTACAATTCCATGTCATCATCGTCATCATATCAGACCTAAAAGTCCACTGCTGCACACGGCTGGACCTATGAAATACAAAGAAGAGTAAAATAGTTATACGAATAACAAACTTCAAAAGCTTCTAAAATTTGATCACTGCCGCTAAAAGAGATGTGTGGTTTGAGCCTTAACAGCTCTATTGAAAACTACCTTAGATATTGTGAGCTGGCAGAATGCCAGGGGATTATCTTGGTCCCCGTCAGTGCTGCCAACTTTGCCAATTTACCCTAAATTTAGGAAAATTATTGTACTTTTTGCAGATGATTTAAGTACTTAACTAAACAAATTAAGGACTGTTTGAGCGGAGTTTTGTATCCTTGTCACAATATGTACATATATCCATATAAACAAAATAATTTAATAAAATATACCTTTTAGGTAGGCTGTTCTTGAATTATCAAAAAAAACTTTTGATTTCAATCGCTATTACTAATCATCCCGTTGACTCCTTAAAATACTAATTGAACCTTTACTATTAAATGGTTTTTTATTTTTAATTTTTAAAAGTTATTTTACTGCTTTTATTATTTTAGTGACTATTATTTAAAAAGATTTTTTTTCTTACTAACATTTTCTGGGACTAATCTATTCATAAGCTAGCAACCCCATTCCTCGTAATACTTGTCTCACGTAACCTTACCATTCGGATCGAAAAACTTTTCTAATATTCCACTTTGAGTAGGATATGCAACCGCTCGTCGGCAGATCAATGCAGTTTTCAAATGCTCCGCGATTTTTACATGGTAATACTAACGCCACTTTTATAGGAACAGATCCAAAAAATAATAATAACACAAACTTCTTTTTCATTTTCAAGGTACTCATCACACACAAATCGGCATTAGACTTTTTGATTAAAACTGACGTGAGACATAGACATTATTAGAATGAGTTAACCGGTTACTCGTGAATAGAGTCAGCTACTGGCTGACATGTGTCGACCTCATCCGGAGTTCTTCATCAGGGCGAATGTGACTAAAAGCCTGTACACCACACCGGCTCGCGACACAACTGACACACGTGTGTCGAGGACACCATATACACGGAAGTAAAATTATATTACTGAAGCGTTTTCAAAAATTAGAGTTATTAACATTCATAAATCAAATGAAAAATAATCTGTAATAAAAAAAAAAACTCATGCTAGCAACACTCGCTCTAGTGGTGTATTGAGTCTTATAAATACCTGAGATAAATATCTTAAAAGTCTACCTATTGCAACAAGCTTACCTATCAACGAACCATCCAATGATTATGCAAATTTTAAATTGGCACACGATAAAATTAACTGAAAATAAGTATAAGCCAAAAAAACCCGCGACCTAATCTTATATCAAAATATTTTGTTTTCCAGTGGCCTTATTGCAGTAAACCGAGGGCAGGGCCGGGCTCGGTCCCAACCAATATTTTTCATTACTATGCTAATTTCATTGTTCCAATAAACGGAACATTCCATTCCGCAAAGAGGTTGGCAGTTTCACGAGCATTTTCTGTGTCCACTGAAAAATTTGGAACGAAAGGTCACCGGTTAATTTGAAATGCAACTGGCCAGTTTTAGTTTTTTAGTTCGAACGGGTCAGTTTAAATGAAATGTGAGGTATAAAATGTTGGAAATAGACTATTGGAAGCTTTATATTCTAGTTTATTTTTATATTTTTCCGTCTTTGGTAACATTTACATTAAATGTTAATTTTAGATTTCAATGTATATTAACCGGCCAAATGCGTGTCGGGCCACGCGCAGTATTAGGTTCTATAATTAGGGACGCCTTCTTTGAGTTCACGGGTCTTAAAAATAATAATTTTCTGAGGAATTTGTATGAAATTTTACTTTTACGAGTACATTGTATAAGTTGGTTGCCTAATTACTCCTTAATTTGTAAACCTCAGTGTTAGCTCTGATAGTTTTGAAAGCTTTGTTATACACGGTGATTTTTATTGGTTCTGAAGCCGAAGGCCACTTCATAGGCATCGTTAGTAAGACCTAATTAGCTGGTCAAAATAAAAATTCTAAAACAAAAAATGTTGACTAAAACTCGAAAGTAAAATTGTGAGGTCAATTAGTAGTACACCGCCATACACCGCCCGCCGGCCGGCCGGGGTCATCGACATTACGCAGTAGGCGGCCGGCGAATAACTACGTGGTCTCGATCGAAAATCATTTACGCAACTTTTTTATCTTATGACATACAGAAATTCGGATTACGTATATGGATAGAGGAATTTATTTACTATACGATATTTTTTTTTCCAAAACCAATGAAAAGTCAGCGTGTATACACTTCTGCCGAAATTTACTCATGCGTTTTTGTTCTACCACTTTTTTGGCATGATTAATATATAGATACATACATATGATAAATACCAGCTTTCTAGAACTTGTAGCCTCTGAGTAAAACCGCGAACAGGCAGACAGATATGGCGAAGGTATAAGGGTTCTTTATTTACGACGGAACCTTAAAAAGGACAGTGAAATGGATTAAGTATTTCGCTGCTGTAACTTGTTTTAAAATCAAGTTTAAAACACCCACCACCTAGAACACATATAAAATATGACATACTGCATATTCTTCCCCATTCCCTTGACTGCTTTTTTGATCTACACGCAAATCGAAACTGTTGCTAGAAGAACTATAAAAACGTAGAAAAGTAAGTTAAGTATGTATTTAAAGAGTTTATTAAGAGTTTACTGACATTTCCAAACAAGCCCTCAAACGAAGCCCACCTGATATACAATGTTATCGCAGTACAATCGTTTCAAATGAGGCAATGCGTCAATATTGGCCGTAATATCGCAGTAGTGTCACGTACAACGCCGAACCTTCCAAGCATTTCGTACACAACATGTGCTCTCGGACAACATTTTCTAATTCCATTTTCGAAAATCCCATCCGTATTGCGATCATATTTTTACTAATCTTAAGTGAGAGCTCGGTGGCGCATTACTAGCGCTTTCGCAAGTAAAGCGATCCCGGGCGTGGTACGCACTTGGATGGGTGACCACAGGTGGCATAAAAAAATCTCGAACTCTTCCATGCTTTGAAAGTAGGAAGTTACATCTAGGACATTGGTCCAGGCTGTCATCATTGTATGGCAGATTTTAGGCTTGACACCAGTGTTGGTTACTTACAAATACGAAAAACAATCACTTAGTTTTACAAAAACAAGTTACTAATCGTTTTTACATATTCCACATCAAGATGCATGGGATCACTATACATTTAAAACAAATGCTTTTGTTGTCAAAATAAATGTTTCCACTAACATGAAGAACATTTCACCGGGAAGGTTCATATATATTTATATTACTAAGGACGGGTGCTGGCTGAACTTAAATTCAACCTTAACCCTTCGAATGTCGGCATAGCAGACACAATAGTAAAACAATACATCAGACGCCCGCTCCGGGCGTCCGACAGTTAAAGGGATAACGTAATCCCATCTGATAACGTCACAATTTTCATGAACTTAAAAATATTCAAATTTTCTCAAATTTTGGGTTTATCAGAATATAAAACCAATTTAAAAATGAATTATTTCATTTATCATACACCAATGGCTTTTATATCTGTCTGTATTCAAGTTTCAGCCGATTTTGCATACAAACCAAAGCAATTGCTTTTTACTGCTACGCTGCCGAGTCCCGCGGGGCAAGTGTTCCCAAACAGGAAACGTATTAACAACAATATGAACATAGCACTTATAAATATTGTTTTGGAAAAGAGAAGGAATATTGTATCATCATTGTATTTTAGAATACAATGTATTTTGAATTCGCTATTTTCCAACAAGTCAAATCACATATTTTTTTTATACGTCAAAACAAACATTATCTATGCAATCTGTACAAAATAAAGGCAGTCATAATTTCTTTCTTGGAGTCAAATAGCGCTCTTAATATCAGTTTTTCTGCAATAATAAATGTAAATTCATATTTGTGACTTTTATTTCCTTAACAGTACCAAATATTTTATTTTTGACCCAGTAAAATACCCATAATTAATTCCTTTTAATTTCTGTTCAAATGTGCAGTGAATGCCTACAAGAATCATTAACAATTTATTTAAAGTAGCCGAAGAAACTTATCTTGCTCAAACTCATAGGTAAGTAATATAAGCAAAGCGACTAATCTCAAGGATGTTCAATTACGACAACTATCTGCAAAGTGGTACAATCGCCAACAAAAGTACTTTAGCATTTCACGTTCATGGCAATGAAGGGATAATATTTTGCAAAAACCCAAATATCTTACATTGAGGTGTCAGTTATACACAAGTCTCGAACTTACTTTGGGGTTAGCTCAATCAGTGTAATTTGTTTGTATATATTTATATTTATTTATTATTATTTAGATAGGTGCAATAAAATGCAACTTAATTACTTTATCACCTGGATAAACATAAAGGTTACTATTTATACTAGAAAAATGTAAGGTTTACGTGAGATTTACAGTTAACCAGATGGTTACATAGGCGCCTAGATAGGCGTGGACAACGCTCGGCATAAATTAGTGATATATACAACAAAAACTGTCAAATTAGAAATGTAAATCAGCCAAACAGAGTGTAAACTTCTTTGTCTTCGTGGAAATTATGTTATTATAATAATTTAACACATGCTTTTGAAAACACATAACATAAAATTATCGCTAAGCTCTTTTGATAATGAGTGTACGAGCGTCGTGCGTATATCTATTTCTAACACGAGACACTTTGATTACAGCTGTAATTCTCCTCCTCAATTTACCACTTGGCCGCTTCGATCCTTTGAAAAGTAGAAGACATATTTTCCGACTGCGTTTATAAGAGAAACACTAACAAAGTTAGTTTTAAGGTAAAGTTTTAATTGCGCTGGCAAATCTCAGTTTATCTTTGGCGGTCTCGGGGACTCTGTTGACTATAAATTCAATTTGGGTGTTGGAAAAGATAATAGATTATGTTTGGGTTGATAGTTATGTCTTTTACAATCAATTATAGTCGATAAATTAAAAAGTCATCACCTGACCTGGTATGGAAGAATTTGCTTTTGTGATAAGTATGTGTGGTTTCCGGCAGAGTAAAATAGGACCACTCCAAGTCTTCCCGTAGATGTCGTAGAAGGTGACTTAGAAAATACGCTAAACAAAGCTTATAAACATCATGAGACCTCTTCAAACCGTCTGGCCAGCGTGAAAAGTGTAGGCCAAATCCTCTGGCTGCTCTGACCAAATATGGCTCTAGTAGTACAGAGAGGGCCATGTTCCTGCAGTGGAGACAAAAAAAAGACCTGTGATGATGATAAGCCCGCCTTTGTACGATACGGTACGTGCAATAAATAAAGTTTATCTTATCCAATCTTATAACTCCGTAATGAGAAGGCATGTCGAACACCTGTATCAAAGAATGGTTGACTTGAAAGTAGACGGGTATATAGAGGTAGGTATACCTAGTAAGGAGATGGCAAAGGACAGAAAATTATGAAGCTCGTTGACATACCTATATTATAACCGACAAATTGGGCAAAGGTGAGGATAGAAGAATTTATTTAATTGACATGATAAAGTTGTCAATAAATTTGAATCAAGCGTTAGCTATCTAGGAATTTATAATAAAATAATTGTCAAGGAATTATTTTATTATCAATGCCTAGATAGCCTACGCTTGATTCAAGTTCTTCTTTCTAGTTCTTACCACAATGCATGGGTATACTATTATAGCTTCTGCCCGAAAACAGAACCTTCTAGTTGGACAAGAAGTAACACAAGCTATGTCTGTTTAGTAGCCGTTTAGCACATACATTAGTACAACACCTACCTACTATTACAGCCATTGTCAGCTGTCTTATGGGTGACAAATCGATAGAGATACAGATTAACATCTTGTTCCAGGAACGGTCTGCCATGGGACTGGCTAGTGAATGCCCACATGTGTAAATATGTTTTTAGACGTTGGCAAATAAAGATTTTATTTATTTAAACAAGATGTAATAAAGTAAATAACATCAAATGTTTGTAATGAAAATATCATAATTATGGAAGAATACTGGATTAACAGTAAGCCAACCCCAGATAGGGAAGCGGGGAGGAGAATGATGATGATGACTGAATAACCAGTAAGTATTTCGTTTACGACTCTAAACCAAACGTGACTAGCAATATTTCAAACCAAAAATACATGTTGTAGGAAATTAACATTTTTCTAAAAAAAAATAGTAGCACCTATGTTAATTGTAAAATTTTATAAGGTTTGATTTTAGTTTTTAATTACAAGTTTACATGAACCGATAAAATAAAATAAATACTTTTTTAATTCAGCCGACAAGGTACTTAGCACAACCGTTCCGTCCACAAAACAATGTTGATCCAATCTTGCTAAAGTCAAGATGAGACGCTCCCTTCATAATTTAAAGCCAAGACAAGCGTTTAACCGTCTTTCCAGTTTTATCACCTGTAGTCACGTACAAGCCTCGTAACATGTCGCACCCATCGGACCCTACGTTTATTACCTGCTGTTGCTCGAATACAGTTAATTAAATCTACATCTACCTCTATAATTGAAATTATTTTTCCCTATCAATATAAATCATGATAAGGAAAGAAGAATAAGGAGGAAAACTTACGAATTTAAATTACATAAATTAGCTGCATCTGAGGTCATCACGAATACCTTTAAATACAACAAAATTGTACCTAATATTACATTATGCAATTTTACTAAAATTTGTTAATTTATTATCACATTTAAATCAAAACATAAAAAAGTGATAATTCATTTGCTTAAATATTTATTATCTACAATTTTGTCGTTGGACGAGTAATGATTTCAGTTATAATTCATTATTTAATACCAACCTATGACCAACAGAATTCCGATGTCACTTGACAGATATTCTACCTTTTACGATGTGTCAGTAAACAAATGACATAGGTTCTCAAACACAGCTATCCTCGCCCAGCTTCAATAAAGTCTCTGCTTTAGAATCCCCTTTACCCTAGACTTTTCCATACAAACGTAGTCTACGTTTTATTTTGAAACCACATGTCAGATTTCGGTAAAAAATTATAATTTGAAAGAAATTGCAGGTTTGGGTTTCTTTTAGTAAAATTAAAAACGCAGATTACGTTTGTATGGAAAAGTGTAGTTTGGTCTAGGGTAAGGGGATTCTTAAAGAGCGAAAACTGGAGACGAACAGAGGCGAGACTTAAGGTAACGCTAGCTTGAGCTAATGAATTCCCACCTTGTTTACAATAAACCAAATGGCTTTTATGAAACTCATTCATTAAACGAATCTGTGGATTATGCGTCAGGCCGCCTCAGGACGTGACTTTTCACATTTTCCGAAAATTGATATTGTTATACTATTGGTGATATAGCATTACGTCGTCTTGGAGAAGCTGCTTGACATTTTTATATGGGTAGTTTTACGTTTCATTTATAAAATATATTGATATGAGAAATGTATTTATTGCAATTAACCAAAGGTGAAAGCAAAAGTGCGTGGCAGGGAAATGACGCACGAGGGTCATGCCGCGTCTCAAGCCGAGTTCCAAACACCAGTTTATATTAGCGCGGGCCGTGATTTTTAGAGAAAAAATAATTCAATTCCATTCATTTATTGCATTCATATCATATTATTGGTTGCTAGAAGCAAAAATTTTGCTACACGTTACCGAAATCGAGTGACTGCCGAACTCTAGGCTACTAGTAGTTAAAATGTGTTTTAATTAAAACTACATTGTTTAGATTTTCTAATAGTTTGCTAGATGGTATCTAATAGACAAATTTCAAGTAGCAAAACTAGTTCAGCTATCACTTTTTTTAGTGTAGGTACTGTTTTGTAGTTAAACAAAGAAACTTACACAAAAATACTGCACATTAAAGCACTACGATTCAGAGATCATGTAGAATTAGGAGAAAACAAAGCCTTAGCTGCTTGCCAGCCACCTTTCCTTTACGCTCTCAAACAGCTAATTCTGAGAAATAAAACGTTGGTACGAGTAGGTTGTACGGCTTCACTTTCAGGTTTTCTAAGCTTTCAGCGGATAAACTTGTTAGTAATTTTAGTAATCTATATAATGGATCCCGTGTGTTTATAAACCCAAATAAAGTTTATATAGCGCGACGAAATAGTGCCATCTTACTATTTAATATTAAGTAGATAAGATACATGACATAGCTCAGCAGAAATGACAGTGGGCGGGACACATAGTGCGACGAATCGTTGGCCGATGTGGCAAAAAAGTTCTCGAATGGGGACCAAGCGCAAGACACCCACCCACAAGGTGGTCTGACGACCTGACCAAGGTCGGTGGCAGGCGCTAGATGCAAGCCGCTCTAGATCAGTCATTTTGGAAATCCTTGGGAGAGGCCTATGTCGTTATGCGGTTGAAATGATGAGTAAGATACATAGAGCGAGGAGAAATAGATGATAGCCCTTGTTAAGCACTGTCGCTGGTGGCATGCTACGGGCCTCCTGCAGGTTATTTTATAAGACAAGCAGTAATATTTACCAATATAACACACAATTTGTAGATTGTTTTTCTGTATTTAGCGTCATATAATATATCATCGACGAAAAATTGTTGTTATTTTTTTTCCCAATGTCCCATAATTTATATTTGCGACCATTATGAATTTTGGACTTATTAGGTTCTCTTTTTCAGGGTTCCGTAACCAAAGGTTAATAATTGGCCAAGCGCGTGTCGGGCCACGCGCAGTGTAGGGTTCCGTAGTTCCGAATGCCAATTTTGAGTTTATGCCACTAAAAACGTTTAAAAACTAATTATCTATTGAATTTGTATGAAATTCTTTTTCCGAGTACATTTTATAAGTAGATCGCCTATAACTTTTTAATTTGTATACCCTACTTAGCTCTGATAGTTTTCCTTTAAACTACATTATATATATGTACTATAGCTGTGATTTTTTTTACGTGGCCATATACGAGTAAAACCGTTTAGCAGATAGAGGGGGGGACACTTGCCTCAAACAAAAATTTGCACTTTAAACCCAAATATTTTAGAAACGGATCCCTAAATCGAAAAATGGTGTTTACAAGCTCACAATGTTTTTTGTCGAAAAAAAAATATTGACTACCTCTTTACTTGTATGGCAGCTAACTTAAAAAAAAATATTTTTCCAGATTATATTTTACGACTTTTTCGCCATGATTAATATACATATCCATGCCAAATTACAGCTTTCTAGTACTTATAGTTTCTGAGTAGGACCGCGGACGGACAAACAGACAGACATGGCGAAACTATAAGGGTTCCTTGTTTACTACGGAAGCGTAAAAATAGAACTTTATTACCAAGACTCCGCTGTGTCCGTCTGTCAGCAGGCTGTATCTCATGAACCTTGATAGCTAGACAGTTGAAATTTTAAAAAAATTATGTATTTCTGTTGCCGCTATAACAAAAAATAACAAAAAATACTAAAAACATAATAAAATAGATATTTAAAGAAGCTTTCATACAACAAAAGCGATTTATTTACCGTTTTTTGCTTGATATTAATAACGGCAACAGGTACCGGCACATCTCAGAATATGGCAAGGTTACAGATTTACAAGTTGTACATATTTTTTATGTCCGTTGCAAGTCAGACCACGCCTCACTCAGGTAAGTAGCCCGGTCTGGCAATTATTGGCACGTGTTCGCCTCGCGTCTCAATACCTTACTGGCTCGCTACTTCATATTGACTTACAATGTGATTCCGATAAAGCACGTATAGGACGTGTGGAGGTGCTTCTAGTGCAATTCATTCTTTAATAAGGTTATAAGTTCATAGTTGTAGTCCCAGATAAGGCGAGTTGGAAAGTGACCTTTTTCGAATTATCCTGGGTGAATTTAAATTTTAACATCACATTAATACTATAAAGGCGAAAGTTTGTGAATGTGTGTCTATGTTTGTTACTTTTCCACGCGAAAACGGCTGGATCAATTTTGATAAAAAATTATACAGGAAGCTGACACCTTGGATTAACAATTAGGCTACTTTAGGCGCGGGTAATAACGCAGGGCGCAGCTTGTATCTTATATTTGTTTTTAACCAAATATTACAAAAAAGTGTCAAGAACAACGGAAACCAAGTTAAGATTGTTAAGCTATAAAAAACATCTCTTCCATTTTTCACAGAAAAGGTTGTTACAAACCACTTTAATTCTTTAAAAAGTTTTAAATAAAAATACAGAATCATCTCGAACAATATCGAGAAAATTTTATTTTTTCCAATAACAATCGCTTAGAAACTTCCACAGTACCCAGTTACAGGTAAGAAGAGCTATTGTGAACAGGCGGTGGACATGACCGTACCTTATTAGTTGTATAAAAATTCTGTTCAAAAATAACCTTAACTTCATTAAAAATAAGGTTTGAATTTGTATGCGTGGTCATGTTAGGCGGAATACTGCATCTAGAGACTAGTCTAACCCTCGCCTCGGTAACCTCAGAAAAGATGACGTTACAATATGGAAAATCCTGCCATTCGTATTTTAGTAGGGTTTTTGGTTTTGAGGTTTTCTCGACCAATTTGTAAACGCCTCGTTAATTTTCTGACTATCCTGTTTAGTATTTAATTAGTACTTAATGTACTGAACTTTTTTTGAAATTATTTTCATGTAAGTATATTTCACATGATAGGACATTGGTAGGTACCGTTTTCTTTAAAAAAAAATTAATTCTGATTTGATTGATTAATTAGATCTAATTGATGCCGCAGCAATCACATAAAAAGATCTGTCAATGTTTAATTCATATAAAATTTTTATAAAATAGAGTTTGTCTTTGGAATATTTTTTTTTGTTCGATTTAGTTAAAAATATACCTATTATTTGTTTTAAATATGTATTTTTTAATTAAATTATAGTAAAATAATATCAAGATTGGTTATTAAATTACAAATTTAATAAAAGTATTGAACCAAACGGCCTCTTTCATTTTATGACAGAACGATTTAAAACTATTATGCGCCATCTATTGACAATGTTTTTAACCTCATTTTTTTAAACAGGAAAAAGCCTCTTCCATACATTATAGCCAGATATTTCGACAACCCCACTGTCACGGTCACTGGCAGACTGATGAAGAACTGCTGAAAATGTTAGCTGAAAATAAATTATTTTGTACTGATAACAAAATAAAACGTCGCAAAATAATGTTACTTGTCTTTGAACATATACATTTTAACGTGATTTTAAATTTATATATTTATTATTATTGCAGAAAACCTGATAATAAGAGCGTTATTTGACTCCAAAAATCTATAACGTCATCTGTCTGTATTTCGTACAAAATCTGACTCCGTATTTCGGAGTACAAATTTACGTCAAAAAGTAGAAGGGTTTTGTTTAAAAATATTGAGGCATGACCCGATCGTGCTTCCGTGCGTTTTTTTTTTGTGCTGCATTATTTTATAGGCATTAGGCATTAGGTTAAATAGTACTACTGCTGTCAATAATAGTGTCTAAAGTCGCCCGACCTCTCTTCATTTCACTTCAAGAGTCTATTACAACCGAGTTGTACATAATTCAAAGAAAAATTCGGATTAAAAATCAGCAAGCGGAGAGTGCTCAAATTTATTTCTCGCGACGAAATTGCGGCGGTTGGCCTTCCTTCCGGTGCCGTCCTAGGTGTAAAGGATGTGACACACAGACATCCTTTTGTTTAATTTATATGATGACTTTAATGCTAAGTTATTTAGACTTGGGTATTTAGGGCTTTTACTGACAAGTTGTCTGTCAGAGCGCAAAAGCAACTTTAAATGTACCAGTTACTTTTTCCGTGCAAATCGTAAAAGCTAGTCGAAGGAATGTGCAAAAAATCCTGCTCGTATACTATTTTGATTTCTATTTCTACCTTCACGCACATCTTCATGGTACAAGTGACCTCTGACCCAAAATGCTCCATCTGCGATTACGTGATGATATGTTTTGTGTGTGAATGGCTTATTTATTTAAAAAAATGCATAACATAATATTGGAGGAATTGAGGTTAATTTTGACTTTAATACAGATAAGACGGCAATTACCCCAGTTACAATTAAAGCTTATTTTTACCATAATATAATTTTTATTTAGATGTATGGCTGATAATAGGTACCCAAGTTTATTTTTTAAATGACAGGCATACAAATGATTTTATGTGTGGTCAGTAGTTCAAGTAATGGGCTTCCTGTGATGGTGGAATGTAGGTTAAAAAGAGAACCACATTAGTGATTCCTCAAGATTTTTGAATAATCTTACTCGGTTTGACCAAAAGAACTGGTGCATTTTATGTTTTTTTTTTTTTTTTTCAGATCACCATGTAAGTCTGTCTGTTTTGCACTTTAAATAGCACGGTTCTCCAGGCACCTCGATTCTATGAATTTTTGTAGCTTCATATTTCTCGACAAATAGTTAACTGCTACAAGCGCACGTTTGAAATTGGCTCTTTATGAAAATAGAAGTCGTATCTTCTAAATGATATGTGGGTCTTGCAAAATGCTGGACCAAATAAAGTATTTTTCTGCGACACTTCTTATTTTCGTTTAATGTATATCGTGAGAAATACATTTTCTTTGTAGTAATAGGTATAATAGGACTATAGTACTGTATTCTGTGAAGGTCAATGCTGTTGTGACTGATCGTCCAGATCTGTCTATTTTAGACGAGAATCTATTTATCTAAAGACGAGTATTCCTATATAAAGATAGATAGAAACGATAGAACTCGTATTATGGCTCAATGATACTATATTTTACAACGAATACATAATATAGATAAACATCCAAGACCCAGGACAATTTGAAAAAAGCAATTTTCCAACTTGCCCTGACCGGGGATCGAATCCGGAACCTCTGGGAGGCATGGTGTTAGCAATGGGACCACTATGCCACGAAGGTCGTCAAATTCCGTCCGTCCTTACCGTCATATCCCTTTTCATTCACCTTTTTAAAGCAATACTACCAACTGATTCGACCTTTTATTCGACTAACCGTAGCGTAAAACAAATAAGTGGAAAATGACTTACAGAAATATGACAACTGTAATGATACATGAATAACATCGCAAAAACGCAGACATAACTCACAGAAAGACGCAATTTGCAGGCGGATGTTTGCATCCCGAAACACAATCCCTCCGAGATCGCACAGATGATAAATATAGGTGTTGAAAAAACACAGTGATAAATGTAGCGTCGTAGATCTACTGTGTGAGTGTGGACGAGTTTATACGGTGTAATTACTGAAGGCAACAGAGTATTTTATTTTCACAAAAGTTGTTTTTCTTTATGTTAATATGAATCATATAGGCGATGCGGCTAGCAGCTCATCACTATTTTGATTCCGTTTTTTGGGTTCCGCAGTAAACAAGGATTGTTTTGTTGAAAAAAAAAACAGCTTACATGTATCCGGATGAATATTAGCAAAAGTACGTTCCTTTCTTATATTTGCTGAGAAACGAGAAATAGACAAAGACAGTTTTTACGGTGCAACGCTTAAAAGTCTAAAGGAAGTAATTTATCAAAAATGTGTGCCTAGTTCAACTTTCTACTACTTTCAAGGACTTCCTCCTAGGGAATTAATTTTCAGATCTCAAAAACTGAGAAATGTACGAGGCAGAAAACATGAAATAAACCACTGGAAAGTTTTAGCGTGGTACTTAAATGCTATGTACAATATGACAGCATCCCTTAAGGCAAATGAAACAATGTTTCATGTACTTTTGATTTATAATAAAGTCTTCGCCCGGATCAACTCCCACGGAGTTTAAGTAGGTTCAAGCCGTACAAGCCCCACGCTACCATTCCATCCTCGTAGGGGTTGGCTATTTCAATAAGTAATCATTAAATTTTTAACAAAAAAAAAACCGACTTCAATTTCTTTAAGATTTTTTTTTATATTTCCAAAGTTCTTCATCATGACTTCACCAAATTAATATGGAACCAATTTGGTAGTAAAGGCTTTCAAACAAAAAAGAATCATCAAAATCGGCCCACGGTCGACGAAGATATATGTATAACATACATACAAAAAAAAAACATACACTC
Source organism: Acrobasis consociella (assembly GCA_963555685.1). Classification (NCBI taxonomy): domain Eukaryota; kingdom Metazoa; phylum Arthropoda; class Insecta; order Lepidoptera; family Pyralidae; genus Acrobasis; species Acrobasis consociella. The sequence goes on along the minus strand of OY743123.1, from coordinate 9,009,288 downwards.
GAATTGATAACCTCCTCCTTTTTTGATGTCGGTTAAATAACAAATCTGTCTTTCATACAATTTATATGTACTGGCCTCTAAGTTGAACAATTCTGAGTTTTGTGTCACTTCTACGGAAGCCTATTTTTTTCGGAATAAAAATGACTTGTCTCACAATATCTCCAGATTTTGTCAAGTATTAACTCTTAAAGCCTATATAAACCATTTTATTTTATCGAAAAACATTTTTAAAGCTAAAATTCCTTTTAATGGTTTAATGAAAACCAGCTTTACACGAATGGTATCATTTAAAAACAATACACACTCGTTATTTAACCACAGCGACCAAGTTTCAATAACCGGAATTATTTAAATTCCAGAACTTTCGGTTGCTGGCTATTTGGCTACGTAATAGCATAAATGAGAGGAGGCTAGCCACATTGTTTAACATAATTTCATTAAGCATAACAACTGAATATTTACCTACACATTTTATTTAATTACAAATTTAAAACGCACATTTAAAACAAAAACGACTCCCTTAATTAAAAATAATGAAATTCGTAGGCGAACTAAAGTCACTGACATAGCCCAATAGATTAGCTCCTTGAAATGGCAGGACACATAGCGCGAAAAACCGATGGCCGATGGGGCAAAAAGGTTCTCGAATGGCGACCACGTACAGGCAAGCGAAGCGTAGGATACCGACCATAAGGTGGTCTGACGATACAATACAATACAAAAATCTTTATTGCACCAAAAGACATTTTCAATTTTTTAACACTTATGAAATAACAACATGTAATGAGGTACAAGAGGCGGCCTTATCGCCGAAGCAATCTCTTACAGGCAACCAAAAAGAGAAGAAATGCGAAATATATAATAAGATAACAGGTGGCGCAGTTTGATTTGTATATACTAAATTAAAATAGTAATAAATACAATAACCTACATTAAATAATTAATATAGGAATAAATACATAATATATAGCTAAATACACATATATATGTACATATATATATTCATATACATACAATTGCACATATTTACATAGCATGATGATAGAAAATAAATAAATAAAGTTTCTTTACATACATATAAATAAATAAATATCAATATCACAATGATGCAAAACAAATCAGCAGTAATGTACACGAGCAAGCAGAGAGAAGAAAGATATAGTAGGAGAAGGAAATTAGTAACTAAACAAATGCAAGAAAGTGATTTTTAGTTAAGGTTTTAAAGTTGTTCAACGTTTTGGCGTCTTGAATAGATAGAGGCTGGGCGTTCCAAAGACGAGCAGCATAGACGGTGTATGAGTATTTATAGAAAGGAGTCGAGTAAACTGGAGCTTGATGCTCCAGTTTACCGGCAGAGGTTTATCGGCATTACGCAGAGGTCTGGAAAACGTTTTAAAGGAAAAGCGTTCCTTGAGGTACCCAGGATATGTAGGATTAAAGAGGATGGAGTACAGGAGTGAAAGGATAAGCCAATCACGACGTAGACGGATAGGGAGCCACTTGAGTTGAATACGAAATTGCGAAATGTGGTCATATTTGCGAAGCCCAAATATGAACCGTATACATAAATTTTGGAGGCGTTCAAGCTTGTCTAATTGCTCCTCAGTAATATCAAGATAAGAAGTGTCAGCATAGTCAAGGATAGGGAGCAACAAGGAGTGAGCAAGCGTAATCTTGGTATAAATCGGCAGAAATTTATTCAATTTTCTTAAGGAGCTTGTAGCTGCAAACATCTTCCTGCTGACTTCGGAGATCTGAGTGCGCCAAGAGAGAGTATTGTCGAAGTACACGCCGAGATTTTTCACGGATTTACTGTATTCGATTGTGACCCCATCAAATATAATTTTAGGAATTGCGTCAAAGTCAATTCTGCTGTAGAACCACGAACTTCCTATAATGATCGCCTGAGTTTTACCAGGACTTACAGTTAGACCATAGTTTTTGCTCCAGACTGATATGCGATGAAGGTCACTATTGATATAATTAATTGCAGAGGAAAGATTATCAAAAGAAGTTCGCGTGTAAATTTGTAGATCATCTGCATATAGGTGGTGGGAAGTACGAATTTGTAATGTAATTGAGTTAATAAATAGTGCGAATAAAAGGGGAGATAGCACGTCACCCTGCGGTACGCCGACGGATGTGCTGGACCAGGATGAATAGCAGTCCTCAATCTTAACCCGCTGACGACGCCCATACAGGTAAGAACGAAACCAGTCAATAACCTTAGGAGATATGTTAATAGAATGCAACACTTCTAGAAGGATATCAAAGTCTACGGTATTAAAAGCGTTGCTAAAATCTAGTAACGTTAACACCGTAAGCTCCTTGCTGTCCATACCCAGACGAATGTCATCAGAAATTTTAAGTAGAGCAGTGGTCGTGCTATGCCCGGGACGGAAACCAGATTGCAGTGGATTAAGGAGGTTATTCTGGATCTGGAATTCATTCAGCTGTTGCTGGACTATGCGTTCTAAGATTTTAGATAGGAAAGGGAGAATGGATATAGGACGATAGTCGGAAGGAGCTACAGGGTTACGTTTTTTAGGAATTGGGGTTATATTAGCGTCTTTCCACGCAGCTGGAAATACACCGGGGTAAAGGGAATAGTTCAGGATTGAGGTAATTATGGGAAGTAGGATGTCAAGGATAGGGATGATCATATCACGACCAATACTATCATTGCCGACTGCATTCGAGGATATAGAAAGTATTGCTTTCTCAACATCACTTTCGGTAGTTTGACTAAAGTGAAACATAGGAAAATCAGGTGTTGGAGTTGCTGAAAGAGAGTTTAAGGTGTTCGTTTTGGTACCATTATCTAGTGCACCTGAAGATGTGAAAAATCTATTAAGATTGTCAAGATCAATATCTTTAGGGCTATTTGGTCGAGCTTTTCCAACACCCAAGGACTTGAGAAATCTCCAGACTTTCCCTGGGTCTCCATTTTCAACAGACTGATGAATGTGGCGACGCTGTGCTTCTCTACATACTCTATTGCAGTGATTTCTAGCGCGAATATAGGAGTCACGATATCTGTCCGGATTTGCTCTGTACTTGGCATTAGCTTTATTTTTTATCCCCTGAAGCTTCTTAATTTTATCAGTCAACCAAGGTGCGGGCAGATGCTTGATTCGTACAGGTCGCAAAGGAGCATGCCTATCATAAAGCTCTGACCAAGGTCGCTGGAAGGCGCTGGATGCAAGCCGCTCTAGATCGGTCATTTTGGAAATCTTTGGGGAAGACAATGAACGATAGAACAGTATTAGAAGAAATTCAAATCATCATCTTCATCATCATTTCAGCCGCATTACTTCCACTGCTGGACATAGGCCTCACCCAAAGATTTCCAAAATGACCGATCAAGAGCAGCCTGCATCCAACGCTTTCCAGCGACCCTGGTTAGGTCATCTGACCACCTTGTAGGTGGGTGCGCTTCGCTCGCCAGTACGCGGTCGCCATTCAAGAACCTTTTTGCCCCATCGGCCATCGGTTCTTCGCGCTATGTGTCCCGCCCACTGCCACTTTAACGAGCTGATCCGCTGGGCTATATTAGTGACTTTTGTTCTTTTTAATTACGGATTTCTTCATTTCTAATTCGATCACGCAGGGTAACACCGAGCATAGCCCTCTCCATAGCGCGCTGAGCGACCTTGAGTGTAAAACCTAGTGATGTAAAAACCTCGAGGCGTCGAGTTCTACATTTGAAGGCTTGAAGCAGATTGGCAGGACTCGGTGAGCTCGGTAGGCTCGTACATAGAACCCCAGCCTAGCCGAGACGCGAGATCTCTGAGCCACGCCTCGAGGCTTTAAAAGATTTCGAGCCTTCAAAAAAGCTCAAGCTTTAAAATGAAATCTAGCTTTTAAGAATAACTCAAGATTTCTAAAAAAAACGACGGGTTGCACTCTGGGAGTGCCGGCAGAAGTGAAAACTTGAATATTAACGTTGTGCATTTTTGATATTTTGGAATGGTTAGGGAATAATTTTGCACGAATTGCTTTAATTATCAGTATAAAATATTTCAAATCTTTTCTGAACCACAGTCTGTCACAAATGTCACAAGCATGACACATTACACACACGAACGTAACGTAACATAAACACACACGAACATTCGCGCAAGCGCCCTGCGCCGTCTTACGAATTTTCGATCAGGTCACGTGTCCTGACGCGAGTTTGAAATTTTTTACCCATTCCAAAAAAAGTGCACAACGCCGCTAAAGAAATTTTCACTTCAAAAATACTTGAAGCTCGAAGCTCGACTTGTTGCTCAGAGAGCTCGCAAGACTCAAGCTGTGAAAAAGTCTCGAGATTGATCGAGCTTTCGAAAAGGCTCGAGCTCTCAAAAAGGCTCGAGCTCTGAAAAAGACTCCCAAGTTGTCGAGCCTCACACAAAAGAAGCGAGCCCTGCAAACGAGTCCGAGCTCCAGATAAAAGGATTCGGAGGCCTCGAGCCTTGTACATTACTACCTTGAGCCTTCTTATGAGACCTTAGGAATTCAAATGTGATAAAATTATGCGTAATAAAATTCTGCCTAAAAAGTTATGTGTTCCAATGTTGAGTCCACAAATGATGGGCACAAATATCAATGATTTATGCGCCAATCCGTAATTGTAATGCGACGTGTCACGCATAGATTTTATTGATGAGCAATGAGTCGACGACCGATATATTGGAATTATTTGAGTTACCTACTGCATTTATCTTCCAATGGTAGAATGAGGTGTAGTACAGAGGCAACTAAGTGTTCCCGTGGCAGGAAAAATCATCAAAAATCTCTCGTAACGTGACGTGCTGCTTCTCCGCTTACTGGTAAGACTAACTTGGTTGGTCTTATCTATGACCAGCTGAAAATATATAGTTTGTTTACATACATTAGCTAGGTAATTCCTTGTTAGTGACACTCGATAGTAGGACACATAGCGCGACGATCCGATAGCCGATGGAGCAAAAAGGTTCTCGAATGGCGACCGCGTACTGGCAAGCGAAGCGCAGGACACCCATCCACAAGGTGGGCTGATGACCTGACCAAGGTCGCTGGAAGGCGCTGAATGCAAGCCGCTCTAGATGGGTCATTTGGAAATCTTTGGGAGAGGCATGTCTAGCAGTGGAAGTAATGCGGCTGAAATAATGATGACACTTGAGTGAACTCAAGTGGCATAAATTTTTGAACCTCCTCCGTGCTTCGGAATGCTTGCCGCGTTATGCCGTTGGCCCCAGCTGTCATCAATGTATGACAGTCGCGAAGCTATCAAGCTATATCAAATGCATTTGGACTGCTTGAAATATCTGGCACTAGTGTTGGCCACTTAGATACACGAAAAATAATAGTGACTCTCTCCGTATTTTTCATCTAAGCGTACTTGGGTTTCAGTCTTCAGCTTTTTCTTTAGGTATCTTTAATAAATAAAATTAACTAACTCAATTTTTTAAAATAAAATTTTATAAAATGCTTGATCAAAGGTCGAAATTATTTTTTATTTTTTACTGCATAAAATTCCCATAAACCTATTTTCTTTGATTATGAATATTGTGAAAAGCTTTACTCGTGTAATAAAAGTCAACAAAAAAGGAACACCAAGAAAATCCATTAAAAATATAACAAGAATTTATTAACTTAGTAGCGAGCCGCGATAAGATAAAATAAATAATATAAACCGAAGAAAAACTTTATTATGACCTGGATCCCGGGTCTCTTAAGCCGGGCAAGTGGCATGGTTATAAGCAAAATTCACGTTGCAACTAGAACTCACCGTAAAATAGTGCAACAAGAAACTGCTAAGGAAATTCCGCTTTTTACGGTTTCGAAGAAATATAAGGTGAATTTAAAATAGTGTAGTTGACACCGAGTTTTTGCTATTTAAGTTTTGATAAAATGACCAAAAAAAGGAAAGGTATTCAGTGCGATTTCTACAGTAATTTTATGCTTTTAGAGCATATTTTCTCTGTTACATAATAATACTTTGTGGTTACTGGTGAGTTCGAAGAAATGATAGAAAATAATTGAACAATTCGCTTGTCAAGTGATGAAAAAAAATCTATACATATCGCAAATAGTTCCAAATAATAGGCTCTAGGAGAAGTTTTTCTAATCAGATTTTAAAATAAGGTCTAATTTATTTAGATATTTGCAAATATCCCAATGATCTTCATTTTCAAGCAAGGTCAATCTTATTTGAGGAGGTGACGTCACAATGACGATACTGATCAAGATCCAGAAGGCTCGCACTCGTATAGCGTTTAAAAATGCAGTGCGTGCACATTATCTTCAGGAACTGTCAGATAGAATACAAATAATATATATGTAGTATTATGTATTGATTATTATAGCTATCTATGTATATTTTGAATGTAAGTTTATTGATATGTATTATTTTATTTATTAAATATAGGTTTTTATTTATATTACTCAATATTAGTAAATCTTTCAAAATTACGTATTTTGCACCTCCTTCTAAAGACTTCTTATTCTCGGCACCACCAGTGGGTTGACTGGTAGATAAAGCCTATGCCTTTAAGTCCGCCTATTACATTTGTAATAAAGTTAAATAAATAAAATAAATACTGCAAGGAATGTGTGGGTTCCGGCAGAATAGTCTGTTAGTACAGACAGGGTTGTACTCCAGAAGTGAAGATAAAAAGACTTGATGATGATGACGTCACGATGAAGATTCTTTGAGTCAATTTGGAAATTTCCACTTTCAATACTGTACTGTATCGACACTGTCACTGGCATCAGCGTCATCTACCAACACAACAACTTGACAACAGCCAACATAACGATGGTAATGTAAACAGTTATTATTTTTCTAGTGTAGGCATGGATAAATGTAAACACTTCCAGTGTAATGTTTAAAATTACAAAATAAATTCTGATAACACGTAGAATTTTTCTATTCAAATTACTTTCTTAAGGTGTCTACATTTTTAATTACAGGGCCCTCCAACACCTTTATATTCTTTAGTTGACTAGCCAATTAAACATACTCTAGTTTTAGAATCCACGTACTTATTACAAGATAAGTAAGAAGTGAGTTAATATATCCTCCACATGTATGCAAAGGTTTTGTATATATTTTTCATTTTGCAAAATATGAACTTTATGCATCCAACTTTACAGTGTTTGTGATTCTATTTAAGTTTTATGAAACTGTTTAAAAAATGTCTTGGATTTCGAAATTTGCATGTTTAAAATAACTAGTCATTTGTCTAGACTTTAGATAGTATTGTGTATGACTATGAAAAATGCACTTAACCACTTTTTTCTAAATTATATGTAAAGATGGTCGAATCCAATATGATCAAATGCACTACCCATCTGTAAGTACTATTAGGTAGATATTGCTAACAACTAGGTCTACAAGGGTAATAATTGATCTAAAGACTTTCAATGCAGTTTGAATCATTTTAAACTGTTAGTAGTAATGCATTGTTAACTACAACGTTTCTGCATTTATTTAACGCTCAAGGAATTGTGACCGGAATTATTTGAGTCACGTCCCGCTGAAGCGCCGGTCCGACAGCATTAAACACTAATGCAATTTGATTCCTCCACATCTTGCAGTATTACAGCGTTTTAAATAGGTACCATTGTATTGTTAAATGTATTTGAAACCACAGGTTGTTAAACGATTTGTAAATTTATTTAACGCTCAAGGAATTGTGACCAGTTATTTAAGTCACGTCCCCGCTGAAGCGCCGGTCCGACAGCATTAAACACTAATGCAATTTGATTCCTCCGCATCTTACAGTATAACAGCGTTTTAAATAGGTACCATTGTATTGTTAAATATATTTGGAACCGCAGGTTGTTATATACAATTTGTACATTTATTTAACGCTCAAGGAATTGTGACCGGAATTATTTGAGTCACGTCCCGCTGAAGCGTCGGTCCGACAGCATTAAACACTAATGCAATTTGATTCCTCCGCATCTTACAGTATTACAGAGTTTTAAATAGGTACCATTGTATTGTTAAATGTATTTAAAACCACAGGTTGTTAAACGATTTGCAAATTATTTAACGCTAAAGAAATTGTGACCAGAATGATTTGAGACACGTCCCGCTGAAGCGCCGGTCCGACAGCATTAAACACTAACGCAATTTGATTTCTCCGCATCTTACAGTATTACAGCGTCTTAAATAAGTACCACTGTATTGTTGGTACTTATTTAAGACCAACAATACAGTGGTACTTATTTAATCAAATGCACTACCCATCTATAAGTAATATTAGTCAGATATTGCTAACAACTAGGTCTACAAGGGTAATAATTGATCTAAAGACTTTCAATGCAGTTTGAATCATTTAAACTGTTAGTAGTAATGCATTGTTAACTACAACGTTTCTGCATTTATTTAACGCTAAAGGAATTGTGACCGGAATTATTTGAGTCACGTCCCGCTGAAGCGCCGGTCCGACAGCATTAAACACTAATGCAATTTGATTCCTCCGCATCTTACACTATAACAGCGTTTTAAATAGGTACCATTGTATTGTTAAATATATTTTAAACCACAGGTTGTTATACGATTTGTAAATTTATTTAACGCTAAAGGAATTGTGACTGGAATGATTTGAGACACGTCCCGCTGAAGCGCCGGTCTGACAGCATTAAACACTTATGCAATTTGATTCCTCCGCATCTTACAGTATTACAGGGTTTTAAGTAGGTACCGCTGTATTGTTTAATATATTTTGAACCGCAGGTTGTTATATACATTTGTACATTTATTTAACGCTAAAGGAATTGTGACCGGAATTATTTGAGTCACGTCCCGCTGAAGCGCCGGTCCGACAGCATTAAACACTAATGCAATTTGATTCCTCCGCATCTTACAGTATTACAGGGTTTTAAGTAGGTACCGCTGTATTGTTTAATATATTTTGAACCGCAGGTTGTTATATACATTTGTACATTTATTTAACGCTAAAGGAATTGTGACCGGAATTATTTGAGACACGTCCCGCTGAAGCGCCGGTCCAACAGCATTAAACACTAATGCAATTTGATTCCTCCGCATCTTACAGTATTACAGCGTTTCAAATACTTAGGTATCACTATGCACTGTTAAACCTTTTTACTGAGTAATACATTTACATCAAACAAATTGGAGAGAGTCATTGACAAGAATTTTTAGCCAGTGACTCCCATGCTGGTCTGGGAGAAATGAAAAAACTTAGAATGTACCAGCTGCTTCTCTTCCCGCGCAGATCGTAAAAGCCGATCGAGGGAATGGGCAAAAATGCGAATTATGTTAACAGGCGATGCGGCTAGCAACCCATCACTGTATTGTTTGCTTTTCCATCTTCTCGCCCACCATGTCGCTAAAAGTGGCTTTTGGGTCTTGCGGCCCTGGGCTCTGTATAGAACCGCAAGACCCAAAATGCTCTGTCTGCCCCATTAGGGATAAAGACGTGATAGTGTGTGTGTGTGTGATTCTTGTACCTGAGACATTTGTTTTAAGCAAAGATTTAGAATATACTATAGTAGTGGTTTTAAGGCGTTAATCTGAGCAATTCGTCATTGCGTAACTTTTGGCTCATGTGGTTACTGGCTATTTATATAAATAACTATTCATCATAGCGTTCATCTACAAAAAAGGATATTATTACATGTCCATACAAAGTAACCTAAAACTTCTGTACCTAATTACTACTTTAAATCCAATATAAAAATTGGGTTTTTATTTATTAATTTTTCCGAAGTGAAAAACTTAAAAAAATGTTTTTATGCATTCATCCATGTTGACGCCGTTAGTAATTTAATAACTATTCCATATTCATAATGAGACTAGTGTGGCTCTTACTATTTACTCAGTTATTACTGCCAACTAGATGGCCATTAGATCCGTTTTCCTTAATTTACATTCACGTTCAGGTTCATTCAGGTTTACAGGTACAGGAAAGCTCAGTTTCAGTTTCAAGTATTATCGTTAGATGGCGGGCAATAAACTAAATTAGATATAATCACACAAGAAAATAAACTTATAATAAAGCTAATAAACCTTTAGTATAATTAACTACTTATCTATTATTTGTCTGGTAGAGAATGCCTTTTTTACCATGTTGTTTTAGTAAATAAAGTTGAGATAAAAAAAACTATACTTTCTCAATACATCTTTATTATTTTCTTTTTTTTTTCAATCAAAGTGGTTTTATTGGGCTTTTGACCTTTTTAAAGTTTTTTGTAGTCTTGGCATTTAAAACTTAGAAATCTTTGATATTTTGAGATGCCGTCATATATTCACATAGAACATAGGTCAAATGAAAGGCTAGTTGATCTTTGATCAAACATAAATTTTTAAAAATTGTGTAAATTATTTAATAGTTAATGATTTTTGAACTAAATAACATATTTATAACTCTAAGACTTTTAGGTATCAAATAGACAAACTTTTAACTAATCTTAAATAATTAAATACGGAACATTTATAAATAAACCATTTCTCTGACTTTTATTTGAGTGCTTCAAAAGGCTCGAAACTTTTAATTGGTATGCGCCAATGGGCAGTGAATATAAAAAAATAACTCCCAGTGCGAGTCGAAGTCTTATAAAAATGGTTCAGAAATATAAAATTTTGCATAGATTCTTTATCAAAATCATGTTAGTAACCTACATAGGATAAACACAGAGTATGTACTTGAAATCGTAAAAAAGTATACTTACGTACAACTTTTGAAACTGTGGGCTACTAACACTTTAAAAAGGGTTGGTAGATAGCCGAGAAGAAGATCATTATTTTTATTTACCTACTTTTTTATCTACTCAATGAAAGTAAAGTGAAGTCAAAACTCAAAAAAAGTGATTGTCCGTTCATTTTTATTTGAGGTAAAGTGAACAATAACAAAGGCAAGCCGTTTTCTATATTAGGTTACTTAGTTATTTATTAATAATTTACTGTAGCAAAAGGGGGTACAAAAATAACAGAATGGAAGCTGTAAGCTAAGGAGGATAAGGAAGATCAATAAATAAAGTAAAGAATGGCTTACAGGAAATAAAACAACTAACCGAAAAAAGGAGACATCGAAAATAATCCACTGAAAATATTAAAAAATATTTACAAACTAGCGTTTCGGAACCCTAAAACAATGAAATATTTTTGCTCTGTTTTCGTTTGATTAATTGATTTTTGTTATTACATATCGCTGTCATCCGGGGGTAATATTTCAGACATAATTCACCTGTTGGAAATCCCCCGTGGATTTAATGAACCTGTACTTTTGTGTATTTTTTGCTCGTTTGTGCTTTTGTTTTATTAAAGTTTTGATATATACCTATATAATCAAGTTTTTTTTCATTTTTGTATTGAGATAGAAACTACGCAAAGAGTTTCTATCTCCGCCTTGAAATGCGGGATTAATTTATAAAAATATCTCGAGCTCCTGCGTGCTTCGAAAGGTACGTCAAGCTCCACGTTAAGTAGCTTATAAAAATCTGTGATTTGACACACACGTGGAAAACAAACAAACTATTGCTATCTCATAACAAATGTAAACCGTAATTGCGGTTTCTAGATATCTATAAAAAGAGTTATTAAAAGTGCAGTAGAAGTTTGGAATTAAAGTCACGTCCGCATCCTGACGTCCACAGCACGACGCACACATAAATAACGCTAATGACACCCGATTGTGAAAAAATGTGTTTCCGCGGGAAATGGAACAGGTTTTTAAGAAACAGTTAGGGGTTTTACAAATGAACGACAGTTCGCGACACTAGTCGTGACAGTTCGGCTACATCGAGGCAGTTTACGAAATTGGTCGCAGACCGTCGCCGACTGTAGCCGACCAAGACCTCATGTTATCGCTGGCTTTGATTACGTTTCTTCAGATTAACCCGATCGCATTAGCTAAACTCGGAGCGCTATATAGTTTCATCTGATATCAAGAAAAAAGTTGTCGTCATTTTTCATTTTCACGCGAATGAAGTCGTAAGCACCAGATAGTTGAGAATAAGAATAAATTAATTCCCACAATAGCGTCTGCAAATCCATTCAAGATAGTAAAAAAGTAATTCGGGCTTTACTACTAACAGTATACACATTTCACTAACGAACTTGTGTTGATGGCCAAAAGATTCGATTACGTTTCTTCAGATTAACCCGATGACGATCGCATTAAGATTCGCTGAGACGGATAATGGACCTATACTAACAATGCGTATCGTACGAGTAAGTACCTATTTAATAGGCTTTCGACGATTATTATCCATGATTACCTTGTTTTTCTATGCGAGAGATCTTTATTTTAGCCTTTTTGGTGGTCATTTTTGCATCCAATGATTATATATTCTTGTTTTTTTAATCGACTAGCGGCCTGCGACCAGCTTCGCTCGGGTATGAATTTACATATAACCCTTCCTGACAAAATGTACGAAATGCTAGATACTAAAAACTGCAGACTGTTTGAGTCAAATTGAAATCTTTTTGCATAGGTACAAGTTTGTGTAGAGGAATTACGTGACCACGTTGTGATGTCGAAATATAAGACAATATTTTTATTTCAGTAATTACAACTAAATTATTTTTGCTCATCATCATCAGGTCTCCACTGCAAGAGCACGTGGTAGTACGTGCTCTTGCAGTGGAGACCATAATTGGCCAGAGCAGCCAGGGAATTTGGCCTACACTTCTCGCTGGCCAGACGTGTTGGAGAGGTGCTATTGATGTGATTGTGTAATTCAGCATTTATCAGCAAACGGCATAGAAAAAATGTTAACATGTAATTTTTATGTACATGTCAAACTTATTCGTATAACCCCTATTTATATTGGAGGTTAACTTTACGAATACAAAATATATGCACTTCTTTCACGTATAGCATACCAGCGAAATGCTTGCATTCTCTTAGAAACGTCGCCAAAGCATTCTAGGAATATGTAATATTACGTCGTGATTATCCTGATAAACTGAATTTCAACAATGTGGCTGATATGGAGCTTTTTTAGCGTACCCATAGGGTAACAATAATTGGCCAAGTGCATGTCGGGCCACGCGCAGTATAGGGTTCCGTAGTTGTAAATGCCAACTTGCAGTCTAAAACGGCTAAGTATTTTTGTATAAAATTTTCCTTTTCGAGTACATTTTATAAGTTGATCACCTATAACTTTTTAATTTGTTTACCCTACATAGCTCTGATAGTTTTCCTTTTAACTAAATTATATATACTATAGCTGTGATTTTTTTCACGTGTCCATTATAACCGTTTAGCAGATACGAGTAGATGGGGGGACACGTGACTTTAACAAAAAAAATTACTTGAAACCTAAATATTTCAGACACGGATCCCTAAATCGAAAAATGGTGTTCCCAAGCTCACAATATTTTTAAAAAACCTATTCAACGATACCCCACACAATATTCCATATTTTATTTTACGACTTCCTTCCCTTGAGCCTTTCAAGCATAACTGATTTGTCAATCATCGTCTTATCGACTGTGTCAAAATCAAAAGAATCCTCAGTCAGAAATATCAAGCAATGATGAAACGCGACAAACTCTATTCCCGCATCCGACAAACACAACGTGTGAAAATGAATTACATGCCAAATGAAACGAGACATGCGTCAGGTCTGATTTAATAATGGGAAACGCAAAAATCATGGCAGAGTCAACGCCTTTCGGATTTATCACTCTCGGTGTACAAGATTACAGGATCTGACAGTGACGGATTGACTCCTCTGTTCATATCTATCTCCCTCTAACTCTTCAAAATCCTTATGTCTATTTCAGTCTTTCTCACTGGTAATTAGGCACCTGCATTCAGGAGACAAGGAATAGTACTGAGACTATCTAGACGCGGCGTTAATGCCCCGAGATTGATGGTTTTTTTCGGATAAGGGATCGGCCTGCCGAGGAAACAAATTTCGGTGAAGTTGGGTGTTGCCGGTGGACTCCCAGATGCATTGCATTAATGAGATTGATCGGTGTTTCATAGTGAAAAAATGGATTTATTTAGTAGAGCTTGATTTGGAAGTATTTTGGCCTTTTACTTATATTTTTATACAATAAATAAAAATTAATATTGCTGCTAAGCCCCAAACTCGAGAACGGCTAAACCGATTTGGCTGATTTTTATTATGTTCCTTCAATTTTACGCAAGGTTTTAATAAAAAGAAAAAAAAAATACGGGAACGTTGAAACAGAGTTCGCCGTGTCGGCTAGTACCGGATAAAATTCCTTCCATTCCAATTTATTTTGATTTATCAACCACCTTATATTCCGTCAAATTATATATTGTTGAATACCTTTTTAGATGAAAAGATAATTAAGATTTGTGTGACTCAACCAAAAGTTTGCACTTAAAAACCTTTACTAATAACTAAGATTCTTCTCTTCGATTAGTTAAACATATTTTTGTACTTTTTAGGTTAATTTTATTTAAATAAATAAATGTATAGGGACAAATTGCACAGTTTGAGCTAGCCCCAAAGTAAGTTCGAGACTTGTGTTATGGGATACTAACTCAACGATACTATATATTATAATAAATACATGTTTAGATAAACATCCAAGACAATTTGAAAAAGTCAATTTTCCAACTTGCCCTGACCGGGGTTCTAACCCGGTACCTCTGGGTGGCGGACTACCATGGTGACCACTACGCCACGGAGGTCGTCTATAGTTTTAGTTGAATTTATTGTTTTAATTGTATATTTTTTAAATTCTGTTCGGTTAAGTTTGTTTATTATATTTAATTAACTTTGTCGATTTTCTTTTAATAAATAATTTCATAACTAAGAATCTATAAAAGTTCCTTGTTTACTACGGAAACCTAAAAATGGAAAATTGGTCATGCGATAACAAAATTTTCGACACTTATTGCTTCTTATTTAGAAAAAAAAAAGTTATTGTAGGTGTGATTTTGATAAATTATTAACAGTACATTTCCACAACCGCTTTGCATTGTTTAAAACTTAATTTATTACACTAGATGTAACTCTATGTTACAAACTAAATCTCTAAGATACTCGTATCTATAATTCTTCAACTAACAATGGTTTAGATAGTTTGTGAATTGTATTGAATTCACTCTCGGATAGTTGCTTGGGGGTATGAACCAAGTTTTCCAATAAATAATATCAGTTCAATGTGTGTCTGCCAAGACCGTATCTATAGGTTCATTTTGTAATGGTTCTTACCGAACGGGGGAGGGGGGTGAGTTGATGGTCAGAGTACTCTATAGGTACCAGTAAAAACGAGGACGACCTCAGCTTAGCAGAAACCAAATATTGGCCACGCGCAGTGTAGGGTTCCGAAGTTGCGGAGGCAACTTTGTTTCTAGTACTTATAGTGTTTGAGTAAACACCGCGGACCGGTAGACAGACATGGCGAAACTATAATGGTTCCTTATTTCCTACGGAACCCAAAAATCGGACTTCTGAGGTAGCAAATATAAAACAAGTTTATTCCACGCCATCCAAATTAGAAAACCCCTATCAAGGGTTCACTTCCAATAACTTTTAAACGGCTGAAATGATTTTCATCTAACAAAGCCAAGAATATGATGAAACATAACAAGGTAATTGGCTTGCTTTACCTTATATAAACCGCATCGATATCGATCCGTCCATTTGAGAATCAAACGGGTTGTGCGATCCAACTGCGACATATATATGAATATGTATATGTGTATGTATGTTATAAGTGTAGGTATATGTACCTATGTAGGTATATTTATTATGTACCTTTGTGTATACAATTACAAATAAAAAATGTCCCTTAAATCCTTCCCCTTCCTCCTATGTGTTGTTTTATTTAAGTAATTTTGCGCCGCTACCAAATCTTCGTTTATCTTTATGGTCCGCCAATTGTAAACAATTGCTTATTGTGGATCAATAAAGTTTTTATAAATAAATAAATTCCTTAGTCAGACAGACAGACATTAGCGTCAATCTTAAACATCCCCCTTTTTGCGTTAAGGATTAAAAACAAGTAACCTCCTTTTGACGTGTCTGTTAAAAAAACCTAGGTGTGTGCAGCAGTTTAGGTGATATTTAAACCCCCAACCTACTGTCCTATATACGGCCTTGGTATCTGCATTTGGCTACAACGTCATTGTTTAAAATACTGTTAACTGTAGTAATAAACATTTATTTGCTTTCGATTTTCGTGTTTGCTTCATCTGTTGTTTCAATAAACATTAATTGTGATATTAAATGAGTGTTTGTTTTAGACGATATTGTAACAGAAAGTTCATTAAAGTCTGATGTATTAATTGACTACCTATTGGAACCTATTGGAAATATATAAAAAAACGGAATTATTAATAAAAATATACATGAGATATAGTAGGTACTTAGTAGAATTTGGCTGGCAAACCACATTATTATTAAACTTACCATGTGCGAGTAGGTATATTGCTAGAATTGTGTCGAGTAATAAAACTGGAGTAACGTAAAAGCTCCTATTAACGACCCCCTAAAATTTGTATTCTATTAACGATCTAATTTTTTAATCTTTTATATCAGACATAATATAGGTTTTAGAAAACTCGTACACAGAACGCCATAATTAGCTGTGCAGGTCACACTACTAAAACATTAGTGTGCATATTGACACTGTGTAACTAAAGAATCACTGGCCTATCAATACAATAATCAGGTTTACATCCATACACACACCTGCGTACTTAGGAGGTTATGAATCACGGCAACCAAATAGTAATTGATAATTTTGCAATGACCTGCAGTAGCATCGTTGGCTCAGTGGTTAAGACAGTCACTATCGAAATCTGATGCAAAAGTCTCATGGTTCGAATCTCACTAAAGTTAACATTGTTTTTGTTGTTTTCATATTTTAAAATAACATAAATATTAACATGAAGTTGCCAGCTTGAGCTTACTAAGAATTATATATGGAACTACGCGACATTCGAACAGTTTAAACTACCCACCAATATTTTTTTGTCTAACTCGTTGAAGTTTGGGGTAATTTTATGTTCTATGCGTTCATTTGTGCTATCTGCTTGCAAGTGACCATACCATTACCTATTGTTTTGTGATTATTGTTTCTTTGTGGCGTTCGGACACCTTTTTTAAATCGCAATGTATCGCTCTCATCTGAATGCGATTAAACGGGCGGAGATAATAATATTATACGAACAAAATGTTCCAATAAGTGAGATTGCTCGACGTTTAATGATATCGGTAAGTTATTATTACCTACATAATTATTGTAACTTATTTTTAGTGAAATTATTTTGTGATACAGATATATTATTGATTACTTATAATATTATTAAATACAAATAATAGAACATTAAACTAAGTATATACTATGTAATTTAATAAATTTCTGTATATATGACGACCTCCGTGGCGTTAACCGCCAATCCGAAGGTCCTGGGTTCGATCCTCAGGGCAAGTTGGAAAATGGCCTTTTTCAAATTATCCTGGGTCTTGGGACCTTATTTATATGTGCATTTATTATAAAACATTGTATCGTTAAATTAGTATCCTATAGCACAAGTCTTTAAACTTACTTTGGGGCTCAATAGTTCAATCAGAGTGACTTGACTTATATATATATATATATTTATATGCAAGTTAAACTAGATTTTATTATCTACCTCACTATAAAATTATCTTTATACATATTAATTAGTAATTTGCCATAGCTGCGTAAAAAAAACTACTTATATAATCGTAATTTATTTATGTATATAGTCATTTTAATTATATATTTAAGCATATATTATGTTGCTTAAATAGATATAAAGATATATAATGTATAATAAAAGTAATAAACTTAACATGTAATAATTTCTTCCACAGAGGACCACAGTTCAATTATGGGTGCATCGTTATGCAGACACAGGCAATTTGGATCGGATGCCGCCTGGTCCAAAAGGAGTCATATATTCAGATGCTACCCAGCGTCATCGTGACATCGTTGCAGCACATGAGTTGGATCCTTTCAAGACCACCCGCTCAACGGCAACTGCTGAGGGAGTGTCTCTGCAAACGGTGAGAAGACATTTGCGTGCTGGTGTACTCAGATGTCGTCAACCAGCAAAAATAAAATTATTATCTGATGCACACAAGCGAGAGAGGATAAGATTCACCGAAGAGTATCGTAACTTCGACTGGATAAATAATATTGTAATATTTACCGACGAAAAATGTTTTAAATCTGACAAGGATGGACGTAAAATATTATGGCGAAAAACAGGTGAACGGTATAATATTAAAAATGTAATTCCTTGTCGTTCCAGTGGCCGCATAACTTTAGGGTTTTGGGGTTGGATGTCGGCAATGGGCCCGGGTGAAATAGTGGAAGTAGGGGGTCGCAATACCAGTCAAGGTTACTTGGACATTTTGCAAAATGTAATGTATTTCTTTTATTTATTTCTTTATACTTTAATTATATAATTTAAATATCTTATCTGTTAAAAAAAAGTGAAATTGTGAGAGATGTTTATTGTTATAAGAAGTTTAATTTAACTTCAAGTAACATGTTTATTCTCTCACTCGGGTTTTTTTAATGAAACGGTTCGCCTACTATTACGTCCATCCTTGTCCAAATTAAAAATTAATCTAAGAGATGCATTCCGTTTTCACATATTTTGGTAAAAAATTGTCTTTCATCATTAATAAATTACATGTAACTGATATCAACGGATTTATTATGTAAAATAGCATTTAACCTATCTTATCTTCATTAACCTCGGAAGACCAGCGTTGTGGCTCTCGTCACAACATTATGCTGAGAGGAGGCATTTTTGATACAAGCATAAATATGCCCATAAATACATTTACAATGTTTTTTTATTGTAGTGAATTCAGTGTATTTGTGTCATGTCAAATAAACCATTTTTCTTTTTTGATAAATTATTTTTTTTTTAACTTTGTTATAATAAAGTCGGTGGATGAGTAATAAAAAAACAATATTCAATAAAACAATTTCTTGCATATTTCATTTCTCATGTTCCTCGATGGTATTGATTTTATGACTTACTGGGTAAGGGTTGTCATACAGTCGATAGGTAATTATTCCGACTGGGTCTCAATATTTCGAAACACAATATTTTGACTACTCATTGCTTCCAAAGAACATGTATACCTGTTATTCGAGTAACATTAGTTGGACAGAACTTATTTCGACAACACTATAAACTTAAGAAAAATAATAAAACAAAATCTTTAATAGCCCCCCGCCTTCACGAATCGAACCCTTGACTGCTTAACTTTAGTTCGATGCGTAGACCGTTGCGCCATTCGCACGATTACGTAGTTAACGAATTTGTTGTTTACACTTGACGCTTGACGTGAGTATAGTGTGAGACAATTTGTTTGTGTGGGTATATCTACTTGCACGCAACTATGAAAGATGATCTGATTACTGGTCAAATCTTTGTAGTGTGAGTGATCTTGGCACGCACACAAATAAAAGGGGTGCACAGCAAATTATGGCGTTGTGTGTACCTTAAAAATTAGTTAGGTACTTTTGGACATCAAATAGAGTAAAGTTCTCGTGTCGTAATAGCCAGTGAAAGAAATAATTAGACATTGAGTGGGGCGCGCCCGAAGCAGACGCAAGTTTCATAGTGACGCGTCTCCAGCCACGTAAGTATACTTAAATATTACTTAAGTAAAGTAACATACTTAAAAATGATTTGTCTTCTTGCTATCACATTACAACTGTTAAAAATATGTTAGTTTTCTAAACTAACTATAAATACCTATTATTCTTTTTAATGGTTTTTATGTTATAAAATCATGTTTTAATTTAAAGCGGTAATAGAATCCATATTTCAAAACTTGGTTCTATTAACGACCCATGACGTTGTTAGAAATTTGAGAACATTTCATATTTTTAAATATTCTCTATTATTAAACCACTTAATTTTATTTTATTTTTTCCTTGTTCAATTCATATAATTATTTTACTTCGTTAGGTCAATTAACGACAAAGCATATTCTTAAGGTTTACGGGTAAAACTAGATGCAACGTTAACTATTATCCCTAATATTTTATGAAATTATACTTTAATTAACCTTTATTATTTGAGTTAATCACTAATTGATATTAAAAGAAAATGGATAGCAATGAGATCGAATTGAACAGTTTTCCATAAAGTAGGTGTTTTAGCTGTTTGTTATTAATTTTATTGGTCGCTAATAGAATATTGTTATCTTCATACTTAAGTCCATTACCGACTCATAGCAGCTGTGACAAAATTTTTGGTAATATTATAGGACACAAAAATAAGTTGTATATTTTTAAAACAAATTGACTTATTTTTAGGAGAATTTGACAATTGATTTGTATAATCATATTTTCTATCCAGTTTCATTCATGGCTGCCATTTTCATATATTTTTAAGTCAAATAAAATCGGCGGGACGGAAAGGGAGCCGTTAGGTGCATACCCCGTTTTCTTGTATATATTTATAACTAGCTGCCCATCCCGGCTGCGCCCGGGGATGTTTTATACACATAAACCTCATAAATCAAGCTATCTATAAAAAAAAATATTTTTGTGTGTATTATAAAGATATTTTGTAAAAATCTTTTGAAAATTGTATGACAGATAAAAATATCTGTTACTGATTTATAATATCTAATTAGTATGTAGGTAATTAAGAAGCATACATTTAATTATTTGAAGACTGTTTTCTGAGACTGATTATATTTTTTAATTAATTAAAATAACAAAAAGTAAGTGCTTTAAATGTTGCAATAAATAATTATGATTAAAATATCATAATGTTGATCTCAAAACTATTGTTATAACGTAATAAATACTTCAAAAACTATTTTTTATTTTATTTTATCGTATAAAAAAGTGAGTAATTTCTTGCGGTCGGTAAAAGAAGCCAAAAAACGGTAATAGAATCTTGCCGCATTCTTTGGGTCGGTAATAGAATAAACTACTCTTTTGGATTAAACAATTATTTAACAACTATTGTGTTATTTAATATTTAATTTAAGTACTGAATTTCAAAGAATACTTCGTTGAGACTAATTATAAATTATAATATTTTTCCTAACATGACAGTTTATATCTATTTTTTTAAAGTGAATCGTAGACAGCTAAAACTGGCGGTAATAGAAGCATTTACGTTAAATAGTTCATAGATTTTGCTATAAAACTATTAGCGTCCAAATTTGGAATCCAAAGAATAAGACTCGAAAATAAAAATGAAATTAAAATCACTATATGAAGTACACTACACATTTATTCTTAAACAATTTTGTGTTTATTTCCAAATTACTCACCAATGGTATTCTTCCCTATTTAAATATTTCATAATAGAAGACTTGCTAACTAAACTACTTTTATTATTTTAAAATATCCTAATGCACTCTATAGTTTTATTTCTAAAATATCTTAACATAGATCTTAATTGAAACTAGTAATTTTTTTCTGTAAACCTTTGACGAAGCATGTTGCGGATATACTTTTGTACCCTTATTTTTTGACTAAGCATGTTGCTGAATATTTTTGTATAAAGTTAAATAAATTGTAAGTAATTTATTTTTTGCTACATGTGGGTTTGAATCCCCAGCTCTCGAATAAGTATATACCTATCACGAGTGCACAACGAACTGTAGTGCAGCACGTATCATTATCCTATACAGTAGTAAATATTTTAAAATTCAATGTTGTTTTTAGCACAGTAATGCTATTTAAATCAATGAATACCTGCTTAAAAGCTTACATCGCTAATTCCGATTAACAATAAATTATAAACATTTACTGAAGATTTGAAACAGAGATCCGATTAGTAAACGACTCGCCAAGCGGAGCGTAATGAGAGTTTTGGCAGAAATAAAGGCAAAATTAATTTAAGGGGTGTTGTTGTGCCGATCTTACGTTGTTTGTTGTTATGGGTATAAAATCTAACCTTCTTACTGCCAATAGTCTATTCTTGTCTTTGTTATGCGTTGTGTAATATTGTTTTACCTAGGAAAGTTTTCCTTTATTGTATTAATTTGTCTGTTTCATAGCCATTACGAACAAAATCTGCCTTGTAGTTTTTGGCAGAGTAGAATAGAAACACTCCAAGCCCTCCCGTTTAGAAGGCGACTTAGGAAATACAAGCTAAACAAAGCTCAAAGAGACTCTCCAACCCGTCTAGCCAGCGTGGAGAGTGTAGACCAAGTCCTCTGATTGCTCCACCCAAGTATGGCTCTGGTAGTACAGAGAGAGTCATGCTTCTGCAGTGGAGACAAAAAGACATGATGATGATGATGATGGAGAACAATAGTCTTACATTTGAGTAAAAAGTATAAAATTAATAAGAAAATTAGTTTTTATGAGTCGTAAGTAATCGTTTAAAAGCTTATTTAGATACTTACAGAAAGTTTTAAATAATATCTTTCTTTTTTTGTGCACGGTTGCCACGGTCACTATTGAATCACCTTAATAGTGATGATTTTGTTGAATGCAATGTTTTGTAATACGTCAATCCTATTTGAAGTTTAATCGGGATTGTAACGGGAACAATGGCGGTAAATATAAACGGCTCTCATTAAAAATGCTAATTATATTTATTGATGTAATTTAAAATTTAACGTTGTCAGCGTCGTTTTGCAAATGAATTGCTGGTTTTATTGTTTTTAATGTCTTTATTTCATTTTATTAATAACGTTATAATCAAGCCAGCCTCGTACCTTCCACTGTTGGGAATAAGCCCCTGCCAATAAAAACCACTTGCCATGATTTTGCGGTACCTACTCACATCCATGTTAGATCTTTTTGATGTCGTCAACAACACCTAGACATCTGTTTATTTTTTATTCAATTGGAAACAAAAGGAAACCCTGGTTGCTAGCTGCTGTAGACACTCGATTAGACATTGACTCAATGATTTTTTATTTACCAATCAAATTTTGATGTAATAAACTAATAGCCCGTCGGAAATAGACAGAAAATCATTCTAAATTCGCAAAGCGTGATTTAGTTTTGCATTTTTGGTATGTTGTATGGGTGTGTGTAGTTTAAATAAAAAAATGTAACTTCGAAAACCTTTTGGAAATTGAGAAAATCGAGAAAATTTTCGAAATTTGCGGTGTTTTTATGGTATTCGCCCTGCATGGCCAAAACTATGCATTTTTTGCATACAATGTTGTCTACAAGTATAAACTGTATTCAATAACCTACAATTTGAATCCTATTTTGGCTCTATTGACCCTATAGAAGCTGAGCTAGAGCACTTGAAAGATGACCAATTTTTCTCGAAAATAGCTTTTTCCCGATTTTTATGACATATTTCGTAAGATATTCGCAAAACTGCTTGTTTTACAAAAAACAATAACCAAAAATATTTTTAAAATATTTATTTACTTATTTATTTATTTATTTGTAAAATAACTTAAATCTATCGTAACAGTTTTCACCAATGTGATAGACAAGCAATAATAGGTATATTTATTCATAACACAGTTTATAATAATTTATTTCAAGTAGTCCTTAATTTACTTATAGTTTACCTTCAATTGTACAATATTTATATTATAATATATAAACCTATTTTCTCAATAAACTTTAAATATAAGAATCAATTATTATGTCAATCGAAAAATTATGACAAAAAAACATCATGTGAACAGTGAAACTATGATTATGACAAAAAGTTATCTACGTCAAAGTCGTTGTAAGAACCCATACTATGATTTAAAAATTAGAAAAAACCCCCCTTTTTATTCCCACGGGTGTCGTAAGTGGCAACTAACGGAGATATAATTAGGTAACACAGAACGGGAAGAGGCGTCCTCTGTGCAAGCCCAGAGCGAGGTTATAGGCAAATTCTTTTTCTATTGGAAGCTTATATCATGTACATATGGTTTTTACTTATAAATCAAAAAAGTTATGAATTGGATTTTGTCAATTCATAGGTTTATAATACAGGGTGGCCAACTTGGAGGTATACAATTTTTTTTGCCGTCATTTTGTTTTGGCGGTAAATATGACAGTTGTTGCATGAATATTACTTTGTGTAGATACGGCAAATTTATTATGGAGCGTTTTACGACGGAACACGTGTTTTAATTATTAAAACGTTTAACGAAACACGAAAAATAATGTTTCCCGGTCGATTAATTTCGAGAAACGGTGACATAAATAGGTCCCCAAAATCGCCTGATTTAACAGCTCCTGATTTTTTTCTGTGGGGCTATCTAAAGGGACGTGTCTATGCTAACAGGCCAATGAACCTTCAGCAATTAAATCAAAATATTCGAGACACAGTCACTGAGATAACGTAGGAAATGTGTGAAAATGTGATGAAAAACGCGATGAAAAGGGTTCACATCTGTGATGCTGCTAGAGGTGGACATGTCTGACATTATTTTCCATGATAACTTGCCGGCCCTAAATATTATATTTAACAAGGAATACTTGATATATTTTATATTTCATAGAATAAAAATACAAAACTAAAGTGTATACCGGTTATTTGGCCACGCTGTATGAATTATCATCCAGGCTTTTTATTTATTTTTATCTTTTCTTTTATCGAGTACAGACTATTTACGGGACATAAGTTCCCAAGTACCTGGGCGACCGAGCTTTGCTCGGTCACATCTCAAACATTAACTACATTTTTTTAAACTTATCTAAAAACAACACAAAATAAAAAATCATGTATAAACTTGAACATAAAAAAAGCAAAAGTAAGTCACCTAGTGGGATTCGAACCCGTAACACACTTTCTAGCGGTCCGCATCCTAAACTGCTGAGCCAAAACGGATAGCGGCTGGCGCGACGAAATTAGCGACCATATTCTGCTTGGAAAGAAAAACGCATGAAAATTCAAAAACACGCGTTTTCCCAAACATAAGACTAATAATCTAGATCGATTGTTTACCCCCAAAAACCCCCATATACCAATTTTCAGCGAAATCGTTAGAGCCGTTTTCGAGATCACAGAAATTTATAAATATACAAGAATTGCTCGTTTCAAGGTATAAGATACAAACAAAATTTGCCTTTTATTCTGGATATTAAGTAATATCCCGAAAAGTTTAAAAACATGTACACTTTTTGCTAATTTACCCAACCTAATCTTGCCTCGAAATTAATCATTTTTATCTTACAAGTTAAAAGTTTTCTTTAGGTACTTATTATCTTGATTGTTTAATTTCATTCCATTTAAATTGTTCAGTTAATCTCTTTCGCTTAAAAACAGATTATCTTAATTTGCAGACAAACAATAACTTGATTGGTGCCTATTTGTAGAGTTTGAAAGTTTTCAAATGTTGATTTGAATAGTAATTCGCCCCGACTTTATAAGTACTGTTGTACCAATAAAGATATAGAGAAAAAGTCAATTTGTCACCACCACCACTTTTACTAATTAAATTTGAATTTAAAAATTTATACATCTACGTAATTTTTTTCATTTTTTTTATGATAGTTGTTATACTAACATAGTGTAATAACAAAGTATAGATAAGTTTCCTTTTTTAGTAACACTTTATGGGTTGTAAAGCCTGAAATAAATGATTTCTAAACGTTAAAAAAAAACAGTAAACGATAAGTATGTGACCCAACTTTAGGTCAGAAGAAAATAAATATTTTTAGTTCTCTCTAATTATTAATATTTTTTATTTCTCTCTAAGATAAGTCAGCGTATTCCCATTGCATCCTCAGCTGTAATGCTGTGAAACCTGGAGTCCGTCTTTCGCCTTTTACGTCTCCACTTCACACTGCAATTCTTAGTAGTAAGACTATTGACACGCATATCGTCCTAACCTTGACCCTTTTTATTTCAAGATAACCAAAGAAATAATTGGACAATGTACTTTTTTGCTAAACGCTATGAATTAGACATTATCTTCAAGATTCCATTGTTCTGTTCAAGACAGAATTTCTGCTTTATCGCTTAGCCTGGGATTCATTATTTAAGCTATTGTGTGGCTGATGCCGTTCGTCTTGGCACACGTTGAACTTCTCAAACAGCAATGGAACTTAAATCCTGAGACTTCTTTTGTGTTGGGAGTATTTTTCTATAAATTGCAGAACGTCGTTTTCTGTTAATTGCATTGTGATGTTGGTTAATCGCTCGTTGAGAGAACAAATTGTTTTACAAGGCAGAGATCAATAAAGTCGGATTTTAGTTTTTTGGATCAAAGCAAGGATTTAAAACTTTAATGAAATTTTATATGTAGCGAAAGCTAGGTGGTATGCTCGACCACATCATCATTATTAGGTCTTTTTGTCTCCACTGCAGAAGCGCGATCCTCTCTGTACTACCAGAACCATACAAAGCCTGAGCAGCCAGAAGACTTGGCTTACACTCTCTTCGCTGGCCAGACGGGTTGGAGAGGTCCTATTGATGTTTAGCTTGCATTTCCAAGGCACCTTCTACGACATCCACAGGAAGATTTGGTGTGGTCCTATTCTACTCTGCTTAAAACACACAGCGACCACAAAGCAAAGATTTTTTCGCCATTCACGGATTTGTGCCTGGGGTTCCGTGGCTCCGACCATGTATTGTCGGACACTATCAGAGGTTAAAAAAAAACCTTTAAAAATGTGCTGCTATTTTATTGACGACGGGCCGGGAAGGGCGCTCTTAAGATACTAACTTGACTTTTTCAGTATATTTTTTGTATTTAAATTTTATTTTCTAATTTATGATTTAATTAAATTGTGTATAAGATTTTATATTTTGAATTATTTTAATATATTTATAATTTCTAACACAATGTATATTGTTCTAAAAATTAATTTATTGAAATTGAAATTGTAAATATGCAATCATTAGTATCTTAATAGTTCAAGTATAAAGCGTAGAGGTCAGCCCAAACAAAAAGAAACTGAATAAATCATACGATTAGAAATTTAAAAGCCATTTAAATACTTACAATATTCCAAAAGCTCTATAATTTGCTAACATGGTTGATAAAAGCGCTACAGCGACATTAAAGAGGCCCAATTTATAAAAGGATGGGCCTTCAAGTGACTGTGGCCTGCTATTTACAAAAAATACAATACCTAAGATTGACTACAAACAAACTTTTTTAAACAAAAGCCTTGAGACGGTTGAATGCGTAATATGTCTTACTTTGCAGTGTTGGCTGATGGAGTAACAATAAATTTATTAGCTCATTTCATGGAATGGGCCCTTAATATAGTGCGAGCTGTTGCCGCCTTTACACAAATAAAGTCATTGAAATAATTATAAGTTATGTAATTCCTAATATCGAAATCTTTAAAATAAAACCTCAGAAAGCGTTTGAATACTGAAACTTCTTTTTTTACAGTGTTACCTGATAAAGAAACAATAAATTAAGCAGCTCATTTGATAGAATGAATGAGCCCCTAATAGAGTGCGAGCTATCACCGCCTTTTCACAAATATATATGGACAAATTACACTGATTGAGCTAGCCCCAGAGTAAGTAATTTATGTACTTCCTATTAACAAAATCTTCAAAATAAAAACCAAGGAGGCGTTTGAATACTGAATACGTCTTACTTTACAGAGTTAGCTGATAAAGAAACAATAAATTAAGCGGCTCATTTGATAGAATGAATGGGCCCCTAATAGAGTGTGAGCTGTCGCCGCCTTTCCACAAATAAAGTCACTAAAATATAAGTTATGTACTTCCTATTAACAAAATCTTTAAAATAAAAACCAAGGAGGCGTTTGAATACTGAATACGTCTTACTTTACAGCGTTACCTAATAAAGAAACAATAAATTAAGCGGCCCATTTGATAGAATGAATGGGCCCCTAATAGAGTGTGAGCTGTCGCCGCCTTTCCACAAATAAAGTCACTAAAATATAAGTTATGTACTTTCTATTAACAAAATCTTTAAAATAAAATCCAAGGAGGTGTTTGAACACTGAATACGTCTTACTTTACAGCGTTAGCTAATAAAGAAACAATAAATTAAGCAGCTCATTTGATAGAATGAATGGGCCCCTAACAGAGTGCAAGATATTGCCACCTTTCCATAAATAAAGTCACTGAAATCTAAGTTAAGTATAAATATATAGGAACAAATTAAACTGATTGAGTTAGCCCCAAAATAAGTAAGTTATGTACTTATTTCGTATAGCAAAATCTTTAAATTAAAAACCAAAAAGGCTGTTGAATACTGAATAAGTCTCACTTTATAGCTTTAGCTGATTGAGAAACAATAAATGAATCGGCTCATTTGATAGAATTAATGGGCCCTTAATAGAGTGCAAGCTGTCGCCGCCTTTCCACAAATATAGTCATTGAAATCTAAGTTAAATAAATAAATGTATAGGGACAAATTACACTGATTGAGTTAGCCCCAAAGTAAGTACTGTACTTCCTATTAACAAAATCTTTCAAATAAAAACCAAGGAGGCGTTTGAATACATCTTACTTAACAGCGTTACCTGATAAAGAAAAAATAAATTAAGCGGCTCATTTGATAGAATGAATGGGCCCCTAATAGAGTGCGAGCTGTCGCCGCTTTTCCACAAATAAAGTCACTAAAATATAAGTTATGTACTTCCTATTAACAAAATCTTTAAAATAAAATCCATGGAGGTGTTTGAATACTGAATACGTCTTACTTTACAGCGTTAGCTGATAAAGCAACAATAAATTAAGCGGATCATTTGATAGAATGAATGGGCGCCTAATAGAGTGCGAGCTGTCGACGCCTTTCCACAAATAAAATCACTAAAATAAAAGTTATGTACTTCCTATTAATAAAATCTTTAAAATAAAAACCAAGGAGGCGTTTGAATACTGAATACGTCTTACTTTACAGTGTTAGCTGATAAAGAAACAATAAATTAAGCGGCTCATTTGATAGAATGAATGGGCCCCTAATAGAGTGCGAGCTGTCGCCGCCTTTCCACAAAAGAAAAGTAGGCGAGCAGCCTTTCTTTGTTCTTAGTAAATCGAGTGCCGTAGTCGTTTATCTACCTTATATCTCGCTGATTCGACGTTTATGGCTGACCTGAAGCATCGAGCTGTTACTCTTGATTTGGGGCTACTTACTATGGCACGATTATAAATCTTAGGGAATGCGAGTAATGAAATCGAATTAGGTTGCGTGTAGAAGATTTGTTTTATGGGCACTTACTATTTAGGTGCTATTTCAATGACGTTTTGATAGAATTGTGTGGCAATGTGACGGGTCTGTGAATAAAATATGTACTACTATACCTAGACGTCATTTATTGGATCATCAAATAGTAAAGGAATTCAAAAAAGAAGTCTGTACTCTGTCGCCCGCCGGATGCACTCTGCTTACTCCAAAGTCTTGTAGATTTCACATACTATCAGACACATAACTCAAGTTCAAATTATTATGTACTCACTGAATCTATAAAATGGCCGTTTTATCTATTTTTTTATCAGCCAACACAGAAAACTGTAAAACATATAGTATTCAAATAGATATAGAGTTCCTATTCGTACGAAACACTAGAATTAGGAATTTATAGTTGCTTTAGTATACTGTAGTACATATAAGTTGACTCCAATTACACTCATTTTACCCAAATTCTGCCAAATTATCGCGTGTTGCGAAAGGGGGCTAGACGGAAAAAATTAAGACCAAAAGTTGTAACGACACTTTTTGCTACAGTTGTAAGCCGTGCGGCGTGCGCGTGTTTCTCTGCCTGTCTCTCTCTCTCCTTCACTAATTAATCGAAAGGAACTTCGTTCCATCCGGGTGTCCCTTGACACCTCTCAAGTTTTTTTTTTACATTTTAGAGTTCCTTTAATATATAAAAAATAAATACATAAATTTTTTCCACATTCAGCATTTTCAAGGCGTCAATAATACCAGACCGTCTATGCGCGTGATTCTATTATCATTGAAATGGCTTTCAAACCGTCTCGGTGGAAACAAGAGTGGCCAAATGGATTTCAAATTCCCATATTCTTATGCTGAGAACGATAAAAGAGCCGTAACCATTGACATTATATAATATGGACAGAAGATAGGCGACTTGGTAACGAGACTTTTTGACTATCGCTATTGTGATGCTTGTTCTTCTATAGTTGGTTATATAACATTGCATTTCTCGAGTAATTTTTTTTCGGAATAGTTTACCAAATACAGTTAAAATATAGCATATTCTGGTACTATAATTATATTTAAAGATTTTTCGTATAACTTTAAAGCCACTCAAAAAGAAGAAAAAGTACATTGTAAGCCCTATCCCACGCGGCTACTTACTATGTAGATTGCATGTCAGCTGTTTTTAGGGTTCCGTATTAATTACATTATATTTTAAATCTAATACAACAATCAATTGAGATACAATCGAACGGCGATCGGATAGGATTGCCTCTTTGGTCCAGTGGTCAAGGCAATGGGAAGCATACTTTGTGAAAAAGTTGTTTCTAGTCTGGTCAGGATATTGCAGGCTTGAACTACCTGATTTTCGGATAGAAAAAGAAAGATGATTCCTTGTTTCGGAAGGCACGTATAAGCTGTGGGTCCTGAACGTAATATAGCGTTTGATCATCAAACTACCCAAGGATTGGTTTTGGTTTACCCTTTGGGATGCGGAGGTCGGACGGCAGTCGCCATGTGCAAAAACCAGTAACCTCCTCAAATCTCCTTGGTTAGGTAGCGGACCCGGGCTCTGAAGCATTACTGCTGAGGAAGCAACCGGGAAAATACGCTCGGATGATGATGATGACTATTGAACGGCGATCGAAAAAGGATACGCCACACTCTACAGCAAGTAACTTAACGACAAGAAATGCATAGGCTTCTTCAACTGCGATTAACTTCGCAGGGCGCAGCTAGTAAAAGATAAATGTGTATACTAAAATTACATGGAAATAATACAATATTAGCTATCCAATAATAATGTAAATATATTTGGTCCAATGTATTTAGATATCAGTGGACCATAACTTAGGATTCGCTACGAGACGCTGACTTAATTGTTGGAATGAATTGTTCGCTTTTGGAGCGGTGCTATGAACCACTGCAGAACCGTTTGAAGTAGGCTGGATAATAACTCCTTTCAAAGTAGTTCAAAGGTTCTTAAAATTTAGATCAAAGGATCTTTTTGCTATTGATTTTATTCACAACGATCTCTAAAGCTAAAACTTGAAAGTCAATAAAATGTTCTTTACAAATAATGTTACACAAGATTTTTTCATGATTTCTTTTGAGTTTAGTTACTTCAGAATGTATTCAGCAAAAAATATTTAAAAAAAAATGAAAAAACAACGTAATCAGTTTTAAGAAAATACTTAACTGATTTATAAGGTACCTTTTGATTTGTCAAGAAGTTGTCACTGTTTATGGGTATTTATGTACGGGAAAAGAATACCAACATCTTTATAAATAAGCGGCCAAGTGCGAGTCGGACTCGCCCATGAAGGGTTCCGTAGTAGCAAATAACATAATATAAAAGTCTTGTAGTATGGTTTTTTTTGATTTTTTATATTTGAGTTGATTGAATGAAAGGTAAATTGCCGTTTATGATGATGACGTATTAAAAAAAAACTACTTACTAGATCTCGTTCAAACCAATTTTCGCTGGTAGTTTTTATGGTAATGAACATAATATATTTTTTTTAGTTTTATCATTCTCTTATTTTAGAAGTTACGGGGGGGGGACACACTTTTTTCCACTTTGGAAGTGTCTCTCGCGCAAAGTATCCGGTTTAGAAAAAAATGCTATTAGAAACCTCAATATCATTTTTGAAGACCTATCCATAGATACCCCACACGTATGGGTTTGATGAAAAATAATTTTTTGAGATTCAGTTCTAAGTATGGGGAGCCCCAAAAATTTACTGTTTTTTTTCTATTTTTGTGTCAAAACCTTAATGCGGTTCACATAATACATCTACTTACCAAGTTTCAACAGTATAGGTCTTATAGTTTCTGAAAAAAGTGGCTGTGACATACGGACGGACAGACAGACAGACAGACATGACGAATCTATAAGGGTTCCGTTTTTGCCATTTGGCTACGGAACCCTAAAAACAGAAAAGCTATCCAGGGTTTGTAACGATCCCATTGCAACTAAAACTAATAAACACTGAGAGTAGCATCCCTCAGCACATGTTTATAGTTATGACGCCATTACTGAGACTGAGCACGTTCTGTCGCACTTCGATTCGCTATACTCTTCTTTATAGCATCTGTACTACGTCCTCGAGGTAGAAGAGTTAGTATTGTAAAGGATTACTACACTCTATGGTTGTTGGATTTTATAATCCACTATCCATACTAATATTATAAATGCAAAAGCAACTCTGACTTTTGATTTCGATTTGGTTAACACACCTTAGTAACATGATGCATCTTATGTTATGCGTTAAGATTATTTAATAATATTGTGGATTTTTTTTTTTGGCTAATTAGATAGAATATTAAAAAGTAGGATAAACGTTTTTTTTTCTTTTCTCTCTTTAGCAAATAATAAAGAAAATACAGGGCATTCAAATTTCGCGTGACGTCACGATTGGTTACGATTTTAACCAACGGGGACGTAGTTCACTCCCACTTCGAAACTTGGAAGCGCTGTATCTTCGTAAATCTTAAATACTTTGCTATACGAAAAAATATTGGTCCTTAATTTTTGAAAATCTAGTTAAAGGACTAATCAAATAATGAATTTTTGACGCCGTCCATATCCCTATTGGCTATTTTTTATATTTACTTCTTCAAACAAGGGAAACTTTCTTTAGAATTTTCTATCTAAAGTTGCCCGCGTCTTCACCTAGTAACGGCCATATTTTACAATACTTTATAATATTCTCATTTGAAAATATGGAGTCTGCACGGCCGGCCAATGCCGAAGTGAGATAACCATGATAAATGGATGTTTTGACACGAGCCGCCCGCCGCCGTACCATACAGTATCGATTGTTTTGATAAAAATATGCATCCACGTATAAAACTGTTATTTAGTTATTAGAAAAAAAGGGACTTCCCTATCTGCTATACAAACGTTAAATAGTGGGAAGTAAAATAACTGTATTCATAGGACTGGTATTATAATAAGGAGAAGATTACAAGACAAATTATGAGTAAGAGCCGTTAATGAATGTGTATGTGAAGACAAAGGAAATTGATTTGAATTTATTTTGATGTTATTCCCCCGGTGTTGCCCGCGTAGGGATTGCGTTTTGTTTTTGTTTTTTTAACAGTTACAGAGAAACCGCTAGTCTATTTTATAATTAACTGTTTTTAATATTTTAAAAGCTCTACTAAATATGATACTGTTCATTTTTTAACAGACTTCCAAAAAGGAGGAAGCTATCAATACGCCACGACCTTATTTAGGGTTCCGTAGTAAACAAGGAAACCTTATAGTTTTGCTATGTCTATCTGTCTGTCTGTCCGTCTGTGTGGTTTACTTAGAGACTAAAAGAACATACGTAAGTAGTAAGTAGTAATCATGCCGAAAAAGTGGTAAAATAAAATTCACAGCTGTAGTTTAGCATTATTTACTATACGACATTTTTTTTTCCAAACTCAATAAAAAATCACCGTGTATTTACTAACGAACAACGAACTAACTAGCTTGCCGTTCCACTTTTTGGTTGCGATACCTTACGGTTCACAGTGTACCTAATTTAAGACAGTGACTTTTAGTAGTTAGAACTGACGTACATAATTAAATGCAATAAATAATTTGAATTAATTGAATTGAACTAACTTTAAACGAAAACTATCGGAGCTAAGTAGGGTTTACATTATAAAAAGTTACACAAGTTAGTTTTAGTTTAAAGTTAATTTAAAACCAACTTTTAAAAGGAAAATTTCATACAAATTCAATAGAAAATTAGTTTTTAGATGTTTTTAGTAGCATAAACTCAAAGTTGGCATTCGCAGCTACGGAACCCTGTACTGCGCGTAGCCCGACCCACACTTGGCCAATTATTTTACGTATGTTTATCAATTATTCGAAGACGCCTAAGCAATTTAAAAAAATATTTTTTATTTAAAAGGACATACTTGTTAAGCGGTCACAAATAAATTTTATCAAATCGGTTGTGTAGTTTGAGGATGAAGTCGGTTTTTAGTTTAGAAACATTATGCAGTAGAGAAGTTCATAAAGTGACTGCTTTATCAGTGTTTTCTTTTATATACTTAATTTTTTATAGGCTGTTTTTACAATGTTTTTAGTGCTTTAGATACATAATCAAAAATTAGAAAAATCTTCAAACCTATGTATGTAGTTTTTATTAAACTTAACTCCTACTAATAGTATAAATGCGAAAGTGAATTTGTATTTGTTTGTTTGTATGTTACCTCTTCACGCTTAAACGACTGAACCGATTTGTATGAAATTTGGTATGGATATAGTTTGAGACTTGAGGAAGGACATAGGGTACTCTTTATCCCGAAATTCGTCGGTCCCGATCACTGTCTTTGACATAGGTCGTTACCTAAAAACCATGTCAGAGGGCTTTAAGGCGGTTTAAAAACTCTAACACTAGTGTTAGTCACACACACGATAAGAAGAATATCCCGAAATTCCCACGGGGAGCGAAGCCCGCGGCTACAGCTAGTAATATATAATTACTTATTTATTTCTAATAATACTGAAGTTAAGTTACTTATACCTACTAGGATATTTGCACGAGCCAAGCTCGCACAATATTATTATATCTGCCTAATTCATCATCATCATTATCGTTTTCAGTCACATAACAGGTACTTCCGTAATGACCGGTTGATGATTTTAATGGGTTGTTGTTGTTCATTTGTCACCCTTCGTCACGCTTTATCAAAAATTATGACATAACAATGTATTCTCAGTCCACAATCCACATATCTAATTTTAATACCAGTATAATTGTAAGTTGACGTTTTTGGAAAAAATGCTGCAGTACAGTTTGTTACCGTTTCTTCTGTACTTGCGCTTAGGAAGCGGCAATAAACTTAGCTATAAGTAAATGATCTGACGTCAACATTTACCTTAAAAGAAATCGAAAAAAAAAGTGACAATTATCAATGATATTTGTCACTTTTTTTTTTCTTTGGATATTT
This sequence comes from Acrobasis consociella, assembly GCA_963555685.1. NCBI lineage: Eukaryota > Metazoa > Arthropoda > Insecta > Lepidoptera > Pyralidae > Acrobasis > Acrobasis consociella. The sequence goes on along the minus strand of OY743123.1, from coordinate 8,974,362 downwards.
GATCCAAAGATAAATAAATGATTTTGACTTTGATTTTGTAAAATTCGTCAACCACTTAAAATTCCATACAATTAAAGTTAATTCGACACTTGTATAAAAAGTATATGTAGATTGGTCACTGTACCTTATTGTTGGAGTAAATTCGCCACATAAAGTTTTTTTTGGATAATGTACAAATAGTAACAAAATTGTAACTCTCTTGATCGCATTTAATTATATCTCTATCTGTTTTAACTAAAAAACGTCACGTTCTAACAATCAGACTAACGATTTTATTAATGAATCGCGGTAGGATAAAACTGCGATTGTAACACGACGGGATACTAAAATAATTTAACGACACTTTGATTACTTTTATCGCAAGTTTTCGCTTCAGTTGTCCCGTTTTCGAGCCATTAGTTTTATGTGGATTACTACTGAGGAATTGCTTATTTATTATGCGCAGTTTTATGGGTAACTCGCAATTTACGGGTTTTCTGGCGAAGGTATTTTTCTCGTAGAAAGACTTTATGTCATCTTAAAGTTAACAGGTTTTAATGATTGTTTTAAGTTCTACGTATTGTTTTGGATAGTCATATATGTATTTATAAAATTATGTAGATTGCTAAAATCAGAACGCTCTCCGAAGTTGGGTAAATAAAGAAATTTGAATATTCATGTCTTTTAAAAAGTAAAAACTAAAAAATATATTTATAGTCCTTTTGATTTACAAAGAAGATAAATGAAAGTTATTAAGTTACAAAGTAAACAGATTATACTTAAAAAAACGGAAAGAGCACATATTAAAGTATTTACACACGGTGGATATATTTTAGCAACTTTTTCATAATAAGCATTTAATAATATCTCATTAACTAATGACAATATCATTGAATTTATTATAATAGATACCAGGATCACAGAATATACCAGGATACAACACAAGAAAATAAAAAGCAAAAATCAAGCCCCATCAGTCAAAGCTCGTACATCCGCGCGCCTACATAATCGAAGAACGGCGAGCGAACGTCAAATATTGGTTTCGTTTTTTCTCTTTCACGAAACAGTTTTCAAATTTATGACACTCGACTCGTCTAGTGCTGGCCCAAGGGGCTTAACCTGAAATGGACGCGGCCGGCAGCGGGGAAAATATATTTCCAAGTTTACTGGTCCATAAATAACTGTGGAGTGACAGGGCGATGATAAACTCTTAGCGAGAGTTCATCTCACGTCGCTTACTGAATATTGAACGAATACGAGCTTGTGTAATTTTCCGGATTATAAAATAAATGCAGAATTTTGGACTTGACTGTTTGACAAATGGTATCGCTTTTGTTTTAAAAGTGATTTATTCATTTTTATCTGCGAAGTAATTTTTTTACACATTAATGATTTCATCCGATTATGAAAGGTGGGTTTATATTTTTTTGTGAATTTATGACTACGCTGGTCATAATATTTTTCTGAGTGAATTTAATTTTTTGTAATGAATTTTATTTTTAATTTTACAAAATTTTATAAGTATAAAATAGATATCTAATTATTTCGTTAGAGTTTTTCATGTTTGCCGATTCTGCTTCTATGTTGATATGATTTTGCAAATATTTGAAACTATTATTTTGAAAACCTGCATGGCTAGTATGATGACGGCGATAATTTTTTATTTGTGATTAGTTGCACTTGCGTAACCTATCGCAATAAACATAACGACAAAACAAGTTTCATTGATACAACTTATATTATCTCATGCTGAACTACCTTGTGAGCGTGATTTTGACAGGTCAAAATAGACATTTCTACGATTAGCAACGTAAAAACGTGTAAATTTGTCCCCGATTTGCTAGTCCCCACAAGACGCAGTCAAACAATATTCAATCGTATTTTAAACAGTTGTTCCATTGAATAATAAATGTATATGTGCACGTAGAAAGACATTTTTAAACAATGTATATTTACATAATAAAAAATAATTATTATACCTATCACTTCGGCGGCGGTAAGTGTATACCTACGCGATATCAGTTTTTTTTTCTTTATGTTGACTGTACGATATGAGTTTAAACGTTCCGTTGCACATTTATTTTAATGACATAAAATTTTAATAATTTTTAATACTTTTTTGGTTGCAATATTTTTAAAGGATTATTATGTACTTATGTGATTCCTTTATTTAACGCGATTATTTAACAAAACGCATATTTATACTTAAATTGTTTATTACAGAAAAGTATATTTATTGTTTTAAGTGGAAATCCATAGTCTCTGCCTACCCCCATGGGAAACAGGCGTAAAAACATGTATATATGTATGTCGTTTATTATTTTCTTATTAGACATCAGAAACATTGTTTACGAAGTGTCTGCGTGTAACTACTAATTTTTTACATTCATACTGAGGGAAGATATGTATAGAATATCTATGTATAGATCGAACCCAAAGGTTAAAAATCATACTAGAGCCGCTAAAACAAATAACTATCCACCAGTTTCTCATATATTATATCGGTGAAACTCAATTTTGGTAGATACCTAATGCTTTAAAACTACAATAAAGTACCTTCATATTATTGATTTCAATGGCACTATAATATTCGGAACAATATCTAAGTTAAAATAAGTGATGAAAAAAATCGCCACGCACGAGTGAGTGAAATTCGAACTCACGACCTACACGTATGATCCGTGACTTCCAATTGTGCAACCGCGCCTTGAATCATCAAATTTCCTCATACATATTTCCATAGGTACCTGCTTCGGTCCTAATGTGACCTTTTTCCCACTGAATAGTTGACAGTTGTTCGACTAGTCGCAGTGGCTGTAAAACCGAAATCCTGCCTTAACTGAAGGCTTAGTTTTTCAATCAGCTGTGAGTGTACTGTTTGAAAAACTGTGGAAATGTGTCCCGAAATACGGAGGTTTACCTGCAGAGCTCGTAACAATGAAGTTATTTTTGATTTTAATGGAAACATAGATAGTGATTAGATTCAGGTGTTACTTTGCGGAAGTCAAACTTACAAACTATGTGATCTGAATTACTTTGTGTGATTCAGATCACATAGTATGGAAACATAGATATCAGTGGCGTACTAGATTGGAGGCCTTTGCCTGCGAGTGGGACCTGTAAGTGAGATCTAAGATTACTTATGTTTTTTTGAAAAAAAAAAATATACTAGCTTTAATTGTGAGGCCAAAGTACTTATACCAAACTCGGTGGAGTTGCGTCGTTTTATTACTAAGTTCCATTGACCACCTTCCGTCTCCGCGATCAGACCCTAGGAATCGTCTACCATAAATCGCTCCTCAAAACAAATCAAACGAGTCCTACTCAATGAGTATCTCCCAGCTCCAACATCAGAATAGCTCATTAACTTCATAATAATATATTGTCATCCGATTTACACAAGTATGTAAGTTATTTATTGGACAAATAAAATACAATATGTCATATAAACACTGTCAAAACTATTACTAAGTACATACAATTATCAGTCATATAAACCGCCCTTCATCGTTTCCCGTGCAAAGGTGCCCAAAATGCTGGCAGCATTGCCGCGCTGGATCGCAATGGCTATCCTTTGCACGAGAAACGAACCTGAGCGGGAGTCACCAGTCTTTTCTACAATTCTGTGCCCTATCTCGCCGATCAGGCGCTTAGCATCAGCACCCCAGCAGCCCATCGTTTCTACTGCCACGGGGACGAAGCAATAATGCGGCTCCAGAGCCGCGTACTTCACACGCTTTCTCTCCGCTGCGTCCTCCGCAGCTGCGGCTGCCGAGCCGATAGTGCGGCCGAGGTGGCTGGCCGCCACGGTGCTGACACATGTCGCGTCCCACACCACGCATCTACCATGCTTCCACGGGACCAGGGTCAGACCGTCTGGTCTCTTGCCATCGGATCGGCTTAGACCTGGGGGCTCTAGCATGCAGGGAATACTGGCAGACACAAAGGCTCGGCGGACAATGTCGTTCAGCGCGTTGTGGCGAGAAAACCTACCGGTGCAACGACGACAACTCAGTGCGTGATAGCCGTCAGCCTCCACCATGGCGCCGCAGATGCATTTATGGGGTTCGCATACCCTGCAACCCAGGCGCAGAGCGACGGCTACCCGCAATGAGTCATCGTCTAGAAGCGTACCCAGGTGAGGCGATGGGAGAGCATGTAACCATGCGCCCGACTCCGCCTGCGACACTGCTTTAAGCCTTGCCAAGTCCGCACCAATTGACTTTTCGAGAAGGCATTGCTGGTTTTTTTTGGAACTGATGTCGTCCCACGCACGCTGAGCACACAACGCAACTGGGCTTGACGCGCCGGAATTGCCGGCCGACCAGGCAGATATAGCCTCGGACGCATGAGGGATGCTTACCCTGTCACCATTGGTGCAGAGAATTACAGCAACTAGGTTTGCAACCCCATGCGTGGAAGCCAAAAATGCCGGCAGGCCGACGTCACCCGCCCGCCTAATTCCCAGCCCCCCTAGCTGAACAGGCAAAGCCGCCTGATTCCATTGGCACTCGTTGAGGGACACGTTTAATATTGCCTCTACGATGTCTTTTAACGTTTTATCAAAAGCAGATATCTCCCCGGGGTACATCCATGTAGGTGCGGTTCTTAATAGATAATTAATTTTAGGCATTGCAAAACACGCTCGCAACAGCAATAACGCTACGTGGGCGGGAAGACTCTGCAGACGCTCGCCAGAATCAAGAAGCAGCTTCCTGCGGGAGTCTATGGCCTTTGGGACTGCCTCAGGAAATATGGGCGAACCCAAAAGTTCAAAAGAGTCAGAAGAAAGTTTCCTGAGGCCGGGCAAAAGACTGCTAAAGCGTGTGAACTGATCAGCTGTTTCACCGCTGCAGGCAAAAAACTCACATTTGGACGGATTTATCTCCAGCCCAAGCTCCTTAAATCGGGGTATTAAGGTCTGTAAGTCCTGGTACACAGACTCTGGGTCCCCGCCAATAGTGCCGTCATCTAGGTACCACAAATTCAGGGGGGACTTTAGCTCGCTGATGACCTTGTGTATAGCCAGGCTAAAGACTAGTGGACCCAATGGGTCCCCCTGCTGCGCTCCAACCTGTGAAAGAAGGAGATTGTTGCCAAAGAATAACTTTGATGGGGTTTGGTACATCTGGTGCAGGAAAGGATATAGAGACGGGGTTTTATCTCTGACTTCACTCAACAAAACATCTCTCTCCAACGTGTTGAAGGCGTTGCGGATGTCTACTTTTAGCACGACGCAGTTCGAATTGCTCAAGTCCACGGCGAACGCTCGCGTGGCATGGATCGCCGCCTCGCAACCCAGACGCGTGCCAAACCCCAACTGGCGCGGTTGTAGGTAACTCGACATCTCCTCCTTTACGGCTCGATAGGCCAACTTAGCAGTAAGACGCCTAAAGATACTACCGATCGCTATTGGCCTCAAACCACCGTCTTTTTTATGCAAGGCGCAAAGAGCCGCTCCATAGAGGTACGGACATACCTCCGGATTAACCTCCCCACGTAACATAAGGTTGCAAATATTCACTAAGCTCTCCCTTAAACGCCGACCGCTATCACCAGCCGAGTTAGATGTTAGTTCTTTCAAGTGCCCAGGTCGAAGTCCGTCTAAGCCTGCCGCGGATCCGCTATAAAAAGAGCCTAAAGCCAGCAACACAGAGTCCTCCGTAACTTCCTGCGTGGTGGAGGATACGTCGGGAGACTTTGGGAAAAGTAGAGGTCGCGATGGGTCAGGGTGTTTGAGTCTTAAAGCCTCTAGCGTTTCGGGGGCGTGTTTTGCAAAGGTGTCTTTTGACACCAGTAGACGCACAGCTCCCCTCAGGTCGCCCTCGAACACCTTCGACTCTATGGATTTCTGAATAGAACGGGTTTTGGATCTTTCCCTCTCATGACCAGGGACGCCATCCCATCCGTCTCCATCACCACCAGCCGCTTCGATGTTTGCCTTGACTTTGGTTGTCATATTACCTGGGCCCTCCTTTGAAGGGACTTTGAGAGCTTTGAATGCAAAAGAGAGTAGCGAAAACCAGTCCCCCACCTCATTACGCTCAACGCATTTATCTATTATGTCACTCAGTCTGTCCGCCGCCTGACTCCTTGCACCCTTGGGAACATGCCGCAGCACTGGTGTGCTCTTCCTCAAAAGAGGAATCGTAGTTAATGGGCACTGTTGCGGCGACGTCTGTGTTGGTGGATTTTGCGCTTGCCTTGTATCAGCGAAAACGGCTTGATTGGGGGCGGTAAGTGGTAGTGTTGGGACATCCTTATGCTTACGTCCTATATGGACTTTAAGGCCATGTGAACTGAATAATCGTGTGGACCCTGGGCAGAAAGGACAGGCCACACCAGTTGATTGTTGAGATAGGGCACTCATTGTTTATGTTCGATTAACATATTTACACTAACAGTGGAATTAATTACAAAAATGATAATCAAATAATAATTGAGATTGAATTAATGGCACAATTAAAAAAAATTAAAAATATTCAAAGTGAACTGAAACAGAAAAAAATAGGAGCAATAATGATTAATTAAATAATAATTAATAAATACAGGAAGTTGTCAAAATATTACAAATTTTAAATTAAATGAGGTAAATACAATCCTATGTATTTTTAATTATAAAATGAAATATTAAATAAAATAATAAATTTTAAGTATTTATGTAATATTATTAAATTGAAGTCCAATGTCGAGGTCTCATCCGTCGTTGTATACATTACTGCCAGCACCTTTGCTTCTTACACCTCTTGTAATTTTCTGTACTCCTGATATTATTGGGAAATTTTGTGTTAGTGGCAACACTATGCATATGTCACATTCAATATGACGTTGTCAGTTGACTTTGACAACTACTCAACTTCCGGTGTGAACTGTCAATTGAATCTGACAGGTCAGTTATTTGGCATATGTGGGTAGATGACATGAACAATTGTCAATATTGTAAATATGGAGGTATTAAAATATGCCTTATCTTAAGTGTTTGTTGTTGTGTTCCTATGATATTTCTCTTGCTTATCACTTTTGCAGCTTTTTGAATTGTTGTACTATTGATTGATAACACTTTTATTCCAAAATAACTGGGATTTTGAGCGAAAATAAATTGTAAACTGGAGCGTATTGTTTACGATGCAAGGCAGTGTTGCCAATCCCGTAAGTATGTAAGTATATTAACTGCATCAATAAAAGATATCTGGTTGAAAATTAAGTTGCAAGATAAAAATACACTCAAACATACATACAAGATACATTGCAAGTTTAATAAAAGCTTGTAACAAGAAAAACTGGGTAAAAGCTGATCGATCTTACGGGCTTCTTGAAGTTTGAAGTTTGATAGGCACAGATAATATTATATCTCATAACTAAACAAACCTCCAAGGACCAACAAGTTGTTTGTAATAATAAATATATAGGGACAAATTACACTGATTGAGCTAGCCCCAAAGTAAGTTCGAGATTTGTGTTATGGGATACTAACTCATCGATACTATATTTTATAACAAATACATAAATAGATAAACATCGAAGACCCAGGACAATTTGAAAAAGGCCATTTTCCAACTTGCCCTGACCGTGTATCGAACCCGGGACCTCTGAGTGGCGGACTAGCATGGTGACCACTACGCCACGGAGGTCGTCATTATGCTTCGAGACATTGCTGTTGCTGGAAAAATTCCTATAATTAAAAGTTATCTTATTTATAAAATGACAAAAAAAAAAATTACGTGGAATTGGGATATACCTGTAATAAATCAAACCGCTGGCTATACTAGTAGTGTAATGCAATTAAAATTAGTCAAAAACTAAATACATTTCGGCATTTTCATTCAAAAGTGCAGCCGCCCGGGCAATTTGTATGAAAATGTCGAATTGTTTCGATTTATTACGGGTTAGTCCCTTCTACGTTGTATACATACCCTACAAAACTATATATCTGTCGCAGTTCGACTACATTATGACACCGAGCTATGCAAATCAACTGCAATATATGTACCAACTAAACCTTTTTATTCAATTTTTTTCTTAAATACATAGAACAGGTAGGTCAATGAACTCCTACTCTGAACAAGGATCCTAAAATCGGAGTCTGTTGTTTACCCAACATTGTTGTCGAAACTAAATAACAGTTTCCAATAAAACTATTCCAAGTTACATTTTATTCAGTGAGTGTATTTTGTAGTAAAGGTGTGATTAAACCACGATATTCAGCTGCAAACTTTTAAATGATCCCATCCTATAAAATCTGTTGTCAAAAGTGATTTAGTTTCAATTTCAACAACTAACTACTAAACCGATTTTGATAAAATTTCTATACTATCGGCTCCATGAGCTGTAGACCTCGCGAGTCACCACGACCCATTAAGTATAGTTTATCGGTAACAGAGTAGCAAGTTTAACGGTTTTTAAATTTTTTTTATAAAATTTATGGAAAAAATTGAAATGGCTGGAACATTACGATATTTATAAAGGTATTAATAAATATTTCGACCATTTACAAAAACTTCGAAAAACTGTTTCTATGGAAAAAACTAATTTTCACAAGAATCGGTTGAGAAATGCGACCTGTAGGCGAGAACAGCCGGCCAAAAGCATTTTTGGCCAATTTCGAAACTGACACACTTCGCTCGCTCGGTCAATTACCACCTTATAAGTATGTCTTTTAAACAAATAAATTTTTAAATTAGTCCAGTCATTTTTGAGTAATAGGGGGACTTACATAAAAAATATACATACATACATACATACTATCACGTCTTTATCCCTAATGGGGCAGACAGAGCATTTTGGGTCTTGCGGCTCTATGCAGAACCCAGGGCCGCAAGACCCAAAAGCCACTTTTAGCGTCATGGTGGGCGAGAAGATGGAAAAGCAATCAATACAGTGATGGGTTGCTAGCCGCATCGCCTGTTAACATGATTCGCATTTTTGCCCATTCCCTCGATCGGCTTTTACGATCTGCGTGGGAAGAGAAGCAGCTGGTACATTCTAAGTTATTTCATTTCTCCCAGACCAGCATGGGAGGAACATAAAAAATATAACTTTCAAATTGATATCCGCCTTTTTTTTGAAGTCGGTTAGTAAAATTCAACATTGGTTATGTCTACTAAAAACATCGGCCAAGCGCGAGTCTGACTCGCGCACGAAGGGTTCCGTGCCATTATCTATAAAAAATCAAGTTTGTTGCCCCTATGAAGTATTTATTTTATTTCAATTTAATTGTTTATGTTTAAAATGAATATACAACGAAATATTCTGTAAATATTTCAAGCGTTTACCTGTTGCTATGATTAATAACGAGCGAAAAATGGCAAAAATAATACGTTTGTTGTATGTTATATTTTAGCTGTCTAGCTATCACGGTTAATGAAATACAGCCTGGTGACAGACAGACGGACAGATAGACGAACGGACAGACAGACGGACGGATAGACGGACGGACAGACAGACGGACGGACCGACGGACGGACCGACGGACAGACAGCGAAATCTTAGTGAATAGTCATAGTTATATATATAGGTCCTGTTTTTAGCCTTTGGGTACGGAACCCTAAAACTACAGTTAGGCCTGCTTCATAGTTCTTAAATGCAGATTTACAACCGAGTTTAAAAAAGAAGGAGGGTATCAATCGACCCAGTTTCGTCTTCGTCACTTGTGAACCGATTTTGATCATACTTTTATCAAGTTCGTCTTATATTAATTACGTAAAGAAATATGGAACTTTGAAGATATGGAAGAAACTCCTGAAAAAAAACTAAGATGGTTGTTTTTTTTTATTATAAATTGAATTAGTTACATTCACATATTAAAAAAATTATCTTAAAAATAAATAGTATTAAATCTGATTTGCGACCAAGCTTTTGTTCATTACATTCTATTCAAGAAGAATGTGACATGTCTTCATTCATGGGACTTTGCAAATATTTATACACTTTAAATTAAACTAAATTGGACTAGAATAAACGAATTCTTTATAAAATAAATAAATGAATTCCACATGTCAAATAATAGGTAGCCTCCATTTATTTAGTTTTACATTTTGTTACTGAAAAAAAAAACTTCTAAATATATATTAAAATAAGGTTGAACTTCGTCGCTTATTCATTAAAGAAAATGGTACATTTTCTTTCTCAAACATTCATTGCCTATACCTTTTGAAATTTTCTAAACAATTACGCGAATGTTCCGGTTTATCACCAGCTTTAAGAGACTCCGTTGAATTCAGTGCTAAATACTGTTTCCAAAGAAACTTCTTTTGTCCTATTATTCTTTGTTTACCAACGATTGTGAGTGGAACAATACAAAAGGTCCGAATTTCACGAACCGGAGTCTGGCGAAGTTTTAATTGCTTCGGAATAAGTCTTCACGTATCACTGTTTTGAATTTTGTAGTTTTTAATCTGACTACATTTTCTTTTTGTTTGCCACATCCGGACATATTTAACAATATTGATTAGCTTTAGCCCGAGATTTTATTTGGGCTTCCTAGAGGCTCTGTGAGATATAGACCTCGTGTCCCCCCCTATCCATTGAAGTTTATCGCATAAAAAAGTTGTTTAGACAAAAAAGTTGCGTCATAATTATGGTAACAAAAAAAAAACGACGGGTTGCACTCTGGGAGTGCCGGCAGAAGTGAAAACACAGCAGTATGGCCACTACACAGACGGTCGAGCCATCAGCTGTCACCATCCATGGATGCGCGTAGCACGCTGTAACATAAACACACACGAACATTCGCGCAAGCGCCCTGCGCCGCCTAAACGAAACAGCAGGCGCAGGCATACATTTTCGCCGCGCCGTAGAAAGAGAGGGGGATACTCCCTCTCCTACGCCGCGCCAGCTGTCTACTCTCCATCCGTCTTACGAATTTTCGATCAGGTCACGTGTCCTGACGCGAGTTTAACATTTTTTACCCATTCCAAAAAAAGTGCACAACGCCGCTAAAGAAGTTTTCACTTCAAAATAATTATGACGTTTTTAAAACATTTTTAAAATGACTGATAGATTTTTTTAAAGGTTTTTAACAGCTATTGTTTTGCCATTTCGAAAAATTTCGAACATGTAGAATCGGCAAAAATTCTATATAATTCTTGAACTTTCTCAGAAAAATTCACAATAATCTGTTTAGAAATGCGACCTGTAGGCGAGAATAGAATAAACAGACTGACAACCAAACAGCTGGACGAAGCATTTTTGGCCAATCTCAAAACAGAGACGCTTCGCTCGTTCGGTCAATGTGAAACGTGACCCGTAATAATTATAACAAAAAATGTCAATGTCACGACTGAGGCAGAAGTTAATGTACCCTTGCCTGCCTGAACAGCGATGACAGTAAGTAGGTACGTGTTATGAGAGTTACGTTATATGAGCAAACTGTCAAGAAGCATTTAATTTACTTTGATTATGTTATGTATTTCTTGTATCGTTAATTTTAAGTTGGTTTTATTTAGAATGTTTTTGACAGTACTGCTAATATGTTTCAAACATATAATTTTCATCAAAGTGAAGAAAAAAAAAATTTGATTAGACTAGAAATGTGTAAAAATGCAGTATTTTCCTTAGAGCTTTTACCCAGTTGTGGCTTTTCTCTCTTCCCTTACGAGTAACATGTCCATACTAGCCTAAGCTATTATTCCTTCATTTTTCTGGTATGGGTAATATACTTTTACAGTTCCTCTTATATACCCATTCCTGATCCTGTCTTTTTGCTGTACATTCCACTACGTTCAACCTTCTTTCATCCGCTGCTTTGGTGGGCCAGGTCTCAGAACTGTTAAATACGACAGGTCTTATAGGTAATAGCTTTTTAATTTTTTCTGATTAGCTAAAAAGCATGTGAGTGTAACTCCAGTGAGTTGCCGGCATTTCAACCATCCTGCATTTATACCTGTTATTCTGTACCTCAGTACCATTTTCTTCAACGAGAACCATACCTCATGAGGTGAGGGCATCCTCTTCACACATCACATTCACCCTGAAGAAGACCTCCGGATGAGGTCTAAACATCATCCGTAGAGAGTTAGCTAATTACTGATGCCATTAGTTAACTCTCTACGTGAGTTAACTCATGCTAATAATGAGAACAATGCCATCCGCAAACAGCATGCACCAGGGTACTTCCTCCTGTATGTCTGGCCTACAGGCCTCCATTACCAGGAGAAACAGGTACGGACTTAATGCCCTGGTGTAATCCTACTGCCACATCGAACTGGTCGGTAACGCCAGCCTTGGGCCGAACGGATTTACGAGATCAACTGTTACATAGTACGTATATGCTGCAGAAAATATGCTTTTTTACTTTTGAAATTAATTGAATTATGAATGAATTTAAATGTATTATAAACTGGCCACCACAGGACAGGCATATTGCCTATTGTGGGGCCAACAGTGTAACATTCATTATTTCATTTCATTTACTTATTTTCAGTTTTATTCTTGACTCCCATGCTGGTCTGGGAGAAATGAAAAAACTTAGAATGTACCAGCTGCTTCTCTTCCCGCGCAGATCGTAAAAGCCAATCGAGGGAATGGGCAAAAATGCGAATCATGTTAACAGGCGATGCGGCTAGCAACCCATCACTTTATTAATTGCTTTTCCATCTTCTCGCCCACCATGACGCTAAAAGTGGCTTTTGGGTCTTGCGGCCCTGGGTTCTGCATAGAGCCGCAAGACTCAAAATGCTCTGTCTGCCCCATTAGGGATAAAGACGTGATAGTATGTATGTATGTCCTAACAATACTGACATTTATTTAATTCTACACTATTTATGTCCATTTTATGGACATATATTTATGTCCATTTTATGGACATATATTTATGTCCATTTTATGGACATAAATACTTATACCCTAGAAATACATTTTATCACTGAAAAGATGCGTTACTTTATGAATTTTGGTGAGTTTTCTACGTGACTACGAAAACATTTTGGATTTTAATAAGGCCAGTAACTCGCACAACATACGAGGTAACATATCAAACATATTCGTACGGTACTTTCGCTTATCGTCAAGTCAATAAGCGTAGCACTGCGAGTAACAAAGTTTATGGCGCACAGGTGTGTTCTTGCAATAAATTCTAAGTAAATAACGAGTGCATTTATTAACGTTAATAAAGTATATGTGTTACCGCTGCAAGCCTTAACGATCGTCATAATTATTGGACGAATTTGGCTTGATATTTTTGGTACAATGTAGCCACCATTTCTTGTTTATGTTTTTTCTTGTGTGAGCCAATACTGGTGTCATTTTTTTACGCTGTCTAAAGGCATTTGACTTGACATAGCTTAACGACTGCCATACAATGATGACAGCCGGAACCAACGGCTTAGATGTGCCTTCCGATGCACGGAAGAGCTCAAGAATTCTTTATGTCACTTGTGGTCACTCATCCAAGTGCGGACCACACCCGGTGTAGCTTTACTTGCGAAAGCGCTAGTTTCTCATTTGATGCATAAAACTAAAGTTTATAGCATTCTTTAAAAATATATAGGGTCAAATTACACTGATTGAGCTAGCCCCAAAGTAAGTTCGAGACTTGTGTTATGGGATACTAACTCAACGATACTATATTTTTTTTATATTTTATAACAAATACATATAAAGATAAACATCCAAGACCCAGAACAATTTGAAAAAGGCCATTTTCCAACTTGCCCTGGCTGGGGATCGAACCCAGGACGTCCGGATTGGCGGTCTAGCGTGTTGATCATTACGCCACGGAGGTCGTCCTATTAATACAGTATACTTAGTCGAGATGTATAAGTTATACCAACTTTTTTTCTCGTCTGAGTGAGTGTACAATACTTTTGATTTAAAGATAATCTGCCGTCATTTAACCGCTACCTGCAATTTTCTTCTATTATGTACTTTTTACAAAAGTTCGGCATTTTACTTTCCTTTTTTTACGAAAGCAACATTCGTAAAGGTCTGAAATTGATCAAAGAAGAAATATTTAATGAACCACGGAGTACACGCATCCGTTTTCCTAAAACGGATGTTCCGAATGCAAAAAGTAAAGTGAACAGTCCGAACCAGAAATATTTATTTGTCTCTTCCATTCCTGTGAATACTCTGGAATGCTCATCCTGTATTTAAATTATTGACAGCTGTCATCCATTCTGTGGAAGCTGGGACATATTGGCAACACGCTTCAACACTTGCATGAACATTTTAGAATTCAGTGATTCTATTTTAAATTCAGTTTTGTTGTCGATCTGTTGGCGGCAGTTTTACATCATGTATTTAAAAATTGAATGTAACTATAAATATATTTTCTGATGCGCACTTTTAACTCGCAGAAAAAAACTTAGGTAATGGAATTGACCCGTAAGTAAGTTTAAAATGCCAAAAGTGTGTCCTTGATAAATAAAATACGAACAAGTTTTCATTTGCTTTTCATTTTTTATATAAGATAAAGAGAAGAGGATAAAAATATTGGTTATCATAGTTTAAAAAAGTAAGCGAAATGTTCTTACCCCTTTTTATCTTCTCTTTATATACTAAATAATACAGATACCACCTAATACCGATTTGAAATATCTGAATACAAGCCCGAAACCACTGCGCCAAATATAATCATAAAAGTAAAGTAACACTGGATTTAGAACAAAATTTTCGCCAGATGTTTTCAAAATGTTTACTTCCGAACAGGTATTTGGCATTACACCAGGTAGAACGGCGACACAATTTTCAGTATTAGGTTAGGTTGCCACATTTACAAGCCTGCCAAACGGGCAATGGGTTAACACCCGTTCAGAAAAGCTGTCTTTTGTAGGGAAAAGTACAAGCTTTTTACAAGCTAACTTAAACGTTCGTGTATATATGTTACATAAAAAAAAAATTGCACATACACGAGAAAAATACTAATTTTAATTTTTCCGTTTAAAATTTACTTATGGTATTCGTTTGATCTGAAATTTAATATAAGTATATAGGTACTAGTTAGGTATTTTCGCTAAAAAATGAGATGTATAATTTTTCAAAACTAAAAACCGACTTCACCCCCAAACTCCACAACCACCTTTAATGAAAAATGTATAAGACCACAAGCATTCTATTTCCTTTTAAACAAAAAGATCGGTCCAAGAGTCTTTGAATAATCGGTGAGCATACATAAAAAAAGATCGCGACCAATTGATAACATCCTCTTTTTTTAAGTATTTAAAAAATTATAAATAGATTTCGCACAGCTTTCCTCCGGCAACTATTTAAAGCTAAGACTCTATTGGGAAGGAGCTGGTTGGCTTCAAGACACGAGTTTAGATAAAACGGCACACTTTTACAGCTCCCCGGCTGCAACGCGAGTTCAAACAAGTTCTAAACGTTTTGTGATCTCAATCTACTAATTTGTTACTTGTGAACTTATTATTTTAAAGTTATGTTTAACCTTTTCACTCCGAGACTTTATATCAGTTGTCGTGCCCCCAGCGCGAGGCATAGTAAATCTAAAATAAATACTTCAACTAACATTTTTTTTTTACTATTTTCATTTACTTTTCACTTTACACTTAATCTGTATAAATTGTGCACTTTACTATCCTGGTCTGTCTGTATCGCTGTTGTATTCTTCTGTGTGTATATATATATATATATATATATATATATATATATATACCTAGTATATCGTGTGTAGTATATATAGTGTGTAACTTGTATGATATTGTCTCCAGATAATTACCTATTTATTTAATATTTAATTTCAATCTCTCTTGCCTTCTTATGATAAAATTCCGTAGATGCGCACTCGCACTTGACAGGCCGTAGCTGAAATCAATGAGCTACTCTTTGAGCAGCACGAATCACTGAGCTATGACCTTTTTGGACTGCTGTAGCACACAGATACAAAGTTGTTGATATATGTCCTCAATACGTTGTTTTTACATGTTTTGTTTTGTAATTTTTGTATTTTTCTTTTGTATTTTTGTGACTATAGCCACAAATAAACGTTTTATCTATCTATCTATCAAAAAGGGATGTATACTTAAATTATGTGCAATACGAACAGTGAATTTTTGTCGGAAATATCCGACGCTAGCGAAATGGGCACTACAATGTTTGTCGGATAAATCCGAAGTTCGCGATGAATTTTTTTTTTTGTTATTACACATATCAGCATAATATTTTTTTTTAGTTTTTTTCTTTTTAGTTCGCTTTGTTCTTTTATTTAGTGACTTTAAGTGACATAAAACTACAAGTATCTATCTGTTTCTTCATAATTCGGAAAGCTAATACACTTCATTCTTATATTTTATTTCTACACAGCAATGCTCTTTTTTTGATACATATAAGTTTAATAGATTACTGTCATTAAAAATATAAATGATGTGCAATTCATTATTTTCGTAACACTTTGACTGCGAGTATTGCAGACACATTGAATTTTAGTGACCGTCGTGTAATGATTTAAAAACTTAATGCTGGTTTGCGTGAGAGGAAGAAAGGAAAAAACGTAAAAACTATCAGGAAAAGCCAAATGAGGCAACATGCTAGAGTCTGAATCATGTATTAACATCGTCTATTAAGACGATGCAACTATCCAATCACCATTATATATTTATTTTATCACTATTTTGATCACTATCATGCTAAACGTAAACTTTGGGCCTTATGATCCAAGACTCTGTCTACCCCAGGGATAAAGATGTATCCGTATTTAGATGTAATCTGTAAACCTAAAATAATTTTCATGAAATCAGAGTATGAAACATATAACTGCTACGTACACCACCGTGAATTCCAAATTCGGAGTATATGGCAATCAGTTCTATTAAGAAATTCGATAAGCAGCAAAATCGCTAAATATGAGTTACAATAAACGTCAGGTGAGAGGCAGACCGGCTGTGGAGAATTCACACATTCGTAAAGAAATATGACGTAGCTTATTAGTGCTCGTATTGCAGCGTACAGTACGCCGATAGGGATATTAAGGCTGTAGTCAGGGGTCTTACGGTATGATCCACATTCGACTGTTATTTAATCAGTTTTGTAGTTGAGTCGAAAAGGCCGAAGAGTTTCGATCGGTTTAGATGATTATCATCAGGTTATAAATTTGTCTAACGTTACATTCAATTACCCTATCCTACTTCCTACTAATATTATAAATGCGAAAGTGAGTTTTGTATATTTGTTTGTTTGTTACCTCTTTTCGCTTAAACTACTGAAACGATTTGGATGGAATTTGGTATGAATATAGTGTCCCAGTTATCCCAAAATTCCCACGGGAAGCGAAGCCCACGGGTAAAGCTAGTATTATATAGTTATATTATAGTTTTGTAGTTGTTTAAGCAAGCGAAATCCGTCGAAGTGAATGTCGTATTTCACACATAGTACATTTTGCAGCACCTGTATTCACGTAAACTTGTACTGTTCAATGCAAGAGTAATTAAATCTCTTGATATCTGGAAAGATATTTGCCTGCTAATGATTCCCAAAGTCTAATGTTTGGGCACTTATTATAGACTACTTGCGTTTAAGACCATTCGAGAATAATTTCCTTTATATTGCTATTCTAATTAATAAAATGAACTTTCTTTACCTGTCGACTGTGATTGTACAAATATTTCTAAAAATATTTTTTCCTATTTGACACCATTAAAAAAAGAATATTCAAAAATGCTTTCGTAATACTGGGTTATATTATAAAATTGTCTGTATGATTTTTTATATTTCCCTTAATAGTAGTAGGCTTTTGCTGTAAACGGATGTTGATATATAAGTCATTCAGTAAGTAAGGCATTATAATACTAATCTATTTATTATGTATCTCCTTTGAGAATCACGGGTCTTTTCACCCCGGTCCTTTGAGAGGCTTGCGTGGGGATACAGATCCAACACGTAGAGGCCCTTTGGAGAAGTTGTTGTCATGTGGCGCTCCCGCCAAAACCCATTCCTGGATATACCTATGAAAGGTGTACCCTTGAATAGGTTTTGGCAGAAGATAAAACTATTGCATGAAAAAGGGAAAGGTTTAAGGATTATGGAATGAATTTGGGATGGATTGATGCTGGGATATTGCAATAGAAACGTCACCTGCCATAATCATGATTACTGACTATTGTAGGCAGGTGGTGGCTTGCCGCCCACTAGATGGCCCCTCAAACGCGCCGACAATAGTTGCCGGCAAAGGAGCAACACCGGTGCGGGCGACTCAGGGGTGTCGAGAGGTGTGCTGCGCTTTCTCCGAAGTTACTCGCGTCGTTATGCCCTTTAACACTTCCACCCCTGGAGCAACAGCTCTGACGACTCCTCTCTGCACAGCCAATTAAGGCAATGCAGAGCTGAGAGCCCTGCGAGCCCTCTTGGGTCTCAACCCCGACCGATGAAGAAGCGTCGGGGACGAGGGTCTGACCGGCTCTCTGGAGCACTCGGGTCCGTGGTGTCGTTACTCACCAACAGCTCGCCACAAGCTGCCCTGCGGATGCCTTTATTATTATAATGCTTGAATCATACTTAATACTCCTTAATATTTATCACATAATTGTATATTAAGATGCGGTAGAATCTTAGACTAATAATATTAAAGCTCGGAAAATGTGAGAAAACCTTTGAAGTTCGGTTAGCGACGTACTGTGAAATTTTCATTAAAAGCAAAGCGCTTTTAAAATAGCGAATTTAACACGTTAAAGGATTTTGTATACTAAATATTGGAAGAGGAAATAATTCATTTTACCTACGTTATTAGAGTAAACGGATTAAATCTTTTTAGGGAATTTGTGATTACTGCCTTGCCCTTAAGCGATTAAGCGTACCTCTACTTATTCATTTGATTGGAACGAAGTTGTTTCATCCTGCTTGCGGAAGGAGAAGACAGGTAGGTAAACATTGTAATAATATAACGAAATAATTGGTCAAATGTGTGTACCACGCACAGAGTAGAGTTCCGTAGTTACGAATACCGACTTTAAGTTCATGCCACTAACAACGTGTAAAAACTAATTTTCTATTGAATTTGTATGATTTTTTTCTTTTCCGAGTACATTCTATAAGTCGCCTTCCAATATTTGATTTGTACCCTACTTAACTCTGATAGTTTTCATTTAAATTTCTTTATATTTAGTACAGCTGGGAATTTTTTCATGTGTCCATGTAAACCCGTTTAGCAGCACATAGAGAGGTGAGGGTGTCCCCACTTGACTCTAACAAAAATTTGGATTACTAAATCAAAAAATGGTTTTCCAAACTCACAATGTTTTTAAAATACCTATTTAACAATACCCCACACATTGGCTATATTATACTATTATTAATTCTGTGACATTGGGTTAATCGTGAAAAAAATGACTCTCACTTTAATTGTACGGGAGTTACTCTAGTAAATAAAATCTAGATTTTATTTTACCACTTTTTTTAAATGATGAATGTACATACCTATACCAAATTATAGTTTTCTTTTATGAATAAATCCTTGTTTACTATGGAACCCTCAAAACGTTTTGAATTTCAGTAGCTTTCAGTAGCCCTTTGAATAAAATACATGAATTAAAATGCCAAATAACAAATTAAACAAAAATATTTAAACAATTCGATGAAACTTATGCCCGTGAAAATTAGTATAAAATAGTTCCGAGTCAGCAAGTCAAGTTAGCATTCAGTTATACCTACGTCGTAAACAGCTTATGGAGGAAGTTCTCAGACTAAATGAGATTCACAAGTTGATACATTCTTTTATACACACGTACGAAGCGATCGCCCACTTTCAGAAATATTATGAGATCAGAAAATGTATACACGCTATTTCCATATTTGTTTATGCGAGCACCGAACCAATATGCTGAAATGGAATCGAAACTTCAAGCTGTTTCAATATTTTTAATAGTCCATTTAGGTATACGAAATATTTATTTCATGGAATAGCGTTATGTATAATATACTGTATGTATACCTAAATATTTAATTTTATAAAGAATCTCTATCTTATCACATGAAGAAGAAAAGTCAGGTGATACATGCAAAGCAAAGCAATTTTGTTTTAGACTCCCAGTATAAAAACTTGATTTTATAAACTTTTATACATGTTAGGGCTCTAACAGACGACCGCCAAAAAACTGTAACGCGACCGTCGGCGATTATCGATAACCGTCGGCGACACCCACCTCGCTCTTACAGATGAGCGATATACTGTTGCTTGTACAGACAAGCTCTTACAGAGAGTGCTTATTTATCTATTAATTGAATTCTTACCAAAGTTGCATCTTTTTTGCTTAGATGTAGCCATTCATGTATATAATGTGCATTCAGCTACAAACATCGCTTTGAATGATGCTGCTCACATAATTTATAACTTACAACTTCACTTAGAATAAGTTCATTTGAACTTCAATAGGTATACATCTGATGTCCGGAAGTCTACTAGATATTTGCTCAGATTATAAATAAAATATAAATACCTATTTAGTTACAATTCACAAAGATTAATTACGTACTAGTCAAGAATTGGTAAATAGAAAAAGAACATGAACTACTCGTTATTCCTACTATTTATTTAAAACAACTATTTAAACAAACCTTTCAGCTAGTATTATAGCTAGATAAATATATATTTTTAAGACCACATAAACTTTAAAGATGACATATCATTAAGTCTCTCTAGGTTACAATGTAACATTTCATATAAACAAACTCAAAAATAAAATCTTTAAACCCGACAGTATAGCGACAGCTGTAAAATTCGTCTTCAGGTCATGTATTTCAATTCTCGCGTCGCCGTAAACTTTAGTGCGGAGTCATGCTTGGAATATCCACAATAGGAAACAGCATGACTTGACAGTCGCATGACCATTTAATCAGATGACAAAGCAAGCATCTGGCGTAGAGATAATGGAAACGTGAATGGGATCGTCTTTTAATTTGATCTTTGGTAATGCGGGCGATGCGTCGTGTTGGTATTTGGTGTATTGTAATGTAACGGTAGAAAAGCTATTTTTATCCCCTGATAAAAAGAGGTTATAAGTTTGACGCTAACGTCTGTTGGTCTGTTTGTCTGTATGTATATGGCATTGTAATGTACGAACGGACGGACAAGTTCTGAGGCGGCTTGGCTGTTTGATGAAAAATCGGTTTTGTAGTTTAGGGGTAAAGTCAGTTTTTAGTTTTGAAAAATTGAAATGACATAATTTTAATTAAATGAAGATTTTTATTTAAAACAAGTAACTCGAGGCAGGCTAGTAGTATAAATGATATTTCCACCAGCATAGTATACCGATGACATATCACCACACGCCTCGTACAGAAAGAAAAAGCTCATATCATTGGAAATTGAAAATAAATTCCCTTAAGCCTTCAATTACCTCAATCGGGAATATCGAGTTTCGGGAGACATAAATTTTCATCCACATGGTAAGCTTTCTGGTGTCGAACGTTGAGTAATGATACAATGCATTTTAATTGTTTTATAATGCATTGTAAAGTAACATACAATGAGTGATTTACGCCAATATTGTGAGAAATTATATTTATCATTTAAAATTGTACATTTCGATATAACGCGAGGTGGAATTTCAGCCCGAGCCGAAGGCGAGGTCTTAATAGAGCCGAGTTTGTTTAAGCAAGTAATACACGCACGTATATCGTACGACTTTTTTCAACACACTTGCGAGGAAAACTGTTAAAAACTGTTTTTTATTCTATTTTAAATAAACTCAACCATAAAACTGTGATGCAAAAGGTTACTTTCCTGTCTTTTTACTTTTTAAAATCAGAACGACGCGCTACCTACTGACTGGCTGGCATCGTTTCACGTTGTATATAAATCTGAAATAAATCATTTTCATTGACCTGCCCGGGGTTCAAACCCAGGGCCTCCGCTCCGGTGTGACAAGCATGTTGACCACTAGGGCACAGAGGTCGTCAAAATGATAATGAATAAATCTGAAAGTATTTGTGCAAAATAAATTTCTTTTACGAATTTATATTTGATTTTCAACAAGTTACATGATACAAATGGAACATTGAAATATTACGAAACATCCAAAATTAAAGCAGCACATTTTACATACACACTTACTTACTCAGTTTACTTACGTCGTTATACCTTACTGGAACTTATATAACAACAAAGGCCACATCCAAAATTCTAAAAACTACTGTGACTGTGGCTTCCCTTTATTGAGGACGAAACATTATCTGTCTTATTACAAAACGCAGACTAACTTTGTTACTAGGTTTCAACCATTACCCGACCAAATGAAGTTGACATTTTCAGATGAGAAAATAGCATGGTACTAGATTGCGACTTGATTCGGTCGGATAATGGTTTAAACCTAGTAACCAAGTTAGTCTGTGTTTTATAATAAGACGGTATGTATACGTGTCACTAAGTGGCCTGGCGGGAGTGCGCATTACTAGCGCTTTCGCAAGTTAAGCAACACCGGGCGTGGTCCGCACTTGAATGGGTGACTACAACTGGTATAAAAAATTCCCGACCTCCTTCTTGCTTCGGAACGCACGTATAAGCCGTTGGTCCCGACTGCTGTCATCATTGCATGGCAGTCGTCAAGCTATGTCAGATGCCTTTAAGCAGCTCGAAAATTTTGACACCAGTGTTGATCACTTACACAGACGAAAAACAAAACAAACTGGTCTGACAAGGATACTGGAGACCGAGCAAACTGCAAAAGAAAAATGCGAGCGAGAAAACGCGACCGTGTTGAAGTTTATCGAAAAAAAAAGTTCTTGTTGTTGTTGCAGTTTTTATGTTTATCATGGTGCAATAAAGTTAATTTGTAGTGTATTATATTGTTCAGACAAAAAAGTTGCGCCTGGATAAGTGTAAAAAAATGATAACATATTTTAAAATTTTATGAAATAGCTGAAATATGATTTTTTTTATAGTTTTCAACCTATATATTTGCGCCATTATAAAATCGACACAAAAAAATCTATATAATTTTCGAACCTTCTCAGAAAATTTCACAAGAATCGGTTTAGAAATGCGACCTGTAGGCGAGAAAAGCTGCCGGACAGACTGACAACTGGACAGCCGGACGAACGCATTTTTGGCCAATCTCAAAAATGAGACACATCGCTCGCTCGGTCAATGATATGGCTGTGGATTACGACCGACCGCCTGCCGTTAATACTCCTTGGTGCAATTGTTGGAGAGGATGGTAAGGCTTAAATTTTAGTCGCCTATTACGACACAGAGGACGGATTACTAAGCCGTCACAAATAACTAATAAAATACTAGGTTATTTGACAGGAAAATTAAAAAAAAAAACTTTTGAACCACTGAACGATTCCTTTCAAACCGATTTCCGTCAGCTTTCAAACAAAAAGAAACGGTATTAAAATTGGTCCATTACTTTTGGCGCTGTGATGCCACAGACAGGCACACAGATACACAGACACATCAAACTTATAACACCTCTCTTTTTGCCTCGGGAGTTAGAAAATAGTAACAACCAAATTTTCCTTATTGTCATTATCGACCTTTTGTACTTTATGCATATTGTGCTCAAAATGTGTCAAGGAAAATTCAGTCCCTCCACTTCAAAATCACACTCATTTGACGGCTGATACGATCGAGCACACTGAAATTATTAATCACACATTAAAATTTTACGGGCAGATTAACTTACCTCAGTTGCCATTCAAAGTTGCCAAGTAAAAGGGCCTTACGCCTGTCTGACAGTCTAACCTTACGGGCTTCAAAGGGTCAAAGTAGGGAAACGTCCAAACCACGCATCAATATTAACCCATTAAGTTTGGGAGTGTTTGCTGTTGGCATATGGGCAGCGAGTTGACGAGCGTTTCTTGTCAAGAATCGGTAAGCGTAAAATCGCAGGCAATTACCTCTGACATGTTAGAATCGTATGTCAAAAGGAATGTGTTGTTAGTTTATACACATGACTAGCTCGTCGAAGGGTGGCTACTCAAAGAGTATTTAGAAAAATTCACTGGGATAAAAAGTATTTTTACAGGGAAATTTTCATTTAAATCCATTTAGCCATGTTAAGTAAATATATATAAGATACGTACGATGAAAAAAGCAAAGCAAACTCTTTAAAAAAATATCTAAGCCAAATCGCTTTTTCAGCCCCTAAACCTCCTAGATACAATTTTTTATCAAAATCATAGGGGCTATATCCGTGATGATTATATTATGTATTATCAAGACTTATTCGTTTACAGTAATATAAAAAAGATATTTTTGAGATAATAAATAAGATGCTACAGAAAGGTAAATAAAAGTAGGAATAAATTGACATTGACGTTTTTTAACCAAGAGGCAAAATTCCGCGGCTTTTCAGTCACTGGAATTCAACCTTATCCATTATTTAATAAAATATATTAAGTTAAAAAGAAACATATGAAGCAGAAAACATATATATTTTCATTTCTTACCAAAACAATTTTAATAGAAAGTTAGGTAGCAATAAAATAAGAAAAAAGGCGCTTATTTAAATAGAAAGTAGAATTATTTTTTAAGTGTTCGCCCTAAGCATCGTTTTGTCCATGGTTAATTGGATGTATCACATAATTTTACTTTAAATACAATATCAAAAACCAAGAATTCCTAAAACTTCGCATTTTTTTAACATTGTTATTTTCCAGACATGTAGAAAAGATAGAAAAAATCTCCCTAAAGCTTTACAAAGTCGCGAATCAAGATTGCCATGTATATTTTACGTACCTAAACCATAATATTATTGGAATCGAACTTGTGTGGGAGTAGTTCGCAGGCTGTAAATGTTTCCATGTAACTAATAACTAAACATTTTCACCTTACTACAAAACCTATTCAACAATAATGATTTTAATAACATGTTTCTATTATATTAGTATATTTTTTATTCCATTTAAAGTACCTAGCTGATGATTTTCTCAACTTTCGACCTTACCATATTAGAAATACTACTGCTAATAGTATTTTCTTTGATTTGCTTGTGATAAACAAGAAAGTTAAAGAAAAAAAGTAAGCGAGAAAAAATAATCATTTTGACGGTTTGTTTAAAAATGCCTTTGGTTTAACATGTGTCTTTCTAAGAAAGATCTAATACAGACAGTAATTACAGATAATATGAATACATACGTACATAATGTCACGCATGTTTCCCACAGAGAATATAGACCTTCACTTGCTACGATCCTGACAAACCTTCTTTCTTCATCTAAACTCATGAATCTCTTCATACATGCCCCTTGGTTACGGGTACTTTTCACCTCTCCTTTTTTAAGAACGTCTGCAATTTGGTAGCAGTTTGCCGTTGCCGACTCTTTCCTACTGTTCCTTCCACATTTGTCATAAAAATATTTTTTGTCAATCTCTTTTCTTCCATCCTTTCTACATGCCCAAAGCACTTTCTCTATTTTTGTCACAACGTCCTCTTTCACTCCACACCGCACCCTGATAATACCTACAAATGAACGTATTTTTCTTTATTTTCACCTATCTCATTGTTTGTGTGTCTGAAACCAACATAACCCCATCGAGTCTGGGCTCGATAATGACTTATTTCGTCTTGAGGAGCACTTTAAACTTTTGAGTTTATTGTTTTAGATAAAAGCACTTTTTTATTTATTAAAATATATTTTAAAAAAATAATTGTTTGATTATACAACCACTGGATAAGTAAATAATGAACCCGATTCAGACATTTGGATAAAGAAGTTTTGGCTGCAAACCAAAACGTTTCTGTGGCAGAGCCAATGTAACGAAACATCTGATCCTTATTAAATTAGGAGGTAGTGCCAAAAACGTACTCATGTTTTTACCTCGTCGATGAATTCTAAATAATGGACCTTTTGTCCAAGGGCTCTAAAAGACGAGTGACAGTATGCCGCGACACCTTTCGGCAACGGTCATTTTGTCAGTCCTGTCAAGGACTGTCGCCGATTGTAGCCGACGGTCGCCGATATGTGTCAAGGCATACTGATGCTCGTCTGTAAGAGCCCTAAGTCTACAAGTTGAAAATAAATTTGAGATTTATCTCCACAGTGGTTGTTGTACTTACAGACCTAATATTTCATTTATAAATGCTTCTTCTACTGATTGGTTGCGTGACACCGATTTCGTAACTTATTTGTCGTAAAAAAATTTACTCAATTGTTTTTATTTTGAACTAGTACGATGGTTTTTATTAAAACTAAATGTGAGGTATATATACATTATAATAAACAAACAAGTATGAGTAGAGTGTAGATCATCCCCTTTGAATAAAAATAAAATAAAAGCAAATTAAAAATATACCTACTTACAACAAAATCAAATAGTGTACCCAAACTTCTAAATTGATCTTTAGAAAATTAGAAACTAACAAAAAAAAGACATAATTTAAAAAAGAATACCAAAGTAAATATAATTTTATTCATACAGTAGTTAACAAAATATGTAGATAAAATTAAACTAGCTAGCATCGTCCCATTTAGATTAGTTTAATAATCCTCTTTAGAGTCTAGCCAAATATTGGGCTGGCCCTTATCTGGAAGGTTCGAGGAGCACTCTTAATTTGAATGTTAACAAGAGCCGGGCTTGTAAAAAGTATTATAATAAAAGCGGCCGAGTGCGAGTCGGACTCGCCCATGAAGGGTTCCGCACGGCAAATAACATTATACAAAAGTACGTGTAGTTCGTTGTAACTTTTACCGACCGATTTTTTTCAGATTTAGTTTTAACTGAAAATTTTTAGTGGAAGTTTGCATAGTAATGTACATCATGTTTTAGTTTTATCATTCTCTTATTTTAGAAGGTACAAGGGGGGAGAGGGGGCACACATTTTACCACTTTGAAAGTGTCCTCTCGCGCAAACTATTCTGTTTAGAAAAAAATGTATTAAAAACCTCACTATCATTTTTGACAACCTATCCATAGATACCCACACGTATAATTGGGTCTGATAAAAAAAATGAGTTTCAGATATAAGTATGGGGAACCCCTAAAATTTATTGTTTTTATTCCTATTTTTATGTGAAAATCTTTATGTAGTTCACACAATACATCTACTTACCAAGTTTCAACAGTATAGTTCTTATAGTTTAGGAAAAAAGTGGCTGTGGCATACGGACAGACAGACAGACAGACATGACAAATCCATAAGGGTTCCATTTTTTGCCATTTAGCTACGGAACCCTAAAAATTGGGGTATAAATGTACAGTGGGCCAACGAGAGACCTGGGCCGGACCTCTACCTATAGGTATCTTGATTTATATTAACATGAAAATGTATATTTAGAAAGACTCCATTAAAATCTTTCTGAAAATACATCATCATCATCATTAGGTCTTTTTGTCACCACTAGGAGCACGACCCTCTCTGTACTACCAGAGCCATACTTGGCCAGAGCAGCCAGAGAGCTTTGGCCTACACTCTCCACGCTGGCCAAATGGTTGGAGAGGTTTCATTGATGTTTATGAGCTTTGTTTAGCTTGTATTTCCTAAGTCGCCTTCTACGACATCCACGAGAAGACTTGGAGTAGTCCTATTCTGCTCAGCCGGACACCACACGGCGAAAATACATTATCATGTTAGTATTATTTAGAGTCTTAGACAAAATTAACACAGGTATCTCGTTGGCCGACTGTACAGTAGATAGATAATGAAGAGGCGACTCAAGATTCGACATACTTATGACCTCCGTGGCGTATTGGTAACCACGCTAGTCCGCTACTCAAACGTTCTGGTTTTGATCCTCAAACAGAGAAAGCTGGAAAATAGCCTTTTTCAAATTGGCTGAATTCTTGGGTGTTTATGGATTGCATGCATTGCATTATTTACATATACCAATATATTTTTTATTTCATATTAAAATAATGAAAATAATGTGTCTTACTTTATATATTACTAGCTTTGCCAGTTGACTTCGCTCCCTGTGGGAATTTCTGGATAAAAACTATTCTATGTGCTTCCCTAGATATCCAACTATATAGATATCAAATTTCATCTAAATAAGTTCAGTAATTCAAATAAGAAGCATGAAATTGAAACAAACAAACAAATATACAAACTCACTTTTGCATTTATAATATTATATAATATGGATTTAAATATTAAATGGAAAATACAAGGTTCTTTTTATTTAATACTTGTTTTTGTACCTTAGTTTTTTAATTTGTCACGAGGAAATTGAACCGTTTTGTAGCCGACAGCCTGATGGATCTGATAAGCTGATAACAAATTATCTATCACAGTAATTACACCCGCCTTTGAATTATTGCATTCAATTAACTAAATTGACTTCCGAAAACATTTCTCGTACTCGACTGAAATAAAAAAGAAACAGGCTGGTACAATCGTATTTTTTTGTGGCAACGCTGGCTTGCATGACCTTTTTTAAATACATTTGGACTTTTAGCAGAGGTTTGTTTGTTGTTTTTCGTGTGTGTAAGTGGCCAACACTGGTGTCAGATTTTCAAGCTGCCTAAAGGCAGAGGTGTAAAGGGACATATCAAACAGATTGGGCTAGTAACAAAGTAAGTTTTAAAACTTTTTTATAGGGTACTAACTGAACGATGATATTTTATTATAAATAAAAGTACTTACATATAAATATAAAGAGAAACGCTTACTTTCTTTGCCTAGGGATCGAACCCAGAACTCCGAGTAGCAGACTAGCGTGGTTACCAGAACGCCACGGAAATCTTTTTTTACAAGTAGTTAAGTACCCACAGGCACAATATTCACACCACATTCAGTAGGTATTGTAAAACGAGGTGTTGTAGAATATGACTAGCTAAGTAATAAAATTACTAGCATCTGTGTAAGTACAGGGCCAAGGCTAACTTGTAATGTACTCTACCTACTTACTCTAGCACATTACGGTCAACAAAAAAGGTCGTGATGTTGTTGGCAAAGAAGTTCCCGCATGCGTTATACTGAGACATACAGACCAGCAGTTTGACAAAATAACTTATTTCGTTTTTGTTTTATTTTTAAATAAATCCTACTTTCGACTAATATTATAAATGTGAAAGTGAGTTTGTATATTTGTTTGTTTGTTTGTTACCTCTTCACGCTTAAACTACTGGACTGATTTGAATGAAATTTGGTATGGATATAATTTGAGACTCGGGTAAGGATATAGGGTACTCTTTATCCCGAAATTCCCACGGAGAGCAAAGCCCGCAGCTGGTACAGCTGGAAGATTATAAATAAAACATTATTTATTTATTATTTCAACGCACAGCATTGAGGCAACGTACCTTAAATACTGGCAACATTTCCTCACTGAATGGCTATATTTATACGCTGAGTGAAATAACTGCCAGCTCCATGAAAACCAGTTGCCTATATGAGGCACGTCGTTATGTCCTTAAGGAATAATTTAATTTTCTGTTTAATTATGTTATGTAACCATTATAATATTGTATTGGTGGTATTTTATTTCCTTTCTTTTATATATTTTTAAAAATAGACACATTACAAACACATACTGTTTACAATTATGTTTAAAACTTGAATAGCATCAAATGAACATAAATCAAATAAGATAGATCAAATAATAAGAAATTAAAGCATTAAACATATTTTAAAACAAGGTTTAACTATTTTAGAGAATTAGTTAAGGCTTGTGCAACAAACAATTAGAAACTAAGTTAGTACTAAACTAGTGATAAAATTAGAATATACATTAATTGCAATATTAATATGCATGAATCGGAGTTAAAACTTATAAAATTTATGTAATAAATTCACAAACGTCTAAGAAAGTTCATAGATCGTAATCTAGTAAGCCTTTAGATAAAACCTAGGCTTGATTTATTACCTCGATAATAGTGTGAGAACTAATGCTACAAAATCGCTTCGGGTATAATCTAATAAGTTTTAGATAAATGCTTCAAATGGAGCGTAAAAACAGCCAAGTAAAATGCTGATTTTGAGTAATGGATGTTTTTCTGGCGTTAGCTTTGCAGCCCTCATTGATGCATTATAATATTTAATTACATTTAATAATTACATGTTAAAATATTTGTTGCGCTAATTCCCACAGTAGGTTATCCTGTGGTATGGGAATCAGGTTCCCATATTAAAGACTGATACATTTTTCAATTCAATACAATGTTTCTTTGATAAATATAAAAGAATATTTAAAAAAATGTCAATAATACTGAATAACCGGGCATTCCTTACCATCATCTATTATAAATGACTTTGTATGGGAGCCCCCACTTAAATATTTATTTTATTCCGTTTTTAGTTTGTATTTGTTTTTACAGTGGCAACAGAAATACATTATCTGTGAAAATTTAAACTGTCTAGGTGTCACGGTTCATAGGATAAATTTCCTAAGTATTATAAATGGTGACTTTTAAATTAAAATGTAATTGTTTTTATTAAATTTCAAAAATGTCAAAAAGTCAAATTACTTAATGTCTTTTTGTATTTCACTAAAATATTGGAAAGTACGATTTTATAATTTACGTTAAGATAAATTAATCTGTGTAGTATTTCCATATATTTTTATCAACAAAAGTTTAAAATAATGTTAGTACAATAAGTATTTACGTTGTTAAAGACTTGTTAATCAATTACGGATTAACCTTTCTCATACACCATTACGAAAGCTTAAACTCATTTAAAATTCATAAGCTGTGTTTTACAATCAACAAGTCTAGGTATTGAGGTTGTAATAAACAATTCTCGTTTAATAACCCTAAAACATAATCTGCTAAAATAGGTACAGAACGATCCGATTTTGCAAGTGTTCATAGAAGATGATATTCTTTGGAATTTTGTTATATATAATTCATTATAGAGGAATGCGATTCACACACAAAAAAAATTGACTGCCGTCGCTGCTTTTTATGTCTATGTATTTATTGGTAACCTATTGTAAATTTTTACAACTTTCATAAAACCAAAAAAAATTATTTGAATTTTCATACAAACTGATCAGCTGATCGAGTCAATTTGTATGAAAATTTTAATTTTATTTCTGGCATTTTGGGAATATTGTAGAACAAAAGTTGTTCAGTTTCATGGACTGAGTTACAACTTTGCGGTTTTGCGTTTTTTTATTAACACGTTGTATGTAATTTGACTGTGTTATCCTTCACCACAGTGTGTCACCAATGCATCGTATTCCCGTAGCAAAAGTACAGCGCTCTAACGACCGTGCCTTGGCTCCAAGTTTTAATAGCACTGCCTCACTTTTAGGTCCTAGTTAAAGGCCGGAATGAGGTCAGAAACACGTCGAAGGCGTAAATGCAAGTTTGTGCAAACAGAAAAGTAGAGAACTTTCCTATTTGAGGTAATATATTGATTTTGACGTCGCCTTTTAGTTTAGAGTGTTGTAGTATAATATAATTATGTGGTGTTAAAATAAGTATGACATTTAATTATTCAAACTCTCAAAACTGCTTTAAGACTTGTCTTGTTTAAAGATTTTTGTTACTTTCGGATATAAAAACGCTGAAAAAAAAGTTCCAATTTGGCAAAAACTTTTGATACCAATGTTTGTGAATATTTTTTTTGTAAACTCTCCTCAGTTTGGTAAAAAAGAATCTTTCATATAATGTGGTTGTAAAATTTAGTAGGTAGGTGGATTTTAATGGGTCAAGAGAAAATTACTCTAAAAAAATCTTCTTGGAAATGGACACGTCAAAGAGATTTTACCACAAAAATATAACTGTCTTAGGAATTGGTTATTTCCTGGGTGAAGAACCAAATATTTGCTACTGATAAGAAAATAAAACTTTATTAAGTAATGTCACTTGTCGTGACCATATCCATTTTCAACGTGATTTAGATTTATTTTTGCAGAAAAAATTATTCTAAGAGCGCTATTTGACTCCAAGAAACTATGATGTCACAAGTCTGAATATTTTCATGTTTTGTATGAATAAATTCCGTAGAAAATATTTGTTTGAACGTTTAGAAAAAAGCAGGTTCCTATCTTATACAAGGTGTTGGTAGATAGCAAATCGTGGACTTTTATTTCCAATAGAAAATTTTAATTTTAATGGAGGAAACAATGACAATAATTATCTTTGCCAAAAACATCATTGTGTGCGTCTCTTTCAACACAATGATACTGACAAGAGCTGCGATCCATGTAGAAGGGAAATTTTAGTTCATCAATGAATATTAAATCTACAAGGGCGAGCAGACTAGAGACTATGTCGTCCGCAAACACAAATTACCAAAAAGCAAACATTACGCGTGGTGCGCGTATTTTGACGCTGTCGTCTCGGTGCAAACAATTAGCTTGTGTACTTACCTCGACTTTTCATACTTAGTGATGACGTAGAGTATTAAAAGCTGAATTAGGTAAGTTGGGGATATTTCCTTATCATATATTTATATATATAATATAGGCACAGAGTGTGAAAATTACTGGTTTAGCTAAAGAGAAAATATTTCCTTACTAATCAAATATTTTAAACAAACTATTAGAAGTAAACAATACGCATGGCACGCGATATTTTGTCGCTGTTTGCTGATGTTCATTTCAGTGCAAATAATCAGCTTGTGTACGTACTCCGACTTTCCATACCTAGCAATGTTTTACAGTGTAAAAATCTGAAGTTGGTAAGTTGTGAATAATTCTATATTAAAGCGACTCTTTTGAAATAATTAACAAAAGTAAACAATACGCATAGTGCGCGATATTTTGTCGCTGTTTGCTGATGGTCATCTCGGTGCAAACAATTAGTTTATGTACGACGTACTCAGACTTCCCATATTTAGCAGTGGCATAGAGTGTGAAAATTACTGGATTGGGTTTGTAAGCAAAGACTTTTAACAAATTACTAAAGTAAACAATAATCTGTCATCTGTGAGCAAACGGAAAACCGGTCGACATGCATTGTTTTACTATTGTGTCTGGTGTCTTGCACAGACAACAGGATATGCATGGCGCGAGATATTTTGTTACTATCTGCTGATGGTCATCTCTGACTCTCCATACCTAGCAATGTTCTAGAGTTTGAAAAATTTGAATAGGGTACGTTGGGAATATTTCCTTATTAAAGCGACTTATTTGAACTAATTACCAAAAGTAAACAATATGTATGGCGCGCGATATTTTGTCGCTGTTTGCTGATGGTCATCTCGGTGCAAACAATTAGCTACCCTGACTTTCCATACTTAGCGATGGCGTAGAGTTACAAAATCTGGATTGGGTAAGTTGGGAATATTTCTTATTAAAGCTTCAAAACACGTGGCACTCGATGATCACGGTTTTTGATTCCCATTTTCCACCTTCACCCACCACGCAATAAGTGGCCGGGATTCTAAAGCCCTGGGCTCTATCCACCCCGTAAAGAATATTGTATCTGTACATACAAATGATTCGCAACTGATTCTGCAATACATGTTGAAGACGTTCCAAAGGTTTTGTAAATTTTTGGTACAAATTAATCTTAAACCTCTTCATGTTATTTTTATGTCCGCGTAAAGATACAGAATAACACACAATTAATATTTTTGTTTATTCAGGTCGCCTTATGTTGGAATGAGAAGGGTGTTGACAACCGTTTAGGCTACCATAAATCTAAACCACATTATATTTACAGGAAAATATCGTAATGATATTAGGAGGTTTACTTTTACTGTTAATTAACGACTTATTTTATTAAAATACTCGGGAAAATCTGAAAGTTGATGTAAGCTACTGCTGGTAGCCTTGTTTACTGAGATGGCTAGAGAGGGACCCTCTATAGCTAGTGTGTTTTAAGCAGATACTTTATATAGATATAGATGAATTGCAGCTACCATGACAATTGATTTTCAGCCATTATTGTTGTTTTTTTAATTAAGTTTTATGATTATTCCGTATCTGCTAGTTTTCAATAAGGCAAATCAGGAACTATTTTCATAATGTCAAAACAAACATTTTACCAAACGATAATGTCATAGTTTCTTGGAGTCAAATAGCTATTAGATTATTTGTATTAATAAGTAAAAAATTACCTTCGAAATAGATATGTTCATTGACAAGCGACGTTATTTTGTGACGTTTTGGTCTCTTAATAGTACGAAATACTTAATTTATTATTGCCCAGGAAACTACCTTATTCGGGTAAAGTACTAATCTTATACCTTTAAACGAGCAATTCTTGTATATTTATTTATATATATATATTTATTTATAAATTTCTGTGATCTCGAAAACGGCTCTAACGATTTTGCTGAAAATTGGTACATGGGGGTTTTTGGGGGTAAACAATCGATCTACATTAGTCTTATGTTTGGGAAAACACGTGTTTTCGAGTTTTCATTCGTTTTTCTTTCCACGCAGAATATGGTCGCTAATTTCCCCGCGCCGGCCGCCATCCGCTTAGCTCAGTGGTTAAGGATGCTGACCGCTAGAAAGAGTGTTACGGGTTCGAATCCCACTCGGTGACTTACTTTTGTTTTTTTTATGTTCAAGTTTATATATAATTTTTTATTTTGTACTGTTTTTAGACAAGTTTAAAAAAATGTAGGTATGTTTGAGATGTAACCGACCGAGCCAAGCTCGGTCACCTAGGTACTATTATATAAGTACCTAGTCTAAGTACCTTGACACGTTCTAAAACTAGATAAGTAGTAGTAAGTTTGAAATAGCTATTGGCGGCCATTGTTCAAAGTATGCAGAGTACACGGTGTGGTGTGTACTTTACTCATGTCATAGCAGAATTAATTAAATCCGCGTGTACACTAAAGATTACCGCGGCATGTTTGAGCAGGTTAATCTATTATTAAAATGCAGCTGCATTCATTGTTTTACACTTTATAACCTATTTGTTTCGATTCAAGTTAGGTTGGTAATTCTAACAATACTTGACACTATGGGAAGCACAAAAAAAATTAATCATTGAAGTCGTCTAGCCCTAAAATTATTTCCCCTCCTCTGAGATTGTTTTGATGTCATCATCATCATCATCAGGTCTTTTTGTCTTCACTGCAGGAGCACAACCCTCTCTGTACTACCAGAGCCATACTTGGCCAGAGCAGCCAGAGGACTTGGCCTACACTCTCCTCTCTGGCCAGAGAGTTATTGTTTTGATGTGTTTGGAGCAAATTCGTTGTAACATTTTAAGGGAGTGAGGGCGACAATTTGACAGTGGGTTAGACTCGTTTTTGCTCTAATCTACCATGTAATCTGTCTGTCTGTCTAATAAAAAAAGTTATGTCTATGGTCTAATGTATGATGTGACACAGTAACACGTCTGATCTATCGCGCATTCGTGAAATTTATGTACTAGTCGGTAAATAGATAAATAAAAACAAATAAGGCGAAAACAAAATTGTGTGTATGAAGAAAAACATATTTGGTTTCGAGCGTAAACCTAGGAGAGGGGCGAGCAAATTTAAATTTGATGATCTATAAAAAAATACACTTTATATTTATACCACTTTGACGCCACGCTTAATATGCTTATGTTCAAATCAAATCAAATTCTTTAAAAGGCTTTAAAGGCTTTTTAGTACAAACAGTCTTTAGGGCGTTTCTTCAGAGTGCCTTTTTTTACTGTCACACGGTCCTTATTCCTAACTTAGCAAATGTATGGTTTTAAAACCGACTGCAGGAGTTACTTTGGTTATACCCCTATACAAAATCATAATTAAATAAGATACATAATGTACAGTAATTTTTTAAATAATATTTGAATACCAAAATCGGGAGCAAATTTGCTGTTCTCCGCGTGTCACACTTACGCGCGTGCTTTTGCCTTCTCGTATAACTTTTTTGCTTATCACGCAATCAGTAAATTTTGTATTTCTAACTGTTCATGATTAATCAATGCATAGTTGTACAAAAAATGGTAATTGTATCTCTTAAATAAAAAAAGTTATGAAGCATTTAGTCTCTGTCACACGATTTTGCTAGTTTTCAAAAAACGATGCAAAACAGCTCATAACTTCAGAACGAGTTGAATAATAGGTACAAATTTTAGTTGCGCGGATAAACAGTAGTGACCCGTCATTGGTGGGGAACTCATGCGCTGCTCACCGGTTGTCTGCAAATAAATACAGATGTTTATTTCTTTAAGTTTTTTCAAATTCTCTAACCCAAGTGACCTTTGTGGTCACTTTTCGAAGAATAATAGTAATTATTCCGCATTTAACGATTCACTCCTTAAATGTAATATGCCTTCGAGTTTATTTTAGAGTATTTTGTTTTTAAATTTATACGTAATTGTCTCCGTAATTTTAAAAAATGTTAAATTTTCGTAACTTTCGTGGTGCGGACTTCGTGGCGATTTCGCCACGAAAGTTATAAAGCATGCCACGAAAGTTACGTATCTTTATTAATTCTCACTAAATTACCAATGATATTAATTTCTTTACATATATTATATCATACTTTACTATGTTCGTAACAACAAAATACTAAAAACATGTTTATTTCGTTTTTTTTATACGACAAACTTTTTTGTGATATTCCTTATAGCGGTTTCTAATATACGCGTAATCTAATACAATGAAAAATCTATTAAAATGTTCTCAAACAATGTTTGCTTGTGTCGGTATGTTATGGTATAAATGAAGTGTTGCTATGGGTTGGTATTAGTTCGGTCAATGAGTGCTCAAAAGGGGCATGTGGATGGAAAAGTCGAAAGCAGAAATTTTGACTCGGCAACTTTGTTAGGACTAGCTTTAACACCTTTCTCCTAAACTATGGGGATAGAAACGCAATGAAAGGCATGCATTGAACGTGGGCTTGGCGTGCGCTTTTCGTCCGAATACGCCGAGAGTGTAGAACACATTTTTAAAAATTCGAAATAATTTCGTACGTCATATCTAGGTAAAAATTGGAGATAGATAAAAAAATTAAAGCCATAGTTACAGATAATTTTATCAGATTTCATAATGTAGTACAACAAAATTTCGTACAACGCACCATTTTCGAGATGTAAGCAAAAAACCAAAAAACGGGACCTTCTTTGTGCCCTCCCCTCGCGGGCTCACTTCGGAGGGGTAAGGACTTTTAGTATGTTTATGTCCTAACTAGTCCTAACAAAGACGCCGAGTCAAAATTTCTGCTTTCGACTTTTCCATCCACAATTATTCGTTGACTGTAATATATGTATTTCAGTGTTGGAAAGTATTGGTATTTCTTGATAAGTGTTAGTATGTGTAAGTAACGATGAGCCGGCCGAAGAATATTCTCGCGAGTAGAAGTATAATTAGTTTCTTGTGTTTGGTTTTATATATTTGGTTTGTTAGTTTGTCTGTGAATTTGATTGTGAGTTTCTGAATTAGTATGATAGTAAGAATGTAAGTTTATGTGTGAGTTTCCATTGGAGTTTGTTTTTGGATTTGTTTAGCTTTAATAAAGTATTCGTTTGTATGTTACTTTATATGAGAGTTGGAATTTGGTTCTGTATTTTAGTTTATGACAAGTTTGTATACAGGTTTATATCCACGTTTGTGACTTTGTATGCATATTTGTAAGTGTGTAATTTTTTTAAAAGAATTATCATAACTTAACGAATTTAATGGTTTAACGTATTTAAATTAAAAATGCCGCCGTAAAAAATTACATCTGGAAAAAAAGCGATTAGCCGAAATAAGAAGAAGAGAAAAAAATAAAAAAACATACCGAATTACACAATATTGTAAAAGAAAAGCCGAGAGAAATTTACTACAAAAGCAAAAAAAGAAATAATACTTGTCTGTGAATTATATTAATTGCAATTGACCAACATAATAAAAATTACACCTAAAAATTAGTCATAGAAAGCCTAAAACGTCCTATAAGTTAATAATTTTTATGTCAAACCATTTTTAATTATTTTTTTCGCACATATTCTTTAGCCATTAATAGAAAAAATAAATAATGTTCGAATTTGTGATTAAAAAATGTTGTTTTGAAAACTGCTTTGTTTAATTTTACACTAACTATCAATTTATGCAGTTTTAATTCATAAAAAAAAAATAGAAAAGTTATGCTAATGTAACATTTAAACATTGAACGCTGGTGCAATGCATATGCTTGTCTTGATTGATTGTTATTTAATGCAAAAATATATTTAGTTGTAGCAAAAACTAAAGTTTTCGCTACAACTGAGTTGTATTTTTTACTGGTGTAACTTTCGTGGTATCAATAGTAACTTTCGTGGGCAGATTTTTTTCGGAATTTTATATCTTTATCATTTATTAGTCAATTTGAAAGTTTCAAACAGTATATTATTTGCTTTTAAACCATCTATAGCGTAGTATTTTTTTTCAAAAGATTATTGGTAATTTCAATTTCGCCACGAAGGTTACGCGGAGAACGAAATTTGAAGAAATGCCCTTTAGTTAAGCAGCGGACGGACACAAAATAAAGGGGCATGATAAAGACATAATTTTAATTTATTTTCAAATAGTGCTAATGCGATAAATTCTCCTTGGAAAGAAAAAATTAATACTGGCAGGCATTGATCAGATATGATGATAATAAACTTGAGGTTTTTAAAATAGAAGTCGTTTGTCGAACGTGTTCTTAAAAATTTATAAATTTGAAGTGTGCGCGTTAATAAAATATCTCTGCATGAAAAATTTTACTACAGAGCAGGTAAATCAAGACTTGAGAGCAACATTAGGGCTTCATGCTCCTCCATATTCTACGGTTGCGTGTTGGTGTGCTGAGTTCAAGCGAGGATGAACTTCCACTAACAACAACCCACGCACGGGAAGTCTTACATCGATAGTGACTAAACAAATGTTTAAAAATGTTGAAAACATTGTCTTAGCGGATCGTCGGGCTACTGTTCGTTTTAAAGCTGAAAAACTCATCTTCACTTTTTTTGGAGTTTGTGTAACTGAAGTTTTATAGGGGTTTTGTGCCTAAAAGAAATGACTTATTATTATTTTGTATCTCCTTTGAGAATCACGGGTCTTTTCACCCCGGTCCTTTGAGAGGCTTGCGTGGGGATACAGATCCAACACGTAGAGGCCCTTTGGAGAAGTTGTTGTCATGTGGCGCTCCCGCCAAAACCTATTCCTGGATATACCTATGAAAGGTGTCCCCTTGAATAGGTTTTGGCAGAAAAAAATCTATTGCATGTAAAAGGAAAAGGTTTAAGGGTTATGGAATGAATTTGGGATGGACTGATACTGGGTTATTGCAACAGAAACGTCACCAGCCATAATCATGATTACTGACTATTATAGGCAGGTGGTGGCTTGCCGGGCACTAGATGGGCCCCTCAAACGCACCGACAGTAGTTGCCGGCAAAGGAGCAACACATTATTATTATTATTATCTCTTTATTTATTTTATAACATATACTAGGTTTTTATAATACATTTATAATAAGTGAAATCTTTAAAAAAAGCACTACAAAATATAAACACATTATAAAAAACCTAATATAGCTGCCCACTGGCAGCGGAGGCAAGGCCCAAGCTACCGGTGGTCAGGGTCCCAGAGATAGAAACCTCCTGACAATGCGTGTCGTGTCCAGGAGTACTGCCTTCTGAATGTGACCCTTGACCCAGCTATCTAGCGAGAGAGTCTTAAGATGTTGGTCAAGACTCTTCGCTATTAGACCGTTCGCCGATACGACTATCGGGACAATGATCGTCGAATCCACATCCCACATGGCGGCCAAGTCAAGATACTTGCTAAGCTTGTCCTTCTCAGCCTTCACGAAGTTCTCGTCATGCGGAACGGTGATGTCAACGAGCATTGCCTGGCGCATCAATCGATCTGTCAGCACGATATCAGGCTTATTGGCGACAATAGCCCTATCCGTGATGACAGATCGATCCCAATAGAGCGTGGCACGACCATTTTCGAGAACTGGCACTGGTGAGTACTTATAGTATGGTACCTAAGATTCTACAAGCCCATATCGAAGAGCAAGCTGCTGTTAAATAATTCTGGCTACAAGGTTATGTCTGTGCAAATACTCGCCGTTAGCCAGATGAAAACAACCGGAGATTATATGCCTGATAGACTCGCTGGGATGACGGCATGCTCGACAGACGTCAACCGTACCGTCTCTCAGGATATATCTCCGATAGTTGTTTGTCATCATGGTATTTGCCCAGGCAAAACTTTCGGTTTCCCCAAAGAGGTCACCGAATCGTAGCCAGTTCACCGATGCGAGCTGATCCACATCAGACCCTGTCAAGGCCCGATAGAACCGCCCGTGGAGCTCCTTGCTCTTCCATATGTTTATGCGATCCTCGGTACTTAGCACTGCTGGTTTGCGCCAGTTCTCATTTGCCAAGGAGAGCGGCGTAAGGCCCTTGTCTACTGTCACAACATCACGATGCAACCCACACTCATTGTTAAGGAAATATTCCCTAAGTCTGCACACCTCGCGGTTGTGGAAATTCTTGGCATTTAAAAAGCCTCGACCTCCACGCTTCCGTGGAATGTACAGTCTCATAACAGATGAGCGTGGGTGTAGCATACGATACGTTGTGAGCAGTAGGCGGACCCTCCTGTCCAAGGCAAGTTCAGTCTAAGTCCACCTTAGTGTGCCAAAGGAGTAGATGAGTAGAGGCATCACCAAGGCGTTGAAGGCGCGCGACTTATTTCCTCCTGACAAAAGACTTTTAAGTACTTTTGTCAATCGGCTAAAGAAGCGCTCCCTCACCGCTTGTTTGATGTGTCCATCCATAATACCCAATGACTGTGACATACCAAGGTATTTGTATGTTTCCAACTCCGAGAGAGTCTTGATAGTTATTGTCTCAGAAAGTTGCAAATTTGTTGAATTTACAACCTTCCCCCGCTGCAAATGCATATCGCACACTTATCTACACCAAACTTCATCTTGATGGCACTACTGAAAAACTTCTGTAATTTTTAGTAGTTTCACCAAGTCAGCTCGATTTTGTATAAATAGCTTAAGGTCATCCATGTACAGTAAGTGAGAAATAACTTCACCCTCTCTTCGTAGTCGGTAGCCTAATCCTGAGTCCTTTAGTAAGGTGCTAAGAGGATTCAGGGCAAGACAAAACCATAACGGACTCAAACTGTTACCCTGGAAGATGCCTCGCTCAATCCTTATATAGTCTGACGGATCTGAGGGACTATCTCCACCACTCGGTTGACAAAGGACTGTGACCCATTGTCTCATACAGGTGCTCATTATTATTATTATAACGAAATTATAAAAAAAATACGAAAAGCAGACTTATTTCTTGGGTAACTTCAGAGTCATTTATTAATAATCCGCTTTCGGTAAATACCTAATATAATTTTGTTCAAGGAAATTTCCCTATAGCTTTACCGTTTAAAATTATCCGTGTTCATCCGAAATACAAACAATGTTGTGGATTTGGCACTAGTTTCTAATTAAAACGGGATCAGTGGCAGGGTGACATCGGCAAGGCAGTCAATGCTACGTTTTTGGTAGAGGGCCAACTAGCATCTTGTTCAAATAATTGGTCAGGTTTTATGATTTTATTTTTTACAGAGGTTGTTGAGCAGAAGTATTGAGTTGTGGAGAATTTTCCTATGAATTAGTAATAGTATTGTTATCTGTGAATGTACGAGTAACTGTGAGGCAACAAGTGGATGGATAAAGCATTTGAATTAAGATAAATAAAACTAGGCACATCAATTTTTTGTCAGTGAAAACTTTAGGTATTATACGAAAAATAATTTTACGAATAATATTATTTTGCGCTTGTGTCCGAGAGGCACAAACCAATATAAAACACAAATCTATTAAGAAACTATATCTTCTTCCCGCATAACCTTTAACCATAGGCAAAACAAACAACAACTTGTTCCAATCATGTCATTCCTAATTACGTAATAACATTAGTGTCACAACTTACAACTTGGAAACTAAAACAACAACAAATCATCAATCAATCAAGTTGACATCGTTGCATGCGACAATGGTTTACAATTCCCCAACAAATAAATATTTAGGGTTTGGATTAGCGATGCCGAACTCAATTACTTGTAACGATATTTTAATTTTAACAATAAAAATTTATATTACGCTAGTGGTTTCATACGGGTGCGTATGAATGAGCATGTACGTAATTTTTTCTCCGAAGTTACCTATTTTTTTTTTAATGTAACTCGAATTACCAAGCTTCTGTAGAGAGTCTGTAAGTATATACTTTTTCTGTTAACTATAGGCCCTTTAGTTGTCTCTTACAATATGCAGTCAAAAGAGGAAAAGTTTAATTTTCTACAAATGTATAAATTAAAAATTAAGAATTAGGATAACATTATGTTTCTTTGCGTTAAGGTGATTGGTGCAAAATTTAAAAACATTGCATTATTAATTTATCGACAAACTAAAATATCTATATTGCCCATCACTATTTTAGATCCAACAAAGAGCAATCGTGATTTTGACGTTTCGTTCACCGCAATAATTAAAATTCTACCATCTCGAACCAAGACCGTTTGATTAATTCCGTTACTCATTTCTTCCAATTAAAATTTTCCGGGTATAATATTTATAACTTCAAAGGCAGGACTACCGGGACCATACGCTAAAAAAGTCGATTGTTATTTCATGTTACGGTTGTTTAATTAAAAACATCAAACGCAGGTTAAAATTTCTTTTAACAATCAAGGATTTTCTACTAGTTACGTTTGAAAAATTGTTTTTGTAAAATAATAGAAAGGTTTTGTTTTGACTCGATGTTCTTGGGTGTTTATTTACATAATTTCTTGTTTCTTTTATCGCACGTCAGATGTTGGAAACTGATAATACAAATTCATTTTAAAAATGTTTTAACATTAAACGTTAAATGAAATTCTTTGAAATAAGAAATCTAGCCACAAGATTAACTAGCTCCGATTGCTCGAACTTACTGCAATACCGTGATTTTTTAGGGTTCCGTAGCCAAATGGCAAAAACGGAACCCTTATAGATTCGTCATGTCTGTCTGTCTGTCTGTCTGTCTGTCCGTCCGTATGTCACAGCCACTTTTTCCGAAACTATAAGAACTATACTGTTGAAACTTGGTAGGTAGATGTATTCTGTGAACCGCATTAAGATGTTCACACAAAAATTGAAAAATAAAACATAATTTTTGGGGGCTCCCCATACTTAAATAAAACTGAAACTCAATTTAAGTGTGGGGTATCTATAGGTCGTCAAAAATGATATTGAGATTTCTAATATCATTTTTTTCTAAACTGAATAGTTTGCGCGGGAGACACTTCCAAGTTGGAAAAATGTGTGTCCCCCCTGTAATTTCTAAAATAAGAGAATGATAATATATGATTAATTATAAAATATATGATTTCATTACCATGCAAACTACCAGCGAAAATTGGTTTGAACGAGATCTAGTCAGTAGTTTTTTTAATACATGTCATAAATCATAAACCACAAATTAAATTTCATTTAATCAACTCAAATAGAAAAATAAAAAAAAAACATACTTCACGACTTATATTATGTTACTTGCTATGAACCCTTCATGGGCGAGTCCGACTCGCACTTGGCTGCTTATTTTACATATGATCCACATTAATTAGACTATAAAATGTATGGGATCATGACATTTTTTTCTACAATTTTCTTGGTTGAGACCGTGGGCAAGCGGATTGGTAATCGCAGGAATTGCAGAAATGATATAGGTATAGTATCCGCCGTGTGGTTTTCGGAAGAGTACAATAAGACCACTCCAAGTCTCTCAGTGGATCTCGTATTGAATGCGATATAGGAAATACAAGTTCTGCAACACGTAGCATGGAAAGTGAAGACCAAATCCGAACCAAGGCCAAGTACGGCTCTAGTAGTACAGAGAGGATTGTGCTCCTGTAGTGAAGTCCAAGGATTTGGCTACACCTGTCAGCACCGAATAGCAGTTTTTCCTGCTATTATCCTTTTCTGTCGCTCATCTTTGACAAAGCGAGAGAGAGCGACGGAATGTGCCGCCCGCTCTCTCGCCCTAGCTAATAACGGTTTTGAGCTGAAGAAGACCTAATGATGATGTAGATTTTGTAAGTAAAGTCATTACACAGAAAACATATTTTCTGTTTCTTTCTCTTATTACGGACAATTACAAAGGAAAATATTGGATTAAACAACAATTTCAAAGGTTGAAAATTCAGTATATTCCGGACTAACTTTAGACAAATTTATATTCTGAAAACGGTTTATGCAATCTAAATGCGATGCAAATAAAATTGGGTTGACAGCGGAGCGGCGTGGGTTTGACCCAGAGAGTCATTTGTCTTTCTTTACGCTAATTATGTGATGAAAATTTATAACTCGTGAAGTTGATGTGCAGGGAAATATCATTTTTGGTAATTTCCATTAGTCGCACACAAAAAACTTTCGTCCATTGAGTTTTCATTTTAACGTTATTGCCACGTAGACGTTTTGTAGCATTAGGAGTTTAACTTCACTAGCGTTTCAAATTATGTCTCTAAATAGGTATAAAAATCGGTATTGGTTTTGTATTTCCGTCAACTCTTTACAGACTACTTTACACACCAGCTGTCCCAGCATGACACCATTGATAAACCTAGATAAATTTTACTGCGCGACGGCTCAAGACCATTGCGACGATGGCTTTAATCTCGCTTATTATTCCCCAACAAAAAAGAAAGAAAAAGGGTGTTGTAAGTTTGAC
This sequence comes from Acrobasis consociella, assembly GCA_963555685.1. Classification (NCBI taxonomy): domain Eukaryota; kingdom Metazoa; phylum Arthropoda; class Insecta; order Lepidoptera; family Pyralidae; genus Acrobasis; species Acrobasis consociella. Next base: position 8,929,963 of record OY743123.1, on the reverse strand, counting down.
GCTACGTCTGTTGCTCTGTCTGTCTATCGGATGGACCTATTTCGATGCGGCTTTTACGTGAAAACAAGTTTCCTTGCGGTAGTTCTTAGCTATATTTGATGAAATCGATGAATCGGTTTAGCAATTTACAAGTTATTGAGGATTACCGCTTTAAAATCAGGGCTTTCACTAGCAAAATTAGATGGCTCTAAGAATATCTAGTCGTATCTATAGTTCCACTACTCATCACTTGATGGCATTCTTGACAGTCGGGGTTTTTTTATTTGATTATGCTTAGCAAGTAAACGTATGTACAAAAAATATTAATACTTAGAACAAGATAGTGATAGACATATAGCGCTCGATAAACACTGTCGCTGATGCCGTGCTACAAGGGCTGGCTTGATATTTTTTAGCGTCATTGTTTTTTTTTTTATCGTTACCTCCAGAAGTAGCTTGTCTCATGTCAATTTGCTAAACAACGCTGTCTTGTGTTTGCTACTAGCTCCTTCGACATTGGTGACTGCAAATTGACTGATCACATCAATCTACCTATTGAACGACTTTCGTCGACTTTTGTGAACGCTGTCTTGTGGTTTGCGTAGTATCTACAGCTCTTTGGACATTGGTGAGTGCAAAGTTACTGATGATATCAGGTAAACAGAAACATAGTTCAAATGTCTGCTAAACAAAATTTCTAGACTTATGTATCAAACAAACGCAAAGCTAAGCTACTCAACTTCCTAAGATGACGGTTTAACTTTTAATTTAGCTGTGTTCGTTTTCAGAACTTTGCTCACAAAGAGCTCTACTTGTGTACTGTTATCTATTTAGTTACAAACAGTTGAAGAGGCGGCAGCATATAAAATATTTAAAGTAAATGCAAATTCTCTACTATTCTTCTTTACCTTAGCGTGTATCCGGTTGCACCCTCAGCTGTGCTGCTTGGGAGTCCGGAGTGCGCTTTCATTATTTTAGCGTTGCGTACAAAAAATTAAAAAACGAAACCCTTATAGGATTACTCATGCGTGTGTCTATTTGTCCGTCTGACGCAAATTGACCATTCCCCTGATCTCTGAAACTACCGAGCCTAAAATTTTGAAAAAATATTTTATACTACAGGAAAACATATAAGAATTCTATCAATGGAAAATAGTTTACTAAAACACCGCTAGACAGCGCTAGTAGCAGTTAACTCGCGTGTAAGGATTTAAACTGTGATTGACTTTGTAAGGAACACTCTCCCCGCGAGTTCAACTTCAACTCGCACTTGGTCGGTAATTTCTTCTCCGAATATTATATGCATGTCAATGGTCACCCAAAGATGCCGAAGACCTTGCGAAATAGAGAAGAAATCCGGAAAACTATGATGGAAAAAAAAGACGGGTTGCACTCTGGGAGTGCCGGCAGAAGTGAAAACTTGAATATTAACGTTGTGCATTTTTGATATACGAAACAGCAGGCGCAGGTATACATTTTCGCCGCGCCGTAGAAAGAGAGGGGGATACTCCCTCTCCTACGCCGCGCCAGCTGTCTACTCTCCATCCGTCTTACGAATTTTCGATCAAGTCACGTGTCCTGACGCGAGCGTGTCCTGACGCGAGTTTAACATTTTTTACCCATTCCAAAAAAAGTGCACAACGCCGCCAAAGAAGTTTTCACTTCAAAAAATCATATAAGACCTTCGCACTTGCTTGCTTTTCGCGCAATAATAGAAAGATTCAAGAATGTTATATCCAAGTCTTTTTAATTTTCTATTTTAAACTGTCTAGAGTTTGAACGTAAGACCTTGAGGTTCCGTCTGAGACACCACTATCACGACCGCGCCATACGGAAAAGTCGTCAGGTTACGTATCAATTTATTTATTTTTAGGTAAAGTAATGCACCGTCAAATAAGGACAATCCGGTAAAAATGTGAAAGCTGTCACCGGATATTTTTAAAACTTTTATTTTAAAATTTTCTATAGAAGAGAATTTTTATCATTAAAACTAAGGCAGCGTTACATGATATTCTTGTAAGTCCTAGCAGTTTGTAGCTTGTAATTTGTAAACTTTTTAAAAAGCGATCATTTTCTTATGCGTAATATCGATTTTATTTGGTTTTCTTACTGTCAGTATTTTTTTTTAATTTTTACTGAAAATGAATTTTTAAAACTAACACTTATTTTGGTGTAGTTAAGTATGAGTAAACAAGTAAGTACACACTTTCTGTGAACTTTCAAGCGCAGGACGTTAAACACGCATTTTCTTTATAAAAAAGATGAGATTTCTTAGCTATGGTTAGCAGAAACTTAACAGCCTGGGTCACGTCTATGATCTATCTCGTCAAATATTGCAGCTTGAGCTCAATCTAAATAAATGTATAGGGACAAATTACATTTATTGAGCTGGTCCAAAAGCAGGTTTGATACTTGTGTTATGGGGTACTAACTCAACGATATTTTAAAACAAATACATAAATAGATAATCATCCAAGACCCAGGACAATTTGCAAAAGGCCATTTTCCAACTTGCCCTGACCGGGGATCGAACCCGGAACCTCTGGGTAGCGAGCTAACATGGTGATCTAGTACGACACGGAGGTCGTTATGTCGTCCATCTGTGATCACTTGATGATTTTTTCGAGATTAAAGATTCTATATTTATTTTTGATCAATGATGTCATTATTATCAGAGGTAGAATTAGAAACTATTTTTGTTATTTTCGGAAAAGAATACGTAAAGACCACATACGGGTACTCTTTTAATTTCTTCATTTTCATTGTTCTAGCCATACAAATTATCGTTGCTAACACTTTCATTCACGTTTCCTTTTTGTGGTTAACGTCCATATTATTTAGTTAATTTTTCATAAAGTTACTTTTATTTTATTTACTTAACCTTTATTATATAAAATACATATGTGTTTAGCACAACAGGCTATCTTAATTTTTTCGTCAATATATCATTTCAACACAACATTCCAAATCAATCGAAAATTAACCCTTCCTATTCCGACCACCGGTATTACGCGCCAATTCTTCTACAAGATCGATTACTTCCTACTACCGGACCAATCCTACCTACGGTTACAGAAAATGGATATAGACATAAAGTAAAAAGATTACAAATCCGAATCATGTACCTATACTCAGTAGATATTAAACATAAAATTACATTCGAAAATTCTTTTAACCCCTTTGGCCATCTCATCGATTGTGCTCCTGGTGTTATGTGCCTGGATAATCAATGATCTTAGCGTTTTCAGGAATCTGTTAAATTCTGATTTTATAACTATTCTATCCAATACAAACTAATATAATACAAAGTAACTTCATTGCAACATAATAAACCACAAATATTACTGCCACAAGAGACAATATCGGCCACAAAGGTAGACTTATCGCTAAATGATATCCAGTGATAATCGCTCTTTCAGCCAAACTTTGGGTAGAAGAAAATGAATACATTATCCTGTCTTTATTCTTAAAATGGTGCCTTTAAAGCGTTTTGGGTCATGCGGCTCTGAGGTCTGCTCAGAGCCTAGGGCCACTAGCCAACCCAAAGGCCATGATGATTTTGTATGATGGTAGGCGAGAAGATGAAACAACAGTAGGTAAATAACAAATAAGTAAATTTCTTGTAATTTTTTTAAGTTTGGACATATCCAGACACCTAGCATAATAATGCTACTAGCTGCTCACGATCTTACCCGCGGTTAAAGCCTATGTGTAAATCCAGAGGGTCAGCTTCCTGCATACCAAATTTTATCAAAATTGGTCCAGCCGTTTGCGAGTGAAGAAGTAACAAACACACATATACACTCACAAACTTTTGCCATTATATTATTCGTGTGATATAAATATTAATTAATATCTTTGTTTAATACAGACTACATTGATTATTCTTCTGTTACTGCTCCTTATTTTATGATATAGGTGACCGTAGCGGAAATCCGAGCGCATAACACAAGCGGGTTAACTAATTGGGAGGAAGGGAGAGGGGTGCGAACAAGCCAAATGAAGATTTATCATCTACCCAGGTCCTTTGGGCCGCTACAGCTAACCAGTTATCAAGGGTTACGGCTATTTTTGAGTTTTGAAGTAGTATTTGTACCATAAACTACACAAAAGTTACAATGTTAAATTTTTTTGCAATTTTTTTTCCAGGACATATTTTTTTTATAGATTCATTTGATTTAATCGTTGACTATTATAAGTCTTGCATGTTGAAATTTATAGAAATCGAACAAAGAATGGATACCGCTCTATATTGATATATTTTTAAATAAGCAATCACGCTTACTCCAATAATGTAGTCCAAAAGAGCGGACCAGGTTTCGATCGTTTTAGACGATCATCAACAAAGCGAGTGTTAAGAGCGGCGACAGGATGGTATCACCGCCTTCTCCGCACTGAAGTAGATAAAAGTTAAAGATAAATAGTAGTTTATTATCGCCAACAATCTACACAAAGTAATTAGCTAGCTCCTTATCAATTCATTCATTTATTCATACAAGCACACATCATCATCATATCTTTTTGTCTCCACCGCAGGAGCACGACCCTCTCTGTACTACAAGAGCCATACTTGGCCAGAGCAGCCAGAGGACTCGACCTTCTCTCTACTTGCAGGGCAGTCGGGTTGGAAAGATCTCACTGATGTTTATAAGCTTTGTTTAACTTGAACTAAAACAAGCACACACTATGAGTTGAAAAGAAAATGATAAAAACTAATGTATTTTCTACAGTCAGTAGATTTTTTCTAATAACTATCGTTTGTCTTCATCATTATCTTGGTAACAGTGGACTATCAATCAAACCTGTCTCGCGCCCTCGCAACTTCGGCTGAAAGAAAACTTTTAGCTAACGTACACAAAACTTGACAATTCTGTTATCAAGCCAAGGTCAATTATTTTTTAATTATAACATACAATAACTAGATGTTATTTTGTAAAACTAAGAACCGACCGATCAACATCAAAGTACTTCCGATGTTGATGTTAAATCAATGTTTTAGTAAAATGAAATATATTAAAAATCATGTTATTACGGACAGAATTAAATTGATTTTTAATGTAAGAAATAAGTAGGTATTCTACTAAAAACCATATGGTAATACATTATATCTTTGCCCGCGTAAATCGTAAAAACTAATCGAGGGAATAGGCAAATTGAAAAAAGGGAAGCAGCTATTCACTTTCACTTTTCACTTTCTTTTTGTCATAAATTGATACCTTGTTATGTGACATATAATATCAATATTACATTTTTATTAAATAAAGTGACTTGGCAATCGCACACGACAAAATAATGTACATAAAAAAATCGGTCTACTCTTTTATGGAGGACTATTTAAATTACTTAGTAGATTATGTGTTTAAAATAATGTAATGATATTATAGTAACTATAAAATGTTAGCCAACTAACAAGGTGTCATTTTACGGCAAAGTGCGCTCTGCCTATTTGTGGGAGCAGCTAACTATCCAATCATGATTGGATAATTAGCATAAATAGGCAGGTAATGAATGAACCGACTTGATTTACATTATGTTTCATAACTTTTTACTTTAGAAGAACTGCGTTGCGACATTGGGTCTTGCAAGACTTGAGTATTTTTATACATGTTAATGTTTTTGATGAGATTAATTCTCATCCGAAAACCACTAGTCCTTCTGCGTACGAAATAACAATTTGCATTCATATAAATCCCGTCATCGTGCGTCCATCGATTGCAATAACATAAATTATGAAATCACAGAAGTAACGCTCGTGTGTTTTATTGTTGGACTTGTTTAAAACCACTTTCTTGTTAAAATAAAACTTTATAAATATACTGACTGCAACTTTTCCTTCTACATAAATAAAGAAAGAGATCAAACTTCTCATCGCCAGTATCGTAATTTACATTTAAATTGCTTTTCTCTCATAGAAGGGTTCGTTTTACATCAACAATTTACGTATCAAAATTGGAAGTATCATAATGCTACTATAAAAATTTTATCAAGTAAAATTCAAACACTCTTCAAAAATATTTCAAAACAATTTTAGTGTCAGTCTACTAAATTATAAGTAAGAGCTATTTTATAGAAGCATGTTTTTGTTCGACCAAAATTATTGGGTTTAAACAATTTATTACCTGACTAATAGTAAAGCAAAGAGAAAGGGAAGGGAGGATTTTTAGCGGTCTATATATGTAATTATGTATGTATGTATATGAATATCTAGGTAGGTATGTGTGAACCGCTCATCATTTTCACAAATGAGATTGAGAGGTCACAAGAGTGTTAATCGATTCATCATTAACAGTCAGGTGACATAAGTTACAATTTATATACAAAAAAAAAATTACATACAAAATAGGGCAAGGTAAAAATTTTTTTTTGTTTCGATATTGAGTGCAATTTCAAATGAAAGTTCTTATTAGCAAACTTCAAAAATATACACACTGTTAGCTGTACGTAAATCTTGTTACCTACTCCTAAAATCGTATACCTATAGGAACATAATTGCAGTGGCAGGCATGTACCGTGCTGCCCATTTGAAAGGCAACTGTATACCTACTTTAAGTAAAACTGTTTTTAAAATATTTATTTTAAGTGACATTCTAAGAAAGAAAGAAAGAAAGAAAGAAAAGAAATTCATAAATATAATATATATATAAAATACATTCTAAATTGTATTATTTCCTTATATCTGTAATTAATTATCGAGCGACTGACATTATCATTAGGTATTATTTTAAATTGAATGGGTCAAAATTACCTGAAATAAATGTATTTTATTTTATTATTATAACGTTTGGAATGAGGGTTTGCTTCTCAATTGTTGTTATTTTATGCCGCCGGATAGCCGCTGGCGACGGATTAGCCAATTTGGGAGCGAGCTGCCAATTACACACTATCAGCGCGGGCTGAACCGGCGACGCGCCGAGCGAGGCTTTATTAGGCACCGATGTACTTTTAATAGATATCTGTCAGAAAACTGTCATGCAATATGATTTTTTTAAAAGCTTTCCTCCAATTCTTCCATTATGTCACTGTCATGCAATAATTAGATAATAACGTGAGATGAAAATATTATCAAATAGCTGTGCCCGCGGGCTTCGCTCTCCGTAGGAATTTCGGCATAAAAACTATCATATGTCCTTTCCCGGATCTTACACGATATCCATACTAAATTTCATTTAAATCGGTCTAGCCGCGTGATGGCGTGACCAAGGTAAATAGGGATTCATTTTTATATTTTTTTATAACTATAAAAAAATAAATATAGATATTTAAAACAATGACATGTTGTTCACGTCTTGAGGGAGCTCGGTGGTAACGTGAGTTACTTAAATACATACACGTGCACAGTTTCTGCCACCAAAGAGAGCAATAGCGATGAGACATTAAATTCACAACAAAGTCAGTAATTTATTGTATCATAATAATTTTATACATGGATAAACGCCAATAATAGGTATTACCATATTTATAATAACACAAATCGCAATAGTACACACTATACAAGGAGAAGATCTATCTACCAAGCCACAGGCTCACTCAACAGTGACTCCGACGATGCCTTATTTGATATTGGATAAGTAGATATTTTATATGGAGCCAATCGATGAAATTCTGAATTGGCGAGTGCAATATAGTTGTAGGAACCTAATCGTCTAATTTGTATATAAATGTTGCTAAATTCACTAGCATTTCGTCTCGCATCTTTAGAGAGCTTTCACATTTAGGCGTATTAGTAACGCGACGGCAGCGCTTCTGTAGTATGATTTTTGATTTTTATTTATTAAGGAACAACAAACAGTTACATTAATAAAATCTTATAACTATCTTACAGATATAAATTTATATTACATATATGAAGTAGTAATGATTAAGTAACCCACTACGTTATTCACAGTTTGAATGTATGCTTATTAATTATAAAGTAGCCACTAGAGGTACCTAGACAAAAATATATGTGATTGCAAATAAATTATTAAAGTAAAAAAGAAGAGAAAAATCGTTATATACATTTCAAGGAAATTTAACTAAAAAATAAAAATCTAAAATGATCTGCGATCAAGCTCAGTCAATGCAGCGTTAAGCAGTTTTTTATATTTTTGGAACTTACAACTAAATATATTATGGAACTCAACCATACGACGAATTGGCGAGCGTAGACCAGCGTTATTACGGCGAATGGCCGTCGCAAAGAGCCGAGAGAGCCTGTGACGGCTCCCTCTTCGTGGGACAGTATATGACAGTTTATTAACAAATTGAATTGATTCTATTTTATTGTGTATTATATTAAACAGAAATACTGCTTCAAGGTACTTACGTCTGGATTCAAGAGTCAATATATTGTACTTGCTAAGTAGTTGAGGATAATCAAGGTATCTTCGATTACACTTATAATGCAGAGTACGCAGAAATTTTCTTTGCACTTTCTCTATAGCAATAGAGTACTTTTTGTAAAGAGGATTCCACACTGGTGCTGCGTATTCCAGTTGAGGTCGGACTAAGGCTTTATATAAGTAAAGGTAGGTAGAAGGTTTCTTAAAGTAGTAGTACGTATATATTTATGTAGTGTGTCTGCAATGAACTCAAACTCACAGGTGGGCGTGGCTAAAAAGCACGCTGTCTCACCCAACATTGTGGCGGGCAAAAGCAGTGAGATGAAATGCACGACAATTCATAGAAAACCAAGAGCGTAAAAAAATACATAAAGTCCTCTGGGAAAAGGGGTTTTATGCAAAAACTACTGCATTAATCAATTACATATAAGGTTTGTTAAAAATTTCAATAATTAAGCTGTATCGGTACCGACTTTGTTATGGAGATTTAATATGTCTTTATTAATTATTTAAGCCGAAATTTGCGTAATAAATAGCAAAAAAGAACTAATTGCTTGAAGAGTGCTGCTGTAGCGCGACCGCGACTATAACGCCTTTATGTTAAAGCGTTCTTATACAGCTGCATAGTGGCTACTACAAGAACACCATTGAATCAGTCGTCAAAAAGTGTCCGTCAGTCACATTTTTTATTATTGCGCCCGACTTTAAATGCACTAAAACTGACTTCACGTCAGCCTGTCAGTCAAAGCCGGATACTCGTAAATCTCGCTGAGTTTCCAATGTAGCTATCGTTTGTGAGTTTATTTAGTCCTTTTATAAATAACCTACAGTCACAGTATATGTAATTTGATATATATTTATATGGGGCATTCTTTTTTTTTACTTACTAGTGTATTTATTGAAAAAAATAATTAAATTTAACTTAAATTCAAACTATACAAACATATTAAAATTTAAATTAAAACTAAAATTAAAAATTTTTGGGCATTCTGTGTTTATTTATAAAATCCTTATTGAACGCAATAGTACAAAAGTTATAGTGCGTTCTCTCCCAGTCGACCTTTAGGAAAAACAGAAATATAATTTCGCTTCTAAATGAACCTTTACATATCTAAATACTTAAATACTACACACATAACTTATATATATGAATTTTAATGGCAATTTGATACATAAGCTGCAAATGAGGTTCAGGTAACATCAGATCAGGTAACATCGGCGTACAGATCTGCGGTAAACCAATATACAGGGATTTTGGTCTGACAGTTAATCGGTCAAGGAAATTTTGTGCAACTGTAAAGGGACGAACTCTTATTATTTAACAGTAGCTATGTAAAGAAAAAAAAACTTGAGAGGTGTCAAGGGACACCCGGATGGAACGAAGTTCCTTTCGATTAATTAGGAGAGAGAGAGACAGACAGAGAAACACGCGCACGCCGCACGGCTTACAACTATAGCAAAAAGTGTTTACAACTTTTGGTCTTAATTTTTTCCGTCTAGCCCCCTTTCGCAACGCGCGAATTGTTGAAGGTAAAACGGTGTTGTGTTTAATATTATTGTTATTTAATATATGTTGAACCTTGCCGTGACAATCATCCTGCCTGACGCACATTCTGTAAAACACGTGTAGATATACCTCTCTGGCTTGGTCTAATAGTTTACTATTTTAATAGTTTCTGTAAGCTACCAGCTTACAGAAACTATTAAAATAGTTGCCAGAAAAAAATATATAAATTCAGCCCAAAGTTTGGGAGTATTTCAGCATCATTTCTGAATGCAAATCTTATAAATCATCAGGGATTGACCAAGCCTTCAAAATATAGACATACACTTATGAAATACCAGAGACTTACATAAATTACTCCGCAAGACATAGTAAACCTATAAAATCCTAAAAAGGGTTACAGAGATTGCCAATGAGGTATGTTTTCCATTTCTATGCTAATAAGCGGTGCCCAATGAACGGCGAAGCATCGCGGTCCGTAAATTTATTTCTTAAATCAACATTTTCTCTCTTTACTTTTAAATTGCATTGTACAAACGATGAATGTTGCAATGAAATGTAAGTTTATATTTTTGATAAACTTATTTTTGCTCTTTCAATCATATTGTAAAGTACACAATTCGCTACAGAAAGTAAATAATGTTTTACTCGTAAATCCGCTTTCATGCTTTTATTGGTAAATATAGTTTAAACAAATTTATCATTTGAAGAGAATCTGAAAATAAAAGTAAATTGTGTATGTATATAAACATATATCTTTGTATGAGTTTGTCTCACCAAATTGTAAACAAATTTATTTGCTAGGCAAATTAAAAACGGACCTATTGATGAGTAGCAAAACTACATATTCCAATTGATATCCGTCACGCCATCTATTAGTTACAAGAAAAATAAAAAAAAACCCGACTTTCAAGCGTTAACCGCAATAACTTATGAATTGCTGAACCGATTTTCCTTTAGCTAATATCCACCGCAAGAGAAATTGCCATCACGTAAAAAACAGCTACGATGTCACAGAAAGATAAACAGACTGACAAACAAAAAGACAGACAGACGGATAAACAGACGTACAAACAGATAGACTGACTGTCTGACAGACAGGTTGAAGCGTTGTGCGTGAAGGGCTAAATGAGCAACACAAAACTCAGTAGAAAAATACAATTTATTAAAAAAAATAACTCAGGGTGGAGTAAGATGGCCCTACTATGTCGGTAGTTCTGTTTGCTTGGTAAAGAGGTACTGTCCTGGAGTCCGGTGCTGGGGAGTGGAGTTGCCGGTGGCCAGATGTTGAGGGCTGTCCAGGACACGAGCAGGTGGATGCCTGGTGGTCAGGTGAAAAGGCCGTATGACCCCTGCGGGTATTCTGAAGTCCAGAATCTTTCAAGTCCAAGTCTGGAAGCTCAAGTTTGGTAGTCCTAGTCTGGAAGTCCTAGTCTGGAACCCTGGAAGTGAGTGATGTCCATGGTAAGAGATATGTCTGATAAATGATGACCAGCTATTGCCACGTGAGGTGAAGATGATGTGAGGTGATGATGATGGACGTACCTACTTTTACATAAGTGCAATGACTGTGGCTGCTGGACATCATTAAGAACAGAGTTCACTAAATTAAACGATACTACAAGAAAATACTATATTGAAAAAAACACAAATCTAGAAAAAATGTTCTAGAACAATTTTTATTTTTAATACCGGGCGGTAGTTTAAGACTGCCACGCCCGAACAAAAATCTACGCGACTAGAAGTAATATTGCTATTAAAAACATTACTAAAACACTACTACAAGTTAGACAGACACCTGATTTAAAATGTATCTAGATTCTAGACAGTGAGGTTACCTATACTTAAAAGCTAAATTAAATGAATAGTTCGCCACTTACCGAATTTCGGGTTTGAATAGCACTTGATAACTACTTTCTTTAAGATAGGTATAGGTACTTGTTTTGATTTAAATTAATAATCTTATATTAGAAATTCCTTTAACAAAATCACAACATATAACGAAGAACGGTCTGAGAAGAGACCGTATATACGTGTGTCTCGCAACAAGGAAATTATACCAATGGTGACCGACTGACCGGTCGCCGGCGCATCAAGACAAAGGAACTCAACTGCCTATATAAAAAACGCTGCATGTCGCAGTCACTATTACGAATTCAGCCGTTCTTGAGTTGACCAACTTCTGCCGTAAGTAGCGTTAAAGGTTAATTTGTTTTTATGTAAATTTATGTTTATTATTATTTTAATTGTAAATAAGTTTAGTTTAGGTTATTTAAAATAACTCATTATATATTTCTTCTATTTAATTTTAGTTTTAAGTTTAGTTTTAAGTAAATATGTTTTAAATTGTATATAATTTATATTTTGATTATTTAAAATACCTAAGAATGTGTACAACGTTACAAGGTGACAAACTTAGGTACAATACAACCCAAGTCAAGTCAACACCGCTTTTTTAAGGGATGTAAAAAAGTAAAAACCATCGACTTCTAATCTCTCTTCCAAAATGTCATTACCTTCATCGAAAGAAAGTGCTGATAGTTCAAAATGACTAAACCATGAGACAAACTCAGAGATACAAGTCGCGCTTAGTGAGGATATCGAACTCGTTCCTTAAAGACGCATAACCAGTGCCACAATCGCTTGCCACTATACCGCTTCATGCCTGATAAACAATTAAAAGGCAAGCAAATGTGTAGGAACAGTACATTACTGTAGAGGCCGGGAAGTTAGGGATTGATGGATGAGTAGAGTTTTCAAGGACTTGCTGACGCTTGGCCTTGATAATAATTACGGGATCGGCATTCCCTTTTCTGCCGAGGTCTTTCTGCTTTTGTCAATCCTAAATGTGAGGAAATTATGATAGAAATAACCAACTATGCAAATAAACCAGAATCAATGTAATGTTTACTGCAAAGTTATTATTTAATTATTGTCCCGTGTTTTAGGGTTCCTTAGTAAACAAGTAACCCTTAACAAATTAGATGCTTGCCTTTATGCAGCCGTTGAAAAAATTCTAAATTTACATTTTAGCGATAACTCTTGGAACCAATTAACTCTACCAATAAAAAACGGTGGCATAGGCATCAGGAAAATTTCTAGTGTTGCCCTTCCAGCTTTCCTTTCCTCTGCTCACAGTGTCTTAGAACTATGCAAAGGAATTTTAAAAAAAGACGATGTCGCAATTGACCTGGTAGCTGAGGCAAAGGAAACCTGGTCAGTTCTCTGCCCTGAAGAAGGTATTCCAGTGGAATTAAACCAACAAAAACGCTGGGATACCCCTTTAGTGGAGAAAACTTTCAAAGATTTGGCTCAAAATTTCCACAGTGACATCGATCGCGCTCGGCTTCTAGCAGTCTCTTCCAATGAGTCTAGCCACTGGCTGCATGCTATTCCATCCCTCAACATTGGTACACTGCTGGACAATAATAGTTTCCGTACGGCAGTTGGTCTCCGCCTAGGAACGCCGGTATGTTCGCCCCATCGTTGTCCATGCGGCAGTGACGTCGATCGGTCTGGGCTCCATGGCCTATATTGTCACCTTAGCGCAGGTAGACTTTCTCGCCACGGCTCTTTAAATGACATCATCAAAAGGGCTCTTGCTACCATAAACGTTCCCTGCACCCTGGAACCCCGGGGTGTATCACGAAATGATGGCAAGAGGCCAGATGGGATGTCGCTGATTCCCTGGGAACGCGGAAGAGCTCTAGTGTGGGACGCAACATGTGTGGACACACTGGCGCCTTCCCATCTCAGGGAGTCAGCCCTGAGGGCCGGGGCGGCTGCTGAAGGTGCTGAGGCTGCCAAGCGGCGCAAATATTCATCTCTCAGTGGAGATTATATATTTGTGCCGTTTGGTGTTGAAACATTTGGACCATGGGGCCCTGGCGCGAGGAGACTTTTTAAGGAAATCTCCCCGCGACTGATAGCCGCTGCAGGTGACAAGAGGGCTGGCTGTTTTTTCGCTCAACGGATCAGCATTGCTATCCAGCGAGGAAACGCAGCCAGCGTTCTTGCAACCATGCCGCATGGACAAGATGAGATTTTTTTAATTTAGCATTATTTAGTATAAGTTTATTTTATAGCTTAGTTTAATATAGTTTAGTTTAGTTAAGTTTTTTTGTTGTTATTACTTTTTTCTCAATAAACATTTGCCCATCCAATAAAACTAAAAAAAAAAAACCCTTATAGCTTTACCATATCTATGTTTGTCCGTCTGCGGTTCTACTCGGAAACGGTAAGTAATGTAATGTAAAATAAAATTTAGAAAAAAAATGTACTTTTTATGTAAAATGGGAGTATTTTTTTTGTATCAACTAACCTATCGTGTGAGGTATCGTTAAATAGGTCTTTCAAAAATATTGTAAGCTTGTAAACACATTTTTTATTTATTTAGGGAACCGTTTCTGATATATTTGTTATATAGTGCTAGTATTTGTTAGAGTCACATGTCCCCTCCCTCTATCTACTAAACAGGTGTATACGGACACATAAAAATTTTGCAGCATTAGGTACATATAACGAAGTTTAAAGGAACTATCAGAGATAAGTAAGGTTAACAAATTAAAAAGTGATAGGCGACTGATAATTAAATATATACATAATAATATGCTGGTCTGGGAGAAATAAAAAAAACTTAGAATGTACCAGCTGCTTCTCTTCCCACGCAAATCGTAAAAGCCGATCGAGGGAATGGGCAAAAATGCGAATCATGTTAACAGGCGATGCGGCTAGCAACCCAACACTGTATTGATTGCTTTTCCATCTTCTCGCCCACCATGACGCTAAAAGTGTCTTTTGGGTCTTGCGGCCCTGGGCTCTGCATAGAACCGCAAGACCCAAAATGCTCTGTCTGCCCCATTAGGGATAAAGACGTGATAGTATGTATGTATGTATAATAATATATAGATAAATTAACAAGTTTAAAGCAGCGACCAGGAATGAATTTCCATACTTACTTTCCTGACCCAGACCGGTAAAGTAATGCATTAGCCAAGAATTAAAAACGTACATCTGTGAACGAAAGCATTTCTAAGAACGCCAAGATGAGATCCAGTATTAGGCTCCTTTAATATTCTTGAAGGCACCTTTATAACCTTTTTTCAACAGTCGTTGCTTTCGTCTTTTGTGTACATTAATCGGTACTTTTCTAAGCGTCTGCTTTGAAACGTAATAAAAATCGGCTTAGCAAGACACGTATGAGCGTTGAATGCGAAAAATACCGAGGGACCATTATTTTTTTGCGGGTAGTACATCGTTATAAACATTCAATTTGTACTTTATGTCATTGAAATAGGGTGTAGGTGTGTGTAAATATAAGTTTGTGAGGTCATATTCAGTCACGTCGTCGGGTAAACACGTTTTGAACATGTTCGCAGTTTTATTTCACGTCGGGGTAAACACCTTCAAAGATAAATTTCCCGCTTGACAAACAAAATGAAATACTTTAATATTTTTCCCCGTGATCGTTGCTTGCTTCGCTACGAACATACCGACGTATACGTATGCATTGAAAGTCATTCTGGCGTAATTTTATCAAAGAATGTACGATTGGCATCTCACTTAAGAACTGAACCGTGAACCGGGTTAATTTACTTATAAAGAGAATTTTTGCGGAATTCGTGAGAGAAAAACCTACACGTGTAAACGTTTTTTATTGTAAACAATGTATTATTTAAGTTAAGAAACTCAAAAAACTATTTAATTACGAAACTATAGCGCCATCTTTTAATAAATCTAACATCTAAGTTCTTCGGCGGCGGTAAGTGTAGGTATACCGTGCATGAAGTTAGAGGGTAAATCTAACTCCATGATACCATGTGCGTGCATACCTACACGACAACAGTTTTTTCTTTATGTTGGCTGTACGACAGAGTCTAACGTTCCGTTTTACATTTATTTCGATACCAAAATTTCATTTTAATGATTTATAATGTATATTCTTTGGTTGCAATATTTTTTTAGAAATTATAATTTATTTCCTTTATCTAACGTGATTGTTTTACAAAAAGTGTGTTAAAATTAAAATTATTTATTTTGTCTTGGCACACATTAAAACACTTTTTAAAAACTGCCTACGTATAACGACTCATCTTACCACGTTTTCATTTATTAATTTCATCTTGTCATTACAGAGGAAAGCTGTGTACCTATCCTATATAGATAATTGGGTAAAAAAAATATACTAAGGCCGCAAATGAGCTAAAACGAGATTATAAATCTCGTTTAACAAATCTTTAAAAATCCTTAACACAATAATATAGTACAAAAAATATCTTTGTTAAATCTTAAAATTCAATATAGATTTAAAAACTACGAAATATAGTATGTCACGAGCACTGTAATAATGTTACAAGTGCTGCAGTCATCAAGATTCAGGGCTGTGTACCGAGACCATTAGGCTCCTTACACAAGACACATGGAGCCACGGAGTCGTTTGCTTATCTGGATATGACCTGCTTGTTATCGTCTGAAGAAAAACCCAGAAGAAAATTTATCGAACAAAAAAAGAAAAATGAAACGTGAAAACATATAAGGAGGTTAAGAACTTAGCGGAAGAAAGAGAGACATGGAAAGCACTCCACCGACAAGAGCAGCTCTTGAATATAGGAAGAAGAAGAAGTTATCGTCTATTTTTATACATCAGTATGAGCCGCAATTTCACAGCTCCATTTATTGACGTTTCCTGAAAAATATAAGATAATTAACTGGGTTCAAATAAGGAAGGGTTATTGTTATTGTTTTGATTTAAAACTTATTTGCTTTATAATATTCAAAGGAATAGATTTATTTCGACCTCGATAGATAAACCTATTTTTAAATAATACAAATTATTAATAGAATGTTTCTAATTCCGCCACAAAGTATTTTTTAAGTAAAATTTTAAAGAATATATAGTATAGAAATTAATAAACGTCATCGTTAGAAAGTTTTATTTTGTGAAATACTGTAAATAAAAGATAAAAAAACCATTCCATAATAATAAATTCCATTCACAATTAAAAAGGTATAAGTACGACAGATTTTATTCACGAAACAGGAGGTATTTTTCGGCTACCATCTAAACAATCTGTCATTATTTCTAGCAGCAGTAGATTTAGGTTATTATCATATCATAAACGCACAATAATGACACGATAAAAGTAATGGATCTCCACAGCAGTAAAGTAAATTGTTCGTGCGGAGATAGCGTTTTGATGTTACAAGGAAGAGTTGCTTTAATTCAGCTTGGGAACATAGGTACTACTTGGTATTATCACCTTAATTTTGTTGTAGGTTATATAGACTATATGGAGGTAAAAGTTAGTACTAAATAAAGAAAAAACTTGAGAGGTGTCAAGGGACACCCGGACGGAACGAAGTTCTTTTTGATTAATTAGTGAAGGAATTGTAATAAAAAAAATTCAAGTTAGTAATAATAATATTTTATTATTTACTAGCCGAAGCCCGCGACTTCGTTCGTGTGGACTTTATGTCTCTAA
This sequence comes from Acrobasis consociella, assembly GCA_963555685.1. Taxonomy (NCBI): domain Eukaryota; kingdom Metazoa; phylum Arthropoda; class Insecta; order Lepidoptera; family Pyralidae; genus Acrobasis; species Acrobasis consociella. The sequence continues at coordinate 8,912,678 of OY743123.1, read as the reverse complement.
AAAATGCTCATCAGGCTGAACAACTTTTACTAAGGCGACATTTTTATATATCATAAAGTTTAGCTGGACCATTATGGTTCTGCATCAGGCGTTCTATTTTCCAAAATCATTTATACCCTATATGTTGCCCAGGCTTAATAGCTATATAACAAAAAAAGTTTCATTCGAATCCGTCCAGTATTTCCGGAGATTAGCGTGTACAAACAGACAAACAGACATGCAGACATACAGACAAACAGACAAACAGACAGACATTTTTTTTTCAAAAATTCTTACTCTATTACTACGTCTCCATCGCCCCCAATATTTTTTTTGGAAATATATTTAATGTACAGACACACTTTTTTTACTGTTTTATTATATAGATTATGGAGTTAGTCGAGAATGGTCTTAAACGCAAGTAGCCTATGTAGCAACTCATCTAAAATACAAAAAACCTGTATATACTCAACAAAAATAATCGTCGCGACACCATACTGTTCAATGCGAAATAGAAAGACGAAACGAAAATTACTGGCTTGCTTTCTATGAAAGAGAGAGAGAGAGAGACAGACAGAGAAACACGCGCACGCCGCCGCGCAAAAAGTGTCGTTACAACTTTTGGTCTTAATTTTTTCCGTCTAGCCTCCTTTCGCAACGCGCGATAACGAACTACGTTCCAATAGTTAATAGTTTCAGTTAGCTTGAACTAACTGGGGGCTGAAGCAGCATAAGTAAAAAAGCATGAAATGCGAGAAGCTTTGAAAAAAAATACGCAAATAAATAGAAGCTAGTAAGTTTCCAGGCCGACTGATGTTGACGCGACGTGGTAAAGTCAATTCTATATATAGGTAATTAAAGGAGTCGTGGTATTGAGACTTATCGAGAGAATTTAGTGGAAACGTAATTGACAGAGGGAGAAGCGTCTCAGTTTCGAGATTAGCCAAAAATGCTTTTGTCCGGTTGTCCAGCTACCCGTCAGTTATTCTGGCTGTTCTTGCCTACAGGTCACATTTTTCAACCGATTATTGTAAAATTCTGTGAGAAGGTACAAAAATAATTCGCCGATTCAGTTTTTGAAAATTTTTCATAATGGCGGTTACATGGGGTTTGAAAACTTCAAAAGTGTATTACTACAGTCAACGAATAATTGTAGATGAAAAAGTCGAAAGCAGAAAGTTTGACTCAGGAACTTTGTTTGGACTAGTTAGGAGATAAACATACAAAAAGTCCTTACTCCTCTGAGGTGAGCCCCCGGGGGGACCTTCTTTGTGCCCAGAAGGTCCCGTTTTTTGATTTTTTGCTTACATCTCGAAAACAGTGCGTTATACGAAATTTTATTATACTACGTAATAAAAGCTGATTAAATTCTCTACAACTTTGGTTTCCATTTTTTTTATCTATCTCCAATCGTTGCTTAGCTATGAGCTTCAAAAAATTATCGATTTTTTCCTGAGTCAAAATTTCTGCTTTTGACTTTTCCATCCACATGCCCCTTTTGAGCATTTATTGACCAAACTATATTTTAGGCATTTGGATTTTTTTTTCAAAATGTCATAAAAAAATTGCCTGAGCCGGGGTGACTTGCGACGTCTACAGCTCAAAGAGTCACTAGTTTATACGAATTAAACTTTCAGGTTGTTTATCTCTCAACTGTCTCTTCCAGTATCTATGCAGCTTAGTCCAAGACGCTTATATAAGTAAATCGGTCAGCGAATAATATCCGGCCGGAAGTCGCTGTGTCTCAAGACTCTTGAGCGATGGTGTCGTCACGTCCCGCGCCCATACGTCTTGTGCTCAACGCGAGATGAATGAATGTCCAGTGAAATTATCCTCAACACTCAATTATTTTGGGAGTTTCAGCTGATTTATGTTTTCGGGGAATCAGTGTTAAACTAGTGTGTCTAATCAGAAGGTAAAGACGCATCTAACGGCTCCTGCCATTTTTAAAGGTAACAAGCAATGTGCAAAATATACCTTAACGCTAATCGGGACTATGTTGGTATCGTAATAAAGGTATTAGGCCTGCCATACCAATACAAAAATCTACTTTTATTAATAATATGAAATGTCATTTCGTAATTTTTTGAATAAAAGGACACTTATCCCTAAATAGATAAAATACTTACCCTTAGGTCATTTAAAATGTTTACGTAGTTCTAAGAGTTTTTATATAAAAAATATGCTGATGTAAAAAAATATTCAAAATCCAAATATATGTAGGTATGTAATAAAAATAGATAAGAATAGCCATCCATTTTATTTTGCGTTCCTTCCATAAAAACAATACTTCTTTGTTATGAAAAACCCTTTAACAGTCGATTAAAAATATCATAAGTATTTTTTCCAATCAGTTTCATAGTACTATTAGTTATTTTTTTCATTTTGCCTTACTTGTAGCTTGAAGACTGCCTTTCAATGATGACAGATATTTATGCATAATTTTATACCGTTTCGACTTTTCAACAAACATAATAAAATTCTGATTTGCAATCAAAATGCACAAATATTTTATTACGTTTTTATAACATTTTTACACAATACTTCAAAATATAGTACTATCTACGATCACAACGCCAAGAAATCAAATCGTGCGTATGCAAATATTTTCCAGACATTTTCATTTCATTCTGCATTTGATAAAAAGAATTCAATACGCTACACGTAGACTCGTTACATCTATTCTACTGTCAAGTCGACTACAATGCTGTAATATATGCGTGAGTAATAAAGATTATCTTTTGTGGCCACCTGCATTAGTGGGTGATTTAAGATCTTTTTTTATTAGGTCGATGGAGGGCAAGAGTGACAGCGGGTGACCTAGAATGCTCATTTGAAAGTGAAGTGAAATTAGATATGAATTCTAAAACATGAACTTTTTTCTGTTTTTTTTTTTTATAAATCGAAGTAAATATACATAGGTGAAGGTTAACGTCGTGTCGTACAGTGAAATCAAACACTAGAACAGCGTGAGAAATTCAAGAAAATGCATACTCCACCGACAAGAGCAAAGCTCTTATATAATATTCTTCTTATCGTGTGTGTTAGTGACTAACACTTGTGTCAGAGTTTTTAAACCGCCTCTGACATGGTTTTAGGTAACGACCAATGTCAAAGACAGTGACCGGGACCGACGGCTTAACGTGCCCTCCGAAGCACGGATTATCTTACTAATCAGACAATCAGGTGATCAGCCTACAATGTCCTAACCAAACTTGTTGTCCTAGTTTGGTACACAAAGTCGTTGCCCCCGCCGGGAATCGAACCCGCGACCTCTGGGTGTGAGCCGAACGCTCTAACCACTACACCACGAAGGCAGTTTCTTTAGATCTTATATAATATAAAAGATAGATATAATCACATACACATGCAAAACCAGGTGTATTTTTTATTATCTTTCTGTTTTCTTATTTTTATATACCTACACAATTACTACGTCTTTATCGATTACATAGTCAACAGGGCCCAGAGCTACGTTCGGCGCATAGTAAGAAAAAAAATTGTGCCATGCCGGCATAGCTTATTGATTCGGTTAAAATTCTTACTTTTTCCATTGGCTTTTCTATTCTGCGTAAAAAAAAACTGGAATGGATCATAAATTCAAAATTATAATGTTTTTACAGTAATTATGCCATAATGTAATAAATATGGCGTAGTGGTCACCATGCTACCCACAGGTTCGAAACAAGTTCGGAAATGGCCTTTTTCAAATTGCCCTGGGTCTTAGAAGTTATCTATATATATTTATGTACTTCTTTAATATATAGTAGGTACCGTTGAGTTATAGCATACGATAACACAAGTCTCGAACTTATTTTGAGGCTAGCTCAATCGGTGTAATTTTAAGAAAGAAAGAAAATTGTTTTTTTGGCTTTAAACTTATAAAAAAACTTAACACTTTGCTTAAGCTTTTTTATATGTCATTTTTCTTCTTTATATTTATTAACACGTCAATAAGTTTAGTATACCCTCCGTGTAATTTTTATTTCTATTTAAACAATTATTTTAAAAAAGCTATCGTTTAAAACGCTCGAGAACCACTACTAAGAACTAACGCATTAGAAAAACTATTCAGTTTATAATAAACCCAAACCAAACTGCCAGTGCTAAACTCCCAATCCCCGGAACCGCGTAATAATATTGTGCTCACATTCGGGCAAAATCATCGATGGTCATTATTGGAAAGCGGGCTTAAGAGGCGTCCCAAGCCCTCTGCGGCCTTTACGGAGGTCTCATCCCGCGTTCGATAACTATGCTAATGTTATTTGCGCCAGTGGGTTCCCAAACGACGGTATCCACTAACTCGCGTTCCCTAGCACACGATGCGTCCAAGGTAAGGTCTCAAACCTCTTATTTTACGATAGCATCATATTGTAAAAGATTTTGTATTTTCTGAAGGATTTTTATACTTACATGCTTAGCTTATAAGCTTGGATATAAAAGGTTGAATACTTTCAGAGAATCGGATAGGTGTGGGATTTGTTTAGGTGAGTAAGATTTTACAATATTTTGGTACATATTCATTTCTAAAATAATAGCTCTTTGCCCAGCAGACAGATAGGTAGTTAAAAAATGCAAAATAAATTTTTTGCTTTCTACCAGAATCATGTCATTTCTATATCACATTTCTGCTTACATTCAGTTTAATGAAACCAATTGAAAAAAAAAAGTGAAATAGGCACGTAATTAACCCAAATTTCAATTTATTTTATTTATATTAAAGGAATTTGAATACATGTCCCTGTATCAAAAAGCGATTGTATTATTTCAACTATTTCTCTTTTAAATTCTAGAACAAAACCGCAATGAGCACAGAATAAAATAGATAAAATGTTAGAGTTAACACAAGCATTTTAAAATCGGTCCATTTGGAAGCAAACCACGCCTAATTGGACGATTTGTTTCGGATCAGCTCTGCAAAGCTGAACAGCGACTGAGGGTTAATTGAGAAACTGAAATCAGTAGAGTAAAAGACATGCAATCGACATTTTAGTAATTGATACATTTAGTGCATTTGCCACATCAGCGTTATTTAAAGAACGATTGGATATTTTTTCCAGCCAGCAATGGCGACATTAAAAAATTACTTCAGTTACTGTGTGATTATTATAATTTTTGTATTTCCTTCACTATATCATTAAAAAGAACCCTTTCTGTATATATATCATTCTATTTTAAACTGACTTTAAATAAGAGGAGAATATTTTGTTTTTAAGTATATTTTCTTATAAAATTCCCTGTTACTAGAAAACGCTTGGACCGATTTTTAAAATTCTATGTTTGTTTGAAAAGTATATTAATATTACTTCTTAAGTAGTCTCATACAAATTCTTTTAAAATATATTATATATTTTTTTACATACTAGTATTGATACGTATGTATAAGTAGGTATGTTTTTTAAAGTTATGGATGTATTATCTATAGGTATTTATTTTTGTATTGTGCATGCCAGAAATTTCTTTAGAAATAAGTACCACTTATGTACTAGGTTTACTTTTATATGGTTTTATTTGTAAATTTGTTAAGTGTACATAAACCAAAAAAAATAAAATAAATGAATGAAGAATGAAGATGGTTTATGAATTAAATAAATATAGGTGCTACTATCGTTGTATATGAAATTCATAGCACCGTTCCGTTATCCCCACAAGTCCACAACACGAATTCAGGTTACGTTCCATACACTGTGCACAATGCACGTGGTCGTGTAGAACTGTGATGCATGCCACGACCATTGGCCCGGCAAACTCCTGAAATCCATTGGTCAATGAACATCCAGCAACACCGAGAATGCCTTTATGTAACGTTATAATTTTATAGTAATACCAAGTTTGCCGTGTGGTTTTCATCAGAGTAAATTAAGACCACTCCAAGTCTTCCCGTGGATGTCGTAGAAGGCGACTTAGGAAATACAAGCCTAACAAAGCTACAGAGGGTTTGGCCTACACTCTCTACGCTGGCCATACGGGTTGGAGAGGTCTCATTGATGATAATACCTTTGCCAATTAAGGCTATAGTAGTACAGAGAGGGTACAAGCTGGTCTAGATCGGTCATTTTGGAAATCTTTGGGAGAGGCCTATGTCCAGTCCAGCAGTGGACGTTATGCGGCTAAAATGAGATGAGTACAGAGAGGGTCGTGCTTCTGCAGTGGAGACAAAAAGACTTGATAATGATGATGAGTAACACACACAATCACTACTTAAGGGGCATGCAGAGCATTTTGAGACTTGCAGCTCTAAACAGAATAGGAAGACAAAGTCCAATTTTAGCGTAATGCTTGGCGAGAAGGTAGAAAAGATCACAGTCATGGGTTGCTAGCCATAGTAAATTTTCTATCAAATATTGATGTCCAGTAATGTTTACGTGTATTTCTTTTCCATGCTGGACTGGGAGAAAAGAAAAAACTTGGAATTTAGCTGCTTGTCTTCCCACGCAGAACGTTAAAGCCGATCGAGCGAATTAGTGAAAATAAAAATGTAAATAGGCATATATTTATTGATTTTCTCGCCCTCCATTATGCTAAAAGTAGTTTTTGAGTCTTGCAGACCTGGGCTCTGACTGCTTAAAGCCGCAAGATACAAAATGCTCTGTCTGCCCCATTAGGGATACAGACGTGCTAGTACTTTACAATTATTTGTAGTTGCTAGTATTTTAGTGACCAACACTAAAGTCAAAGGACCATGCGCAAAAATGTATGGACCCTGGTCCAAATACCAATAACTTTGCTCAACAGTGATAAAAACTATGCCAAATTAAAGCATTTGAAGTGTAGATCATTTCATTCTATTAGCACCAAGCCGAAATCGAGCGCCAACATGATGTTTTTTTACATGCCTTGTTTCATTTATTACCTATAAAAATGTACTTACTTATTAAAAATGTCAAGTATTTTTGATCGGAGTTTCACCTAGCGATGATATTCTTGAGACTATCTATATATTATATTATTTTTAGGGTTCCAGTAGAGCAAAAGGGTATATCTTTTAATAAAAAACCGTCACTACATAGTTACCCAATGGCGGGCAGGGTATAGGAGATAGGAGAGAAAAGGAATGTGCATAGCGGCGGGGTGCGGCAAAAAAGGTAGCGTACGCGAAGGTACACAAGGAATAGAAAATTGCTTTTGTGTACGGGTTATGATTTTAAGAATGTATGCTTTCTTGGAATCAAAAATGCATCGAAACTCCATGTTCGCGCTAGATATCGACTTAGCCGTCATAATATAAAATAAAGTGTATTCCAAAACCTTTCACTTGGTATAACTTTCAACGTTGTTGAGGGGTTGGACCAAAATGTCGCAAGGTCCTTTTTCAAGCTGCCATATTTTTGACAAAACATAAAATAGGGCTAAATTCCCAAAACAATATGATTTTGCTTAATTATCTTGAAAGTTAAGTAGTAAGTTAATATCTTTATTGGACCAGAACATAATGCTACAAAACGATAGAATACAGAAAACAGGGAGGTGCAAAGTTCTAAATAAGACAGAAAGAAAACATAACTCATTACATCAAACAGCCGTCGAAATAATAAGACGGGGTATATCCTGATAGCTTCATATGAAGTTGCAATAGTAAAAGGGGACTGCAATAAAACTGTCTTAGAGCATCTCCGTGGCCAACTATTTTCTATCATCAGTGCGACTATTGGAAAACTTTTTCGATCTACTGAGTGCGAGCTACGTGCGACATAAAAGTGCTGTCTGTTTTATTATTCCGTGCACAATACTTAGAGGAAATAATTTTAGTTTTCGAAGTAACGTTCGTTATGAGTTTCATTAATCTGTCTTATTTCTTTAATGTCTTGGTAAACGTGCGGCTCGGGTTTTGTTTGTCGATTCGGGCTTTTTTAGCCGTCGATGCAAAAAGAGGGGTGTTATAAGTTTGATGCCAATGTTAGTCTGTTTGTCTGTGTTCGTCTGTGTCCACTGAAGTTTTTAATACGGGGTAAATCCGCCATTGTAAACTTGCTCTCTCAAATGTTATGTACTTTATTTTGTTATTTGGCGCAATAAAGATATTACAAACAAACAAGTTTTCTTGCGGAGGTTCTTAGCTATGTTTGATGAGAATCAATTTTATGTATATTGGTCCAATTCAGATAAGAAGAAGCCGAACAGCGGAGGGACTAAAAGCTACTATAGACTGCCATTGACAATACATAGAAACCGAGGCAGTTCAGTTGCCCCGATGAGTTGCCCATTGGAGTGTAGGAATCACCAAAGTTGCAGGTTTGTTGTGGACAAAGACAGCAAAAGAGTAAAACCAAGGTTAAACCTTTTTAATTAAACATACCTGCGCCGCTGCTAAAAAATACATATGCGAACTAAATTAAAGGATGAAAGCCATAAAAGCAGTTTCAAGCCAAGGGACATGTAATTACCACGCCACCGAACAAAGAATGTCAAACGCGCATTCCCAGTAATTCCCAGTACTTCCCAGTAAGAAAATGACTGCGGAAGGGTATTTCACGGGCCACAAATTCCCCGTGAAAACAATCGTAAAGTAACATTTTATTACTGAAACATTCGCCATTGATTCACGGCTGAAAACAATAAAAATACTGACTCAATCAAGGTACACAATTTTACGAGTTTTGTAGATGAGTGGATTTATTGTCCGAACGCCAATAAAATAATGTTACGTTTACACCTTCGCAAGATTCGGCGGCGTTAATATTTTATAGGTCATAACGTGGCTATTATGGTCATATCGAATGGGGATTTATTTTTAATGTCCGAGAAAAATGTGGACTGTATAATGGAGCTTACTCATACTATTTTAAGTCCATGTCACTATTTACGTCGATGAGTTTCTATCGATAAACTCAATCTCCATAATTATCAGCATTTTTACTCTAAGTTTTTACTTTTATGGCAGGGAAAAGGATTCCTTACCCTAAAATCCTAGTTTTACTGGTCACAGAGCGACAAAGAGAGAGTTACAAAAGCTGGACAAATAGGCCTAATAGGACAGGGGCTAAAGAAATCAACTTTCGTAATGGCGCTCTTGGGTTAAGGGTATATTGGGTATATTGGTTGGGTATATTGGTGGTATTGGGTTCAGACTTTAGATGCACCTGTACCTATCCTATCCCTAATATAATAATATAGATATTTGTTATGAAATTAATTGTCATTTATCTATCTAGATTTAAGTGATATATTTACCACGCGAATCTGCTAGTAATAAAAATCCATTAATCTGAATTTCAGTTTTGTATTCTGAAATAATGGAAATGGAACCAAAATACAAAATGTTTAGTGTAACAATAAAAGTTATCAGAAATACTATAGTAGATTGTGCTACTAGGGATAAAGGCAATATTTTTAAGGCGAGGGCAGCGATAACTATTTTTTAGTATTTATTTACTGAAAACGACACCCAATAAAAGTTAGTAACTGTCGGTTTAACTCTGATTAGGTATATGTAGGTAGGTCTTCAATTTTGCTTTATATTCTTATTTGTATTTGCTAGATATACACGAATCAATTGCATCATTCAGGATTCAAATGTAGAAACAATCGCTACACTGGTCATTCAACTGTGTCAACAAGAATAAATCTTTCGTTTCACTCTGAATTGAAAGTAGCGCCCTCGCCTTAAAATATTACCTTTACTTCTTGTATTACAATCAACTATTTATTTAATAATGGAACCTAGGATGCTATGAATTTAAAATTACATTTCAAACCCTTTTCCACCTTTACGCCTCCTTTGGATCTAACGGCTCCAGGTTCTGTCTACTCCGTTTTATATAAAGACATGATAATGTATGTATTATTTTACGCAGTTTTAGATATTAGAGCCGAGAAGATGTAAGTACTAGCAAAAATCTATATTAACTTCAACTGTATTAATTATTCAACTAGACCGTACTTATGAGTACGAACTTAATAACTTTTCAGCTTAGATACCTAATACTGTTCTAGCACAAATTGCGTTGCCCAGTTCTATTAGGACAATGCTAAAAGGTTTCGCATCTCAAAGGACGTGAGGCCCTAAAAGTTCCATAGTAACTATTCTCTATTGAAACAACGTCGACCGCCTAGTTGACAGACGCCTCGCAACTGTCCCTAGATTGTGTTGCTCATTTTTCTTCCCTTTTGCCCAAAAGTGGCGTTATGGTGAGACAAACGCCCAGGGGCGCCAAATTAAAAGGGGCCATGGCTCTATGTCAGGGTTTCTGTCATGGTGCTACATGTTGTTGGGTATCGGAGACGTGCTTATTTGGGTTATCTTAGTTAAGGACTAAAGTTCGAGAAAATCTAGATAGCGAATAAAACGAAAGACACTATTCTTATGTGATTCATTGTTTAGGTACTGAACTTAAAGATATAAATAAAAAGAATATTTTTACCAAAGTTACCTGTTTTCGCAAAGTCCACGTTTGCTAACATCTTTTAACTTGAACAATCTTGTAAATTCTTACAAAACTACGGAAACTTAAAGAAAAGAAAATCTGTATTTCTCTGGGGTTTTTATCGAGCAAACCTCGGTCACCCTAGTAGATACTTTTTATTTCAATGAAATATAAATGATTATCTTAACAAGTATGACACTTATCATCAAATAAGTAAGCATAAAATAGAGTTAGTAAGCTTATTAATTAACCCTTTTATTCATAAACTTACTAACTCTATTTTGTAAGCCTAAAACCTAAAAACCTGTCATCATCATCATTTCAGCCGCATAACGTCCATTGCTGGACATAGGCCTCTCCCAAAGATTTCCAAAATGACCGATCAAGAGCGGCCTGCATCCAGCGCTTTCCAGCGACCCTGGTCAGGTCATCTGACCACTTTGTAGGTGGGTGCCCTACGCTTCGCTTGCCAGTACGCGGTCGCCATTAAAGAACCTTTTTGCCCCATCGGCCATCGGTTCGTCGCGCTATGTGTTCCGCCCACTGCCACTTCAACGAGCTAATCCGCTGGGCTATGTCAGTGACTTTTGTTCTCCTACGGATTTCCTTATTTCTGATTCGATCACGTAGGGAAACACCGAGCATAGCCCTCTCCATAGCGCGTCGAGCGACCTTGAGCTTTCTTATGAGACCCATAGTAAGGGACCACGTTTCAGAGCCATAAGTCATCACTGGTAACACACATTGGTTGTAGACCTTAGTCTTGAGGCACAGAAGTATTTTGGACGAGAAGATATTGCGTAGCTTCCCGAACGCTGCCCAGCCGAGTCGGATTCGTCGAAAGACCTCTTCCTCGAAGCTGGAACTTCCTGCCTGGATCAATTGACCAAGGTAGATATACTGGTCTACAACTTCGAGGGTGGAGCTCCAAACACAAACAGATAGGGGCGCAACATGGATATTCGACATTACTTTCGTTTTGTCCATGTTCATTTTAAGGTCCACTTGTTGGGAAACTCGATTTAGGTCTCCGAGCTTCTTCTTAAGTCTTCCATCGATTCTGCCATGACAACGATAATGTCGGCAAATCGAAGGTGAGTGATATACTCGCCATTAATGTTGATGCCAAATCCTTCCCATTCCAGAAGCTTGAAGGCATCTTTCAGTGCAACGGTAAACAGTTTAGGAGATATAACGTCTACCTGTCTTACACCTCTATGCAGTGGAATTGCCCTCGTGCATTGCTCCTGTACTCGGACTGACATAGTGGCGTTACTGTATAAGCACTTCAACACTTCGATATACCGATAGTCTATACAGCATCGCTGGAGAGACTGAAGCACGGCCCATGTTTCGATCGAATCGAAGGCTTTTTTATAGTCCACGAACCCCAAGCATAACGGCCGGTTATACTCCCTCGTCTTCTCTATAACCTTCCGCAGTGTATAAATGTGGTCTATGGTGCTAAAGCCTTTACGGAAACCAGCTTGTTCGGGAGGCTGGAAGGCATCAAACCTGTTCGCGAGACGATTCGTGATGACCCTCGAAAACAACTTATATACATGACTCAGAAGCGTGATAGGCCTATAGTAAGTAGTATAGTATAATTTAAAAACCTATACTGAAGCCTAAATTATTTATGTATACTTTGAGTTTTGAGGTCCCACTGCCAAAATCTCGCCCAGGGTTACTTGCAGTGCTAAACCGCCACAGCTTTTGCCCTCCAACGGTAAAGAGAAACTTAATTGGAGGGAAGTTGGGTAGACTCTGAGTCTCAATGAAAAATTACGAGGTAAACGAGTATACGCCTGGGAATGTTCGCTCGTTCGCGAAAGAAATGCTGCTGCGTATTCGTTGCTTCCTTAACCGTAGATAAATGTAAGCTGACGAACGTAATTTCAATGAAATATACTGCTCATTAGAAGAGTTAATTTAATTCGCCCTTTTAGAAAGTGTTTGAGGATGTCACGTTACGTTTCATTGCCGAGTTTATGTGTTTTGAAGCGTTTGAGAGAAATTTTAAATAAAATTAAAAAACCTGAAGTATAATTTAAAAACCAAATGGCCAATTAAAACGGTTAAATAACTATTTTTATTGTTACTTAGTAGAACTATCGACTATTTTTAATTTGTAATAACCATTTTTTTTGGCCGAGTTTTATAATGTTAATTTTATTTTTATACAATTCAATAAAAATACGAAACTTTTACATGAAATAAATAAGACAAAGGTGGTAGTGCATAAATGATAAAGAGCTTTGAAATAATCCTCAAACAATTCCGTGCAGACTAAAAAAGGTTTAAATAAAAACTTAAACCGAACCGGATGTTGCTGGTAAAGGTGCTTTTACACAGGTGAAAGGCAAATGAAAAAACATTTTTCATAATGTGGATCTGGGTGCAACAATGTCAAGAGGCGCAAGATGTGACCAAAAAAAACTGATCCGCTTTTGTAATTGGTTATATTTCGCACCACCTAAAAACAATTCTACTCAAATTTTTATTACCTAATTGTCGATTTCAATAGTAAAAATAGGTATCCAGGTAGGTACTTAGTATTCTTTCTTTTTTCTGAATACAAATTTTAGATATTTCCTTTATTGATATAACATTGTTTCTTAACCTTTTAAAATTTATTGGACGTAATCAGCGCATCGTTTGAACTTTAATTGGCAGCTTTACCTACTTACCTGTTAAATTATTAGTCATAGACCTATAATTTTTTGAGTTTGCGTACTCAGTATGTCTTAGTTATATCTATCATCATCATCATCCGAGCTATTTCCGGTTGCATCCTCAACGGTAACACGCGCTAAAGCCCTGGGTCCGCTACTTAACCTAGGTAATTTGTCTTGTCAAGTTTATTGGTTTTTACACAAAGCAACCCAAAGTAGACCAGAACGAATCCTTGGATAGATTTGAAAGCAACCGCTAGATGGTGTTCGGGACTCACAATTTACACGTGCCATCCGGAACACGGATTAGTCTTTCTTTTAGGAAAATCAGGTGATTCAAGCCAGCAACTCTAACCAGACTAAAAATAACTTTTCAAAAGTATGCGTTTTAGTTATCTCAATATCTTAAACAATATTTATAGTTTATTTACTAGTTTTAGTTTAATAATAAAAGTTTTAAAATCATTTTTGTGATATTAGTATGTCTTTTTTCGCTTCTGTGCACCCCGTCTCTGGAAAAACACCTTTACTGCTGCAAACCAGCGCATCAACATGCGGTGTTACTCTAATTATTTTGTGTAGTAAACTAAGTAAGCTTAGCCCGGAATGCTAGCATTAGAGAAAATAAAATGAGCCAGAATGCGCTTTGTTGCTCACCGCTTGCACAATGCATTTTAATGCTATTAATAAACCAACGCGATACTTTAGCCCTTAAATCTGATATTGTTTTTTCGTGTGTGTAAGTGGCCCATTCTTTTTTTGTTTTTTCGTGTGTGTAAGTGGCCGACACTGGCGTCAAATTTACCAAGCTGCATATAGGCATTTGACATAGCTTAACGACTGCCATACAATGATGAAATACTTACTCTATTTTGCATGGTTTTCGTCATCCTTGGGTAAACATTGAAATGCATTTTATATTTGAAGAAGAAAAAGCCGGTAAGCGCACCCCGGGATTCAAAGCAGCACAAATGATGATGCAACTGGGAATGCGCTGTGATGAAGAAGAACGAGCAGGTCTATGAACTAGCCCCCTTATATTTAGGCAACTTTTTTATGAATTATTTCAGTATTGATCCGAGTACAACTTTACAATGTATATTATTTTTGTTATATAACTACACGTAAGTAAAATTCTAAAACTATTGTTGTCATTTTACAGAAATATATAAATAAATGCACTTTATTGGGTATTTCATTTTTGTTGTTGTCTGTACAAAAATCAGGTGACAAATTTATTATAAAAAAAAACAACGAGTGACGAATTAACAAAAAGTTTTTAGGTGACGAATTTAGAAGAGTGTCGAATGAACCCCTTTTTTGGAAGTCGGTCAAAAGAGCTTTGATTTCACTTAAAGCAAAGCAATATAAACACTAGCATTACCGGGCGCACGTGGCTAATGCACAGTTAATCGTGTCCGTAAATTATGTGCACTTTAAGGTAATTCCGACACTGCTATTATGAGCATCAGCTTAATCCGGCCGCCTTTTTGGTAACACTATTAAATGTTGCAAAATTACCAAGTCTCCAATTAGTGAACTGAAATATCCGTTTTACTTAAATCAGTTGAAAAATAAATTGGCAATTCCACAGCAAAAAATACGTACACATTATGTTAGAAAAGTTTAAAAAGTTAAGAATGTTGAGAATTTCTAAGTAATTTTATTTAACTGTCTTGATGTTTCATGTGGATTGTCTCCCAAAACTTTTAAGGACGGAAAAGACAGTGTTTTAGGATTTGGAAAAACTTGGACGAGAAAGACTCAAAAAAAGAATACTTACCATTCCAAGATAAGTTTCAAATGACTATGAGATATCTATTTAAGTGAGGAGATTCCCTTTGAGTGATTTAATAAAAGAATAGAACCAGAGACCTTGCTGAACCAAAACACTGAATCAAAGTAGATAAACTCTCATCATCATCATCCTCAGGCCTTTTTGTCACCACTGCAGCAGCACAACCCTCTCTGTATACTACCAGAGCCATCGGCCAGAGCAGCCAGAGGCCTTTTGCCTACACTCTCCTCGCTGGCCAGATGGGTTGAAGTGTTCCTATTGATGTTAACCACCTTCGACGACCTTCTACGACATCCACGGGAGGACTTGGAGTGGCCCTATTCTACTTCAACTCTGCCGGCACAAGATACACACTACACTTTCACTTCTTTATCCCTCATGGAGCAGATAAAGGGTTTTGCGGTTCAAATCAAAGTAGTGCGAGGTTTGAACCAATATAGTTATAGGTATTAGCCACATCGCCTTAAAACTTGATTGTATTTTCGCAAATTATTTCGAACGACTTTTACAATCTGCGCGGGAAGAGAAACAGCTAGTTAGTTCTAAGTTTCGTCTTTTTCGGTTTTTCCCCTAGACCAGCATGGAAGAAACACAGTAAACGTTTTAATACACTACCCTACAAATTTTCCTAATTTTCCTATTCCCTAAGGCCTGGATTGGATTATTCAACAGATTTAATCCTGCTGATTAATAAATAGGTGCATCGAATCAAAGTAAAAACTCAACACCTATCAAGACCCGTATATATTATGCGGCTCCATTGTTTTACTATTGTGTCTGGTATTAGCGAATCTCAAAGACTATACCCACTACACGAAACATCCTAATATTCCTAACCCCTAATAAAGCCTGCATTGGATTATTCAACAGATTTAATCCTGCTGATTAATAATTAGGTGCATCAATTCACAGTAAAAATTCAACACCGGTCAAGACCAATATGGCACCATATGGTGCGGCTTCTATCGTTTTACTATTGTGTCTGGTATTGGCGGATCTCAAAGACTACACCCACCACATGAAACATTATAATATCCCAAACCACTAATAAAGCCTGCATTGGATTATTCAACAGATTTAATCCTGCTGATTAATAAATAGGTGCATCGTAAGTACACGTGCACTAATGCAGGTAGGTCACAGGGAGTTATGCAGTCTCTAATGGGTCGGTTAATCGGAGTGGGCGGTATTTTAAGAGCCAGCTAAATACAGCTACATTTACCTCACTAAATTGGTCAGGGAATTACCTTAACACCGTATACGGAGCTATTTTTAAAGTGACCCAAAATAAGCGGAAAGAGGACTGACAGAAAAAATTATTTTTGTCCTTATGCTAAAGTATTACTAGTTATGAGGACAAAAAAAAACATTTTTTGACATATTAGATAGATTATTAAAAAGTATGGTATACGTATTTATTTTCTCTGATTAGCAAATAATCACGAAGATATGGCGCATTTACGTACGCGCAGTGACGTAAATCACCCCGAAACGGTGAAGCGCTGTATCTTTGTGAATTTTCACTAACTATTTTGCTAAACGAAATAATATGGGTCCTTCACTTTTGGATTATTTAGTGGCCGGATTGAATAAAATAATAAATTATCTTCCTAGTCCACATTCCCCAAATGTCACAGCCTTCATAATGAGTGTGTTAATTTGTTTTTTGCTCTTTGGTCTTAAGGCGAAATCGCAGAAGCGGCGCCCTCATTTTAAATAAATAGATTTAAAGTAAATATGGTGATAATTAATGTGATAATAAAAAATACTTCCATTATAATCCGTAGAAAGACCTTGAAATTATTTTATGAATTGCCTTAAAAAGTATTATTGATAATCCGTGTAGTTTTAAAACAAGTTTTTGTCAAAAGTGGCCGGTTTTGGCGAAAATTCGTTTTAAAACTAGATGGACTAACGCAATTACTTTCAAAGGTAATTTGTAAAATATTTTAGTCTAAGTCTACGTCTCTATCTGGCACTATTTCCATCCATTGTCTATTAAATTTCATCATCACCTTTCTCGCCTTCTCTCTATTTGGAGTTTCTGTATGCCAACTCTCACCATAGTTTTCTATAATTTACCATATTGGTAATAACCCCCCTCTCCTCCATGTCCCGCTTCGCACATTCCCCCCACGTCTTTCGAGGTTTTCCTCTATCTCTGTGGCAATCCACCTATAAGCTAACTTTTTTAGATGTCAGATGTTCGGCATCTCGCCTCTTGACATGGCCGTACCAAGTTAAACGGCGGCTTTTAACTTTTCTACTTTCTTTTATTAAGGTTAAAGATATAAAAAATCAAAATAACGTAAACTTTAGCACTTATGACTTTATTCTTCATTTCGTTTATTATTTACACCGTGTTTATCACAATTCGACAGTCAATACATACAATTACTATGTACAAAAATTACAAATGGTCTAATAGCTATATCTCTATACACAACTCTCTGGACCTGGGATTTCCTCTGCTATGAGGTGCTCTCGTCTACTTAAAGTCATGTTGCTCGCCATCCCCTTGCCCGATGTCCTCGGAGGAGATAACAACTGTAAAAAAATGGATCAATAAAACTGATGATCTTTCTGCACCCTAACTTATAAGTAACCTACTACACTACTGTAAACTACTGTAAACTGTTGTTGTTTTTTTTTTTTAAACTTCAGTTAACATTGTTTCTTTTCAATTTTATTTATATTTTCTGCCATAAACGACGGTAGTCCACTGCTTACATAAATAACATTACCTAAATCTCTATCCCTGAATGTATAAAAGTACCAGAGTTTTTTTAATAAATAGCATTTATACTTAAATTGAAGTCATTTAAAAAATATTGTTCGAATTGAAGTGGTAAAATATTATCTAACCGTCAGGTATTACAACACCCCTTTAAATTATTTAATGAATATCCAGTGAATGCATGTAGGAATGTTCGACTCTTTACAAACTTTTGTCACTATTACTTTGCGAATATCAATTGAATTGTTTCCGAAACTAGGATTTTACTGAGCGAACACAAACGCATTTATTTTTAGCCAAAAATGTTTCGGGCGAAATTTTCAGAGTGCAATTTAATTTGCTTGATTCTCGTGACGCTATTTTTTGTTGTATAAAATAAATTAATAAATAAAACGTATCACTGTAAAATAAATTCAATTTATTTGAATAGCATAGTATCCATAAAATTGTTGAATTAACTTGTTTTACGTGAAAATATTTCACGTGTTAAAAAGGTATTTGATACTTGAATTTGATATATAATTTAAAAAGTTTGCTTCATATAAGAAATACACTGATATTTCCTAGCGTTTATATCATGAGATAGGTATAAAATAACAAACTATTAAATGTTATTTCGTTTAGTCATGACAAACGAGGGTTTAAAAGTACCTACCCTCCTGTCGGGTAGGTACTTTTAAATATCTACATATATGTGTATAAGGTACATACTATTAATTGCAGCCGTAAAACTCCCATTACACATTACCTTACCCATAAATGTAGGACTAAGTATATAATAAAACTCACATTTCTGGAACGTTCCGTAGCTATGTATGCAATCTAGCAAGCAATCTGAACTGACTCTATATAGAATTCAGGTAAATATTAAGACATTGTAAAAGATTCGTATCTTTAAATTCAATTTATAGTTTGGATGGTAATTTTTAAAACTATCTCAACACAATTATTGTTTTTTGATTGCAGATTTCGAGCAAGATTTAAATTCGATCTATTTTGTAAGTTTTATGCAAAACGTTAAAAAAAAACCATTTTCATAGACTTTTTTACCACAGGGGTAGGCAGAGTCTATGGACCTCCACTCGCTACGATCCTGACAAACCTCTGTTGCTTCATCTACACTCATCAATCTCTTCATACATGCTTTTCAGTTACGAGTACTTCTTACCTCTCCTTTATTAGAACGTCTGCAATTTGGTCGCAGAATGTTCGCCGAGGCCGACCCTTTCCTACTGTTCCTTTCACATTTGTCATACTTTTTTTACAAAACAATATAAATGAATATTCTAAATTTATTTGTCCCTTTAAAAATCAAGAAATATCTTCATCCTGTGTAACATTAAATTTACCAGATTTATTTTATTCTATTAATAGCTTACATTTCTTGAATCTTCTGTGTGAAGCGAGCCGAGTTCACCCGCCCACTCGCCCTCCTGAAGAGTGCCATTTTTGACAGCCTCGACACACTTCGCGTCTGGAGGGCCACCGTCTAAAAAATAAGAAAATGAGAGGGTTTTCTTAATTATTTCAAAAAAATATTTTTTTAAATTTTTACTGGTGAATTAATTCAGTAAATCGATTTTCACAATTTTGCTAAAGGAGAAGCTATTGAACAATGACTTCAATTTTTAGAAATCTATGTATACATGTAATAAAACATTAAAATAAAATGAGTCTTTACATTGAATATATGCCAAAAAAAAAACGGGCGATGGGGACCAAGTAATAGAGTAAGAATTAAAAAAAACTGAACTAATTGAAATGAAACTTTTTTTTGTAATATAGCAGTTAAGCCTGGGCAACACACGTGGAACACCTAAAGCAGAACTATAATGGTCCAGCTAAACTAAAAAAATAAATAAGAAATATAAAAATGACGTTTTAGCAAAAGTTGTTCAGCGTGATGAGCATTTTTCGGAGTCCTAAAGTCCATGCGAACGAAGTCGCGGGCTTTGGCTAATCTACACTAATATTATAAAGAGGAAAGATTTGTTTGTTTGATTGTATTGAATAGGCTCCGAAACTACTAGATCGATTTTAAAAATTCTTTCACTGTTGGATAGGTATGTTATCCCTGAGTGACATAGGCTATGTATGTACCACGGGCGAAGCCGGGATGGACTGCTAGTAAGTAATATTTGGCGAAATAAGTAAGTACTATTGCATTCTTATTTCTATCATATAACGTTTTATTTCATGTATAGTCAATTAAAACGCATGTATCTTCCTAAAATAGGTACAGTTCTAAAGGTATCTAAAAATATAATAAAAAATAGACTTGTAGCATTGATAATGTTGGCACAATAATGTTGCCCGTGTTGCCCACGCATAGTTTTGCTTTGTACCGTGCTAAGAATGGCGTAGGCGATCATAATAGACATTCTGCGAAGTCATTACCTACATTCCGCTCTGAAAGTTCATATTTGTAAATGACGTCGTACGAGAAAGACAACAAAAAGCAGCCAAGTGGGAGTCGGACTCGCCCATGAAGGGTTCCGTAGCAGCGAGTAACATAAAATAAAAGTCTTGTAGTTCGTTGTAACTTTGATCGATGTTTTAATAATATTGTATTTTAATTTAATTTATGACGTATTAAAAAAAACTACTTACTAGATCTCGTTCAAACCAATTTTCGCTGGTAGTTTCAATGGTAAAATAGTACATCATATATTTTTTTTTAGTTATATCATTCTCTTATTTTAGAAGTTAAAGGGTACACATTTTTCTACTTTGGAAGTGTCTCTAACGCAAACTATTCAGTTTAGAAAAAAAATATGTAAGAAAACTTAATATCATTTTTGAAGACCTATTCATAGATACCCCACACGTATGGGTTTGATGAAAAATAAATATTTGAGTTTCAGTTCTAAGTATGGGGAAACTCAAAAATTTATATATTTCTTTTTTGTGTTAGAATCTTAATGCGGTTCACAGAATGCATCTATTTACCAAGTTTCAACAGTATAGCTCTTATAGTTTCGTGAAAAAGTGGTTGTGACATACGGACGGACAGACAGACAGACAGACAGACAGACAGACAGACAGACAGACAGAAAGACAGACAGACGGACAGACAGACAGACAGACTTGACGAATCTATAAGGGTTCCGTTTTTGCCATTTGGCTACGGAACCCTAAAAACCCACGCGAAAAGAATATTACATCAAAGTTCGCCTACAATTTTATTTTAACATGCAGATTTTTGCCGTGTGGTTTCCAGAAGAGTAGCCACTCACTCTTTCTTAACAAAACATACACTTTTTTTGCATGTTACTTCCTGAGCTTTTCAGTTAGTTAAGTTTAAGTTATTAAAAATAATTACTGTCAGATTAGGATAAGTTAAGATAATCGTCAGATTATGAGACAGCATGTCTAGAGCATAAAGGTGAACCACATATTATCTTAATCTGACGCGCTTTTTTTTGCACATTCCAATAATAGCCGCGAGTTTGCGTCACATCCAAATCGTCAGATTATTATATAAGAGCTTTTTTTAAGTTCACTTAACATCCCCTTAAAAATCTGATGTACGTACGACCACCCCCATCATGGAAATAATCAAATTTACATAGTACATTTTTAAAAATACTTGAGACATGGATTATATCAATATCTGACGCACTCAAGTATGTCCATGCAACAATATTGTTTTTTACATTTTTGGAAATCTATAGCCATTCCCCCCACTGATGAAAAATATTTTTTTTTTATCATCTAAGCTTCGCAACCCAATAGGTCTCTATAACGCTCGAGTAAATCTTGCTTTAGCATCGCGGACTCCTCTATTAATACGAGTATAGCTGTATAAATGTTGTCTTTACCTGGTGGTGGATTTAAAATATCCGGTTGAGCTTGTTTCGGAGGTTTCAGAGTAAACGCAACCACATACTGGCCGTCTCCCGAGTTCAGCTGAAGTTCAGAAGACTGCTGTTTTGTTGGTGGTCTAGCCCTGGTGGGAATAAAATAAACAAATATAAATAATAAAAAAATACGATCAAATCACGCAGATTGAGCCAGCCCCAAAGTAAGTTCGAGACTTGTGTTATAGGATACTAACTCAACGATACTATATTTTATAACAAATACCTTTATAGATAAACATCCAAGACCCAAGTCAATCTAAAATAGATCATTTCCCATCTTGACCTGACTGGAGATCGAACCTGTGACCTCCGGTGCGACAGCATGGCATGATGACACAGAGGTCGTCATAAATATAATATACAGACAAATTAAACAAATTGAACTAGCCCCAAAGTAAGCTTATAGTTTATTTCATGGGATACCAACTCAATTATACTATAATAAATAAATAAATAAATAAATATATATGGACAAATTACACTGATTGAGCTAGCCCCAAAGTAAGTTCTAGACTTGTGTTATGGGATTCTAACTCAACGATACTATATTTTATAACAAATGCATATATAGATAAACATCCAAGACCCAGGACAAATTGAAAAAGGCCATTTTCCAACTTGCCCTGACCGGGGATCGAACCCGGGACCTCTGGGTGGCGGACTAGCATGGTGACCACTACGCCACGAAGGTCGTCTCTGTCGTCACTTATGAAAAACACCTAAGAACCAGAATTATTCGAAAATAGACATTTTCTAACTTGCCCTCGACTGAGGATCGAACTTAGTACCTTCGAAGTACGTCGTATATTTTTAAACTCTGCAATTTTATTAAGTTTCATGTTTATCGCTATTTATTATGTATTGTGTACCTAAAGTATTGTAAGCAAGTAAACAAATGTAGTATTTTCAACAAATACTATGGGCATTTTTCTAATCGATTTTCATAATTATTTACATTTGTTTAAGACCTATGCCTAACTTTACTAGATGATCATAAAACACAACACAATTATTATTAAATACATACAGACCACAAATTAGTAGAAAGTACATGACCTATGACGACCTCGTTTATTTTGTCAATATTGCGGTAGTGAATTAGTAGATATGTATTTAGATATTTATAGAAAACTCACGTCACGTTAATATTTTAATGTATTGGCAAAGAATGATAAAATAAAATTTATTCTGTACCTTTTTCTCCGAAGAAAATATGCAGTGAAGATGGCAACACTCGCGCATATGATGACGGTAAGGATGATCGCCCAAAACGCTGGTTTACTCACTCCTGCCACCAGTCCATTACTTCCATCTGAATTGACAATATAGCAAAGAAATAAAGAATGTTTAGCTATGCATTTAATTGAAGCAAAAAATGATTTGTATATATGGTTTGTATGGTAAGATCACTCAAACGATGCAAGTCATAATTGCTTCCATTTGAACACTTCTTCTTCCATTGCAGCACTTACCCACAAGGTGGTCTGACGACCTGACCAAGGTCGCTGGAAGGAACTGGATACAAGCCGCTCTAGATCGGTCATTTTGGAAATCTTTGGGAGAGGCCTATGTCCAGCAGTGGGGTTGAATGGTGTTGTACACAGACGGATTTAATTTTCTAAATATGTATTTGAAATTTTCAAAATAAAAGCTAGATAGAATAATAGTATAGTAGTTATGTAAAGGCATCCTTATATTACTAAATAAATATAAACATTCCCAGTTTGACTGACGTCCATTTCAACATGAAAGGTAAACATTTTCATTTTATTTAATAAAACAGAATAGATCATCAAACAATATTGATATGAACAAAAGGCTAACTGTATTGAAATCAAACTCTATTCAATAAGTCTGAATTGAATGAATGGAATTTAAACTAAACATATAAAATATATGGTAGCTACATACATTTATTTTTAGAGCAAATGTATTATTCATTCGGAGAATTCAATATAAGTGTCCTATTATTTACTACATTTCCCGAACACTACTGATCATAACAACTGAATTCATGATACATTCATAACGTACAATAATGAGGTTTTCTACATCAAAAATAAATTATTTTATACCGTTAATAGAATAAAACATCACAAATAATGTCACTTGTCATTGATCATATCCATTTTAAACGTGATTTTAGATTTATTATTGCGGAAAAACTGATATTAAGAGCGCTATTTGACTCCATGAAACCATGACATCATTATCATTAGTCTTTATTTCATTCAAATCCTATAGAAAATGTTTGTTTTAAATGTATGTTTAAAAAAGTATCTAATTTGAGTTATTGGAAAATTACTTTTTATTTCAGATAAAGACTAACCATCTTGTTTATAAAAAATACAAACCTACTTTAGTTAAACCAAAATAGGTTTAGCCAAAGGTTGGTAATTTCTATGAATATGAGGGTTAGGTTCCAATTATTGGTATTTGTGTTATTATGCCTGTTTCTTGGCAGATACAGGACTGTATGTATATGCGAGGATTCTTGCAAACCTCCACATTAGGAAAATAGAATCTTTGATTGCCTATAATCATCATGTTGAACATACGGTTGGTAGCGCAGAAGACGTTGCTGCCTGTTCTCTGTTACCTATTAATTTATTTATATGCACTTATAAATAACATTATTAATTGGTAAATGAGTACAAGAACCCTAGCAGAGTGTTGCGAACTGTAAGTGTGTAGTTGAGTTTATATAACTAGTGGTTCGCCGCAAACTTAGACCTCGTGATTATTATTCCACAAGTTTATTTGCCCTTCATAACTTTTGATCCACTGAACCTATTTCCATAAACATAGCTAAGAACTACCGTAAAGAAACTTGCTATCACGCAACCACATCTAAATCGGTCTATTCGTTCGAGAGCTACAATGAATACTACAATGATGTCAAAAACAGACCGACAGACTGACAGACATTGGTTTTGTCGGGGACACCCCTCTTTGTCCGGGTTTAAAAATACGAGTAGGTGAATAAATTTATTATTTGGAGTTAATTCTTTGCTCGGTGATTACATTAGACACCGTTGCAAAACACAGATTTTCCAACCTTCTTTCTTCTTTTAATTTGAGCTGCAACAGTTTTTTTCCAAGCGCATAGAATCAGAACCTATGAAATGAAATACCGGTAAGAAGTTTTGATCTTGAAAGAATAACGTATGTACATTCGAGCGCCAACTCTTTACGCCAATGGCTATCTAGTCCACGACTACTACATACGAAGTGAGCCCTTGCGATTTGTGCAGTTTACTGCCCAAGCAAGCAACAGTGGAAATTGCTTTTATGAGCATGAGGAACTGTGTCTACCATTTATTTGAGAACCAGTATATTTATTTGTCAAATTGTATACAATCGACCCCGTGATTCTGCTGAGAGATTACTTTTGTATCAGCGACATCTAGTGATATTTTTGTAAAATATATGTGTAATTGATGTTTGAAAGTAACTTTACCTATAATTTAAAGCTTTTGTTGCTTGGTCATCTTAATTTAGTATCGAATATATTAGATATATGTACTATTAACTTCATCTAAGGAGATAAACTGTTTTTATCAATAAAGTAGTTTTTCGTCATATTTCAGATTTCAACTCAATTCAATATCTTCAAAACTGTTTATACAATTTTGATTTTTAATACACATAAGAAATGTAACAATACTATCTTGTGAAATATTAAGTTTCATCCAAATCTGATTAACGGTTTAAAAGTCATAGAGTAATATTTATTTTTACCAAAATGCGTATATATCAAAAACGGCAGAACCGATTTTGATGTCCAACGAACTAAAAAATTCTGTGAATAGTTGCTAATCTCATTCCTAATATCATGAAATCAGTTCAACGGTTCGAGAGGTATCGCGGAACATACATACATACAAACATACATACAAACAATGTTTTTTCGCCCCAACTTGAAATGTAGACCTTGATAGTGGTTTCAGGAATATTAAGATTGTGATATGTCCGAAATTGTTAATAATTAAATTAAATGTCAACAGATAGTACATGTATAAGTAAGGAAAATTCAATAACATTTAAAGTAAAACCTAATCTAACCTACACTTCGCTTAGTCGCCTCTTATGACCTCTCTCTTCGATAATATCACCACTCATCCGACTTTGTTTTACTCAAATGTCACAAATAGTGAGAATTTAATAGAATCACATGAGAGAAAAAAAAAACATTTAGTGTATCAGTTTAAAAAAAAATCGAGATCTTTGGTATCAGCTATCTTCTCGTGCATATCGTAGAAGTTGACAAATACAGTATCTTGTTTGGCGTGATCTTTTTTTATACATCAGGCAAACGGTCTATCTGATTGTAAGTGCTTACCTTTATTTATGGACACTCTAATATGGACGACACCAGGGGTGCCGATCCACACAATTTTCACATCCCTTTTAACAAATCTCATGTTATACCTAGGCTGGTCTGGACTCGTTTCGTGCGTCGGCCAATATAATACATAACTGGATGCATAAGAAGTTAATATGAAATTACTTATTATTAGTTTAATATTTCATGTCTGACCACTTAGTAAACCTATGGATTCAATTCAATGACGCACGAATCGCGCGACTTTTGATTTGTCTACAAAAAATGACCGTCGCTCGTAACGCGTCCAGACCCCTAGGCTTTAGAAAAAAGTTTGCTTCTTAAAACCCTCAGTTCTGTCAGTCCCAAAAGAGATAAAGACGAAAAATTGTCTACCTGTTCGTCTCTCAGGATCCTGATAGGCCAGAGCATGCACCGTGATCCGTTCTGATGCCCCCTTGTCGTTTCTCGAATGTACTGTGAGCCGTAGTGAATTTCCGCTCAGGTATAGTACTGTTGCTGGCACTAGAAACTGTGCTACGCCATCTAGAGAAAATAATTGAAAGCTTAAATAATCATAATTATTATAATTTTTTTATCCTAAAAACCTACTTCCCAACTACACTTCGGTTTTGATAAAATTTCTATGAAACCTTGATAAGTATTCCTTCAAATAAAAAAGAATTTTCAAATCGGTCTAGGCGTCTTTGAGTAATCGGTAAACACCCCTCAAAAAGCATAAAAGATTCAGACGAACTGATAACCTCCCTTTTTGAAGTCGGTTAAAAAGTGATTACCTATTTACTTTTAATAAGAGCTACAAAACAATGCCGAATATACAACGCTTTCCTTATCAGAAATGATGCACTTAGTACGATGACGGTAGACCCAAAGAGGATTTTCGCACTAAATGACGCAATTTATGCGATCTCGTAGGTTGCTGCCAGTGATCAACGCAGAATTTTCTGCACCTCGTCGGCCCAGTATACCGCCTCTTCACCGCCCGATCCTTTCATAATCTATTTACGCGAAGTCTAGCTGATTTCGTTTCATCGATGATATGATAATGTATAATTTGGAAATACTTTGAGATGAAATGTATGGCCTGGTAAATCAAGCGCATAAATTTGATTGTTTCCAGTCCAATAATACGGACAATTCATTTTCAATATGAGACCATCGCTAAGATTATGACCTAGTGTTTCACACAAAGAAAAAAAAGGAAAAAATGCATTACTTTTCAGTTCAACTTTTGTACCATTGTGTTTAATAAAGATTTAATAAATAAATAAATAAATAGATATGTTTTGAAACTGCAAATCTTTGTCGCAATATTAAAGTTCCCAGAATTATTCCAGGTTTATGGCGCCGTGTGGTTTCCAGCAGAGTAAAATAGGACCACTCCAAGTCTTCCTGTGGATGGGAAATTCGCTACATAATCGAAGCTTATAAACATCACATGAGACCTCTCCAACTCGTCTGGCTAACATGGAGAGTGTAGGCCGAATCCTCTGACTGCTCTGACCAGATATAGCTTTAGTAGTATAGAGAGGGTCGTGCTCCTGCAGTGGAGACAGAAAGACCTGATGATGATGATGGCTTTAGATCGTGCAAGTCGAAAGCTTTGTCGTTTCTTCGCTATAGAGTGGGATAGTTCTCGTTGGCTGTCTGCTCTGACTAAATATAGCTCTAGTAGTATAGAGAGGGTAGATTAAAAAGACCTGCTGATGATGATTTTAATAATGTATGGGTTTATAACTTACCAGTTTCATTAGCAGTGACATTAAACTTGATCGTCCCACTGACTGAGTCCAGGGCCTCTAACACCACCAGCTGCGGTAGTCCACCGTCGTACCCAGCGACACAGCGCACCACCAGCGCATCACCCATATCCTCGTGACCAGAATCCTCGACGGCATTGGAGTTGTTGCCTGCTGTGACAGTGCAGTTCCGAGGAGGAGATGGACGAGCTATAGAAGAATTACAGCTTGTTAAATCAAAAATAAACTAGCCGCGGTGTTACCCGCGGTTAAAGTAGACCTATGTGTTAATCCAGGGTGTCAGCTTCTTGCATATCAAATTTTATTATAATTGGTCCAGCCGTTTGTGTGTGTGAAGTAACAAATACACACACACGCACGGGCTTTTTTCTATTTCTTATAAGTAGCGACACAATGCAATCTCTCTTAACTTACCGATATTTTTTTTGTGTTTTAATAGCAAATAACTTGTTTAAATTTGTATAGGGCCAACATTCTGCCAATTTTAGCAATTTTTCTATGGGCTGGATGCATCTACAGGCACATCGATCGTCGTCAGAATACTTCCACTTCTTTCACTCCTAACATTTTCCAACGCCAGTTTGGAGGCTATATAGTAATTTCCAAATGCACCTGGATAAATTATGTACTGGAAGAAGCTTTCTCCTTATAAGAAAACTGCTGGGAAACTTCTGCCATAGCCATAACTCTATTGAAACATACTAACGGCGCGGCGTGGTTGATGAAGCTGCATCGGCTTTTAGATCACGCAAGTGGAGAGCTATGTTGTTTCTACGCTATAGAGCAGGATACTTAACGTTAGACATACGGGGGTGCAATCTTTGCTAAAGGGCAAAAGACCTACTTTTATCTTTAATGTTTTTGTCAGACAGTTTACTTGCCGTATGTTTTCCGGCAGAGTAGAATAAGGCCATCCAATTCCTTACGTGGATGTTGCAGAAGGCGACTTAGGAAACACAAGCTAAACATAGCTTATAAAAATCAATGTAACCTCTCCAACCCGTCTGGCCAGCGAGGAGAGTGTAGGCCAAAATCCTCTGGCTGTTCTGGCCAAGTATGGCTCTGGTAGTACAGAGAGGATCGTTCTCCTGCAGTGAAGACAGAAAGACCTGATGATGATTGTGATGGCTTTAGATCGTACAAGTCAAAAGCTTTGTCGTTTCTTCTCTAAGGAGTAGAATACTTCTCGTTGGACATAGGGGGGTGCAAACAAAGTACCGATATACTTATATCTAAGAAGGACTTTGTCAGACAGTTACCAGCAGGCACAATTTGGAAGACGCACGGCTGCTCTTGGCGACCCACTTCATTAGTACCCCTGCAAGTTAGGGCTCCATAGTCTCTTTCACTCGCTAGGGTATATCTGAGCTCGCTGATGCTACCGTTTACTGTTCCTGTGACGAAAATACATCGAACTTGTCTTTAATATACCACAGTTTATATAATATATAAAATAATATAATATATAGGTACAGTAAGTTATAGATAGTATGTAGTTGTAGGTACAAGTTATTGGTGATACGAAAAGAGGTTCTGAAACTAAACGCCCTAACTTAACAATCAAGGTTATATCTTATGCTGTGACGTTTTTCATAAACCGCACATCATTAAAAAAAAAATCGTCAGAATTTTTTTAAGTTAATAAAAGTTAATTTAAACCACTGTCGACCCAAAACTAGTTGACATCTAATAACATACATAACACAGCACAATCAAAACAACTCCTTGCTTTCTGAGTAGTCAAAATGATATAAGTCAACAGTAAAAAAGCATAGAAGTAAAATATTTTTGCATAATTACAATTTGATGAAGATAGTAAAATAGGAACAAAATTTCCATTAGCTACCTAATCCCATTTAACTCTATCCCGCCGGCAGAATAAGATAATGAGTTTTGAGAAATAATATAGGCACCTATACTAATTTATTACTCGTATATTCTTATACTTGGTATTTCGGAATATTTATTACTAAGTTCCGCAAATAAAAGCAGTGTTATAAAAAATATGAAGTTGTATCATTATTTCACACTTAGATTGCAGGGAACAGCGCAGAATAAAAAATATAAAAAAAAGCAATGCAAATCTTTTTAAAGAAACTGCTTTGTACAGATAATAAAATAAAATAAGGCGGGCAAATTTGCAGGCACGTTTCATATGGGACTTACAATATACATTTCTCTTTTACTTCACGGTTGTCGTAATATACCCATAGACCACATGCTATGCATGTCAATAGATAAAAGTACATGCATACATCAATGGAGAAGAAAAAGCCGGAAAGCGGATCTCCAAAGCTATGAGTTCCAAAGTAACATAGTTAAAATACAATCAGGAACGCGCTATGATAAGAAGAAAAATACTTACCATATCTAGCTGGAGATACATTGAAACTTTCCCCACTGTTGTTGAACTGCCAAAGGAAAGTCACTTCGGAGGGGTCGGCATGTACTGAACAGCGGACGCGTAATGCTTCATCCAATGCTGCACCCACCACTTGTGGGGACGAGTCACCGCATACTGGAGCGTCTATATACAGAAAACAAGTAATATTAAAAAAATATTTTTAAAACAAGCTTTTATTTATTAAAATAACCTAAAAAGGTTAAAGTGCTCCTCAAGACGAATCAATCCAGCAAAACTCAGCTGGGTTGTGTTGTTTTATCACAGAGATGCCATAACCACCTTTCAGCTCCATCATCAGATCAGATCCATGTCATAATATCGTATTGTCACGTGATATAGGTACGTATGCGTACAAAATTTCAGCTCAATCGGAGACCGGGAAGTGGGTCAAATTTAACTTGCAAGATTTGATGACAGACAGAACGACAGACAACGGGACAGGTGAAACTAAAGAAAGCATGTAAAAAATACATACATATATACTATTACGTCTTTGTTTCACCTGTAGTAACGTGATAATATGCATATACATGCTTATTCTAAGTTGCGTGCTTTGTAAGCTACGTGAGATAGATTCCAATAAGATATCCTATTTACGTCAGTAATGGTTACTCTAAGATAAGATGTAGTTGTAATCACTAGGATGAGAGTCGTCACTATGTAAGGAGTAGGTTTAAGAAGATAGAATAAATATAATCAACGGCTCTCGTGTTTCCATCACCACTCCCAACCACAACGCTACCTACTGGAAACCAACATCTACCCAACGACATGGCACATATCTTTTGTTATTGCACACCCCGTATGGTTTCCGGCAGTCTAGAATAGGACCACTCCAAGTCTTTATCGTAGATGGCGACGAAGGTAATACAATCTAAACAAAGCTTATAAACATTAATGAGTCTTCTCCAACCCGTCTGGCCAGCGAGGAGAGTGTAGGCCAAATCATCTGGCTGCTCTGGCTAAGTATGGCTTTAGTAATACTTTAGAGAGGGTCATGCTTCTGCAGTGCACACTTAAAATACCTAAAGATATGATGATCACGTCTTTATCCCTAACGGGGCTGGCAGAGCATTTCAGGTCTTGTGGCTCTAAGCAGATAGAGCCGCAGGTCTTAAAGGCCACTTTTAGCGTGACAGTGATGGGAATCAAAATAGTGATGGGTTGCTAGCCACATCGCCTAATGACATGATTCACATTTTCATGCATTCCCTCGAAGCAGCTGGTATATTCTAAGTGTAGTAGTAGTGTATATTATGAGAATATATACACTACACGTATACCTAACTAAAAAACATGTCTTTTATATTTATTAATAGTCAGTGTACAGTGTAAGCTACTTGTATTTTTGTAAAAAAAGATATATCTAGATAAAAAGTTCGTTTATTGAAGCTTACAAGAAAGACTGGAAAGATAAAAGGCTGAGGCAAAAATATTTCTAGAATATTACATTTCTTTTTCAGAAGCTTAAGCATATTTTAATATTATTCAGACTTGTGTAAAATGGCTGTAATTTTATACCTTTTTAATTCACAAAGGATAGCTATCATAACTAAATAAAATACTTTGTTTTGCATTCATCTGTATAGCGTAAACTTTTGAAATGACCACACTGCCGAAGGGTGATACTTTGGTAGACCTAAATAACTTCTTATTTTTTTTACCTTTTGTTCTAGTTCTTTTATTTAAGTTAAAATATATTTTTCGATATAGGTATTTCATATTTTAAGATTCATGTTTTGGTCATCATCATCATCTCATCTTTTTGTCTCCACTGCAGACGCGCGGCCCTCTCTGTACTACCAGAGCCACACTTGGCCAGAGCAAGTACTAGAGATAGATACTAGTAATACTAGAGCCATATTTGGTCAGAGCAGCCAGAGGACTCGGCCTACACTCTCTTCACTGGCCACGCAACCTGGAGAGGTCTCATTGATGTTTATAAGCTTTTTTTAGCTTGTATTTCCTAAGTCACCTTGTATGACATCCACGGGAGGTCTCTGGCCTCGACTTGTTGGTAAACTATCCTAAATTATAAAAAATTACTTAAAAGCCCTCTTGTGATTTTTTACATGAGCTCAAATATATATTATTTTCAGTTACAACATTAGTACATACAACAAACTAGTATCAAAGTTATGGATGTTTGTATCTTATGGTGTACGGTGTACGTCGTGTTGTATTCCTAGTAGTTTTAGTATTAGTAAAAAGTTGCTTTTATCGTTTGAGCCTCCTATACAAAATTCGCAACTATCTATCTGTAGAGTCACGTCTCATTATTTGTGAGGCTCAGATATTGTCTAAGCTTAATTATGGAGATCTAGTTTACGGGCCACGACTTCTATGTAGATGGAAGCTTTTGGTGCAAAGAGTGCAAAACGCATGTCTTCGTTTCTGCTTTAACATCCCTCCCCGAAGTCACATTACGCCATTTTTAAATAAGGCCTCTTTACTCTCAATGGAATCACGTAGGCAGCTACACTTCGCGAGCCTGTTGTTTGACATAATAAAATTTCAAAAGCCAGAGTATTTATATGAAAAATTACTTTTCTTGTCACAACATCATGCGAGGTCTACGCGTCCCGTGCTTTCATTACAACGACACAAGACAGTGGCATTCAGGGGTAGTTTCAGATATGCGGCGGCAAAGTGTTGGAATAACATTCCTCCACCAATTAGAAACGTCACATCAAAATTTACTTTAAAAAAATTGTATAAATTACACCTTTTGGATATGCAAAAAAAAGATATGTCCAAACGCTTTGCCTGCCGCATCAGTAGAATTTATGCCCTTCATACCTAGCTTTTCAGTGGCTATGCCTTTTTGTGTTTGTATATTAGTGTTTAATGCAGTAACATCAAATGTTATATTATTTTTTTTCTTCTAAATTAATGAGTGTGTAATGTTGATCCCAATTCTATGTCTTAATCTAATCTAATTTAATTGAAATATGTAATTTAATTGAATATATATTTGAGGTTAATTCTGATCAACTATTTTCAGTTTAATTATTGTGTTTCTGGCCAGTACTATTCTAACTAATATTTTTTGTATGTTAAATTTTTATAATGCGTTAGAATTGTAAATTTATTGTTTGTAATTGGAATCTTGTTCGCGCATTCTCAAGGGCGCCAGCTGAAAATCAGCTGTTACTCCTAGGAGTAGCGTTTAGCTGAGCTGTAGCCCTTTTGTGCACTGTGCCACACAAATGCATGCTTAGCTGTAAGTATTAAAATTTGTAATTACCTTACCTTATAATAATTATGTATATTGTGTGTTACAGAGAGCAAATAAATCATTTATCTATCTATCTATCTATCTATCTATCTATCTATTCCTACTTCATTCCGATCAAAACAAAAAAAGGCCTGTTACGTCACGGGCCGTAGATAGTGACCTGTCTTATAATATCCAAATGATTGCATTGGCTTGGACCGCATTACTCATTTTATTGCCAGGTGGGACTCTCGCATAACCCACTCCCATAATTTCCTGATATTTTTGTGTATTCACATAAAAAATGATACTAAACTTCCTTATCCACTTGTGATATATTTTGAAGTTTCTCCATTTACGAATGTTACTTATAATTGAAGCCTCATTTTTAAGTCGTCGACTACAAAAATAACAAAATGTCAAAAGACAAAAAGTCTTGCGAACTTTTTACCAAATTGATGTAGACAAATTAATTTACATAAAACATTCGACCGCTTGTGCCAATTCATGCCTCATACACCCTACCAGTTCGTATATTCCGGTGTACGCCGTGTTTGTGCTTTCCATTACAGGCAAAATATATGTCCTGTAGCGTCACGGGCCATAAATAGTGACGTGTCTACGAATATCCAAATGATTGCGGCCGGGATCGACGCGCTTCCTTCCGTAGCCGCATCGTAATTGCCAGGCGGGAAGGCAGGCATAAATCACACAAATTATTGCCTAATATTACAGATAGAGTCCGCAATCTGTTGTTGTGGAATCACTTAAATTCCTTTGTTTAGTTTGAATTTATAGTTGTTGTTTGGGTCCGGTTGTTGCCTGTTTTAAATAACAATTTTTCGGTTCTTGTTTTTGTAAAAACTGTACTTTTTATAGTTTAACCAAATATGCAGTTTAATCTGCAAAGTACGATAAAATTGTATTAATATTTTTTTTACATTAAGTTCGTTTATTGTTTTTTTTTTAATCACTTATAAATTCAGGCCTTTAACATAAAAAAGTCTTCAAAATAACTCAACAAGAAGTGAATTAAATAGGTACTATTTATACCATAAATACGATGTTCTAAGTTAACAACCGAAGACTTTACCAACAACGTTAATACCTCGAGATTGGCTAATTCGTATGTCTAATTTATCCTATACAGTGTCCATTTAACAAACACGGAAATAACTCGGCAAAATAAAATAACCATCAAAACACCGATGGCCTTATCAAACGCTCGCGTTATTGCTCCGAAAATAAACAGCTCCATAAATTTAAAATATCCACCGACCGCCACCCTGTCATAAAACGATGAATATAAATGTAGTGGCTATTATTTTGGCGGAGTAATATTTGGTCTTCTCTTCACGTTCGCAATTAACAGGCAGGCTAGGAAGGAAGCGGTGCCGCGATGTGTAACATATCAAATGTACGGAAATACCGTTGATTTACAAGCCTACTGTATAATCAACCGATTCTAGTTGTAATCCGTTTGGTTGTATAGGTGGCCGGATTATATAGGTGTCGAATTTGTTATTTTTGAATTGATTTATTGTTTAATTTTATATGGCTGGCGATGATACACATGTCACAACACTAGGTACAAGATCTATTTGCCCCGAATAGAGCGATCCAGGGCCGGATTAAAGGGAGAGCAACCGGGCAACCTCCGTAAATGAGTGGCCCCCACAGTAGATTTCTATAAACAAAAAAACTTTCAAATTCAGACTAGTGAACCACTTTTCTTTTATTTTTTTTTTGCTGTTTTACCTTTGGTTTCACAATAAATTATTTATTAAAAAACTCGACCGAATTTTAAAAAAAAGCGGAACCGTAATCTAAAGATTTTTACCTCGTTTAAAAAGGTACAAGATTTATTGACGTTTCTTAACAACGCGGTTTTACAATAAACTCTTTATTGCACAAACAATAAATACAGGGCATAGTCTTAAAAACTCTTTTCTCGGATTATATAGTACATATTATTTGATATCTACAAAAAAAAAAAGATTAATCGCATCAAGACCTTGTTACGTTAGTATGAGTAATTATATTATCTTTGACAGCATTTGGGATTTTATGCGCGCCTTTATAGTAAATTCCTCGCTTTGAAGCAATTAAGCTGATGAAAATGCAACCGACATCACGTTATGGTAAGACTTTTTTTAGCCAGAAAACAATAAAAAAATAAATTTCTCTTCACAAACAAGGGTTCTTATAGACCAATTATTGATTAAAGTAACAATTAAAGTACAATCTACAACCAGAGCTCATGGGAGCAGATGCTTGCACTAGGTTGGTTCCTGTATTGCAGTCATTATTCCTCTTGATTTCGAATTTTTTAAGTACTACCCAAAACATTATATTTACAATTGTTTCCAGAGAAATCTATACATATATTAAACAGTAAAAAAAGTGTGTCTGTACATTAAATATATTTCCAAAAAAAATATTGGGGGCGATGGAGACATAGTAATAGAGTAAGAATTTAAAATAAAATGTCTGTCTGTTTGTCTGTTTGTACACGCTAATCTCCGGAAATACTGGACGGATTCAAATGAAACTTGTTTTGTTTTATAGCTATTAAGCCTGGGAAACATATAGGGTATAAATGATTTTAGAAAATGGAACGCCTGATGCAGAACCATAATGGTCCAGCTAAACTATAAGAGATATAAAAATGCCGCCTTAGTAAAAGTTGTTCAGTCTGATGAGCATTTTCCAGAGACATAAAGTTCACGCGAACGAAGTCGCGGGCTTCAGCTAGTTAGAAAATAATTAAATAAATCTAAAAACATATATGCATGTACCCTGAGATTATCTTGTACAAGAAACTTTATTATTTTCTTAAGCATTTTTAGGGTGCTATGTACTCATTACGTGTGTGTTAAAAAAAAGGAGAGGTAAAAATTTCCCCATCCAAAGGGCATGAATGAAGAGATTGATGAGTTTAGATGAAGCAAAAGAGGTTTGTTCGAATTGTAGCAAGTGGAGGCCCATAGTCTCTGCCTACCCCTGTGAGAAACAGGCGTGAGATTATGTGTGAGTGTGTGTGTATAAATATTTTATTTTGCTGGTTATATTCCACCTGAAATTGTATTTTACTTACACTGTACCCTCAGCCGGACGACGTCACTGGAAGTCTCCCCTCTAGTGTTGGCTACCCTACAGGAGTACTCTCCAGCTTCTTGCCTGGTCACCTTTTGAAGCACCAGGGAGCGCGTGCTGAGGAAGATGCCTGATGACATGTTCTGCCTCACCGGCCTGTCCTAGAAGGGATACTTCATCATCATCATTTCAGCCTTATTTTATTATAAACCAAACGCTAAATAAAATTCATATAATTATCAAAATTACTTGAAAATATTACAAGACTATAAATGCATTTCTTTATTTTTAAGAAAAAAACAAATTTATACAGAGGAGGTTATCAGTTCAGTTCTAATTGTTTTATTAAATTATTTTTACCACATATTTTCGTCATATTACATTTATACTCAACACTATACGTACTAAATTACATTAAATAGAAAACTACTTAGTAGGCTTCTAGAAACTTACGTTGTGGTACCAGGATACCCGATGCTCCCTAGGGTTGGCGCGTACGTTGCACTCGAAGTAGACATCGTCCCCTTCCTTTATGTCGTGGGGGTTCAGGGTGCTGCCAAGTGATAACCTCACTAGCGGACTGTCTGTATGGAACAGGGTTTCGGGTTAGCATCTAAAATTTATATTACAAATTAAATCGCACTTATATTACAAAGGCAAAACTTTGTGACAGTGTGTGTGTATGTTTGTTACTTCTTCACGCGTTAAGGGCTGGACCAATATTGATTAAATTTGGTATGCAGGAAGCTGACACTCTGGATTGACACATAGGGGACTTTAGGCGCGGGTAACTCCGCGGGGCGCAGCTAGTAATATATATTTATAATACACAAGTATTAACTACATGTGGTTTTATTTGAATAAACTAAAAATAGAATTCGTTGGCTTTCTTTATGTCCCAGATTTAGCGTGCTTCCAAGTGATAACGTCACTAGTGGAGTCTCTGTACGAGTATATGTAAAGGGTTTTCGGTTTAAGAAATTGTCCTTTTATAAATAAAGTATAATGACTTGTGGTATGTGGTCTGAGTAAAATCTTTAAATAACTATATTATATAGAGTTCGCACCCACATGACACTTAAAGTAGACGTCAACCCCTTCTTTTACATAACAAATGATTTCTAAAACAGATTACCTGCATACTTTCGCAATATTTTATTGTCAAAAAAGTTAATCAAGATAGTATCGTCTATATAATAACTAGCTAGATATAGGTAAGAAATATTTGAGTAACAATCCCCTAACCTAAGTAGACACGATCCCCTTTCTTTACTTAGAGCGTTGTCAAATATCACTGTCCCATTGACTGCAAAGTTGATATATACTATTCTACCAAGTAAAATGTTGCTATACTAACATACAACGTTGAGCGTGAATTGGTCATCAATAGCTTTGGTTGGCAGCGCTGGGTTGACAGCCACGCATTTGACGACCACGTCATTGTCTTCTGGGCTTGGCAAATCTCCTAACCTAAGTAGACACGATCCCCTTTCTTTACTTAGAGCGTTGTCACGTATCACTGGCCCATTAACTGCAAAGTTGATATATACTATTCTACCAAGTAAAATGTTACTATACTAACATACAACGTTGAGCGTGAATTGGTCATCAATAGCTTTGGTTGGCAGCGCTGGGTTGACAGCCACGCATTTGACGACCACGTCATTGTCTTCTGGGCTTGGTGTGAACACCAACGTACTTATTGTCAACGTTTCGTTGGAGTGCGTCGTCACCTGTTAAAAAATAAAATATTGTAGAATAAAAGTCTAGCCTATGTTATAGTCTAGCCTAGACAATATTATCTAATAATTATGATGGAAAATATTTAGGTTTTTTCATATAAGGCTATGATAACTATAGTCTAGTGGTGACCGAAAATATAACCTTGATGCTTTCGTACATTTTAGGCTAGTGCAACATGCTAACACTCAACTATTAGGTAAATAAATACGCACAAATTACACAAATTGAGCTAGCCCCAAAGTAAGTTGAAGAGTTGTGTTATTAGGGGTATAGGGGACAGGTCAATCCAAAAAAAGATAATTTTCTATCTTGACGTAGCCGGGGATCGAACCCGGGACCTCCTGTGTAATAGCGTGGCATGATGACCACTAGGACTGTGCAAAGTTGCAAGAAAACGCTGTATGCAAGCCGCTTGCAATCCATCACTTTGGAATTTTTTGGAGAATGCAACTTGATGACAAGTAACTGTAAAAATAAACCCGCCTGCTGAAATTTTCTTTCTAAATTTTATCTACAACATTATATTATTTAATTTTTTTTTACTAGTACCTTTTCCTTCTCATAGCTCCTGTTACCCTTAAACCACGTGATCTCCGCAGCAGGCCGGCTTCCTTTGGCCTTACACCGCAGTGTTGAAGCGGCGCCAGCTATCAGTTGCTGAGGTCGATTCAGAAGAGATACGGAAGTTGGAGCCACTGTGGACAAACATGTTATTATTACGTATATAGGTACAATACATTACAATACAAATACACTTTATTGCACCATAAACAAAAGGAAATATAATACAAAAACAGAAAAAAAGTTAATAAGGCAGAGTTGTGCACAAAATTTTAGCGCTACAGATATTATAACTTTTTTTTATACACACTTTGTAGGTTCTAATATGTAGGATAGCATAATAAATTAAGTAAATGGCATTTGGGAAATGTAATAAATACTCTCAACACAGAATTAAGTTACAGATACAAAACCTATCTCATGGATCGATATAATTTGAGATTAAGTACCTATGTCTTTATTTATAAAAAAAATACATACTTACAAAATTTCTTAAAATATAAAAGCATTACACACTACTCTATAAAATAAAACGAGTATCTAGCTATTTACCTTGTGGCAAAGCCTAGAAGGCTGGCAACATTGCGTTGGATGGCAAGCTAAATCTGAGATCAAATTTTACTACAGTTATTTAAAACAACTTTAAAATAAAAATTGGTCATTTTTCTGTGATTTTTTAAAATAAATATTTACACTGCTATTACATATCTAACATACCTACTAATGTACTGTAATTACCTACCCTAATTATGACATGATTATTCCATATAAGAAGTCAAACGAGCAAAAGTTGAAAATAACTCTCCCAAATTGTCTAACCACGAAACCTTTAATGACTTTTTTCATACCTCAAAAGAAACTCGTTAAGCACACCAAATTGACACTCC
Source organism: Acrobasis consociella (assembly GCA_963555685.1). NCBI lineage: Eukaryota > Metazoa > Arthropoda > Insecta > Lepidoptera > Pyralidae > Acrobasis > Acrobasis consociella. The sequence continues at coordinate 8,873,249 of OY743123.1, read as the reverse complement.
AAATAATCATCTATTTACATCCATTATTACTCTTGACCCTGGGAGTAGGGACTCGACACTCAATTGATCCGAAGAAAACCCAATAGACTGTACTTACGCGGTTCTTAATTACAACCTTTTTCTTTTCCACTCGAAATTCTTTCTGAGAAAAGGATCAATTTGTTTTCCAGCCAGTGTTGTCTCCATTAAGCTGGAGATATTTAATCAAGCTGATTTCGCTTCTTTTTGGACATTAGCAAGTTTGTACTTAAGACAAAGTAGCCATATATTTTATAAAACACACTTTTTTTATTTTTACTGGCGAAAACGTTTTTTTACGTTGGTAAAAACTCTAGTTCAGAAAAGTTTTAAAACTTAGTTATTGTTTATTCCGTATACTTTGTTATCTTTAAGTTACGTTTTAGTAAATATTGTGATTTGTTACTGATCATTTTTGAAATTCTTAGGAGAGAGATACGTACAAAAGTGGACGTTATGTGGCTGAAATGATGTATTATGCGGCCAGATATTCATCGCTATTTTGATCATCCTCACGTCCACCATGGGGTTTACGGCCCTTCGCTATTTTTGCCCCGTTAAGAATAAAGACGTGATAGTAAAGACGTGTAAAGTCGTAAACTGGTGGTAATTGAAAATTGGCTGTCTATGATTTAAATGAGTACAAAATTAGAGACACAAGTTGCGCTTTGGGTGAGATTCATACCTCACAGCCGCACAACCAGTGCCTAAACCGCTAAATCAACACCGCTTCAATTCAGCCCTTAAGGTTGTGTAGACCGTATTTTTTTCATATACAATGTCCTTTTTAATTAAGTACAAATATTTTAAGGGGTGGTTCAGTCCATCATTTTGAACAACTTTTCCCAACGAATGTATATCGAAATACGAAAAAAAAATTTCATTTTCGATAGTAATGATATCACGTGACTACTTCGATTTGTATGAAAACCTAAAAATTTTTTTTCGTATTTCCCTATACATTCATTGGGAAAAGTTGTTCAAAATGATGGACTGAACCACCCCTTAAAATATTTGTACTTAATTATAAAGGACATTGTATATGGCAGTCACTGCACAAGTGTACGATAAGATAAGATAAAATGTCTTTATTGCAGCAACTAAGTATGACAATAAACAAAAGTACATTTAAAATATAATAGGTAATAAGCGGCCAAGTGCGAGTCGGACTCGCCCATGAAGGGTTCCGTAGCAGCAAGTAACATAATATAAGTTATATAAGTATGTTTTATTTTTATTTTTTCTATTTGAGTTGATTAAATGAAAGGTAATTTGCGATTTATGATTTATGACGTATTAAAAAAAACTACATAATAGATCTCGTTCAAACCAATTTTCGCTGATAGTTTGCATGGTAATAAACATCATATATTTTTTCTAGTTTTATAATTTTAAAATTATATTTGAAACCTCAATATCATTTTTGAAGACCTATCCATAAATACCCAAACGCATGGGTTTGATGAAAAATAAATTTTTGAATTTCTGTTTTAAGTATACATCTACTTACCAAGTTTCAACAGTGTAGTTCTTATAGTTTCGGAAAAAAGTGGCTGTGCGGACGGACATGACGAATCTATAAGAGTTCCGTTTTTGCCATTTGGCTACGGAACCCTTAAAAGGCGGCCTTATAACTAAAGCGATTTTTTTCGAATCGAAGAAATTTTAGAATGCAAAAATATTTTTGGTTCATCGGTTAGATTATTAAAAAATTGTTCTGCGCAGATTACTGATATGCAATGCCTAACAGTAATATGCATATTGTAATATTGACATTGCCTCGTTATGTTGCATGAGTCGTTTTCCGTACTCTCGTTGTTTGTGTGTGTTGCTGATGCGCGATAAACAGAACAAGTGTCAAAGTACCCTCATGTTTTAATATTAGATATTATGATTTACCAGTTAAATTAATTAGTATGTTAATTTGTGAACATGCATTAAGGCATGTGTAGCTAACTAAAATTAACTTGTTATATGTTTATTTGTAAAATACTTGTTTTACCTACTACGCTCATCAAAATATGATTTTACATTTTATTCTGCATGTTTCTCTGTAAGTAAATATCTTTGTATTCTTTGAGAAATAAATTCTTTAAACCTAAAAATATTGTACACCTATTTTTTTTTTCTCTGAGAAACCAAAAATGACAAAGATACAGCGTATTGAAATTTGGCGTGACGTCACACTTAAACACGATTTTTACTTAAGTGTGACGTCGCAAGCCCGGAACTTTGACGTTCCGTATCTTTGTGAATTTTTACTTTTTTGGTAAACTAAAAAATACGGGTCCATTTTTTTTGGATAATTTAAAAGACGGACTAATTACAATCATACTTTTCGGACCCTGTCGTCACCCCTATTAAATAATAAGAGTATATACTACAATACGATAATAAAATACAAGCTTTTGAATACTAGCAGTTGTTAAAATTTAAAAGCCAGTAACACAATCCGGCGCGGCCTACTCTAGTTGCGGCACACATCAGCAATCACGAGGGACTTATAATTAATTACTCGTTTCAATCCCAGCTGAAACTCGCAGTAATGAATTCCCGACATTTTCCGCGGGAATCCACGTCGACACACCTGTTTTAAACTAGTTCCTTTTTTCTTAATTAGTACAGGGTAGTAATTTTTTAAGGGGAAGAATAGTAGTTATGTTAGAATCTAAAAACGCGTTTTTTTACTATCTATGTATTGGTCACTGCTGAGCAAAGGTCTCCCTTTTTCTAAAAAACACATCCCTTTAATAACTAGCATACTCCATCAACAAGAGCTACTAAGCTCTAAAATAAGAAGAAGAATAACTATCTGTATTATACAGATACAAGATAAATATACATAGTTTACTAACGATGATGTACAAGGCTACTGAATACCTAAGCAAAGCATCCGCACTTGAGTGGGTGGCATAGCACAAGTAGCATTTCTCGAATACCCCCTGCTTCGAAAGGCAATTATAAGTCGTTGGTCCCAGCTGTCATCATTGTAACGCAAGCGTCAAGTAATGTTAGATGCCTTTAGGCAGCCTGAAAAACCTGACACCAGTGTTTGCCACATTCCCAAGGAGGGTATACCTCAGCTAGGCGGCTGTTCGTAAAAACACAGCCTTATGTAAGCGTTTTAAAAATGGTTCTAGTTTTTCTTGCAGTCAAGAACTAATTACTTATTTTTTATTGGTGTGGAACTTACAGTTCATCTCCAGCCGAACGATTTTCTCCTGAGGCGGCACTAAATGCGTGTTTGCTGCCCGGCACTTGAAGGTCCTGTTTAGGTCCTCTCTCTTCAAATGCTGCAGCTCCAGCCTGTTCACTACCACGTGGGTGTCAGTCTTTACTCCGATGTACTGGGAAGCCGGTGAGCCGTTGATCAGCCATGTTACTACAGGCTCTGGACGTCCTGAAATATAAATAGTCTGTTTTATACAAGGAAAAAGCGTTGTTAACAATACCCTAAAAATATGGGTTGGATTTTGTTGCCTTTGAATCCAATGCGCGGCAATCTTAAGAGTGGTTGACATATTGGTCTCAAAAAGGTATAATGGTTAACAAAATAGTTAGAAAAAAAAGTCAGAATGTGAAGCTTTTCTTTGCACATTCGCTAAAAGTGGCCGTTTTTAGCAAATATGCGGAGAAAAGTTTTATGTTCTTACTTTGAACTATAAAAAGTAGTTTATAGTCAACAAAATAGTTTGAAGAGTTATCCAGGGCTTGATCAAGACACATTTTTAAATGATATCTCCGTTTCCTTTCAAATATTTTTTTTCAAACGGAGGCAGCACTGAACCCCGGAAAATTCAGATGCTCCCTAAGTAAATTACACTTTAAGCATCAATTTATATTGTCATAAGTTATTTTATCCAATTAGCGACAAATCTATTTCAGTGGAGGTGTGGGACATATTAACTAATTAAAAACACCCAATCTTTATCAGGTCAGACCACACAAAGGCATGGCACTATAGTGACCACATAATTAAAATACGTAACTGAGGCAACACAAAAGCTTAACCCTTCCATGTTACGATAGTGACCACATAATTAAACACGTAACTGATAGCGGGGCAGTTCTCCCGCCAGTGCACCATCACAATCGCTGGTATGCAAGATAACGCTTGGCGGGAAGCCAGACGTGCAGCTTTCAATGGATCCATTCATATGGAATATCTCCTTTAGTATCTAAGAAGTCAAAAATTATTGATTTCTGTTCAAGACAAGAGCGTTACTCTTCCGTAGTTACGATAGTAACCACATAATTAAATACGTAATAGATAACGGGGCAGTATTCCTGCCTAGTGATGTGCCGCTACCAAATTACCGTTACCAGTATTTTACTATTTGGGAATATTCCCAGTAAGATTCCATTGTTACCGGTAATATTCCCAAATGCTGGTAATATTGGTCATTAAGTATAGTTTTGTTGATTTCTCTATGTAATACTGTTTAAAACGCGCACGTGCACTCTTCCAAGCTGCTTCTCTTCCCGCGCAGATCGTAAAAGCCGATCGAGGGAATTGGTGAAAATGCGAACTATAATAGGTGATGCGAGTAGCATAGGAACCCATCATTGTTTTGACTCCTTGTTGGGGCTCCGTAGTAAACAAGAAACCCTTATTTAGCTATTTGTCTGTCTGTCTGTCCGCGGTTTTACTCAGAGACTGTTAGTACTAAAAAAAATTAATTTGGCATGGGTATGTATGTATATTAATCACGCCGCGCTGACAAAGTGGTAAAATAGCTTTTTCTAGATTAGTTTGCCATACATTACATGTAAAGTGGCATTTTTTCGACTAACATTTTTTTAAATAGTTTGTATGTAATAGGCCATTGCGGCAGTAGGATGTCTAGATGTTAATTCTGTGGTAGTATGTATAACGAAGTTAAAAACAAAACTATCAGAGCTAAGTAGGGTTTACTGCACAAAATAAAATACAGCATATAATTATCTTAAAAACTAGGAAATGCACAAAAGGCGGCCTTATCGCTAAGCAATTTCTTCCAGGCAACCTATATAGAAAAAAAATAATGTAAAAAATAGTCTAAGTAGGGTTTGCAAATCAAGAGTTGTAGACCAGCGATAAAACAATAGATTTTTAAACAATTTTAGATGTTAAATGGCGAGGCATGTATCCAAAATTCGGTTGCGTTACGGTTGTCGGTTAGTGCTACACCCGACACGCACTTGGCAGGTTATTTTTCTATCTTCTCGTCCACCACTACACTAAAGGTGGCTTTTAACTCTTACGGCCACGGGCTCAGTCTGCTTAAAGCCGCAGGACCCAAAATGTTCTGTCTGCCCCATTAGAAATAGAGACGTGATAGTGTATCATATCTTGCAGCTGCGCACAGGCTACAGCGCACACTTTGCGTTTTATGTGACTTTTTAAATGATCATTCTTCTGGCGAGTAGGCGACCAATACTATATAAATGAATTTTTATCAGCGTTTCTTCTGAGCAGTGGTTGTTACAAAGCGCTTTTATCGGTAGCTTTTCTTTAAAATTATTTAAATATAAACAGGTAAACATTACACGTAATGTAAACTAAACTTATGGACGTGTAAAAGTGCCTGTACAGGTGTAATTACTGAATAAACATTGATTCTTGAATTTTGAAAAACAGTATTTGTTTTTGAAAGCTTTAGCTTTCTCTTTCACTTTTAGTGGTGGCACTTGTAGCGCCAAATTTAATAAATTTTATTACAGAAATGTTTTTTTACTCGTATACTTACTATTTACATTCCCAGACAGAAGCTTTTTAAGAAATTTACTAAGTGACTTTATAGTAACAATGATAAAATACCCAGAAACTTACTGTATGGGAAGTTACTCAATAAGTTTCTCGAATAACTTAATAGTAATAATAAGAAAATTCCCGGTAAGTTACTGTATGGGAATATTACTCAGTAAGTTTCTAGAAACTTACTCGGTAAGTTACTAGGAATATTGGGAAAATACTATTAAACATTAAATTTTTGGTTGCATTTAAATTGGAACTAGTAAAAGTCTTATCGAAGCATTGATATTCACAAATGAAATTTAAGACAAATTTTTTTTTTCTATGTTGTCCTAAATTACTGATTTTTAGAATGTTACTGGTAACGTTACTGGGAAAATACTCGTCTGGAGTAAGTTACCGGTAACGGCACATCACTATTCCTGCCAGTGCCTCATTAAAATAGCTGGTGTGCAAAATAATACTTGGTGAGAAGCGACTAACTGAGGCAACACAAAAGCTTAACCCTTCCATGTTACGATAGTGACCACATAATTAAACACGTAACTGATAGCGGGTCAGTTCTCCCGCCAGTGCACCATCACAATCGCTGGTGTGCAAGATAACACTTGGCGGAAAGCCAGACGTGTGGCTTTCAATAAACCTGTTCATATGGAACATCTCCTTTAGTATCTAAGAAGTCAAAAATTATTGATTTCTGTGTATGACAATAGGGTTAATCTTAAATTTTCAATTAAACAGTTTACTCTCCTTTAGTGTGTAAGAAGTCAAAAATTATTGCTTTTTGGTTGTGACAATAGCAATCTTCAATGAAACCTTTTAGTTAAGTAGAATATCTCCTTTAATATCTAGAAAGTCAAACATTGTTGATTTCTGTTTAAGACCACATAATTAAACACGTAACCGACAGCGGGTCAGTTCTTCCGCCAGTACACCATCACAATCGCTGGTATGCAAGATAACACTTGGCGGGAATCCAAACATGCGGCTTTCAATGAACCCGTTCGGGTGAAATAACTCCATAAGTATCTAAGAAGTCAAAAATTATTGATATCTGTGTATGATAATGCAATCTTCAATCTTCAATGAAATAGTTTATTTGGGTAGAATATCTCTTTTAGTATCTAAGAAGTCCAAAATTATTGATTTCTATTTAAGACAACAGCGTTACTCTTCCATGGTACGATAGTGACCACATATTTAAACACGTAACTGATAGTGGGGCAGTTCTCCTGCCAGTGCCCCATCACAATCGCTGGTGTGCAAGATAATGCTTGGCAGCAAGCCAGACGAGTTGCTTTCAATGAACCCGTATGGGTATAATAACCCCTTTATTATATAAGAAGTCTAACGTTATTGATTTGTGCGTGACAATAGCTTTACTCTTCCATGGTACGATAGAAACCACATAATTAAACACGCAACTAATATTACTATTTTGGACGAAATTAATCTTGAGACCACTTCCTATTGATGATTTAGACAATGAGCGTTTTAGACGAGTTTTTACATAGACTATTTGCGTTTGCAACCATTCAATACTAAATCTGATGTGGGTGTCATTTTACTACTCACGCTTTGTTTTATGACAATAGGGGAAATATTATACAAGCACATACCCCTGGAACAAATATACCACAGTCATTACAGGGTTATGAATATCTATACAATACAAACCTAATATTGTAGTGAATTAAATTGTATTCTAATAATATCTTTGTTATACACCTATACATATTTTTGAATGTATGTCTGTTAAAGTACTCGATATTTTGTTTCAGTATGACTAGCTATAATTGTAATATCGATAAAATATGTAGGCTCTGATATACCTACCCGTATATTTTTATTTTGTTTAGCTATAGTGCTAGACGAAGCATTTTTTGTTCTAACAGAAATCTCATAACATATAAACAGATCGTTGAAAATAAAAGGATACTCTTCACTTGACTGAATTCGTTGGATGCTCTCGGGCAGTGGATCCCGGGGACAAACATCAATAACTTTTGGCTGTCGTTTTTGAGACACTGAGAGAGATATTCCGTTTCAATGGGTTCATTGAAAGCCGTAGCTGGCGTCACGCCAGGGTTTCCTTGATCATGCGTCCAGCGTCTGTTATATTATAATGCACCTACCTACAGTCTTGTCTTTTTTATTTACAAGCTTGTATTAAATGTATCTTGTAAGTATGAATGTTTGTTTAGGTCAAATCTTGCAACTCAATTTTCAACCAGTTATCCTCAATCAGTTTAGCTAAAATTTTGCATGCCTGTGTAAGTCGGATGACAATACATTATTTGTATGGAGTCGGGAGATATTAGAAGGAAATCAGTTATAAAACAACATAACCTCATTGAGTAGTACTTGACGAGCACTTTATGGTAGAAGATGCCTAGGGTCTGATCACGGAGTTCAGTCTCCGTGATATGGACGGACGATAGGTAGGTGGACGATGGAACTCAGTAATAAAATGACGCAACTCTATTGAGTTTGGTCT